>JAQJVK010000002.1:24064976-25314976 GCA_035578135.1 Flexamia atlantica
TTTGTCTACACCATATGATAATTCATATGGTATTTGACACATGATCTTGTACACAGTAGCCAGCAAAAGCATAGTCTTTTAAATTATTCCCAACAATAAGGTTCCGAGCAAGCTCTATTTACCTATTGGGTAAAAAATATAGCCTCAAACGAGATGTAAGTGATATGCTTCCTCTGATTGGCTGAGATAACAATTTTTGTCCAAGCTGGATGTTCGGTTTCTGGTCTACAAAAGACGTCACAATGTTTGACAGAGAGAACCTAAGTACTGTTATTCTTCTCTTCTTCTCTACTGGCCATGACTAACCCCCACTACAACATAGGCAAGAGCTATTACACTTTTAATACACCCCTAATACTTAAACTGTTAAAATTTTTAATGAAAACAAGTTATAAAATTAAAAACTTACAAGGTGTCAAGGCTTCAGCAATCTATTGAAAACAAGTTATTAAGAAAAAGGAACGAAAGAAAGAAGTACATTTTGCTGGGATTATAAAACTTGTTTGATGTCTTACATTACTGAATAATGATCTGATATTATATTTTAAGCTATGGATTTGAACTTGGTAGTATTATTGGCAAAATTATTTCAATGATTGTTCATGCTGTCGTTGTTCACTGCAAATTAATTTTGCCGATTACACGCGATCACATTATGCAGTTTGTTACTCTCGCCGCAATCTTGTGTTAAAAGACTGAAGTAACAGTATCAACATTTTATTGCCAGTTCTCCGTACCAGTACTTTTCCAAAGATCTGGTTGTACCATAAGTGTCAGTACCAATACTTCTCAAAAGAACCGGTGGTACTGACAATAATTGACTATTGCCATACTCAGGTCCTAATATTCATAAACATTTCTTATTTGCTACTTAATTTTTCCATTCATTAAAAATAATCTTAACTTAATCAAAACCACAATTACAACTATCTCAGCATCTTTACCTATAATCCATGATCTTCTCTGTTAAAGATCGCCTCGTAGACTGATCTTGATAGGGCTCCGCCGGTGAGACATAACCACGGAACACTTCGCCCAACAGAGGATTCTGCAGCAATACAGCCATGGTCCGGTCGTACATGGCTTGGCCGCTGAGTGACATCAGGTACGGCGGAACATCGGCTCTTGGGCTTACACCCGGGGAGCCGGCTAAGTTGGGCGACGCTGGTCGACTTGTCTGGAACCACAGGATTGACTGATTAACATGTTAAAATTATTTAAAATAATTATTTGTATCATATTGCAATATTTTTAACTTGCATGATTGAGAATGATCACACCAAAATTATTTCATGAGCTTACTAGTTTTAGCGAATTTCCCCTAAAGGGAAGAAGCTGTTACCGTAGTACTCATAATAAGACCTAAGCCCGAGACCATGATAACTTTTCGTTTTGGGGCCCCCAGAAGCAAAAAACACTATTCGTTCATTTTCATACATATATATATATATCTATATATATATATATATATATATCTATGTGTCTTTAAGCACGATAGCGGCCGTGAAAATGGCCCAATCTTAATGAAATTTGGTACAGCCATGTAAAGTAGTAATTATTCGGACGAGTTCGAAAACCAGCCCGATCGGACTACCGGTAGGGGGGGTAAAGGGGGGTAAACCCCCCCAAAAATGGGTTTTTTGAGTCTTTTACATAGAAAAATAAAAATAACCCAATTTTTGTTAGCACCATTGAATTCAGCTCAAAAAAACAAACAATTTAGTATCTTGAATCACTGCTCTATGTCCATTGGTTACCGAGATATTGAAAGTGGTAAACACAGTACGTTGTCCCAATGTTAACCTTATGGGGAATAAGTAAAATTCTATATCTCGCTTATTTCTCAACATATCTTAATAAAACTTGGTAAATGGCTTCTACTAGTTCAGATCTACTAAATATTGAATTAAAACCACCCATTTTTAATATACCCATAGCAGCAAACCTGCATACTCATTCCCCATGTTATTCTTATGGAGCTTTCAAAAACATGTAAAATCTCGCTATGTTGGATTGAAAATGGTTATTTTGCATTTGAAATTCGCTGAGTATGCAGGTCTGCTGCAACAGGGGTATTTTTTATTTATTTTTTTTTTTTCTTACTTAAGGGATTGTGGTAGACGTATTCCTTGAGTAAGTGACAGTTTGAAATGAACAGAAAGAATAAAACATTAGACACTAATGTTCACATGTTACATGTGCTAATCCGCTGATTACTGCTCATAACTACTATGTCGATTCCATTTTTGCATACCGCCTTTAAAATAAACTTTGTGCTATATTTAATGCCTATTAACATAGGGAATTGGAGGAGAGTACTTACTTTGTTAATAGATGTAGGACTAAGTGGTATTGGTTTGTTTTCTTCATTAGTATGTAAACTTATTTCCTTTTCATCTTCTATTAAATTATTCAAGCTGCTTTTTACTGTCATATAACTGCTTCTCGTTGAGGCCCTCTCAAACTTTTCTATTTCATAGTTCATTTCAGTTGAATCCAAAATTTTCTCTTTCAGTCTTTTTATTTCGCTGTAGACATTATCAGAAAACTCTTTGAAAAGGCAACCTGAAAGGAAATTCAATGAAGGAAAGTGGAAAAATACTATGTTCATAGAAAGTTTCATTTTCATTGAATGAATTATAAAAATTATGTCCAAAAAATCACATTCAGAAAACCCGTGTTTCAGTCAACACGGAAGCACTGCTCATTGATCTCTAAGTTTGAATTATTACTTGGAAATGTCTTGCACAGCTTTAAATTATCCTGAGGGTACACATTGGTTTTACACACCACTCTAAAAGTATACTTTTCCTACAAGAAATAATTAAGATGTAGGTTATGTTATTTAGGTTTAAAGTTAAACAGAAAAATAAAATACCAACAGAATGCCAACCTTGGTTACATTGGCAGTAAGAACGTTGAATGCCCAACCATGAACGACCTTTCTACCAACCACACAGTAAGCCTTATTTTTACAATACTGGGGGAAACCAAGAAAAATGAATCATATGGCTGATTGTAAAGTGACCTTCTGATCAAATCTATCCTCCTCTTATCTAACATCAAATGATGTCGGTACTTGACCTTTGTTGTGCACAGTAGCCCTGAACTGACTGAGCTTGTTGAGGCTGCTGACAGTCTCCATGGTGCTGCCCGCCTCGGTCACCACCTCCACCAGCCGGGTCAGGAGAGTCACCGGTGTCACGCCGCACTTGAGCACCTCCGACTCATACGGCATTACCTCCGGTATCACACCATCCTCCCTGCGTTACAGAGACGGAGTAAAGGTTACGTTATTATTGTTAATCAATTTTAATTGAATTGTGCAGATTGCATAGTTAATGCTAGATCTACTGACCACTTCCACATAAAAAGCCACATTAATGTTTCCTATTTTTAAGACATTTTACAGTGTGATAAGTTTTTTTTAATAGACAGAAATTACCTTTGTTTTACGTCAAACAAAAAATGGAACTACTAATGTTTTCAACTTACACCACAACAATTTTACTGAAACGTTAACAAGTAAAACAGTTGTAACGCTGCATTTAAGTTAACAATTAAAAAATAATTACAAGAGCCCTACACAGCGTTTTGGAGCTCAGCCAATACAGCTAGACTCTCTAGAGTATTGATTTTACTGAAAGTAATTGATACATCTTTTTGGAATTGTTATGGTGATTTATATCATTACCTTGTATGCTACACGAGACTATCTAAAATGTCAAATATTAGCTAATAACAAATTTATTTTAATGTAAAATGTAGGTGGAAAATGGTTTTGTACAAATAAAATAGATTACAATATTTAGCAACATACAAATACACAACAATAACATATATGATCCACACACAAGGACTATTACAACATTTAGACTATTAGACTTAACTTAATTTTAATGATTAATTAAAATCATTGAAACTTAAGTTTTTGGACTTCAACCATGACTGCTCAGGGAGGATGAGAGTTCAAGATGAAAATTTCAGCATAAGATCCAAACAGAAACAAAATTTCTCTACGAAATTAAAGCATTATTAAAAAATGTGTGCTGTATTAAATTTAATTACGTACTTAATGACTAGAAATTCCTTGCGCCAATCCTCCAACCTGCCTTCAGATAACCAAATGTCAATGATATCTAGATATGGGTGAAAGCTGTGGATAAAAATGTCCAACGAGATTTCCAGCAACTTTCCATCACACGCTTCACAGACAATATCATGCAGCACCGACAGCAACCTGGAAATTAAATTAATCATTAATAATAAAATAATAATATCCTAATATATCAATTTCAATTTTTAATCAATATGTAAAAACTAAATCAGCAATGAAAAAGTCCGGGTTTGAAGTATTGCTGTAATCTAGAGCAGTGGAAAAAATGTTTAAGTAAAGACTAAGCACAAAAATTAAGTTTGTTTAAAAACTTCAATTTTCAATTCTGTTCATAAAACTTGGAAGTTCTTTAGAGTAAATGGCCGAAAATAAAATATGAAGATTATATCTGTAGAGCTTTTTAAGCCTAGGTGAGTTAACCTTTTGAAATGATAAATATAGATTTTCTTTGGGAATGACTTTCCCCTTAAAGGATTACAAGTAGAGCCTACAATAGCAGTGACTGGCCAAGAATTTAATTATTTTTTACATTCAATAAGTATCTCAATCTGTCATTAAGGTGGCAAACTTCTACAATTATTTCCTAAAAAAAGATTTTTTTTTAACTGTTAAGTTCATTTTTGCCAGAAATCCCTTTTATTTGTGTTTTGAAACCTCAATAAAACAAAGTTGTTTGGCAAATATGTAATTTATTTTTAAATCAACGACCTATCATTCGTTTTGCATCCTGCTGCTATGGGACTATCGCTCTGTGCACGTGTCCTAAATTGTTTCTTTTGTCATTATCAATAGTCAGTCCGAGGTAAGATGCAACGATAAGCGGGTGTGCGTGAGTGTTCGCATTCAACTAAACACACCAATAAGTCCCCAGGACAAGGGTGGTTGTCATTGTAACCACACTTCCGTCCAATCATATGTCGTAACGTCCCTCTGTGTCATTGCAGTGACCCAATGACTGCCCTGTGAAGTTATGAGAGAACAGAAGCGTAAAAACAGGGTGAAAGCCTTGCGATTGCGTAACCTTAAACAAACTTATCGATTTACTTTTTCTTCATTATGATAAAGCCTCCGAATCACTGATCAAAACGTGTTCTGGTTTAAATACCTGTTGTCAAGTGATCCAAAAATCCTTAAAAAAGGCAAACAGTTTTGACCTTTAAAAGGTCATCCTCAGGCGAACGTCTTCATTTTGTTCTTACGAACACGTTGAAATTTTAAAAAACATTTTGGTTTTGAAAACATTTAAACATTGAACACACACGGACACACACGACAATTAAGTGGCCACAAATTATATCGATCGATGACGCGGCGGGCGGCGCGGAGGTAGAGCCTAGACTGACCACTTCCGGTGACAATGTTTTCCTTGTTCCCCACCCCTACTCTAATCATTCTTATCAGGTGCGCGCTTTTGTCTGTGTCCCTCCTCGACTATTGTCATTGCAGTATCGAAAATAATATTTGATGCGAAAGAGAGCTTGTCGTTTAAAACATTCTGAAGGTCCTGTTTTACGGCCTTATATATTTCAAACTCCTCAGTTGTGGTCATGAATGGGCCTTGAATTTCAACTCCTCAGTTGTGGTCATGAATCGTAAAACTCATGAGTATTACGACTGCTTTGATTGTTTTTCAAAAATTTATTGCTTTTTCTTCTAATTTTGTCTCAGTTTTATCAAATGCCTGCAAATATGTGGTTTTAGAATCTAGTGATACCATAATTTGACTCAATTAAAAAGAACATGAAATATTTAGAATTGATTACCTGGTTGCACACAGCCAAGCAGGGAGAGAATCCCTTTCATCGATGGCTCTGGCATGAATGCCATACAAATACTCCAGAATCTTCAACCCCGGAGAAAGGTCTTCCATCACAGAGATTAAAGTCATTGTTTCATCTGAAAAAGTTCAGTAACATGAACAAAAAGCATCTGTAATGAGTTTTAAGTAAATCAAGCTAGAATTCAGTTGAACCAACGAGATATTAATTTCAGTTGCTCCATCAGTTAAATTTTACAAGCCTCAATCAACAACCTAATGATTGAATCAATTCCTTTACCTTACATTAAATTAAAATTTAATTAATTAAATTAAATTTAACATTTAAATTAAGTTCTAAATAGTCTGGCATTTGACAAGGTTTCTGTGTGCAAGTCATGAATAGAGAATTTTACCTCTTTACTTTGTTGCAGGTATCTAAAGAAGTGTTTTCCACTTGAATCACTTGAATGTCAAGTATGCAGCTGGTATGTTCTCCAGCTATGATGTCATCAATATGGCGAAGATAATTTAAAATGTGTGTTAGTAACAAGGCTTTCACCTCATCCTTCACCCACATTTCAGTTAAAATATGCAGCCTGTGCTATATCCCGATCTTTAACCTGGTATTGAGAAAACAAAGAATCCTCAAGTAGCAAAATAAAGGTTCTAGACCTTCTCAAATGATATTTGCAGTAACACTTGATATTGTAATCAATTTCATCACAGGAGGACTTCTTAAACCACTAGTCCTAATGGAATTTATTGTCCCTCAACCTATTATTTTTTAAACATAAGGGGTTTTTTGTAATTATAACTCCTCATAAAGTTCTGGACCGATTTTAATAATTTAGGTGTCGTTGGAAAGAGCTTGGCTTCATATTTGCCCATAAGAATTAACAATGGAATAGCAATTGCAAATAAAGCAGCTGATTAGAATAAACAAAGTTTTTCAGCAAAGTTATATGTTATTGATGGAATTGAAAGCATTGAATATATTATATTCTGAAGCAGTTTTTAACATTCATTCATGACTGGATTTAGTCAGCCATTTTAGTTCAGTTTAAGATTAATACAGGTTATAGTTAGTCAGGGATACTGAATAACAGACAGTTTTACAACAATAACTTATAACCCACAAAACCAACTGCCATTATGGTTTTTATCCCAAATTTATGTGTCGCATGTATGTCTAGTGGTTTTGTAAAGTGTTCAATGTCAGTGCATTTTATATTCAACGAAACCCTAAGGGTGGATGCAAATTTTGAAGTTTGGACGACCTAGATCCCAACAGATGATGAACCTTCGGGTTTGAAATCGATTTTGAATCACAATATTAGGATTGCTAAATAAGCCCTTATATTATTAATTCCAACTGTCTTTTTTTAAACATTATTCAATTCTTCATTACCTATTTATAGCAACCCATTCAAAAACATGTGCATTATATAAACAAATTTTCAGTTGATATTCAAATGAACAAGTATTTGTTTTGGTTTTTCCTTTTATTATGATGCCTGGAATAATTATTTAAACTAACAATTTATATAAGACAAAGATACTTTAGTGAACACAATTGAGAATACCATTTGCTTGGAGTTTATGGTGAAAAACAATGTGAAATATTTGTGAGCAACAACTTAAAAAAATAAAATTGTTCATTAAACTACTTCAATTTTGTTCCACTGTGAAGGGAACCAATGATGTAAACAATATAATTTTATCAGTTCTTTTTGTGTCTAGTGATGTTCAGTGGTTGTGGTAATGATGGTTCATAAACTTGAACTATATTAACATAAATCAATTTTTGTATGTGTATTATTTAAAGTTTTTTTTTATTTGATTTTATCTTGTTTGTAACAATATTGACTCCATGGATTATAATTATTAGAATAATTGAAGGATTATGATAACTCATGAGTATCGTCATAACGTATTTCCAGTATTTGCTATGGCTATTTATAAAGCTCGGGTCAGTCCATTGCAAAAGTTGGAACTGTTCTTCCCCATCCAGTATTTTCTCATTAACAACTTATGTGGAAGCAAGTCGAGCCAAGTTGAGGGGCTCAAAATATTTGTAGAAAATACTAAAGAACAAGGACAAGAAATAATATATATAATGAAGAAAATATATAATACATATTCACAATATATATATTACATACACAATACATATTCACAAGAAATATAGTTTATAAAGAACTTTAGTAAAAAAAATAGTGTATACGAAAGTGATTTCTTAGTTTAACCATATCATTACTAAACTAGTTCTAGAATATTGCACCATAATTTTTAATTTTAGAAATCAATACATGCCCATTGCTCGATTTTAAGCTGCAGGTTTACTAGTTTTCTCTACCGACCTTGCTTGTTGAGCCTAGTCTCAATGCTGATCACAGAGTTGGTGAACTTCTGCAACTGTCTGCAGAGCGCAGCACAGTAAGCCTTGCAAGTCACCGGCGGGGGGCTGTCACTCATCTCTTGCTCGTTCAAAAACTCTTCAAACTTTTTGAGTCTGTGCACCATATTGATATAGGGGAGGAACTTCTCCAAATATAAAATGAATGACTCCTAAAACATAGATATTTTTAAGTCTGAAAAGATTACTTAAAACAATTATACTTTATTGCATTCTAATTTTATCATACCTCCATGTGAACAGTAACATGAAATTACATTATTATTGGTTTCTATCCCAAAAAAAGATTTTTTGATATGAATAAATTAATTTATTTGCCGTAGTAATTAAACATATTTAGTAAATAAACATATTAAGTGATTTTTAATATTAACATAATCGAAAAAGCTTAGACTATAGGTGCAGAGAAGACTCCATTCATCATTTTTAGGGCCCATCTCTGTTAGTTATATGTGCGGTCAGTGCGGTCAGAAATGGTCATAGTTTTGACTGAGCAACAACAGAGTGTGCTGCACTAACAGCGATTTAGAGCAACATCAACTTTAAATTATATCCTACCACACAGGTTCACCTTTCAATTTGGCCAGTAACCTTATATTTAATCTTGAACCTACCAAGACAAAGCAGTATTTACTCATGGGCAACCACAAAAATGTGTTGAACTCAGGGTAAAATCCTCAATATTAACTATTTACTAAGCTCGTGGTCTCCAATCCTAACTCCCGTATGAAGTAGAGCCGGAGGTTCTTAGGTGGAGCGTGGGGTCATCACCAGGAGATCATTTTCTGATTTTCATCCTTGTCTATTTGCCTACTGGGTAGCCTCAATCAGAGGTTTCCATAATAAGTACCCTTTATAGTATTATACTGTCCAATATGTAAGGTGGACAGCGAAAAGGAACCTCTTTTCGGGCATTTTCGATTTTGAGTTATTAATATTTTTGTGTTCCTCATTTAATTCCTAATAATTTGGCGCAAGTCCCATGAGTCTACGATTTTTTTTTTTGGCAAAGTTAAAGGACTTTGAAATTTCATAAGGTAAACGGGTCATTTTGAGAAAAATCGATTTGAAAATTTCAATTTCCAAAAAGCATAAAACCTATATTTTTTGTATTTAACCCTGCAGTGGTGACGTGATTTTGCGGCTTCAACTGGTGACGTAGGTCTATGAGACCAACTTTTACATATTTATTTTTTTCACTTACTAAATATTGGAACTTGTTTTTGATAAAAATTGTGTAATAACTTTACAGTATTGGGAAGATTTCTGCAGGGTTATTATAAAGAAATCACGTTTTGAAGTGGAGAAAAAAAAAGTTTATTGCATTACATGTTTTATTCAATTCTTGACACAGAAAAAAATTCAGCAATATTAAACTAAATATAAAAACCTAATATTTAATCATTTTTTGTAATTATAAAGGATTAATCTTGTGATTAAATTATGAAAATCCAAAATTTATCCAATTGTTTTTTGAAAAACGTGTTTTGAAAATTGACAAAAAAGGGTTTATTCGTGAATATGCGAAGTCCCTATTTTGGTGACGTCGGTCTGAGGAACCATATATTAATTTTGGTGACGTCGGTCTGTTAGATTATATACTATTAAATGCTCGTAAAATTAGTAAGATAATAATCTCATACAACTAAAAAATGTTTTCTTAAACTTAATCTATAATATATCAATGAAATTAGGTGTAATTTCTCAAAAAGATAAATCAAATCTATAAAACCTAGAACCTGAGTATGGTGACGTCGGTGTAACACACCGAAAATTACAATATTCACAACGTGTATGGTGACGTCGGTGCACCAGACCACTTACACTTTCGGTGACGCCGGTGCAGTGGACCGTTGAACACTGCTGCGCACCACCACCTAACCTTAAAATTACGCCCCGGCAAGTGGAGGCACACTGAAGGGTGCGTATTACATAACTCAAGCGGCAGCGAACACAACCTATCGGTAAACTCGTGAACTACGACTGAAAATCAGATCGGTCTGAGAGACCGTGCGTCACCACTGCAGGGTTAAGAAATGATTTTGGTATCAAAAGAAAGCTTCGAATGTCTTCTTTCAGGGGAATACCAATTTTTGTCTTAACTCACAGTAGTGTTCGAGAAAATAATATTTTTATCGATGCATGTCATAAAAAATCGTATTACGGAAAAGGGACCTCTTGTTGGCCCTTTGTTATTCTCCATAACGACCAGAGGTCCCTTTTTAAAACTGAATACTTTTACTGTTATCTCATTGTTTTATAAAGTTTTTTATCATCAAACAGCTGAAACCAAACTGTAATTTAAATATACAAAATGAAAAAATATAATAACATGCGATAACCACCTGACAGGCTGTATCACGATCAGTGCTGCAGCCACATAAACAAAAATTCCTAACACTATCTTTTGTAATCAAATTACCCTGTTTATATTTAATTTTGCTCATCATTGAGGCACTCAAGGAGCAATAATATATAATTAATTGCTCAGTTATAACAATAAAAATAACTATTATCACCATACGTATAGTCTCCTCAAAAGACTAAGTTTAGTAGCCAAAGTATTGTTTATAAAAAGGGACCTCTTGTCGGACCGTACGAAATTGGTGAGAAATTTTATCCTCTATAAACCAAACTTTGTTGTAGTTCTCTAAAATTCCGCTAGAGTTCAGGAGAGTTCATTTTTTGGACCAAAGTCTGCTTACGAAGTGCATGTTTGAAATGGGACCTCTTGTCGTTATGGGGAAATAACATTAACCCATTTCTGCCCACTGTCGACATTTGTAGACACTGACTTTAACAATTTTTCTCACGGATACAATTTAGCATTTGAAACAAAGAGTATTTTATTTTTATCTATTGGTATCCCTGCTAAGCAGCTACAGTGTTTGCCACCATTTTGTAGTGTACGTGTGAGTAGGAAATTTGAGATTAAGAATGTCTGCAAGACAAGCCATGTCATATATTGAATCCTAAGTGTTTTTACTATTAATCTTTTAATTTTTTATTGAATATACAATTGTTTAGATATATTTAGGAACTACTACAACAAATACAATCGTAGCTCAGTTTACTTTTTTACAATAACATAGTTTTATTCCTTTGCAAAATCTGATGTCGACAAATGTCGACAGTGGTCACGAGCGGTTACAGGTCCATTATTGTCAGAGGCTATGTTATTTATTATCATTCGCTATGTAGTATGGAGTTACACGGCAATAACACCATAGATCGACCTACAGCAGGACGTCTGAGCTCAAAATAGCTCCAGTTGTGTACCAGCTAACGTCCGCTACAGCGGAAAACATTTCTTGTACACTGTGGAGAAGCAAGTCTGATATACCCATTATGGAAAGGCTACAAGAAAAATCTGCGGTACATGTCTAGTTGGTTGCCATGTTCTGTGTGACAAAATATTTTACTCGCCATGACCCATTGTGAAAACTCTGCACAGATTTTTGGGTAAAAATATTACGGGACCTTTTCGGAAATTCATGGAAGAGACTTTTATTATGGTTTTATTTTAGATTTGTTTAAAATATTTTATATTCCAGCAATTATTTTTGAAAGTTGTTGATATCTTATCACATATATCAAATTTTTTACTTATTGACCGTTTTTACTGCATTTTATGGATGTTCCTCTTAGGGCGTAGACATCCGCTAAGAACGGATTTTATAAAATTCGTAGTATAAAGGGGTTTTTTCATATAATTCGACGTACGCAGTTTTAAACGTGAAGAGCATACTGCCTTTTCTTGAGACTAAATCCCGGTAAGATGGAAAGAGAAAAGAACAGTGGTTTTTAAGTCACAAATAGAATGTGCTAAAATGGTATGATTCTTTGATCTACTTATGTAAAAATTTATAAATTATACGAATCCCTGATTGTAAGTTATATTTATACTATCTTTTCTACTGTATTTTTGTCAAATATCACTAACCTATCCTATGTACAGCCAAAACTACTTAACCTAGAACCTTGAAAATTTGCATGGACGTTCCTTACAGAGTGTTGACATTCACCAAGAACGGATTTTTTAAATTCTAGGTTTTTAGAGGTTTTTCGTGGAGCTGAAGCTTTGAAAATGCCCCATGTTAATGTAATGGATGATCTTTTGTTTAAATTTCCAATTGGACGTTCCTTACAGAGTGTTGACATTCACCAAGAACGGATTTTTTAAATTCGAGGTTTTTAGAGGTTTTTCGTGGAGCTGAAGCTTTGAAAATGCCCCATGTTAATGTAATGGATGATCTTTTGTTTAAATTTCCAATTTTATTCAATCAAGCATATTAGCTTCACAAACGGATACGTTGTTACAGCTGACTTATAATTTGATTCCTTTTATCATGGTTTTATGGTTGTTTTGATGATTTTAGGTTATTCGTACTATATAAAAGTTACATTTGGTTTAGTTTCGTACCTTATACGTTCAATCATAAGCTCATTATGTGGTACCATCTTTTTAGGCAGCGGGAGCTATAGTTATTTCCTTAGGCCGGCCATCATGTTTTTAATTAAAATCATGCCAGTTACAATAATTTGGCAAATTCCTTTTTCATCTAATTCTAATTCCCGGCTTTTCACGGAAAAATAAATGCTGCAATCAGTGGTTGATCTTAAATTATTCCTACCCGTCCATACCTTAAGTTAAAAACTAAGGGAATCGAGTTTGAAATACTGCCCACGGATAGCACCATAACTGTTTCGAACATTCAGCCCTTTACTGTACTTAATTGATGCCCTACTAGGCAATCCAGGGACGTAATGGTAAATCTACAAAGAAGTACCTTAAAATCGACACATTTGGTGTTAAAATCGGTCCGGCCGTTTTCGAGCTATAACGGTGAAAAGAAAACCTTCACTATCTACTGTGGTATCCTACATCCTACTGTGGTATCTACATTTTATCCTACATTCCGCCATAAAACAAACATAACTCTACATGACATATTCCTTGATATAAATATTTTCTATTCAGTCCTCTAGATTCTTCATATCAAGGTTAGACTCTAATTTTTATCGTGAGCGAAGCCACGGGTTCTGCTAGTTTACTATAAAGTTTTACTATCGACTTGTATAACTAAAAACACTGTGTAATATACATCTTTTACTATTACATAAAAATTTTCCCATTATTTAGTTGATTGTAAGTTACCTGATTTACAAACTTTTTTACATAATGTCCTTTTACCTGACTTTTTATTGCGGTATTTACTATATCTTTACACCTAAACTTGTGAAACTTATGTTTCCTACCAATATATACTTCTTGTTTTTGTGTGTTCTTTCAATTCTTTTTGTTTAGTTTGTCATTTTATATATTTAGAAGTATAATAGGTCAAATTTATGTTAACAGTTACAAACCTGATGACGCTCGCTGTCGGCTGTTTCGTCACTTACACACTGTACCCGAGCGTGCCCTGTCCACATATGTCGACATGCCATAAGTTATATAAAATGAGTATAAAAAATTAAAAACAATCGAAATCTGTGTTTTTGTACCATTAACAACAAAATACTAAGCAGAAAACGAAATCCAAGAAAAAAAATTAATTTGGGCATAAATGGGTTAAGGGACAAGAGGTTCCTTTTCTCAAGCCATGTAGAGGCTAAAAAAATTATTTATTTCGACTTGTTATAACTTCAATTCGATATTTTAATGACCGATACAGGCTTGTTCTATGATAAATGAGGTGTAACAATCAATAGAGACCTGAATTTCGATATTTTTTACCCTAATCGGTTAAATCGGCCGTACTGAAAATTTGTCTTCGCAGACAAGAAGTCCCTTTTCGCTTTTCACCTCACATATGTTCTTTTGAACCAGGTGAATGCTACACACAAAATTTGTTAGAATTTTTGTGTTAAATGTCACGACTTTCCTTAGGAAATAAATTAAGTGATCCAATATGTGGTTAACCTAAAGAACTTCTTCAAACCATGCTCATATGTTTAATTGAAAACAAAGTCAACTGTGTTTGTTTATTTTTATCAACGGATAGCGCCTCTATTCCTAAAAATTCAACCCTTTATTAAAGTGACTTATTAGCATATGTCATAGCATCAGTATCATTACACTTTATTTAAACATTTAAATCCGTCAAACTGTTGCTGAGTTGTGAGTGTGAAGGTAACATTTCATAGTTAAGAAAGTTAGTCAAAAATTCTAACTAGTTAAAAGTTATTAGTTAGTCCCGTAAAAAGTAACTGATAGAAGTTATAAGTTAGTTAAAAAAAACTAACTGATGGAAAATAAAGTTAGTTTGATGGAAAATAAGTTTGCTGTTGGGCAGTTGTTCTAAAGGATCGTATTTAACTATCACTAAAATTAAAGAAGACTACTAACACAACTAAATTATTTTACCAACTAAATACTAAGAAAGCTTAAACCATTTAACACAGCTAGGTTGCTAACACAGA
The DNA here is from genome assembly GCA_035578135.1 of Flexamia atlantica. NCBI lineage: Eukaryota > Metazoa > Arthropoda > Insecta > Hemiptera > Cicadellidae > Flexamia > Flexamia atlantica. The sequence continues at coordinate 24,079,692 of JAQJVK010000002.1, forward strand.
TAAAATGACTTGACACTTGACAGTCAACTGAAGACAATGTTTTGTAGATGACAAATCACCAAACATTCCTCTCCCCACCCCTCGGTGCTTGCGGCGTTGTCATTGGCTGCCTCTGCATACCAAAGCAACTGGACTTTCCCCAACCCCCATGAAGGGCGCTGACCCCTCGCTATGCTTCCCGCACGGCCACCCTCTACGATCGCGTAAAAAAAACTCGTATTTAAGTTCTTCCACCCGTCCATAAAACTAACTATTTAAACTCCAAAATTACTAACGAATAGATCAATCTATTCGCTAGCTAGAATCTAACTGATTAGATGTTATTTCCAGTACTTTTTAAAAACTAACGAATAAGTTAGAAGTTAGTCGTAAAAACTAACGAATATCAAATCAAATAAAAATCTTTTATTGTGACAATACAAATTGCATTACATACGTCATAATAAAACAAAATTTGTTTCTGTATAAAACTATAATAAACATTTAAGCTAATTAGAGTTCACACATTTTCTTCGCTGCGAGTGATTTACATTATAGATAAAAATGTTCGATATTAGCTTAATATTGCTTGATATTTTGGCTCTCTAGTTTGTGTGTGTACTTCTTTTGTTTGATGTGTGATTCTATCGTTAATCGTTAGAATTTCTAATCGTTATTCCCAAGTATAGTAACATCAAATATTCAGCATTTTTATTTTATTTTCATGGCCTTTTGCCCCAATAAACCACTAGTCAATTTATTTTGAAAGTACCTCCCCAGCAGGGAAAGGCATGTAGCAATCTTGAATTAATTAGCACAAAATAAAGTGTTATCAAAAGGGAGGTGTTACAAAAATTTCTTAAAAAGTAACTTTTTTTATTTGTGATCTTAATATTGAATGTAAATCTAATAAGTTAGGTTCAAAGTAAGTAAATATGACACATTTGGGCTACATCATATTTTTAACAGTCAACAGTTAGAGGTAGTGAGGGACATGATGAAGCTTGAGTTTGAAGTTTCGTCAGAGGAGGGGAGGAAATCAACTATGACGTGGAAGTAAACAAGGCCTTGTGATTACGCTACTAGTCTGGTAGCTAAAAAATACTATACCGAAACAAAATGTGGGTTGATATTAGAAACAATATTTTGCTCTTTGAATAACAATCAATAAACATGTGACATGTTTTTGGTTTAGCATCTAACACATTGCTGGCACAAGAAATTCGTAGTTGAATCTTGCATCAATTGATCATCTGTTATTATTTATCTGTTTGTTTGTTAACACCCAAGCTTCATTATATACCTCACTATCTCTAAAAGCTGGTCAGTCAAACATGGTACTAACTCACATTTTCAGTTAAGTAACCTTACATAAAATGTTTCCAGTTTTGAAATAGCTTTTCAAATTCATAAAATCTTGCACATACCATTTACTGCTGTTGACAATCCCAACATATGTGAAAACACCAAAGGATACTTACTGGGATAGTTGAGGACATCGAAACGTTGCTTTTGATGTGGAAACGATCATTGTCGTCTTCATAGAAAAGACCCGAGTCTGTAGGAACTTGTAACATCCACAGCACCTCATGTAAAACTTTGAAGTCTGAGAGCACCAAGCAGGAAGAATCCTCTCCCAATGGCTTTGACAGCTGCTTTTCTTGCCTACATTAAAATGAAAACTAAACTATCATGACAACACAACGTGAGGTTTTGTACATTAGGCTAAACTGAAAAATTTGAATCAGTGCTATGCGACTTTTAGTATTTTAAATTTTAACCCCTGTAAAATTATGTAATTGCGTAATTAATGGGTAGTGGAAACTCAGGGACAGGTAGGTGAGAGAAACTCTTGATCAGATATGGAAATCATGATGAACACCTTGTATGCTTAGACCTGAGCATTCCACAGTCTGCTATCTCCTTCAAATACATTCGCTGCTACAGTTTCGGTACGTCATCGGGAACTTGCCCACCAGGAGCTAGGACTGTTCCGGAAAAGTACCATTCATTATTGTTTAACGTTGACAGGGATTGGCCAGCTCGACAACAGCATTCTATATTTCCTTGCATATCTTGGGCACGTACTTTTCTCTCAATGGAAAAAAATTGATTTCAAAAATTACTATCAGGGTCATTAAGTTCAGTACTTATCCCATCTTTTTCCTGCAAGTTAGTGACACTACTTCACCGACTGCAACCTAAGTAGTGGTGCTACCTATCAGAATCACTAAGTACTATAATCCAAAATAACACCGGTTTGATTGCAGAACATTGCTATCCAATGTATGTTCCTTTGTAACGTAGTTCAGTGTAACATCAGCAATGTTATATTACAGCACGCACTCCAGTTCAGCTTCTGGCACAGTTGCAGCATCTAGCACCCAACAGCGAACATATTTCAAACTCTTCACACTAGAGCCTGAATTTTTGTTTTCTTTAGCCACTTTACTTTTTTTAATTTTCTAATCAAATTTCTGCAGCTTGTTGTAATCTAATTACCAGATCTGACAGACCCGGGCCTGTGGGCAGGAGCTGTAGGGGTGACTGCGGTGCGCCGGGTCGCTCCACCAAGGCCGCTGCACGTGCTCGCCGAGCCACTGCTCCGCCTCCAGCCCGTCTCGGACGATCCGGCGGAGGATCTCCTGCTGCGAGGGTCGCGGCACGGGACGCCACAGCGCCGGGTGCGGCACATTGCCAAACCCCCTCAGCTCGTCGTCTGATAGGTCGATCGTTTCCTCTTTATCATCGTTCCCAGACAAACTTAGCCACTCGGTTTCATCATCCTGTAAGAAAAGTACTGAGACCGATTATTAGAGTTTATGACAAATAACTAGCAGCCCTATCACAACTAGTTTTCTTTGAATCTGACTCGTTATTTCTGATTTTTTAAATATAATGTCCTGAAGATGCAAGAAAATAAATATGCTTTTGATGTTTTTTTTAACCTGGGGAAGATATGAGCCGATTTGGAGATGGCTCATGATAAGAAAGAATGGAGGCGGCTGGTTGGCGAGGCTAAAACCCTTCTAGGGTTCGAATGGCCACAGGAGTAAGAGTAAGTTGTAACGTAAACTAGAATGTACGCAGCACGCTGATGTGAGGGATGGAATTTCAATTTCACGGGGCCCAAATTGTCCATTCCACTTCCAAAAATCTCAAATTTCAGGCTTGAGGCCTACATGAAATGGACTTGAGTCAGTGGTCTTGGATGTTACAAAATTATAGGCCTATTATAAAAACTCATTCATGAAATAAAAAATCAAACCATAAGCTAACTTACACTATCATCAGAGGGTGGTCGAAATTCTTCCAGGCCTTCACTAAGATACTCTCCCCAGTTGATTTCTTCTTCTTGCTTAATAAATGCTGGCAATTTTTCAATTTCCAATTCCTCATCTGGTACTGCTGTCGGTCTAGTTGAAAGATTCAATAGGAACCACAATACAAGCCACTGCACATTCAGCTAAAAAATTTGAATAATTTGATGATTAAGTTCATCAGAATGAATATAATTAGGTACCTATATTTCAAACCTACTGAGACTCACAGAATTTCAAAATAATTGTTCATGAAAAATTCACAGTATAACAGTGGCAAAACGTGCACTTATCTCTGGATTCAGCAATGAATATAAATAATAAATTAATTTAATGTATTAGTGATTCAATGCTTAGTTTAAACTCCCTTGTTATTTTTAATTATGTGAGTAGAGTATTTCCGTAAATATGTATCATCAGTGCCATTCAAATGACTGCTTCTAACTCTCAATTTACAAGTTAGCGCTAATCGTAAGCAGACTGGATTCACAATATTCTGCGTATCTCATCCATCCCCCCCCACATCCATCACAGAGGGCCCCCTCCTCTACCTCCCCCAAAACTGCAGCCAATTACAACGCATTTAGGATTCCACTCCAGCACACTAAGATCAAGCGCATCTAGGGAGATTTTCTGCAGCTTTTGTGAATTATCGGTAGCCTCCATGGGTGCAACTAAATATTTCAGAAGGATATGGACAGTAAAATCAAAAAATTGTACAATAAAAAAATAAACTAGAGACCACCTAATGGTTGAAATTCAACCAGAAAGTACTTAGGTTTATTTTCATTCTCACTGTAATTAAACATGTGACTTAATTTATTTGCATTTTAATGGCAGTCCATAATTAATTAATTGTAGTGGCTCTTCATTAAGACCAAATTCAATGTTAGTTTTTTATTTCAAATTCATTTTTCTACATCTCTTGAAAACAAAAGGAGCCTAAATTAAGATGAAATTGAATATGTTTATCTGGAAATGCAATTTAACATATTCTTGTACTTTTTTCAATGATGGAACAAGCAAATAAAAAGTATTTAGCAGCTAGTAGTTTTTTCCATTTCATTTCATTACAAAAATTGTGCTTGCTTTTATTAGGTGCGTGTTAGGTACAGATTTACCTAAAACGTTCACTGCGAGCACACCATGTGGCGCTAGATGGAACTGCACCAGGCTCGGGAGAACGCCATATGGCGCTGCATCCGAGCCAATTTAATTCATCTGCTGTGAGACACCACACTAGTAGCTCAGATATATTTCATGAATAGTTGAGAAATATTTTGTCCCAATTGTATATACCTGTTGTAGCAGTAGTACCCTGTATAAGTTGGTAAAACTAGAACTTAGCACGATTCAACTGCCAAAATAGGCTTCCTATATTCCTACTGGTCAATCGCTTTCCTTTAATTTGTCAAAATTGATGGCCTGAATCATCTGAATGGAGCTGCTTCCTACCGATGACTGGTAGAACTATGTAGAACTTTGTTTTGAAGCAGTGTACAAAGCCATAATATGTCACTTTCATTCTTGAGGCTAAAATTTCAATTAATTATTCGCCGCGTGTTGCCGAGCTTCGGAACGGCCATCTTTGTATGTGCCGCCGTGAACGTGTTAAAAGACTTAGCCTCGTTTAACACTAAGTTATCATTTTATGTAATTTTAATTTTTTATCTTTATAAATTAAGCATATTTTGTTTTTAGTTTGAGTATTAAAATTTAGTTTTACAAATTACCCATCTGGGGGGTGTTTCTAAACGCGTTTCTTAAATACTAGCTACTAATCACTAATCACTAGTTACGATTCATCTCCATTGTATCCTTTCTACGGTTTTGAAACGGAATCTTACTATTACAAAATACAAAGTCAATTTTATTAATTCACCAACATCGTTTAGAAACAGCCCCCAAAAGAAGAAAATGAGCCTTGTCTACCTGAGTATGTTGACTTGAGTCAGAAGCTACATATTTGTCAACTAAATCTCTAAATCTCTTTGCTCTGTCATTGAGTCCATGTGCTCTAAACTTCTCAACATAACCATCAATGGTATTTTTTACTACTGTTATGTCAACAGTGGCAAAGTTATGATGAATTATGTTAGAATAGATAAACCTTTGCACTTCCTGGTAATTTCTGTCGCTTTCCTGAAACAAAAACAAACATCAGTTGTCAATTATTATTTGACTGTACCATACTACACATCAAAATAACAGCTATTACTAGGGTATATAACTATGTGAAGACTGATGACATACCTTACTTCATTCTTCCTTCATACTTGTAACTTTATTTTGATTAACGAAGCTTTGAGCCCAGGTGAGCAATAATTATATAAATAGGGCCTACCCTCCTTCTCCTGCTCCATAGTTGTACATCCATATAAATTCTACTAGGCCCATAGATGACGAGAAACTCATTGTATACAAAATATCCAGCTCACTCACTCTGACAACAGTTTGACAGCTGTGTATATTGCTGAAAAGCTAACATTGGCCGACAAAGTAAGATCACGAGATCTACCAGCCAGGGCCGTATTTCCCTAACAGCATAAACTTACATGGGGCTCTGGCATAAGAGGGCCTCAGGACAAAAATAGTGAGCAAAAAGCGGTGACGGGCGGGATAATCCCATACCGAGTAGGCCCGTAAATGAGTCATTTTTAGGCTACTTCAAAAATAAAAAGAAAAAAGGACACTACTTTGGCGAGAGCGTGTTCGCCTAATTTTTATCTCCGCCCGAGGCCTCCAGGGCTCTAAATACGGCCCTGCTACTACATACATACATACAGATGTCTTCTCCGTGTCCTCAAGAGGTACTGGAGGCGTCAATAATGTCCCGCCGGTGTGACGGGACCACGTTAGGGTGGGTTAGGTTGGGTGCAGGGCTAGGCTAAATAAGGCCAAATGTTTGTGCAGGGGTCAGGTTAGGTTAGGTTTATTGTAGGTTAGGCTATTTGGATTCTGGTAATTGCGGTAGTCTTCTAGGTTATAGAAGCACACACTTATTAAGAATGTCTTAACTGGTTTTTTAATATTTGAAAATCGGTCAATATTTCTAAGATGCTGTGGTAGGAATTGAAAGAGCTTTATTCCACTATAATTCGGTAGCTAGCCGTTACAAGATCTATTAGTGGCTGCTGCCTCTCCTTTAAAACAACTGCAGGTTCTATCCAATTTCATACCATGAAGGTTCATCAATATCTGCACTCAATATTTAGTTAGGGGCACAAAGTTTTTGTTCTGAGAAGAAAAGTAAAAAAGGGAGTTTTGGGTACCCCCAGTGATATATCCATGGGAAGCTCATTTTCTCATAAGTGTACCGCACTCAACATAATTTAAAATACAAGATATTGGATAATACGTCTGGGAATCATCTACTTATCTTGTTTAGTTGATTCATTCTATATTGTCTGTAAAAACATAAAGACAGAGGAACAAACAATATTATACGGCAGTCAGTAGATCGCTTGATAGGGTTTTTATTAACAATCATATGTTGGAAATACATTTCAACTGTCAGGAATATACCTAAAGGAACAGCAGAAGTAAAATCCTCTACCAAAGGCTATATTATCTACAAAAAAAGGAAGCTCAGGTTTTCCTTAGAAGCCAATGGCATGTAATTTAAGTGGAGGTCAAGGTTTTATGAAAACCGCAATTCATTACCACAGACACAACAAAAAAATGTAAAAATACGATGTAAGTGCTTAGTAACCTAAATTAATTTTGAATGAAGACTAACCTCAAAACCTGTCAGTTGCTGGATCAATCCTTCAACTTCGGGAGCAAAAAACTGTTTCTTTCTGTTAAATATAGATATTGCCATTTTAACAATAAGTATGAAATGTTACATTTCCAGATATCGAAGGGTTGATTATGACAGTGACATGGACAGATCGATTTCAATTTTGCTTCATGTTGTGCAGTGTTTTGATGACGCCGGTTGACAATCGTCGCTGTCTGCTTGCTTCTTGCTTCCAAGCTTGCTTGTTTTCATGTTTTGAACTTGAACCTTGAACTTGAACAATGTCAAATATGTAATACCAACTTTCGTTCAAAAAATAAAATATCTGGAGTGTCAAAAATCCTTGTAGCTCATCCAAAATCCCCGGTTTTCCAACACCTCCTTGAATACAGGAGGAGTTGACTCGTTGACTGTAACCATACATCAAGAACTTCTTATTGTTTACGCTATAACGACGACACTATTGAGTCAGTGTTTATTAATATAGATAAAATAATTAATAAGTATTAAATAATATATAAGGTACCATTAATATTGTTTTATTTTGATTAGTTGTATTGGTGTATTGTATATGTAATTTCTTATTTAAAGATACTATATTTTTAAAGTATGATTCATACATATATTTCCCAATAGAAAACCCCAGGTCCTTTATTTTATTGTCGTAGTGGCACGACTGAGGAAACCACAATCATAACTTCGTAAAATCATAAATAACTAAATAACCACAAAAGTCAACATGGCGACCGTGGACCGTGGCTATCTACTGTTCAGTGCGGTTAAAGGATTAGTTTTCTGAGTGTATTAACGTTTTTAATTTTCTAAATTTTAGCTGTTTTGACATGATTGCGATCGGTAGAAAGAGTGAACTTTGTGTGCGTGATAATATTCCTCAAGTATTGTAATTGTTGATGGAGATTTTGTAAAATAGTAAGTTCAGTTTTTGGGCCACTTTTAGGCTAGGGCGTTTGACATTTCTGTCGTTCTTGTAAATAATTTTACTCCTAAGGATTCGGCTGTAGTAACTATCAGTTGCATTAAGATGAACAAATAAACATGATATTCACTTTAACTTATCACCATATTTGTTTTTTTTTTCATTTTTATGTGAGTAAGTTTATTAAATTTCTAGGTAAGGTGGCTTGTTGTTGGTAGGTTAATGAAGTCTTTATTTGTAAGAAGGTGCATAGGAATATTGCAAGGAAAATTCAGGTAGTGTATTACTAAACTTACCTTCGGTAATAGGGCCGAAGTTTGCTTTCCTGCTTACCTTTTATCCTTTCCTCTTTATTCTCTCCTGAACTTGTAACTGACAGGATCAAACCTAAACTCATCATGCTAGCTACGTTTTGACCTTATTAACATATAATCCAACTATCATAACTAACACTCTTAAGTTTATTTCAGATTGTTCGCCATCTTGCATTTGAATTAGTGTTAGTCGTTATTACACCATGGTTGTCAGTGACTTTGTGTGTTGTGTCATCTGCACGGTCAAATTAGATGACGACTGCAACATATTGCTGAAGTTGACATTTTATAATTGGCTTTTATTAACCCTAGAATAATAATCATTAGTCTGACAGGCGATGCAACATTGCCGATATCAGCTGATCAGGTGGTTGTAGATTAGTCAGATGCCATCCCTCCCTCTAATTGTCTCTTTTGGTCCCTTGACAGTCCTGCGATAGTTTTCAGTGCGTGAAGGTCAGCATTTTTTAGGTTAAGAATTTTTTAATTTATTTGTGTTGTAGTCTGGAAGACGAATAATTACGATTGGTGTTTGTGCCATTTTTTCAATAGTAGTCTGTGAAACGAATCATTATGATTTGTGTTTGTGCTTTTTTTCCGTAATCTGTAAGAATGTTGTAAAATTAATCAAGGCTTAAAATAGGCCTATGCCTACACTCATAATATTATTAATTTTGCTTTACTTTTATAGAATAAACATAGCAACTTTGTTTAAAATATATATTTTGCAAATTTTTAAACTTAGTAGTCTCCCAGACGAATGATTACTATTAAGTGTGGGCAGCGCCGTAGCTTAGTTGGTAGGCCTAGCGTTCTGAGTTCTTACTCAGCTGGCCCGGGTTCAACTGCCGCAGCTCTCAGAAATTTACGAAGAGTGAAGGCCTGGCAACCCGAGAGGGCGGAGGGTGCAAAAAGCTTATTCTGCTGCGTTGCAATACGATAGTCAAGTGCAGCCATGGCCCACTAAAAAAAAAGTTATTTTTGTCGTTAGGCCTAGAAATGAAGCAATGATTTTTTCACGTTTTCAAACTTTTACAAACTTATTTTTCTTTCAATGTAATTGAATGTAAAGGCCTGTAAATAATTCCTACACTGTGTGTAAGGCCTACACTAATTTACTTTACAATAATGTGGAGGCGAAACATCTCTTAATAAAAACCCATTTATTGTGACTTTTTAAAAATAACATCACAAAATAAAAAATATACCTTCTAGCATTTTAGGGAAAAATGTACGTCAAATTTGTTAAGTAAATTAAGACTTAAAATATGGTTTCATAGAAAATTTTATCAAATTTGTTGTACTTTCATGTAAGAAACAGAGGTTTTAATTTAAAATGTATTTTTTATATATTTTTAAACTTGAGTAGTCTCACAGACGAATGATTATGTTTCATAGGCACAAAAATATATGATTACGAGTTTCATAGGTCAAGTTCAGTTTAGTTTAATAATAATGTAGGCCCTACTATTTGTATCCAGGCCTAACTTAAGCTTAATTGGTTTTTGTCAGGTAAAGTTTAGTTTTATAATAGCCAAACTAAAGTATTTTTTTGTAATTGGTTTTTGTTAAGTTATGTTTACTTCCTTTATAAATCACTCCTAAACGTAACCATACCAGTTGCAACAACAAAATATAACCAAAATATAAGGTAGGCCTAAGCCGCGTACTAAACTGTAATCGGGTAAGTATAGTACCTATTGTAAAATGTCCTCACTTTCAACCTTTTTACTGGGCCTACTTTAATATAATGTTTCTTAGGCTTAGATTAATAGAAACAGTAACTTATCATTTTTTACGTTAAAAAACATCAAGTGGAAAATTGATCATAATCTTATGTTTACTAATATTACGTAGTATCACTGGGGATAACACGCAATACTATTATTGTGACCTTCTGATTTTGTCAGGTTGGAAACATGAAGGGGAGTAGGTAATTTTGTTAAATTCATTTTCATTCTTTACTAAGTGAGTGTGTAAAGTGAAGCCTCTCGACCCTTAAATGACGTTTGGATAGAAAAGAACCAGTCAGAGAAGAGGCAGTCAGTCCATATGTTCCCAGGGATAGTTCACAGCCTTTCCCCTGGTGATTTCAAATGAAAAGATACTATATGATATGAAGAATAAATAAAGCCTGTGTAGAAGCATTAATTTGTCCCACATGAACTTATTTATTTAGCTACTTTTATTGTAAAGCTCACGTGCATTTTATGTTCACTGCACCGCAAACAAACATAGCCTAACTAAAGTTGGCTTTGTTAACAGACATCTAGTTCTAAAAAAGGTAAGGCCTATAAATTTACCTGAGTCTGCCGAAGTGATCCTATGGTATCTCTAAAGGATTACATGTTTCGAGGAATCAGTAAGTCCTCATCTTCAGAACACAGCACAGGAACAAAAATATCACTCGCAAAAGGTCGTCAGATCGATAAAACATTGAAACATGGAGATGTTTACTTTTTGACACAAAAACTGTTGGCCTACTCAGTTTATTGAATAACTTGCCATGGCTCCAGTTCCAGCTCAAGATTTTAAAAAAGCTCTTTGGAGTTCTGTAGTGTTGTGTACGAAAACACCCCTACTTGGCGGGTCTCGCACAGGCCAAGGAGCCGAGGGATTAGGAGAACCCCCCGGTTACTCCGACGACCTTTTACCCTGGGAGCGTGGTTCGAGGGTTGCTGAAATAACTAGACAGTGACATGAGGTTGACAAACAGTTTATTAAGAACTAATTTATAGTTACAATAGTCAACAGGCCTGAGCTTATGTCTCGGGTATAATTATTACATTACATGAATTCTTTGTTAAACTTTAGATTTACTTTACAGTGTTACTGATTAAAAACTCAATACATTTTATAGGGAGGGTGGAGACAAGACTAGGATAGGATCTGGCTAGACTTACAGAAGGCGGTGAACATCGTGCGTCACAAGCTGCGGACAGGGGCGACGCGCACGGCTGAAGATAACAAAGACAATATTGCGCGTCTCCGATTTTCCCTCGGTATATATACGACCACCAATGTCCTGTGTGGTTTCCTCAGCCAATCAGAGGCCAGCCCTCTCGTCAGGACCATATATGGTCATATCCGCAAATTTCCGGCGAACTCGGGCCTCCGCCCAGCTCGGGGCCGCGATTCCCGTTACTCAATTTTAGAAAGCGATTTGCGAATTTTTAGCAAGTCTAACCCAAAACTTCCAAACACTCCAGTTCGGGGCATTTACAACACTCGCCCCTCACTGCAGAAGGAACACCTTTTCAAGGTGCTCCTTCGTCCTCCACCTTTCCTCCCTTGTCTCCATACAAAAAAATTATTTTACTAGATATTTTTGCTATTTTTAGCGAATTTCCCCTATAGGGAAGAAGCTGTTACCGTAGTACTCATGGTAAGACCTAAGCCCGAGACCATGATAACTTTTCGTTTTGGGGGCCCCAGAAGTAAAAAACACTATTCGTTCATTTTCATAAATATATATATATCTATATATATATCTATATATATATCTATATATCTATGTGTCTTTAAGCACGATAACTCGCGTAAAAATGGCCCAATCTTAATGAAATTTGGCATGGATGTGTAAAGTAGTAATTATTCGGACGAGTTCGTGAACCAGCCCGATCGGACCACCGGAAGGGGGGGTAAAGGGGGTTAAACCCCCCCAAAAATGGGTTTTTTGGGTTTTTTACATAGAAAAATAAAATTTTACGAATTTTTGTTGGCACCATTGAATTCAGCTCAAAAAAACAAACAATTTAATATATTGAATCACTGCTCTATGTCTATTAGTTACCGAGATATTGAAAGTGGTAAACACAGTACGTTGTCCCAATGTTAACCTTATGGGAAATAAGTAAAATTATATATCTCGCTTATTTCTCAACATATCTTGATAAAACTTGGTAAATGGCTTCTTCTAGTTCAGACCTACAAAATATTGAATTAAAACTACCCAGTTTTAACATACCTGTAGCAGCAAACCTGCATACTCATTCCCCATGTTATTCTTATGAAGCTTACCGAAACATGTCAAATCTCGCTATGTTGGATTGAAATATGTTGTTTTGCATTTGAAATTCGCTGAGTATGCAGGTCTGCTGCAACGGGGGTATTATTACAATACAATAAAGGTCCAGTAACTTAAATTCTTAAATTCCAAATAATTTTATATCAAGACTACAAGTCTTTGTTTTTTTAAAGAACCTTAATCCATTAGAAAAAGTGATCCTTATCCTCTAACATTAATTCGTATTCCCAGAAGGCCCCTACCAAAGGAGGCTTATTAGAATTTTTGAAGATAATTCAAAGATGTAATCTAAGATAAATTTTCCAAAATAATTTCTCAGGAAATTAAGCTTTAATTAATTTGTCTCAAACTAACAAAGACAATATTGTTATTATTTAACTTTTTTTGGTTATAAAATGTATTCAAACTCCTACATAGAGTGAAATTATTTTTCAATTCATATCAGCTTTAGTTGCCCAGTTGCCTAGACTAGAGGATTTTAACAATTCATACACAGTCCAAATTAAGTTCTAGTTTTGATGATTTCTGCTATCTTAAATCAACTTTCCGCGTGTCACAAGCCGCCTCTCTTGAATTTTGAAAATTTGGATAGTAGCCTAAATATTAATCTCTGACAAAAAAAATCTCTTCCTCAGTTGATTAGTCGTCGCTTCCGCTACTAAATGGTTTCAAAAAGGCATCACAGTAAGAATTTTAAATTTGATTCCTTAAAATAGTTTTTCAATTTTTTTTTGGCAGTATTTTTGTTAAATAGTTTCTTTAGCTAGCTTCAAATTTTCCATGGCAAATATAAAAAAAACCCCACGGTTCCTGGCGCGACATTTTTAGGACGTTCGTTCATTTTACTATCAATCCTCCCCTGTTTTCTGATATCTTAATTTTCACAGAATGATTATAATGATCACGTAGTCTGGCTGATACTCTACTGCAAATTTACGAAAATAATTCTGTCATCACGAATCTACTATACGTACGGCCGGCTTATAAAAGTTATTCTACTGTAATCTATCAAAATATTACTACATTCCAGTTATAAGTTTGGTCTACGTTTTAGATGAAAAAAAGTCTTTTTTTGGAACCACAAGTTTATCTGGTACTAAAATTTTGAACATAAAGTCTTTTTACAAAGCATGTTTGAAACCTGATTTATTCGTACCCTTATTCTGTTTACTTCCGCTATTCATTACTGCCCCATTCAAACACATAATTCTCAAGTGCGTGAACCCTGCCATTGCATCATAATAATATATGCCTCCTCCATATTTTCTAAACCTTAAAACACAAAATAGGTTCAATCCATTTCTTCGGTTATTATCTCAGCAAAATCTACAATCCTACAACTAAAAGATATTCTTAGACCTCTCATCGTGACAAAAAAATTATTTCACAAGATAATTTCTCCCACAAAAGTTGTGTTATGTTTCTGACTTAATGGCAACGATTCATTGGAGGTAATAACTGATTCATTTAAACAAAATTCTAGAACCGGTGAGAATCTCAACTTTTAAATTTGCTACGGGATTATCCAGCCATTATACACAATATTAATTACATTTTAACGCATTTTTCACCAATGCCAACTTACACTTTATTTGCCCCTATAAGCGCCTAATTTCTTTAAATTAACGGTTACATTCGCCACCACATATAGTTGATACCTAATCAACATCATTACAAGGAGCCTTCTTTCGCGTTTAACCATCGGTAACAAAGTTGTCATGGGATTTTCTAAATCATCCATAACCTCCTGCACATTTTTCCCTCAATTCTATCCTTTACAATCCTTACGTAAAACAGTACCCTATTCCCCGTACACCCGTTTCCGCTGTTATATGCGTCTCTTACAACACTCGTTCTATGGCCCATAATAACGCGATCTTAAGTCTTGCTCTTGCCAAATTCTTTAAAAAAGGATTTCCGCGATATATCTGGTGTAATCTGTATTATCAGCATGGAAACGTATCCCTAGCTGTTTTAAATGATCGATATAACCCATCTTAGTCAGTATTTCATCTAAAAACTGTTTTACTGCCTCTTATTCCGCCATACCCTCCTCTAATTCGATAACATTGTTTAATACCCCATATACTTGTCTACTTCGGTTAAAGAAACCTAATTAACTTAACTTAAATAATTTGCACACTTTCATTATCGCCACAAAATACGTTTTCGCCCCTCATTAAATCCCTACTCTCCCTCAAAGAACCACACATCACTGAACTTCTCCAGACACCCCTCGACCCCACGTTCACACCTGACACCACATGTTGTGTACGAGAACACCCCTACTTGGCGGGTCTCGCACAGGCCAAGGAGCCGAGGGATTAGGAGAACCCCTCGGTTACTCCGACGACCTTTTACCCTGGGAGCGTGGTTCGAGGGTTGCTGAAATAACTAGACAGTGACATGAGGTTGACAAACAGTTTATTAAGAACTAATTTATAGTTACAATAGTCAACAGGCCTGAGCTTATGTCTCAGGTATAATTATTACATTACATGAATTCTTTGTTAAACTTTAGATTTACTTTACAGTGTTACTGATTAAAAACTCAATACATTTTATAGGGAGGGTGGAGACAAGACTAGGATAGGATCTGGCTAGACTTACAGAAGGCGGTGAACATCGTGCGTCACAAGCTGCGGACAGGGGCGACGCGCACGGCTGAAGATAACAAAGACAATATTGCGCGTCTCCGATTTTCCCTCGGTATATATACGACCACCAATGTCCTGTGTGGTTTCCTCAGCCAATCAGAGGCCAGCCCTCTCGTCAGGACCATATATGGTCATATCCGCAAATTTCCGGCGAACTCGGGCCTCCGCCCAGCTCGGGGCCGCGATTCCCGTTACTCAATTTTAGAAAGCGATTTGCGAATTTTTAGCAAGTCTAACCCAAAACTTCCAAACACTCCAGTTCGGGGCATTTACAACAGTAGCAATAATATCAGAGCCTACTCCAATGTGACAGAGCCTGCCAACATTACAGCTGATGCAGGAGTCGTGGCTTCACTTTACACTCTTATTGAATAAATTATAAATTGGTTCAATAATCATGTTCCCCTTCGTCAGTTAAAGAAAATACCCAAACAAATATTTAGAGTAATCACTAATCAGTGTTTTAGAATTTGTGTCATCCAAAAACAACAAAATTAATTTGAATCTTTGGTCATTCTTCAAATCTTCTGGTTAAGATTCAAATTTTTTTAAATTGCTATTGGAAGAACGGTAGACTATTTCATTTCTAAAACCAAACTTTATGGGTGACATCAGTACACTATGTTGGTGATTCACTATAACTTTTTTGAGCTCATTTAATCCTGGGTCACTCAAAAGCTGGTACACATTTTATAATGTGATCAATAAAATGTGAAGAGCTTCAATTATTTTCTAAAGTAGCCTAGATAAAAGCTGTTGAAAATTTTTTGTTGTGTTTTGTATCATCATTGTGTCTATTGTTTGTTTAAGGACAGGATGATGCCAGAAACTCAGTTTGTCCTTGCGGTGCTCTCCATGTTGGTCTTAATCTCCATTATCGTTGCACTCTTTGGATGTGTTTGTGGTTGCCGCAAAACAGTTCCCAAGTAAGTGACTTATCAGTATTTAAGTACTTCTTAGCCCAAAGCAATATTTTAACTTATTTAGCATGAGGGACTTCTTAGCGTGCTTTTAGTGTTATGTTTTATTTATTATTTGTTTGGCTTTTATAGCCAAGAAGATTTTTTAATGTTTTACGTTGTAATTTAGTAGCCTATCAAGTAAAATTTTTTTAGCAATGAGAAATACTGACGTATAATTAGCACAGCTTGATCACAGCAGTCGCACTAATCTTAAGAAGCAGCAGTAGAACTCTGAACTACCATGCTCATTTTAGCGAATTTCCCCTTTAGGGAAGTAGCTATTACTGTAGGCGGCACGGTGAGACTTTGATGAAATTTGGAACAATGAAAACATTTGGAAAAAACAATTTGGAACACTTTCCATCTTGTTGAAATTTGGAACAAACGTGTAAAGCAATACGAGGTACAGTCAAAAAGTTCTCGGAATGAATTTTTGTAGTCATATAGCGCGATTACCAGTGGGAAATTTGACTTGCAGTAGTTGGTACGACTCCTAGGGAGGGCATATCAGTAGTGGTGGCATAGCTGACTTGCCGAAGTGCAGCATTGGAAAGCGCTTTTCGTATACCTGCAAGTCGACGTTGTCGGATTTTTGAAAAATGGCATTTTATGAACAGCACACGAACATTGCTCTGTGTTTAACTTTAACAATCGCCCAGTGAGACTCTTGAGCTGTTAACAACTCAAGAGCTTGAATTAACAACTCAAGAGTTTTACTGGGTGATTTTTAATGTAAAACACAGCAATGTTCGTGTGCTGTTCACGAAATGCCATTTTTCAAAAATCCGACAACGTCGACTTGCAGGAACACGAAAAGCGCTTTCCAATGCTGCACTACGGCAAGTCAGCTATGCCACCACTACCAATATGCCCTCCCTAGGAGTCGTACCAAATACTGCAAGCCAAATTTCCCACTGGCGATCGCGCTATTTGTCTAAAAAAATTCATTCCGGGAACTTTTTGACTTTACCTCATATTCATGACTTCGAGTTTGAAAACCAGCAAGATTGGTTTGCTCTAAGAAGGTTTATTTGACAAAGTAAAATTTATTTTCAAGATTTAACAACTTTTTAACCAATTATTTTTCAATTTAATTGTCGAAATTGAATCAGCTTTAAAAAACAAACAATTTAGCATTTTGAATTATTATTCTACGTCAATCCGTTGCTTAGATATTGGATAATATTGGATGTGCTAAACACAGTACGTTGTCCAATATTATTTTAAATTCTTCCCTCCAAAAATTATAGTCACCCAGATATATGAGATTTAAAAAATAAATTCTGAACATATGATTAAATTTTCAGGTGATGAATATTTTATTTGTGTTTATTTTGAATAGTTAGAGTTCATTAATCAAGATTTTGCAGAAAATGTATACTATATCAAAAAATTCAAATTACTGTTAAATTTAATAAAGAAAGTATGAGCATTTGGAGGGGGGGATTGTCTTGGTCTAAACTGCCTGAAAATGTAGCATAATATATGGTATGTTTACAATGATGAGGATTGATAATATGTTTTATTGAAATTGGCTGGAGATGTAGGTCTGTTGCAACTGGGATGTTTTAATTACAGTAGACGCCCTCTAGTTCGGCCACCTCGGGACCGGACCATCGCAAACTACAAAATGGCCGGACTATCCGGATGTACTATCAAAATGTAAAATAACCCTATCAAATTTATTACCTGTGCTTAAAAATCAACAATACATGTTATTTAAACATATTTACAGTGCTTAATTGCCAAAGAAAATACCTTGACGTCTCTTATGTTGAACTGTCATATTGCATCACTCGCAGATAGGTACATTTTTACCGATACCGTACTGAGGATATAAAGTGAGCAGAAAAACTCATTTAATGCACTGTAAAAACACACTAGAAATTTATTTGATTGAATTAATTTACACGTATTACTTGAATCATACAGATTGAAAGAAACCTGTTTTCTTTTGTTACGCAAACGAAATTCAAGATCAAATCTTACTGTACAGTCCTTATGTTATTGAAAGGATAACAACAACGCTTTTTAGGTGAGGTCAAGCGTGTCCATCAATTACAAGCTTGCCCGTAAACTAAACTGACATAAATAGTTCACTTCTATGGCCAGAAACTAAACATTCAGGATATATCCTGTTAAAGGTCATTCCCCCACGGTGCGGCGTAGCGATATAACGGATATGAGTCACCATCCTAGGACCGCATCCGGCAGCCGATCCATCTGAAGCCGAAGTAGAGGGTGTCTACTGTACAAAACTGACCATATGATTGAATTTATTTTTTCATCAGATTAAGTTATTTGTTTGTTTTGAGTTCATTGATTATATGTTTGTTGATATTTTTATCTTATATAACAAGCTTACAGTTATTAAAAATTAAAAGACTAAGAATTATATAAAATACAAAAGTGTATGTATTACTAATGAAAACCAATGTGGTCTCTTTGTTAATTTTCCTCATGTTTAAAGCATTTAAAAAACAAAGTAATTAAAACAAATAATTAAACCACAAATATATTATTTACTTAACGTATTCAAATAATACTTTCCTTCAAATAAGTTGAATGTTAACATATACAAAATAAATCCTATGGAAATTTGCTGAGTATGCAGGTCTGCTGCGACGGGAGTATTTTATGATTTTTTTAGTTCATATTAATTAACTTAAAATGTTTATATACACCAATGTAAAGAAAAGCTTAAATATCTCCAAAACATTAGGTTAAATTTGACTCTAGCGTTCTGAATGTAAATCTGAGATGTTTGGCTGTGACTCATTGAAGATGAATAGCCCCTGTTACGCATAATGTTGTAACTTAATTACCAGTCTAAGTAGTGAGTCACTCATTAGGTCCAAGGTCAGGGTGGAATGAATCACTGCTGTTAACACAATATTGTAATTACAGCTGTTTGTAAATAGTATTCAAGCCCTCATGTCTCTCAGGAATCTTGCCTGTTCCAAATGGCCCTCAATTTTGTTTTTATGGAGGCAAAATTTGTATACTTACCCACCAGACGTAATATAGGCAGGCTAATAAATATATTCAACTAAAATAATCCAGTAATTATTAGAATCAAATTCATTAGTTTTTAATGTATAGTTTCCCTATTGGATTTTTGTAGGACCGAAACTGAGCCAGTCAAATTTAAAGGAGTTAAGAACCATGGTTGGACAAAAATTTTAACTTAGCAAAAAAAAACTTTAAAAACAGAGATAACCTAAAATGTTGACCAGACAACAAGTTGTTGACCGGGTACTTAAAAAAGTCGGATTTCCATCAAATTTGGTATGAACTATGTAGGCCTAATAAATGTCCCACACAGCCTGTATTTTTCATGAAAAATCATATCGTTAAGGGGTTTATATACAAAAAACCTTGTTGACCAGCATAAAAAACATGTTGACTGTGTACTTTGAAAAAGTCGGATTCCCACCAAATTTGACATTAACTTTTAATAAGTGTTCTATACAATCTGAATGAATTTCATAAAAGTATTATATCATTAAGGGTGTTAGTATACAAAAAAAGTGGTGAAACCCCGTCTCTAAAGAAGTTCTTGGTCAACATGTTCTTATACTAGTTAACAAGGTTTTTTGTACCTTGTACATGCCCTCGTATCATGCACAAGAACAAAGGCATGTACAAGGTAATTGTAAACTAATTTAGTAAAAGTGTTCTTTTGGAAAAGCCATATTTTCAATAGGCCTAGATAAAATTTAGAAGTGGAATTAGGGCTAGTAACATTATATTTGATTTATAGAAATATAATCACTTTATATTTGATACATGGCACTATTTATTTTAGAGATGTACCTTCATTATAAGACTTTATTACTTACTATGTAACTTTCAGGACAGCTCAAAATGATTTAAACACGAAGAATCAGTAATTACATGTTTAACTCATTTTGAGCTGTCCTAATGGTTACATAGTCAGTTATAATCTTACAATATTTTAATCGTATAGCTCAGGGGCTAAAAAATGGATAATAAAGTACCTTCATTGTAAAATTAAGATTATTTGACTTTGACTTCAGTCGTGAAGAGGTTGAGGCAGGGTAAGGATACTAAAGTTGACTTCTCAAATAGAAACTCACAATTACCTCTGCTCAAGGTGAGCCAACAAAAATACCCATTATCAACCAATTGCCAACTTGTTTTTTTTTTTTAATTCAGTCATAAAAATACAGAAATGTCATAATAGATTATTGAACTATAAATAAGGTTTTTACCAGGGATTGAATAGCTAAAATATCAGTGTCTCTGCAGGGATTTAACCTCTGAAATTTCATCTCATCATGTAGATGCTTCAATCCTGTCGGCCAGTGACTAACCCGGGATCTAAAACTGATAAGGAAAAAATCAGTGTAGCCTAGTTATCTTTTTACATAAAATATTTGTTATACGCCATACACTCACCAACCCACTTGTTGAGTAACATTTATCTTGACAGATAGCCGAGTTTGCAAGCAGTTGTTATTTTATATTGTTCATATTTTTGTTTTTTATTTTGCTCTTGACAACCATAAGGTCCAATGTTTTTTTTTTTATCTTCGTTTCAATCACTTCATAAATTCCATGTTTTCAAGTAATTTGATTTTTACTGGTCAAGTTACTGGTGTAGAACATGTTTGCTAGCTGTATTGAACCTAAGATAATTTTGCAATAATAGAAGAATACATTGCTCATATAATAGTATAGGTTTTGTGCCAAATTTCATGGACCAAGAGCCTTATAATTTTTAAGAAATTGTGATCTCTCAATAAAACATTCAGTTAGTCAACGATATTTGGATTTTGCATTTATGAGTTGAACATTGTTAAGTGTGGTCAAAATAGTCTTTCTCGATAGTAAAAGTCTTCAGGGGTAGTGAATTCTGGGTTATTCTCAGTTGGAATTTACTTATGTGTTAATCCTTGCATTAAGATAAATAAATTGCATGTAGACCTCATTGTTGGCATGGCATGAGAAGAGAATTTATGTTTGTAATAACATGGCAGCTTAGTTGTCTCGCTTGTGTCTGTGTGTAGGAATGAGTTGATGGGGCTCGCTGGCATGGTCAAACTGACAAACCCGGATGAGAATGTTAATTTCAGCAGTCCTCCGCCGGTTGTACAGCTGAACTCTGTGTCGGTGGCTGCGGACAATCTTGTCACTCAAGCACAAGAGATCAACAAAAGGTTTTTGTTTTTTGTTTTTGCTTTTTTATGCTCCAGTAGAACCTTACTCCGTATTACTTATTTTTCCAACTCACCAAGATTTCCTAAATGCATGAATAATATTTTATTTTAAGGTTTACATTACAGTTTAAATGTACGATTGCTATTTGATTCTTACTTACCTCATCATTTAATGTTGGTAGGCTAGTATTACATTGTTGAATTAAGTATATTGTTAAAAGTTAACACATAAAAAGTTTCATAATGTCTCGGTTTCTCAGATAATTCAAGGGTTAAGGTTCTACTTTGGTTTTCTTTGCTTGGTTTAATTTTTATCACTGGCTTTTCTAACATTTTTAGCTTAAGTATTTTAAACAAGATTTTCAAGGATTTTATAATGGTTTGGATCTTAAAACATTATCCTGAACTGCAAAATATCAACCATGCAGTGATTAACTATTTTGCCTACATTTAGGTGGATGAAGCTGTTAATGATAAACGTGGATGGTAAATATGCAAATGGTAAAATGGTTTGAAGCACGGCAAGAAATACAATTGATCACATGACGTAATGAGCTTGTATCAGCTGTTGTCGTCCGCAGACCCAACCAGGCGGCGTCGTCGGCCACCCGCAGCCTGCCCGACCTGCCGGTGGAGTCGCGGGGCTTGCAGAGCCGCAGTGTGGACGGACTGTACGAGACAGCCGCGGACGGCGGCAACGACACCAGCAGCGACCTGTATGCCACCGTCGAGGACAACAAGACCGGTCAGTCCCCGGGAGGGATGCATGGTTGTTTTATGGTTGTAAATTCTATGAGGATTAAAGATTGTGGGTCAGTAATGTAGGCCTAAACCCTCTTTGGTAATATTGCGTACAGTAAGTAAGTTATCATCTCTGTGAACACAACTCCAACTCATTTATTGGTTTTTTACCACAGCATGGAAATAATCACATTTCCACACCTGTAAACATTACTCATAACGGTTCATTTCCGCTTTCATTTCATTCCCGCTCGCTAAATCAGGGTTACATGAAATGTAGAATAAGTTTAAGGTGGCAAATGAGAGAGATAACTATGACGTCAAACACCACAGACCAGTTTCTATTGGTCAGAAATCCCATGACTCTCACCGTATTCTAAATTTTAGTTACCTTGTTCTAAATCAGCCGATTTCATTGTCACCGTTTCTATCTTAACTTTTGGTTCGTTCCAATAGAATAAGCAAACATAACCTCAATGAACTTTTGTATACAGGTTAGTAAATAAGTTAAACTCTTTAAATCAGTGTTTCTCAACCGGTGGTACGCGCAGACTTTTCAGGTGGTACGCAAGATATTGAAGAAGTAGTACAAAATAAAATACTAGGTTTACGAACGAACGCTGTCCCGTCGATCAGTAAAATCGCACTGAATGCCTTAAGTTTTTCAGTATCTGTTTTGATCATAATATGTCAATATCGTGCTATTTCAGGAAATATTGTTACTCTTTCATTTTAAGAATAATTCCCTTTACAAAACATTTTTGCAGTAAAATGTTATTTCCATTAATATATACTACCGGTTTTACAGTGTTGATTCGGTCGTATTACTATAATTGTTAGTTGTACAATTTACTAACCAAACATATTTTCTATTTTCAACGCAAAGTCTAGTTATGTCGATCTTTTGTATAAATTTGTGTAACATGCTCAAATATAAGATTATAGGTGAAAATATAGTATACATTGACTTTGAATGTTTGTTTATGTTAATTTTTCAACATAGTATAAAAAATTTATAAAGTTCCAAATAAAAACAGCGATTATTTTTCCCCGTATACCTAGGCATTTTTTCACAATAATGAAATTCATATTCAAATTCATACCTTTTTTTGCCAAATTGACTATAAAATTAAGCAGAACTGAGATGAACAAGCAATATGTCAAAATGTTCTTATAATCAAAATACGATTAAAAATGTACATTGACAAGTAAAATAAAATAAATCTAGCTGGAGAAAAATGCCAAAAATAAACTATAAATATTGTTGGAGGGGTTCCCTCAGTGGTTGGAGGGGGGGCTCTTGCGATGGTACGCCAAAATATTGTAGACGTGGTAGGTGGTACGCGAGTACCTAAAGGTTGGGAAACACTGGTTTAAATAATGCTGGTAGGAAAAATATTGTATGTATTACGAGCTCAAATAGTCATTAATAAGTTAAACTGTTTAATTAATGGTGTTAGGAAAAATATTTTGTGAATTACGAGCACAAATAGTCATTGCTGCTCTCGAAATGTTTGGCTGCAATCAGCTAATGCTTTGTGCGGCCATCTACAATTCTCAAGTGGCAATGACATACTTTGCGCTCTTAATACACAAATAACTATTGTAGCTGATCTTGGCAGACTTTTTCATGCCTTTGACTACGTACTGAAGATCACCTGTTCGAGTTAACATATATCATCCATTAGCTCTCATGTAAACAATGTCTTTGAATAAGGTTAATATGGGAACCTGTTTTGGCCTCTGGGGAGGAACCATGACCAGGAAGTTACATCTAAGTGGATGGCTTAAAACCTTCACTGTAAAATTTTATGTAGATGTGCTTTGGCACATCTTCATGGTAAACGGTACAAGGGTGTCCAAATCTGTAAACTTCGAATATTCAAATATTTAGGAATACATCCTCTTTTATAAAATATAGATCAATTGTATTTCATTTGATCATATAAGTGGAACTGGTTGTTAAAAACGATAAATTATTCTAAGTAGTCATTCTGTCCTTGGTCAACTATATATAGGGATATAGTGCTTGGGTTTTACATTTCTAATTACACCATAAAATTTACTTATTGTACAGTTGGGATAGGTTATTTTCTAGAGGAAATTTCATCTTCCAAATTGTACAGTGATTATAAGTTTTATATCTCACAGTATATGTTAAGAATGTAGGCCTTTATAAATTAAAATTTCTGTTGCTTGGCAGGTGTGAGAGGTGGTGGACAGAAGCCAGAGCTGCCGAGAGATTCGACGATAGAGAGCAGTTATGACTCTCCGAGCCAGACGGACAACAGTCTGTCTCCCTACGCCAGGGTCAAGCGGGAGCATCCCTACGACCAAGTCAAACAGAGTGAGTTCTCTGCTCTCGTTACATTCCGACTTGATAACATAATATATAAACCCTTGATAACATAAACTGTTAAATTAATTGAAAGGACTTACCCATAATTAGTTAAAGTTAAGGATTTATTTAAATTGTTTTTGATTTGGAGCTCCTTAAAAATGGAAAAGTGAGATTTTAACAGTTTATTGTTTGGTTTCACAGCTGAGGAACACCCATACGCACAAGTGAGAGCCAATGGGAAGGCAGGACCGAGTCACGCGCCTGACCTGAATATGCATCAGTCTGCTTCGTCAAGGTACAAAAAATAAGCTGAAATTACTACCTATAATCTAAGTAGTAAAAATTTGCTTCCATAAAACCTTAAGGTTACATTAAGACGTTTAAAAATTAAACTCCATTATTTTCTTTGAAAAATGTTTACCGATCATTTTAAAACTTATGTCCTCTGCTGGATGTTTTCTTTTAGTGATAACTAAGAAAAGTTTAGTTTCTTAGGATTTTCAAGATGATGGGATGAGTAAGAGTTTCAGGGGGAATCAGAAGTAATCAATATATCAATATATGTAAAAGAAGAGTTGTGTGTTGGTATATTTCGGGCTGCAGCCAAAACTACAAGCCGTAGACACTTGATCTTGGTGTCAAATTAAAGCTTGAAATCTCATGATGTGCACTATAGTGGTTTGGTTTTGATATCTTAAAGGACTAAGGCACAGGATCGTCCGAAAGAGACCCATGTCAAGGGTTTTGGAAGTTCTTTAAATAGTGGCTATGGTTATCATTAGAAAGCTACTATGGTTACTATCAGAATGCAGAGCTAAGAAACTTCATGAATACACACTAAGAATGCAGCACTAAGAAAATAATCTCCCGGGCAAAGCCGGGATTATCAGCTAGTGTTATATAATATTATCCAAGGTTGAAATATCTGATTCAGGCAACTCTCAAACTTTTGTAGTATGTGTAGGCTATTGTTGTCTGGGTTGCCTATTGCATAACAGTGTTCAGGCACTTTATAACCTGAGGGTTGCCAGTTTGAATCCTGATCAGAATCAAAACCAGGTCCAGTTGCCATTTGCCATAGTGCTATGAATTAATGATGCTACCTAACAAGAGGTTGCAGGTAAATGGTAACAAGACCCGGGTTTGGACCGATCCCGATCAAAACGTTAAATAATTCCAATGGTGTAGAAAAGCACAAAATAATAATAAAATGTAAGAAAAGTGTAATGCCACTTACTAAAATGTTATAAATCGGTAAACTAAGAAAAAGATTATTGAACTGTGCAATCAATAAGATCTTAGAACATTACCCTACTGTTTTTCATAGTAGTGCCTGGTTTGGAGAAATTTTAAAAATTCTTTAAAATACACTCGTTTTGACCTTCTTACACCTGCTGATTCCATCGTCTTGTTTGACAGCTCTGTGGACCGCACAGACAGCCCCATCGCGCCACCTCGCACCCGCAAGTCCATCTCGCTGTCGCAGAGCTCCCTGTCGTCCAACATCGGAGTAGACATCCCGGCGGCCACGGCCATCGCGGGTGGGATCCCGGCCAATCAGGAGCTGCCGTACATGACACCACCCCTCCCCCTGCCCGCCAGCCCCCCCACACACCCTGCGGCGCCTCTGGCCCAGCAGCACTTCAGCGGCGACTCTCAGGACAGCAGCAGTATGTGGTGCACAATTTTTCAAACTTTAGTTTCACTTTGATTTGTGTCTACACCTGTGGATGAGTCAACTATTTATTAGTAATCCTTTTAGACTGCATCAATTTTAGTCACATGGTTAATGGGATTTATGCCTCGTAATTTCCTATATTGAAAATTGTCGAAATTTTAAATTTTGTGGAATAGGACGATTAACAACTAGCTTACCTTTGCAATGATTTAGGCAGGCCTTCCAACATAACAAAATCACAAAAAATCACAATATTTCGTCCCTAGGTGAAGGAGAGAAAGTTTGACAAAGGCTGCTGTGTTAACTGTTACAACAGCATATCGTGATTTTTTATGACTTTAATGTGTGTTCTGCAGTCTGCCTGAACTCTTTCAAAGGTAAGCTATTCCCCTGTTCCTAAAATTTATAATCCTGGTAAAGAATTTCCAAAAAAAAAAACTGCCTGTTGAAATTGTTTGTTTGGTTATTCTGTCAATTGTTTCTCATTATAATTTTTTTACTGTTTTGGCTAATAGAACAGTCGTCTTAAATAATCAATGATGAAATTATATGTTATCTCATATACTCAGTGTATTTTAGTCATTCCCAAGAACTAAGATTTATAGTTTGATTCCAGTTAGCAGGACTTAACTCACCATTCAGAAATTGTGCAATTGTGTCTGAATAGTGACCAAAGAACCATCAGAATAATTTTTCAATTGGTATCTTTATACAATTTTGAAAGAAAGTTAGGTTTGTTATGTTCAATATTCTTGAAGGAAATCACCACAGACTTGACTATTGTTGTTGTGCAGAGGGCTACACCAGTATCAGCGTGAGGGAGCCGCTCTGCAACATCCTCGGACAGGTGCCTCGCCGGCAGGAGCTCATCGACTCCCACTACGCCACCGTCTCTGACGACTCTGGTAACCACCGCCACACATCCGTTTTTCAGCAATTGTTTATCTTTGTCACATTGTAGTAGTCCTTTGTGGTTTGTCAAGTTCCATAATTTAAGAGATCTCACATGATATTCTTATATTCAAACAGATACCTGTAAATTATTATTACTCAGTAATAGAAGTGTTGGAATCCAAATGGTTTCTATTCTACAGTACTTCTTAAAGAGCTATTTATTTTTCATCAAACCAAGTAAAGTTGTATCCTATCTCCAAATATAAGTTTTTTTTTTGTTTGATTGTATCAAAATAGATTTTTGTTCATTTAATAAGAAGTGTGAAATAATTGACACATTTATCCATTTGTCCAAAAAAATTATCTCAGTCTTAAGTGGGTGTTGATTTTCCAGATGAGATGTATGCAGCCATCGAAGAGCCGAACCAAGCGGTGTACACAAGCGGCAGTGAGACGTATGCCCAGATCCGCCCCTTAGGCATCACTGTAGCCGCCACCATAAACCCCATACCTGCGAGAGTTGAAAGCCTGCAACCCCCTCCACCTTCCACCTCCTCCATGGCCTCTGTGAAGAATCACACTCGCCAAGGTGAGTTAATCTTTGCCTCATTTTGTATGTCAGTACCTGAGACAAAACTGAAAGAGTAAAGACTTAGAAGATTTGAATTAGTCTTGAAAGTAAGAATAATCTAGAGATTTTAGAGGGAGTTGGGCTAGGATGTTCTTATGTGAAAGAAAGAAAAAGTAGGAAAATTATTTTCAACTTTCTTTAATAGATATTTTTTGCTGTTGTTTAGTTTTACTCTAAACTCCTAATGTCCTTGGTTTGGCTGATCACTTCTAGGCTTTTTCTTCATTATTTTGCATCATTAAATTTTTAATTGATTTTATAAAGTTAAATATTTTTCCTTGAAATAATTCTTTGAAAGTGTTCTTGTGCTACACCTTAGGCAAACAAAAATATACTTACCTAGTAGTTTACAATTGAAAACGATTATGGCTTTGTCAGATTGCTGAAGTATGGTAATTTTGTCATATGTGGTTAACATTACCTTGCTTATTATGTGTCTTATATGGCGCTTGAATGATGGCCTTTAGATGATACCTTTTGAGTGATACCTTTGTGATTTGAGTTAGTAGATCACACTTCGGTTCAATTCAATCCATTTAAAAACCACTCTTATCCAACACATTGAGTTGAGTTGCAAATAAACACAGTTTGTTGCAACGTTCTGTTGAATTATGGCAAAAAATTGTTGTAGTCAATGAAAATCTATTACAAAGCCAAGTGCCAAATCCAAAGCCAAATGCTCGATCTAAAATTACTGTGCGTTGATCGCTTGCGTAGAGTCGTCGTCGAGCGCATGCAGCTCCATCGCCAACCCGTCGTCGCCAAAGCCGGAGAAGCGGTCGGCCAACTCGCCGCTGCCGCGGCCGCCCGACCCCGGCGCCGTGGACGACATGTACGCCAAGGTGATGAAGAAGCGGCGGTCGAGTCACAGCCTCAGCAGCGTGGACCACGACTCCGGCCCCGCACACGCGGCGGCGGGTGGCGCGCCGGGCTACGAGACTGTGCGCAGGTTAGTCGGCGCAGTGTTGTGGATAAAGGAATACCGGAGGTGATGCGCAATAGTATTTCTGCAGCCCTCTGGTTTTGTCAGGTTTGCAATATGAAATGAGTAATATCATTCTTTGCATTATTAACCTAAAATCAAACAATTCAGTAATGGGAGTCAAACGGTTTGATTGATTAAACATAAAAATGTTTGATGTGTTTAATATTCAAAGATTCAAAGATATTAAGTTGCTTTCATTGTTTTCTTGTTCGTCAATTTAAGACAAAATGCAACAAATTATCAGATTAATCGACCTATTAGCATTTATTACATATTTTTAAGTGATGATTTCAATATTTGTTCATTCTTCTTAGATTTTGATCGTTTTAAATTTTGTTTAAAAAACTGTATATTATTACTAAATTGGCAAAACTTTGATATCCGACTCCATCGTATTTATCGATGTTTACAATCGTTCTTCACCATTGAATGCTGATAGTGAAGAATCGTTTCTTATCATCGGAACAAATAATTGTAAATGATCTCACATGATATATTAGTAATGATAAATGATTTGATCATCAATGTAGGTTAAGTAAATGTTTCTAATCATAATAGTAACCAAACACTTATTTGTTCATTCAAATAAACAAGACTTTACTATAAAACTAAAACTTAACCAAAACCATTAACTAAATGACAAACTTCAATTGACCGGGCAGACGACACAACACACGACACTGACAACGACTGACAATGAATCAACTAAGTGCAAGATGGCGAAGAGTGTGGAATAAGTTTTGAGTATGTTAAGTGAGTTAAAGATAGTTGAGTTATGATATGTTATTAATCTTAGTATATAATGAGTTTTATTCATATAGTTAGAATAGTACGGGTTTCATTATATTGATAAGTTTTGTTGTTAGATCACCTGATCCTGATAAATATTGTATTCGGTTACGGTACTTGTAGAATCAACATAACTTTGACAAATCGATTGTAAACATCGATAAATACGATGGAGTCTGATATCAAAGTTTCGCCACTAAATTACTAATTGCCGCTCTCATATTGTCAATCTGTCAAAATGAAGGGCTGTTTTTCAACAACTAAAGCATTGTCCTGGGACTTCTAGTATAGGTCCTTAAGCTTCTTGGCAGTAATGTGCCAAATTTGATTGGCAAACCTAACCAGTCTCCAGGAAAAGATCTCTATCTGGGTTTAATCAACCAGACTCAACATCAGCCGAGATTGATTTAGACTGAGAGATGTGTGATATTGAAGTTCTTTTTACACAATAACCTTACATGAGAATGAAATTGAATTAATTTGGTTTGATACAAAGACAAGAGTTATCCTCTGTGAATTGGTCAAATTTTTAATAAACATCTCCAAATTAAGTGAACTAATCAAGCAACCAGTTTAATTTTTATATTTTTAAATTGTGGTGGAGACTACCTCTTATACAGAAACCTATGAATTGGACATCAAATGGATTAGTCAAATTCTTGGATTTTACTCATGGCCAGAAATTTAAACTTGTTTCCTAAACTGATATAATTTTTTACATACAGATAATTAAATCCAAATAGTTTTTTCTCTTCATAAGAAATATTTATCTAATAAGTTTTCCTTATTTCAGGATAGAAAATCTAGGCGAATTTTATTTTTACATAATTTTACAGCAAAACTTGGCCTGTGTTAAAAGTCATAGGTCTTCTTTAAATTGACTTAAAATTAATAAAAGTATGCTATAGTTGTATTTTTCACTTTCTAAAGATATTCAGATGATCTAAGACTTTAAAGTGTAGACTAGGTTCTGCTTTCAGAGGTGTCTGAATTGGAGGGAGCCTACTGTACATGTCTACACCAACTCAAGGGATAAATGTTTTTCATGAAATTAGTAACTATAAACATTGTGTAGGAGTCACAGCCCTCACGGCGGCAATGCGGCTTTCGGTTACGAGACCGTGGCCAACCACTGTGGCAGTGACAGTGACGTGTTCTGTTCTGGTTACGAGACTGTTGCCGGCGAACATGACAGCCTTGTTCCCGGCTATGAGAGGGTTGCAGGTAGGCAAACAGTTAAAGTAAATTGAGTCTTTTTTGTCGATTTAGTGAAAATAAATTTTACTATTTATATTTTTTTACAAGTTTTTTTTATAGTTTGCTTAACCGTCAGTTGTTTTTGTCTGCCTGTTATTCCGAATATTCTGTATATTCAAGGATCTGAATATTTTAACCCTCTCCTCCTCTCTATATATTTTGAAATGTTTAGATTTTGTTAAACATAATTTTGATGTATTGATGGAGGAACAGCACTTAAATAACTGTGATACAAGAAACAAAAGTGATTTTATTGACTAAGTTCTTTTGGAAAATTGCCACACTATTAGGAAAAAAATGTATAATAAATTGCCGATTAAAGTAAAAAATATTGAAAGCAACCTTAAGTTTAAAAAAGAAGTACAATCTCTGTTAATGGAAAAGGATACTATAGTATGAAACGACTATCTAACTGACACATTTAACTGATTAGCCTATTTTTTATAAACATTTTTATTTACAACATTGTGAAACAATAATCTTAGTTGATAAGTTTTCACTTGTCATTTGTTTCATCAGCTATGCTGGAACAAACGAAATGTAATATGATCAATAAAGAGTTTGAGTTTGAGTTAAATGTGTGAAATTCTTACATTGGGTTTGCTACCTCTTTGTAGGGGTGTGCGAGTATTCGACCGGTCGAGCTTTTTAGGTCGAGCTTTTCAGTATTCCGCTCGGCTTGCCTGGACTTTTTTCGAAAAAGCTCGACGCTCGCTCTTTTGATAAGAGAGTTCTTATCGGAAAAATAATTATTGCGATCTATTTTTGGACACGTTAAACCGGAAGAGCGGTTCCCTCCCAAGAAAAACAAGCAAAAAATATTCCCTAGTGTAGGACATCGACAGGTAACAAGAAATATTATCTCCATTTAGACGAAATTGGAGCTATATTTAGTTGACCTTGGGGAACGCGCAGCATTTAAGTCTTTTGTTTTATCAAGGCTTATTTCTTAAATGGTATATCGTACAAGTTTCATTTTGGTCTCATTTGTTTTATAAAAATAAGACAAAAAATATGAGCCGTCATTTATAGTTGTATGACAAGTAGTTTGTATTTTTGCATTTTGTAGTAAGGATTCCTTATCTCCTAATTAACTCAAGCTCTCTGGCATACGCACACACGCACTGAGTCAGACATTAGCAAAAAACAGGGAAGGGCTTGGAGTAAACAACCTCCGTCCCCCCCCCTCCTCACTGATAAGGAGAGTGAGAGAGGTAGCTGTTTCTTTCTTTCTCTCTATTCCGTCCTTATTTATTTATTTATGATCTTTCTTTTTCTTAATTTTCACAAAAGTTTAGAAATGCAACTAATTTTAGGATTACAATAAAGTATTGTTGTTATTAAATATTATTTCATTCATCTATTATATTCTAAAATAATAAGTTTAGATATGAATATTATGCCTCAACTGGGACTGCTATTTCATTTTTTATCATCTTTACTTAGTGAACATTAAAAAATCAATCTTGTGTTTGACTAAGTTTTAATGTGTGATTTTTTACTAGATATATCTATTTTAAAACCTTTCAACTACTCCTTTCTACTCTTGAAATTAAATTTTGAAGTACCTATATGTAACTAGCCTAACTATGTAATGTTAACTATTTATTTTAAAGTAAAGTATTGTGGGATTGGGGAGTAAAATAATAAATGTAGATTTTTAATTTGGTATTTATCTTCATAAATTATTTTTTGAGCCAGTTTGATTAATTTTATGTAACATAATACAAAATACTGATGAACCTATCAGTTAATTAACTTGTTTCGGAGATAAGCTTTCTATTTTTGAGCTGGCGGTCACTTAAGGTATGCAAACATTAGTCTATTGTATCTTTTAAAATTAAAATCAAGCTTTATAATTCCTTTTATTAATTTGGTGATTGTTAAAAAGCTCGAGCTCGAAAACTTTTGAAAAAGCTCGGCTCGGCTCGGCTCCAAAAATCACTATTCGCACACCCCTACCTCTTTGTTATCAGTTTGTTAGTTTACAGTCAGGAAAAGCGCAATTTTAAGGAAGTTTTTTCATGTGATATGTTAAGGTAGTATTTTATACTACTTGCCTGTTTTGCATTTTCAGCCAGTTCTTTTGGATTCAAAAATTTGAGACCATTTGGACTATTTAGATTATACAAGCAAATAAAATATTGATACTACAGTTTGCGCATTATATCTCCGGCTATGGCTTCAACGCTACTATCCATATCACATGATATTTTTAACATATGAAATTAATAAACAATGTTTAACAAGCAGAGGGGCTTTAAAACAATATCTTAAGAAAAATACCCCCTCTCCCCCTCTCGTTTCGCAACCAGCTGACTCGGCCGTAGCCGGAGGTATAATGCGCGAACTGTACTTTTGGTGCATGCTAGTTGACACATTCTGCCCAGTAGCTTTAAATTTTTTTTTAATCAGCAATTAATATAATCAGTTGTTCATTGAAATTTCTATTTCCAAGTTAAATCTTATCGACAAATACAAAACTTTAACGGGGCCTAAGGCTCTTCCTGTTAGTTTATATTTCAATAATTTGAATTTGATCTTCAAAACTCCATGCCGAGTTCTTTCATGCGGCACCTAAATTATTACAGTTGGTTCAGAACTGTAGGAGGAATCTTTATCACAAGAAAACCCCTAAACTATTAAATAGGTAATAGATTGCAAAAAAAGCAAAGACACTTGAACACTTGTTCATCTAAACACTCGAGTCTAAACTAATTTTATATTCGAAGGTTATTTTAATTCCAAACTAACACACATAATATCACAGGAGGTCGAGACGAAAGTGCTTCCGATTTGGACCCGAACTACGAAGAGCTAAGACCACAGAGTTCAACTTATGCAAAGGTCAACAAGAAGAGAAAGACATCGAAGCTGTCCAACAGTGAACCGGACTACGCGAGTTTGTCGAGGAGAGACTCGGGCTACGAGAGAGTGGAAGGGTTTGACCCCAACTACGAGAGTGTTTGTCGGGACTCGGACCCTAACTACGAGAGTGTGGAGCGACAGGAGCCTCCGTACGAGAAGGTGCAAGCCTCGACGAGCTACGAGCCCGTGTACAAAGACAACGGGCTGCACGAGGATGTGTACTCGCAAGTCAACAAACACCGAACAGTCAGGTGAAACCTGCGGTGAGTGGCCCCTTCCGTTGTTATTGTTGATTAATTATATTTATATGTCGAGAGGCATTAAAATATTTATATATATTTATAATAATGTTATAAAACCGTTGGTATATTTTTAATACGATATGTTTTTTGTAGAACAAGGTAGTTGTGGGGTTGAAATGCAATGCACTCATAAATTTATTTCAACTGTTTCTTATACTTTTGAACTTAAAATGTTGGGATGTTTAAGGCCATGTAATATTTCAACCCCTCTCTTTGATTACCTTCTTCTTCAAAATATAACTGGCCTTTGGCTGTTCCTAACAGTATAGAGAGTTATTTAACAAATGTTTTACTATTGTATCTTATATGTAATTTAATAAAATAGCATAAGATGTGATAAAAAAAAATAATTTAGAAGTAATAATGTAGTAAATTTTGCTTAAAGAAAATGTTTCACTGTTTTCTTTTCCTGTTTCAAGTTATCTTTTGACTAAAAACGTAGATTATATCACGTTTTTCATTTTTAATCTAAAAAAAAGTTACTTATTTATTTTCATTTTAAAAAGTTACTGAAGTTATTTTCATTTTTAAAAGTTACTGAAATGTAAACAAAAAAATTTATTGGAATATCCCCTGTACAAAAAGGGCCATAATGAAATAAAAATAATTGTTATTAGGCTCTCTTAATTTTGAATTAGATTTCAAAATCAATCAAATGACACAATAGGTAATGTTTTCCTGGCTAGATTGCCTAGTTTAGTATTTTATCTTGGCATTATAATGTTGCTTCAGTGACATGTGAATTGTTCCTGATATGTTCTGTAACAATTGAGTCTACATCTGGACGAGATTGAAGGATCGTGATTGGTTTATTTTAAATGAATTTTTTTCAACTTTTGACAAACATTACTAGAGATCATCATAAGCTATCAACTTGTGACATTGACATTATAATTTCTTTGGGTAGTAGAGATATGCTAGATGTTTGCTTGCTTCAAAAGCATTGATTCCAAAAAAAAAAGGATAAAGGCAGAATAATACAAGTGACATTCTATGTTCAATAGAGTTTGAAGAGAATAATAACTAAGATATTTTAAATAAAAAAAAACCAAAGTTGTAATAGTCAATCACTTCCTTCAAATCCCTTAAATTTCCCTAAATTTAGGATTTTTATATTTTATTTTTTCTTTGTTGAGCCTTGCATTTTTATTACCTATGTCTCGTAATATTTGGATGTTTTTGTAAGTACTGAAATTATAAGTAAAAACTCAGCTGTAGGCGACTCCTGGGTTTTTTAAAGCATATTTAAACTTTTTTACTTCTTAGTAATACTATTACTGCCATCATGTGATGCTAGCAGTGTATGTAAATTTATTACTTAATCATTCCTGCAATCAAAAGATTTAGAAAATGGAATAGGTGATTCCTACTACTTATAAAACTAATAAGGACTTAACCACATATAACAACATACAAGCATTACCTATTTATAAGCTTACATGCTGCTTTATTACCTCTTCTTTAAAGTAGCGCAATTTTGAATTGAGTTTGTCAAACGGTAAAGGAACCAGGATAGAAATTGTTTAGGCCTATATATGCCACCTATTTTCTATGTTTTTTGGTGGGTGCAAAAAATATTATTTCAGTGGCCAACTTAGCACTTAGTATTTATAATCATGCAAAATTACAATTCTGTAAAATAAAAAATAAAAAAAATCTAAAAAAAGCTTTAGATCTAAAAAATCTAAAATGAAATCTAAAACCTAAAAGCTCACCGTAACATATGAGTTTGAAGCACGTTTAAGCTTCTGTGGTTAATAACTAAATAAGTAAACATTAATAAAAACTAAGTGCTATAAATTGCTTCCTACTTTTAACAAAATCTTACTGTTGCTGTCTTGTTGTCAAACTTCATCTAGTTATCAGTTATCACATAACCAATCAAATTTGGTGTCAATTGAAAATTCAAAATTGGTGATAGTAAATATTCTTTGTCTTTGAGAAAAATAAATTTTCCATCTATTTCTTAAATAAGATTAGTAAAGAGTTTAATCACAGCCAACTCTAGTAACAAGCAGTAAACAAGTGCTAGATGGCTGTGGTTCATTCAATTGACTCAATACAGTGGACTCCCTGTTATCTGGACACCTCAGGACTGAGACTTCTGGATAACAGGTTTTCTGATAAAACCAATGTTCCATAAAGTGTGTTAAATCGTAACTGTAATACATGCTGTATAAGCCACTTCGCCTGATTTAGACCTTTTTTACTCATCTATTATCTTTCCCACGAGAATCATCGATACAGTATTGTCCGTTTAAAAAGAAGTTACCTTTGTGGAGTGTACTCCGGTTAAACCGAAGTCCGGTTAAAAGGTGTCTGGTTAAGAGGGAGTCTACTATAATTGTAAATTTTGTGTTCAGTAACTTTACTTGCCAACTTTTAATACTTGTTTTAAAGTTATTTATGCTTTTGCGAAATTGTATCAGTTTTAATGTCAATTAAAACATGTAAAACATGTTATTAAAGCAAGGCCTTATATATTTTCACCTTACATACTAATCTAAGATATTAATCACATAGCTATCAGTCAACTTTAAGAAGTTGAGCAAAGAAGATTCATACACTATACAGAGTGCCTCTTAATACTTAAAAATTGAAAAAAGCTTGAGTTGATTATTATGTTATGTTTTGATCTGCAGCACTCAATCTGAAATGCAAATAAACATGTGCAAGTTTCTAAAATTTTTCAGAAATAGAAAAAAATAATTGAAAAATATTAATGTCTGAAATTAGTAAACGCTCAAGAATTTGCTCAAATTTCAATGTTTATTATTTTATTTACTAAATACCATGTGCAACTGTAGTAATTAATTTCTTATAAATAAATTGTATAGAAGTAACGAGTTGTCAGTCGCCTATTTCTGGAAAATGTATCTTGAATTATGTAATTTTTTGTAACTGTCCAATAAATATTTAAAAAATGCATAAGGAAAAATTCATAAGAAAATAATTTTAATAATTATTGTTTTCTCACATTTTAATTTTTGAAAATAACCGTTTTCATGAAATAGTAGTTTTTAAAATATTACATGTAAGATAATTTACTGTAAAAAACATATAGTGATCAATTTTTAACTATAACACCATCCATTCATTCCGTACAGTATGTAACGGCAATTATGTCACTATGCAAATATTTTGCTCTATTATGTACTGTATTATGTTTTTGTACAAATATATTTTATGTCTTGTTTCCTAGTTAGTAGTTTGATATCTTGTTTGAAATCTTAATTCCATGTTACCTCCTTAAATTTATTTTCAACATGTTAAAATATTTGTGGTTCTGATCTATTAACATGTTAAATATATCATTAAGTAGCTTTTTAATTATAGACTTAAGTAGCCACCTATTATACAATGAATCAAATAATTTATCTATTAGGTAATTCACTGTTGGTCTTTAAGAGAGGTTGGAGAGTATGTAAGTTAATAATCCGTTGAAGGTAAAAAATCACAAATTCGAAACTTGCTAATGCTTAGAGGATTATGATTTACTACTGCTTCTTGACCTTTATTTCAGTGTTAATGGTTTCTGTATTTCTTTTAACATGTTGACTGTGGATGGAATAAGGGATAATTACCTCAATAATAATGTTATATTTCAGACTCGGTAAGTCTCTAGCATTCGTCAAAGACGAGCTGGGTATTTTCCAATCCATTGGAGATAGTGTACCACAATTAGCTTAGAACAAATACCCCAAATACCTCAAAACTCCCTTACAAGAACAAATACAAAAAAACTTGTTTACCCTAGAGTTGCTAATACAATTTTCAATGCTGCCTTGTGCCTGAAACTGGTATTCTGTTTTTTCCTCACACTCATGTGATTGGCTGTTGCAAATTGTAGTTTCCCTCCATTTTGCTCACCAAAAACTATGTGTTAAAGTAGCTTATTCTGAATTTAACTCATTTTTTGGTCATCAGACAATTTCAGAAATGCAGTCACTACACTTCTTATCAAAATTCTATAGTGTGTCAGCTTACCTTTTTATTTGGCTCAAAATATACTTTATATTATTTTTTGTCCAATCAAGATATTCTTCAATTTATTATAACATTCATTTGAAACAAAATTCTTGTCTCCAAAACCTCTTAAAGAAGTTCGAGAATGACAAAATAATTTCCTAGTTAAAAAATGTGTTCACTAATAGTACTGTAAGAGTTGTATTGATTCACTGTATGCCAGAATCATGTTTCACGTAACATGGTGAAAAAAGTAGGTTCAACATAGTTTTTCCCCTCTACAATTTTCTCCTCAGGAAGTTTTTAACATCTAATCTTTTAAATTCTGCGTTTGAATTGAACCTTCAAAAAATATCTTTATTTAAATTTATAATGTGTGATTATGTATATTAATAAAATTAAGTAGTCTTTATGATGTGTTCTGGGTTAAATATACCTGTTTTCAAGTAATCCTGTAAGCCCTTAAAGGCGACCGGTTTTGACCTTCAAAAGGTCATCTTTTGACAAATGTCGTCTTCATCTAAGTCTTACAACTTGTCGATATCTTAAAAAACATTGTGACACTAAAAACATTGAAACATTGAACAAACACAATTAAAATGGCCAAGACAATCACACCGATCAGCGACGGGGTGGGCAGCGCGGAGGTAAATAACCAAAAGCACTTGACTGTCTGCTTCCAGTGACAGTGTTCTCCTTGTACTCCTACCCCTCCTTTAATCTTCTTTATCAGGTGCACACTTTTATCTGTGTCCCTACTCGACTGACTTTAAGCTCACTTCCCTTTGTTTCCTTGGGGCATTTTTGTGGTTCCTCTCGCCATCTCTGAATATTTGTTTTGCAATTGGAAAATAAATATTCAAAGATGGAGGAAGGAAACACAGGTAAAGGATCTTGAAGTCAGTCGAGGAGGGATGCAGACAAAATTGTGCACCTGATAAGGAAGAGTAGGGGTACAAGGAAAATATTGTCACCGGTAACGGTCAGTCAAGTCTCTATCTCCGCACTGCCCCCCACGTCACCAATTGGTGTGTTTTTTTGGCTATTTTTTCTATGTTTTTTAGTGTCTCAGTGTTTTTTTTAAATATCAACGTTTTTGTGGGAAGGAGGTTTAAACCAGAACACATTTTGATCAGTGATTCGGAGGCTTAATCATAATGAATTCTTTATGTATAAGGTGAATTTTGTAAAATAAGAAATCTTAAAACAGACGAGCCATGTAATGCTTTCAACTTTCAATTAATTTGTTAATTGAAAGTTATTCCTCTAATTTACAAGCATAATTTGTAATCAAACCAAATTTAAATTCACAACATATACATGACTAGATGTTAGCCGTGGCTTCGTCCACGTTTAAAATAATTTGAAACAGCTGGTTTTGCTACTGCACTGTTTTTTACATCTGTCAATTGGAATTGGGTTTATTTGTTTACATTCGTCTACCTGGATCGTCAGCCATATGTTACAGCTGACTTACATAATATGACTAACATAGTTTATTATCATGGATGATGACAAACAAACTCACAAACTTTCACACATATATTAGTAGTATCATAATGGCTATGAAAATAATGTCTATGGTGTCCATAAAACCTTATTTGGATGTAAAATTTATTATAAGGGAAAATTTTTCAATAGAGATGGACAACCAATAATTTATTATTGTTTGTGCTCGAAAATCCTGACCATTTTAAAGAACTTGTGGGAGAGAGATGGATAATCAGTGTCAATAGTGAGAGACGATTTCAAATATGTGTTTTTCATTGGCTGCAGCAATGTGGTTTTTTTGTTCGTGTTTGGTTTCCTAATTGATGATCATTTGGTTTTTTTTAAAATTTTTCTTGGAATGTTTTTATTGTTTGCCAAATAATGACTGACTCTTAAACTTGAAAGACACAAAACCGTCTTGACAGCTGTCATCGATTAGGAAAATAAACATTTTTTGTTTACTTCTGGGGAAATTATTTTTTAATCGAAACCATTGACTTCATAACTAAAAGGAGACTGCTCATGTTTATGGATGCTTTGAAGCCAGGAATTGTGCTTGCAAAATTAGTTTGGTACTCGTCACTAGAGATAGCGCACAAGGCTTATGATTTCATGCTTAAGATTTTCATCCTTGAAATGGAACATTTCGTTCCTACTGGGCTAAAATATAGTACAGGGTTATAAAAGAGATTTTATTTGAACAAAAGTTACAACTAGGAAAGTAAAAGAGAGGATAAAAAAGGTATTTTTAATTTTTTCTCTACATGAATGTGCTAGATTTTGTTGCTAATTTATTTATTTTGACAACTTAGAATTTTACTTTTTTATAATTAGTTCACCTATTTACAGCTAGGTGGCAGCAGTGCAGGGGTGTGTGTTTTTAATTGGGGGGCTTGCAGTGGGGGAGTAGGGGAGTATACCTCCACTCCTCCCCCGCCCACTGATGTGTCAGTATTCCTGTCCTGGTCGGGGTTTTCATGTGCAAACTGTTGTTACATTTCTTAAATAATATTATAAATACATAGGAAAAAACATATTTCATTTATGAGTTGTTACAGAGAAATTACCTTAGACTTTTTTTAATATTTTGCCAGTGGTTGTATTTCTTTTGACCTTTTTCCAGTAAAATGAAAGTTCATATATACCTTGAACATTGAATGAGGCTGTGATAACCTTGTAAATAAGACTTATCAGACTTTGTTATTACAGTGGAACTTGGATGGTATGAACCTCAAGGGGACGATAAAGACATTTTAATTGTCCACAAATTTTAATTAAATAAGTTTGTTTAAAACTGCTGTATTTGGTGTTGTTAATGGAAGGGGGGAGGAAGAACCAGGTTCAGGTAAAACGTCCTTGAAAACGTGTTCAGACCAAATGTGATTGGCTGTGAGCTAATTTTTTATGGATTAAGGGAAGGGTAATGATGAGTGAGTACAGATTTGGTTTTTATTTCTGGCTAACAAAAATTGTATTTTCAGTACTGTACAGTTTACAAATTTGAAATATTTCATCAGGAATTTATATTTTTACACCTGCTAAAATTCTGTAATTTTGCATTTAAGTTCAAAGCACTGCATACTAAGTTTTTCGTCCTATTATATACTATTTTTATAGCATTTAGAACATTTAAAATGCTTCAAGAGAACTAATTGAATGTGTAAGATGATTTAAAATTATATAACTTCAAATTAACCAGGTTCCACTGTATCTATAATTTCACTGTTCATCAGTATTTTAAGTTAGTCCATTTTATAAGTTATTATGTATTGTTTGATTAATTAAACTACTTATGAAAATATATTATCAAATACAAAAATAAAATATAGTAACCGTTTTGATTTTATTATTCCTGATAATTTTACTGTTAGTAAGCAGAACATATTTTTTTATAGTGCATTCTCTGCCAGAACCTTGTTTATAATTAAGTAGCATTATTTCTTTGTTTCAAATTCATTGTGAGTGATGGTGAATTTAAGTTTTGATTTTGATTTTTGCAGACATTAGGTATCACTAAAATTCACTTGATTAGAAAAACAAGTTTTATATTGTTTTGGGATTTGGAATATGATCCTGTCTTCAGGTGGAAAGGAACCTAGAAGATTAGTCCAATCAAAATAGGTTTTTAAAAGGAACAAATTGCAAGCAAATAGTTATTTGTGTTTTGAGTGAGTAAAGTACACCATGGTCTCACGAGTGAAAATACTGGCGCCCGAGCTTGTCAAGGGGGGAATTTCTATGAGGGAAATACACATTATTCCCTCACCTGCAATAATAAATGTCCTGACCATAAACACATATTTCATTAACTTAATAAATAATATATAATATCTATTTTGTTTCCTTCTGCTATTTTAGCGTCTGGATCCGGGAAGCTGCAACCATTCACGCACCAGTGATCAGCTGATTGTCGTTAATGTTATCCTTATTTTATTGTTCCTGCCACTAATCAGCTGTTAGTGCCTACATACGTTGAGCTGTAAAATATTTGCATGTGTGCATGGAAATTTTAAGGCGCTCTAATTTTTGAATTGTTGATTTCAATGTTATTCTTACTTTACACTCCCGCTGGGTATCAAATTATTTTACTTACGCATTATAAGGAGCAAAAAGTGTCTAAACATATAAAGCTGGTGGGGAAAAAAACGTTTTTGCTGGAAAATGTACACTAAGACGTCTGTTATATCTTTTTTCTTTCTTTATTTTATTACCTTATGTATCTACACTTAATTTAAAAATGAAATGTCACAATTATAACTGCTGTGTTTATATTTTACAAGTTGTAAAGTAAATAATTCAATTTCATGTAATAAATTATTTTTTGAAATGTATTTCTTTTATTACATACAACGTCTTCACTCAAAACCCAAGTTTTCTACTTCAGGTTAGGTAAGCTAACTCCGCCATCTTGGGAAATGTTTGCCATGCTTGATTTACAGTTTTCAATACAAAATCTATATAACATATCCGATTTTCATGAAATTTGGTAGGGATATGTATTTTTGTGTCCTCTCTGGTTTACCTTTTAATCTATGACCTCTTAGGCAATGTCCTAGCGCTTTAGATCCCTCTGCCATGCTGATGCTTGAGAGATAGTGGTAAGGTAAAGAATTTGGCCTCTGCTTGGTTTGATAGCTAATAAGTCAATTTGTGATGATGATAAAATCATGATGTTTCATACATGTATGTATACACACATAATATATGTGTATGTGACGTCCACCATAGCCATCACTCCAGCTTATCTGAAACTCGACCCTGACAAGTCTGCAAGTTTATTAGGTCAAAGTTTAAAGTGCAGAGGGGCACCAACCGACTCAGGTAAGGAATCGCCGGCCGCGAAACAAGCAGGCGATTCTCTGACTGCGAAACAAGTGAGGGATGTGGCCATAATACGACCAAGAGAAGTAACGGCAACAAAAAGACAGGCTTCAACGGCCGCGATGCGGCAGATATTCTCTGGCAGCGGCAGCGACGGTACAGAGATATTTGCCGGTTGCCTACGAGCAGCCGATTTTATGGCTGCGATGCAACAGAGATTTTCTGTCGGCGATGCTACCGAGAGGTTTGCCGACAGCGGAACGAGCGAGCGATTTTCCGGTCGCGATACTACCGGAATATTTGTTTGTTGTCATTCGATTAAGAGATTAGCCCGCCGACGACGATAACAACGACGAAACTGTTAGAGTAATTAGATTAATTACTTTTCCCCTCTTTTTTGAATTCTCTAATGGTAGACACACTCAAAGGATTTGCAGGGATTTGACGGCCACGACACATTCGAGAGGCTCTCGGCTGTAATCGCCCAAGGTAAAAAAATATATGATGAGGGAGTTTTGACAGCCACGAAATAGCCGAGAGATGATCGTGCCGAAACAATCAAGAGAATCTGAGATTTTGGCAATGCGGCCGAGAGATTTTACGGCCATATAAATAAATTATTCAGGTTTAGTTCGTAAACTAGCATATATGC
Organism: Flexamia atlantica; assembly: GCA_035578135.1. Taxonomy (NCBI): domain Eukaryota; kingdom Metazoa; phylum Arthropoda; class Insecta; order Hemiptera; family Cicadellidae; genus Flexamia; species Flexamia atlantica. The sequence goes on from JAQJVK010000002.1 coordinate 24,122,729, forward strand.
TATATACCCGCGGCTACGCCCGCTGAAAGGATAACTAAAATAAGTTATCAACACAGGATTTTTGTTTTGATCAATTGTGATTAGGCCTATTTTTAACGAATTTCCCCTATAGGGAAGAAGCCGTAGGTCTCTAAAATGTACCGTAGGTCTCTAAAATGTACCGAAGGTCTCATGGTAAGACTTAAAGCCCGAGACCATGATAACTTTTTGTTTTGGGGCCACCAGACACAAAAAACACCATTCGTTTGAATTTCCATATGTATATATATATATATATATATATATATATATATATATATATATAGAGCCCGATCGGACTACCGGAAGGGGGGTGAAGGGGAGTAAACCCCCCAAAAATGGGTTTCTTTTAGTCTTTTACATAGAAAAATTAAAATAATCCAATTTTGTTGGCACCATTGAATTCAGCTCAAAAAACCAAACAATTTAGTATTTTGAATCACTGCTCTATGTCCATTGGTTACCGAGATATTGAAAGTCGTAAACACAGTACGTTGTCCCAATGTTAACCTTATGGGAAATAAGTAAATTCTATATCTCGCTTATTTCTGAACATGTATTGATAAAACTTGGTAATTGGCTTCTTCTAGTTCAGATCTACTAAATATTGAGTTTAAACCACCCAGTTTTAACATTCCTGTTGCAGCAAACCTGCATACTTATTCCCCATGTTATTCTTATGAAGCTTACAAAAACATGTCAAATCACGCTATTGAAATATGTTGTTTTGCACTTGAAATTCGTTGAGTATGCAAGTCTGCTGCAACGGGGGTATTAAAGTTTAATGTCTTCTTATGGTCAGGTCACCTGATCACTGAACTCAAATCGATTAAAATTGAAAAAATAACCAACTATCAAAATTAACTTCAATCAAATAGTCGCAGAGTTTAATTTTTTGTAAAATAAATTGGTTTTGGGGAAATTTCAATGCACAAATTTGGTGTTTCTCCTTTAAATTTGACTAATTCTATAGGCTACTCTTTGAGAATAATTCTCTACATTTACCCTTCCAATCTTAAAAGGGGTTTTTAACTCGTTAAAACCAACTTATGGGTTTAGACCAATAGATAGGTTTCGTCAACTGGGGACCCGTAAACGAAAAGTTATCATGAGTCTCCGTGCGGGTGATGCCAATAGCTCACTATTTCGTCGGAAATTCGTTAATAAAACTCACCATAACGAACCATGAATTCCAAATAAACAAATTAATTTTCATTGTTCTAGTAGTTTAGTTCACATTAAATATTTAGCTTTATCGCTAAAGCTATCTTTTTTGAGTTACAAATCAATATGTTTACCAACTTTCCTGGGATGCATGCAATCTTTATTTAGACATGTGAATTCGGAATCGCGTTTTATTTTGTGCACATTTGCGTTTCTTTGATATTATTTTACAAAATTGTTGAGTATAGCTTTTAAAAAGGTTATTAAACCAACTTCAACATTCCAAAATTGACATTTAGTAAGTAAACAAGGTTACGACCCTCGAACCACCCTAAACTCCCCCTTATAAACACATTCTCATACTCCTCAATCCCCGATGGTTTAGGGGAACGTAGATGCAATTCCACTAACAGCTGATGTACAATCTTCCAGATCGATGGCGGTAAATCAAGATCAGCTGGGGGGGGGCAGTCAGCCGCGGGGGGGGAGGGCCGGCAGGAGTCAGTGCGACAGACGCCGTGGCAGGATCCGCGCGTGTGTGTCAGTAGTCCGTGCCGTGCCGTGCCAAGGATATGGATTAACTTTTTAAATGCAGGTAAATTTTTGACTACGAATTTTATTTTAGCCGTGTAATTTTTCTATTTCGTAAGTTAGTTTTCAGGTTGGGCGCTGTCAATTTTCCCGGTTTAAAAAGTTTGTATTTTTAGGTAAGAAAATGTTTTTATTATTATTTTATTGAATTATTAATTTTAGAAGACAATGAGTGAATAAGTAGTCGACGAAATATATGTTTTAATATAAAATAATTAAAAGGAGGAGAATATTTGAATTTGTAAACAAATTGAAAGATAAACATGTATCGATTTTTATTTGGCACTCAATAATAAAAAACTTTATAATCGTTATGAAATTTTTACGCAAACGGGCAGCCTAGATATTTTGATAAAACCATACGTAATAAATTGGTGTTGAAGTTACACTAAGGAATTTTTCTAATATTTCTTTTTAATCTCAATATTGCACGTTGTCGCAGTTTTTCTCAGCGAACTAAGAAAGTGATAAATTAAGCCTAACCGAAAGTGGAGGGTAACCAATCCCGTTTGACAATCATTCTGTGTCTTACTTTCCTAGGTACGTCACTGTGCGATAAATGTACCAGTCGTAACAATCAACAACAGTTTTACATTTTTATGTCTTTCATAATTTTTGAATTCGTGTTTTCGCAGACATCAAGAAGTTTTAATTTGATTCGTTAAAAATAACAATAATATAATTGAATATTTTAGGTTGATTACTATCACTTCGTCACTTAGTTTAGACTTCCAGGGGTGTCAAAGTATAAAAATTGTTCCGTTTACATGTTCCGTATTTTGTATTCGTTTTATCTTACAAAAATATTATTTATAATGTTTTTATCCTATGTCTTGGATACTCTGTTTTTGATTCGACGCATCGTCTCGGCCCTGCTGTAGTTTGAGAGCCGAGCTATCGGAGGTTTACTGCAGTTTTACTAGTTTTACTTCTCTATAATATACCGCCTGGTTGAGAATCGCATCCTTAGAAACTGAATATTGAATTTTCGATTGGAAATTTAGTTTAAGTATGATGTACATAACGTTGTTGTCAACTATATCGAGCCTTGTAGCATGGTGTAGTATCAACATTTCATTTTTCTCACCAAAACATATCCATAAATCTATTTTTACGGCCTAAACAGTGTAATAAATTACAATGGTATATGTAGTAGAGGAAATTAGCTGAGCGTATAATAAGCAGTTAATCTAAGAACTTTTCTTTTAATCAAAGTAGAATATAAAATTGGCTGGTGAATCGTGGCCTATAACTCATTCAATACAGGTATCAAACACCAAACTATCATCCTCGTTCAGTTTTTGAAATTAGCTCTTAAAAAAACAGCTGCCTAAATATTATGTACAAACTATATTGAGTGTTAAACCGATTAACCGCCATCACCGCAAAAACGGCAGTTTTCATTAAATGGGTTTTGCGGGACGAAAGAAGCTCTTTCCCGCACTGGGAAACACCCCCCTTACCTGTTCACAGGTGTAGGAATAACATGACATTAACCCAACGTGAACCTGACATGTACACATTTGCCGCAATAATAAAATAACATTAACCCAAACGTGAACAATCAGCTGATTGTTTTAAATAACAAGAACGAAATGTAAGCCTTAAAAGTAAACAAGTTGTAAAAATATTTTTAATCAACCTAAATGAGTGGTATATGTAGTCCATCGCCTAAATGGAAAACATATAGTTCATCGCCAGGACTTTAAATTGCTTTTCTTAGTCATTTTTCATACGAAACGATTTATTTAGTAAATTAAAGCGTCATTCTCGACCTTAGTGATGATAGGTATACTATTCTTCTCCAAAGATTTTTGATGTGTAGTTGAAACATTTAAATTTAAGTTTTAAGTATGGAGAAAAATGACACTAATTTCTGTTCCAAAAAAGGTTTTGCCGTGAGTTTGGCCACAACTTACTCGACATCATGGGAACTTTATTCGAATTTTCAGTCACCGCGAGTCCTTCCCCTCCAAACCTGCCCGTCACTATCGCCGCGTGCTCTGGTCAAGTGGCTTCTGGACCAAAAAAGACCGAGCAATGACCGGAAACAATAAAACACAACAGAGGCCAGCTGGCGGACTAGCGGCAACCTCAGTGTGTTTTATTGGGTTCAATTACTAAGCATGGTTTGCTTTCATGAAACTGCTATTTAATTAGCTATAACTTACTTTGCTTTGAGACCTAAATAACGATAACGTGAGTCTTATTGAATTTTAATTGATTTTTGTTATGTCTACCTTATAGGACTATAGTTCAAATCATGATATGATTAATGAGTGATATGATTGTGTCGTATAAAACTACACAATTCAATAATTTATCCCAAAATTACGATGAATAAAGTGTATCATTAGTAATTGTATTCGATTTTACTAGTTGAACTCTTTGTCCTTAATTTATTACATCTGATCAACAAAAACAGAGTTTTGAACATTAGTAAACAAGTTTCCTATTCCATACCCTTTTGCTCTGAATTTTGACGTAGATTTAATCCAGACAAGAATCCTTAATCTTGTGCGGATTCCAGACTCTAGATGATGAACAGGAAGGCCGTAAATACCGTAAGTGCTTAAATCCTAGTTTCCCTCCTTTTTTCCTTTCTATGATAATCTGAAGAACAATTTAGCCTGTATAATCGCATAACTATCGCGCGTTTGTCGGCATCTTTGTGGCGGAAGGTCAAATAACTCATGGCGGCCAGTGTGTTGCAGTTTTTGCAACACATACATGTCGTGATTGTGGAAAGGTTAGGTTAGTGTGTGACGAACTATGATGACGATCCGGGACACAGAGTACCGTAACTGTTCCCGCAATCTCCGCGCCCCTCTTACTCTGTGGTCACTCGTATGAAATAATGAGATTCCTCTATGCAAAAGCGAAAGCTTCAAAGTAGGTTACCATAAAAAATATTTCAATTCATTCTTTTTTATTTTGAAGGTCGATATGCTTATTTTGAACAGAGTAGAATAAAGTTAAATAAATGTTTAGATGCGTTTCGATATTCAAGTTGCAAGCTACAGACTAAAGTATTTTTAAAAATCTTACAGACTCGTTTACCTACTGTATAGTTTAATTTACCGATTGCATAGCTGTATTAATATTTGAAGTAAAAGGTATAACGGATTATAAGTGGAAATCAGTCAGACAAAAAATGTTATTGTTTCTTAACGAAACCACTTTTTTATTATTTGACTCCCCTAAAATCTAGTGAGAGAAGAAAACATTAATATTAGGTCTATTGTTTATTAAATCGTGCGTTAAGTTAAAGAAATATCACTTGCTGTATTTGCGAGACGCGTCAAAAAATATTTTTCTTCCGATTCAACCAATAAATCTAATTAAACAAATCACAAAACTTTATTACAACAAAAAAATCTCGTTTCATATTTTATCTCAACTAAATGTCATTATTCATAATGTTTGTTCTCGCTATCGAAATTTGCGCGTTTCATATTATTGCGTTTACGCGTGTCCACATCCCTCGGTGACACCAAAGTCAACAACCCCCAAGAGTGTGAGTGCAAGTACGAGGGATCAGTCGTATATCGAATATTCACTCGGAGCCCATCCGTGTTGTGGAGAGCGGAAGTGGGCCCAGCCTTGACCCCGGAGACAGCGAGAGGACCGGCAAGTAGGCCCGGAATCTAGGCTGAAGCACACTTATTATATCCACTCGGTTTCCACCGCAGGACCATCCATACCAGAATACTCAGAGAAAGTAATAGAATGCATGAAAATCATACTTCAACAATCTTTTCTGTTTTGATGAGGCCTGCACTTTCACCATTGTACTAAGGAGATAAACCAAATTGTATATCTTGCTTATTTCAGAGTAAATTTTAATAAGACTAAGTAAGTACACTGGTCTATCTGGTTAAGATCTAGGCCTACATGATCATAGCATAAAATATACCATTTACACATTTCCGGGGCAGCAAACTTCAGCACTCACTTCCAATACTATTCTTAATAGTGCGGCAAAATAAGACCATAAAAACAACCTTTGGATCGGCAACTTCTTTAGACTTACGAAAATTTTATAACAGCTTCTGGTTAAGCACTATAATTAAAGCACCGATGAGTCCCGAATGTTAAGCATAATGTTAAGCACCGATGAGTCCCGAAAAATAAAGCTGTTTTACACCTGTAAAATCACGTTTCAAAAACGCCAATTTGAAACGTGATATTATAGGTGTGAAACACAACTTTATTTTTTCGGGACTCGTCGGATCTTTAATTATAGTGCTCATCAAAAGAAGCTCTTATAAAATTTTCGTGACTGTACGTCACTTGCCGATCTGAAACCCGACTTTTATTTTGCCAAAAGGGGAATAGTTTCGCATGCTTATTTATGGATGTAAGTTGATTTTACTTTATTATAAACCAGTTCAGGGGCAATCCGAAATGATCAGGTGATTTTACTCGATCTTAGGCTTTGTCTAAATGGTTTATTTGAACATTTGAATTTTTATTGAGTGTGTAGGTTTACACAAAGACAGTGTGTATTACACTAAAGTAAATAGTGTAAAATTGACTGAACCCCACGGATCCCTCCCGATGCCCCGCCTGAATCATGTGCTTCTGGCACAGCAGCGAGCAACGGAACACATCGGATGGTTCTGCAAGCGTGAAATCGGAAGTCCAGCGTGCAGGGCAGTGACACGCGGCGACGGAAGTGGCCGGATGCTACCGGAAGTGACGGTGCCCTTGATATCGACCCTCTACATTAACACGTTATATCGATAGCTTTGATCATCTGAAAGTGTTTAAGTTGTTATAGTTCTATCTTGTATACCAAAAATGTATGCAGCTTGAATATTGAAAACACATATTTGGCAGTTGTATATGAAAATAAATATATAATATTTATTAAATCCAAATCAGATCAGTAAATTACTAAAAACCTATTGAATGATAAAGGCATGAATGTTCCAAAATCAATAAAACCCTTTATAATATAAATGAAGGATGTATGATGGTGTTTAACTTTATACTGCTTAGCTTAGTATTTCAAATTTCAAAGCAACATGTAAGACGAGGATTGCACCTCTGAATTTAATAGAACCGTGAAGTGTCATTAATAATTCAAAAAGACTTCTGTAACACCGGCCGTTGAAGTCTCCCAATAAATTTATCCCATTGTTACTGTATTGAGTACTTAGTTTACTTATTATTTTCAATATTTACAATTTTTAAAATCCGAGATATTTTAATCATTATTTTACTATAATTATAATGGTGTTTTTGTTGGATTTAACTACATTTTTATACGTTTAACATTAATAATAGGCATTTATAATGTATATATTTTTAAAAAGTCGTTTGGTTTCCCTGTTCTGTATTAGATTTGAACTACAATATAACATAAATATTTTAATAATAGCCCTGTATTGCAAACCCTTTTATGATGATATCAAGTTTCTATTCATTGTTAACAATCCCTAACACCCGACTCATACGCTTTAACTCATGAGTTATTGAGTTAATTCGCAGCTCTGACTCGTTTTCGAAACACAGCCTCTCTGACCGCGAGTCCCCGGCGCGGGTCTGCAGGGTCTGCGGTCGCCCGAAATAAAACGACTCGCCGTCGGCGACACGCGACCTTGGGATTCCTCCCGGGGTCGCCCCGGGCCCCGGGCGCTTCCATTTCCGCGAGGGCCGCTCCTCCCGCCCTCGCCCGTAGCACCTTGCGTGAGGCTACGAATACCTACGTCGCGTGTTTGATTTTTGTAATACGTTCATTTAGGACAATAAAATATTTTGAAAAAAATACGAATCTTATTAAAGGTCTTATGTGTACAGTCGCCGCCATGGTTTGAAAGAAAGGGTCCAGGTAGCTCGGGCCAGTCCTAATCCTCTGTTGTCAAAATAAACTATTGTCAAGAAGCTGGGCGGCGCGTTACCCCTGTCACATCGGTCACTGCCCATTGTAGGGAAATATGCAGGCCCGTGTTAGTCATCGTAGGCAATGTATACACCTGATGAAGTGAAGGCGAATGGCACGCGCCTGCATATTTCCTCACAATAGGCATTGACTGCTGGGACAGGGATAGCGCGCCGTCCGGCTTCACGACATTAATTTGTTTTCACAACAGAGGATTAGGACTGGCCCGGACTTCCTGGACCCTTCCTTTCCAACCGTGGCCGCGACTGTATAAAAGTACATTTTATTTCGGATTCCGGTCTTTCAAACTAGTCAAACTCTATTGATTCACAACATTTCTGATTCAAGTAAAACATATAGTAATAAAGCTGCATTGTAAGGTACTTAAAATTGCAGCGTGTGCATTCAGTGTGTGTTGCAGGCTGGTTTCTCTTTATCATTTCCTTACCGATTTAATTAGTCTTTTATTCAGAGCAGTTTATATCTCGTAGATCATTAGTTACATAGCTGCATCCTTGGACCTCTCAACGCCGGAGTTAGAAACTCTCTTCACGAAAGTACAACTCTTGACAAGGATTTCAGCACATTCTTCATTATTTTCAACACAGTCTCAACCGTTTTACACAAGACAGCCTATAATTACAAAGAAATGAAAAACCATTGAAGGAAACTTGTTCGCTATATGTATCAAGGTGCAATATAAAATTAAATCATCGACTCGATCCATTAATCTGGCGCTCGGCAGGAATGCGATTCCTGAGATCTATGTTTATACGCCTTCATAAACATGAACTAACGACGCGGCAATGTTGCTCAACACCTGTTCTTCTTGAACTTCCAACTCGGCTCCGCCTTGGCAGCTGCCCAGCCACCAGGACGTGTGCAGGGCTCCGCCCGGGTCACGGCCAGAGGTCGTGGCCCACGGCGACTGACGAACTGTAACCGCCCTACAGGAAATTAAAAGAGCAGAAAAACTTCGCAATCAATAGCGCTGCGTTGTGGTTAAGAGGTTACTTTCACCGGGTGTGTTAAAGATTTAAATTAAATTATACGGGAAAAGTTTGCCGAGAGATTTTAATTTGTGGTCTTGTCTTCTGAAAAGCTGTTGTAGAGGATGGTGAAATTGTGCAGATGAAATGCCAAAAGATGGGGAATGAAGTAGTTTAAAATCAAGTGTGTTGATAGTAATTTTTAAGGAGCTATCCTAAGTATGTATTTGCTAAGAACAGTAAGTATGTATGTGCTAAGAGCAGCTTGTGTGGCTTAAATAAAGAATTATACTGTTTTATGTTGATAATATTTACTTATATTTTTCCTATTTGGAAGGATGAATAAAACCAGTACAGTAAAGACCTTTTATATAAACTCTGAACGTAAGCGAAGAAAGCATTAAAACCATTTATGATTTATTTATAAATTTTATGTTCGTCTTAAAGAAAATTAGGAGGAGTCACGACGAACTCAACGCTATCTTCCGCGCCATGTGGCCGCTCCCCTGGCAGGCGCGCAGGCTCTCAGCGGTGAGTGACCCCATCACCGATACCACATTATCAGAGGGGTCTGTAGAAGAAATATGAGGTATTTTTATCTCCGGGTGGTTTAAAAGTGGATTGTTCGTCAAGTGGGTTTACGAGTAAAATAATTTGTAGCTCTTTGGAAGGTGGAATGTGGTCCTCCATGTCCCGACAATTTGTCCATAATTGTACAATTATATGCTAAAAATATCGAGCCATATTCCTAAATCTTTTCAGTTAATAGCTAATTCATTAATCGATGAAAACTAACAAATTCGTTAAAATCTTTAAAGCATATCTTAAACATTTTAGGCCTATTGCAGTATTTAAAAACAAAATAGCAAAATCGTTATGGCAATAAATTGTTACCAATTGGTTAAACATTAAACATGTTTCAATCACTTTGGCTAAATTTTATTACGGTGTTAAACTCGGATCACTCAGCAGCACTTAGATTGCATAATATGTCATTTTATTATACGTTCACACAATAGCCATACCTAAAATTAATTCATTAGGGGATATCAAGAATTAATTTCTCAACAGTTTTATGCTTTTTAGCACGTACTAAAAACTAAAGCATAGGTCGGTGACTTCTTACTCATCTGTGTTTTATAATGTTTTAGTTGTGCTTCATTAGCAGCTTGGACCACACTCTGGAAGTGTTATAGACTTAGTTACCTAACGCACTCATCACTACAAAGTGCCGCTCCTCTCACCGGCTTTCCCGAACATCCTTCCGTGTGTCTTATGATGAGCTTTCATTGTTCCCGCCAGGACGTAACCCGCCTTTCCCATATCCGCAGGAAATGTTCGTTGGTACGAGGGATTGGCCCGACAGATTGATCAACCAGACCCCCGATCCCAGACAGTTCGTTGGAAGTCACAATAAAGAGTCCTTAGTTTGAGGTGCAAATTGCTTGCAACAAATGTTCATAAATCAGTCCTTGCTACTACAAGAAAGTTTCTGTCGTAGGCTACATGATAGACCAACATTATTTATTGTTATTAGGCATCTTTTTTCCAAAACAAAAAGAATTTAGGCTATCCATTGGATACAGAATTAACTAAACAACTTTCTCAACAGCTAATCCGAAGCTGAAATCCTCATTTTAAACATTTAATTAAAAATCTCCAACCGTATACGCTCTTGTCTCTAAACTTGAATCGGGCAGTTTTGCGTATCCTCTTCACCGCGAGTCTTCTATTTTGACTTCAGTCCAACCTGTAAACCTAACATTTACTTAACACTTAACAGCACAGTCAATCATACAGTCAAGAAAGTCTGATCTGCAGGTTTTTTCAGTATCATATGTTTTACCGGAAAACCAACAGTTTAGCTATTTCGTAAAATAAGACTATACAGGAATCGTTTCGCCGCACAACTCCGGTGGTTTAGTCACTGATAAACATATTTAGTATTAAATTTAACCTAAACCCAACTAAAAAACAAAACCCTCGTCGGCTAATACCCGCACATCCTCGGTTTCACCGCGGTCGAGCCGTGACGAAGTATTCAGGCTAAGCCAGGCATCGCCTGATCCGGCCCGGCTAATAACTGCTTTCTAGCGCAGTGCCGCCGGTTATGCCATCCGCAGTCCTACTTGCAATAATTCCCCACACAACCGTCTCTGTTTTGAAATTTTCACACGCTATCCTTTTTAGATTGTTTCAAGGTAGTGTTTTGTTCTTATATTATAGGTTTTGTTTTGGTAAGAAATGTTATGTTTTCTTCCGCCTGAAGACGAGAACAGGTTTCACAGGTGGAAAATTCGTGTAATGTTCTTTGATGTAGACGTAGTGTTAATGAATCCTATACTATTGTTATAAAATATTAAAGGCTTATAGTTATGAAAAATCAATCGACATTGGACTTCAAACATATAAGTAGTAATGATTTTCGTTCTGTTCTAAATTGGATTTTTTGAAAATTTATGTATTTAGGATTACCTACACCAATATAGTATACTATTACAGTGGACTGCTGTTACCATATAGTTGAAGAAATAATCGTAGCAAAAACTTTGTTTGGAAGTGCAGCTTGTTTCTTATGAAACCTTAATAAATGTGATACGCGAGATGTTGAAATTAGGCCCTACAGGTTGAGAATAGGAATAGGTTGTTATAATATTATAAGGTCTGAGCTTTCATTGGAAGAAAGAAACGTTTAAATAAGAAAGTTAATTTTTTTCTTCGTTTACGTATTCATGCATCAATACCATATAAAATTATATATTTTCTTAATAGCCTATCTCTAACATAGTAATACTAAGTTTTATATTTCATTTCGTTATTTTAGAGTCATAACATAAAAAGTTAACAAAACAACAAAATTAGAGCCTGCATATAACTTCTATCGGATTAAGTTGGAAATGGTTTTCAATTACTATTACTGGTTTTCAGTAACTTAATACTGAATTACAAATTGGTGTTAGGTAATACTCGGAGTCAAAGAGACTATAAAATAAAAACCATAGTAAATGTTAGTTTTTATCTGCCTTTTCGGCGGTGAACCGACTATATTTTTTGGCTTCTTCAAATTCACTTTATATCCGTTTCACACACAAAGAGAACAATCCTCTTTTGCACATCTATTGTTTTCCCAGTAGTTTATTCTTTATCGTCACCGCAGAAAGTGGATATTACAGTCTCATGAGGGATTTCTTTATCACAAAAACCCACAGCCGCTGGTCCGTGACGCCGGGCTCCCACCGTGTTTTTGTCCGCCCCTGGACAATACCGTCGTACCGCGGACCGCGCCGCTGTACCCGGCTAATGTAATAATTACATAATAAAGTCTTCACCACCGCGGACAGCGGGACCGCTCCGACCTGACTGCCATTGTTGGAACGGTTAAGGAGATGTTTCTAAACAAAATTGCCCACTGTATCGTTTGGACAGTTAGTAAACTGTGGTGGAAACTAAAGATACGCTGTGTTAGGGAGAAAACGTAACTCATGCGTCGGAGAATGAGACGCTCTTTCTCTACAGTGAAAACGAAATGTGTTTGTTATTTGCAAAAAAAAGATCAAACGTGAGATTCTTTATGCCAATGTTATTTTTTTAATGTTCAATTGAAAGATTGTGGTCGGACTTACATGCGGGTCGAGTTGGTGGGCGAGTAAGTGCTATGCTCACCCGGTGCAATGGTATCGGCGAAAAAGTGGGCGAGTGATATGAATACTCCAGCCGTGTAAATCCATGATAAAGTGCATGAGAAATTGGCATATAAGCGTGAAAGTTTACTACCAGTGTGATTAAGGACAATTAAATTATAATTAATGGTTTATTCATATTTTTTACGTATCTCAAATATTGCTCTGAATTTTAAACAATTAATTAATGAACAAAGCTAAACATTAATTGTAATTAGTCTTCAGTGATAATTTAATATTTTTTTAACCACACTAGCTTACGTTTCAAGCCACATCAACAAATCCAGTCGTTTAAATTATACATCTTTAACTGATCTTAAAGTCAAAAGAAGGTTGGGGAAACTTAGAGAATGTATACTTGTAGAGTATATAGAATTTATTGTTTTAAAAGAAATCTAATGCTCCACAGAAAAAAAACATGTTTTGTGTTTCGTAGAACATTTCAAGGAAAAAAAAACAAGTCAAAAGCGTAGATTCAATATGTTGAAATAAGTAAACACAAAATCCAAGGAACAAGGCGTACAACTGAATTGCACATTTCTTACAACGCTGTACCATACACAATCCACAAAAAGCTTCTCTGAAAACCTCAGTTAACCATGAACCATAGAACGTAACACAATGCGGGGACCGGACAGATGTAGTGTGCTCTGTGGTGTATGGAGGTGTGGGGGTGACAAGAGGTGAGATTCGGTGGGATGGTCGATGGAAAGCCGCTCTATTATCAGTGAATGCAGAAACTATCACTGGCTATTAACACTTTGGGTGCGGCACCGAAATGAGTAAAACCATCCCCAGGGCCTGAAATTTTTTTTGCATTATATCTTACCTTTTGTATCCAGAAGCCAGGATCATGGTCGCAAACTGCGTTTCCAGGCGTTTTTTCAAAAAAAAATTGCGTCCAAAATCGTCAGTCTCCGGAGACCGGGCCGGCCCGCGGGAAGGGGTCCGTAGGCACCGTGACGTAATTTCCCCACTTTTAGCCTCACAAACACACGGTTTTCACACAAACATTTTTTAAATGGCATAATAACTAATATTTACTGTATTTACAGCCTCATCCTCCCTCCCAACCAATGTTTATTTCATTTACAGGGCATCGTGGAACTGTTCAAAACAGTTACCAAAACACAAACACGGTTTGTCCGTACCTCACCAAAACGTCACAAAAAATAAAATAATAAATTATAAACGTCATATAACTTGCAAAAACACGATAGTAATAAGTCAAAACACGCAATAAGTAAGTAATAGATAAAAGGTCTCTGGAGACCGGGTCAGGCCCGTGGGAACGACGGGCGACGCGCACAGAGTGTAGGGCAGGTTGCTATGGCAACGCACACGACAACAACTCCGAGCTTCTCCGCAAGGTCGCAGCACTGTGGCTGATTCATTCCACCGAGTGCGGGGGAGACTCGCGAGACCGGCCAGGCCGGCGCGCGCTTCAAGCCACCGGTCTCCGGAGACCGGGCCGCACCCAAAGTGTTAAAAGCCGCGGGCCTTTTTAATAGTCGTTTGTGTTTGGAGGTATAGGGTTTCCAAGACGTGAGTACTTGGCTCAAATACCTACACGGATAGGTCGCCATTTCAAGTAAAAGTATTCAAAGTTCGGCTGGGTGACGGTCGTTGCAAACCCGCATGTACCTCTGGTTATACAAGCCGCGGGCCGGATTAGTACTCGGTGGTGTACTGTGTATGGAGGCATGGGGGTTACAGGAGGTGAAGTTCGGCGGGGTGATGGTCGGTGAAAAGCCGCAATATCACTGGTTATACAAGCCGCGGGCCGGTTACAGCTGCAATCACCTGTTTCCTTGTGCGTGTAGCTCGCTGTCAAACCGCGCCAGTTCCGCCTACTCTCTCTAACGGCACGGTTCTCCCGCGGCGCTGATGCTGCTACTGGTCGATGATGCACATTGCCTCAAGTCATCTGCGCTTACTATCCCCTTCTTTTATTTAACTCAAAGTTAAAACTGAATTGCAGACTCGAGGGTTAAATTTTACTGTAATGGTTTTTAGGCACTTTTGCAGGTGTTGTTTTATGGGTTTATTTTTTATTTTAGGGTAAGAAACAGTATGTAATGTGCAATTTTCATTTTTATCTTTGTGGATTCAATTTACATTTTCAACTTTTTACAATTCAATCAATTATGTGTTGTTTCGTATGTTTCCAAAATATTTGTCAAGTTCGTTTCAAAGCATCTCGAAATACTCTTTAGCTTCAGAATATGTTTGAAGAAGGACCAACGGTTTTAGATCACAAAGCAATAGATTTAGGTATCCATTGTACTAACAGCCAACTTAGAAAAAGTACCAAGACGCCTTTCTTCCATAGTATAAGTTTTCATCTCCTCAAAGAAGGTTGATTGGGTTACCAAAGATTTTTTTTCATAAACAGTTCCAATTGAGCTTCATTGCAAGATTATTGGAACAGGAAATATACAGGAATACTATAATGAGTATTTAATATTTTTTCACCCAGCACTGTACGATCCTCTATCCCCCAATAGCCACGGAGTACGTCTAGAGGTTATAATATGCGCTACGGGCTCCGACCGTAATCCTTGACTGCTGGAGGAGTGGAGGAATACATCAGCGATGAGAAGTATCACTCCCGACTCTCAGTAGGTCTCTCCAGTCACGAAGCCCCCCTTACTGCCCCCTCCCCTCCCCTCCCCCTTCCCCCTCCGTGGTGCCCCCCGGGGCAGCGGTCTACTTTGGACCTGAAAACTCGGTCTCTTCAATCGTTACATTGAATTACCTGTGTTTTGCCGCTCGATTGCATACATTGGAGATCAATGAGTTAGATATCAGTGACCTGGGGAGTTGTAATTAAATTTCCCTTACTTTTCCTATCTGATAAAGAAAAAGTGCTGAGTGCTAATCATCTTAAAGTGAGTGGGGTTATAACGCCTGATATATCGTTTAGGAATCAGAGGAGTACTTTGACAACCCTGAAATTAAAGAAAGCATAAAACTTGATGATCAATATTTCAATTTTGTCAATGAATTCACGACAAGTTAAAAACAACTTAATTTTCAAACTCACCTTAAAGTTTCTTCAGTTGTAAAACATATTTGGGTAGTACAAACTGTCCTTTTTGCCAAGATTGAAGTGGAAGAAGTCTAAGGGCTGAACCATAGCCGTCTCTAAAGATGGCTGTGGCTAAACTCAAGGTTCAAAAGGAGTAGTTCTGTAAATTGAATGAAGTATTATAACAATCACGTCTCAGTGTTTCGCAACCTATGAGGGAAGTGATACTAGAGTAGAGTGCACGGAATAGGGCGGGCGGCAAAAACTGTAAACTCATCAAATTGTCTGCTAAACCTCAGCTGAAATGACCAAATGAAATGTTTTTGTTGACCTGTCAAAACTTTGTCTACTTTTTCAGGGCCTTTTACGAGTAAAATTGTGTTTACTGTAACATATATAATCGTATCAGTTGATTAACTACGCAAACAAATAATAAACAATAATTTCGCCAGCAGCGCACTATTTGGTACCCGCGGTAATATATTTGGCTGCCAAACAGTAAAAGTGGTGATATTAAAATCATAAATTCAGCAAAAGGAGTTCAGCAGTATTGTTTTACACACTTCTTTCCTACCTTAACGGAGTGCCAATATTAATATTCTTTGGTCACTGCTATACATCGCGATTAACATTCGTAAAGGGATATTGTAGCCGTAAATATTGAAATATCATTACATCATGGGCTGAGAACACACAATCCCGTCAGACCTCCCAGCCTTGACTCACAGTCAGGACGGACGCCTCGCCGTGATTGGCAGGTTGACACCCGCGGCCGCTCCGTAAACGTGAACATAACTCACCGGACTGAGGCCTTGAGTGGTCGTGAGAACCACGCCGGGTGACGTCACCGCCGTCCTCTGGCCGGCTGACAATGGGAAATACTCCAGTAATGGGTCTGGCAAGCCTGGTAATTACATGTAATTGGTTAGTGTACAAAAAATAAATGATTACTCAATGTTACCGGTACTACTGTGTGAAAGCACTTAGTAAATCAAGATGCATAGATTGGTAAAGTTGAAGGGAGGGCATCAATTTTTTTAAAGGGAACGTATGATTATCGAATAAAAAAAAACGCTCGACTTGAAATGGGAGGATACCAATGGAAATAGTCCTCATCAAAACGTATGTCATCAAATAACAAGTTCGAAATTTTATGACTTTTTGATATGCCAATGAGAGCAAAGATATCAGCTTGTGATTCATTAAGGGGGGTTATATATTTGTTTCCATTTTATACAGGGGTATGACAAGAAAAATAATCAAGAATGGTGTCAATAACATGAAAATGAAAAATTGCCTTTATAACCCACACGATCCTAAAATTACGCTCATTATTTGTTCCTATAAAATGTTCATAAAAATTTCTATTACAGTACAAAATCAATTATACCTGGTGGAAACATGTTAAAGGTTGAGAATTTTCAAGCATAGGGGTTTTATACTAGATTTTTGGTTTAGAAGGACAAAAATCACATAATTCAGTGAATAGTTGTTATTTTAACTAATCAATGTCTGTCTTTCCTCCCAAACGCAGCAATCTCGTTTAGAACCACTTTGAAAATTCTCTGCCTTCAACACGTTCCTCACAAGGTAAAACGTATTTTTGTCACAACAAATAAATTATCCTACATATTATATTTATCGCGATCGCCCTTCAAGTGCTTTAAAATTCAAACCACATGACCACAGCGAGTCTGGTGACAGGGTGACACCGAGCAGCGCAGCGAAGGCTAGTTGCGTCACAGAGCGCAGCACCCCCGCCCGCCACAACGCCCATTGCGATACCTAATTGATTCCCATTGTCGGGCGTGATGTAATGTCGGTTTGGCGCTACAAACACCGTGTGTGGAGGTGAGCACGATTCTTCCATAAAATTCGTCAGAGGAAAACTGTCCGGGGATTGGGCAGGCATTTCGGTCGCTTTTGCTCTGAAGGTCGAGGAGTGATTGCATCAAGTACATGTATAACATATAAATTATTGATTTATCAAAATATATTAACTTTAACTAAACCCAAAAATTTTAAATTAACATTTAATTTAAAAATGTGTTTTGTTCAGACGTTCATCCTTATTTACGCTGCTTAAAAGTTGCTGAAAGGAAAATTCCATACTAAAAAGACCTACAAATTAGTGCAACTGAGAGCAAGTATAAAGTACCTCGCAGGTTTGCATGTGCATATACATAGACGATACGAGTGACAACTAATTAGCCAGGACAATTAATCACTTGCCTAACATCAATGAGCGGATCCGGTTTCAATTTAGTTTCACGAAACTACTCACCGGCGGGCGGCAACCTTGCATTCGTGGACTAAACTATAATTTTTCCAATTTTGGAATATAAATTAAACTTTACTTCCTCTTTAAAATAATCACTAATATTCAGAAATAAAAGTCCGTCTACCAGCTAGAATAGTATTTCTAAACGGCCACCTCACCGGACCGGCCGACTCCGTATAAGTGGTCCAGACTCGATGGCATTCCGGAGTTTCGGAGGCGAGCCGGCCGGCCACCGATCGGCTATCCATGTTTACATTAATTGCCGCAGAGAGGCTATCCGAGGTCGCGGGTTCAAGCCTCGCCCGGGGCGCCAGTTTGGTAACGGACCGGGAGATTGTGGTTCCGCTCCCGTGGTACCCGCGTGAGGCAAGCGGCCCCGGGCGGTGGCTGTTGTGGGTTATACACTTTTGGGGTTTAAACGACGGTTTATATATTGATGATTTAACTTTATCGAGGGTACTTGGCCGCTGCAGGCTTAGTTTGTGATATTGAGCGGGGGAGCTGATGTACATTTACTTGATAATGCGTGTAAAAGGGCCATACAACATTACATTTAATTATGTGTTAGTTTATTAGTGGATTAAAAAAAATAATCGTGTAGTATTGAACTTAAAATATAGTAAAAAAAGCTTATGGTTACATGCTTTCCTGTATAATTACGTAAAATAACTACTGTTTATTTTGTAGCATACAACAGCAGAAGTTAAAAGAAATCCAAACAAAAGTTCTCCGTAAAACATCTTTGAAGGGTGAAGCCCTATAGAAATTTAAAAAAGTCCCTTTTTTATTAATATCCTGCTTCTAAGTGCAATGATTTGGCC
Organism: Flexamia atlantica; assembly: GCA_035578135.1. Classification (NCBI taxonomy): domain Eukaryota; kingdom Metazoa; phylum Arthropoda; class Insecta; order Hemiptera; family Cicadellidae; genus Flexamia; species Flexamia atlantica. The sequence goes on from JAQJVK010000002.1 coordinate 24,141,191, forward strand.
AAGGCATTATCAAGATTTGGTCTTTCTAGATGTATATTGATAAATGAGTCGCACCTTGAATTAAATGTTAACAAGAAATGTAAAATTTACCTTCCTATTTTTATTTACGTCCATGGGTAACTAGTGTTATTTTTATTTTTCAACACCATTTAAAATTTAAAATCCATAATTACAATACTATATTGTTTTAGAGGCTCTATAGTTATAAAAATACGCAAGTACGTTACATGAACATCTGAGACACACATGCAAGTGCATTAGGCTTGTGTTGTAAAGTCAGTCATGTCATTTCACAGCTAATTGAACGATGTGATGTTTTAAGGTTAGTATTAGAATGATTGTGCACTCTGCTTCTGAGACGTAAAAGAAAATCACAATTTAATTTTTTATAATGTGTTCGCTTGATATAACACACTTCATAACTTAAGAAATCTGTTATAAAACGTCTAAGAAAGGGGTATAATTTTTTTATCCAAAGAGAAGTAATTATATTCTTAATTTTCGGAACTCTCTGTAGAGTACAGTATAGGCTTACTTGGTTGAATCGAGCAATTTATTTCCAATTGTATAATTTCTACTTATAAGGGTTTCTTCTTACCGTCGATGATACGCAGCCATTGCTGCGTCCCCGTTATGCGATTCAGAGGTATTACGTTGTCAGTAGATCAACGGATGAATTCCGGCCCTGTTAATGTTGTAGATTTAGAACATGTTAGCCTATTAGCAATGAACGCACGTCAGCCTATTCAGGACAAGATCACCTTGCCTTCACTTGCATACCGATCACGTTTTCTGACCTCAACAGTCAATTAATATTCTCTTTAAGCATATTGCTTGTGTTACGGCATATTGAGTTCAGCTTCTTTATTTTTAGTCCATATTAATCAATTATCGGATTCTCGGCTCTTTTAGATTAAATGTTTTAATTGAAACAGCTTACTTATACCTTGCGGTAATAGACAAAAATCTCCCTTAGTTCAAATTTTAATTTTAAATTGTATGATAAGCATTGCTTTCAATGGTTATAAATTTAAACTAATTGTTACCTACCACCTTGATATAGTGTGATATATAAGTGCTGTTAAGGTTAAGATAATCATGCATATATTACTTGATAACCTATAAACTGCGATGAAGTACTGCACGACTAAAGAATATCGAAATATTAATTACTATGTCTTCTCAGTAAATTTATATCTATATTTTATATCTATATTTTATAAACTTACTTATAGGTACTCGCATTTATTTACATATAATAATTCAGTCTATGCCATTCCTACTATACATTGGACACTTTGATTTTCTATTACATCTTAATGGGTTAGCCTTAACTAGTTGTTCCCAGTTAATAAAATTAACTGTTTCAGTGATGAGAAACAATGTTGTCTATATAACTTTGGCAGAGCTTGTCAAAAATTGGATGCTTGGACCTAATTAAATTTAAATCTCATAGCTTATGTAACCTAATGATTAAGTTTTTGACTTTGGGTTTCAATTATTTCGCAACAGTTTCAAACTTTCTTAATATTGAATATTAAAAATCCTCCAAGATGTCATGTTTTCTTAACTTGTGAACTGAAAAATAACAATAATCAAAAACTGTAAATAAATATCAAAGTGACAGAAGGTAAAAATTATGGGGTTTCTCAAGACATAAACAAAAGAAATTATAGGTGAACCATATGTTAGGTAAAATCGACTCCCATTTAAAATACAGGATATGGAAAATTTGAAGTCAAGTGGGCCAAAACACATTGAACTGACGGAGGCCAAAATTATTTCATAACTCCTACAGAAAATTCTCTTTAATTTTACACCTCATCATCAAAATCGGTTCATAAATAAAGGAGTTTTGCTGTATACAAGAAATTCCTTGAGGAATTAGTATAATATACATATAAGACTTTTTTTAATTGTATGAATATTACCTATTGATTACAGCCATGTATACAGCTTAATACTAGATTAATTAGATCTGTCTAAAATTACACTAACAACATAAATTTTTAGATAATTTATTCATCTTACCAATGAATTTTTTTAATAAGGCACAATTTACTGAGTTCTTCAAAACTGTATTGATCAATTTTAATAACCTAGAAAGACAAAGAGCGTTTAAGGACATAATTGCACATCCAGCCTATTAACCGGCGCCTTTAACGACTTCGCGGTTTGAGCCGGTCGGCATTGGCGGGGTGATTATGTTCCGCGGTAACTATGCGGGTGTCAGCGACTTTCACTATCTGAGTGACGTAATGCGGTATTTAAACATTAGAGTGGTCTAATGTGGCCGAGAAATAGCCAATTAGTAACGTAGACTGTGTGTAAAATCGAGAAAGGTTTCCAGGAGTTCTCTCTTAGTTGAGATACTAAAGGAATGATTAGGTGGTGATTTTGATTCCAGAGCCCGAAACCTAGAGGAACTTGTTTTATACTATTCAGTATTGGTAGATGTATGAGAAATAAAAATGAAAACAAGTTCACTATCACTGACAACGAATTTAAAACTTTAGAATAATTTTATGAAATTTATATAAGTTTAGCTGTCTGATATCGTGAATCAAATTGTAGTCATACAAATTCACTATACTACAATTGTAGTCAAATTGGTTCACTATCACTAACAATGAATTTAAAACTTTAGTATAATTTTATGAGACTTATATAAGTTAAGCTGTCTGATCTCCTGAATAGAATTGTAGTCATAACTCAACTAACTATCCACCAAATTGATAATGAAGAAACTGTGCATATTTTATTTACGTTTTTTTCGTACTTAGTTGCTATTTTGTTAGATGGCTGATTAATAAATACACCAGGTTTAGGACTGTTACTTTTTTCAAATATTTTCTTTAAAACCTGCTCAATCTTCGTTTATAACAAACGAAACTTACATATCAGGTGGTTTGAATTTGTACCCCATATAGTGACTTAACAAATTTAAGTTGATTCAGACTAGCAATACGCAGTAAATAATATTTTAACTGAAGGTGACAAATTCTGTTTGTATTACTTCCCCATCGTGTTGCAGAAACATCTTATCTTCTTGGGGGAGGGGAGAGGAAGTGGGCGGTCATGTTATAATGTGAAATGCCCAGAGACACTGTTTGTAGTATAATAAAACCATTAATCTTGACAACTGTCTTAAAGTTTATTTTAAAGTTCTGTTTGGTTCCAAACGAAAAACAAAACTTAATTTATAGGATGAAATAAAATTCAAATCAGATCCCAGGAAACGAGTGGGCCAGATTGTAGCTATAAAACCCACCCAGCGCTCCACATCAGTAATATGGAACTGTAATCTTCAATCCTTCCCGTTGTTTTGAAACTTATCAAAAATTCAGGCGGTGTTTGCGACAGCATAGCGCGTGTCATAAATCAGCCTCAGTCCCCGGAGAGCGACATCGCGGTTGTATCCGTGAAGCTCTAGTCTTCGTGTCGTGTTGCGGAAACTGTTTGTTAGATCAAGAAAGAAGAAAAATTACTTGAGCATAAAATGTTTATTTTGATGTATCATTATTGCTAAATAATCTATAAAATGTGTAATGTGCATGAAAGACATTTAAATGATGTAAAAAGTTTAATATGGAAGTAATCAAATTTGAAAATCTTTCGTCTGAACGTTGGGGTTTGTCTTCAATATATTGTAAAAGTTTTGTTATTTATATTTTTTAAATCAAATGAATGCTCTTATTAAACAGCGAAGGCCATGGAACGCTGACATGCAAAAAAACAACACATCAGTGAACAAAATGTAGACTACGTATTCGAAGAGCTAAAAGGATTATTGTTTGAACAAGTTGAATAAAATCCGATTAAGCAAACTGATCATGAAACAATTAGCATATTATCAAGTTTATTTTGTATAAAAATTTTATTTATTCGCCGCTTCAACGTTTCTGAACCAAAGGTGTGAAAATTTCAGTGGATTTCTCCTTGGTGGATAATCCTTAGCTTGGTTGCCATAATATTAATTGATCCTTTAAAGGGTTGGCCAAGGACTCGTAATTTTCTTTGTCTCCTTTTTAACATATGTCAGTGATATGATGTGGTAAGATGAGTTACAGAGACCACACGGTGACGGATGTCAGCAGAGCTAATATACGGTTGTGGCTTGCACAATGAGCATGGAGCGGGTAAACGGGAAATGCCAAGGTCTGGAGCCGTAATCTTCGTTCGTAGATGGCTCTCCTGTTTGGCGATATCATCGATTTCGATCACACTTCATAACTTTCATATTTGCGGGGAAGGTAATTTGTCGTCGTTTATTTTCTAGGGAAGAAACACTATTGTAGGTACTTTGGAATGTATATCTCAAGTCGCCTTTAATTTAGCTGAGACATTTCATGAGCTCAAGACAATAGCTAAATCTAATAGAAAAGAACTTATAATATTACTCGAATCTCAGTCAAGTACTGTAATACCTAACTTCCCAGTATTATTTTTATAAGTGATAGGCCTACAAAACTTCTTTGTTTTACAAAATAAAATTTTATCTTGTTAAATATTAGTCAGTTAAACAAGACCAACATACGTTTCCTCATAAAACTGAAATAAATAAAAAAAGTCTTAAAGAAAAAAAATCTATAAAGAGTAATAGTGTGGCTTAGGCTATGCGTTATTGATTCAAAATTCGTTTAAAGGTAATATATATTATATTCATTGATAATTATTGCTCTACTAAACATCTCTAGCCTCCTTGAATAATCATTACTACTCCACTTACTCAATGTAATCAACCCAGATCCGCCTAGCCATATGTCAACGACGTTTCCCAATACAGGATAATCCAGGAATAAATTCGATTCGTCTGATGGATTGTTAATACCAGCCTTAGCCTTTGGATCGTAGTATTTAAGAATTAAGAATTGACAGTCAATGCTGTGGCACAATGTTGGCAACAGTTCGACCTTGGCCCAGTAGGGGGCGGCAGCCACTACATGACATACCGTCGCATTAATATACCGGCCCCAACCGGTCCCACTGCTCCCGTTCAAAACAGTAATCGCCCTCTATAATTTACTTTCCCGCGCAAATGTGGGTTTCGGTTCGGAGTTGGGGCAACTTTCGTATTTTCTTTACCAATAGGTTAAGCGTCAATATACTGTTATGTTTTACCCCCGGCTGAAAATATGGAATTACGAGGATTTCAGACAAGCCTTAATCGCTGCAAATGACAAAAGTCATGCATAAAGGTTATGGATTTACATCGGCTAAGATATAAAGCATAATTGTATTAATTCTTTATTTTAACTGATGTTGACAAAAAATCGCCAATTTTATTAGTCAATATGCACAGGGAATGGATAAAAATGAATTCATAAATAATGACTTTCTTCAGATACCGTTCATCAAAGTTATGCTCTGTTTTACATAACAAATATTGTCAATAATATACAACCATTCAGTTAAACAAACTTACAGTTAGCTTGACGTTGAACTTTGGATCGTTGAATTAACAACAGGAAATTAGAAATTACCTCAGGATTTATAGTTTTAATTACACCCTAGGATGATTTTCACCATTGGCCGGTTCCTAGCGCAACATATTACCAGAAACGTCTTTTACGTAAACATAAAACATTTCAGGACGGAACTCGGATTCACTAATTAAAAGGAACTAGAGGCTGCTTGCACCGCCTTCCTCTACAGCGTTACAGATGCACTACAGGACCATACTTCATGGAGTACACACCAAACACCGAGTTGTTACAGGTGCATACTCCATGGACCACGCAGGGATTGAGCCCGCCAGACCGGCAGGTGCTGTAAAACAGCTGAGGTGAAGAAAGCATGACACGCCGAGAGCAATTAATGCCTCTGCTTAGCCCGGTCGCGAACAAGAGCATGAGAAAGCATTGAAGAACCCGGAGCATTGGAGCACTCTCGTCTTCGGCGTCTCCGACCGTAAAGTCATTCCCGGTAATTAGACTGAGGTGTTGAACAAATAAACGAATGAAACAGATTATTCCTGGACACTCCATGATATATGAATTGCATAAGTTTTATGAGTTAAAAAAAATCTTGCTCTTAAAGTAGTGTGTAACAATGAAACATACTACAAACCAAGTACATTAAATAAATAATACTTCAGTTTTTAATTACAAAAAAATTCAAGAGCATGCTGACTTTACAGTGCGCATGCATCAGGTTTGATTCCTATGTAAATTTTATTTACAGTCAATACTGTTCTACATAATTCAAAATGTCACCGCATTTTAGTCAACCTCTTGGTGGAAAAGGAAGCCTCAGGATGCGACCTTAGTACATGGGACTGCGCTTAATTATAATACATATTGCGATTCTTCCATAATGCCAACCTTTTGATGTAAGAACGCTTTTCCTTAAATATGGAAATTAATTTTGCTCAGATAAAAACCTTTATTTTTAATAGCAACCGTGTTGTGTTATTTGATCGGTAGACGTAATATTTCTAGTTATTATGATTTTATACACAACCATTACAGTTACTTTTATGGACTTATTATTTAAAAACGTTTAAGACGTAGCACCCGGACCAACTCGAATTCTTAGAAATGCGACAAGTTTGCGCGATTATCTCTTTCGACTAAAATTTACTCAAATTAACTAATTGATTTGACTTACCTTGAAAATTGGTTCAGTAGTGAATGTAGTCCCGCGGTTCGACCATTGTCTTGTAAATACCCAAACAATGGATTTGGTTATGTAGTTCGTTTTCAGCACATCAAACTCGTTCATACTGGTGTTTCGGTTTCCTGTGTTGCCACCCAGTCGCGAAGCCGACAGCAGCGCCGGGCCCCTAAGTGGCACAGGTCGCCCCGGCAGCCGCTGCTAATTGTGAGGCCCCTTTCCCCCGGGCCCGCATTAAGTGCGTATTACTCCTGATTTGTTGCTATTACAGGCCCCTCGCTCGTCCGCGGCCCCGCTGATTGCTGCGGCTTCTGCGCACGCCAGGGGGACTGCCGCTAATTATACACGGCGGGAAACTGCGGCTTCATGTTTAGAATCGATCAATTGTTATTAGTTTGTTCGATTTCTTCTTTTTATACGGTTTCGAAGACGTAGCAGGCTCGTTATTACAGGGGAGTCGAGGGCTCGTTTTGAGTCGATGGAAATATGTAGATGGTCAGGTGGCAATGAGGGTTTTGGCGTTTGTTAAGTTCAATTAAGAGACATTATTTGAAATTAAGGCGTGTGTTTTGGGGTTTGTTTTTAATAATCTCTGCTTGATTGATGAGTTTCTTCATTCCCCTTTTTCACATCATATATGACCAACCCAAAGTATGATTTAGTTCAAAATTGTGTTTAATAAAAGTTTATTATATCTTCTTTAAAAGAAAAACCTAAGTATTTTTATCAGCACTATTCGAATTAAAACCTGATATACCTAAGGACCAACACGACTATTCAAAAACACAGTTACCAACACCAGAGCATTACATTTGACAATTACTATTCAATATGTCATTTGAATTCAGCAATGATGATAATGAATTTGAAAAAGTTCAAATTCGTATCACTTGTTTTGCAAAAAGTTACTAATTTGTTTCGGAATGCGTTTCGGATGCCCATAAAAAGAAATGCGTGAAAGTAAAAAAATACATCATCCCGGATCACCCCTTCAAGGGTTTTAAGAGAACTTGATTGGATTAGCATCTGGCAAACTATTTTTTTATCCAGATATATTTATCGATGAAAACAACAATCTACTTTTATTTATACTGATGATTCACAGACGTTGTATTACATCAAAACTGAATAAAGCAGTGGAATATTAGTTGAAATAATCGATTTAAAAACAAAATAATTAAGGAAAATTTATAAATTTAGTAAAAACTACTGGCTAACAATTCCGAAAGAACGGTTGATGAGTCTATTGTAGGAGGAGTTACTTTACATACAAGGCCGTGAATCTCTCGATCACGTGAGGAGAGACAAAAATGGAATCAATAACTCGTAATATCAAAGGGCGTCTAAAAATACCTTCCGTGAAAGCGAACCAACAATCAATCTCCATAAACACATAACATCAACTTTCTTCCTCTGTGTATTGTAGTCCATGTCTAGAACGTCATTATACAACATCGGTGACTGCTACAAGCAAATGCGCTTCTCAGCGCTCAGACGGAGCTTTCAACTGTCATCGTACAATAAGTATTCTCCCACTGCAGGGTTGCGTATTCAAAGGTCGATAGAACGTCACGACAATACCGAACCGTCCTTGACTTTCCCCATACCCATCTCGTCCTCGTCTCATCTCTGCTTTCTCGCTATGAAAGTAAAGTATCGAGGTTTCGCCGGGACCGCTCAGCTACCTGGCTGCCGCTCGCGCCTGCCATCGTGATTTTGCTACTTTCCCGCGCGCGGGCTCCGTGCTAGCAGCATACTTTCATATCCTGCGTGTTAGCATGTAGCCTACCCGCTCACTCCGCCGCCCTTTCCGGTTGTAAAATATACGTATCCTCCCCGTTATTGTTAACAAGTGATTTCTCCCGATCTGGTCTTGTTTTCAATCGTTTAAATGAGATACACGAGCCAAGTTGTCTGTTCGAGGTCGGAGCAGTCGACCGTGTCGTGTAGATTGGTAGGAGGGAAATTCAGTGTCATCGAAATAGAGTGCTTCCTGTGAAAGCATTGGAATACAGCCGTCAAGGAAGTTAAAATTTATGTTATTAGCAACAAAAAACAAAGCCCCCCATCAATACGATAAACTACATAAGTTACCGAGTTTAATACCAAACTATAAAATCTACTTCTCTTCCAGCTTGATTTTTATTTTTCCGTAGTTACTTCTCCACTCGTTCACCTGCTGAGAAATTTTAAAATGCGCTGACCCCGGAAGGATGCCAAAAGTCCAGTTCCAAATTGTATAGCTGGATTGACTAGAACCTGGCCAAGAGTATAAGGCTTTGCTCGAATTTAGCTTATGTCATGCCACTTTCCACTCTGTATCCCAAACCGAAAAGACCAACGGACCTCCTCTTGGTTATGTCAAAAGGCAGTTTTCAGTCACAAAGGCTGGTGAACACAAAGACCACTTTTTTCACTTGATGTTTCAAGATGAAAGTTTTAAGTAAAAGTAATACCTGCTAATTGGTATAATTTATTGAACGACAGCCGTGAATCACATTTGATAAAGAGTTCTGTAAATGATTTTTTATTTAAAATGTTTAGTTACATTAAGAATGGAATTGTTTTTTTTTTCTAATTATTACTTACTCGTAGTATGTATCATTATATTTTGGAATTAATGTCATTATTTTGTTTCAGAGAATGATCGGCGACGATGTGGGTTGAAGGGAGCGGCTGGATAGCCACGGGCGTGGGGGCGCCAGTAGTCGCCGTCTTCCTGCTGTGGGGCGCCCTCGTGCTGCACTGCGACCGCCGCCGGTGGCGCCCTCTGGACCCGCTGCTGGTGGCGCTCCTGCTGGAGAGCGTGCTGCACCAGTGCGGCGCCTGCCTCAGCACGCTGGTGCTCCTGTTCCGACCCAGAGAGGAGCTATGGTGCTCCGCCCTCGTCTGGTGGTTGGCGAGTGTCCGCGCTCTGCAGGCGGCCACTCTGACCACCCTGGCCGCGGCCAGACTGTTCCGACTGCGCTACTCCCACCTCGTGTACCACCTGGTGTGCCTCTGCATGATCGCCGCGTGTGTCGGGGTCGCCGCCGTGCTGGCCAGAGCCTCTCCCTGCGAGGACTCCCCGGACCGCCGCTACGTGGTGTTCTCCCTCGCGCTGCACGTCGCCCTCGCCTTCGCCTCCGTGGTGGGGCTGCTGTGCTCCTGCTGTAAGCCGCGGGTCCCGCCCGAGGCCGCGTGCTTCGTCAACGCCGCGCGCCAGAGGAGACGACAGCTGCTGAACTCCTCCTCGGACCTGTCCTCCGCCATGTCGGACATCTCGGTGATATCCACGATGAGGTCGCGCGGGAAAGGGGTCTCCCACAGTGTGAGTGACTGCAGCGCCCGCAGGATGAGACATTCTTTGGTAGAAGAGCTGCTCCGGGTCTCCCCGTCCGGGCAGAACCCTCCCATCACGTTCCTGAACGGAGCCCCGGATCCCTCGAGGCTCGCGAGCAACTCGTTCCTCTCCAAGATGCCGCGCAGCCCCTGCTGCGACCCGCCGGAGCTGCAGATCCCCTGCGCCATCCTGGAGGAGACGAAGCTGATGTGCGACCTGGACGCCGGCAGCTACGGCGCGTCCACGCTGCGGCCGGTCGAGCCTTGCTACATCTCCACCTCCACCTCCGCCTCGTCCACCAACAGCCGCTCGCCGTGTCTCGTCGCCGAGCGGCTCGAGGACGTCGGCCTCTCGACCATCGTCGCCGTCCTGCTGCTCAGCTACTCCGTCAACCACATACCCGTCCTGGTAAGTCACATAGACCAGACTAGGGTGTGGTGGATTAGATTTGCTTGTCTGATCGTATAACATAAATTGATTTTCAATAAAACAACTTTACAAGAAAACGGATTGATGAAAATAATTATTTGAGTTCAGACATCTTTGCTTGATTTTAAAATAATTATGAATCAAACAATGAGTTTATGAAGAGACCTCCGGCTTCTTTGAAATCCGTTGTGGCAATGAAATTATTGTGATACCTGTAGCCCTCAACAGCCCTCAATGAGGCAGAAATTATTTAAACTTTGCTAGCGTATTTTAATATAATAAGTACTACACATTTTTGCTCCTTTGAATCCAACCTATCGATTTATCTCAAAAAAGAATATGTTTGGCTTGACATTTCATAAAACATATACATTCGAAGCTTATTATTTTAACCGGGACGTTGAGAGTAAACTGTTAACTGTACAACTAGGGGTAGGGTGTACTTTTTGTACCTTAGAGGTGAATTGCACTCTTAAATTGTTAATCACAATATAAATAACCCTACAATTAAATCTTTCAAAAATATGTTGTCATAATAAAACATCCTCAAATTATATACAATTCCAGTAGAATTCCATCAACGGGCAGCAGACCAGGCAACGAATGATCGTTCTCTAACTGTAAGAGTCAAATTGCCTAAACTGGTTTAAATTTGAAACCCGGATGATATTCATAACTCCGCGGGAAGGTAAACAGTTCAATAACCATAACCATCGGAGGAGCCAGCAGAGCGCGGCCGCCACGCAACATCGCAGCACAGTTCACAACACTCTCTCTCGCGACCTTGTTTCCCAACATGTCATAGTACTTCACAGTACTGAATACAAACGGGATTAATGTGAGTCTATGTTGACATAAGAATTGGCGAGAACTCGACTAATTATGCAGAAAGTAAACTGAATCAGGACATGCATGGCAAAATCCTTGATTGGACTAACAAGGAAAACATGACAGATTAAGCGAAAATTTGATGACTTGTCTAATATTCTTGAGTTAGCATCTTATTGGGAGATGGGAACTAGATCATGTTCAGGGTTATTTTCGTTACCAACCAAACGTGCTGAATAAATTAGTCAGGTTGTTTCTCAAGAAAACGCTTATTCAACCGTGAAAATGTTTTACCAAGTTTCATATCGTTATTTAAAACGTAAACATGAAGTCAACAATCAATTTGCAATATATACCGTACTTTTAATTTTATTTTGAAAACTTAAGTTGGTACAGCGGTTGTCTTCAACAGTAAAATACTCGAAACGTTCTTGAGTTATGTGTCTTCATGTTTAAAAAAATGTTTAGCACACATATGAGGTACACCTTGCATTGATTCCACCATATATTAAACAATAAACTTTTTACTATTCATTCTACAGATCCTCATTGAACCGTTGAAAATTCTGTCATTGTACGACTCGTTAATGAGAGTCCAAGACTCCTATCAACATTTAGCCTCCAACGACAAAAGATCTCCTTCACCAACTCCTCCTCACTCCTCATTCTTTTCTCACCTGTAATGAACGAGATCGAGGCTATAACAGATTGAGTATTGTGGAGATGTGGCCTCGCCGCCAACAATGGTGTTTGCAGTCGGTCCACGCGAGTGACGAAACTAGGCGAGGGAAGGGGACGGCAGGTCGTGAAATGTGCGATTGGGATTCACCTTTAATATCTGCCGTGATGCACTAAGGCGCCGTGCACGACTAACATTACACTTATGCAACGATAGTGACGTTTAAAGCAGTTTTTGCCGAGATGAAGAGTTGCGAAAGAAGGTAAAAGAAGACTGTAACGATTAGAGTTAATCAAAGCTGTCACGAATGGCGTCTACATTAGTTTTCTGTTTGTCGACGATTCATTGCAACATATCGATCGTTTGTTTCGATCTTCATAAATTATTTAATGATATATTACCAATATCTAAAATGTAGACTCTAGTTCGACACTTAGTGGACTTTGGGGGTGTCGAAGTATGGAAATGTCAAACTATAAGGAGTTTATGGGATATTATATTAATAGAAATATTAAAAATTAAGGTTGTACCTTTACATCTCCTTAATGTATTAAATAGCACCATCCTAAATCATTGCACAGTCAATTGATTAACTTTTATTATAATATAGATCCAAAAAAATACCACTGGAGAAAATATTTAGTAGTATTTGGTTGTTCATTAAGTGTCAGATAGGCCTAGTGTCGAACTATACAGTGTCCAACTATCGAGAGTCTACTGTATCATGTTGGCTGCTCAAATATGCACTGAATGGAATATTAATTGACTGTGTGAGCAGAATGAATGATTGTACAGTGAGTCCTACAGAGTAATTAATTGCTCCGTTCGATATACTTTCTCTTGAACCGATCGATTGAGACATTTCATAATGTGAATTGCGGTTATAATTATGTGAGAGTGACTTGCCAAGCAGCATAGTGCTTATTCAATGTTTGTTTGAGGAATGTACGGATTATTACATCACGGAATATTATACTTTTTTTACAAAAATATTTCGATTAATTTCGTTTCACTTATTTAGCGTAGGTTGATGAATGTGTAAAAAGAGGAGTCTCGGAGCACTCGGAGCAGAGATGTTTGGAAAGCAATGAAAGATTGGTTCTGATCAAAGGTGGTTACAGAAGAACGGATTTGGGGAAAAATTAAAAAGAATTTTAGACTGATTCAAGAACTCATGATAAACAGTCTTTTTATCTTTTTTTTTTTAAAGAGGGTGGCGGCCTCTTTTTTTACCTTGCATTTGCCCCCCCACATGGGCCTCAGGCCTGTGCGTGGGAGTTATCAAGCAAACCCAAGGAGTGAGCCGGTACATTTCAAGGATGAACTGTACTGATAAAAGTATGCGGCATCATCGGGACTCGATCCTGCGACGCTGCCGCCACAGAACCGGGGCCGAGTGCGCTACCAACTGCGCCACCGACTCACTAACTATGATATCACAGTAAACTGTATTTTATATATCCAAATGTGACGAAATTAATCGAAATAGTTTTGTGAAAAATGTATAATATAAAATACAGTTGACTGTGTTCTCATATTATGAGAACACAGTCAACTGTATTTTATATTATACATTTTTCACAAAACTATTTCGATTAATTTCGTCACATTTGGATATATAAAATACAGTTTACTGTGATATCACTGTGATATATTGTTACTGTTTATCAAGGGTTATTGAATGTGTCTAAAATTGTTTTTAATTTCTCCCCAAATCCGTAGTTTTGAAACCTCCTTGGACCAGAACCAATCTTTCATTGCTCTCAAAAAACATCTCTGCTTCGAGTGCTCCGAGGCTTCTCTTTTTACACATTCCACCTACGCTAAAAGAACTAGTAAAACCCACCGACAAAGAGCCAACAAAACGAAGATCACAGACACTAATCCACAAAGCACTTGCGACCGACACCCACAAGTCGAGCCGGCGAGAGCGAGGTGGACAATGTTGCGGCGGGTGTTACGGAGAGGCAAGTTGCCGAATATAGAAGGCAATCAGGCAGGCATCTCCGCGGCCTTCGACAATAACAGCTTCAGCCGCGGATAATGGCTACTTTTTGGCATCGAGGTCGTGCTTTTGAAACAGGATTAACAGATGGTCAGCGGTGTCACAGACTATTAATATTTTTTCCGACACCTAAAGAAAAAGTCCAAAGCAATGTTTGAAAAAGATCAAATGCATTATTTAAATTCAAAGATTAGGCCTACTAAGTGAGAAATTCCTTTTGAATTTTAACACTGCAATTTCCTTATTTAAAAAAAAGGGCTTGACAGTGTTTTTGGTATATTGTATAGAGAACATTGGGCCAGATTCGAATTGTGGTCTCGTACCAAAATATACATATACAATGTCGGAACCTGATGTCCGTGGTATACGAAATAGTAGTTTTCATCACTAGGAGCGAAAGTGGCTCTTCTTGGTACGAGATCGTAATTTACAGGCGAGGCGCAGCCGAGCTTGGAAATGCGATCGAGTACCAAGGAGACACTTTTGCTCTGTGTGATGAACAACTATTTTCATCATTATGTATACAGAACCATTTAATCATTAAAACATTCGACTACACAATTTTGAGGTTATCCAAAATAGTCATCGTTATTTACACATCTGTTAGTTGTTTACAAACACAAGTTAAGAAATCGTTCAACCTTTCAAACGTAACATGAACAAATTTTGACATTAGGGTACGGCAAAATTTACCATATGTTTTTTCAGTACTCCTATTCGAAGTGATCCAAAAACGAAAACTTTGCGTACGATTTAGAGAACTAAAAACGGCTGTTTTCGGGACAGTATGATGAAAATAAAGTTATTTGCCATTAATCTGTTACGAAAAAAATAAATAGAAAAAATCAACCATTTTATAACTATCATGCTACATTACAGACGTTAAAACCGTCAAAACCTTAGGCCTAAATCTACATCACAGCCTGCAAATTCATCAGTAGAATAAAGTGGATTGGTAATGTACCATTCAGTTTGTTAAGTTTCAAATCGACACAAAGAAACAGTCAGGCAGTCATGTTGAACAATTTATGGTAGTGGACTCTATAAAACTTAGATTTTTCTGTATTATCTGTGCTATGGAAGGTAAATCTTTTTCTCTCCGGTGCTGTGGTGGTGGAAATTTCCCTTACTTGGACATATACTACCTTGTTGAAACAACGTCACCGGTTAAAACAGGTAGGAAATGTCACTATTAATAATAAGTTTTTTTGTCAATTACCTGAGCTCATTGCAAGTATATTTGAACATCTATATGATTTATATTATTCGAACGACGCTCTCATCCAAAAGAAGTGACAATCAGTTGTTCTTTATTCCTGTTTGAAGCTGTAAACTCATATTCTTGATTGTAATTTTATTCCTAGAGAGTATCCATGTAAACAATACCTGAAAGCAAATATGTGCGACTGCTAGTAATTTGAATGTTTTTATCTTGTTTTCATTGTGCTCAATCGTTTATCCTTTTAATAGTTGGGACAAGTATGCTGAAACTATTACTCTCTAGAAACTAAAATCGAGTGATTTGATAGTTCAAAAACTGTTTGTAGTTACTACCTTCATCTGGTAATCATTTTCCTGAATGATACTCAGCTTACATACTCGTATGTTGAGAATGTTGTAAATAAAGCAAGAGCGGTACATTATTGGTGCAAGAGCTCTCAACAAATTTAACCGTATAGTTACTAAAAACACTTTATTGCTTGCGTTACAATTAACTTGGAGAGAGCACTAATAATTTGTACACTCTGTACCCGTTTCTTCAGTGCAATTATAGAATAATTGTTTAGTTTGTGCCCGGTATGTCAGGTAATTGTATGCTATTAGAAAGCATTCCAGGCCCAATATGAGAATAACTCCTCTACAGTAAACCTGTCTGGTTGTGAGTGGGCTGTAATAAGCCCTTTGCTATTTTCTTCTCTTAGTTTTACTTTTTTCCATAACGTCTCGAAAATCGCATGTTAATACAGAAGTATTTCAAAGTTAAAATATTAACTATAAAATACTTCGTCTAACATTTGCCAGATTTTACTTCAATGAGGTTAGTGCCTGACCTTATAGTTAAAAACCTGAGCTAACATATGTTTTATATTTACTTAAAAAACATTTTTTAGACATTTTTTAAAAGACATTTTTCCTTATTTTTGTTTAAAGCGCTTTAACATTTAATATTATGTATAATGCTTTGTGAGAACTCTTTACCACACTCAACCTAGGTGAAAAGACTTTTGTAATAGTTTTGATTGCTTTAATGTAAATGGATTTTGTAACCTTTTTTAAAGCAAGGAAGTAAAGTAAAATAAAATTTGAGAATAATTTGATTGCGAGACCAAATAATTGAGACAGGATTTGTACAAAACTGTCCTAATTTGAAAAAACAATGTTGATATCACATGACATACAGCAACCAAATTCATTGCAATAGGCTTTGTTTGCCCAAGATGAACTTTAACCCAGCTCACAGGTTAAGGTTGTTTTTAAAAGTCAAATATAATTCATCCCCCACCCACAACTAAACCTCACGAGTTCCGCCACTACCGATTATGAAGCCTCTTCATCCATTCACCGGCAAGGAAGGAAATCCTCCTCTTCAAGGTTCCACCGGGATCCTTCCACGTATTTTCTATACTTAGGACTTACTGAAGCCTATAAATCCCTAAGGAATGAATGATCCCAGGACTCGGCGTTACGTCACGACCGTTATTCTCCCGGGATCAATCCGGCATCTCCGCTCCCCGCCTGCGATTGTTCCTCGGTTTTGCAACTGAGCCAATTATTGAGATGTTGATTGAGGACGAAACGCGATCCGTTCACTTTCTAGCCGCGGAATCCAACCAGATCCCTTTCCTGGCCGCCGGAGAGGTTTTGAGGGGTCTCGTAGTAAAGATTCAAGAAGTAAAAATATCTGTTGGATCAATAAATCTGTCGAGATAGAAAACTGTTGGACATGTAATTCTCTACGAGGCTGAAAATGAGAGGAGGCAGACACAACTTACTGGCTGGGTGACATACTTGTAGGCCTATGAAGAACGCCAGTTCGGTCCTGAAAAATTAATGAGAAAGGTTTACCAACTTACCAAATCGTTTTTTTTTTTGTTGTTGAGTGGTAAATTAATATTGGCCTTGTAAAATGAATCAGTTATCAGAAATATTTGGTTTGAATTATTTCATCATAAAACATAAAAATGCCATTGACGAAGAAAAAGATCCCTTTGGAATCCTCTACTTAAATTTGAAAACTATATTTAAAATTTATATATAACTATTTTTGAAATTATTTCGGAGAAATTATTTCAAATGCTTGATAACCACTCCGAATTTGAGATCTAATAATTCAGCAAACGGTTAGCAACAGTTAAATGCCGTTTCATATATTCATAAACAATTATGAATTATTTTTATGGGTAAGTATTTTTTAATGAAGGGATGTCACCACCGACAGTAGTCTCAATTTAAAATGCATGCGATTTTTTTGCTGGCGGTGGTCTGGTACGCATGTGAAGTGAATACTGAATTCATTGGCTTCACTCTCATGTATATAATTGTAGTATTTATCTACCCCTTATGTTATCTTACACCGTATTTCACAGTAACTTTTGGAGGCCACACTACACTCTATTTTATTGAGCCATTAGGGGGACCTGACGTTTAATGTCATTGCCAGGTTGCTGCCGGAGGAAATGTTACCACTGCAATACTGCTAGAAAATACGATTTTAATTCGACTGCTTCAAGGTTACAGAATATTACTGCTATGAGCTTAATGGCTTTAATGTTTCTGTAACACAACTGCTATAATATCAAGTGAAAAACTAGAATTTACTTTGCTCATTCAACAAATACGTTTCATGGCAATCAAAACGTAAGAATAATTATTTGTTATTTACTTATAGAGAATTCTAATGTCATGGTTCGCTCTGTGACAGGAAATAGTTAAATCAGCTTTTGATCCAATCGATGACCCTGTTTTGCTAGAAAACTGTGAAAGAAATATAACCTACATATTTATTAAGCACACTAGTCTATTTCATTTTTTTCCTTTTAACTGCAAAAAGTAACCCGGCAGGTAACCTTATTCTTGAACTTGCTTTGCTTTTTAACGTATGCGGAGATTATTCCGTTATTCCTAAACCAGTTTAATACGTTTTCTATTGATTTCTTTCTAGTGTAATATTTGTTAAATTAATGGAATGGAAGTGGCTGATAAATGGGAATGAATTGGTGGGAATGAAACTTTTTATTTAAACTCTAAATACTACATAATAATTCTGTTTGATTAATGTTTTCCAACAAACTAAATAGAGAGTAATTATGGTTTTTATATGTCAAAAAAATAAAGTTTTCGGTGTATACAGTTTTGTTATAAAACCTTTTGAAGGCTAAATAATCCCTAAAAACCTCGTACCTTGTCTTTGGTTGACAAGTTAGACCTAATTTGAAACGGCATCTTATTCACCAGTTATATTATATCAGATAAATGCTTAGTGACCTAAAACGTGTACGCTTTGCCAAGCGGATTGTTATTTGAGTACTCTACTACGATCAAACCAAGACCGTTTTGCCAAATAATAATAATATTTTTTTAATTTTTTAGTTTAAATAAATCTACCCCATAATTGTTTATGATTTAAAATAATATTATCAAATGAAATGAAGAAATCATGATTTAAATACTAATCTTTGTCCAATATCGTCCAGTCCAAAATATTAATAAATTAACTTCTACTCAACGTCGTAAACGTTTGATGATAGACTAACCAGTTACTGTACGACTTGCTCTCAGTCACAATGAGTTAGTAGCCTACTAAATGCTAGCTCTTATAAAAGCGTTGAAATAATTTATCAGAACTTGCAAAGAAATTCCAAAATACCGCACGGCCGCTGCTTTTATGCCTTTTGACATTTACTACTTTCTCTCAGTTTCACTTCCAAAACGCGAGGACCGGACCAACAATGGGTGGAACGGGGGAACGGAATGTGCGGTGGCGGCGGAACACTGGAACGATCCGAAATCCTGAAAGGCAGGAGGCAGATAGTTTTACTTTTACTAAGTACAGGACGTAGTTTTCTCAGGTATCAAAAAGAAAGGAACATTTGTAAATAGTAAAAAATATAAATAATTGAAGTGTATGTGATTGAGCATGCGTAACTCATTAAAAATAACTAGCTGATGGTGTTCCGCTTAGATAGGAAAAAGTAAAAAAATGAAACAGCTATTCAGCCCTTGTCTTTAAATGTGTGTCCTTGGGGAAAACTTAATTAAAACATTTTTCCTGGGATTTTCTCGCCGAGATCTTTTATTCCGACATAAAATATATAGGGTTGACGGGAGTCGGACTGGTTTTCTTAAAGGTACTGGTAGTCTAAGCTTTACATGGATTCAGTGAATAGTTAATTTATTGTTTTCATTGAATTAAACAATTTAAAAATTTTATTTCAAATCCTACCTGGGAATGTTTTATGAACTGAGATGTTGGGAAATTATTATGATTGATCGATCAGTAATGAGGACTTCCGTATAATGATACGTTAACGAGCTTTTTATTCCATGCTTACCGTGTTCCAATTACTGTCCATCACTTAAAGGTTTGCTTCGTGATTTGTAAACCAAGAGTTGTCAGTTAGGTTTGGAAAACTGACTGAAATGTAAAGGAAAGAAGTAGAATTTTTTGAAGGAGAAATACGCTACCTATCAGTAAAATTTATTTATTTGTTTAATTGTATGTGAATGGCTCAAGCTTTTTATAGAGACACTAAGAGTAAAATTAGGAAAGGTCACATTTTAAATTTATTGACCACCAAAACTGTATTTTATGTTCATAGGACCATCCTCATAATTAGACCAGTTCGTAAATTATAAACCAGGCAAAATAGTGGTTCGGATCCCACGTTAAAGTCCCTTAGTTGCCATTGGCTGTTGGGATTAAACAGATTTAACATTTTTAGCTGTTCAGATTTAACAGTCCTGAGTCTAAAGAAACATGCATCGATGTAGCCTTCACTCATATTTAGGGTAACGTCCTCCATGAGGTACCTGTCTTATTAAGAATGATTAAGAATGATTATGTTTGTTCATACATCGATAGGAATATGTCGGCCTTAGTCAGTAACTAGAGTACAAGATCGCGCCACAATCATCCGCCACGCATCTGTCATTCATACGTGGCTTAAAATACCTATAGGCCGATTCAAATCATAATGCCCAGTCCGACCGGAAGACTAATGTTAATTTTAGCATTGGGTTTATGGACGGCGTGGGCCTCATGGTTTGACTCCAACTATACCTTAGTAGGTCGCCATTTCAAGCGATGTAATGTAATGTACCCTGATTAATAGAAGAGAATTCAATCAAAACCACCATCAATACGTTAACGACATATTAAACAACAATACAGTTTTTTTCCTCCCCACCGGCCACCGTCGCTCCCACAGCAGCGTCCCCCCCGGACCGCGGCGGATGGAGGATGATCCCGCCATTACAGCAACACCAGTCATCAAAACGGAACCGGGTAACAGTAACCGCGAGCGTGAGGCTGCCATTCGTCAAGGTCACCGTGACCTTGGATAATTAATTCACCTAGTGACCGCGTAAAGCGGGGGTCGGAGACGATGCTCTGGCTGTGGGTGGATGCTCTCTCGGGTGTTACCATCACAGTAGTCGTGTTGATTAATAAATGTGAGGAAGCTTGAGATGTTGATAAATATTTTCATCACGACAAATACCTTAGGTTGTTGTTTATAATTTTTAATGTTTATATTAATGTTCCTCCAACATTTGCAGGATTAACCTGTTTACAAAACGTCTTTCAGTAAATGTTTATCGTCATTTAGAGTTTAAAGTCACTTCGTAAATTCAATTGAGTTAGTATATATGCTAATGGTAAATACGTAAACCGGTATGACCGGGGTATGAAATTTATTTCTTAACAAACTTTCTTTTTAAATTAAGTCAAAAATATTTACCTGCATTCAAGCAAAGTTTCAAGATTTGATTAAGGTTTCTAGTTTTATTCCGTTAATCTTGGTAACATTATAGCTTGCTACAGTCACGTGTGTTAAGGAACATTTATTCAAATTTTAAGTATACGGTATAATGGATCGACAACTACATCGTTGCAGGGAAAATATTATTGAAAATGTTACGATTATTCTAAGCCTACAGAGAACACCTTAACCCCATGCGGGTTTTAACCAAACAGATATATTTTTAGCTTATCAACCATGTAATACCTATTTACATAGGTATTACCTATTACCATGTAATACCTATTAGCTTATCAACCTCCTAATTTGAATCGAATGCGCATTACCATTACGCACTAATTTACAGGGCAAACTCACATAATTCTCCTCTAGTCTATTTTTTTTGTATATTTTCTATTATTAATTTTGATTGCGGAAAGAGTTGCCAACAAGGGTGCCGTCGCCGCTGGTGTCGGCGGAGGCACGGGCTGACACGGCTTGTTCGGCTACATATTGATCATACACGCGTCTCGGTGGCCATGGTGAGAGTGCCAGCTTCGTCGCTGTAAAACTACCCAGGGTTCAGTGTGGTAATGAGAACAGGGGCGCCTCTTCCTCTATTTACTTTGGTCCTAAATGCCTCGCAAGTTAAAAAGTTCGTAATCTTGTTAGTCCAGTCAAAAATGCGAGGATATTTTGGTGCCATTGAGACAGTTTGTATACAGATTCAATAGATAGCCTCTTTGGAATGCGGAAATCAAGAATATAAAAGGGATTCAGCCCACTGGCTTTAAAGGCCCAACGTGCGGAATTTTCATTATGAGAACATACTGCTGTTCACTGTATACATATTTTGTCTCGTTAGTATATTTTCATGAAGGACGCTAAGATTTTTTTATTCAACTCATCCAATTTCTGTGCGACTGTTTTTAAATTAGATGTTGATGAAAACATATCATAAGAAGCCTTTTGAAAATGAATAAAGCGTAAATTCTTATGGTCATAGGCGTTGAGAGCCCTACAACGCAACGGAGTTATTTATTCATTTCGCTAACAAGCCATAAAATCGAAATTGCTCCAAAAATTATTTTGCGTTGAGATTGTGGCCACATGCAGGCTGAATGCAGAAACCCCTTCGGCTGTGGGACAGACTTCTCTTACATTCTTTCGAATTTCGTGCCGATTTTCTTTGAGGACGGGAACAAACACTTATGGTGTAATCGAGGGGCGGCAGCTGTAACATAGCATGTGCCTACAACACTGTTAATAATGCGTCTATTATAGGCTTTATTACTCTAATTACCTTTTTAATTGGCGATGAAGTGATGACATAGGGAAAGCACGCCCTAATTAGTCTCAGGGTTGAGTAAATTTCAACCGTATTGTGACGGGAATGCGGTATCGCTAAATCTGAAAGTCGCTTGCAGTAGCGTCAAACTGGTACACTTGGCTTAGAACGTGTTTTATGAATATATTTACCGATACTATCTGCGCACTCGATTTCATTTAAACCATAATATGCCGAGTAGCATGTTCACTTTCTCTGCAAATTTAGTTTTACATTAATCATACAGTAGTGGGGCAGGCCTACATACTTCCTCCAAATGATACCAACCATTTCTTTTTCTTCTCTAATTGAGTGAATAAATTTTGTGTAAGTGAAAATATGCTCTAATGTCATTTTGAAATTGTGACTGGAGAACAATTATTTCCCTTTAACCACGTATATGTTAACCTTTTCAGCGAGGGATTAAAATGAGCAAGAGCTTAAGTTTTGAATTAATTATTTGATTACATTTCCAGATTCCTACATTGCCAAAGGTTTTTCAGAATTATTTTACGTTTCACAAACTCTCTATCTTCAAACCTGGTGGTTATTCTAATTAGCATTGTTATAACGGTAGTTATACTGGAATTTATCTTTATTTATTACTATTCATTTTTGATACCTATAACTGGTGCGAAATCTTAAAGCCCAGTCCGTCCGTAAGACTAATGTTAATTTTAGCATTGGGCTTATGGACAGCGTGGGCCTTAAGAATTGGCACCAGTTATACTTGCCTATTTGCACAGTCAATATTATTACTGATATCCAATTTTCGAGATTCTGACAGTCTTCAATCTACTAATCTTCCTTCTTCAGAGTTTTCCGCTTTCATGTTAGCTTTATGTAACATAAACTTGGGCATTGAATGCAAACAATTGACCATACCCTACCACGGCAATGTAGAAGGTATTATCTTTCAATATCATCGCATGTTTTATTAATTGCATTAAGCTACACCATGTAAATTCCAAGGACGATTACCTACAGAGGTGGGTATACGTAGCTATCACGAGATCCTGTTATGTACAACTGCCTACCGATGTTTTTACAATATTTCATTAATTGATAGCGATTCCAGACCGGGGCTGGCACCTTGACGTGCTTCTTTTCGACCGCACTCGTTCCAGAATCTAAATTATCTCTCCTCGGCCTCGATCGAAACTCGAAACTAGTCCGGTTATTACCTGATATGTCCGCGGACCCGCTCTCCACATGCCTCTGCAATTATCTGCCTAGTTTATAGAGCCGTTTAGTGACAATAAAGTGGTCAACGTTGACAGTCGTCCGCGACGTCCAGTTGCGAAGAGCTTCTTACGTGAGCGCGGAAAATAAGCGTTCTGAAGCAATCTCAGGTCACGAACATCCAGTTTTTGATACTTCATGAAGAAAAAAGTAGTATTAAGGTTGTAAAAGGGAACAGAGGATAATTTGGTGAAGCGAGAGTGAAATTGATATCTGCGCACTCGATTTTATTACAACCGTATTAACCCGAATAGCGTGTCCACTTTCTCTTCGAATCTAGTTTTGCATTGGTCATTCAGTGATTCGCCCATCATTTTCAAAGAGCCCATTAAAATGTATTTCTCCAATACAGATAGATTTGCGGGTGAATCCTTGCTATCCAATATCATTTTCCTATTGTCATATACATATATAAATACTTGCTGTATTGCTGCGGTTTCAATTTCTTATAGCCTCTTTTCTTATAGTTTTACATAGTGATAAATAAATGCTGTAAGTGATTAGGTTTATTTTTTAAGCAACACAATTATGGTAACTAAATTATTCCGCATTTTATAGACTTCTAAGAGAAATAATTCCCAATCAGAGCAGGAATACCCGTGGACTACAAATATTAATCCGACTGTTACCATTAAAATTTACAAAACTGGCCATAAATAACCCAATTGCTAGAACAATTCCCCTTCGCTGTGGTCCTGAGGGGAATAAATCGCACAGCTGTTATCTGCCATTCACGGACAGCTGTTTTAGTAAAAATATTCGAAGGGATCACGACCCGGTGATTTCGTCGCAATTTTAGAAAGTGAAGGCCCTATCCTAGACACGTTCGTTGCCATTACTCCGCTCTAACGATCATGTTCTTGGTGTGGGAGGATAGCGTTCTCATCTTTTCCGCATACGTGGCTATTGAGAAGTTCAAGGTGGTAATGTTAAATGATACTTGAGTTTTACATAGAATCCGGGTCAAAAACCTTCAAATGGGGTTCTATATCGTAAAAATGGTTCGAACAGAACTAATAATAATTTTAAATAAGTGATTCACTTTACATACTTTGTTCATACATTTTTCTGGTACAGTATAATATGTATTTTGAACCATATTTTGGGTTGGCCTGCAGGAAGCATCACATCACAATAACCCTTATTAATAAAATCTCGAAATAAATATGACTATTTTTTATAACAATTATTTGGCCGAGAATAAGGGAGAAAGTAAATTAGCGTTTTAAAAGTCAGATATAGACTTTTTATAGACTTGAATGTTAAGAGTGCAGATTGAGTGAGATGATTTACTTGTAAGGCCTAGCTAGTATCAACTATCTCAGGTAGCCTTTGACAGTATACTAAGAATAGCTCTTTTCCCCAATATTAGCCTACCACCAGCCCTTGGGCAATGAGAAATAACAGATCGGCCAAGTGTTTCGCCAAAACTCTCAGGATGTTGCAGTGGATTTACCTGCCAACCTTCTGATGACGGAATTAGCTCGACACCACTCTGCTACTCAGCTAATTAGACAAAATTGAAACGCACAAGTCTTAAATTAAATCTTACATTTTCTACAAAAATATTTCTCTCAGCTAACAATCCCCTTACTGGGGCACCGGACTCTGTCCAATCCATGTGTCCAATGTCCAATGCGAAACGCCTCGGGAATCCGTGCCAAGGTCCGGGAGGTCCGGCAGTCACGACATCTAGCGGCGACCATCGGAAGTTCTCCTTCAGCCGGAGAAATCATCCCGATGTAGCCGTTGTAGCGAGGCGTTGGACAAACAATCGCTGAAAACAATCCATTCATGTAGCAACACCTGTCTCGACCCACTCTGGCTCACCCGACTCGCATTTACACACAATACTGATGTCTGTGATTATTGATTAACAATACTTTTCTGCGGTTCTATATTCTGCATAATGGGGTTTGATCAAATCTGCTCTAAACTATGATTTCACTTTTTAGCATAGACAGATTATGTTTCCTTATTACTTTTGTTGGTAAGGGTTTTATTTTTAATTATTTGATGCATGCGGGTGAAGCTTAAATTCATTCTACCCATCAAATTCACTCGAATAGTCACTGGTACTGTGTAATGCGATGTGGTCCTTTTAATTGATGATTTGCAAATCTTAAGTATTTACGAATATAAATTTTTAAATCATATATTTAACTGTTCTTCTTAGAATTTAGTGCAAAGGGTATCAAATGTAAATTTTATTTTAATTCGCATTATCTCTAAACCATTTTAACCAGCTTTTATTACAAACACCCACTAAATGTTGCGGTTGAAAACAAATGGCCGTAATAGAGTCTACAGTGGCCAATTCTGAACTTGGTGAAAGAAAATGATTTATCTTACTATAACTCTCCACAAACGTCACTGCAGATGTCTTAACTTACGCTATGCTGGTCGGATAGTAAAATACAAAATTAAACCCTTGATTATAACGGTCTATGCAAATTCGAAGTGACATTCTACATGTTGTAATTGAAACAACTCCTACTTTCATGTATACATAATGTTAACATAGAAAGCTGCTCGATGGCGAAGTAACGGAGGCCCCGCCTTGTAAGCGAGATCCGCCGAGCTTGAATGCATTTCCCATTGTATCGCTGTCGCCCGCGTCTCAGGTTACTGAGTAGAAACTTTCCACCCTTTACCAAGTCCAAGGCTGGACGCTTTCCTTCTATAAAATGCTGCGTCTAAAAATGTAAACATTATTTTTTAATCCATAAAATGAATCAGCACAATTGAACTTGTAACCCCTAAACGGCTGAGTTTAATTTAATTTTACAATGCAAAGTTTGTACACTCTTATAGCAAGCTTAAAATAAACATTCCACTATAGTACGTACATTGTAATATTGTTTCAGTTATGAAAAAACGTGATTGATTTTTAAGTTGGAGGTTAAAGGCAACATCGAGAGTTGAAATTACTTAAAACATAGTAACTCATTGACTAGATTAAACCTTTTAATAGATTTTTCCCATCGGCCACATTTAAGTTATATTTTGTTTCTACATATTTCAAAATCGGAACTGACGTACTATATACTCAGCTTCTAAAAAAACTTTGCATTTTAAGAAAAACATTGAAGCTCTTAGTTTAAATATCACACCACTTTAATCGATATTCAAATCAAATGTCAGCAACAGGTGCTCTAGTTGAAGCAGCTTACTTTCCCAAGTTCTAACTACTATTCTCACCCGACAATCACCGTCCGTTTACCGCGATGCACCGAGCATCCTGAAGCGAGCTGTACAAATTAGAACAATTATCTAGTTAACACCTTCGGCATTGTTAAGACGGCATTGTTGTTGTCGGCGGCGGCGCCTTTTGAGGTATTTAGGCTAGGAGTGTTTCAGTAGGTTAAGAGGTGATATAATACGTTCCCACACCTTATCTACATTGCAGTAGACGCCGCGCCGACTGACCGCTCTATGTCCCATTGACGATAGTGACGTAATTTTACGGTATTCGGAGGTTTGTGACGGTATCGAAAGGGGCGATTGATTGTAAGAGTTCTGTGCTATTGTGTTTCTTAATTTTTGTTACAGAAATTGTTCACCTTTGCTTCGAAGTTCATTATTTGCATTTTAGTACATAGTAAGTTTAAGCCGAAATATGAAGTTGCTGCGGTTGAATATGAGGTGTTAATTTTTTTATACATGTAATTTCTTATATAAGAGTTCTCTGTAAAAAAAACTTTTATAAGGGACCTCATGAAACCATTCGCTTGGATGTTTATTACAATTCTTGTTGAGTGAAAGGTTCAATCCCATGTGAAGACGGGGAGAGCGGGAGAGATTCCAGATTCCGATCCGTCTCGAATCTTGTTTTCACTTATCAGCAAGTGCTCCAAAAATCATTAACCATCTTCAAACGTTATAAATTGCCCTGTATAACTTACTTCATGTATACCTGAAGGATGTTTAAATTTGTTCGTCAATGTATATTTTTGCTACTCCACAATTATAATTTATGTATTAACACTTATAAAAAAGTTTAAATATATGTTTTAAAAAGATTATCTGTTAACTTTGTTAAATTATTATTACACTAATATACACTTCAATCCATCTGATCATTGAAGTTTTTTCAGAGTAAAATTCAAAGTAACTGGCTTGTTTGGTCCTAAAGCTCCTAAAAATACATATGTTAAAGATTAATGCTAAATGTAAATGAACAAATACAGTAATCAGTAATAATAATACTAGTTTTTAATAAGTAACATACTGTAAACATTCTCTTAATCCAAAGGTATCTGATCTTGCACCAGGTTTTTAACCCCCCTCCCCTTCAGTATGAACGGCGCCTCACGACGACCCCCGGCGGTTTATTTAATTTTCAAATTAAACTTCCCCCGTGGGAAGTGTTAATTTCGCACTCAGTCACTTACAGCGTAATAGCTCCGCACGAGGAAGCCACATTCCAGCAGTAACGCGGGGAAATGGAAATATTTTAATTGCTCTTTAATGCGCTTTAAGGCGAATAAATTCTATCTCCTTAGTACTTAATGTCATCATGTCAATTTATGGATCCTCAGTTATTTTGTGAGCTTTTTATGATTTATAAGTGCTACTTTCATTGACTACGTAACTAGTGATTATGATTGAAAACAAAGGAATTAATTAAATCATGCATGAATGGTGTATGACTTAATTATCCTTGCTGATTAACAACAAGGTCTTAGACCGTAACAAGGCTATATAAAATGCATGATCGAGCATCGGAAAACAGTATAGTCGCGTCGGCAATTAAAATAATGATTTATAGTTCTTGGTAGGTACCATACAATTTACAAATACTTAAACTCTGATCTTAAAATATTATTCACTTGAAACAAATAAATTTCTACATCATGCTATTCGTGTGATTGCAAAGTTTGCATCTGAGCATTATATCAATTCAATTGAAATACATTCGTTCATTTCGTCTACATAAATTCGCTGAATTATTTAGTGAAACTGTTAGGCCTGCCTTTCTCCTTTGCAACATGGCCCGTTTATTGTTATAATACTATTTAATTTCAACAAGTGTTAAACTATATGAACACACATGAATATACTAATTTTATGAATATACTTGCATATTGTCTAAGTATAGTTGGTGCCAAATCTTAAGGCCCACGCCGTCCATAAGCCCAATGCTATTAACATTAGTCTTACGGACGGACTGGGCCTTAAGATTTGGTGCCATTTATAATAATAATAATATAATAATAATAATATTTTTATTCCATTCAGTACAAATCATTACAATTTTACTATAGTGTGCTAGGAATTTCTAGCCATCTACATAGTTATGATGGCTAGCACAAGAGAAACAAATAAAGAAATAATCTTTTGTGTCAGTCATTAATTAATTGTAGAGATAACTGCGGCGGGTCGCTGCAGCGTGTGCCGGCTGTGGTGCGTCTTATCAGGATCTTGATAATAACTGGCTTGAATATAACTTTTATAACTCTGAGTGTCTAATTACTAATATTATAAAAGTATTTTTTCTAAACAATATTATTTACTACAGTAATAATTAAATAATTAATATTACAAAAATGTACTTTATTTTCCTATAAACGGCAATCCATTTGAAAACTATGCTTTATTCAAGTACTTCAAACAGGTCATCGATTTGATTTCTTTGTATGAGCCAAAGCTTGAGCTTAGTTTGAAACTGAGACAAATTATTGCATTTTTTAATAGCTTTAGGTAACATATTAAACATCTTTGGTCCTAGGTAAACAACACATTTTCTAAAAACAATTTTACTTACTCTAGGTCTTAAAAACGTGCCATGGGCGGCTCCTCTGGTGTAATAATTTATTCTGGTTGTCCCTTCGTTACCACTGCGATTGTAAAAAATTCTCAAAACTTTGTAAACGAAAAGATATTTCAAAGGGAGGATGTTCAGTTGTTGAAAGAGTGGAAAAGAGGGCTCTCGCTTAGCTTTAAAAGTCATCAATCTTAAAAAATGTTTTTGTACAATTTCTAAAGGGTGTAATACGGTTTTATTCGCACCACCATAAACTTCTATTCCGTAATTTAATCTTGAGTGAACAAGCGCAAAATAGAGAGTATGCAACAACTCATCTGTATAACATAGTTCCTTAAGAAGTAAAATTTTCGCACAATGTTTCTTAGCTGAGATTTGAGTTGTGTCACATGACATTTCCAAGACAAGGTTTCATCTAAGGTAACCCCAAGATATTTTATATTTTCCGAACTTAAATTAAAATATTGAACAGTATTTATATATTGAACTTGTTTCATACGTTCTCTCTTATCATATGAAACGAAAATTTATTATTAAAACATATTTTATGGGTACTTGCGGTACATAATCCCTACTCATCCAACCACATTAATTATCACAACAGAAAATACATGCTTGGGCTGTTTTAACAGTTTAATTTATTTACTAACGCGGTATTATTGCAAAAACTAAGCTTTATACCCAAAACATTAATTCGCATCCGCATGCTTTCACGTACCATTTCTCATTTGATCGTAGAGGTATACACGTAGTAGTTAAAAACTATCTGATAACAGCATCTATTCCACATTGAAAGGTAGGAAATGAAATCGGCCTAGATTATTTAATCGCCTTGCCTAATCGAAGACTCCCACTCACGAACAAATCTCTATTAACTCCATCAGCTGATTTATAACTGTTTATATAACTCTGCGGTGGGGCTGCCATAGAGTAACCGATCTGACAATTACACCGATTACTGTTACCCAACACTGCAGAACAGCTTACTCTGTGCCCCTCATTTAGCGGGGTTACAGCTCCGTTCGCCGATCCGGTAGATGCGTTTAAGTTGTTATATACTGTTAGGCTACCGTATTGCGGTTTGCCCTTCCGAAATAGCGGGAAGGTTATGGTATTGTGGTTTTTAATAATTATGTACAGTATGTGATGGAAGCTCACAAAAATCTTTATTGATAACAGCTATTGTCGTAATCAATTATATTATCATCATTTGATTTCTAACAATCCCAATGAGCTTATTCAACCTAATAGTCTATAAAAGTTAATTTTAAATGTCAGAATTTACTCTCAGATGACTCAACATGTTTTCGCATGAATATTTATTGGGACATCTTCTACAGAGTGTGCCCCTAGTTTCGTTTTTAAAGATTTTAAATCGCAGCCAAAACAGTACTATAGGCTAGTATAAAGCTTTTTCAGTTTTATTAATCGATTTGAGTTAATCTTTAAATAATATTTCCGATGGTATTAACTTCTTTGATCGTGCTGATCCTTTTCACTCAATTCCTTGCAAGTTTAATTTCACAGGTTATGAGTCCACAAGTCCGTTTATTAACAAAATTCTTAAAGCCAAATTCTTGATTGAAAATATATTCAATCAAAGCCTATATGACATAAAACGTAGAACTAACTTTTAGTCTTTAGATTGTACGAGTACTGTAACTTGTTTGGGTCGTTTACCAAGCTTTAGTGTCACTAGAACATTTGATGAATTGTGTGCATTGTAGTAGTACAATACGTGCAATTTGTTAGCTCAGGGTCCCGCCCAATCCCACGCCTGCTGTGACCAGAAACTAAACCACAAGCCAGAACCTAAACCTAAACCTAAACCTGATGTGCTACCTCCTAAACCAGAACCTAAACCTAAAGTACCAGTGATATTCTGGCAGTGATAAGGACAATATTTGAATCACCACCGAATATTTGATACGGTAAGAAGAGCATCGAGTTTTCCACTAAACATTACTTGGTTCAGGGAGCGCCAAGGAATTCCGATATACAGTTTACAGATTGTAAACAATGCGGTGTAGTTTATTCTGCAAAAACCCATAAAAAAACAAAGCTTAACCTAACTTCCAAAAAATTCCGTGTCATTTTGGAGGATATCAATGAATTCAACACATTCTTACAACGGCAACTAACAGTAAAACATTAACACACCAAAGAGGTGAGATGAAGTACATCAGGTATAGATTAATATTGAGTAATTAAATTGTATTCAACTGAGTCAATAATGTGTTTTAGCTTGTTTTGTTTGTTGTAGCCAAAATTGCATTTCCGTTAGACACCTCTATTCAAATCCCACTAGATAACGCGTAGCTCGAAATCGAGCAAAAATCATATAGTAAAAGAATGAAGAATAATCAGCCTACTTATATACTTTTAAAGTTTAATCAAAGGGCTAAATTCATTAACAAAATTATAGATTAACTTAACTGAAACTTTTAGAATTAATTTTATCTACCGCAGGAGCTTCCGGTAAACGTTAACGATTGGGAACACCTTCATTTCCCCATGTCCTATTTTTTTCTGAAATGTATTAAAATATACATTTCAGAAAAAATATTGCCGGTGTTAAAATATACCGGCAAAAGATCTCTGATTACAGCAACATGTAGCTGACCGAGAGCAAACAATGGCACGTAATGACTTTCTTTGTTTAGTGATTGCCGCTGCACCTTGTTGATAATTATCGCCAAACAGAGATTGCAGGGAACGGCTGTCTTTATAGGCATAACCTTTACTTTGTGGCAAAAACGCGTAAATGAAGCATTATCTCTACCAGTCTTTTCATTCTTCAAATTCAACCCACCGCAATGAAAACATTTTTAGTTCATTTGTCTGAGGTTGGAAGGAGCATAAAATGGTACATCGGGAGGGTGATGCCACCGGTTGCGATCGTGTTCTTTCCGACTCCTCCGACCGGTCAATGTTTGTCTTCTTCTTTTCGGTGGCATTATAAATGCATCAAATCCAAAAATATATTTGCTCAGATTAATATAACTTCAAAAACACTATGAGGTATCGTAAACTACATTGTAAAACTGGTAACTGCAATGTTAATTTAAGAGCTTTAAAAACTTCATAACATAACCTAAATTACACAATTATTATTATTATTATTATTATTATTATTTTATTTATTTAACTTTACAATCTGTTCTATGCTAATGTGAACAATTAGTAAATATTATGTAGGTTACAATGTTAGTAATAGAAATTTATCCTCAGTTTACAAAATGAAAAGGCAAGTCAAAGATTGAAGACCTCTTCAGTCTGTAAACAGTGTCTGTATTGTCGAGTAGGTTCAAGGCTAGGTGATTAGGGTGGTTTTCTAATTTTTCAATGTAATTTTCACTAAATCTCGTGATCTCTTCTTTCACTGTAGGTTTTTAAAGTCTTCATGTAAGGTCCTGTTGGAAACATACCAAGGTGCGTTGGCGATCTTGCGTAATAATTTTGACTGGTACCTTTGAATTATTTCAATGTTAGAGACACTTGCAGAACCCCAAAGCTGCACACCATATGTCCAAATAGGTTTCAAAATAGTCTTATAGAGAAGCAATTTATTTTCCAAACTAAGTTTTGATTTTGATCCAAGGAGCCAATTCATCCGATTAGTTTTTAAATTAAGTTGCTGTCTTTTAGTCCATATGTGGGTTTTCCAAGTTAATTTGCTGGGTATTCAAGTTAATATGAATACCTAAATACTTCACTTCGGAATAAATCTTAAAAAAAGTAAACTGTTGAAAACAAAGCCAAACCAGCTGTAAAAATAAGTTTATCTGTACAACTATTTCAGAGCTTGGCCATATGTTCACTTTGTAAACAAAACTGAGCTTGCTCAAATGTCGATGAATAGCGCCACTGTTCCGAAACTTCAGCCCTTTACTGTACTTGAGTAACGCCCTTTTTTAAAATTCTGAGACTTGTTGACAAATCTACATAATATTCCCTTTGGTTTGACACCTCAAACGTTAAAATCCGTCCAGCCATCATTGAGGTTGGACTGTGAAAAGAAAACCGCTTGCGTATTAATATATAGATTATTAGTTCAGAAGTTCAGTTATGAGTCTTCATCGCCGGAGCCGGAAGAGGCAGAGCGCATTTCCGAGGGGGTGTCCGAGGGGGGGCCCGCATTGGGGGGGGGGGGCAATGCAAACTTTGTACCACCGTAAGGGGGTACGCCATATCAACTTTATTTATGCGTCAGACAAAAAGGGTCGAGATTATAGTTTCGTTTTCAAGTTGGTCAAAACATTATGAGTAAAAAATAACATTTACGATGTTACTGAGTGACTTTATATCCAAGATCATTGGCATGTTTCCATATTTTGAACTCACTGGCTTACAGAGTTACAGATCTTTTAAATTGACAAACATTAATTTGTTTTATAATAATAAACGGTATCAGGAAACTGACACATACTTTCTCCCTTCAAGTCATTTAAAACCAGAAACATATTTAGTGAAATAAAACAAATTATTAATTAATTATCACACAAATATATACCAAATGTTATCAAAATCGGTTAGAAAATAACGGAGATATTGATTTTTAAATATTTGCCATAAGAATAACATTGGAAAACGTACTGCGTTTACCGCCGAACTAAAATATCAATTATCTCCGCAACCAGTTGACGTAAACTCATGATTAAAAATACTAGATTATTTAGTTTTTCATGTCAAATTTAATGGTTGCAAGTATATTTTCTTTAGAGGTCACAGATTTTGTGAAATTTCAAAAATATGAATTTTTTAACACTTAAACCCTTATAACTTCTGAACCTGAATTTTTAAAGACATGCGGGTGGTTTCATTTTGTTTGTCATCTTAAGCACTAAATACCATGAAATGTTTATCAAAATCGTTAGAGCCGTTTTTGAGAAATTTTGATTTTTGTCATTTTTTATGGGTTTTTACCCTTAAAAATCAAAAATTCAAAAAAATGAAAAATACGCCTGGAGATACCACGGCTTTATAACTACATGCCAAATTTCATTAAAATCGGTCCACTGGTGTCATCTCTAGCTTTGTTTACATCCACACACACACACATCCACACATACATCCAAACACACAGACAGACTGACAGACACCACGCCAAAAACCACTTTTTTGGATTCAGGGAGCACTAAAACGAATATATCCACTAACAACTCAAACTCGAAAATTTTTACGAAAACAATACTTTCTCCATATACATTGTATAGGGGGGAGAAAGTAAAAATTTATTACAAATTGTGTCACAAAGTAACAAAAAAGTGGAACAAAGTTACAATTTTTCATATGAAAAAAGGATTCAAAATTTAAGAAAGATGAAGACTAACCCCTTACACCCCGCAGTCCCATCCCCGCGGTGTCGGCGATGCCTCAACGTCGACCTCCACCCCGCCCTGGACCTTGGACCGACAGACCCGCCACTACCCCTCACACCCCGCAGTCCCGTCCCCGCGGTGTCGGCGATGCCGCAACGTCGACCTCCACCCCGCCCTGGACCTTGGACCGACAGACCCGCCACTACCCCTCACACCCCGCAGTCCCGTCCCCGCGGTGTCGGTGATGCCGCAACGTCGACCTCCACCCCGCCCTGGACCTTGGACCGACAGACCCGCCACTACCCCTCACACCCCGCAGTCCCGTCCCCGCGGTGTCGGTGATGCCGCAAAGTCGACCTCTACCCCGCCCTGGACCTTGGACCGACAGACCCGCCACTACCCCTCACACCCCGCAGTCCCGTCCCCGCGGTGTCGGCGATGCCGCAACGTCGACCTCCACCCCGCCCTGGACCTTGGACCGACAGACCCGCCACTACCCCTCACACCCCGCAGTCCCGTCCCCGCGGTGTCGGTGATGCCGCAAAGTCGACCTCTACCCCCGCCCTGGACCTTGGACCGACAGACCCGCCACTACCCCTCACACCCCGCAGTCCCGTCCCCGCGGTGTCGGTGATGCCGCAAAGTCGACCTCTACCCCTGCCCTGGACCTTGGACCGACAGACCCGCCACTACCCCTCACACCCCGCAGTCCCGTCCCCGCGGTGTCGGTGATGCCGCAAAGTCGACCTCTACCCCCGCCCTGGACCTTGGACCGACAGACCGCCACTACCCCTCACACCCCGCAGTCCCGTCCCCGCGGTGTCGGTGATGCCGCAACGTCGACCTCCACCCCGCCCTGGACCTTGGACCGACAGACCCGCCACTACCCCTCACACCCCGCAGTCCCGTCCCCGCGGTGTCGGTGATGCCGCAACGTCGACCTCCACCCCGCCCTGGACCTTGGACCGACAGACCCGCCACTACCCCTCACACCCCGCAGTCCCGTCCCCGCGGTGTCGGCGATGCCGCAACGTCGACCTCCACCCCGCCCTGGACCTTGGACCGACGGACCCGCCACTACCCCTCACACCCCGCAGTCCCGTCCCCGCGGTGTCGGTGATGCCGCAACGTCGACCTCCACCCCACCCTGGACCTTGGACCGACAGACCCGCCACTACCCCTCACACCCCGCAGTCCCGTCCCCGCGGTGTCGGTGATGCCGCAACGTCGACCTCCACCCCGCCCTGGACCTTGGACCGACGGACCCGCCACTACCCCTCACACCCCGCAGTCCCGTCCCCGCGGTGTCGGTGATGCCGCAACGTCGACCTCCACCCCGCCCTGGACCTTGGACCGACAGACCCGCCACTACCCCTCACACCCCGCAGTCCCGTCCCCGCGGTGTCGGTGATGCCGCAACGTCGACCTCCACCCCACCCTGGACCTTGGACCGACAGACCCGCCACTACCCCTCACACCCCGCAGTCCCGTCCCCGCGGTGTCGGTGATGCCGCAACGTCGACCTCCACCCCGCCCTGGACCTTGGACCGACGGACCCGCCACTACCCCTCACACCCCGCAGTCCCGTCCCCGCGGTGTCGGTGATGCCGCAACGTCGACCTCCACCCCGCCCTGGACCTTGGACCGACAGACCCGCCAGTCACGAGATGTCAAGGACCGGTGAACGCACAATGCGAGGCATTTGTCATCGGCTGATTCCTCATAATGTTGAATGCCGTTGTTTGCACGGAACCTCGCCGGTTGCACACCAATTTAATTTTTCGGATAAAGATAATTCGATCGAATTTAATTCAATGGGAGGCCTATACAAAGCACAGTTTTGTGTACACACATCGAATTTCATTCGATCCAACTATTCATTGAAAGATTTACAACCATATGATCAGCCCATCGGTGTTCATCATTAATCCAAAACGTGCATTGGCAATGTACTTACTTACAGTAACAGATGAATCAAGCGTTGAGAATAAATTCATCTGATGAATTCATCTGATTCATCTGGATTCACTAGAGAAGACGCGGGATTCTTCTAATCAGTGTTTGAAGCACTAAGAGATGAACATACGTGAGATGACTGAATTTGAGATAGCCTAAACTCTATGTTAATCCGTGTAATTTCAAAAATTGGAAAATTACCTACAGATTTTACTGATATCTGTTTATTCGTAACGTTTATTTTATCCGCGCTGCATTACGTTTAGCTCGCAATTTTCGTCGGAAAAAACTATTTTGTATGGGTTGCAATTTTTTGAACGTTATTGCAACAGTATGTACCGTGATGATTTACTTATGCCATCACGGTACATACTGTTTCGTTTAAGATCAGTTTCTAATTAGCTATGTTAACTTTGAACTTCTGAATGTGAAACCTTTTAGCATTTGCCTGCTAAGGAAAAGCTATAAACGTGAATAGTTTTCTCGTTCTGAAATCTAATTCACTTGAATTCATAATCAACCAAAAAAAACTGACATTTATGCAGCTTTGACGACCGCAGTGTTCCTCAGTTAGAACCCACTTAGCCGTGTGTGGTGTTGGCGTTGGTGTTGGTGGGAGGCGGAGGCGGTTTCGACACTTCGTCGTCAGCTGCGCTCGTGACCGGCCAGCCTACGGCCACGTTTCGACAATAAACCCCTCGCTGTTTACACATTTGGTCTAAAATCTCAATCACTTGAATTCATAATCAACCAAA
This sequence comes from Flexamia atlantica, assembly GCA_035578135.1. NCBI lineage: Eukaryota > Metazoa > Arthropoda > Insecta > Hemiptera > Cicadellidae > Flexamia > Flexamia atlantica. The sequence continues at coordinate 24,178,396 of JAQJVK010000002.1, forward strand.
AAAACTGACATTTATGCGGCTTTGACGACCGTGGTGTTCCTCAGTTAGAACCCACTTAGCCGTGTGTGGTGTCGGCGTTGGTGTTGGTGGGAGGCGGAGGCGGTTTCGACACTTCGTCGTCAGCTGCGCTCGTGACCGGCCAGCCTACGGCCACGTTTCGACACTAAACCCTCGCTGTTTACACATTTGGTCTAAATTCTAGTCACGCGGTATGGATTCAAATTTATAAATTATTTGTTGTTGTATTTCTTTGTCCCTTTCCAATTTCTATAACCTAGTTTGTTGTTTGATTTTTGGTTGATTTTTTAAAAATATTTATGGCTGCAAAATTTCATTTTATAACCGGTTGGGCAGACTTCGCAGTGGGGAAAAAGTACTCACATGACGACTTCCGTCTTGAGAACTGTTCCATGATAAAATATTGATCATAATTACAGCGATCATAACCAAGCGGCCATCAGCTCACATCTGTTAAGAACGTGTTAATCAGAGTATAATTTACTGTTGTGTAATTAGACTTTATATCAATTTGTATTGAACCAATGCAAGTTTAATTAAACTATTTATTTCACGATTGAGAGTAAACGGCGCTGATAGGCAATACAGCTACACATTTGTATTGCGAGATGCATAGCTGCTTTATGGTACTTGTTAATGCTAATTTAAATTATTTCATGTTGAGTAAAGGGTAATAGTGGTTTACAAAACAGAGCTGTTTTATAACCTAACTATTATCGTGGGTGGACGTAGAGTAGGTAATATTAAAATTATAATTTAATTTTTCATTTCCAATCTATAATTTAAAAAGCAATACTTGAAACAGCGTATAGTGATACATTCATATTTATAGTCTATATTTTATATACAAATATTTGCAGTCACCAACAAGGAGCAACATTTAAATATCGAGTCTTGATTCAATTTGCACCCCTGTGGACCCCCTCGGGGAAGCGGAAAGATGTGAAATTTTGCGAACCACTGGATCGGAACTGACAAATATAATTTAACGCACACATCTAAAATTATTGTAAATCAAGGACTCTTGATGTAATTATTCACCACCCAAGAAACAACGTAAAAACGAGGATATTATTAGAGCATGCACTAATTTCCTAGTATAATAAACTTGTAATTGAAGGTTTTTACTTCAATTCTAAATTTTATTCTGCCCATCCTGCAGCTTCAGCTCTTTTTACAGTTAATTTGATTGTAACGATCCTTAATTAACCGATTATAAATCATAAGCATAGATGAATAGTGAATAGGTATGGATGGATTAATAAGCACTTTTTCTACTAAAGTTGGAATGTTTCTTTCCATATGGTGAGATTACACGTTCAATAGTTATCACAAAAATTATTGTGGAAATACATCTAGCAATCTAAACGAAGAGGTTAATTCACAAAAATTACTGCAGAAGTGCATCTAGCAATTTAAACGAAGAGAATATTTCAATTGCAAATAGCAAATGCCTGGTTGCGGTATGAGTCAAAATAGGCAATCAAAGATGTGAGATTGTGAAAATTGCCGTCAATCGGGGTCTAAAACGCTCTTGACCGCGGCTGACTTGCATCGCTATAGCTTCACGTTTCATCTACTGCGTCCGTTAACGCGTTTTACTGATTTTCGTCAAATAATGTAAACGTGAATCGTGTATGTGACATAACAAACAAACCACTTTTTTAATTCCCTAACTACTAAAGGAAAGGGATGTTATGATTTGTTGTTTGCAGAATGTAGACGACGTTCACTCCTCTTCATGTGGTGTAATCGTAATTTATTTTGGTACTTGTAAAGTTAAATCTCTGTAAGTCTCAACTTGAGTTGTCTATCAAGTATCTTCTCGTCATGCATGGGTGATTCTTACAAGGAACTGGTAAAGAATCTCCGTTGTTGTTTTGAAAATGTCAACTCAGCTTCCCTCTTGAGCACCTTCTCCTCATGAACTATCCTAATAAAGGACTGATGTGTAGAGTGTATACTTCACGACTGAATGTGTAGCACAGGAGGTACAGTCGGTGTCGCAAGCCAATGTGACATCACAGCTGCGCTATCTATCGCGGTGTTGTGTCGTGATACGAGGCTTTCCCTCACCATCGTGGGGTTCGGGCTTCACGACTCTGACTTTACAGAAACGATCTATTTATTGCCTACACCTGGCGTGGGTCTACACTCTGAACTCAGAGCCAGAAGTGTGAGCCGTTATGTTATGAATATCAGATCATGAAGAGATAGATATTTGGATAGAATCTCGTGAGTGAATAGATGAGAGAAAGTAATTGCCTGTAATATTATTACAACTTTTGTGACACACTGAAAAACTTTCCCCAATCAACTTTTCCCAAATTTTACGCTATATTGCGGCAATACAACATAAAAGATAATGAATCAATATTTCATATATGGGTTTAAGTATGAAAAGAATGTATAAAAGATGAGGCCTTCGTGAGAGTGCAAAATATAATGAAATAAATTCAATTTACTGTTTACTGCTAGACTTCCTTGTATGTGTTATCTTAGTTTACTCCTAAATTGCTCAGTTTGGTTTTGGAAGTTTGCCACTTCTCGGCTGTATCCGGCAGTCGTGGGCGTTGTTTCTGTTGTAGAACGGCCGGAGAGAGCCGAGCCGGAACTGCTGGGAACGTCGGCGATGGGCAGAAATGTGTCAGGAGGCTGACACAACTCCCTGCATTTTATTGCAAGAACAACTAACTATCTTCAACTATCTCTATATTTAAACCTTTCCTTTTTCCCCCTATACAAATCATATATGGAGAAAGTATTGTTTTCGTCAAAATTTTCGTATTTGAGTTGTTAGTGGAAATAGTTATTTTAGTGTTTTCCGAATTTAAAAAATTGGTTTTCGGAGTGGTGTCTGTCTGTCTGTGTGTTTGTATGTGTGTGTAGATGTATGTAAACAGAGCTAGGTACGAAACCCAATATATATAGGTCCGATTTTCATGAAATTTGGCATTTAAGGTAGCAAACCATGATACCTCCGGGTTTTTTCATTTTTTTAGAATTTTTGATATTTAAGGGTATATACCCCTAAAAAACCAATAAAAAATTAGCAAAGTCCAAATTTCTCAAAAGTGGCTTAAACGATTTTCATAAAAATTTCATGGTTGGTAGTGCTTAAGATGCGAAATAAATGAAACCACCCGCATGTCTGCAAAAATTTCAGATTTAGGAGTTATGAGAATTTTAGTGTTAACAATTTTTTTCAATATTTACCACTATAACCTCGAAAGAAAATATACCTGTGACGATTAAATATCGCTTGAAAAAATAAATAATCCTATTTTGAATTATTAGTTCACGTTAACTGGTTGTGGAAAAATTGATATTTGCGTTTTGGAATAAACGTGTGGTTTCTCTAATGTTAGGCCTATACTTATGGAAGAAATTTAAAAACCGACATTTCTCTTATTTACCAACTGATTTTATTAAAACTTGGTATGTATTTATTTGTAAAATTTCTGGAGAAAGTATTCAGTTTCCTGGGTTTCCTGATACGATTTATTTTAGGGTCTGGAGTCAAGTCAAAGTGCGTTATAGGCCTAAGCTTCGTTACAAGCATAGGCTTCTGGTGGTTCCATACTACAAAAGAATCCAATACAAAAACATATTTTTAATATCAATTTAGAAATTTTGATAAATTTGGTTCACTATTATTCAAGCAAGGCTAAAAATAAACTCGTTGCAAAACTTGTCTATAACTTGTGGGCGTTTGGATATGTGATTTTTCCCAATCAATTAGATCAAAAGACAATGTAGGATGGATGTGAAAGTTTTTCTTATGTATCTTTGCCTCTTCCAGTATGAACTTTTTGGGGTTTGTTAAAGATTTTGTTGGCATATATTCACGATTTTCTAATACATGCACAACTTACTTTATTTATAAATTAAGATGTTTGAGTGGTATATAGTAACAGAAATTTCTCATATCAATTCTAATTATTTTTGTATAGCTTTTGTCAGTTCTTTATATGTAAATCACTTTTTAGAGAGATATAGTGAATTTCCTTTATAGGAATTTTATCGATAGGCCAATAAATAACAAAACTATATTTTTAAATAATTAGAAAACGCCCTTGACTGCCTACCAATAGTAGGAATAAATCAACCGTGTTTGCCTCTTGAGCAAAGAACTTGTAATAATGTTCCACATCTAATAACTTTAGTTCCCGTTTTTACAGTTTATGTTTCGTGTCTAACGATTAGCGCATAATAGTTCTCATTTGTATTAACGATTTTCCAAGCACAAAACCCCTTTAACTCGTAGTTGCAAAACAACAAGAAAAGGCCTCGTATGGAATTTATTGACGGCTATAACACTGTTGATTGGTTAACCGAGCGGGTTGAGGGGAATGGAAAGTTAGCGGTTAAAATCAAACCATGGCGGCACAGTTGCATGGACGTGAGCGATTTGCCCTGCGGTACGCCAACCTAGATATGGACCTACTGCCCTCCGTGTTAACGCTCGTCAAGCTCTATTCTTAAAATATTTTTAAAAGAGGGAAAAATCGTTGGGTTTTTTTACTAAATTCTCGTATTAATAAGCTAAGTGGAATATATTATACTAGCAGAACCCGTGGCTTCGCTCACGATAAAAATTATCGTCTAACCTTGATATGAAGAATCTAGAGGACTGAATAGAAAATATTTATATCAAGGAATATATAATGTAGAGATATGTTTGTTTTATGGCGGAATGTAGGATAAAAAATATATATGCCACAGTAGATAGTGGAGGTTTTCTTTTCACCGTTATAACTCGAAAACGCCCGAACTGATTTTAACTTCAAATGTGTCGATTTTAAAGTACTTCTTTGTAGATTTACCGTTACGTCCTGGATTGCCTAGTAGGGCATCAATTAAGTACAGTAAAAGGCTGAATGTTCGAAACAGTTATGGTGCTATCCGCAGGCAGTATTTCAAACTCGATTCACTTAGTTTTTAACTTAAAATATGGGCGGGTAGTAATAGTTTAAGATCAACCACTGATTGCAGCATTTATTTTGCCGTGAAAAGCCGGGACACCGTCGAATTAGATTTGATGAAAAAGGAATTCGCCCAATTATTGTAACTGACATGATTGTAATTATAAACATGAAGGCCGCCCTAAGGAAATAACTATAGCTCCCGCTGCCTAAAAGATGATACCACATAATGAGCTTATGATTGAACGTATAATGTACGAAACTAAACCAAATGTAACTGTTATACAGTATACGAATGACCTAACAAAATCATCAAAACAACCATAAAATCATGATAAAAGGAATCAAATTATAAATCAGCTGTAACAACGTATCCGTTTGTGAAGCTAATATGCTTGATTGAATAAAATTTGAAATTTAAACAAAAGATCATCCATTACATCAATGTATACAGCTGTATACATTGATTAAATTAACATGGGGCATTTTCAAAGCTTCAGCTCCACCAAAAACCTCTAAAAACGTCGAATTAAAAAAAATCCGTTCTTGGTGAATGCCAACACTCTTTAAGGAACGTCCAGCAAATTTTTAAGGTTCTAGGTTAAGTAGTTTAAAACTGCGTATGTCGAATTATACGAAACACCAAATCATCGGACAGGCATAGTTGTAATAAAAAAATTATTCGGAACGCCTCCAGGAAAAACGATAACTCCCGCTACCGAAATATATATGGTGCCACTTAACTAATTAATGGCGGATTTTATCTAAACTAAATGTAACTTTTATATAGTACATAATTATGTCCTTGAAACAAATCAATAAAAATCAATGAAGCCATGATCAAAGAAATCAATTTATTATAATCTGTATCAACGTATACATTTTCGAAGCTAACTACCAGCTGATTGTTTTATGAACATTAAAAATTTAAACAAAAATCGTCCAACATACTTTTAAATGGGAAAATTTGAAAACTTCGGCCTCGCCAAAACCCCTTTATACTACGAATTTTGTAAAATCCGTTCTTAGCGGATGCCTACGCCCTAAGAGGAACATCCATGCAAAGTTTCAAGGTTCTAGGTCAAGTAGTTTGGGCTGTACGATGTTTCCACTGAGTGGTATTTGACAAATATATAGTAGATTTCAAATTGAAAAAAATGATTCATTATATTAATTTCCGATCACTATTATGTACTCATTTGTTTGTGGTACGATTTAGAAATAGAAAACAGCCAAAACCAAAATTTTAGTTAATAATCATAGGACGGATAATCCGATCACGTTACGATTTTGTGATTTACCAAGAATCGATTTTTCATTGTACTTCCTTCAAAAAGCACATAAAAAACTATTCTCCCTTGCAACTTTTACCTCTGAACCTCTTCCGAAACACGTTTATTGTTGGAAATCAAGGCTAGTTTCCCATCGCTACCTTCATCAGGAGCGAATTAATGATAGGCCTGGGCTTTAAACACGAGTTCGCCCCCGGCAGGCGTAGATAGACCTTCTCCTATCGACCATCGACCTTCACTCTAGCTCCCGGTTTTGGATGTCGTTCGCCGACTGGAAACTGCCGTTATAGACGATTTGAATATTGGGAATGTTAATAGTTCAAGGTTGATTACTAAAACGCCTCTGTCGATTTTGCCCTGAGGCCTGCTTTTAAAAATAGCCGGGTGAATTTCGATCTCTTTTGCTCTTCTAGCTGGAGGAGCGTAAATTAACAAATTTCACCGGGTAATGTTGTCGTCTTGGGAAAGTGAGAGGATTTAAAATTGATAAAAAAATAGCATTATTTATACTATTAAAATGTTTCGCTACTTTGCAAGCTTGTACTGATCATTAGTGCTGATCATTTAGTTTTTCTTTATCTACGGAACTGGAACTAGTGTTCCTGGAAATGTTCCTACTTGGTATGGATTTGAATCGCCATTTCTACAGTACTCTTTTCGTGTATGAAAAAAATCATTCCCTGAAATAAGATAATTATAGTTGTGTCCAAGCGAGGTCTTGCACTTTTCCATGCAGTGCCCGGTTTTAAAAGAAAGCTTCATAAATTCAAAATCAAATTCAGGACAATGAACTGTTATGATATGTTTTGCATATTGAACTGTATCTCTATAGAGGGGTTTTAATTTTTTAATTTGTGTAAAATAACAAAAAACTTAGGGTTGCCACTATGCGTAATAGTTACCGTCCCTACCCACAGAGAAAAAACAATGCTTCTTCTCTGTGCCCTACCACAACATTTTTTGACTTACTTGAGAATGTTTGTTAAAATTACATGTGCCTGCATTTCCATTAACAAAAAGTCCTTCGATCGGGGTTATTGATATCTTTAATAGATGGCCAGCTGATAACGGCTTAAGGTCAGATTCCGAAATTCTCATGTTTTTCACCATTGATATATTGCAGGGTCTGAGCATAGCAGAAAGCTTCGCCCCGTACCTAATCCCTGCCCAGTGGTTTGTCATCGGGAACGCGTCCAAGTCAGGCGACGAAAGTCACTCGGATACCTTTCCGTCCTGTTTTGTCGCTGTCCAACCTTTTCGATCCTGAACAGAAATGAAATCGCTCGGGTTTGATCGACGCTCCCAACAAATCGGGGCACTTTCAAAACCGTCCGGCTTTGTCGTACTGTAGTCCGACTTTGCCGTTTCTGGTTCAGAAATTATACCAGTTTGTCACCTGACTCTCCCAACGAACCGGGACATTATCAAACCAGTCCGGATTCGTCGCCATCCGACTTTTTTGCCGTTCGACATTGCATTTACTTGAAAATCGTTCGAGTTTGTCGTCGTTCGAATTTGATACCGTCCCTGTTCGTTGCTTCCATATCCCCCTGTGGGCCGGGCTGTCAGAGGACGTATTGCTGCCTACTGTCTTAGCCATGACTGACCAGTGATGTTGCTGTTGCAGGGTCTAACCATAGCTGAGAGCTTCGCCCCACACCTTATCCCCGCCCAGTGGCCCGTCGCCTCCATCCCCCTGTGGGCTGGCCTGTTGGAGGGCGTGCTGCTGCCTATTGTCCTAGCCATGACTGACAAGGCGTTTGTGCGCCGAGTCGCTGCCATCTACTCCCGCCGCAGGCCGTCTGATATGACCAAGCCACCTCAAGGTATTATCTTACTTCTAACCATGTTAATTAATGTAAAGCCAGGCTGTAAACCCATTTTGTTTACTCTTTACATGTTGTAATTTAATGGAAATAAAATAGAATGTGAACCGGTTTTATGATTGCTGCAGTCAGTCTCATAACTACCACTTTCATCTTCTTATATGGGTTTAGGGAAGCTATCCCAACCAGATGCTTTATGGAAGTGTTGCAATTTAGTCCCTTTATTTGTCAGATTTGTTAAAGAGTGCTTTGGCAAGCATATGGGAACCCATAGTTAATTTTACCTTTAGTCTTTTAACTTAACTGGATAATAATCCTGATTGGCTAATCCCATGCTTTCATAGTGCACCTGCTTGGCCACAATGACTAAAGCTACTGATACTTTTTTAAAGAGCGCTGTGGGCTCTTTTTACCTTGCATCCTCCCCCACATGGGCCTCGGGCCTGTTCATGGAAGTTATCAAGCAGTATAAGGAGTGAGCTGGTACAGTTCAAGAGTGAACAGTGCTGCTAAAAGTACGCGACCACAGGGGAACTCGCACCTATGATATTGCTATCCTATTGTTCCAAAGCCAAAAAACAACCAATTGCGCCACGACTCACTATTAGCAGAATACATCTCCAGCTAAAGAAGAAGTAGATCCTCCCTTCAGCATGAATTCAATATTAAAAAATATTTGCAGCTAACAAGTGAAAGTAAATGCCTTATAAATATCACTTTTTGAATAATTACCCTGCATGCAGGCATGCATGGAAAGTTCCGGCCGTTCAACAACTGCCTGCTGGAGCCGCAGCGTCCGATGGAGACAGTCCGTTTCCCCATCACTAACGGCTCCCTGTTCACCAGCCTGGATGGCCGGATACCCATCATTCACAACTACAGGAGGACTAAAGGTAGACTGAAATGTTTTGATGAGTGTGCATTACTAAGACTGCTATTTTTTTGTATCTCCCATATACTTGTGTTCCATCTACTGTAATAGCATGATCTACTATATTTGTTCTTGAATTTAAAGTCTCCAATGGTCCTGTTAAAGATAAATCTTTGATTGTTAACTTATGTATCGCAAGCTCCTTTGAACTTGATAGCATAACATTCAACCTGTAGTAGAATTTTTTGGAGTTCCTCCCCATTTGACAAACCCTCAGTAATCGTTCCTGATAATAACACAAATTTTCTCAAGATATCCTAGTCTTTAATGTCTGCTGAAAGATCCTGTAAAATTACTCAGATTGCATTTGTTAAATCTGTTTTAGATTTCCTTCTAAATTAGCTGGTGTGATTTTTAACCTAAGGAAACTAATGAAAGGTCTTAGTTGTCATCGTATAAGTGTCATAGTAAAAATTAACAAATTAGTTTTAAAAGACTTACTGCACAATACAACTAAATAATAACTAGACTTACTAAATATACCCAAGTACAATTTAACTAACCACAATATAACTAATAATTATACAATATAACTAGTAATATTACTAATATAACTAAGTTTTAAATCAGGGAAAAAATTTAAAATTCAGAACAAACGTAAAACATCTTTTCATTACAAAAGTATTCCTGATACTCCCATACTGAAGACATTTAAATAACTTTGGTGTATGTTTGTTTAGGGGTTCGTACAACCGGCCCACTTCCTTCGTACCACGTCAACCAGAGGTACCGCCCCCCGACACCGCCCCCACCTGATGTCCCCGACACCCCCCACGGGGGCGGGAAACTCCACAGCAACATCATTGTGGCTGACATCAACTGCGACAGGAAAACCGAGTCACCTCTCAGCCCCTTCGCTGAGGTACTAGTTCCCTTGACTACATGTATTAAAATTATGTTGTAGAAATGTATATTTATTTTTAACAAAATTTAATAATTGAAATACCTCCCAATTGAATCTTCAGTAGACCTGTGAGCGCTGTGACGTGAAAAATTGAGTGTAAGTTGGCTCTTTGGTTGTAGGTGCCCACTTAGAGACAATTTCGCTGAATTCCTTTAGTGGTTTGCCCCACAGAACTCAAAAGTTTCAATGTTAAAATCGGGATGAGCTTTAATTTGACAAAGTTTCCATAGTAACCTAACAAATGATTAAAGACTTAATTTGTATAAGATCGTAAAGAAATTATTGTGATGAATTACAAATAACAAATCTCAAATCCAATAAAAAATTATTTTCTTGGATGATAATAATAGTCATATCATTAGCTAGTTAGCTAGTTATAAATCAATTGATACAGTAGAATCCCGCAAACCCGGACTTCGATAACCCGGAATTCTGGATAACTCGGAAAGCCTGCCAGAGCAATAAAGTGCACTGAGATTCAGTGCCAGAGCACGGTTTGACACATATAAAACAGTTTTGGTTTTCATTAAGTTTTTTGTAACTGATAATGTAGTTTTTGTATTTTTACTATGCAATAAATAAATAATTTCTTATAGAAATAAAAGAAACTAGTCTAATTTTTCCTTATTTTTACTCATTTCCCGATAACTTGGAAATTTCACAAACCCGGAAATCGTTCGGTCCACATTAGTCCGGGTTTGTGGGACTCTACTGTACTTAGTTAACTGTAATAATAGACCTTTGGTTATTTACCACATTATGACACTCAGATTTTCAAACAACAAATTTGGTTTCTAATTAAAGGACTCTGGTTGGTTATATTTATTTAAAATAAAGGAAAATATTTAGAGTTAACTCACTTGACACAGGTTTAGATGATCACAAAGCAAAGAAGTGCAATTAAAAACAGTTATAATTTTTTGTCTAAAATGGAGACTTCTTCAGATGTAAAGAGTCAGATAGAGATACAATTAATTCTTGGTCTGAAGAAGTCCCAGAGGAGAGGCAATTTAAGAACCAACAGATTTTTCTGTCAGTGACATGATTTTTCACTTAGATTTAGATTTTTAATCTATAAAACCTTCTCTGGTTGTAAACTTTTCATATTATTTAACCTAACCATAGCAAGATAAGATGGCAACAATAACAAGAGCAATGTAGGGTTAATTGCAGAGGCCAGGGAAATCACAAAATAAATTTTTATAACATTAACTACTCGTCTCCATGGGCCAGTTTGAGGATTAAAGAGCACAGAGGTATATATAAAACACACCAAGTCAAAAATATTATCAGGCCAATAAAAGCAAATAATCAGAGACAAAAAGAGTGGTTTCAGAGTAAGTTATGGAAAGCAAGGCCTGGAAGAATAAAGAAGAACTGAGCAAACAAGAAGAAGAAACAGAATATAAGAGCAACACAGATGATATATTATCTCCTCAAGTGGTCCAAAGTTGACCATAAAAAAATTGCAAAAATTCAACTCAGAAATAATTTAAAGACAGATAGAAAATTTTTGGAAACAGGGTCCTTCTTAAGTTATTATATTTTTAAGTTACCAGAGAAGAGGGATTTAGAGCACTGTTCTAATAAAAATTTTCTCCCGAGAATGTACCTATACAAACTTTCTGGATGATGCAGCTACATTTTACTGTGCCAGGTTCCAGTCCACAAGACCAAGGAGCAGGGGCAGTGCTACACTCAGCGCCTCAGCACCTCCGAGCTACGAGACCCTCCGCTGCCGCCCTTCCCCCAGAACATCCAGCAGCTGCGGGAGACGCTCTTCCTCGAGACGCAGGACTCTGAGGACTCCTACGAGGAGTTCGAGGAGACTTGCGACGAGCCGATCTATGCCACACTGTCCTCTAGAAGTGCCTGCTCTGCGACAACAGCGGCCAATGACGACTTTGAGTTCTACCAGCAGGAGACTCCGAGAGAGAGGGAGTCCAAAGCGCAGTCACAGTTTCAAGGCAGTGTGAGGCGGAGGGTGTCTAGGAGCTCCAGTATTGATAGAATACTTTCAAGGCAAGAGGTGAGTAGAGAAAGAAGGGTATTTAGTATATAACGACTTACAGCCTCAATAACTGTCTAAAAAACTTTTGCAGCTAGCATAAATGATTGCTTTGCCCCAGTTACCCTGAATACATCATAAGTTTTTCGCCCTTTTCATTTTTCAAAGTTGTGTCAAGAAAATTGAAGGGGTCCCCCGTAAAACTTTCTAAACGACAAAATTTCAAAATCGAAGATATTCAGTGAAAAAGGTTCTCCAGGACATGAGCTACACCGTGGTATATTTTGTTTTGAAGATATTTGAGTTGGTAGCCCTGGTTTCGTCTGTCAAAGTTTGCGTGCTTTGCGAGACTGCACGGGCTTTCTGGGTAATAACGTTCTATTCGCCGAAAGATGGAATCCCCGCCGGTCGTTGCGCTGTCACCCAAGGACCAAAATCGCGTAAGTAAAAATAAAAGACGTGGAGTAAATATTGGAAAGTGGAAGGATAAGACCAGGATTGAATAAAGAAAAGTTGGATTACCCTATGTTTCAAAAAATAAGAAGCCAAGGCCTGGAAATTGCCCCCAAAAGAGGTGGGTAGAATAACGTTTTAAGCACCACATGTGGATAACTTTTAGCAAAATGACGTATCACGTTTTATTAACAACATTACGTTTTTGTACTTTTACATCAATAAAATTGTTTTATATTTAGTTTTATTTTTGTATCTATTGGTATTCCTACTCTCCCTCATGTTTTCTTCCAAAGTAGAAGAGCAGTCCGTCAGAAAACGTTCCAAGCGCCAGTCATTTAGAACGTTATAACCCCTAAAAAAACACGTAAAATGTTTTAAAATGCTTGATGGCAGGTACAAATTCAATATAATGCTACATTATGATGTTATAAATAGGGTGTTAAAAGATTATACATGATTAGAAGTTCTAACCTTAAAAAAACCGTACATTTTAGAATTCAACTTTCAACCCTTGATTACTCAAAACTAGGTTTTTGTCGTTTAGAACTTTTTACGGGGGACCCCTTCAATTACATTTACATCAAGTTTTATATTGAGGGTTTGAGTCGTGACGTGACTTAGGTTGCATAGGCAAACCAGTTAATCATATTAGCCACCAACACGTTTGTATTGCTTATGACTTTTGATAATATTTAGTTACAGCAAACCTGGTCACTGGCACTTAAGAGGAAAACCCATTTTTTAGATTAGTGTACGCTAAAAAAAATGTAACTGCAAATGGATTAGTTTTCAAGTTTATCTAAGTTAGTAGTGTAATATCAGATTTTTGTATTTAAGCAAGAAAGACATAAATTGGTGGCGACTGCAAAAACAGCTGACAATTTTATTTTGATAAACAGTATTCATATTTTAATAGTTTTAATAGTTAAAAATAAAATTTCAATCTTTACAGAGTGATGATGAGACAGAGAGCAGCCACCGCCCTCCATTGTACCGCCCCCAGCGCCCCCCGCCGCGCCGCCCCCCGCCTGTCCCGCCGCCCCGGGCCACCCCCCACCCCGCCCCCGCCCCGCCGCCTGGCCCCCGTACTCTCCGTCGACTCTCTGGTAGCGGCTCTACACCAGGCGGACGTCAGCTATCTCGACACCGGAGACCTCTACAGGCATGGATCCGTACCTGACCTCAAGAAGGTCTTTTACACTGGATTCCTGTGAACATAATGAAATACAGATTGGTGAAGATAATAATTAAAAGTTATGCCTCATTGGGCATTGGGGTGATTTTACAATAAAGCTCATAAATCAAATGTGAGATTCTTGATAGCCATAAGCCTAAAAGTTGCAATCTCACCTGGTTCTAAATGAGACATAACATTTGATTTTTGTTTTTATTAGTAATTGTACAGATCACAATATCAGTGTTATCAAAAGTTAAAATCAAAGCTATTTATAAGTATACGTCTTAAAATTTAAATGAAAATTCAAAGACTCTTTAAAATATAACAATACTGCTATCAGTCCATACTTAATTGGGGCAATTCATTAGGGAACTAGAACTGTTCAATATTTCGATGGCGGTATTTTTTGTTTTTCATGCGTGGTAAAACTTGTCCAGCTTTTTGGTTTATAGTGGAATTAGTAATCGCAAGTATAACCAAGCCATTCCACTGTCTCTCCAAGCTTTTGTAATTGGAAGTTAAAAATTTTTACTTTCACATTTTGAATATTTTTGTGGAACTGTACATTTAATTAAGTTTTGGTATCAGGGATAAAAATAACTTGAAAAAAACTCTTGGAAGGTCAAACAAAAACCCCATTTGAGTCATTGATCTATGAAGACAATCAATATGTTTACGCTTTTTAATCATTTAATCATTGAGTGTTAGTATAATTACTGGTCAAAATATACACGTAAAGAGCTTCTGTTCAAGGATCTAATAATTGTTTGTGACTATGATTTTGTATCTGTGCAATTACTACAGTTCATGTACAATTGTATATACAGCGTGTAGCCATATGTTTGTAAATTTTGGAGTAAATACTTAATATATCCCATTTAATGCCAGATAAAATTAGAATATAATTTATGATAATACAGAATACATCACAAATAGTACAAAGAGTTTAAACATTTTGAACATGGTATTTTTTTATTGAAGTATCCTCTTTATTCCAAATAACACATTATTGTAGGTATTATTCTATGAAGTAATTTATAACCCTCATGTTTATTTTGTAACTCTCTTAAAAATTATAATTTTTGCCATAACTGGCTTTAGATGGGACACTTAGTACTTCAGGAATCAAGATACGTAATGATGTAATGATGTTAGTGAGGCTGAGCCAAAGATACAACTGTTAAAACTTCAAGGTATTAAGATGAGATAACAGTGTCACTTAGTATCTTAAATAATATACATTTTCCGAATGAAACATATTTTGGGATTTGATGACGTCAGTGAAAAGAAACATTTTTTAATTATTACTAATTGTAGATTTGATAAGTGTCATAAAACAAAACTTTTAAACTATATAATTTGAAATAAAAAAGTTTTGTACATACTTGAGATGAAAAGGGCATTTTACAAATGCTTAATAGGGTTATTTATATGTGACAGTAAAGCTCTTAACTATAGACAACTCTGATACCATAAAACCTCATAATCTGTAATCTAATATCCCCCTATTAGAAACCGATCTAAGTCAGTAAAATCATGTTGACACATCATATCTATATATAAATAAATTTATTTTAAATAAAATATTATTTTTGCTCATCTAAAATTATTTTAAACCTATTGCTGAGTTTATACAAATTTTATTGTTATGACTTAATTTTTTCCCTTGAATATAGCTCTTCTCTTATTAAGGGTATCGATTTATAGATTTTTTGCTGCAATAGTTCTCTTTATTAAAAATATTCTTGCTGAGCATTATTTTTTAACAATATTGTGTACATCTTTCCTTTCATTTAGATTATTTAATGCTTTATCACAGAGAAGAATCAATCAGAGGTCGCTTTTATATGGGTCTTCTGTTGCGCCAAAGTACTAGGTACAGTTAATTCCAGTTACAGTTACAGTTAAGTTACTAGTTACTAGTTACATCCAGTTACTGGCTAGAGTTAAGTTAAATTAGGAGAGGGCAGTGACAGTGCTGCTGCTTCGCAGTATTAATGGTAAACTAAGTCCTTTTCACCAGCTGACCAGCGCTCGACACAGTCGACACACCCTGAGCGCAACATTAGAAAATACCTCTGTTTGATTATTCTCTGTGGCTTTACAGAATTTTGCTTTCAATTCTCAGACGTATCTCAAAGAAAGACATGTTTTGACAACACGTTATTAGAGAAGAAAAACTCTATTAAGAATATTATGATTAAGAGTTCTTAAAGCTTTATTTGAAACTGAAACAGCTTTCTATACAGTTTAATATTTTTATAATATTGCTCAAGAACATGCCTACATTATAATTATTTTATTTTAATACTTATTGTAAATATATTTGTATATCCAATATTTTAGTTTCCTTTCACCCTTTTAAATTCCCTTTAGCTCAATGGTTATGTATTATGATCTATAAGTTTTCCATTTGTATACAAGAAATCAGAACTTAAAAATAGAAGGCTGCAACTACATTTTTTCTAGTCAGAGAAGGCTGCAAATCATTGTGATCAGTGATATTAAATGTCCTAAGACTTCTTACAAATACTATAAACTCACCATCACCAACATCAATCTTTAAATTTAAAGAAAAGATATTGTTTTAGTAAAAATAATAACCATTTTATTGCAGTTGATAAATATACACTGCATTGAAACGTCAAATGATATTTGAAAATTTTAATTCAACATCATTGTCAAACCCTTCTGCGGAGATGCCTACAAATTTAACCATCCCAGTGGCTGATCATGAACTCGTTTTCTGACACCAAAAGGCAACGAGTTCATTTGGACACCAAATGAACTCGTCCAAAGTTCATTTGGACACCAAAAGGCGTTTTTGTCAAGATTTGATTTGACTTTTGATCTGGGCTGCTTAAAATACCTTAGGGAGTTTATTGAGGAAATTGATACCGAGATAGGACTGTAAACGCTCAAACATCACTGTCCTGTCTTGCTCAGAGCGGTAAAAACCTTCCCTGCCTCTGGCATTTTAATTGTGTATTTCTATACCTTGTAGAAGTGAGTATTGTATTTGCAGTTCAATCCCACTTAAAAATGTGTACATGCTGGGAAACGTGAGCAGTCCCAATTCTCTGAAGGCGCCTTTTCATGACTCTAAAGGCTGAAATATGCTAATTATTCTCACTGTTTTTTTCTGCAGCTTGAATACTCTTCCATCCTAAATTTTGCATAGCCTCCCATTCTTAATCCATAAATTGGTGGGGTTAAATTAGGTCAAAATAGGCCATTTGGAGTACATCTGTAGAATATAATTTTGAAACGTTGCACTAAGCAACAATTCCGGGTGCAACCTTGAAAAAAAATAGGCACTAATGTGGCCAACTTGGTTTTCCCAGGTCAGACCTCTGTCAAGGTGTATCACCAAGAATTTAACAGAATCTGTTATCCCTAAGAGGTCATCATCCATCATTACTGAGCTCGTGCTTTGTTGGCGCTCCTATGCAGTGGTTGTGTCATCTGTGAATGGATCATCTTTCATTCTGGATCGATGAACAATGAACATAAAGCAAAAAAGGGTTGGCCCTAAAGGCAGTGAGACACTATCAGACTTTTTATCACACAAAACATCACACTGTGCAGGGAGATAAAATAGCAGCAAAAGTTTCATATAAATTTCATTGAGCACGGTAAAAGAGAACTTAGAGAGAGATGTAGAACGAGAGCGAGAGAGAGTGAGAGAATGTGTACGGTGATCTGTCCATTGATCGATTGCTTGCCATTAGTTATTGAAAATAGTTGATGAGTTAATGATTTTTGAAAGTTAAGTAAAAACGTTTTGATAATGTAAAGTAGAAACTGCTGTAGGGTCCCCCTCATTCGGAATAGCATGGTTTTCACTCAAATTCTGGCTGTGGAAGAGTTTCTCATGTCGGTAATTCGACCGTAAACATTTTGAGAGAGAAAATGTTGATTATGACTAGAACACTTCTCTACAATATGTCTGTTAAAAGCTGAGAAATAAATTTATCACATAGGTAATGATTGACTTATATTTATATTAATAATTAAGAACTCCAAACTCGTAAAACAAACTTTTAACTATAAACCAATTAATCCAAAAATTACACCAGGCAATGTCATAACATAAACATGACATCACACGAGCATTAATTAATATTAAATTTAATTAATATTAAATGTCAACGCACATGGAGCGGCGGTTGAGACAGCGTACGGAGCGACGTTCAGGGCGAAATAGACCCTGACACACTGTCACACATCATACAAGACGCCGTACCAGACTTTTATTTGATCCTCCGTCAAAAAACCGCCTCGAGAGCACATGATGTGCAGACCCCTGACACACTATCTGACTTGCACCCTTCGACCTCCTCCCTGAGCGGTGTGATGTCTTGTGAGATGAAACTTGTGATAGTGTCTCACCGTCTTAAGACTGATTCCTGAGGGACATCTTGGACTTTATTTTAAGAGAGAGCTGACTATCAATTTCAACGCACTGTCACTTTAACTGGTTTTCTAAGTAGGATTTTAACCATTTTTGTGATAATCAACACATGACAAACATCTCTAACCGTTGCAGCAGTGAACAGTGTCTCATGAAGCACTCAGTCAAAAGTTTTTGAATGGTCAAGAAATATGCTGGTGAGCACATGTTCTCGCCTGACAAGGCCATTGACAACCATATCAATAAGATTTTTTATTGCCTCAACTGTTGAGTTGTCATTCCTAAATCCAAAATGATTCGGAGACAAGATGTCAAAACCCTTAAGGAACTTCACTCAGCCTTTCCAAGAAAAGCCTCTCGAAGACCTTGCTCAAAACAGACAGAATTGAAAAATGGCCTGCAGTTGCCAGGGTGCACAGGATGTTCCTTCTTAAACAGAGAAATCACTTTGGCCATTTTTAGCTGGGCTGGAAAGATTCCAGTTTGGAATTAAAAGTTGGCCAGTTTGGATTTTTTTGGTCAGTGGTTTCAAAAATGCCTGAAACAGTGTTTAAACAACTAAACTGACATTCCACTAATGTCACCTTTTTTCTTTTGGGTTTCAATTCCTCAATGGCACGCACCATCTCAACCTCACTAACAGGAGAAAAGAGCCATGGATGAAACCAGAGCTCCATATGGAGTCACAAGAAAATTTGGACTATTAAAAGGTAGACTGAAACTGTTATCGCTTTATTATCAAACTGTTGAAAAGAATTTATTGCCTACTTTTTGAGAATCTGTGATAGTTTTTTTTTGGCTATTTATTGATGGCCAATATAGAAAACTACACCTATAAACAATAGGACTTTCAAACCGTCTCATTTTACAAAATGTTGAGTAATTATTCATCCTCAACCAAAGGAAATAGTGGGTGACTGACAGTAGCGGAGAGTCTGTGGCTGCTCAGCAAAGATACTTCATCAGTCACGCACTCATACGTCTTTAGTTTTTAAAAATCAGACCTTCCTATTATTCAGTGCAATTGCATTATTTAGAAATTGACATTTCTTATAATATTGCACATGTATAAATACCCCTATTTCATCAGACTTGCATACTCAGCAAATTTCTAATGCTTAGAACTTAGAACCATGCTTCTACATTACATAAGCGATTTTATGACATTTTTATTCCCTCTATAAGAGTAGCTTGGAGAATGAGTATGCAAGTCTGCTGCTGCAGGTAAGTGAAAATTGTGTTGTTAAATCTTTATCCAGTAGAATTCAACCAGAAGAGATAATAAATCAAGTTTTTTTATCTAGATATGTCAATAGATAACAATAGAGAATTGTATTTATTCCTTTTAAGGATAACATGGGATGAGGAATGACAAAGCAGGTTTGCTGTGATGGAAATGCTAAACTCGGGTATTTTAAATTTATGTACAATAGATCTTATGATCTTATGTTTTTGTCATGTCTAAGTAAGATTAAAATTTTACTTATTTCCCATAAGGACTGTTTTTGATATATCAGTAACCAATGGATATAGAGCAATCATTCAAAATAAGATTGGTTGAATTTTGACCAGAATTCAATAGTGAAAACAAAAATTATATTTTCCAAACATTTCTTATCTGGAAAAACATTATTGGGGGTTTATTCCCCTTTACCCCTTATGTGCTGACAGTCCAACAGGGCTGACTGTCTGAAGGATTACCACTTTACACATCTTTACCAAATTTCATTGGGATTGGACCAATGACTTTAAATTTAAAGTCAATGATTGGACTATTGTTATAGCCACTATTGTGTTAACACTTATATAATAATATAGTTAAAAAATCTTATGTGTCAAAGTGGTTAGTTTTGGAAATAAATTAAACATCCAAACTTTCATATGCTATATAAATAATAAAAATCATATTTTTATATTCAAAAATTGCGACAAATATTTAATACTTAAAAACTTTATATCAAATAAAGCCTTATATGATTTTAATTGTACCTGCAATTTGACTTTTGGAAGAAATTTTCCTTCATGACTGCTGTGTACAATCCTGTGCACAACATTTTATAATCCTCTGGAAACCTTTTTGCAGATTTTTTCATTAGCTGAATACAGAAAAAAATAAAAGGAAACAATTATTTCAACTATGCAGTATTACAAACATTTTCCATTAAAATACAAAGCAGAGCTTATAACATAACGTGGGCCTCAGACACAGCTAGTGTATCTATTTGTCATGCCACATGCATTCTGCAGCACTGAATGCCTGAACGCTCTATTTATTTTAAATGGGTGTTTCAGAGGTACGTGTCACATGAATTAATAAGCGCACCATAATTTTCTAGTGACTTGGCTTTCTTGATATTCATTATTTTCGGTGTTACAATAAACAAAAGCACTCTGTAAATATATAAAGCCTATCTTGAGCAACGAGCTGGAATCAAGTATGTATACTTCTTAAGAAAGACTAGTCCAACTAAGAAAATGTTTGAACACTGCTGACACCCTTCAAGATTTCCATTAACTTTACTAATAACTGATGTGGTATAACGCTTTTTGCTTCCACCCTGCATGATATAGTTGTTTTCATCACAACGAGCAAAAGTAGTGTGTAGAAGAATTTTAGTGTGTGTTTCAACAGCGAACCTGAGCATCGCATGTTTAGAAGACAATTAATATAAGCATCAAAAAGTAGTAATTTTGCTTTATGTGAAGAACAACGTTTTTATCATACTGTGAAAGTAAGCTTTTAATTACTTAAATTCTTCTCATAAGTTTAATTTCTAAAGGCATTTAGTATTATATTATGTCATTTAACACGATTTTATTATATTGTTTAAAAACATCCCAAAACACACTCTCAATATATACAAATAAATTAAACAATATTTGATTATAGTTTGAAATCACACAGGGATTTTCAGTCCTAGGACATAATATAAATGTGATTTCACAAACAAGGCCGTCTTGAGGGGGGGGGGGGGGCAAAAAAGGGCAAATCAGACTGTCTAACAGGGAATTTTAATTAAGTTGGAAAAATTAATTGAAAAGGATTTGTGTTCATTAATATATGTTTATATTCACCATTTATCATGAAAGTTTGTGAGGATAAAATATAATCACAAACATTAAAGAAACAAAAATTCCAGAACTGCCTTTTTTGTAGATTGGCAAAAATTTTAATTTTACCACTTGGCCCTGCTATACCAGTGTTATCTTATAATTTAAGTGCCAATTAACGTTATCTTTTAACGTTACTGGTACTTAAATTTCCTTAATTAAATTTTACCATACTCCATAAAAAATATAACGTATTCCACATAGAAATTTAAAAAGTCAGTTCTTACTACAAAGCGTTTTTGTTGTGACTGAGAACGAGGCTTACATTTGTTTGTAAGAAAGGTTAACAGCATTCATTTCTTATTTAAATTAATTATTCATGTTTGGTCAAATGTTTTACCTCTACAAGCGGTCTCTAAATGTATTAAAATAATATTATTCCCGTCATCACGTCCATACCGATTGTTCCTGTTATTGTCAATAATTTTCTCCTCGCTATAAAAATTTGCAATTTCACAATTCCCAACCATGCAACAACCACGAGGACATATGCTGCCAAACTCCTTTTCCCTCTCAACATCGTTTACACGGACAAATCTTCCACGGGGTTGCCGTGATTTATTGACATCTTTATTTCGTCCGAGATTTCTACTTGTAGAAGAAACGTCGCTACGTCGGTACTAACCGCCGATATCGTCCCCTTTCCCCTCCAATTCCTCCTATTTCCCCAGCGGATGGTCGTCGGTCCGTGACACCGACCGTACTTTCGTTGAAACAACCGTGTAATACCAGTAATACCGACGACCTGGGAACCGGCACACGCCCGGGGTCAGTGGGAGCAGGGCTGCTGCAGTAGCTAGTGGATGTGTGAGGAGGTAAGAGAGCCTTGCAAACATGGTGACGAAAACGTTTTGTTTTAGATTTATTTTAAGTTTTTGGAGGCCACGGGCAGAAAAGTAAGCTTATTTTTTCGGTTTTTGAGTGTTCAGGTTTTTAACAATATTTTTTATGCTTCACGGAAAGTAAGTTATTGTAAACAGTGCTATAGTTTGTAGGCCTAAGACTACGGAGAATTTAAAACGATGAAAGGTGGATGTGGCGTAATATACTTCATTACTTTATTTTGTAGTGGATGATGGATTCTTGCGAGTGAAGTTCTCATTTGATTTATTTTAAATTTCATCAGGAACAAAATCAACGACATAGGTACTTACAGATTTGTTGGTGTAAAAATTGTAATATCTGCAGTAAATGTTAACAAAATACATATTTCGAAGTTGTAAAATAAGAGTGGTAAAACGTTTTTGATGTGTGTTATAACTTACAGATTCTGTTTTTTAATGCAAACATTTTATTAGAAACAGAAGCAATGTTTAAACAAATAAAAATATTATTATTCAAACGTATCCAAACAAATCCGAGTGGATTCATCTGCTGTTCAAAGACAATGCGATAAGAAAGATTTCATGATTTCGTCTACAACTGTACCTATCAAACAATAAACCAATTGCGCTTGTTTTTTCGTAGCATTGCATAAACATCTTTCTTATTTCTATAATTTTATGCGTAAATGATATCAACTAATTGATAGTAATTTAAATTTATTTATAAATAAAACAATTTAAAACTAGGTTACGTGATTGTGATAATTTATTTTTAAAACAGTGGCTCCTTAAAACAAACGGAAACTCAACACAGTTTTTGTGGCCTATCGGCAATAAATCAGATTACCGGAACTGATAATTTCCCAGATTAATGTATGTACAGTATGATGTAGAAAAAGAAAGCCTCCGAAACATTAAAACTATGTTTTTTCTAAAATTCGATTCTACGATATGGGTAAGTTAACTAATGTCACCGAGATTAAGCGATCTGGTCTGATAATTTTTTAAAACTAATTTCGAACAGTGTCGATCTATACAATGGCATATTTACTGTTTATGCGAATAATATTGACTGATATCGAGAATATCCATTATTAAATTCTAGAATCTAATAAACGCATTGAATTTTATACTTCTTTTCAGAAACTAGTGGCATGTAGGGATAGGGGTCAACCCATTGATCATAAAAAATGTAAATGGATACAGAAAGTTTGCGTCGGTGTATATATTACAAGGTTTTAATTCCGATAGTAACAAGCCTTTGCTAAAAAAAAATTGTGTTACTTCATTCAGCTAGTTTTCCTTAAATTTCTACTCCCATATTTATTATTATGGACAGATACAAAGGGCGTATTGGGCTTCACTTAATCTGATCTTCATAAATTTCTACTCTCGTAAAACTTCACGCCAAAAAAGCTCTTTCCAACGGCTAAATTATTTAAATTGGTTCACAAATTTAAAGGTTGAGTATCGAACTAAAAAAAACCCTAGTTTAGGTATTTAATAAGTTATGGAAAATATATCCGTATAATACCTCCATCTTTACATGGTTAAATCGGTTCAGAATAGATAGATAAAATATTGATTTGCGCCAATTTGCTATATAAACTGTAAAACCTGATGAAAGAATTTTCATTAAAAAATGTCCTTGGGAAGGATATTTTTTCATTTAAATCTCTTTGTTTGGAAATACATTTTAGCATTTTTCTTTAACAAAGCGTATTAAACTCATATTATTTTGTTTTATTTTCTACATTTTAAAACATAATGTAAATCTGATTTGCTAGATTGCTGTTTACATTATTGGGTTATTGATAAAGGGCTTTGTCAATAAGACACAACGATGGTCACATTCTGTCATACATTACATTACTTTAATTCTGTCAATACATTTTTAAGGTAACCAATTAATTATCAACATTGTTTCAATTCAGCTTAATTAATTCAATTAATAATTGGATAATTATCTTTATTTTAGCAATAATTTTTGATTAACCACTACATTTTTATTGGTCAAAATTCCTTCTACTATGTTTTTATTTTCACCCTCGTTATTTTGAGGTTATGTTTTGATCAGCTGGAGTGACGTCATCTCGGATATTGACGTGGGTGGGCTGGTACGCCTGCGTGCAGGGGTCGGCATGGCTGTCGAGTAGTGTTGATGTGTTGGTAGTGCCGGTAATGCGGAGGTGTACTTCTAATCATATTTGAATCCCTAGAGTAGTTAGTATTGATAACGTGATAACGTGATAACTTGTTGAACATTGTTATTCATTTAGCAATAATGATTTGCTTTGTAGAACCGTAATTAGCTTAAAAATAGTTAAAAACAGGTAGCTGATTAATCATGATTTCTTGAAATTGATTACCTGAACTTGTTGAACAAGGTTTACTCTGTCAATAAAAACAGATTGAGATTACCATTTATTTATAATTTTACACTTAACGATTCGAATGCATTTTTATACATTAAGGTGTAGATTCAGAAATGTTAAGCAAAAATAAAAGGTGTTGAATAATAAATTTTGAATATTAAACTGATTGTTATATGTTAACATGAAGAAAATATTTGTTTATTCGATTCAACTTTTTCTCATGATCGGGAATAAAGAAAACACAATAAAGTTCATAAGATGCATTTCTCTCAAATTATTTGTAAAATCGTGATGTATAGTAGATAGGAAATAGAAAGACACGCACAAAAGTAGGTGTGAGGCTTATTAAATCACCCTTCCAATTCTCATGTGTTAGCACCTCAGGTCTTGATAAATTATTGACGAGCTTTCGCAAATGCTGGATATTTGTCATTTATAAATTAACGAAACGAGCCAATTTAATACTCAGTTATAGATTTTATGTGCAGCTTAAATAAATTCAACACTAAATGTAACTATGCAAATAATTATAATCACCATGCCATTTTATTTTGAGTGATAACAAGTTTGAGACTCCTAACTCAAATAATTAACTTGATTTTATTTTACATTTCAATTCATACAGTCATTTGCCTTATGCAAACATTTTTATGGGATTTTATTTACAACATAAACATCGATCTGCACTTAGCTCTTGGAGATGAGAAAGAGCTCATTACATTCAATCAATCAGTTAATCAAAATATATTTAATCGTAATCTGTACATAATTGGTACATTGAATAGAGTCAGTCTTAAATTACGTCAACAGATCACTGTAATATAGCCTCCCTAAAATCTACAAAACAAAACGAAAATTTAAAATTCTTCAGTTACTCACAATTACTTTAAACATTTGCACAAATCAGTTGACTAATTAACCAGCACCTTTCTAAAATTCCTCATTAGAGTTAATAACCCTTTCAGATAAAAACGTTGTAGTTTAATCTTTTCAAAATAACTTGGTATGTAATTAAAGGGTCTGGTCAACTTTACATTTTGATCATCAAAAACAGTTTATTGTCACTGACCCCACTGTCAAGTTAGCAGTTTTTACTGGAAATTTGTTATTGAAGCAAACAAATAGGTAACTAAGCAATATTTACTATCTGACTGTACTTAATCATGACTTTGTCGGTGCATTCCTTGTAAAATAACAAACTTAATATTAAAAAAAATATTATTTCTTTTATTTGTGATTTAATACTTTATTCTGAGAACTTAATAAGCATTTCGTATTCTAACTTACTCAAACAATAAGTAATATTATCAATTTTACTTAAGCGACCGTTAACTAATGAGGCATAGCTAGATGCTATGCTCATTTATTAATTCCATAAATCCTAAGCAGGGCCAAGCGGCAGTGATGTAGTAAAGTGATTTAAGTGACTCAAGTGATGTTGAAGTGATCAAGTGACAATGGAGGCAGAAGATCAGCATAGCAGTCAGATCTCCCTCGCGGATGAGGCAACTCCAGGTTAGTTTGTGTTATTAGATTTGTCAGTTTGCCAAGTTAAATCTTAACATGACAGCGATCCTCAGATAAATAAATATATTGAGAAGGAATCTATTCTTAGTTGCTTATTTGAAAAGAAACCAAAAAACTATCTATTAAAAATCGTAATAAAACTTTTAAAAATCAAATTAATTGTGATAGTAAAATTACAATTATGCGACCATCATACTAATAGTAGAGGCCCGAAAGTTTGTGAGTTTGTTTGAGGCACCATCATGCCAAACTTGGGTTTTATGTCTTCTATGTCAGCCCCAGCTCAAACTAATTAATGAACAGACTGATTTGGTATTTCGTAGAGGCATTGGCGTGTAGGTACCGGGGGAAAAGGGAAATTAAGGGGGATTTATCCCCTCCCTTGACCCTAGCTATAATTTGTAAAAAATAAAAGTTTCTAATCAAGTTGCAATTTTGAAGTAAAGTTTATACCTTTTGAATTCAAAGGGGAAAAAGACGTTGTCGTACACAAATTTAATAGTTTGGTTTTAAACGGCCGTAAAAATCAACCGAGAGCGTTTCTGATTTCGAGTGAACTACGACGGGAGTCGATTAGCGTGATCCGTGATCGCCGTTTTAAAGTGAATCGCGCCAATGCTTGTAGAAAATCGCGAGAAAATCTTTGCCAATGTCGCGAACAGTCGAGAAGGTGTAAGACAAATTCGCATGTTTACCAACAACAGATGAACTGGAGTTTTGCTGAAGACAAGAGAACAGCCATACAAACCATCGCTCATGTTCAACGCTGACAGTTAAATGACGAGAGACGAGAATAACTCTATGCGAATTCTTTTCTTGTTTAAGGAAAGTCTCATTTACCTAGGAACTTTTGAGAAAACCTTTACCCGACAACATATTGGTAAAAGGTCTCAGTGACAATATTAGAGGTAAATGATATCATGACAGCAACGTAAATGTATGTGTAATGAACGTTATGATGTTCTTGATTAGCCCTTCACGTGGGAGATAATTACGGCAATATATATCAGTTTACAGAAAATAATTTTATTGTATCTTGAAGAAAAATAAATTTAATACCAGGTTTGTGAACTATATTTTACATTCTATTTTTACATTCCGAGTTATTTTAGCTCAAAATATCAACTAGCTAAAACCCGCTATTTAAACTCGGACGCCAATATTAGACCTACTCTTGTATTTTTTATAATCTCGAAAAAAAATAAAAGTTGCATATTGTGAGGAATTCATTTATTTCCATTTTGACAAGTGGCTTATTGTCGTGCGTTGATAATAAGTCAGGATATATGGTTTCGCGTGATGTTGTTACCCGTAAAAATCACGACAACACCCTTGAGGGCGGGGACGCATTACGACTAATTTTCGATCGAAAATCTAAGCGCTAAACTAGACTACTCAATTGCAGATTTGCTTGCAAACACTTTGGAAGTTTTTTCATAAATGTGCTGTGATATGTTATAGCCTAACTATTTCCAAACCATGTCCATATGTTTTTCTCAAACAAAGAGCGAGTTTGATTTAGTGTTGACGGATAGCGCCACTGTTTTCAAAATTCAGTTCTTTACTATCGGTGCTCTTTTTTAAAATTCAGAAACAAATCGTCAAATCGACATAAAATACTTTTAAGATTAGGCCTACAACTTAAACGTTAAAATTTGTCCAGCCGTCTGTCGTAGAGTTATGACCGTGAAAAGAAAACCCCTCGGGTATTAGATAGATTCCTGGATGTTCCAACTTATCCATTATCCGACCAGGGACAGCCTCAGTTAGTTTGCATGAATGGAGTTCCACATTTTGTTTTTTGTCCCTAGATCGCCGTAAAATATGAGTTTATAGTTATATATTTTTAACTTCCCGGGTGTTTATAGCTCTAATTTGTTTAAATTTGCCGGCTGGGTGCACCCAATCCTTCCTTTGGGGGGTATCCCCCCGCCCCCCCCCCCCGTATCGCTCCTGTCAAAGGTCTATCCACACTTCAGGGTAGAAGTAGCCAGATCATAACTTCGAGCACATTAACATACTTTAAGCCCCCTTATGAAGATCACATGCACACCTTAAACTTTAAACCTTCTATAACAATAAGGTTTCCACGATTGTATGATTTTAGTCTCCATTGCACTCATTCCAACATATACGAAGAATGGAGTCGACAACAAGTATCTAATTAATGAAAAAATATCTTGAACATTTTGGAATAATTAATACAAAGTGGAAGTCATTATTGTACTTACATCATACTGATGTAGGCGAAATGAAATATCACGCTTATATTGTGAACAAAGTTTGTAGAGCCTATAGATGGAGGTTATAAAGTAAATAGAAATTACCATTGTTAGAGAAATACCTAAGCCTTGCCGGATTTACAGACGTAGAGGCCCTTCGTCATGGTGGAACGAAAATAAATAATATTGTCTTACTGTCATGGTTTTTCGAAGATCTCAGTTATTAAGCCCTTACGGTAACGGGCTGTTTTCATAAAAAGAGTGATGAAAACATTTTTAACGAGCTAGTGAATTCGCTGTTGGAAAGTTATGAATGTTTTTGTGAAGATAGAGTTCTGAACACATCATCGAAGGAATCCTGTCAGACCTCAAACAAGGTGAGTCTATATTGTACTTGTTCAGATTTCTTTTTACTCAAATGAAATGAATATAGTTATAAATCTTACAAAGTGCAATAGATTTCACCAGGCCTAAGATGAATAAAAGTTTTCTACTGTTAGACTAAATAATAATTAAAATACCTAGCAAAATAAAGTGCCACATAGCCTACTACATTTACCATGAATTTCTTATGTTACTAAGAGAAAAACATATCAGGTTAACCGTATTTGATAAAAAGAAGTTCAAAGTTTTTTTTATCAAGTGAGTAAAATAAATGTTCAGGTTTTAAATGTTATATAATTTCTTTGTGCAGGCTATATTATGGTTGAAAAATAGTGTTCGCACCTCGGCCGAAAGGGTTTAGCAGCTCTCGATCATTCTAAATTCTCGACTTCACTTGGAATTTGAAACACGATCTCGAGCCCGCAAAAGCTCATTTTCGGGCCTAATTGCGAAACATACTAATTTTTAAACTTTGACAAAATTATGGGTAGGAGAAAGTAAAAGGAAATACTCCCTTGCAGCAGGCCTGAATACACAGCGAATTTTAAATACAAAATAATATATTTCAATCCAACATAGCGATTTATGACTTATTTTTGTAAGCTCCATAAAGAAAAATATGGGGAATGAGTTGGCAGGTTTGCTACTACAGGTTTGGTAAGACTCGGTGGTATTAATTCAATATTTAGGAGATCTGAAGTAGAAGAAGCCATAGACCAAGTTTTCTCAAGATATGTTTATAAATAAGGAATATTTAGATTTTTTTATTTTCCTTAAGGATAACATGGGGAATGAGTATTCAGGTTTGCTGCCACAAAAAATTGGAAATATCGGGGATTTTAAACGAATATTCATTAGACATTATCTAGATGAAGCCACAAACCAAGTTTCAATTAGATATTAGGTTGAAAAATGACCAGGATGTAGAATTTTTCTGTTTCCCATAAGTTTAACATTGGGACAACGTACTGTGTTTACCACTTTCAATATTTCGGTAACCAAGGACATAGAAAATAATTTAAAATACCGTATACTGAATTGTGTGTTTTTTCGTGCTGAACCCAATGGTGCTAAAAACCTAGATTATTTTAATTTTTCTACGTAAAAAACTAAAAAATCCTCTCCTAGGGGGGTTATCCCTCTTACCCCTCCTTCCGGTGGTCCGGATCGGGCTGGTTTACGAACTCGTCCGAGATTTTACCTTTTACTAATTTACATGTCTGTACCAAATTTAATTACGATCGAACCATATTCAAGGCCGCTATTGTATTAACAGACAGACATTATATATATATATTCGAACGAAATGGTGTTTTTTGTTTCTGGCGGTCCCAAAACGAAAAGTTATCTTGGTCTCGGGCTTAGGTCTTACCACAGATATCTCTGGCCTTACCTATGGTAATAGCTTATTCCTTTAAGAAAAT
The DNA here is from genome assembly GCA_035578135.1 of Flexamia atlantica. NCBI lineage: Eukaryota > Metazoa > Arthropoda > Insecta > Hemiptera > Cicadellidae > Flexamia > Flexamia atlantica. The sequence goes on from JAQJVK010000002.1 coordinate 24,208,214, forward strand.
CCGCTAAAAAAGGTCTTGTAGCGACTGCATTATTATTAAAATCACCAAAACAAAAATAACTAATTTAGGAATGAAGAAAACTGGTTTCAAATTGTCCGCCTTTCGGAGAACGGCGATCGAACGACGGTGATGACGATGACGAAAGCGACATGCGCAGAGATGAGTTTTTGTAAATACGCCATATTGCAGTCGTTTCTTTAGTGTGTTTCGATAGGGAATTTTATGATTTTTAACGTTTTGATTAAATATTGTGATACGTAATGTGGTTGTGGTAAAACTATACAGGAATAATTCATATAAAATGTCTGAACCTTTTCAAAACAAGGTGAGCATTAGTCATAATACTGTCAACTATTGTCTATCAAAGTTGATACTATAGAGGTGAATTTTGCAATTCTTTTCATTATGACGAGCGGATATGAACCTTGTCACCCGCCATTAAGGTTGAATATTGCTGGTTCTTCAATATTTCCCCAGCATTTCCCTATCATATTTGATTTCAAATGTAATAAAATTCCCAGATTTGTGTTGAACGCTCAGTTTTCCAAACTTAAATAACTTTGTGTTTCGTAATAATAACTCTTTGCCTAGGAATGTAATTCTTTACATAACAAATAAATTAGGGTTGGTTGCAGTCTATCCCTGACTACTGTAAAGGTGTAAGGCCAAACATTATTTTTTCCTCTCTTGCCTACCTGTGTTGAGACAACGCCAGGAAATGTTAAAACAATTTTTAATGTAAAGAGGCAAGACCTATAGAGGTCTGTCATGTCCAAAAAACAATGCATGTTTGCCCACATGTCACAGGGAAAATGTTTTGATCTATCTAGGCTTACTTATAAGGCCCTTTGTTGAAAAAATAGGCTGTGGGATAAACTGATGGGATGATTAAGGTGACCAGACATCCTATTTTTTAACGACGTGTCCCGTAGTCCCGAAGAACTCTCTCGGGGCGACCATTTGTCCACCCGTTTTGGTGTCATTGGTAAGAAAAATCCTTTAAAAATACTTATTGCGTAAAAAACTTTTAAAATTTCCGGTTCTTTTGTAGTTTTCTAGTTACTTAAAATTAACGGTTAAGATGAACTAGAGTAAGTTATAGCACATATCTTCAATCTGAAAGTGTCTAGAAACCCACCAAATGCTCCTAATTTTTCAAAATTTTCCGAGGGAGGACCCCTGGACCCCTCTCTCTTTTTGGAGGGGTATGGATATACGTTTAATGTAAAAAACTCTTAATACATTTTTTCGGTTCTTTTGTAGTTTCCTAGTAACTTAAGATTAATGGTAAAGATGAACTAGAGTCTAGCACATATTTTCAATCTGAAAGGGCCTAAAAACGCTCCTAAATGCTCCTAATTTTTCAAAATTTTCCGGGAGAGGACCACCAGGGTAAATGTTCACTTTCCAATGGTTGTCTAGAAATTGAACAATTTTTTTTTCAAAATGTAGGAAATTTTGCGCTGATTCCGGAAATGATAGTTTTTTTCCGCGGAAAACATCGGAAAATGCCGGAAAATCGGAAAAACGATAAAACAATTTTTGGCTCCGAAGTAGGTCATGTGGGTACTCAAATCAATCGGGAGATTGAGATAAAGAAGAATATGCAAGAATTTCCAAGATTAGACGCGGATTAACAGAGTTATTGCTGGAAACGTGCTGGAAAAGTCATGGATTTGCACAAAATGGGTTAGTTTTAGGTGAGTTACGCTAAACTGTGGGATCTAAGGTTAGGTTAGGTTAGTTTAGGTTAGGTTAGACTATGTTAGGTCTAGTTAGGTTATGTTAGACTATGTTAGGTTTGGTTTGACTAGGTTAAATTAAGTTTGGTTAGGTTATATTGAATTTGGATAGGTTAGGTATATATTGAATTTGGTTAGGCCCTCCCTAGATTATACCTATTAGGTTTGGTTATGTTAAAATAGGTTTGGTATTGTTAGATTAGGATTATAATATCACATTCTTTTTACCAACCTTATCCTTGCGTAACTTAACGTTTTAAACCAATCCTAATATAACCTAAACTAATGCAACTTTTATCACAATCTAACAAAACCTAACCTAACCTAACCTAACCTAACCAAACCAAATACAACCTAAACTAACATAACCAATCCCTATCTAATTTATTCCAGCCAAATCCATCTTCACACAACTTAAACAAAAGTTGATTTAAAATTTTTTATGTTTTTTGGCTTTATCTCTTTTGTACGTCAGATCGTGAAAATTACTGCAGATTGTTGTTCAGCGTGCAATTTCCTTTAATTTGAGTACCCACATGATATGTTTTCGACAAAGTTTGTTTTTGGCTTTTCCGACGCTTTTCCGGCCGTATCTCCGTTAATATCCGTCGGATCTTGAAAATTCTTACATATTCTTGTTCAGCTCGTTCTCCCGATTAATTTGAGTACCCACATGACCTATTTCCATTAAAAAAATTTTTTCCGGTTTTTCCGATTTTCCGGCATTTTCCGACGTTTTCCGCGGAAAACGACTATCATTTCCGGAATCAGCGCAAAATTTCCTATATTATGGAAAAACAATTTTTCAATTTCTAGACAACCATTGGAAAGTGAACAATTACCACCCCCAGACCCCCCTCTCTTTGTGGGGGGGTATTCCATATTCCCCTCACCCCCCGGAGGTCAACATCCCGTTTTGGCTGTTCCAAAATCTGGTCACCTTAGGGATGATCCAATTGAATTTCTGCTTTTCTCTGAAGCAGTGTTCGGTTTGGTCTTCAAAAAGAATCGTGGAATCTTGATAAAATACTAATTTCTAATCCAGAAAATAAACCATGCCATAAATTATAGGCCTACGCCTGAAGTGAGGTAAGAAAATGAGTCAAAGCTTGAGTCTTTCTATTTGCTTTCGGTTCCTGTTTATTTATTGTTACATTATCCTATGTGTTTACATGGAAAAAGTGTTCCTTGTGAAAAGTATTTATAAACGCATTGGTGTGTGCAAAGATAATTTTCAAAATAAGCTAATTTAACCTTACTTCTCGGTTTTTGATAATTGCTCCAGTTTGTTACCAATGGGCTATGTGTAGTAATATAGCTTAATATAGGCTAATCCTAAGGGTACCTATGATTTTCTTGTGATTTGACGAACATTATAGCTGCGATAGTTGAGATGTAGGCTAACTTATAATTTTCGAAAACAACCAAGATATTTGTGAATAACAATACCTATCTAGGGTTAATACTACCAGCATGTTGGCAAGCCGATATACAACCAAGGGATTCGCTGAGATTGTACAACCACAAGATGTCAAGAGACTGTTGGCAGGGCCACAAGACAGTCCGATGATAATAATGGTCATTTCTAGCCGTAATGAAATCAAGAGATTTGTCTTATGATGCAACCAGGATTTTTTACTTGTTGTACGACTGACTGAGGGACCTAAGGCTTTAAAGCAACCAAAATATTTGGTGGCCTCAACATAGCAGAGAGAGTAGGAAGTTACAGAGATAACTTAGATCATCCTGAGACTGACTGACGATGGCAATAAAAGATATTTGATGGTAGAGAAACAACTGAATTAGTAAGAAATGTACAAAGATATTTACCACGACTACCACAACCGAGAGATTTTCTAGTCTGATTACGTTTTTTGTAAATTTTTATATGTTTTAGCCCCCTGAGGCCTCCCCCTCCTGGATATATTTGAATGGCATCAAATTGACATTGGGGAAATGCTTTCAATTATGGAATAAGAATAAAGAGGCTTCAAAAGTAACTAGTGATTAAATATGTGACAAATATATTTTCTAAAAAAAAATTGGCAAGGCCTACATTAAAACTTACATAAGTTTGGATAACGAGTCTTCAGTTACTTAAAATAAAAGGATTAGGCATAATGATTATTGCTATTGGGAAAAAATCTAACTTACTAGTTGTAAACCGATTGGCTTTTAATTATTGATCTCGGTGTCATTGGAGAGAGCTCTGCAAAAAGTTTTCACAGGAAACAAAATGTAAGGTCAATCTTAAAAGAAGAACCCTTGACACAATCTTATAGTTCGGTTTGGTTAAGTTAAAGTTTCTCCCTATGATTTAACAGTGGAATAGAAATTTCAAGTAAAATAGCTTATTGGAGGAAACACATTTTTCTATCAGCAAAGCTGTATCAATCTTGTTTTTATTTGAAGGGGTCCCCCGTAAAACGTTCTAAGCGACAAAATTTCAAAATCGGAGGTATTCAGTGAAAAAGGTTCTCTAGGACATGAGCTACACCGTGGTATATTTTGTTTTGAAGATATTTGAGTTTGCAGCCCTGATTTCGTCTGTCAAAGTTGGCGTGCTTCGCGGGACTGCACGGACTTTCTGGGGAAAAACGTTCTATTCGCCGAAAGATAAACTCCCCACCACTCGTTGCGTTGTCGCCCAGCGAACAAAATCGTGTAAATAAAAATAAAGCAGGTGAAGTAAATATTAGAAAGTGGAAGAATAAAACCAGGAAGGAATAAAGAAAAGCTGGATTAGGCCTACCCTATATTTCAAAAACTAAGCAGCCAAGGCCTGAAAAATTAGCACAAAAGAGGTGAAGTAGAATAACGTTTTAGGTGCCTCCTTTGGATAACTTTTAGTAAAATGACGTATAATGTTATGTAACAACGTTACGTTTTTGAACTTTTAGACCAATAAAATTGTTTTATATTCAGTTTTATTTTCGTTTATGTTCGTATTCCTACACTCCCTGATATTTTCTATCAAAGCAGAAGGGGCAGTCCGTCAGAAAACGTTTCAAACGCCAGTCATTTAGAACGTTATAACCCCAAAAAAAAACACGAAAAATGTTTAAAAAAGCTTAATGGCAAGTAAAAATTTAGTATAAGGCTACATTATGATGTTACAAATTGGGTATTAAACAATTATACATGATTGTAAGTTCTAACCTTGAAAAAACCGTAAATTTCAGAATACAATTTTCAACGCTTGATTACTCGAAACTAGGTTTTTGTCGTTAAGAACGTTTTACGGGGGACCCCTTCATTTAATCTCAAGCAAAACGTAATCTAAGACCTAGATATGATATTATATTTTGACTATGAGTAGGCTATAATAATTTTTCTGTTATTCAGGCTACAAGAATTGTGGATGAAGCAGAAAAAGAAGCAAGTGAAGTTTTACATTCACTTCTTTCTGTTGAACGAATAGAAAAACCAGATAACTTACAAAATATCCAACATCAGGTATTGTTATGTTGTGTTATGTATTGTATAATTAATAGTCAGGTGATACTCATAAAAATATTATGTACCCTCCTGTTCGTACAAGTTTCAGCAATAGGCTACTGTACCGGTACTTCATTAAGTCTTTGTAGTTCAACCTTATTTTCCAAGATACCTGATTCTTACCTTTAAAAGTATTTAAAGGTATTTTGGTATTTTTATTGGACTCTTGGAGTAAATCAGTTGAATGATTTGAAGAGATAAAGATCTTTCCTAACATGAAATTCTCGAATAACTTATACATAACTTAGACCTCGCTATCCTCTTTCAACCTTGAAAGGGTACCCGATGTTAAAATTATACCCCTGGTAACTTTTATAAATATGATAACTTGACATGACCAAAGTTAGGATTAGTAGAAGTCTACTAAAAGAAATGTTACAAGATAATTTTTAAAATTAGCTATCTCTGTTTGGAAATTGGTAGAATTTTTGCCCCTGGGCGATCTCTAGTTTAATGTTTGCGGAGCGTGGGGAGTCCACGGGATGGTATGAGATTGTACTCTCTCCTCTTGTCCTTTTTAGTATTTATTGTCTTGAAGTAGTTGGTCTGAGTCTTATACATTATTTTTAATGCAATTCATAATATCGATTTCAATTTCAGTTCATAGAAGCAGGGCCGCCGACAGGCTTTTGGAGGCCCGGGGCAAAGTTTGGCCTGAGGCCCCTCAATAGATAAAAATCGTAGATAAAAATACTGTTGTCTCTTGAATAGCTAAAATCCTAGATCCTGCTGATTAAAAAAGTTTTGTTCTTTTGTTTTAAGAATGTTGAATTGAATATTATCTTAATTTATTCAAAACAAACAATTTCATTGTAGGCCTGAAGTAAACCTTTCATTTGTAAATTTATTCAAATTTAGAACACAAACTGTAAAATTAGGTAAAATTAATTTTAATATGCCTCATTAATCTTATGGTTAGAAATTCAAGACTAAACAATGTTTGTAAAAAGCCTGTACTTGGGGTTAAATAGGATTAAAGAAACAGTTCTAAGATTGAGGACTACCTAATTAAACCCCTTTATTGTTTTTTCTTCTATTAATTAACTCCCATATTTCCATAAGGCCTGTGTGACGTCAACAGGAGACAATTTATCCGGTTGCATTCCAAGATCTGAAGACAAGAGTAATGGTACACATAGGTTACCTCAGTCAAAAATGTAAACAAATCCTGACGTCTTCTGTAGACCGGAAACCTAATAATCTCCAGTTGGAAAAAAAAGTTATTGCTCTTGACCAATCAGAGGAAGCATATTACTATTACCTCCTTTTTTACCCCTTAAATAGCTTTTTTAAATAGCCTTAAGGCTATTTTTTACCCTTATGCTAATAGAGCTGCTTAGATCCGGATATCGGGTCTATCATTGACGTCACAGGCTTGGATCCACAGGTCATATTGGAGAGGGAGTAAGTCAACCTGACAGTATAATATCAGACTGTGGATTCTCTTCTAATCTACAGACCTTGGTTGTATCCTAGCTATGGCATGTTACTTTTGGGTAAAAGTAAAGCCTACATCAGAGGTGCCAGTAATAAGAAATTTCTGATTAGCCAAGATATTTTATCGTACCAGCTGGAGGGTTCAGTCAAGCCGCATTCTTCTAGTCGCTTATGACTTCACGATTTACTTAAATTTTTGAATGAGGAAAGCTGCATTTCATTGGATCAGCCAGGGGCGAACCTATAGGATTTAATTTCGGGGGGATATTCTATAAGAAGGGGGAAGTAAGTATTTAGGTACTCATAAAAACCGCACTAATGTGACGGTAGACAAATGAGGTCGTCGCGGTAGGCGAGTATCACGTCACAACAGACGAATATGGACGTAACGGTACCAGTAGGCAAATATCGTCGATGCGCTAGATGAGTATCTTAGTTGTGGTAGATGCCGCGGTAGACGAATGTCTCAGTACCTAGAAAAATATCGTTGTCACGTCGCAGTTGACAAAAATCGTCCTCGCGTCGCCGTAGAAAACAATCAACTTCGCGTCACGGTAGAAAAAAATCGTCTTCGCGACGCGGTAAAAAAAATCGCCGTCGCGTTAAGGTAGACGAAAATCAGCTTCGCGTCGTGGTAGATAAAAATCGTAGTCGCGTCGCGGCACCCGAAAATGGTTGTCTTGTCGTCCAAAATGTTTGTTCTCAAAAATTTTGGGGGGGATATATCCCCTTTATCTCCCCCCTGGGTTCGCCCCTGTACGTAGCTAAACTGAAACTAAGAGGAGAAACGAAGCTGAAAAAGTTATTTATCCCTGCAAAAAAGTCATGTCATGTAAATGTTGTAACTACCGTACTATTGTTTGTAAAACACAGTATACTCCGTTTAGTTGTAGCTAGGAATCCTTTTCCTTGGTCCATAGTAGGTCTGTACAACGTTTTGTGAGGAATTTTTGGGGACAGCCAATTGGACCAGGGACAGTAGTACGGATTTAGTTATGTATGGTCTGGCGCAGACCTAACCTCGGGGGGCCCCAGACGAGACGTCAGAAAACCAAATGAAACTGTGTCAAAATAAGGCAATAAATATAGGGCGTTTTAGTTTGTAATACACGCTTTTAATACTATAATTTTTATATATTTTATAATTTTTCATTTCATATTAATTTAAAAATCCTAATTTTTAATAATCTACAAAAAATATACTCTGCTCAAAATGTGGCCCCCTCCCTTTTGTGGCCCAGGGCAATCTGCCCCCTTTGCCCCCCCCTCTCGGCGGCCCTGCATAGAAGACCACAAGATTGTTTAGCAAAGTCTTGATGAGTTTGTTGGGGTTTTTCGTATTCAGCAAATTAGTGATCCACTGTTTGGAAAATTTGATAAATTTAAAAAATCTTTATCTGAGAGCTGAGTGAGGAATAAGTTAATAACATGAATTGCTAAATAGGAAGATTTAGTCATTGGTTAACATTTTTAATGAATTTTAGAATAACCCTAGTTTAATTCAAAATAACCCAAGGCACAGGATTATGTTTAAATTTGAAATCAAAAGTGTGGTTAAGTCGTAGTCATAGAATAGATATAACTATTCTTAATAAAGTGTTAAGTTATGGATTTCATACTTATGTTTATTTTAGTTTTCATGAGGTTTAATCGTTTAATCTAAATTTTATCTTTGCAGTGTGAACAAGTTCAAATTTACATATTTAGCATAATAATCCTCCCTTCAGGTAGTGGTGTTAGAAGGCAGCGCAGAAGAAATCCAGTGGCACAACAACGAACTCCAACACCACGGAAATATCTACAGACTTGACAACGGTGAGGGAGGCCACGAGTATGTACATGCGGACGGGACGGTTGTGTGGGACGCTTATCAGACTCTCGACGTGGAAACTACCACCCAGACCTCTGAGCAAATGGTGAGTTATTCTAGGAGTTGCTCACTATTTAGTAGGTTTTGATGATGTGTGTTATTTCCTAATAGTAAAAATTATTTATGGGGTCTGCAGGGCAGAATCCTAACTTTAAAAAAGTTTGTGGGGGTGAGAAAATAGCCTCAACTAGTTAGCAATAACTTGGATATCTTGTGGACATAAAAAGACATGGGAACAAAATTTATGGCACAGTCTTCCATAAAATTCATCAAAATGAAGTTGTACATTGATCGTACTTAAGTCTCTAATGTATGTTTCTGTGGACAGATTTTAAATTTTTTTCTGCTTTTGGCCACAGCTTTGCCAATAAAAGATTTATGTAAAAGGAGAATTCTCCTCTTTTTTTGGAAATCTAGTCACTAGTGTACTCCCTCCTTTTGTCCTTTTTTTAGTTTTAGCGAATTTCCCCTATAGGGTTAGCGAATTTCCCCTATAGGGAAGAAGCTGTTACCATAGGTCTCATGGTAAGACCTAAGCCTAAAACCATCATAACATTTCTTTTTGAGGTCCTCAGATGCCAAAAGCACCATTCGTTCACTTTCATAAATATATATATATATATATATATCTATATATATATCTATATATATATCTATATATATATCTATATATATATATATATATGTGTCTTTAAGCACGATAACTTGTGCAAAAATGGTCCAATCGGAATGAAATTTGGCATAGACGTGTAAAGTAGTAATTATTCGGACGAGTTCGTAAACCAGCCCGATCGGACCACCGGAAGGGGGGGTAAAGGGAGGTAAACCCCCCCAAAAATGGGTTTTTTGAGATTTTTACATAGAAAAATAAAAATTTTCAAATTTTTATTGGCACCATTGAATTCAGCCCAAAAAAACAAACAATTTAGTATTTGAATCATGGCTCTATGTCCATTGGTTGCCGAGATATTGAAAGTGGTAAACACAGTACTATGTCCCAATGTTAACCTTATGGGAAATAAGTAAAATTCTATATCTCGCTTATTTCTCAACATATCTTGATAAAACTGGGTAAATGGCTTCTTCTAGTTCAGATCTACTAAATATTGAATTAAAACCACCCAGTTTTAATATACCTGTAGCAGCAAACCTCCATACTCATTCCCCATGTTATTCTTATGGAGCTTACAAAAACATGTCAAATCTTGCTATGTTGGATCGAAGTATGTTGTTGTGCACTTGAAATTCGCTGAGTATGCAGGTCTGCTGCAACGGGTGTATTATTGGCTTGAATTAATATGTCTGAGACCAATACATTTTTAAATTAATAAATAATCAAGGTTTTGTTTTCAGTTCATAGAAGACCAAGAGGTCGTTCAACAACCTGCGAATAAATCTGGTAACAAGGGACAAATCAAAAGAACTAGTTACAAGTGGAAGAAGAAACTAACAAAACCAGTTGAATCCAAGAATGAATCAAAAGTGGAGGAGAATATTGAGAACGACGACGACAACGACGTTAGGAAAAGGTTTGAAATGGGATGCGAATGTCAAGATGTCAGCTGTTTTCAAGGATTGAACCCAGATAATGTGTACAGGTAAATTATCCTCTTACCCCAATTGGGTTTTCTCGAAATGTTTGTACAACTAGACTCTTGGTTTGCAGAAGGCCTTAATAAATACTGCACTGAGAGAGTAATGCCTTTGTTTGGGAAGAACTTGGGAGGGATTGATAGGTTTCATTGACTCCTACTGTCATTGACCTTATACCTTAAAGGAAACTGCTCCTGATTATGAATGTTTTGAAGCCAAATTGAGCACTCGCGAAATTAGTTCGGCACTCGTAACTAGAGATTGCGCCAGGAGTGTGATTTTACGCTAAAGAATTGTATCTCTAAAGTGGGACATTTTTGCTTCTACCGGGCTAAAAAATAGTACAGGGTTATAAAAGGGTTTTTATGAATAAAACCTTAAAATTAGGAGGGCAAAAGAGTGTATAAAAGAGGTATTCCAATTTAAATTAATAGAAAAATCTATACCAGAATGTGCTAATTGTAACATATAATCACATTTGTTGGCTTCAAAATTTTACATTGCTTGGACTACCTATTTTTGTTTATAAAAAATGGTTTTATGGATTATTTAATGAATGAAACAGGAATTATTGCAAGATTCCTAATCTAATGTTAAACAAAAAACAGAACCACATTTGAAAATAATTGAAAATGAAAATGTATACAAACAAGAAATCTGTTGCTGTTAGGGAGTTTTTTGTAGTCATTATTCGATTGTTGTTTTTAGACACCGTCTGAACATAGCAGAGCTTACGAAGGAGGAGCATGACATGTACTTGATGGGAGTGACGATGGCCTGCATGTCCGACCCTGGCGTCACTGTCAAACAGCGGGAGAGAAGAAGGTGATAAAAACATTCATTCCGTTTTTGTTTTAATTCAATCAAGCTTTTACACCAATAACTTTTGAGTATTCTTTATTTTTAAATGTTGCAGGATTAATGTGATTAATTTGCCTTAATCTTTTATACTTCTACTCTTGGTGTTTTTAGACACTTCATTGAAAATTTAAAACCAACTATTAATCATAAAATTTATATTTTATATATAATATTTGAAATTATTGCCATTGGGATTGGGATGTTGATGTAAGTCTTACTACATGTTAAATCCGTTGTAACTTTGAAAATTGTACATTGTTTTACTTTCAGTAGATTTTAATTATTCTCAATTTGCTCACAAGCAAACTTTGTATATGATACTTCATATTCCAAATATATTTTTCAAATCTTAAAAAATCTCTATATAATTTATCTTGTAATATTAGAATTTAGATTTTAAGAACTAAGTCCTGAAGTATGACACTAATCATTTGTTCACGCTTGAATATATTTTGAATAAAGATTGTTTGACTTGACTGGAAATCAAATTTCTCGCCAAATTTCTTTTTAACACGTTCGCGGCGGCATGATATTCTGTGTTTCTTGCCGCCATCCTGGTATCAGACTCATGGTTAGTGTAACTGCCACACCTACTGTCGGAGCAGCATTGTCCTGTGCACAGAATACAATATACTATTGAGCAGTGCTATTAAAGTTTCAGATTTTAAGCTCAGGTCCTGGTTTGAAAATAAATTTTATTATAACGTGTTGCAGCTTGGAAGCGATCGCACCCACCAGGATGGCATTAGGGTTCTGCATTTGAGCGATCGCTCCCATGCCGCCGCGAACGTGTTAATACCCAACTCGCAGGTCATTTTGTATGTTACTAAACTAAACTTACCATCAACAGATTACGGGCACACTATGTCTACCAAGGCCGGCGTGTTTGTCTTTCTGCTTTCCTGTTCTTGGAGAATTGTACATTGTACCAGCTGAAAAGGATACGTAAGCATGTGATGACTCACGGAGTCACACCCAGAGTCCATGGTAACCACGGGAAGAAACCCCATAACGTCTTCTCCCTCGATACATACAGAAGGGCAACGGAGTTCTTAAAAGGTTACATTGAGCAGCACAATACCAACACAGGGTGAGTACAACGAATAGCTTATCTGCATACAATATTTTGTAACCCTTTTCCAGTCCTTTTTACTTTTATGAGTCAGAAATGTTACCGTACTGCTTTTATTATTCTTAGAGACGGTTGGAAAAAAACAGGGTTTTCAAACCTGCTGAAACCCAGGTTTTTCAGGTTTTTTCAAAGTGTGCTAAAACCCAGGATTTTCTGAATAAATGCAGAAAAACGTTCTCTATAATAATGGGAAAATTAAACAGATTTAAACCATTCTTTTGAAAAATTACCTTCCTTCAATGTCAGCTCAGCCCCCAAGTACTCACAGCTACTTATAACAATATGTCTAGAGGAAGTTCATAGGTTCATAATTTATGGATGGTTGATTCATAAACGTTTAGGTTTGAGGGTTTGTTGTATACAAAGAAGTGCAAAAAATTGATTTTTCATTTATATATCAGTTTTAATTTTTTTCTTTTCAGGAATTGTAAAAATACAGTAATTTTCCCACCAGAAATAAGTAGGAAGACAATCCACAACCTGTACCAAGAGTACATGAAGAAAAATGCCCCACCTGAAGAAAAGACAATGGGTTATTCGACTTTTCGCCACTTTATGAAGGATCAATTTCCTCACGTTAGATTCTGCAAGGTAGAATTAGGTAAATTATCCTTGATAATTTTATTCTATTCTTTAACAGCAAATTTGTGTGCAATATGCAAAATAATAATAGCCTAAACCGTTAATCACTCAAGACTGTCTATCTATAGTATTTTTTCCTTTTAGTATCCTTGAATTACAGTGGAACATGCTTAATCGGTGAACTTCTATAACTCAAAGTCGCATTCAACTCAAATATTTCTTTGGTTCCCTTATTTTGATTACTCTCGGTGTTAACGTCATATCATTCCAATATTGTGTATTTATGCAAGTAGTTTTCAGTACTGTTTTGTTGGCAGTACTGTCTTTGTGTTCTGAGTAGCATTTTCATAAATAAAGCTAAGCTTCTAAAATGAAGTATAAATAGTTATATTATTGTGTAGTTTGTTTTGATTTGATTTTTTCATGAAACTTTAAATTGGCAATTTATTTTAATGTAAAGCTGACAAGATTTAAATAACTATAATTTTTAGGGGTCTGTGGGCCAGACTTTAAGTTCGGGTCGGGTCGGGTCGGGCCTTTAATTTTGGCTTTCGGGTCTCGGGCCAAAATCGGGTCGGGCCAAAAATATTTAAATAGTTACTTTCGTATGAATTAAACTAGAACCTAAAAAGAAACTAAATCAAGAAATTAAATACAAAATTAATAGACGAAAATTACCACTATCTATCGAGGCCTAATAATTTTTCGTAGGTTAAAATTATATTATAATTCAATTTTAACTATGACAAGAAATTAAGATAAAAAACTAATATGTGAACAAATACAGCCAAAAAACTATGAGAGCCATAACAATCAATGATTATTATCATTACAAAGCCACACTTCATCACAACGACCTTAACGCCATTAAACAATATAATCTATGAATATAAATTTGAAGTTGAAAAGTGCAGTGTCAGAGCTAAATATAGGTTAAGTTTTCAATTTCCGAATTCTGGGAGGTGGTATTTCTAGGTAACTGTCAAAATCCATTCTTCTATGAGTAAATGAAATATTTTTGAGGTTATCTTTATGAAATACTCGTGGACGGCTGCGAAAAACGAAAGCTTGTATCTGTTGGTCGCGGATGAACGGCAGATGTAGCTTTTCGAAATTCACGATCTGCCGCGAATTACGATCGCGCGTATTTGCCGATTGCTGATATCGGCAAATGTAGCCTTATAAAAGTCGCGGTCGGCCGCAAAAAACGATCGTGTGTATTTGCCGATCGTAAATAAACGAAATGCAGCTTAGTGTAACTCGCGATCGGCTGTAAAATTCGATTGTACACACGTAAGTCGCACATAAATTCGATTACTGGGTAAACGGCGGGAGTAACGTAACATGCGCGGCCCGACCCGATTTTGGCCCGAACTATTTTTTGGCCCGACCCGATGTCTCGGGCCGGCCTTTGACCCGACCCGACCCGAAAAACTCGGGGACCCGCAGACCCCTAATAGTTTTTAATGAAATCCTTTGAAAATTTAAAGTTTTTTTGCTGGATTTAAACTAATCTTATGTAATTTGAATCTTTTGGATGATTCAGATTATTTTGTCAGTTTTTTCTATCCAAGTTCCACTGTAATTTACAAAAGCTGCCAAGTAAAAATCTACATTTGCAGGTTTTTATATTTCATTTTATATTCTCTTTCCATCACATAAGCTGCAACAGGCTGAACTGTTTGAATGATTTCAGGAACACAAAACACCATCAGTTTGTCAAACACGGCGTCCAAGCAGTGCCATCAAACTGCTGCCAGCAGTCACAACAGCCATCGAGCCACTAACACGGAGGAGCCGCCCACTGTGGTGGTACAGCAGCCGTCAGTCGTACAAGGCCCGGTGCCGGTGCAGGCCCTCACGGCCATCCCCATCAGCGGAGCGATCACTCCGTCCAGCCTGCTGGGCTCCTGTATCCTCCAGGAGTCCAGCAAACCGGACATGCAGGCGTACATAGTCACGCCGATGGTGCCGGGTCACACCATCACTGTCACTCCTGTCACCAACTACGCCTTCACCACGCTGTAGAGCGTCAGCACTGGCCGTCATCTTTGATCTCTGGCTGTTTACTGTATCTGATCTGGGAAATATGTATCATGTGAAATGCAGACTGCTGTTCTGTAGTGATCAATGTTACAGTGGAACCTCGTTAATCCAAAATAATTGGGACCTGGCTTGGTTCGGATTATTGAAATTTTCGGATTAACCGAGTACGGCAAAGCTGATCACTTGTGAACGTCTTTTTTCATCAAAGCTCTTTGTGTCAACTACGAGCAATTGTATTTTTATGGCAAAGTTACCATTGGTCATGAGCGATTGTATTTTACAATAATGTTCTCATTCCTTTGATTTTTATTCCATTCCTTTATCTTTTACTGAAATTTGTTAATTCATTTCATACCTTCATTACTGAACCTCAATTTATAATTAACGTGAACTAAGGATTACCATGGTTTGGATTAGTGCAGTTCTGTTGTATTCCTCTCACTACCTATTGCCTCACCTAAATATGGTAAAACATCAGCAAAAGGTTTAATCCATCATTCTTTGTTGTGAAATAAAAACTAGAAATTCAGGCGACAAACTGGAAAATTTCCTCACTGGCCTAGCATCAGAAGACACATCACAATATTTTATGGACTAGGCCTAGTAAAATCACCTGAACAAACTGAATTTGATTTATGGTGTGACCCTTTTCCCTAAAGGCAACCAGAGGTTACTTCCCAAATTCCCATAAAGTCTAACATCTGCCTTTAGCACATACATTAGTTTATTTCTGCAATAGCGTAAGATACAGTTCAGTTTCCAACAATCAGTTCACTTGTGGTGGGCACTGGCCAGTTTGATGTTAGCAAAATTGATCTTTTTTTATTAATCTTATTAATTTTTTAAAGTACAGTTGAAAAATCAATAATATAAATTTTGTGAAATGTATAGAAATGTATTTGGTTTTTCCCATCATCATCACAACTATTCCTGGTTCCAGAGTCAATCATACAAGACAGAAAAAATAACTTTTTTCTTGTGTACCGTACTTAAAAATAAATATTAGTGACTCTACAAGCTTGCTGTGTTGAACATGATACAGTAGGGCCCTCTTAACCGACCTCGTTTTGACCGACGATCGGATTATCCGCCCTTGTTGGTCAAATATTAAAGATCGTTTTAACCGACCCTGTTTTGAGAACAGTTCAGTTTAATCGCCCTTTTATAGGAATTGCAGCATTTCCGTTCCCATACCCAGCGATGGAAACGTTACGCTTGACTATACAATCTGTTGCGGGTTGAAATATTTTGAATATTTATCTTATATTTAGTTTATTGAAATGTTTTGTTTTGACCGTGTTTTGGTGTTATTTATAAGATTTTTACATAATTATTTAGGAAAATAGGCTGAAAATTGTAGTATATTTTCTAATATAATCAACGAACGGCTTTAGAATAATGTTAATAAAACGCCAAATCAATAGATCTTTTATTCTTAAGTGTTTAGAGGATTACCCGTTTTATCCGACCTTTTAAGTTATCCGACCTAGGTCCGGTCCCGTTAGGGTCAGTAAAGAGGGGGTCTACTGTAATATAATCAGTGAGTTTATAATTTTCCAAAATGCCCCAAACATTTGCCAACAGTATCCACTTTCAATTTAACAGGAAACTGACAGTAGTGTGTTTGTGCTTGCTTCCAGGTCTTGTTACTATCTAACCTTTTGTTAGACAGCATCCTTAATTCATAGCCCAAAGACAAATGGCAAGTTCCTACCCCGGTTAGGATTTGAGTGATCCTCAGAAAGTGTGGTGAGCACTTAAACCATTCAACTGTCCAGTTGACGAATCATTGTGGTGCTAAATCACCCTGGCCATGTAGGAAATGGCAGCGGGTGTATACAATCCGACAGCAAAACATACAGCAAAGGCAGCCACTAAAAATTTTATTTTAAATGGATCTCATTTAAACAAATTTGTAGAGTTTTTAGTATATAAAAAATTTAACTTTAGCTTTGTTTAGTTATAGAAAACTTCCAAGTCAGTTTGAGTGCCAGGGTTTTATTACTCTTGAATAAAATTTGTTTTTGCTTCTCTGAGAGATAGTCTAATTATTATAGCTTGATAAGAAGATTGTAGAAAAAAGTAATTGATAAATTGATTGTCTCCCTCAATTTCCTGTAAGTGATTTCATGTTAAAGGATGGTCTTTTTCAGTCACTCGTTAGTACAAATATATTTCATGGTTATTTAATTTTTGTTGAATATAGCGATGTTTTCTGTTATGTTTTTTTTTTATTTAAGTCCTACTTAGGTCTTAAGATGCCATACAATTTATAACAAATCTTGCAAAGCAGACATAAAAGATCTTATTAATCTTTCTAGGTGTTATTTATAAATAACTATAATTACGAGTTTTTATATGATCTGTGATAAATTATGAAAATGTTATGACAGAACATTATAATAAGTGTATAAATAGTATTATATTTATTTGTCGAGAATAAATATTTTATTTCAAACATTATCTTTTTTTAATTATGACCTTACAATTTTTGCTTCCCTCTAAAATCCATAATTGAAAAGGAATTGATATAAGCTGTAGCATATAAAAATATGGTGTAAAGAAAAAAGAAAGGTGTTTACACTATGGTAGCACAGACCACTTTTTTCTTTAGTTGATGATATCTGGTGATCTACTGAATAGTAGGATTTTGCTCTTTACTCATCTCATTTCTCACATTAGTGACCGTTCAAACAGGATAGAAACCCCAACCTGAGTCATCTCCTTGCTTTCTAAATTAACTTCATACTTCTTACTTTAAGCATAAATAAAATAGTAAACTCGTATCATTGACTTTGGATAGCATAAGTTGGTATCCACTCAGCTGTCCAAAGTCAATCCTCCTATTGACAAGCATTTTACAGTCAAAATGGATAAAGAATAAATGTGGAGTGGATGAATTAATTTTTGTAGCTTTACTATACAAATTACTGTTTAACCCTAAAATTTATTAAGCACCTATGTGATGCAAATAAAGATAGTTTATGGTTGGTTATAAACTTCAATATAACAAATACAGAGACAGTGTAACATCATTCCTGGGAGCCCAGTGTTCATTCTTTTCCTTCTAAAGTACAGGAAAGTATGAATTGTCCTACGTTTTGACGAATTGCGCTACTTTTTGATGAATTGCCCTCTTCCTATTTATTCAGTTTTTTCATTAACATATATGCATATGCAAAGATGGACTGTTATTGTATGTTTTCGGAAAGGTTTTGGGCATATAAAGTTAATATTTATCAGAAAGGGGGTTCTTATGTCCATGGACATGAAAGTTTACTTCTTATGAGTGTGTGATTGCGTATTTGGTTTTAATATTTCAATCCAGCTGGTGATGTGCATGCAAAGCTTATATGATTCATGTTTTTCAAATAGAAATAAGATTCATGAAAATAGGCAGTGGATGAGACTTTTTCAACTACCTGCCAATATTTACTCTGCTATTACAACGGAAAGCAGTAGTAAATGCAATTCAGTCCATGGTCTATGGCATATACTTTGCGCTTTGTACTCTAAAATGTGAGTTTTCTAAGTTTTGCCGAGCTTAACAAATATCTTTATAATATTAGCTTGTACTTCTGAAAAATAGAAAAAAAATCTTTATCACAGTGAACTCTGTCGTCAATTACAATATACACTCTTGCTTATTTGAATTACACTCTGTAGACTTCTTCATCAGACAGTTCACCTAGCTATGTGATCCACTGAGTCAAACTAATTTATATTCGTGGTCTGTCCAAACCAAAAAGATTCCAGTTAAAACCGTTTTTTTTGGTTGAAATTCAAGCTTCTCTCCGTTCCTCACATAGTAAATAGAAAATGAGCATTCACACAGCTAGCTAACATGAGAGAGGGAATTTCAAGTTGAGGGCTAAATTCCCCTATTTTAAACTGAAAAGCTTGAGATTTTGGGCTTTAATTACATTTTTATGACAGTGCTTCTGATTTATTCCCTCAACTTACTGGCCTATCAGATCATAGAAAAGAATGCCTTTACCAAATTATGTCATAATTACAATGCTAGAGTAAGATAACGAAAGGACTACTGTGTTTAGTAAATTCACATTTTCGTTCTTGAATCCGTTTTTTTGTGCTATGATTTTGGGAGAAGACTTACAATTTTGGTACTTTGCCTTTGATAAAAATGCGATAAGTTTACTTTCGGAGCTTAGTTCACTCTTTGCAACCCAAAAATCCCAAACTCTAGGCATTTATCCCCCGAAAAAGGGTTTAAGGGTGCTCCGATTTTTTCCCCAACAAAAAATGTTACTGCTAGTGTGCCAACACTCTCGGGTGTCTTAACTAAGGTGAGTCAATAGCTAATTTTTTAACTGTAAATCTGATGATAAACTAGTGAAGACGGTTCCCTTTTTTGATTCCTATTACTTATTCTGATTTATGGGGTGGTTTCAAAATTTAAAATATGGCTTTTACTTTCTAAAAAGGTGGATCACTTTTCTTATATGGAACACTCTGTATCTTATTAATGATGTTTTTGGATTGTACATGTTCATTGAAAAAACTGTACGCATTTGCTATTTTTCCTAAAACCAACGGTTTTAGCCTATGTTTGAGAGCATTCGTCTCAATGCTTTATGTATTTTTTATGTACATACAGTGACGGATGTACTTTTACTGTCGCCCGGGGGTTTTATATTATACCAGGTGTCCCAAAATAGACCCCCCCTAACTTTTTCCTACATTTTTTCAAAAATAAATATCAATTCCACACCACCCCCAAACATGATTGGGTAGCTAACACTTCATTTTGAGGAGGTAGCCAATTTCGACCGACATCTTGGATCCGCCATATTGGATCAAAAATAATGTTTTCAAATGTAAAAGTGGTGTTGTGACCCATCATTCCGAATCAGATTTTTTCACTGATTACAATGCCAGAATCCGTTTTTAATATCTCAATTGTTTCTCAAGATATGGGTACTTTTAATTAATTTATTTTCAACCAATTTAAACATTACAAATTGATATAACCACAAAATAATGCTAGATAGTGACGAATAACCACCATCAGTCATTGTTGAGTGATTTACACTTAACTTTAATCAATGTAAATTTTTTGGCCGCCATCTTGGATCCGTCATTTTGAAAAGAGGTAAGTTATTTCAAATATGAAGTTGGTATTGTGACCCATCATTTTAAACCAGTTTTTTATGCCGAATTAAATGCCGCAACCCGTTTTAGCTGTAAAACTTAGTTTTTGAAAATTCATATTTTTTGAGATTTTTATTAGGAACATGTCAATATCTTGAAAACTAAACACTGTAATTAAAAAACGGGTTGCGGCATTGAATTCGGCGTAAAAAACTAGTTTGAAATGATGGGTCACACCTAATTCCAAGATGGCGGCCAAAACATTTACATTGGTGAAAGTTAAGTTTAAATCGCTCAACAATGACTGATGGTGGTTATTTGTCATTATCTAGCATTATTTTGTGGTTATAAGCCTATTTTATCAATTTGTAATGTTTAAATTGGTTGAAAATAAATAATTAAAAGTACCCATATCTTGAGAACCAATTTAGATATTAAAAAACGGATTGGGGCATTGTAATCAGTGAAAAAAATCTAATTCGAAATGATGGGTCACAACACCACTTTTACATTTGAAAAAATTATTTTGGATCCAATACGGAGGATCAAAGATGGGGGCCAAAATAGTGCACCCCCTCAAAATGAAGTATTAAGAGGGTTCCCTACCAAAGGCAGTTTTCGTTTTTCTGCAACACTAGCGGCGACTTTTGGAATTGCGGCTCCATAAGAGCCCATGTTAAATTTGTGCACTTTTCGCCTCGCAAGCCGGTGCAGGGGTAAACACGGTGTCATTTAGCGCCTCCAGTTCTTAAAATAAAATTTATTCGGATATAGCATTGTAAAGATAACGAGTTGCAGAGTGTTTATTGCTTCTCCAAAATAGTTTAAGCTCACTCATTAAAAAGATACATGGTGTTAAAGGTGGTCTAATTCAACAGAATGTATCTTCAGAATATATGTTAACATGAGCGATTTTGGGTTAGCAATTAACATTCTACAACTCTTCATCTTTGAAATGCTATGTTAAATTAAATTTTATTTTGAAAACTGTAAGGCGCTAAATGACACCGTGCGGAGCGTGTTTTAGGCATGTTTTGGGGTAGGTAGGGAACCCTCTTAACTACCCAACAATGTTTGAGGGTAGTGTGGAATTGATATTTGAAAAAATATAGGAAATAGTTGGGGGGGGACTATTATGGGACACCGGATATTTTTAATGTGTCTTTAATGTGATGGATAAGCATTCATCTCGTATATCATAATATACTATAATTTTATCTTATGGTTCTTATGATTTCGTACAACCGATGTTCATAGGCTACGATACAGCCTACCCAGATTTCACATATGCAACTTCCGACTTCTTTTCTGACCTTTCTCAACTATTTCTAAACAATTCCCGAACAGCGAAATCGGCCATGTTGCCTCATAAAACAAATACTGAGCCCAATCTATGTAATTTTTTTTACGGCCACAATGCGACCGAGAGATTTTTTGGCCGTAATACTTCCCAACGTATTTAACAGCCGCAATGAGATCAAGAGATTTGCTGGTCAAAGAAACACTAGCGATTTTTTGCGGCCGCAATACGACCGAGAGATTTGCCGGCCGTGGTATACGACCCACCTTTCAGGTACGTAAAAAGGGCAAGCGGTAGTTGCAATGCGACATATATTTGCCAGCCGTGGTCTAAACGACAGATTTTTTCGGCCGCAATGTGGTCAATAAATATGACGACCTCGAAAATAGCGAAATACTTGAAACAAAAACAACAAAGAAATATGCCTGCCAGCAACGACTGATTATCTGTTCAAGATATGGCCAATAAATGTGACGGCCTCGAAAAGAGCGAGAGCAGACTTGTCGTCCATAATGCGACCAAGAGATTTAAGCCCTCTTCAGATCTTCTATCATCCTGCGACATATCAATCGGCCACAATTTATCGGCGCAAAAATTTCCCTGATGTAATAATATAATATACAAATTATTGAAAAGGTACTCATTGCTCATATTACCTTAGACAAAGGAATATAATCATCTCCTCGGCTTATGCTACCTTATTAATATATTTAAAATAAAATAAATAATAAAATTAAATATTTTTTAATATATTTAAAATTATAAATTTTGTTTATATGTATTAATTAAATGTTTGAGCGTTGGCAATACTGACTGCAATATAGTGAGCCGGCGCCGGCGCAGCTTCAGCTGCTGCAGCTAGCAGCTGTTTGCAGTTTTGGAGTGAATAGGAGACGTCAACTGCAAGTGTCAAACTTTCATGGTTGTCTGTTGTGTCTGTAATTGAACTTATTTAATTTACATCGATGTTGTCAACTAAATATTGAGTGATAAATGAACGACGAATATGGTGTTGTCTAAAATTAATAGAAATGAGAACGGATAAATGTCCGACCAGTAATGTCAATGTAATTTTCCGTCTGTTGATTTTGTTTTTTAGTCCTAGGTAATATTGGGGACTGGTTAGGCTTCATCGATATGTTATAAATGGTTATAAGATGAGAAAACTTCATGATTATACAGGAGTGCATTAATGTAATTATCAGTTTTAGAAGAATGACTTATTGATGGTATTAATGTAATCAACACTAAAATTCAATATTGCCCTCAAATTACATTGGTGCTCAATCCTATTTCAAGCAGAGTAAATATGTCTGGTAAGGGTTTTGAACAGTTTTACTTAATTTTTATCATTATCCAATTCAGTATTTACCATAATACTTGCTGCCTTTCTGTAACCTGTTCATATCTTGGGAGTGTGAGAACACATAACCTCAAAGCTTCAAGCCTCCTTTTTGCCCCATATCCTCTGATTGGTGTAGTCATGATGTAGGCCTGTATAGTAAAAAGTAAACTTGATTACACTGAAACTCCTAATGTGGTCTACAACAATTGAAATTATGGAATTATGACAAAGCATCTAAAGCCGGTCATACTTCCGCAGAAGGGTTACAACCTACTTGGGGAAGTCAGTGGGAGCCAGTAATGCCAGAAGGGGAAATAGTAACTGATAATCATAACCAAATTACAAAATAAATTTTCTAGAATCATTAATTAACTATTCTATAGGGTTTTAAAATAAACATTAACTACTAAATAACAAACCACATAGTCAGCTAAGTTATGTTGAGATGAAACTAGGTGATTGGTATTTCAGTTTATGGATAGTTAGTTATACTTTAGTTAGGCCTATTAGTGTTTTTAATTAACCAATAGTTATATTCATGCAAGAATAATTCAAATTTAACCAACCTTAAACTTAATTAATGAATGTTTTACAGGTTAATATCAGTGTACAGTACTATCATTAGGCTAATGAAGTTTCTGTATTAGGATAATATTGGTAACATTCATTTCATCTTCACTTTGAATCAGCAATAAAGTTGGTAAATGAAATTTCTGACACACAATTTGAGCACTTTTAAGGTCTTTAAGGTTGTAAGAGCAAAGTATTAAAATATAAAAAAGTGACATACTGGTGTAACCCTTCTGCGGGAGTTGCACCCTAAAGCCAATACAGTATAGAAATTCACCCCATGCTTACAATATAGAGATTGTATCCAGGAGATACATGTCTCCATTTAACCCTTTATAAAAATAAACAAAGCATCACTCATGTTAAAAAAATCTTGATTTATTATGACTAGCCTTGTGTGAGTTTTTGGGTTTTAGAATCTTTCCAGTTTTTTCAAAATTTGATTTAGGCTAGCTCAGGACTAGACAGCATGACTTTTGGGCAGAAACTTCATATGTGATTCCCATGTTTTACAAGCGTTCGTCATTTGTGGCAAGTTGCTACTGCAGCTGATTATGCAATATTGTTTTACAGCAGCAGAAAGTGGTTCTGGAAGGCCGGTTCGCCACAACTAAACCACTGAAAAACCAAGTGGTACAAATTAAAACACTGTGTATTACTTTAATATTTGTTTAATATTTCAATTTACAATCTAGGGCTGCAGTTTTGTAAGCGGTCTAGACATTGTAATGATTGAAAATATTTAACTGTAATTAATATAGACTCCAAAATATATAAAACTTACTTAATTAGATATATTTTTAATTGCTTAGCTTTTGAGTACTCAGTAAATGTGCTGTCTGTACCTGATGAGACGAAACGTCGAAACAGCTGTCTACTTGGCTGGCACATCTGTGCCTGGTAGTGCTTAGCAGTGCTAAGGTACTGTAGTGGAGGCACCACCTTCACTTCTACACTGCTGGACCTTTTGAAAGGCTAGGAGCAACAGGCACAGATGTGACAACCAAGTAGACAGTAGTTTTGTCTCATCAGGTACAAACAGACAGCGGATTCCAGCTGTCACTGCACAGCGTTCTCGGATTCCAGAGTACCATATCAGCCAGCGTAGGAGAATAAACTCAACTTGGATAAACTTCCTGGCTAAGAAAGACCATGGACGATCCAACTGACGTCCATCTCAGTGGATACACATTAAAGATATATCACTGTAGTAATAAGTTCAATTTCAGTTTAAAGCTAAGTAGCCAAATTTAAGCTTCGGACTACATGAAATCCCGTGGCATTGTCTTTAAGATCTTAACCCTTGAGTGGGCGCTTCACCGGTAAAACGGCAGCGGGCGCATGCGGAGTTTTACTCCGCAACCCTAAATCGCACAAATTTAACCCACTTTACTTGTTTTATGACGAAATATTTTATTTTAATGTTGACAAACGTCATTAGGAATCACATTTCATCGACGATACAATTAATTGTTTAACTTAAAGGTGTAATATTACAATTGAACATAGTAAGTAATTTTCTAGTGTAAAATATGTATTAATTCTTATTTAATTTTTTGGACTTATCCTTTCTCTTATTTTTTTTGAAAGCGATAGGAAAAGTCCAACAAATTAAATAACAATTACACATCATTCGCTATTATGAATTTTTTTAATAGGTGTTTCTTACGGGAGAGGGTGCCCCGCAAACTGACACGGCACCTCTGGGTTGCAAATAATGAGGTACCAAGGGGGGGGTGGGAGGTATAAATAGCTTTAGGAGATTCCTGGAATGAGGGGCATAAAGTATGGAGCCGGACACAACCACCGACACCCATTATGTCTGTTTATTTTAACATAAAAAACACGTGCGGAGGAAAACTCCACATGCGCCCGCTCGAGGGTTAAGTAAATAATACCGTCAAATTCATTATTGTTTTCCCCTCATTGTGTCATGTAATGTTGTTTTACTTTAAGGTTTTACTTTAAGGTTTATTAGTATGAAGGTTTATAATACTTGAAGTTGGTAATGTATAATTTAACGAAACATAAACATGATCAAAACTTAAAATTACCTGACTCAAAATCTAGATCATTAAATCCAAATATTAATTGACAAAAATATTTTTAAGTACATTGTTTCATATTTCAGTTTTTATTCATTTCAATGTGTTGTCAAGAGTTAAACATTTTCAGTCATTAAAATGCAGACTGCATACGGGACTGCAATCTATTATATGATTCGCCACATCCATGAATTAGAATATCCATGATTCGCCAAAATGAACAAGACCTAATAAAAACTGGCATTATAATAAGAAGACACAGACTGAACATTTTTTTCATTTCTCAAAGTCTTTGAAATAATTGTTAGATCTAAAGGATTGCTGGGCAAAGTTTTGATATCGCCGTGTGCTTAACTTAAATTATAATTAAACTAGATGTAACTTGATGTTGTACAGTATAGCATTTTGAGTAGTCTGTTCTGTATTCTGTTTTTCAACCATTGTGCAACTAAGGTATTGCATTTTTTCCTTAAAACTTTTAAAACTTTGATTTACAGAGTCACTCAATATTTTGTACACTAGCCACATAATAATGCATCCGTAAGTGTTTATCAATTTTATAAATTTTTAATTGTCACACATATCAAATTGTATGTTGCAGTGGAAGCAACTTCCGAGGAGAATGAAATATCTGTGAGTGAGGTGGCCGATTTGCTTCATCAGCAGTATGCCATCATTACAGGTAACGCCACTTCAATATTACATTTTTAACTTAACTTGGCGCTGTGCCATTCATAATATAAACAATATATTTATGCAATGAAATGGGAATTAGCTTAAAAACAATATTTTTTTTGAAAGATCATGAAAAGCTGGTCATGAATTTTAAACACCCTTTAGATCGCCAGTCTCTAAATGTTCGGATTATCCTGAAGCCAACAATTGTAATGGCTCCATGTCTATTATTTATCCAGTAGTAATAGACCGTCTTCAATACATGACCACCACAGACACAAAGTCCCTGACCTGTATACTACAAACAGGTAGATATTGTAACTCAGTAAAATATATCATATTGAGTAAGAGTATAGTTGTATAATATGTAAATCTAACCCTTTATTTACTTAAACTTTATTATAAATCTGGTATGATACTATATAGTAGTACTGTGTGTTATTTATTTAAGTTTTAATCCAACAAAAATTTTTAAGTTTAGATTAAATATATATATTTTTTTAATTTAGGTAGTATATTTAAAAGCAACAAAATATCCTGTTTGAACCTTCAAATAATGCACCACAATTGGTTTTTATTCATTAAGTAAAATTTAATTTAATCATATACCTACTTGACAAACAGCCTATTTTAATAATATGTATTTATAGGCCTATGTTAAAAAAATATGAAACTGTAGATGATGTTATGAAATCTGTTTGTTCTCATTGTTATGTTATGTGGGTGTTTGTGTTCTGTCATTTTTTGTTTCTCGCTCATGTTCAGTTGTTGATTTAGTTTATTCTTTAGTTGACCTCGAGTGTGATATTTTTGCAGGAGGCAAATCTCCAGAAGGGTACCCTTTGATCATTCTCCCTGATCAGGGTAACTTTGCCAATCTGAGCGATGCCGATTATCAAAAGCTGGTGTTGTATCTGACTTCTGTGCCTTCGTAAGTTGTTCTTGGGTTGTAGCTTGCGCTCACCACACCAGCTTGTTGTTTTGTCGTTAAAAATGGAGCACTGAGCACCAAAAAAAGCATCGATAGGCACCCAGTACACCTTAGATAGTTGAAGCCACCCCTATCATAAAGCATATTTTTATGCTCCAAAAAATATCCATCCCATTATAAACAAACCATAATATTCAAAATTTTATTTAGGGCCTATTATGATTTTTATTCCTGGTTTTATCTAAATATAATTTTGATAGAGAATTGTTTCTGATAGTATTTTTTATTAAATTTTGGTTAAAAATACCTGAAAATTAATAGTTTTTCTTTAAACACAATTTTTCTAATGTTTTGGATGTATGGCAGTTTAATTTTCAATTCCTTGTTTACTAGCACTTAACTTTTTTGAGTTGGTTTGATTAACTACTAGATATCGTCAATTCTGTTTGATAAATTTTGTATATAATTTTAATTTAGGCCTAGCTTTACTAGCTAGGACCGAATTTTTGGTTGTTTGAAATTAAGGAGTAATGCATTTAAGACTCTCCATTGGCAAGATGCCTACTAATTTTTCTGCAGGTAGGCCTTTATGTTCCATTGCTGAAATGTCTGTAACTTTCATTTTTTTGTGTCCTATTTTTTCTCAGTTTGCCATAAGCTTCGTTAAGTTACTTTGTTAGAATACACGATTTCAAGTATAAATTTTTGCTGTTGTTGTTGAAATACAATTATACTAAATCAATATAGTAACTAGAATGTTCCCTTAATTCTAATAGGTTAAATGGGAATCTTGCTATTATAAAGCATCATCTGTCCCTCATAAATTTGTTGATATAAATTAACAAAAATTGCTCAACCGACACCTGAAATATTTCAAAATATGATGCATTCATATAATTTATTTTAAATGCATGCAATAGTAGGCTATGAGAAATTTGTATATAAATTTTAGGACTTTTTTGTTGTTACAATCCATATAAATTGCAAAGTTACATTGTTCATTAAAATGTTATGTAAAATCCCTCGGCTCATGACAAGTCCATTGACTTTGCCACCTTCTCATTTTTCAGTTTTCATTTAATATTTAAACAATAGTTTTATTTTGTTATGTTTTTGTCTATTAATTTCAACAATTAAGACTTCCTAATGTTACTCAGAATATCAGGAATAGTAAAATTAAATAATGATTGGGCATATATTTTAAATTGTTTGAAATTAAGCCTTATGTTTACTTCCCAAGGTTATGCAAGGGGGCAGTGACATTCTATGTTGCTCTTTAGGTCTACTTAGTTTTATAAGTCCAGTGGCCATTATGACGCTGATTGTGGTTGTTTGACAGTTGTGTATATTCACTCCTTTTAGACCCACAAGCCTACGGCTGCAGTAATGGGACGGATTTGTATTTCTAAAAAACTTAGTTTATTAGGCAGCTCTTGAAATACTATTTTTGCAGGCTGAAAGTAATGAACTGTTGCTGTCCAATAATTGACATTTTTGTTAATAAATGTTTTGAGCTATCCGACAAATCAATGGTTTTCCTTCAGAATGCAAGAAGCTGACATGGGCTTTGTGCTGGTGGTGGATCGGCGAAACGACAAGTGGAGTTCGGTCAAAACAACCTTACTCAAAATATCAGTAAGTATTCCATCGTAACACTTCAATATTCCTTATCTGAAGTGGGTTCGCCGAATGAGATGGAAGAATAATAAATATTTACATTATATTGCACTAAAGATAGCCATTTTAAAACACCAATGTG
Source organism: Flexamia atlantica (assembly GCA_035578135.1). Taxonomy (NCBI): domain Eukaryota; kingdom Metazoa; phylum Arthropoda; class Insecta; order Hemiptera; family Cicadellidae; genus Flexamia; species Flexamia atlantica. The sequence continues at coordinate 24,236,712 of JAQJVK010000002.1, forward strand.
CATTGAGTTGAAAACAAATGTGAAAGCAAAATTTAATTCAAAAACAGCAAGTTGTTTTATTTAGGCTACATGAACTGCCTTGAGGTGTCAGTTTTAATTTAATACACCTGAAACGCATACAGCATGAAGAAACATTCATTTCGACACTTCAAGGCAGTTTATATAAGTAAACAGCTTTGAAAAATTGCAAAAGTTAATGTGCCAGTGAAAAAAGCATTTTAAAACTGATGTTCTCGAGTAGAAAGTCATCAAGTGATTATTATTTTTCTTTTAGTAATTGAACTACAATTTCAATTGAAAACATCAGCCTCTTCTGGCTGGTATAGTAACTTACGCTAATGTCACACGGGGCGGTTTTTCCCGCAGCTGTTGCACAGTTTTTTGCTGCCCGAGAATCAAAATCATGTGATTTAAATGGAGGGTGCCACACGCCGCGGCTGAAAACCACTTAACATCAGCGGAAAAAACCTGCCAGTGTGACAATGCCCTTACTGAATTAAATTAGCTAGGCCCAATTATTGTTTTCAAAATACCACTACAATAACAATCCAGCTGATTTTGAGCCAACCTTAAAGTTATTTGGCGACCCTTTTAAGTAAATGATGTTAAGGCATCAAATTTTTAGAGTAGGTTCCTTACGATTGCAGCTTTTGCATTTGATGCTCAGTTTCCCTTAAATCCTCTGGAGCTACTCTCCTGTCGGATGTCCAAAGATTGAGTTTTAATCAAATAAGACCAAATGTTTGGGTTATTTTCTGTCATTCATATTTTTTTTTTTAATGCAGCTGTAAAAAAGCAGCAAAAATGAATGAAGACTGTTACAGATGGATCAGTATGGGTGTAATCGAGTTTATCTGCAAGTAAAAAAATATAACACTACTTATTAATTTGAAACCCTGGTTCAAACTAAAAACTATTTTGTCATTTTCAGGGCTTCTTCCCTGGAATATTAAATGTGGCTTATGTGATTCGACCATCTGGATTTTTTCAAAAAGCAATATCTGAAGTTAGCAATAAGTTATTTAAAGAAGAGTTTAAGTTCAAGGTAAGGATTTATTTCATATCCTAAATTACTGATATTAACAATGCATATGTTATTTTTAAGTTTATTATTTATAATTTTTTAAATTGTAATTAGTTTTACTTGTTACAGTTTGTGGGTCATAACTGAATCCTCCAAAGAACCATTTAGCAAATGAAACTATCACTTTTCAAACCAGGTTTTTAGCTATAATCCTGTGAACTGCTTCAGATTCTCAGCACTAAAGAAGTTTGAAAGGGGGGATATTAGGAAGTAGCCTACATGTGTACACTGGTGTTCATCCCAATCACAAGATCTGACATACTTAAAGTTAAATCATACTTCATTAAATCTGTAATTTCCTGAATATGTAATTGAGTTTGAACAAAGTTTAGGTACATTTAACTAACTTCTCTTTACTTCTAAATTTATCCATGTAAAATGAAAGACTTAACAAATCTCTAAGAATCTGTAAGAAAATCTTCTATTTCTTTATGAATGGCAGAAGAGTACTACTGGACCAATATAGTAATGAGTTGGCTGGAGTAATAACCAGATGCTATTTAATACAAATTACTTCTCAGCTTAGTTTTTACAGTAGAGCGCTGATTATCCGAACTAATTGGGGACAAGGGGTGTTTGGATAACTGAATATTCGGATAATCGAACATGAAAAGACAACATTTTAAAATTATATATGTGACGTAATTCTTAGTAGTAAAAAGGCTTAAAAATGATCAAACAAAAATTATTCACGTAATTTTATTATGAAATCTATCAGAATACATGGGTATCCCGGCGCAACGGGAGTTTTCGTTGGCGTGCGAATTTGAATTGCTTGAGAATCATGTTCAAAATATGAATTATTACGGCGTTCGGTTAACCGACGGTTCGGATGACCGACGTTCGGATAATCGGCGCTCTACTGTATCAAGTCAATGAAATATGCATATGCTGATTTTTAAAATTCTGTCATCAAAGTCACTGACTTATTATATGGAACAATATATACTTTGCTAAATATTAACAATATAAACTCTGTTATATATTAACAATGCATTCTCTGTTTTATGTTAACAATATAAACCCTGTTTGCCAGGTGGTGGTCTGCAGTAGTGCGGAGGAACTGCATCAGCATGTGGACAAGAGTGAACTGACAGCGGACCTGGAGGGAACCATGCCGTACAGTCACTCACACTGGATACAGCAGCGCATTGTAAGTCATTGTATACTACCATACAGTTTAGATGTACTGGAAATATGAATTAGTCTATTGTGAAATTTGATAGAAACAAATTATTGAAAATGCATGACCCTGTGTTTTGTGTTTCTGTAAGTAGTGTTCCACTGCAAAGCTGAGAAACAAATTCAGTACTTCTTAGGCAAGGAAAGCTGTTTTACTATTTCACTTTTACTCTACTAAAAACCTTATGAAACTGACATTTGTGGTACAGTAGAGCGCCGATTATCCGAACTAATTGGGGACAAGGGGTGTTCGGATAACTGAATATTCGGATAATCAAACATGAAAAGAAAAAATTAAAAAATTATATATGTAACGTAATTTCTAGTAGTAAAAAGGCTAAAAAATGATCAAACAAAAATTGTTCACGTAATTTTATTATGAAATCTATCTGAATACATGGGTATCCCAGTGCGACGGGAGTTTCGGTTGGCGCGCGAATTTGAACTGCTTGGGAATCATGCTCAAAATATGAATTATGACGGCGTTCGGTTAACCGACGGTTCGGATGACCGACGTTCGGATAATCGGCGCTCTACTGTATTCAGTTACGAGCGTAATATGCCTTTAATGTTGTTTTATAGCTCAAGTCACAGTGCTCTGTTTGGGAAATGTCATACGGTAGCGACATTAAAAATTTATACTTGAATAAAATATTAAATAATTAGAATACTAAGCATTGTTTTAAAGCACTAAAAACACCATGGTATCACTGTGTAAAAACATCATCGTAAAAACGGTGTGTAAGTTTGTTACACAAAGCTAGGCTGAGATTTGTGGATTAATAATATATAGCCTGATGCAGCTGGGCGAAGATATGAAAACAAGGAAATTAATGTATTTTTTTTAGTTTAACCTTACTTAGAGATTGTTTTTAATACAAATTTACATTAAAACTGTCCATTTCTGCTGTTTTTAGTAAAAATTTACATTAAAACTGTCCATTTCTGCCTGCAGGCGCTGGAGCAGTTCTCGTGCCAGACGCGAGCAGTGTCACTGTCTCTGGACGAGTTCACTCGAAGGCTGAGAGAGAGCGCCACCGAGCTGGGAGCCGGCGCTACTCTGGAGGTGTGCATAGTGTTACCTGAAGAGCTATTTGGTAGCATTAAGAGAGCCACACAGAGTCAAATGATTAAAAGAGCTTTAACACGTTTGCTGCAGGCAGCGCCATGTGGCGCTCAGCAGAACTTTGCCAGAATTGGAAAATTGCCATTCAGTTTGGCGCTGCAAACGTGCCACTCTCATTCATTTACTGTGAAGCATCACACCTGAGTAATTGGGAAATATTTTGTTCCTGTTTTGGATACCTGTTGTAATTTTACCCTGTTTAGTTTGGTACTATCTTTTCCCGCGATTTACCCGCCACGGGAGGCTTTCAAAACGCATATTGGTCAAACGTTTCCCCCAATTGGAAAAACTGATAGCCAGAATCATCTGAGTGGTGTTGTTACCACCTGAGTGGTGTTGTGGGTGACAAGTGGAACTACGTCAAACTGTGTTCCAAAACAGTAAAATGTCTCTTAATTATTTGCTGCAAGTTGCCGTGATTTGCATTGGCTGCCCTTGTGGACACTGATCAAACGTGTTTAATACACATCTCCAGCTAATAATCTGAAATAAAATCAACGCAATATTGAAGCATGTTTAATTTAGTGACAATCAAATCGCTAAAATATTTTGCAAACACTTTTATTCTACTAAGAATTATTTCAATTGATATTTTACTGGTGCAGGTGGCCCAGCAGCTCCTGGTCGCCCAGGGTGGGGAGTACGCGAGGCTGAAGGAGGAGATCCTGTCGGCGGCCAAGCGCGGGGAGACCCTCCTCGGCGACATACGCCAGCGGCTGCACGGCACCCCCACCAAGGAGCCCTCCTCCCTGGCCAACATCACCGCTGTGGAGAGGTGACGTGATACACAACCAAATAACTTTGCCTCTGAAAGACATCAGCTGGTTGACTACTAGCCGCATTAAATAATTTTGCTGGTTTCAGAGCTTTCTGTTGCTATATATTGGAAAAATTGAAAGACACAGTTATTTGGCAATAGCTAAACACTTAACTCCAAAGGTCCTTTCCATAATGCAAGATGAATCTCTCTTGCTCTGTTCCAACATTCAAGATTGTCAGAATTTTATGAGGCCACAGTAATCCTCGCTTGTCTCTGTTACCATTTAAGATTTATCACAACGAAATCAAAATACAACCAAGAGAACAAAAAATACAGTAAAATATTTAGATATATTGTACGACCACCAGACTGAAGGATGATAAAAAAGAACATGCTGTCCTGCCCTCCTGTCCTTGAGTGTGCAAACCTGTCTAAAGCTTTTATTTTGAATAAGTGTCAAGTTAGGAACAAGGCCCTGGATACCTGCTAGCTTAAAAAATTCCTCCAGCATATTCTTTTGCAAGAGCTACACCAAAAAGGTTAGACGGATGAAAGCTAATTTATTTTCACCAATTTTAACCCCACCCTATCACTTGCAGACTGCTAGTACAACTGGAGGAGACGGAACGCACGTTTGACGAGTTTTGGCAGCAGCACTCGGCCCGGCTGCACCAGTACCTGGAGCTGAAGAGGTTCGAGCAGGACTTCAAGGACATCCAGGGGGCGCTGGACCGACACCTGAAGGCCGTCAGTGAGATGACGGAGGTGGGAGAGACGGTGGACCGGGTCGACACTCTCATCCGCGAGCTCGTCGCCTTCCAGAAGATCTGTGTGGTGAGTTACCATTGCCATCACTATTACCATTACCATTACCATTGCCATATACGGCGCTGACCACCAGTAAGGGGTATTTTAAGGCAAGTCTGAGTGAAAGATGAATGTAGAATGATAGTGGTGCGATCTTGTAACCTTGTTACTGACCAAGGCTGAAGCGATCCTTAGACAGGCTCCCTCAATTAATAGCCCATCAGCCAGTGGCAACTTGGGGGATAGTTTGATGAGAGATAAAACTACAATTTCGTCAATTAATTAAGATCTGGTCTAGTTATGAGGATGGTCCTATGGATTAATGTAGTATACACGTTAATCCCCACCAGAGAACTACGATTTGTGACCTCCAAGTAGCTGGATTACAAGTCACGCCACTGTTCCAGTCAAAAGTTGCTTCTAGAGGAAGTTATAGAAGGGAAGAGATAACAGTAGTTCTACAGTAGTAGATACAGTAAGTTCTTTACAATGCCATGAAACATTATGCGGTGACTAGTGGTGAAATTTTGTTTCCTGTTTCTTACAAATCCCCAAGAAAGTGAACCCCTCTTGGTTCTTGAATTATTAGTGTTGAAAAGATCAAAAATAATTTACCGGTTAAAAATATTATATTTCACTTTTATATTTGTCCTAACTAGCCTAAATTTTTAAATGGGCAACAAAAGTACCAAAAACTTCCTCCCTTCCCATTCGCAAGCTGAAAGAAGTTAAATGTACTGTTTAGAAATTTTAGATTTACTTTTGTATGACAGAGCGAGGTGGAGCGGGCGGAGGAGCTGGTGAGCTGCGGGGAGAGGATGTTGCGCGGCCGCCACTACCTGCACCTGGACTGTGTGGCCCCCAAGTGCGAGGAGCTGTGTTGTAGTATGGTTGTGTATGACAGAGCGAGGTGGAGCGGGCGGAGGAGCTGGTGAGCTGCGAGGAGAGGATGTTGCGCGGCCGCCACTACCTGCACCTGGACTGTGTGGCCCCCAAGTGTGAGGAGCTGTGTTGTAGTATGGTTGTGTATGACAGAGCGAGGTGGAGCGGGAGGAGGAGCTGGTGAGCTGCGAGGAGAGGATGTTGCGCGGCCGCCACTACCTGCACCTGGACTGTGTGGCACCCAAGTGTGAGGAGCTGCGTTGTAGTATGGTTGTGTATGACAGAGCGAGGTGGAGCGGGCGGAGGAGCTGGTTAGCTGTGGGGAGAGGATGTTGCGCGGCCGCCACTACCTGCACCTGGACTGTGTGGCACCCAAGTGTGAGGAGCTGCGTTGTAGTATGGTTGTGTATGACAGAGCGAGGTGGAGCGGGCAGAGGAGCTGGTGAGCTGCGGGGAGAGGATGTTGCGCGGCCGACACTACCTGCACCTGGACTGTGTGGCACCCAAGTGCGAGGAGCTGCGTTGTAGTATGGTTGTGTATGACAGAGCGAGGTGGAGCGGGCGGAGGAGCTGGTGAGCTGCGGGGAGAGGATGTTGCGCAGCCGCCACTACCTGCACCTGGACTGTGTGGCGCCCAAGTGTGAGGAGCTGCGTTGTAGTATGGTTGTGTATGACAGAGCGAGGTGGAGCGGGCGGAGGAGCTGGTGAGCTGCGGGGAGAGGATGTTGCGCGGCCGACACTACCTGCACCTGGACTGTGTGGCACCCAAGTGCGAGGAGCTGCAGCGGCTGAGCGTCACACTGGCCGACCGACTGCAGAAGCGATCCGAGTTCCTGGCCAAGTGCCGCGAGCTGCAGGAGAGCATCGACAAGGTACTGGCTGCGGCTTGGAGTAGTGTAAGCCTAAGTTGTGACGAAGATTAATAGGGGCGAATGCATCAATTTAACCTCAATGGACTGCACAAAAAATAGAACTTTTTTAATGAAAATGTGCAGATTTAAGTTATACATTGTGGTATAACTCAGACAGAACATACCGTCAGTTATATCAATTTGAGGGAAACAATTTGAATGCATAGAAAGTATACTGTACAGGAACAAAGGAAATCTCAATTATGTTTATGCACTGCCAGCAAATGAATGAAATGTATTTGATTCAGCACTAAGTGGTGAGCGTGTACCGTGGGGGCAAAGAATACCAAGAGCACTCACAGGCAAGTGAGCACTCACAGGCAACACATGTTAATACTTTTCTTTTTTAATTTCCTCCTAGTACCGCTAACGTTTTGGGGGTACCTGACTTTTATTTCCCTTAGCTGGTCTATTTCCCTTATTGTTTTACTGTTTTTATTGCCTGTCCCAAGAATGCAGTTTACATGTGGTTTTTCAATATCCAAACTTATGTAACATTTGCACCTGCTTGAAACCCCTCATTACATCCGCAGGCGAACGCGTGGTGCGCCCAAGGCATAGAGCTGCTGGCGTCGCAGCACACAGAGAAGTGCTCGTGCAGTGCCGAGAGTGCAGAGGCGGCGTTGGCCGAGCTCGAGGCCTTCATGTCCTCGGCTGCTCAGTTCAAGGTCAGCAGTCCGCGCGAGTTCCACACGCTCTTCCAGGACTCCATCACGCCGGAGACCAAGGCGCTGGTCTCCCAGGTCGGTTCAAGTTGAATGTTTTTTGAAAGTCTAAAATATCCCAAAGTAGGCAGTAGATAATTTACCTTTCTTGACTGAGCATAAAAATTTGATTGGTTAAATATATCTGTAAGTGTTGAATGTTAAAAGGCCAAAGAAGTCTTAGGACACCCTAGCCAAGCCTTAAGTGTTTGTTTTAAGGACTGATTTTTATAAACTTGAAAAGTGTTAACCTAATAATTTTGAACCCAACAATAATGAGAAGTGAGTACATGAAAGGACACATTTTCTCCACTATAATAATTTAACAAGAGGCTAGCAAGGATCTATAAGCTTACATATTTACTGACCTTTGAAAAAATAGAAAAAATTGTAAAAGATTAAAGTTAAAAAAAGTAAAGAGGTGACAATGAGTGGAGTAGTATGCTGGCAGTTTTTAGGATGCTGCGGAGGACTAATTGACTGTTGGAAAGAACTAATCGCTGGTTTTTAAAGAAAAAAAGATTTTGAAATAATCAATCATGAACGTGTCGTGTGACAGGTGCTGCAGAGGATAGCGGACGTGACGACGATGTGCGATAAGCGAGTGAGCAGCCTGCGCCGGGTGTCGCGCCGGCCGCCGCGCCCGGTGCAGACGGTGACGCCGGAGCCGGCCGTGCCGCTGCAGACGCCCGCGCCGCCGCCGCCGCCCGACACCCACCGAGCCAAGCGCAACCACGTCCTCGCCGAGCTGCTGGACACAGAGCGGCTCTACGTGGCCGAGCTCGGCTCCATACTGACGGTGAGGAGAATGGTTGTGAATGTTCGAGGACAGTTCGTACTTGAAGTGGTTAAATCTACAGTTTGCGGATGAAAGTCCCGACCATTTTCAAAAACTTGTGCAAGAGAGATGGACAGTGAACGTTTAGAGTGAGATAAATGATTCCTTAAAATGTGTGTGACATTGGCTGCAGCAATGTAATTTTTTTTGGCTTGAATTAGATAATCTTTTTTTTATTGTTCCTCGAAGTATTTTTACTCTCTGCTAGAAAGTAACTCTTAAACCTGAAACTCACATAACTGTCTTAACAGCTTGGAGATTCCGCTTGCCATAGGACTGTTCCGTAAGAGACCCAAGTCATAGTTTTAGGAAATGCTCAGATTTGTTTATATCAAGATAAATATAGATTTGTTAATATCTGAACATATGCTCATAATTTGAAATAGTTCCAATGATTGCTAATAGAATGCAGCACTTCCTAAAAGAATAAGAGGAAAAGAATTTCCCGAGCAAAGCCAGGGTTATCAGCTAGTTACCACTTAAATACCAAGATAGTACATTAGTTTAGCCTGATAGCTTAAACCAGTTGTGTATTAAGCATGTTACGTTACCTCAGGGCTACAAGTACCAGATGGGCGAGGAGGAGATGAGGCCGCTGCTGCCGCCGGGCCTGGAGGACAAGGCGGAGGTTCTGTTCGGCAACCTGGAGGAGCTGTACAGGTTCCACGGCGAAGTCTTCCTCAAGGACCTGGAGAACTGCATCTCCACCACGGAGCTCGTGGCGCTGTGCTTCACGCACAGGGTGAGGTGAAATACAATTATTGTCGGTTTCATGCTAAAATTCAAGGGTGTTACTATTCCCAGAGGAATAAGACATGGTTCGGTCAGCGGTACTTTTATATTTTATTTCTGTGTTTAGGACCATGCTCTGCTATCATATGAGGGGGCGACGACAGCTAGGAGGCTGGTTAAGGCCTTGGGTACGATATGAGCGATGAGCGGCAAATGACAACTTTCACTTTTTGAGCAGCTTTTTTGTCAGCTGTTAATTTTGAAGGCAGTGGCTATGAACCTCCCAAGCGGTGAGCGGAATTCAGTGGTATCGCTGAGTGTCGCTTTTGTCACTGGGTCAGGCTGGAAATTTTTTTTTGTGCCGCTTTTCGCTCACCATCTACATTGTTGCATGGTTTGAGGTTAGAATCTATAATGGAGATACCGCGAAAATGCTTTTGTTGATGAAAAAGCGGATTTCATTTTGTCAGGTTGGCAATATGAGATATGAGGGGGATTAATTAGTAATGAAATATTGTTTTTTGAACAGCAAGTTAAAAAAACTCTAATCTTGCCTGGAAGTGAGTTATCGCACGCCGCCTGACGCTAGTTGTTTGCATTAAACCCAAGGCCTAAAGCAAATCGCTTACCAGTGAAACTATGCTATTGCAAATGAGGTTGGAAGAATAATGAAGAGAATCATACTTAAGGCAATTCTTGTTGTATCATGGAACATAAAATCTGGTTTTTGGTAGCTAAATCATGGTAGGATATCTTATTAAGGAAAAATACATTCATCATCAACAATCATATCATTCCTGTGTAGTATGCATAAAAACATGAACAATTTATTCAACTTACTTGTATACTGAAGTCACTGTATTCCTTGCAATGGCTAATTTCAACCAAATTCCTATTGCAGAAGGAATCTTTCTACCGGCTGTATAGTTATTACTGCCAGAACAAGCCACGTTCCGAGCGGCTGATGGCGACTGTAGGAGACAGTGCTTTCTTCGTGACCTGCCAACGCAAGCTGGGCCACAAGCTGCCACTGGCTGCCTACCTGCTCAAGCCGGTCCAGAGGATCACCAAGTACCAGCTGCTGCTAAAGGTTGGCAAGCTCGATTGTAATTCAAATAAAATTGAATTCTTTGATTCAGATCGTTAAAAGGTTAATTTAGGATAGTTAGTCAGATTTATTATGCAACAAGTATTCCTAAAGTACAGTTGCAGTTGACTCTTGCTCCCTCAAAATCCCACGGGACCACAATTTTGAGTTTTGTATTACTCAACTTAGGCATATTTTGAGTTATAGATATAATTCTTATTCAAAGCTTCAAAGCCGTAGCCAAGAAAAATTTTTGGGGGGGTTTGGGCTCTGCGGTTACAGGAAGTGAAAAAAATAACTTTCTAACATTTCATTTAAATGCAATTTCTACATTTTCAGGGGGGGTTTTGACCCCCTGACCCCCCCCCCCCCAATTGGCTACGGCCTTCCAGATGAAATTTCAAGTTACAGAGGTAATGAATCGTGACACAGGACGGGATGTGACTTATTGACAGGTTCTGACCTGTTGGCCAGGGTAATCATTTAAATTCAGGTTGTTAAAACATAGATAAACCTGAATTGAAATAATGGATATGATTATGGCTGCTTAGACAGCCAAAACAAGGGTCATCCCTGAACACAGCTGTGACGGATTATTGACCAATTATATGCTGAATCTTGTGTTAGGTTGAAACTCTCCTGTTTTCCATATTAAACTCCTTTCATGAAAACTCTATTTTCTCAAAATAAACTCCACCTAGATGAGGAAATGATCTTAAAAATAACCATACAGGGAGTGAATCGGACTTCTCTAATAGCTAGCTAATTAATGTTTTTAAATATCTTCATTTGATTGCAAGGTGGGGTAGCTTTAAGTTCCAATCCCCCAAAGAAAAGGTAATATTTATGCATTTAATATATATTTAAAATATATACAAATGCTGTAGGACCTGCTGCACTACAGCGAGGGCCAGAAGTGGTGCGGGGAGCTGCAGGAGGCCCTGGACTGCATGTTGGTGGTGCTCAAGTGTGTCAACGACAGCATGCACCAGATAGCCATCACCGGCTACTGGGTAAGGGCGCTGACGACCAAATCAGTTGGCTTACTTGAAAATTTAATTCCAATGGCTTTGATTCACCATTTATTAGGAAGAAATGCATAAAAATACATTATTCTCTCGGGGACGTCTATAAATAATGTCATCGGGAAGGGTTTAAAATTAAAATGGCAGAATGTTCCATGTCCTTAACAGGTGGTGTTTATTTCTAATAAAAAGTTTTAAGAACAAATAAAATTTGGGTAGTGTGTTTTATTCTTGTTTCATGATGCTATTATTGAAAAAAAATTGAAATAAAAAATTTAGTTCTGTCCTACCTTTTTAGTTACATTTGACTAAAACGTCAAACACCTTCTAAAGGTCACAGCCTAATTAGAACAGAATACTGGTGATGTGTAACAAGTTCATCTTTAAATAGTTAAATCTAAAACATAAAAAAATAATTTTTTTCTGAAAAAAGGAAATAAAAGTTATTAATGATTTTTACAAAGTTATAATTAAAAACTATATATTTACTTTCTATATAAACATAGACTTTTATGAAGCATATATGTTTATTTTGACATATATTTTCTTAGTAAGTGAATAAAACTTGTATTTTACAAAAAGATAATGCCATTTCTTAAGAGGGGTGAGGATGAATCAAATATTGTCGGTAAAATTTTTTTTGGGAGTCCAAAAACGGTAAAAAAACTTTAATTAATGAGGTTGAGATGTAATTTATAGGCGGCTCTGGTTTCTTCAGTTGGGCTGATTCAAAATTAATATAGATAAATAGGTGGTCTCATAGCTAGCAATTCATGTTGACTTCCAGCTGTGATTTCTGTAATAAATCAGTTGAAGGAAAAGTTATGATAGTCAATGTCAAAATCAGATGGTCAGTGATGATGGGTTGAAATCGAAACATCTGGTTTTGTCTTTGTTCATGTCCAATTTTTTTAATAGCTCTAAAATTTTCCAAAAAAATATTAATTTAAAAAATTAACATAAAAAGCGACAAAACAAAAGAAAATATTAACAGAAAAATAACACCATTATTAAAATACAAAATAACATAAATAATAACATAAAGGTTAGATCACAGTCACAACATCGAGGTATGAATTCATTTTATTTGGGTTTCCCTTTTGTTTGAACATAATATTTATTCCATTAAAAATAGGGCAGGAATAGTTTCTGATTCTCTGCTTGCAAATGATACACGTGACAAATTTATTTCAAGACGTAACCGTTAAATAATAACTCAAACTTTCACTTTACATTCATTTTTCAACCTCGCTTGACTTGTCTGTTTTTTTCCTACGGTTGCTCAGTTGCAGTTGTTTTTCTTCACACAAACTAAGGATTATTTTGGCTGCCACACGCTAAGCATTATTTTGAACATTTGCTTCTTAATACTATGGAAATATCTTTTTTAAGCCCACCCCATGTCACACTAAATACTTAGATCGATTTTTTTGTTTTCTTAGTTAGCATCTAGAAAATTAATGTTATATATTAAATATTTATTGTGTTATATTGGACCTTGACCTACTTAGGGCTCCAAGTCCGTGAATCAAACACACAACTTGACCATTTCCAATGTCAGACAATTGACGTTTAAAAAAATGGTCTCTTTAATAAATTGTGCCGTCGGTGGCGGCAGGGGGACCTGGCGGAGCTGGGCGAGCTGCTGATGCAGGGCAGCTTCTCCGTGTGGCCCGAGGGCAAGAAGGACCGGCTGCGCGACCTGCGGCTCAAGCCCATGCAGCGCCACGTCTTCCTCTACCAGAAGGCCCTCATGTTCTGCAAGAAGTCCGCTGACCACAACAAGGCCACCTACCACTTCAAGCGGATATTGAAGGTGTGTATAGTGTGGATATAACAATCATGGATAGCTATGAGTAGTTGGTTGTAGATGTGGTAACCGCTAGTAGGGATTAATGTTCACACTAGAGAATACTATCTTCTTAAATGAGACCGTCCTTAAAATTAGACCTCTTCATAATTGATTGGCAAAATTGTGGTTCACATTAACTGTAGGTCCCCTAGTAGCCATTATTAGCTGTTGGGCTATTAATATACAATCCTGTATAAGGAACATGTTGACCTTAGTCAGTAACAAAACGGAAAGATCATGTCACAGTCATCCTACACTCCTCTCTCATTCATTCATGCCAGTATTCATTCATACTTGGCTTAAAATACCTGGGTAGGTGGCCATTTCAAATAAAGTATAAAGTACATAAACAACTTGAAATCACAAAAACTAACTAGTTTAAAAATACCCTTTTTTGTATTTTTTTCTGTTCTATTTATTTACTTGAGCTGTTTTATCATACATCTTTCTCAAAATAAAAGACTTTAAACTGTCAAAACTCCTGTAACCTTTATAGGAAATTGGAGAGTCATTGGCAGATTGCAAGGTGTGTAATCTGTTCATTATAATCTTAGGAGGCAATAAAGCGTTTGGTCCAGAGGTGTTTGGATAATAGAGAGTCTGCTTCATTTTAAAACTGTTGGCATAAGTAACACAAAAAATGTCAAGCAAAACCAAATTAGTTAGTTATGTCTCAAGATATGTGATCAGGGAAAAATTTCTGAATTCCTCCTGCTTCTCTCAAATTAAATGTATCCATCTCGCCCGCAGATGTCGCAAGTGGGACTGACGGAGACGGTGAAGGGCGACGGGCGGTCGTTCGAGGTGTGGCTGCAGGGCCGGCAGGAGGTGCACGTCCTGCAGGCCGCCACGCAGCAGGTGAAGCAGAACTGGGTCGACCAGATCAAGAAGCTGCTGCTCGACCAGCTCACCGAGCTCAAGATCAAGCAGTACAAGTCGCAGCACCTGTGAGTCACTGCTGATAGGACATTGCCAGTTTATGTCACAGCCTTATTTCTTGCCAGAGGTTGCTATGACGTGAATCATATTAAACATGAATCTAGTAGGATTGTTAGGTTTTGTTAGGGAAATAACATAACATTTCCTATGTACTCAATGGACTTGTGAGCTAGTGAGCATCACCCGCACGGTGGCTCCGAGGCATGGGACCATGATAACTTTTAGTTTGGGTACCCCCAAATGTAAAAAACGCCAACTGTTAAAAACTTGTATGTTATCAGTTGGCACTCTAGTGGTCACAATTTTTGTTTTATTTTCTTTAAATTAGGTAGGAACATTCCTTTTTATAATATCTAGGTCATGTTCATTGGGCCAAAAAATCGGAGCACTTTTAACCTTACTTTTGGGGAATAAATGCCTCAAAACTGAGGTGTTTTGCCCCAAAAAGGGTAACATAAGCTCCAAATGTAAATTTAATATAAAATTCAGTTAAAAAAATTTAAATACAAACGATTTAAGCTCGCTCCCACACTTAAAGCACTAAAAATAATTGATTATGAACAAAAATATGAATTTACTAAATGCAGTCCACTACATTATCTTTAAAGGTATAAAGCCACTCTAGCGCCTGCAATTATCATCTTATTAACTTCAAATTTGGTTGAGATTTTTCCTATGATCTGATAAGCCTGTAAGTCGGGGGAATAAATCTGAAGCCCCAATCTCCATTTTAAGGGGCATAAAGCTTAAAATTAAAATATTGGATTTTGGGTCTGAAATAGGTAATTTAAGCCCTGATATTGAAATAGGCTATGTCATGTAAGCGTGCTGTGTGAGAACTTGTTATATCATAAGTCATAACTGGTGTAGCAGGCCGCTGAGACAGACGTACTTGCTGGACAGCACGCTGGCGCCGGTGGCAAGTCGGACGCTGATTGTGGACGAGACCCACAGCCACAGCAGCAGCGGCGGCGGCAACAGTCAGCCGAGCATGTAACTGATGTCGTAACTGGTGTGGCAGGCCGCTGAGATAGACGTACTCGCTGGACAGCACGCTGGCGCCGGTGGCCAGCCGGACGCTGAGTGTGGACGAGACCCACAGCCACAGCTGCAGCGGCGGCAGCGGCAACAGTCAGCCAACCATGTAACTGATGTCGTAACTGGTGTTGCAGGCCACTGAGATAGACGTACTCGCTGGACATTACGCTGGCGCCGGTGGCCAGCCGGACGCTGAGTGTGGACAAGACCCACAGCCACAGCAGCAGCGGCGGCGGCAACACTCAGCTGAGCATATAACTGATGTCGTAACTGATGTCGCAGGCCGCTGAGACAGACGTACTCAGCACGCTGGCGCCGGTGGCCAGCCGGACGCTGAGTGTGGACGACACCCACAGCCACAGCAGCGGCGGCGGCAGCAACAGTCAGACGAGCATGTAACTGATGTCGTAACTGGTGTCGCAGGCCGCTGAGACAGACGTACTCGCTGGACAGCACGCTGGCGCCGGTGGCCAGCCGGACGCTGAGTGTGGACGAGACCCACAGCCACAGCAGCAGCGGCGGCGGCAACAGTCAGCCCGCCGACGACGACGTCGCCTGGTCCTCCGACTACACCAACAGTGAGGAGGACGAGCCGCTCACCGAGCATGTGAGTCATGTTTAGGTGTTAGAGAAATTTCCAATAAATAATAGCTCTGAAACTGGAAATGTTTAAAACGTTTGCTGCTTTAGGCCTCAGAGGCTACCCTGCAGTAAGTTAATTACTTCAGTAGTAGTGCAAGCACAGCCTGTTTCATTGTAACTGTAGTGGTTAACAACAGTATATTTTGCTATAAAAATAATTTTTTAAGTAAAAATCTCTCTTGCGGACTAAGTTAATGGTTAAAATTGATGAAAATTTTATATAGCCTCTCCAACAACAATCACTATCACAGATTAGATGAGACTAAACATGGTAAATTCTTTCTCATCTGTAATAACGATTATTTGCTGGCAAATCTATCTTTAATTAAACCCCTGAAAATTTTTAAATTCTGATTCCATTTTATCAGCATGTGTTTTTCTATTTTCTTACAGTCTTTTCAGCCATAGGAATATTTGGTCGCACATGTAATCAATCGCATGGCTGGAAAAGGAGTTGAAAGACACAAAAAAATGAATAGACTGAATAAAAGAAGACCTTAATTTTAAGAAAACTATTGCAGCAGGTGGAGGAATATGTGTTGTATCAGGATAGAAGAGCATAGAAGAGTCTAGCCAGCACACCTGGGGAACTGGAGCTGCTGAACAGATGATGATGATGATGGTGGTGGTGGTGGTGGTGATTGTTGCAGGGAGGCAGGTTCATGGCGCTGGCGGACTACTGCGCGGTGGGTCACAGCGAGGTCAACATGAGGGAGGGCGAC
Source organism: Flexamia atlantica (assembly GCA_035578135.1). NCBI lineage: Eukaryota > Metazoa > Arthropoda > Insecta > Hemiptera > Cicadellidae > Flexamia > Flexamia atlantica. Next base: position 24,253,043 of record JAQJVK010000002.1, read on the forward strand.
GCCGTGGAGCTGCTGAAGGTCGGATGTGCCGGCTGGTGGTACATCAAACACATTGGTGAGTCGGGCTTTAGTTCGCACCTAGATTTAACTTAGTACAAAATAAAAACTAGGTTTATAAACGAACGCTGTACCATCGAACAGTAAAGTCGCACTTAAATGGCTTAACGTTTTTAGTATTTGTTTTGGCCATAATATGTCAATTTCGTACAATATTTCAGAAAATGGTACTCTTTCATTTTAAGAGTAATTCTTCTTACAAAACATTTTGGCATTAAAAAATGTTCTTTCCATAAAAAAAAATACTACCAGTTTTATAGTGTTAATTCGGAGGTATTACTATAGTTGCACAATTTACTAACCAAACGTATTTTTATTTTGAACGCACAGTTTAGTTATGTCGATCCGTTGTATAAATTGTTGTAATTTGCTTTTGAATGTAAGTTCATTGGTGAAAATACATTATACTTTGAATGACTGAATTGTTTATTTATGTTATTTTTTCAAGATAAAGCATAAGAAACATGTAAAGTTCCAAATAAAAGGCAGAGATTATTTTTTACCTGTCTAACTAAGTTAGACATTTTATCACATTAACGAAATTTATACTCAGATCCACACTGTTTTTTGCCAAATTGACTATAAAATTATTGAGGGGTGAACATAAAATTTGCCAAAATGTCCTTTTAATCAAAATAAGATCTAAAATGTACATTGACAAGTAAAATATAGCAGTCAAAAACAAAACCGCCAAAGGGAGGGGGGGGTTATAAGCATTTTTGAAGGGGATCTGTCAGTGGTGAGAGGAAGGGGGGTCCTTGCGATGGTACACCAAAATATTGTAAATGTGGTAGGTGGTACGCGAGCACCAAAAGGTTGAGAAACACTGCTATAGAGTATTACAAAAAAATATAGATACAAGTATTTTGAGGCGCTGAATCCATAGCTGACGTTTTGTTAGCAAAATTTTGTGTCGGAACATTGACTTAAAAACAAATAAATGCAAAAGTTGAAGCTGATTTTAAGTGATAAGACATTAAATTGCAAAAAGGAGGTTTGCAAATTTTTCGACAGAATACACTGCTTGTTTTTATTTCTATGACTAAGGGTAAGGACAGCAATGCGATTTGAAATTTTGCAATTTTTCCCTTCTGAGCTAAATTGCCTACAAGGAATAAGCTAGTCCTGTATGGGTTATAGTAAGACCTCGGCTTAAGACAGTTGCGCACACAGGAGTTATTTTCGAGGGGCCTGGGACATATGGGATATTCGCCAGCGAGAGGGGGCTAGGGGCACTCCCCCAGGAAATCTTTCTAAATTTGTGTTTTTAAACAAACTAGAGATATGGAAGCAAACAGAACAGGTCCCAAAATTTTAGCTAATTTGGGGCTGCCCACTGATAAGATTCTGAACATTTTAGATTACATTATATAAGATTCTATAATTCCTAATTTATTAAGCTTTTAAAAATAAAAACGGTCGCCATTTTGAAATGGTACAAAGTAGTAACCTAATACTCCGCATAAAGATAGGTCTTACTAGCCAACATATGTGTACCAAGTTTGAAGTTGGTATCTATAGTAGTTTTAAAGTTATGATCAGTCATATAAAAAATACGCTCAGACCTACAGACGTAAAACGGAGCGAGATAGGCTACATACTTATATCACATTTTTTGTTTGTTTTCACCTGAGGAACAATATTCCAAAGTTTTTTGGTGTATTTTGGATACCCTGTACAAATGTGCAAGACCGCTAAAAACCAGAACACTTTTAGATCAAAAGGTAAATATAACATGTTAAAATTAATAAAATATTTAAAGTTAATTTTTAGATTTTTAGTATTCTTTCAATTAAAAATTTATTTTTGAAAATTTGATCTACATACTGTATTTAAGCACACATCTGAAAGGAGCCATTTTCTTACCTTTCATCGCAATGTGTGTTCAGGTGGAGGGGGAGAAGAGGGCTGGGTGCCGGCTGCTTACTTGGAACACTGTTCTCGCAAAACTTCACGGAGCAGTCAGTCTGTCACCAGCCAAGTCTCGAGCAATGCAGATTAATCATCTAATGTTCAGATGTTCGACAGAACTTTTGAAACAACCTGAACAGAATCTTAACTCCCATTAGTTGAACCAATGCTATTTAATTTTAATATTGGAATAACTTTGATTAAGAGTAAGTTTTAACGGTGTATTTGGATTTTTCTAAATTTTTTACATGCTTAGATTTTGAATGGTTTTTTTTATTTACGATGTAGAGTACTCTTTTGTAGGTGGGAACAGAGGTGCCCCAGGACTTCACTGATTTCTTTAGTTCCACCAAAAGAATTGCTGAACCAACTGTTTAACAGTGCATTTTCCTTGTGTCTTGTACCTAGGGCTTCCTTATTTTCTTAGATCTTTATGGTTGATCTGATTTTTTTAACCGTAAATTTTGAAGAAATGTAAATATTTTTTCCTGAAGATATGTATAAATAGTGCAAAATGTATCTAGTCATTTTTTATGTATCCTTTTTCATTTACTTCATATGTTTATTAAATCGTGCTAATCTTGCCAATACGACAATAACCTAACTTTTGGTTTGCAGTTATAAGAACATCACTTATATTCACTATTAAACTGTATTAGATTGTAGCAATGTGGAAATACTGAATATGTGTATTTATCTTGTAGTCTAGTTTTTAGGATTCCTAGAAATTGTTGTATACTGCCAAGATGAGCAATTTATTTTAGTCAATTAAGAAAATTATCTTGATTTTTAATGAGGGTAACAAATAACCATTTAGAACATTTGTACGAACTAAATACTTTTTTTGTTTTAACTATTTTGCTGATAGGTATGTTTTGATTTGAGTGCTTTGTATTTTGTTCAAGTTTTTATTTTGAGAACCTAATTGTAAAATATTGTAAATTGAATGTTTTAATATTTTATCTAGATTTTACAGATAAGCTTTTTTAAAGTATTATTATTATTTTGTTCAACAATAGTTTTATAAATAAATTTACTACATTTAAATGTCATTGAAGCTTTAATAAATCGGGAGTTGAATATAACAAAGTTATTTTTATAACTCATAAACTAAATATGTATTGCATTAACATATTGCTTTCATCTTATAATATTCATAAGATATTATTGATTAAGATATTGTATGTAAAGTTTATTAATATTTATAGGAATTCATATTCGCTCTCCATTTTTTCTTAGAATATTTTAAAATGTTGCAATACACAATCATTTTAGTAACACCTACTCCTTTGCTGAAAAATGAAATTAAATGTAAACACCAAGTATCAAGCTGGCTTGAGAAAGACAATCATCCGGTTTTCTTTTTTTAGTATCAGTAACCTTATTTAATTTTTTCCCTTTTTTAAAATTAACCCTTAATAGTTAAGTACTTGTTAGGTATATTAATGACAATTGCTCCAAATACACTTTATCTCCAATCAATTATAGAGCTGTTTAATTTTTTACAAAATCTGGTTTTGATGTCGTAACCTAAATTACATACATTAATTGCAACTAATATTACAATAACATAATATCTCATTTCATTCCACATTAAGTGCTAAACAGCAAGAACAGAATGTTATGTTTTGATTATATTTTTAATATTGTAACATAACTATGGTAAACTAACACTTCTAAAGGTGAAAACCATTAACATTGCACTACTCATGTGAAACAGTATTTAGTGATTTGTTCATTGCATTTTCTTATCCCATTAGATGTATCAATCAATATTTTCAGTAATACTTGTAGCTTACATAATAATTATACTTAAAACAATCCGCAATAACACTCTGTGCTGTACTTTTGCTATATTTGTAATAAATGTACCCTTTACATGCTGCAGTGATTTTGAAAACATTTACTTGTTAGTTTTATAGTCATTCTTCTTCAAGTTTTTTCTACAGTAGAACATCGATAATCGAAAATAATAGGGAAATGGAGGTGTTCGTATGATTGATCATGAACAAATTTAGACTGTTTTAAGGGAATGGTTGTAGGGTTAGGAGGGTTAAAAAAACTTCCTACATTACAATTGTAATTATAAATGCATATAACAGGATGAACACATACAAAATTGTTGAGAAATAAAAAAAATTAGGAAGAAAAACTTTCATATTGGGTGGGGGTTATCTTTACTTGGAAAAATCATAAAAAAAATTATGTTTCTGATTGTGGGAAAACAGCATGAGTAACTTTGTGAAAGATGCAAATTGTCTTGAAAGACGATTGTGCATGTTATTGGCTGTGACGGTCAGCTGCTAAATTTGCTTTCTTAGCGCTGCAGTTTTTCATTTCACTGCTACTCCTTTCATATAACCACTGTGTCAGAACCACGGTCTTCAGATGGTCAATGTTCTCCTGTAAAACTGCCCCTCCTTACCTCCACTTGCTCAATGTCTGTTACAAAGTGAACAATATACTGTGGCCACTCTTTTTACTGTAGCCTGTTCTTATACATGGAATAAAATAGTTAATAAACTTTTTTGTAAGGTGCATACAAATTGTATTGGATTGTGTTTTGATAATTTAAATAGAAAAATTATGATATTTGATGATTATAAAGTATTTTTAGAACAACGACTACAATTAAAGTTTTTTCTTCCCGTAATGTTAAAATTAGCTAGCTTTCATATGTTGCTATAAATTTTTAAATAGAAATTTAGCCAAGATAATAAAAATAAAAAAGTTTCCATTTAAGGTAGCCAGAAAACTAAATTTAAGATTATCCTGATTTTGAATGCAGTGTAACAAAGAATGTAGTAGCTCACCTCACATCAAAAATATGTTTGGTGGAATTGTGGCTTTTTTCATTTCCACTCTTTTCAGATTAATTTTAACATATTTTTTATTAATTTCACTTTTGGTCTTTGTCATATAATTCCTTGACTTAAAAAAATATTGTTAACTTGCAATTATAAACAGTAGCATTTGTAAGAAGCAAACAGCACATAAAATGTGTAAAATGTTTGTTATACGTCACTAGATATTTTAGATTAAATAGCGGTTTGTAAAAAATACTATTTTGTCAATGTCAGGTAAATTAGTATTTCATTAAACATTTAATGTCCTGTAAAAAATGCAATGTCCAAGTGCCAAATATTTTATCCTCTTGTGAACTGAAACAGTACTGCATAGTCAAATTTAAATGCCCATGAATACAGTCTTACATTTATTATCAATTATTCCAAGAGCATAAATCTTCCATTCAATAGAAATCCTCTACAATTTTTTTTGTCTTAAAAGCTTATTTAGCCAAGATTTAAATATTATCAAACAAATGCTAAACTCAAGTAAAAAAAGTTTGTGCTGAAATTTTGCTTCATATCCTATACATTGAAGTGTTATTGACATTCTTGACAGTCTATACATTAATTTTTATTATGGGGAAAGAAGGATAGACAGCTAGCTTACGTTTGAAAGAGTTCAGGCAGGCCATAGAACACAACATAAAAAGTCACTGCCTGAACTCTTTCAAAGGTAAGCTAGCTGTCAATCCTTCTTTTCCCATAATTCAAAACCTGGCCTAGAGCCTTTCTTGAAAAAAAACTAGCCTATTCATTGAGGCGATATTGTTGTTATTGAGTTTAATTAAAAGTTAGCTATTGATTTTATTATTTAAAATTTAAAATCAATTGCTAATTTTATTGTTTATTCTTATAAGTAATAGTTGATATCTCATTCCCCAGATATCTTCAAAAATATGCATTTAAAGTCATGTCGAACAAGAATGATTATGGCAACCAGGGAACCGAGTATCGTAAGAAATGGCAATATTTTACTTAAATTTTTGGTTGTGGATATTAAAGCAGAAATGAACTACCTTTTATCACTTGACAAAGAAGACTCCATTACAATAATTTTATGAAAACTCCCAACAGGCTTCACTTGATTGAATATTTTATACTTATCGCTGTTTTTATTTAGGTTTCTTATCAATTTTGCTTATTTTATTTTGAGTACTGTACATTTCATAGTAGTTATATGTAAATAAGAGTTATTATGAAGGGCTTCCTCGGCTTCCCGATAAATAATATACTTAGCTAGTAATAAGTGTACATATTACTTTTGTCAGTGTGACATGTTTTGTAGTTGATAATATTTTAGAGTTTTGGTGGTTGTTAATATAAAATTTTAAGCACGACCTGCTATTGTATAAATACTACATTTTTTCATAACCTTTAGAAAACTATCTATAACAAAACAGTATTTATGCTTGTGATCAATCAGTATTTTCGATCAAGAATAATTTTTCTGCTCGGTACATTAAATTTAATTGTTTATTACATAAATAATTTTTTTAAGATTAACTAAAAAAGTCAATTAATACTAAGTTTTTAATTACCTTCAGTAGCTGGCATAACCCATTTTTACTAAAAGGAATGTGTTTGATGTATTATCTTGTTTAAAATGCAACTTCTTATAAATTATTCCTGTAGCTCTGAATATCTTCATAATTCATATAAAAGTATTTTATAGTTTAACATATTTGCTAAAGTAAGGCCCTTTTTACGCCCCATGGTTTTCACTGGAATCTGTCGGGTGGGATGGAAGTACATTTGGTTAAATGGGCGCATTTTTGTATCAGCGTCCCGCCATCACGTCTTGGCAGAATGCAGGGCAAGATTGGAGGAGGTACACTTTGCGGTGTTTTGGTGGTTTCAATATACACTGGGTCAAATGGGAGCATTTATGTACTGTGGCGGAATGCTCAATACTCTGTCAGTGCTGCCAACTAAATGTGACCCTCAACTCATTATGTTTGTGTAGTTGCTGAAGTAAATGCAAATGCCAGCACTGGCACCCCAAACCATGGCACTATAAAAAACCAGGTACTTGCCATTGTGGAATCAGCCGCTCTTTTTTTGTGGAATCATCAAAATTTTTCACTGCTAAATGTATTTAAATTTGTACTAGGTTGAAATTTCAAAAAGGGTTTTGATGGTATATGTTTTAAATGGTGGAGTTAAAGAAGGTTCGATTCCATTTTAATTTTTTTCATTAATCTTTGTGGGAGTTGTATTCTTCCTGATATAACATTCACAAAATAAATTTGTATGGGAAATTTATTCTGTATTTAGATGATAAACTACATCCTCTTATGAAAACATTGTAGGTTTTAGGAATTGACCCAAGGGAATAAAAGTCGTTGAAAGAAAAGAAACTTAACGTTTCTAACAGATTACAGTTGCAGCAAATGTGTTAAACATTCTATGGTCTTTACCGATGATTTCAATAATGAATATACCACATGTCATGTCTAATAGATATAAAAGTTAGACCAGTTCCTAAAAAATATTTATTTTGTTGCTTGCCTTTTTGTTATTGTTGGTAGAGTTGTAAGTGTTGTGATTTATTGTGTGTGTTATAGAAATAGGAATTGTTAATTTCCCTGACCAAATAGCTTGAACTGTTTTATGGCTAAGGATATTCTTGCTTTTGTTCATGTTTTGTTGTTCTTTTTGGGTGCATGAATCAAAGTGAATTTTACAATTATTTGACAAGAGACTTTTTGGTTTAAAGAAGGAATGGCTTGGCTATATGTGATCTCAGTTAGGCTCAGGGGTTACCATCCAATTCACTAAATACAATAGACTAACCAGGTCAGGTTATTTGTTGAGCAGTCATATGACATATGAACAAAAACCAAAATGATTATATTATATAAACATTTTCCAAAATGACTCAAAATTCCCTAAATTATTATATTATATAACTATCATATAAACCAAAATGACCACAAGAACATATTTGGACGTGTCACATGTTTGTCTGTGAAAAATCACAATTATGTGAACTTTTTGTGACAGATAAAGTATTTAATTTAATTTAATTTAAATTCATTTTAAATTTAAAAAATGGTAATATTTCTTAACAATTGGAGATTACAAATTTCCATTCGTCAACCGAACACATTTGTAATTATCAAAAGTCAAAGATTAAGATGTAGTTTCGGTAGTAAAATTGTGAGACCACAAGAACTTATTTTATCTTTTATTGATGCAGTTTTAACAAATGTGTTACCAACTCTAGGCATTAAACGAGTTTGTATATGACTGTACACACTAGACCTGCATTTATTTACATAAAATGAGTTTAAATTTGAAGCATCGGAACTGTCGTCCCTTTTTGTAAGTGGAGCCATCAGGCTAACTTTCAAGAGAACACTCAATGATAACATGCTCAACTATTCATTTCAAATACCAGATTTGTTCCGAAAAAATTCAAAAAAGGAATCAATGATGCATTGGCAAACACCCGCGGTTTACAGATATCTCATGGGAAGTGATATTTTCTATCACATATCTCCTACAGCACAGCCCAGTACAGTGTCATAAAAATGTGAATCATAAATTAGGATGAAAATAACCGTACGATCAATATGTTTTTTTTTTATCGAGGCTCTAAATATTTTAGCTGCTGCAACTTAGCAACACTTTTGTGTTTCCTGTAGCAGTTAGGCTATGAGAGGTTTCTCACTCCACGGTAAAAATATTAAAAAGATTGGAAATTTTAAAAAATTTTCAATAATTTGAAAGTGTTATTTTAAATGAAACTTTTATCACTTAGGTTATTTTGAGATAGCTAATGCAATGCTGGCCATAGTAAATAATCAGATTAATACATTCTACATTTAGACTCTTGTGCATTCATTTGAATATTTCTGTCCATGAACTATTTATCAAGGGCTTCCTGCAGTAGGACAAGACTGTATTTTGTCATATTATAGAACATACTCAAGCTCATAATAAAGATAATAACCAGTTTTCTCTAATGCATTTTATACAATATTAATTACAAAATCCAATAGTAGTTTTGACAGTAGTGCAATCATTTGTGTAATCAATTATTGAACTGAAGTAATTGCAGATAAAATATAACAGTGCAATTTCTCAAATCGTGGGAAGTATTATATTATGTGCTTTGTTTCCTTTCCATTGCAATGTTTTTCATGTAATAAAACCATAGATTGTTAAGAAGAATAAAACATCTACAACATTTGTTTTTCAATTTTAAAACTAAGTAAGCAATTGTATCAAACTTAACTGGAAGTATTATGTTGTCGAAGCTTTTTTATTAGTGACTTCATCCTTCTGTTATAAAAAACTATTTATTTTAGAGATCAAAAGTAATTCTATTGTGCTGCTCTTTATTTCACCTATTTTATCTACTTAGTTATAAGAAACATTGCATTAGTTTTTTTAAGCTAATGATCAGCTTCATAGTCATTATACAATGTTTTTTAATGTTTTAAAAAAAGTGCCCCTGATTTTTTTTAACCTTTCAGTTGATTAAGCTTATCAAAAATATATATTGTATTAATCTCTTCAAGACTTATTATTGTGTTAAAAGACACTTTGCAATTCTGATGATTGGTTATTGGTTAGATTCATGAGCATTTTGCTATTCGAGAGACACAGCTGATGCTTTCTACTGTGTTGCTAATAGTTAGCGCCTAAAATGTTTTATATAATTTTGACTGTCCAAGAAGTAAAGTAGTATGTTTCTAATAAATACAAAATCTAACAAGGTCAAAAAAGATTATTGAAGCTTCTATCATTTTGATAAAGGCAGTTATAATACCTCCAGTTAAAATCCTAAAATCAGGCTCACTGTCATTTACATAGTTAAATTAAATTATCAGACTTTAGTCAATGTCTTCTCAGATGCAAAGTTGCCTTGCTATTTAACCTCAGGAAATTCATGTAAAAGGTATTATGTTTAATACTTATTGAATCTTTTTTCATACCTGCTGTTATTTCTGAGAGACAAAAGCTTTATTCTACTTTAAAAAAAGATTAGGTAGAAATATTAAAATAAAATTAGATCTTTTGAAAAATATTAAGGTATTTAAATAAGTTTCAAGGCTTAGTGTAAATACAATTATTTGTTCAACTTAAAATTCTTTTTATGTAACTGGTGGTGAGCCTTAAAAACCATCAGATTTATTCTAAGACATCTATTAGTTTTGCATTGAATATTGTGAATTTTATAGCGATATTTATAGATTTCATAATGGTAACACTATTTATGGAATGAAAAGCTGTAATTAGACTAAATCAAGCTTGTATGAGATGTTGAAAGAAAATTATAAAATTTAAAGCATATTTGAAGCACATTTCATTTCCCTCCTTATCCAAATACTAAAATATCAGTAGTATACATTGACAGACCCCTTCTAAGATGGTTCGGGATGGAATTGCTATAATGTATTTGTTATAGCTTACCATTAATAAATTAATTATAAAATGTATGGAGGACCATTTTGAAATTAAGAAAAAAATTGAAGGTTATGGCATTGAGCCTTAGAATTAAATAACACAAATACGACCCACTAATATTTTTTTAATAGTAATTCAAAATCTCTTTTTCATTGAACAGTTTTTTTGTATTTATTTTTACAAATATTTCCAATATAGATTTTCTTTCTTCAATTTTTTTTTCAACCTAAAGTGATTAATTTTTTACTTTTTAGAATGTCAGAAACACTAAAAATATATTTCGTTATACTGCTTCAAAAACAGATGTTTTTAATGCATGTTTTCCGGACCTAAATACACTCTTTTTATTCCTAGGAATTAAAAGCTGATGTACTCGATACCAGCTGACTCTTTATAGTCCTAGGACTATAAAAGTCAAAAAGTGCCGAGTACGTTGTAATAATCGAACAATATTCATTTGATTACAAATAATCGAAACATTCATCGTTATTATCGAAACATTCATTGTTGTCAGTTTAATCAATTTGTGAAACTCGCTCATTTCACCAATCGATTATTACATGCGTTCGATACGTCGATAGTTGTTCATTGTTGTCAGTCTACCCTAACACAAATGAAACAGACAATCAGCTGATTGCTTCAAATAGCAAGAACAAGACGGTGGCATCTTTTGAAGGCATCTTTAAAGGTAAACAAGCTGTAATTTTGGTTTTCTTAAGTAGTTTACGTATTGTATTGAGCAATATAACAAAAAATATAGTTCATCACATGGACCTAAAGCTGCTTTTCGTTACTCGGTCATTTTTCAACCTCGGCTTACAACCTCGGTTGTAAAACTTGACCTTGTATGGAAAGTGTCACTTTAGGTCCTTGTAATGAAATATACTATTCCCTCCTCAGTTTTGTATCTATTAAAACATGGATTTATTTTTCCTGTAATGATTGCAAGAAGTATGTTGTTGCAAATTGCATTTTTGTCATTTACTAGTTGAGAATAATTAGGCCTAATAAATATTATAAAGAATTCACATCTCTAAGCTTGATGTAACGTAGGAGTCTTAAAAACTTGGCCTCGTGAAGCTATTAAGATGCTTGGCTCCCTTTGACCAACTAATTTTAAAGTAATGGTTAGTAGATTTAATTGTAACTAAAAATACAATCAAGGTCAAATATCAGATTCAATATTTATTCTTTGATATAGCCAAAGATGAATCATCTTAAATCAAACTTTTTATGAGTTTAATATTATTCACTTTGGTAAATTTAAAGTTTAAGTGTGTCTAAGAATATGTGTGATAGTTTGATGAAAAATTAAAAATGGTAATGCTGAATAAAAACATAAAATTCTGTATGAATCATAAAATTTTGAAATATTTTTAGCCAATAAGAAGTTGGAGTCAATTTGTGAAAACTAAATTAATCTAAATAAAATTAATTCAGTAAAAAAATCAGCTGAAATTCTAAATCTATTAGAAATAAGTTATAAAAAATTTAATTGAAGCTCAACAATTTCAAGTAAATTTATCATCTGATATTAATTTTAAAATGCACACCACTTGCTGTACCAAACTATCAATATGGTTAATGCTAACTTAAATAAATAAAACATGAGCTTTCAATATATTTACCCAGCATGATGAAAATTAACAATACTGTGACAGCTGGATCATCTGCTCAACCTTGATGCCAATTGTGATTAGCCTCAATCATTTTTACTAATTAGCTAAAATCAATGTAGCTGCAACAAGTTTGTCAAAGCAGCCTCAGTAAACATTGTGGATCAGCAAGAGGAGGTTCATGCAGATGTTTTGAATTGGAGAGGAGAGAAGTAGGGCAGCGAGAAGGTAGAAAGTCAGACGCGATTGTGTGTCTGTCTGTGAGTGTGTTGGTAGACCAGGTCATTGTGCAAACCTCATAGACTCACAGCGCAGTGTGGCCAGGTAGTTCAATCATGGCTTCCACACCAGGTACGTAACCATAACCTATATACGGTCAACCTGTTGATTCTGTGTACTCTGTATAATCTGATGTTTGTTGTTGGAACTAGGTTTCATTCATTCAAATCTTTTGACTTTCAAAATGAGTACAACCACAACAGCTGTGTGGTTTGTGATAAGTTTGTTTGTAACCAGGGGAATGGTGATAAGGAAAATGAAAGTGAGTTTATCACTGTAATGAATTGTTCAAGTTTTGTACCAGTTTGGTGATAACGTGTTTGTAAAATTTAATGTTTTTGTTTGAGTGTTTTTATCTGTTAGTTTTCTTGGATGTCCTAGTTTATTCTTCTCAGTCTTTTAGCCAGTGTTACCAAAATGCTTATTGTAATTGAAACCGATTTGAAGTTATATAAATTAGAAGGCTCATTTAAAAAAATTCATGCAACATTATTTCACTGGAAAATGTATTTTTGATATCTGGCAGTGATTTATGTACCTATTTTGAATATTAGTACTCCCATTAACATGTTTATGGTTTGGTATTCTTCATTATTATTAAAAAAAGGTATGTACTAAATGCAATATTTGTTGAAATATGTTGAAAATTGAATCCCTTGAGTCAAAACTGGAATATTTTAGACACCTTTGAAGTATTCATATGGTTTAAAATATAACAAACCACCCAACAGGAATAATGTGCTGTAGTAAAACTATCACAAAATTATTCTCTTTGTTAACTTTTATTTTATATAGGTATTTACAACTATTTATTATTTAGATTTATTTCAATATGTCGTATTTTGAATTATTTTTGGAAGATATTTGCTCTTTAAAATCAACCATTAAAAAACATAGAAACATAGTTTCAGTTGTAGTTTTTCAGTACTCATATCAAGTTTAGCTAAAATTTTGTTAATTATTTTGCTGCTTAAGGTATGATTGTGTGGTCACAATGTAATAGTTGTATGAAGTTTCATTATTTTATAAACTTATTATCTAAACTTTGAAAGCATTCTCCCAAGCATTGAAGTAAATTTCATAGTTAAAAATACAGAAATAAAACAAAACTGTAAAACAGAAACGCAACACTTAATCAGAAAAAAAATTAATAAATTATTTTAAAAATAGTATTTTAAAAATTTATTTGAGTAGGCTGGTAACTATTTTCATAAGTAGTACCACTAAAGTACTTACCTTTGTTAAACTATGTCAGGATTTTTTTTTTCTAAATCCTACTAAATTCAGTAGCGATTTGAATATGTATTTAAGAAGTCAATACATATTCCATATCGTAAATGTTTCTGTACTCATGTGAGAACCTCTTCCATCCTACAATATGAGTATTTTTAGTATAAAAAGTAATTTTGAGAGCAGTTGTTGGTTCACATTCACACCAAAAGTAATGCAGAGCAGTTTTTATGTTGGTTTATTTTATTTCACATTCTTAATTTGAAAAATCATTTTCTTATATAAAACTTTCTTTCCCCTCCTGCCATACATCTGCTGCATTGGTTCACCCACAGAGTCTCTGGTCCACCATTTATGCCATGGTCCATAAATCATGTGCATTGCAATAGGTTTCCAGGCATCATAAATTTTTTATATTAATTGGTTGTTTGTCAGTCATGAGACTGTAATAAAATATGTAATACATTTAGAACATGTAAATATTTATTTCTTCATTAGGGTAAAAACTTCCTCCTGACCTTACTTTGTAGTTTGATCCACTTCTTCAAAATTCTCCATAAATTTACTTAGGTAAACAGCTCCCAAAATGAATTTCAATTTTAATTATATGATGGTTTTGATATAATTTGGGATACCAAAGAACTACTCAAGGACAAAACTCATTGTGAAGGAAATTGTGGGAAAAGAAGTTAATTATTTCTAGTTTGTCCTCAAGGATTCTGCCTGTGACAAGGTCAATGGTCTTTGTTGCATTGTTATTGTTTAATTCTTCTTTTTTATTTAATAAAGTAATGCATAAGAAAACTCTTGAAACAAAATAACAGGCAATATTAAAAATGTTGAGACAAGATTTTAGTTGGAAGAGGTTGTTTAGCCTATTATTTTCTTGAATTTTATAGTTTCATCATGTTAGACATTGTAGACATTGTTAGATATTGTATGTGATAGTTTAATATTTGTATATATTTTGAGTAGAGAGATTTTAAATCCAAATCTCATTTGCTTTACATTTACAAAAGAAGAAACAATTTTAAATATAATCAAAATTAATTTCTAAAACTTCAATATTTAAATATTTTGAAATCAATAGCTTTCAGAGGTTTTAATGATAGATTAATCTATAAATTTCCAAAAAGTTTTAAACATGGAATACAAAAAGTATGATGCAAAGAGAGCTGTAAAAATTATTCATATTGAATTAATCAAAATTTATACACTACAGTCTTTGAAGTTTGGTAAATTTAAGCGTTAACCGAAGAAACGCCTAAATATATTCAGTGATATGTAACAGTCTTACATATTTTCAATGACTCCTCTTTATCCTATAAGGCATCATACACATTAAGCTCTATTGATATACTGCCTCAATCATGTTTCAAACTAAGCTTACTCATAATTTACCCCGTAAATTACAACTACGAATACGCTCCTGCTTTATTGATGAAAACACTATCAGGGATACATGAAGAGTGAATCACACAGATAAACCTAGGTACTTCAGATAAGCACTCCCTCTCAGATAACAGGAAGCAGTTGCCAACCGTTGCAGAGCGAGCGGCGTTCAGCCAGGTATATTGTTTATATCTTAAAACTACTAAGTATATTACAAACATTGGGAATATAATTTGTTAATATCTGAATGAATTTGATTTTAGAGAGGACGAGCTGTTTACTGGATAATCAGGAGAGTGAATGGGAGTGATCCGACCACACCTGCTTCACTCTTCCCACGTCAGTGTCGATACAATGACTACAGAGCAAGATATTGACTGCGGGTAATGTTGCGTGCTTTACACATGCATCAGAACATTATGAATCACCTTCAAATATTGAATTGCATACATTTTAATGTTTAAACTAAACACAATTTTGTGTGTCTTTTAAAGTTGATATAATTTATATTTTGAATTAACTGAAAATATATTTTTTATAAATCTTGAGTCTTACAATATTGTGAATTTGTTTTTTATAGTTTTGGTTGTTTTTGGCAAGGTTTTTTTATGATATTTGCACCTAACACAATTAATTAATTCTAATTTGGGGAATTGGTTAAAGTGATATTAACAAAGTTAATTATGTCAATTCTGCATGTGATTCATAATACTAATAATAATGTTTGTGATTCATTTGTCTTCATATACCTTTGATTTGCTTGGTTTAGAAGTAGAAAATGAAAAATAGTAGGGAATTAGAAGTATAGAGAATAGAAATATATATAAATGATGAATATCAGATTCTAAAAATGTTTTCAGCAGTAACAAGATTTCTCTGTTTTCAGCTGTGTCTGCAATGGCTACCAGCTGTTCAGAGGTTTGCGGAGGTTTGCCAAGCCCTCAGTGTTTGTGGGTGTTCTTATCGCTTTTGCGATCATCCTTGGAGCCATTCAGGGCTTCTTCAGTGTCCACTACAAAACCAACTCCATAAATGCTTCACTCGGCCTAATAGGTAAATTGTACATGTGGTTGGATGGTTAAGTCATAATTTTATTGAGTAATAAAGTTAGTATTCATAGTAAATGGTTCTTAAGCCGATCATGGAAAATAATGAAAGTTGTAAATTGCACTTGCTCTTCACCACAACCAGCAGTTTCAAAAATGTAGCAAAACAGGAAAAAGGTGTTGATCAAAGAGGTTGAGATGAGATTTTGTGTATCCTAGCTGCACATTGTCTCTGAGCTGACCTCATTGTTCTTTGAGAGAAACGTGCCAATGTTGCATCATAAACATTATTTAGGTTATTTTAGAACATTAAAACGCTAAGATAATGAATGTACTATTTTATTCTTTTAACCATTGAGGAAATCGCTTTGACAAATAAAATTACATTTTAGTTGTTGTTAAAACGTTTTGATACTTTTTTTATGTTGATTGGCATATTTACTTATGTGATCTGTGTTTTAAGTTTTACTAAAACGCAAATAAATTTCTGTGAACGCTAACTATAAATCTTTGAAGCAGAAAGAAAGCTGAAAACTCCATATTTCTTAAAACTGATCATTTGCTTCCATAATTACGTATCATGAAGAAAAGTTCTCCGATACCAAGTACGGTGCACATTTTCTAATTATAAGTAACTAGGGGCCCCATGCGCAAATTGCACATTTTAATGTTATTTCCGTTTGTGAGAAACTTAGCTACGATTAGAAGAAATTGTATGGCTTTAAACTTGCCGTTATTAATCAAGTAAACCTTTCAAGTGAAATTTAAAGGTCTCACCGAAATAAATAAAAGCTTAGCTGAACAAAACACTTTCATAACATTATGTTTTTAATTTGTCTTCTGGCACAACAGTAGTATACCGGAAGTTTTTCTTCGCATATTCATACCCTAATATCATCGCAAGTCGCTGCAAGTAGATAGGTGATGCAGTGTCCCTCGTCTCTTGGCAGTTCTCGGTTCTCGTCGAAGGTACATCAGATACATGTATCTAATGTACTATGTTTTTCCCTAATCTCATTGACTTGGTTTTCTCTTTGCCTCTCTCTCTTCAATTAGGTTGCAATTTCCAAAAAAAATTGTTTATTTAAGAATTATTTTCCATCAAATGTATCAAATCTTTTTTAAAGTTAGTTGCAGACTGTTTATTTTTGTTTACAATCTGACTTATATGAGTTAAAAATCCATCTGAAGGTAATCAGCTGTTAAATTACCAATCACATTTTAAAACCGTCATAACGCAAGTTGTTCAGTGCTGGAGCGTTGAAAGCGCCCTCTAGAAATAAATCAAAGGCTTTGGGGTCGAAGCCGTTAAAGAATTGTTCATTTTAGTTATCAGTCGCCGGTGCGCTACATTATAAGCTTTAAAATGACACCTCAATCATAAAAATCGGTTAGGTAGGACGGCTGAAACCTAACAGAAAAAACCCTTATTGTATTAAGTATATAGATTTAAAGAAACTAATTGTGTGAAATAACTGTGGGAATAATAGATTATACAGCAAAAAAGTGGAACCTTTATAATAAGTTTTGATTTTGATTTTTACGTACTATCAAAAGGGTTTTCTGTACCACTATTTTCTACCATATTTTCTTGAGATATATTATTTGAAAAATAACTATTTAATCTACTTTAGCTGCATATGGCACACTAAAAACAAAAATATTCTTCCCCTGAAAAAAAAAAATTTAAAAAAGAGGTATCAGACCACTCATATTGTAGGGAATTTAGTTTTTTACAGGAGGAATTTTTGCATAAGATCTGTAAAAAACCCTTAATGAAATTCTATAAAGATATTGATTTTTGAATAACACCTGCTTTTCCTGAGCTGAAAACTTGGTGGGAAACTCCTTCAATGTATCTTAACATCATTTTTTGTCTAAAACTTTTTTTTTAAGTTTTTATTTAAAAAAGTTATAAATATTAAGTAAATTAAGAATGGTACTGTATGTAGATATATTTTTCAAATCCGGAATTTCCCATACAGCCTAATATGTATAGGGATAATAGGGAATTTTTTTTAATGTTTGCCATGCCTTCAACATTGCATATAAGGTATTAAAAGTGTAGAAAAACATGGTGAGTTTACTTTGCATCTGATTGTGGTTACATTTTTATTACACTACAAATTAGAGTTTATCGAAATGGAGAGTTCTTTTTCAAACACTCGGTACACCTATGTTGAATAGAAAAACATGCAAAACAAAGAGCCAATGGTCAAACACAGCGGGGAGTCCAAAAAATTACTATGTACCTCGTACCTTCCAAACAAAATAGTTACGTAAAAAAATAGGATATGCCCCTACAGCTGATGGATAAAGGCCCATATAAAAGATATGATATTTTGCAATGATCTGATTGCACCAACATCATCGTTGAGACTGAAGTGCCATTTACACGCAAAGATCTCAATCCCTCCAATATTGACATCGATATCAATATGGTTGGCAGGGTGGCTGCTGATTGGCAGCCAGGTGCTGCAAGCTGTTGTGGTGGTACCCCTGGCGTACCCAAGCGGCAGCAGACATTGGCTAGCGTATCTTGCAGCCCTCGGTTTGGTATTAATGTCGTGTGGTTGGCAGAGTGGCTGCTGATTGGCAGCCAGGTGCTGCAGGCAGTTGTGGTGGTACCCCTGGCGTACGCGGGCGGCAGCCGACATCGGCCGGTGTGGCTGGCAGCCCTCGGCTTGGAATTAATGTTGTGTGGTTGGCAGAGTGGCTGCTGATCGGCAGCCAGGTGCTGCAGGCGGTCGTGGTGGTACCCCTGGCATACGCGGGTGGCAGCCGACATCGGCCGGTGTGGCTGGCAGCCCTCGGCTTGGAATTAATGTCGTGTGGTTGGCAGAGTGGCTGCTGATTGGCAGCCAGGTGCTGCAGGCCGTCGTGGTGGTACCCCTGGCGTACGCGGGCGGCAGCCGACATCGGCCGGTGTGGCTGGCGGCGCTCGGCGGGCTTCTCACCCTTGCCTGTCTCGTCTTCGGCAGCTTCCTGCTCGCCGAGTACGACAACTACCAGGTCAAGACCACCTACAGCCTCACGCAAGGTTGGTGTTTTCCAATTCTGACACCTAAAACACGTTAAATTATAACTCTAATGCATACTATAAAGCCACTTCTCTGATTTATACTTTTTATTACTCATCTCAAATCTTTTCCACGAGAATCGTCGATACAATATTGTGCATTTCCTATAGATCAAGACCGGGTAAATTGATGTGTTGATACAAATCATTCAGTCAATAGATGTTACTTCATGGAGTGTACTCTGGTTAAACTGATGTCCAGTTAAAAGGTATCCGGATAAGAGGGGATCTACTGAAGTGTTTTTCACATCAGAAATCCAAAGTCACAATTGAACTCAGACATTCTATTTTTGAATAATCAGTAATAATTGAACCCAAAAAACAAATGCTTTGAAATTTAACGCTTAATGATAAATGATTAAAAATTAAGGGTTACAAATCATTGAAAAAAAATTCTAGCAAAAAATGTCCAGAATTCATCTGGTTACAAACAGTTAAGTTTTTAAGGATAAATGTTGCTATAAAAACTAATCTTTACGTCTTTAACATTAAGAAATTAATTTGTGTTTAGTTTAACCAATATCAGTAATGCTTGTGGAATATTAAAAGTTTTATTTTCAGACCCAACATTATGTGTGAAGTACAGCGAGAAGGTGGTTCAAGATCAGAAGACGGAGAACTGGTTGACATTGGCAGGAGTGTATGTCTTGCATTACACTCTCGGTCTCACTTCCGTCGGTGTATTTGCCTTTGCCCTCACCTATGTCGATGATAACGTTGACACTGTCAACAGCCCTGGAATTATTGGTTAAGTACTAAAATTGTTCATCTACGTTGTGAACTAACACTGCTGCTCAGCAGCTGTTAAGTATACAAATAATTGTAAATAAAAGACAAACGTATCAGCTGTTCTACCCTTTCCTTTATATTTGTGCCGTTAAAGGAAGTTTTCATCACTCTATATACGAAAATTGCCCGTTACCGTACAGCTGAGATCTACGAAAACTCTCGATTTCCTTACGTCAAAACAAGTAATGATCAGCTGCTTTTTCGGTACCCAAACATTTCATTCCCGTACCCAAACAAACCATTTCCGTACCAAAACAAAATATTGCCGTACCCAAACAAACGAATTCCTTAATTTGACAGTTCAACCAGCTGACTTTATAAACTAAAATAGACATTTCAGCCGTATTGTGTTTACTTTTAGAAAAATGACTAAATTATGAAATGTTGGATCATTTTTTATAAGTTTGGTCACTTATTTGCGTCGTGATGAAAAGTACTGTTCACAACTCGTCACAAAAGTACCATTTCGGGGCTCGATAGTGTTTTACTTGCTCGGCTTACGCTTCTCAAGTTAAACACTATCTTGCCCCGAAATGGGCTACTTTCGTGACTAGTAGTGAAATATACTATTAATCAAAAACCAATAATTTTCCTAGAATTTTCTCACCTAGACCTTTTATTCAAATATGGGATTGATGGATGACAGATTTATGGTTTTCCCAAAGTTACGAGTAATTTGGGCTTTATATATACACTAGCTAATCAACCTGGTTTCACCTGTGGAAAAACAGAATCCTTTCTTGGATCCAGGATTTAATGCTTCATTTTGTCATATTTTTTAGGGTTGCCATTAACAAATTCTTATCCTTATAGTTTAACATTGAAACTTTGATGTACTATAGGCCATAACCATAAGGAAATTTTGAAAAATCCATCTCAGCGGACGCCTACACTCTGAAAGGAACATCTAAGCAAAGTTTCCAGATTCTAGATCAAGTAGTTATGGCTGTGTGATAATTCGTCAGTGGTGTCAAATATATTATTATTTGACAAAAATGTATTTATTAATTTAGATTATTATAGCTTACTTTTTTTAACTAAATGCTATAAACACTGGAGACATATATATCACTCAGGTGTTAGTATTTTGATCGAGGAAATTAGAAATTAGGAAACTAAAAACCTTACATCAATTGGAATCTGAAATGTTTTACTGCTCTTTTATCTTACATGCATTAATAATTTAGGATGAAATTTGAAACTCCTCAGCGTAGCAAAGATTTTACTAAAACAATTAAGTGCTTTTGTGTTTCATAGTCAGTGTTGCCAACAGGCATTGTCCTCGGGTTTCAACAGTTGGGACCCCTGGCTGGGATGATGCTAGCGTGGCTCTGCAGTTCCACCACCATCACAGGAATCCTGTGGATTGGTAAGTTTTGACAAAATAAGAGTAATTTGTTAATCTTTACATAAATAAATTCATGGTTAAAGTCTCACTGTAATTGATTTAAATTAAAACCAAAAAATTTCTGCTTGGTAAGCAATAGCTGAATCTGAAAACTAATATTAATTTTGTACCTAATTAGTAACCCAATTTTTCACTATCTAATAATGAAAGTGTAGAAATGACCATACTCACAATTCATTTACATTGTAGTCTAAATACCTAGCCACAACTGTGTCCGGTCTTAATGCCAATGAAACCAGGTTCATCAGTTCAATTTCTTTTTTCCAGTTCTTGGAGTGCTGATGCTTGTAGTCTCTGTTCTTATTGGGATGTTTCCTCGCAGCCTGCTGGACAACCAAGGTGGTTTAGCATCCAGCAGTATATATTTCACAAAAACCAAAGGTAACCCAAGAATAGCGCTTTACTTTTTATGTACAAAAATCATGTTGATAAATCACTATAGATAGGTTTTTAAGGATTTTTGTTGTAGTTTTCATTTATGTCAAAAAGTTTTATTTATACTGTATGCAGATCACTAATTGGCTATTGAAGTCAGTTGACACTGAATCTACGATCCTAGTTCAATGATCAAGTCAATAAAATCTCAACTTCCCTATTGAAGAGCAGTCTTCAATACTACCATATAAAGAGCAGTTGTCTTCATTAGCCATAAAAATACAGTGTAGTAATTCCAATTGATAGTTTTGTGGTACTATATTGCACCTGGCACTCTTATGAATTATAATGTAACATTTTATAGTAACTCAAAACATATACTCATATTTAAGTATGTACTTCAAAACTTGTACAACTAATAATAATAATCCTCAATACGTTAATCTTTTTAAAATTTTCCCGAAATAAAAACGAAGATAGCTTTCACCAACTGTGTAAAGCTTATTGTCAGTACACACCTCTCAAATTTATATTTCAGACGATTCCCATGTCACAATGACTTAAAATCTGTTTATTCAGTGAACTGGATCAATAATCATAAGGAATCTCTCCTACTGGACAAGAAGAAAATAGACCAAAAAACAGTATTAAATCTTATGTAATAATGAATTAATAAGTCAAAGCAGTTAATTTTGTGGTTCTTATTAAGTGTATGTCATATCCATTATTCTGTGGGGTCTGTCATATTTTACTGACAAAATATAGAGCCTTCTTTGAAAAAACAAAACTATTCTAAACACTAGGGAATCTTCCTTCAATAATGATTTGCTACAATTCAACCACCCGCAGGTTTCTTCGGGTCGTTTCTGCGAGTGCTGACCAACCGCATATTCCTAATGATCACGCTCGGCTTGACCCTCGCCATGACGGCTCTGTGGAACTTCGGCTTCCTCCTCACCCGATACGAGGAGTCCGTCTACTACGCGGCCCAGGCCAACGGCTTCGATGACCCGTGGCTCACAAGGCAAATAGTCAGTAAGTTGCCGTCAGTTCATGGGGGGTTCCTATAGTGAATGAGCTTAAAAAGGTGTATATTTATTTTAAAACTTTGGGTCTTTCACCATAAGTTCATAAAATGTCAAATTCACTCTTGTCAATTTTTAGTCCAGGAATTTTTAAAGTTAACCAAATAGATCATTGTCACTTCATGTCTTTGATCGACTCAAAACTGCAGCAGCAGACTTGAGACTGCTGCAGCAGCTTTTAATGTTTTTTTTCGGCTGATAAAACAATCTTTAGTTCGTAGTCTATTATAAGCAGGCATTCCTATTGCTGCACTTAACCCTGTGCATATTTTTCAGAGTAAATGTTGTTTGATTAATAATAATCTCTCGGCCGATTTGAAAAGTCTCAGTGCTGTTGTGGATGCTTGAAAAATCGCACGTTTCAGCGTACGTGAGGCCTGTAGTCACTGGAGCCACCATCTTGGCGTCGGGTATCCTGATGTTCCGCACGGAGCCGTCACCCACCAAGGTCTCGGTCTGGGCCACGTCGGCGTTCTTCTTCACTGCCGCCATCTTCTTTGCCAACATCTTCATCACTTGCTCTGATGTTAAGATCACCACAGAGAGCAAGAACAGGTTCGAATTTTTGAAGGTTAATTGTAATTTGTAAGAGGGACCCTCACTGATGATCTCTGCCAGTTTAAGTACTCGTTTAGGTGCTCACATAAGTACAGCAATGAGGTTGTTTTGTTTGGAGGCAGTGTTATTGCTGCCTTGCAGTGAACAACTTCAGTTCACCAGGAGAGGCTGAATTGGCGGCTTGATGGGCAGGAGTGCAATGACAGAAGATGTTATTTTTTCACAAACTATATTCTTTTATTCACAGAACCATAGACAATCTGTAAATACATTAGATACGTTAGGTACATTACTTGAAATGGCGACCAACCCAGGTAGGTATTTGAAGCCAAGTATGAATGACATATATATGAATTCCTCCTGCCCCCAATTAAAACTATGCCCAAAGCTATCCTTGGTGATATAATGATTGTGATGAAATATCACTGTTATGCATTTATTTAAAATGTGTAGTGATTATGTAATTAGTAATTGATATGTTGTAATTTGGTTTTTTTATCATAAACTCGTATGTGACAGACTAGACCTGACGATGTATTGCAACAAAGACTGCCAGTGCCGTGAAGACCTCGCCTTCACTCCAGTATATGCCAAACACGCTAAGCTCGTCTACTTCTCTCCTTGTCATGCCGGGTGCACCACTGCTTCTTACATCGGCGAAGACAAGGTTGGTATCTTTGCTAAGGGAATTAGTTTGAAGTAATTTTACAAACTGGCCACACTACCTACGTTATTTTAGCATATTTCAACCAATTATCAGGAAATAATGTTGTAGTTCACTCATAATCAAAAATTATATCACAGGTTTTCTGTTGCAGGTGTACAAAAACTGCTCATGTGTTCCAACAGAGTCGGTTATCAATGGTGTTTACAACAACGGCATCTGCCAGATTTATGGGATAGCATTTGAAATCCTCACGATTGTTGCAGCAGTGCTGGTGGCTTCAGTTGTTATAGGCTTGCTTATGCTGTCATTCAGGTAATAAAATCTTTCATCATTTATATTTATTAGTAAATCTTATTTTTTCTTGGTTTTTTAATATTTAAAATGTGAATCTCTCAGTTCTTTTTTTAGAGTTTTAGTTTCTCATCCTTGAGTTTTTAGAGGATGTTAATCTAATTGATTGTTAGGATGTATAACAAATATTTGAACAATTTCAACAAGGGTTTCCTCTCTTGTTTTCCACAGGGTTGTGCTGAGCTGTGATAAGCCCTTGATGATTGCTCTGCAGATGTCCCTGGTCTCATTGCTTGCCACCATTCCAGGCAGGCAGATTTTCCTCATTGTTGCTCGTAAGTTAACCATTCCAGTTCCCAGCTACTGAATTTTTACTTAATTTAGTATAGTGTAAATGAAATTTTGGCCTAGTATGTCTGATTCTTACCTAGAGGCACTGTCTTTACTTTATTGTTCAGAATACTTTTCATGTGATAGTGAAACGAACATAAAAATTCTTAGGGGCACACTTGAAATTTACTTTTTCATCGTACTGGTACAGGAACATTTGCTCTCTGTTCGGTTGTGTTGGCCCGAAACTTTTCTTTTGCCAATACCAGTTCAGAAAAATTTCCAGCCGTGGCCGTTTTTTTATAAAAGGAAGTATACAAACAGCTGATTTGCAGCACACCGACGTTTAATGCCTTTTTATAGGTTACTTTTTTGAGGAATGTTGTGGCGACACTGCCAGCAGAGCAAATAGTTGTTTGTTTATGCAAGGAATACGTTTTAATTAAAAATATGTTTTGTATTGAGTAGTGTGATGAAAAGTCTCATACGTCACACGGCCAGTAATTTTTAACATACTCTTAGGAAAATCCTGCTATCATGCTCCTCCGGTAAAACAGAACTTTTTTTTTTTTTAAAAAAAGAGGGTGGCGGCCTCTTTTTTACCTTGTATTTGCCCCCCCACATGGGCCTCAGGCCTGTGCGTGGGAGTTATCAAGCAAACCCAAGGAGTGAGCCGGTACAGTACAAGGATGAACTGTACTGATAAAAGTATGCGGCATCATCGGGACTCGATCCTGCGACACTGCCGCCACAGAACCGGGGCCGAGTGCGCTACCAACTGCGCCACCGACTCACTAACCTAACTAACTTTCAGGCCTGGTAATGTAATATGCAATTGCAAAGACAGATTGGGGTGAGGGTAGGGCTCACTGGGTAAAGGATTAGGGGGCAATGATATTATTTGTTTGATTATTTGTTAAATGAGGAGTCCAAGCTATGGATTTGTATTTATCATCAACGTTTATATTTTCTAGTACTGTTGTCCAATTTGGATTGCTCCCCATTTTTTACAATGTTGTTAATAAGTCTTCCTTTGTTTGTACATAAGCTTGACACCCTTGACTCTCCGAGTACATAATGGAAGGTTTTTTACAAGAGAAACTTGACCTAATTATATAGCAGTTGTGTTATTTTCCACCCACTTAGTTGTACAGATTTTAACTTCTCATACTTTCATAAAATTGGGTTACTTAGCTGTATTATAACTAGGGGTGTGCGAATATTCGAACTTCGAACTTTTTCGAATCGAATATCGTGATATTCGATTCGATTCGAGATTGCAAAGAAGTTCGTATGACCGTATCGAATATTTAAAGGACTGGCATAAAATCTAAAGTAGGTGAAAACGTACCCATTTTCAAAATAAAAGTACGTTTTTTGTAGTTGCAAACAACTACGAATCCATTTTTTACATCAGAAACAGTTGCGTCCTCACGTGGACAGACGACAGATGAATAGCTGCCGTAAAATAATACGCAGTTTTGCCACCAAATTCCCTCTGCCGTGATGATCAGTCGTGCAGTAGTACTTAAGTTAATATACTGCATACTGCACAATGCCCGACGCGACAACGAATTTTTTCGTAAGATAAATTCTCGTATCACAGCATTAAATCAATTAACAAATAATAGTCCATCCTTCTTCAGTTCTGTCTTGACCAGTATCCGATACCGACGAAACATCAGTTGGTAAAAGAGAGAATTGCAATCAAGACCAATCAGAGTTCACCGATGACCGACAGTGTCCAGAGTCGTCTTCAATTACCAAAACGAAATATCCCGTAAATACCCCATAAATAAATAGTCGTGTTGGTGTTTCGTACGACTTTTTCTGGCCGTAAATATCTTAAGCGGAATCCGGAATCACCATCGCTTCCAATTTTGATACGATGAGGTACAATAATTTTGGGCTGTCAAAGAGTTGGCGGGCCTGTTCATTATTTGTCTTTTCGTTTTCAAATGTCGTCGTCGTTCTAATGTTCGTCTGCTTTTGAAGTTTAGTTGTTGTTAATAACTAGAGAACGTCTATCGCGTCTTTGTTTCAATCAATCAGATTTCTTTATTTTTCAATCAAGCAATTACGTAGAAATAGAAACGTTGAATGATCAAAAATTGGTTTTATTTTGTTGAAATCTGACGAATCAGGCGGAGCGTGTTTTTTCAATACGTGATTAAAATGGTCATTTTTAGATAACGTTACAATGTTGGTTTGACAGCTTAAGCCTAATTGATGAGTTTGCTTGCTGTTTATAATGTAAAACAAATAATCTTTGTTGTAAGTAAATGGCCAGTGTAAATCATCTTGAAATTTAGGTTAAGTTTACTGGTCTGACTTATTATTATTTTATAGTATTACTTTAGGAGAACCAACATCTTTTTTCTCAGGCATTAATGCACAAATAAAATTGTAAGGCTTTCTTCAAATATGAAGTAGTTGGTGAACCAAGTTTTATATGTAATTCTTTGGTCTAATCGCTTAAGCCTAGTCCCTGATCAAATAATTTATTGGTTCATTAAAAGGAAAAGGAACAAAGTGATGCAGAGACCTAAAAGTGAACAAATTTATGTTGCAGTAGAAAAGGAATTGTTAAGTAGCCTAATCCTGAAATTGCTACTGTATAGGCCTAATTATGCTTATTCAATATTACCTATGCTTAAAGGGGAATCAATAAATTTCTAAATTCTTAACAATTGATTAGTTGTACCTTTATTGTGTACTTTAGTAATTGATTTTTGACCTGTATTATTTTGACATGTTATAAGGCTATTAATAATTAAATAAGATAAATACAGGGAGGAGAGGGAGAAAGCAAGGACAAGAGTAAATAAAATCAAGAAAACACAATGAAATAACACTTTTGTTTTGATAACATTATATTAATTATTGAATAGTTGCTATAAAATGCTTGGTAATTTGCAGTATACAAGTTTGCTGCGAAAGGGTATTTATACTTACATGCTGCGATTTACAAACAACTTGATCTCATTTGAACAAATAACAATTAACATAAATATTCGTTCGAAAATTCGATATTCGGAATAGTTATAAACTATTCGATTCGAACCAAAAAATCACTATTCGCACACCCCTAATTATAACAAAATACAGTTGAAAGTTAGAAGCAAGTTTTTTTTTATATGAAAATTGAAGAAACAATTTTTTCCAGGAATCTCCTGCATAGTCTCAGGCACAGATGAGTGCAGGCTTCACGAAGCTCAACCATTTGCTACATACATCAACCTTACCACTATATGTAAGCAGTTTTGTTTTTAATTATTAAAAGTAGATTCCCTCTTATCGTGACAGCTTTCAAACGGACATCGCTTTAACCAGACTACTCTCAGCGGAAGTAACACCTTTTTAACCAGTGAATTTTTAACATAACATGGGTTCGACCGGACGAGATTGGCAGGAAATGGATGGTAGTGTATTGACAATTCTCATTGGAAAAATATTTGAGACCAGGAATAAATTATTTAAATACTATGCTCCCTTCAATTTAAATAAAATGAGTTAGTTTTTGAGCGATTTAGGAATGATTCTGATAATTCCTGTGGAAAAATATAATTGACATTCTATTGTAAAATATATAATTTTCTTTGTCTGAATTCAATAATTAATTTTAGAAAGCATCGGTTTAACCAGAAAATCCGTCATCGGGACTGGCCTTGGTCCCAAGAGGTCCAGATAAGGGGTCCGGAAGAGATCCGGATACAGTATGTCTATTATAACATACTGTAATACAATGTTTCAAAATTTCTGGAAATAATTTAACACTTTAAACTTTGAATCGCTTACTTTACAAAATTTAAATTTTAAACAGCCAAAATAAGAGCAACTCTTTAAAAGACAAGAGTGCTAACTTTTAATAGAATTGTATATGGCTCTATCAGCCAAATGCCGTACAGCTCTGTTAAAACTAGTATTAGAGTTCTGAGTTTTAATCTCACTATTAAGTTCTTATCGGTTTTTTTTGTTTTTGGTTATATTTTATATACTTCTTAACCAGAGAGATGATTATGCATTTAGAAAATCTATTCATTTTTCATGTTTTTCATATATTAAGACTTGACATTTTCACATTTTAAAATCAAATTAAAGTCTTTTATCTACTTAATAAAATATAGGATTACATACCGTCTGTCTCAGTTCTTATTAATCTAGATTTCCTACGTATGTTTCGGAACTTTAAGTTCCATCATCGGGGAATGATCTCAAAGTCGTCTTCATAGTTGCTTGTCAAATAATTTACAAATTTAAAATATACAAAAAATATAAAAAATACTGATTACACTTAATTAACATTCATTAGAACATGTGCTGGCAATAGACACTGACTGAGGAAGTGAGACAACAGGTTTTTAACCCTCCAATTTGACCTCGAACTGTTATCAGCTGACTTATTGCTCTGTCCTGAAAGTAAGATATGCGATCAAATAGTTTGTTTGAATTTAATTTAATTTTTCATTCAGAACATTGCCAGGTTCATTTTTGAAAGCATCATGAATTTGTAGTTCTTCGAGAGTTGTCATCAGGGGTGACTTTTTGCATTTGTGTAACACCTCCAAATTTGATTCCACATTGGTATGTAAACCTGTATTTTATTAGTTAAATCCCAGTTATCGAAGCACACAACCATGAGTAAATTTAATTTACCGCTTCAATCGATTTGTTTTTTACAGTTTTCCTGCTCTTAGCGGTGGGAATTTTTGTTATAACAACATTCATGGTTCGACATGTTTTACTCTATGGGGATGATGAAAGAGCACCAAAGAAAGTGGCCGCATTGACGGAAATGAAAGAATTCCGAACAAAGAAGAACAGCAATGGGAAAGAAAGACGACACTCATTTCATGGTGAAAACCAGAGGCTTCTGGAAACAAATGGACCAGCTCCTGTTGTTATCAGAACTCCATCAGTCAACTTGGACAACGAACATCGGCTGTCTACATACGAAGGACAAATGCAGAAGGCAGCATCATACAGGTGAATAGATGTTCCACATGTTTGCTAGTGAAAGGTTCATAAGGTTGATTAAATCAAATTATACCGACAAACTTTATGAGACTTGGTACCATTCTTCAGTATTGTTTGAACCGTCGAGTGGTTATAATGTTCACTTTTCAATAATGGTTTCAAGATGAATTCATTGAAATGTTTGAAGCTTTTGTTAAGTTTGGTTTTTGATTGTTTATAATCCAGCAATGTCTTTTGTGATGAAAAGATTTATGGTGAACGATGTCACAAATGGAGTGTCATTTATGTATACATTGTATATAAATGAATAAAAAATGCTTTGAATTTATTTGAACTGAATTGAATTGATTGTACATGCAGATATGTCATGACTGATATCACTTGTTACATGCCCACCTCTTTTTTCAATTAATCCAGCTTTTAACTAACAATTCTGGCCAATAAACCTAGCGATATTTTGCCAAAACAGAAGCTTCAAAGTAGTTGAAACCCATTCTATGCTTATTTTTCGCACTTTTGAATAAGTTAAAAAACCCAGTCGATTATGAATCCCAGTCTTAATTGATTTAATATTTGAAATGTGCTTGTCAAAACGTGCTAAAAAAATTAACAGCTTGTTTTACATTTCATACATTTATGTGACTTATACTTGTAAAGGCACTGTGAAAAGGTTGAAAAAACGACAGCTAGGTTCAAATAATGAGTCATACAAAATCATGGTCATATATAACCATGATTTTGTCATAAGGCTTATGACAAAATTTTATGATTTTTGTCATAAGCCTTTTGTCATAAGCCAACATCTATAGCCTTATGATTTCATCCAAAACAGTTACCATAGTTCCTAATCTTCACCCTTCACCGTTCCTTTCAGTGAGGAGTTGAACAAACTTCTGCAATCGCCAGCACCGATGCAGACGTCGACCAGTGGCAACACCCTGACTGTACCTTCGCCGGGGGTGACTGTACGACGAGAGGGGATGCTGACCACCCTGCTGTAGCCGCAGTCACGATGCATCACATCACAATACCAGGCACCAATCACCAGGCGCCGGGACGTGACAAGGAGTATGTGTGTGTTGGACAAGTTATTTGCTTTATGCAAAGATGTTTTTCTTTTGCATCAAATGGAAAATGCAAGCATCTTTTGAAGATGTCATCTTAGGTTGCATCCGGTTTATGTGGTACTCAAAGTTTCTACAAACATCACTTACAAATAGATTGAGTTAAGGAGAGAATTGTTGCTTAGTGAATTCTGAGGGCAGCAGGAAGGATCTAAACAACTTTGGTTTTGCAATCCAGTTTTTGGAGGGAACATAATATATGAATTAGAAATGTGCTATGAAATCAAAATAACTAATAAACTTCCACTCTTTAATTTTAACTCCTAAAAGAGTGATAAAAAATGGTGTTAAATTTAGTTCCAATTGTTTTCACATCATTAACTTTATTTATATACCATTCATATTCACTTTTAAATGCCAACTTTGGTACTGAGCCAGTGGCTCAGTAAATGTAAAAAATAGGAGAATAAAAAACACATGTATTCTAAAAGTTATTTTATAATAAAGATTTGTTTTAGCACCGAGCACATGTATTGTACAGAAGATGTAATCCTCATGTGGTACCCTCCTACTCCAGCAACACCAAAATGTTCAACTATTTAAATTTTGCTGTTGTATACATCTTTTTGTTGCTTTATTTTTATTCTAAAAAAGAGATATGAAAAATGTTAAGTTAACCTAAACAACCGACAAAAGTATTTCAAGTTTGCTCAGTGATTAAACTTTTTAGGCACTTGCTTGAAGGGCTATCCCAAAAATAAAAATTTGTGAGTTTAAAGCTCTACTTCTTTTTATATCTTGCACTTTAATCTATCTTGTGTTTTATGTTGCCTGTACTCAAATCCTGGACTATGCTAAAGCCATTTCATCGATATGAATCCATTACTCTTCTTTCAAAGGAAACAGTCTTAAGTAATTATTGACAGTGTTTAGTAGCTATTGGCTTTTTAGTAAATTTTCAATCTCCAAGTTCATATGTGGGCTATGCAACATTTTTACAAAGTTTACCTAGAGTATTAGTAAATTTTTCATTCATTTCAGCTTCTTAAAACTAGAAAAATTGTGTATGAAGTGAGTCTTAAAAGTCTATTTTAGTAAAGGATTGTTAATATTTATTTGTTATTCTTTGTGTGCATTTTATATGATAATTATGATTTGCATAAATTAAGTCATCTAAACTTAATACTGTAGACTCTCTCTTATCCGGACACCTTTTAATCAGACATTAGTTTAACCAGACTACGCTCCATGCAAGCGACAGCTTTTCATCCGAACGATTTCTATCAATGCATCAGTTAAATCGGACGTGTTTGGCAGAAAATACACAGTAATGTATCGACGATTCTCATGGAAAAGATTTGAGATCAGTAAATCAGAAGTCTAAATCAGAGGATTGGCTTATATAGTATGCTAATAACCTACATTAGAGTTGTAACTTAAAGTTTTCTAGGGACCGTTGGTTTAACTGGAAAATCTGTTATCCAGACTGTCTCGGCCCCAAGGTGTTTGGATAAGAGGAAGTCTACTGTAGACCTTTACAAAAAAATATGACTTAAAACTTTTTTGTGTTGTCAATGCCGATTGACACTTTTATGACAGATGATTGACAGATCTTCAAATAAAAGCTCAATTCAAAATGCTCACATGAAAAGATGTTTTAGAAGTGTGGATTTACTAAAAATTAAAATATTAAGAAAAGCACTTAACTGTAATTGATTAGGGGGCCTAATTTACCAAAGAATGATTTTTCCCAGAATCTTTATTTATCTGCATCTTATTTCATGGTTTATTAAACTTTAAACGAGAGGTGAGAGAAAAAATAAGTTATTATGTGAGGAGTTTAATATTTTAAGGAGATACTGGAGTTAATTTGTACTTATTTAGTTTTATTTTGACAATCAAATTGTTTTATTATTAGAATTAGGATTTTTTTATATAAAATTATTGTTTGAAGTAGTGGAAACATAGTTTGGAACTTATTTAGAGTGATTATAATATAAATGTGGTAAACTTGATACTACTTTTTTATCAGGAATGAGTTCTTAACCAACTGGAATATTCTAAAAACAAATTATGCTAATGACATTTAAAGTTAAAATTTGGATCCAGATAACTGAGATATTTCTGCTGTATTTTTGCTTCAAGAAAATCATTAATTTTTAATCCCAGAAAACAAATAAACATACCTAACACTTGAAACAAAGTTGAATTTAAAACATGAAATAGTTCCTATCCTATTTTTACATAATTCAGGTTGTTTTGTCCTGATTACATGGTAACATTCCAGAAATGGTGGAAAAGTATTGTGGCTCTTTAGCTACACACATTATTATAAAACATCTCTTTAGATATGAGTTTTCCCTGAAACAGACCATTACTATCAGTTACTTGAGATAATATTTTTTACATCAAGGTCTCTTTGAGCTTTTTTAATGTCACAATAAGATAGGATTAAATCTGCCAAAACCAAGCATAATCAAACTTGGGACATGTAGAATTATATGAGTTAAAAATAAAAGAACTTTTTTTATTTTAAAATAGAATTTAGTTTACTTTATGCCATTGTTAACAGAAGTATTTAATTAGGATAAATATAGTTTCCATTACTTATTGAGAAACAATTAAAATATATACATAGGCTAGTTTCTTTTACAACAAATCATTTGTTACTTATGAATTTTATATGCAATAAAATTCAGTTTTTGGCTGATGGAAAATGTATAATTTATCAGGGAGACATTTGCGCCTTATAACTCTTTGTATAAATTCTGAATCAAGCATTCACTTCTATTTTCAAAAGGGAAGGAATTGCCTTTTCTCCCCACCTGCTATGTTTACTCCTTTTTACTCCTTGTAATGGGTATATATAAGTAAAATAATAATTTGTCTTCCAGCGGAAGTAAAGTGATTACTTTGTCTGCGGGCAGGAGACAAAGTAAACCCATAAGAATAAAATTGAAATCAGTAATTAAAAAATTAGTGCGCCTTCAAATTTCCATACACACATGCAAATATGTTGCAGCTCAACGAATGCAGGCGTTAACAGCTGATTTAGTGGCAGGAATAATCAAATACGGTTAACATTAATAAAAATCAGCTGTGAGAACGTCTAAGAATTAAGCATGTAAAAACTTTGCAGCAATCAGCTGATTACTGGTTAATGCGGTCGCAGCTACCCGGGTGCAGGTGCTATTAGCAGAACGAAACAGAATGGACAATTTTATTATTTACTAAGTTAACTCTCGAGCGGGCGCATACAGAGTTTTCCTCCACACATGTTTTTTTTATTAAAATAAATAGGCATAATGGGTGTCAGCAGTCGTGTTCGGCTCCGTACTTCATTCCAGGAATCCCCTAAAGCCATTTATACCTTTCCACACCCCCTTAGTACCTTGTTATTTGCAATTCAGTGATGCTATCTCAGTTTGTGGAGCGCCCTCTCCTGTAACATAGACAGTGATATCTATTCCATACTAAAAAAATTACTTACTGTGTTCAATCGAATTATTACACCTAATTCAACAATTAATTGCTGAACAATTAATTGTATCAACGATGAAATGTGACTCTTAATGGAGTTTATCAACATTTAAATACAGTATTTCATTATAAAACAAGTAAAATGGGTTAAATTGTTAAATTTGTGTAATTTAATGTTGCGAAGTAAAACTCCGCATGCGCCCGCTGCCGTTTTGCTGGTGAAGCGCCCACTCAAAGGTTAATAAAATTAATTTTTATGGTCAGGATATTTATATTGCAGGTGAGGGAAAAATGTTGTGTGTATTTCGAGAGTAAAGCATATTGTATCCCTTGTGAAAATTGTCCCCTCCAATGCTTGGGCACGAACATTTTCACTTGTGAGGCAATGTTGTACTTTCTTCAGTCAACACAAAAATAACTATTATTTGGCTAAATTTCATGCTTTATCCTCAATACAAAGAGATACCTGGATAGTTTAAATACAGAAGAAATAAGGGGATTTTCTTTCAATGCTTAAAAATTAAAATTTTAAAATAGACAACAATTAAATATGCAAAAGAGGTTTCTAAGAGAAAGGTTCTGTAGATCACTGATAACTTATGTTTGGAGAGAACTACTAGCTGTGACAATTATGGCAAGGGCCGCTGGTGGTACCGCTCAATAATCTGGCATCATCGGTCTAAAAGTTTTACAAGAAATTTGGAGACCTCATGCTTGATCAGCTAAGTTCATGCGTGTTTGGCATAGTCTTGTTTCTAACATTTTCCATCTCTACCTAAATCAGAGAAGGCAAAAACAAAACTGTGGATCATTTCTTATTTGCTCTGTGGTTTCAGTGGCCCTTCCATCATTCTAGCAATGTATTACCTTTTTTAAGCAGCACTTGGTAATCCAGCACTTTCAAAGTCCTGAATTTCTGTGTGAAATTCTTTAACTCTATAACAACTAAAAGAGCAAATATTTAATATTCCAATTTTATAAAATAAAAATACATGCTCTTTATTCTGAACAAAAAATTATGTCTTATTCTTAAAATTATGTCTTATTCTTAAAATTATGTCTTATTCTTAAATGTTGCAAGAAAATAATAGTTTGAAATTCACACAAATACAAGTTTTGAAATTTATTACTTTATGAAGTTTTCCACAAGATTTTTTTTTGCATTGAGTGTTATCGCAACTTCTATTTTTAGCTGTCCATTTAAATATCAGTATACACTCAATGTAATTGTTTATTAAAAAATCGTTTGTGCCAATATATAATTGTGCTTATAAGGTTGTGCTAACAATATCAACAGAATCAATGTTTTTTTTCTTTTTTACCAATGTATTTTACTAAGGGTTGCAACAGGAATGTACTGGGAGCATTCATTTGTGTAATGCTGATTGCCTACTCAAATTATAAAGGCACAAAGTTCAAATTACTGATACTAGTCCACATGGAAAAGTTGTTTAAGCAATGTTGTAATTTTTGGGGCATTCTATAGTATCCAACAGTACTGAAATTAACATAATTTTCAAAGCTGTAACGTTCTATATGGAGCAGAAAAAATAATTTAAAAAAATTTAAATATTACTATTATGTTAAGTTTTAGCATTGGTTTTAGACAGTAATAAAACAATAAAAAATATTGGATATGAAGATCATTCTGTTTTCCCTGTGGACTGGTACCTACATCAGCATTTTTGGCCTGTTTTTGGACTCTGTAGCTCTTCAGGTTCTGTATCTGTCATAGTTTACTAAAACATTTTTTTATAAAAATTCCCTATCACAACAATCAAAAAACAAAGAGAAAATAAAAAAGTATATCACACTCCCTTAAGGGCTACATAAATGTACTTTGTAAAATTATTAATGAGCAATGATAAATTTAAATACATGAAGTATTAAAAAATGTAGGTATTCAGTTACCTCACAGATCCTAAAACTCTAATAATTTTAAATGTTATGATGACACATAAAAAACAATACTGTAAGACGTGCTGTTATCACATTTTTGGCCTTTGTTGCTGATATTTTCATGTATGTGTAGGTGCTTGTCAACCTAAACGCTGTCCTTGAATGTGTTACATAGTGCAAGAACTTGAACAAATTATGTAGCAGAAAAGTTTTAACATAAAACAGTTATAAAGCAGTTAACTAGCTAATTATATTTTGCTAATTAGCAAATATAAGGCTAACTATATAAAGTTATAAATCAGTTAATATAATGTTCACGAGAAAATCCAAGTGGATAAATTTATGTGCTTCGTATAGTGGTGAAAGTTCACTTAATTAACAGTGGAAAGAAACATTATTGACAGCTTTTTATAGAAAAGTATGTAGTTGATAGACACCTTCCCAAGATCATTTTTTAGCGAGCAATATTTTTGTTTGTGATTTTTCACTATTTTATTACAAACTCTCATTATCATTATACATCCCAACTGTCCCTACCCCCCTCCCCAAACACATAAATAAACAATGGAAAACACATAATAGTATTTTACACGTATTGCTTTAATCCCCTCTATTTTACACAATATATTGTTTTGAATTTAGGTGCAAATTACAAAACAAAAATTGCCATGGATTAGAATCAAATATATTATTAATAGATTTATAACAGAAACAACCCCTTTTGACATCATAATTATAAAATAATTTTGTACTTAAGGATGTGGTGATTAGTTTTAAGCTTCATTGTTTTATTTTGATTAAATCAAAATTTTATAGAGTTAATATAGATTTCAATGAAATCTATTCCTTAGTTTTGTTTTTTAAGAATTGTTTGCTCCAAAGACAAACATTATGTCCTATCATTATGTCATTAAGTTTAGAAACTAATCAAGTTTAGTCTGTGTACTTATTAGCTTTAATTTAGTTTGTTATTATTAAATATTACACTTTAATATATGTACCTGCAAATAAAGAATTTTATATAATGTTAATCATGGTTTGTTCTAAAAATTTTCATTCAGTCCTAAAGTCAAGAAAACTTAATGGTTGCGTGTCAGTTGACCGAATTGATAGTTGCTCTCCGCGACACTTGACCACTTAAAAAAAATCAAATAAATAAATAAAAGCCTGAATCCACTTGGTTGAATTGATAGTGACAGTTGCCCAACTTTTTAAATATTAATATTAATAATTAAATAAAATACTGGAACCACTTTTTCGAATTGATAGTTGGTTGCTGTGACAGTTGCCCAATTCTATAAAAATATTATGTATTAAATAATTGAAACATGACCGAATTGACAGTTGCTCACCGTGATACTTGCCCACTTTTAAAAATTAAGTTCAAATAAATGAATAAAAGCCTGAATCCATGTGGTCGAATTGATAGTTTGTCAATGTGACAGTTGCCCGAATTTTTGAAATGATTTAGAATTTGTGTCAGTTGACCGAATTGATACTTGCTCGCAGTGACAGTTGGTAGAAGAGAGGAGGGGGCAGTGCGGAGAGGGAGAGGGCGGGGCGTAACGCCCCTATTCTCTGCTATTGGACGGCCCATGTGGGCATGTTCCCACTGGGCGAATAGGAGTCGGGCCCCCCGCCCACTCCCTCTCCTTGCTGCCCCCTCCACTCTTCTGCCAACTTTCACTGCGAGCAAGTATCAATTTGGTCAACTGTCCATTATTTAATACCAAATATTTTTATTAGGTTGGATAACTGTCACAGCGACCAACTATCAATCCGACCAAGTGGATTCAGGCTTTTATTTATTTATTTGAATTTAATTTAAATAGTGGGCAAGAGACACGGCGAGCAACTATCAATTCGGTCAGCTGTCCATTATTTAATACCAAATATTTTTATTAAGTTGGGCAACTGTCACAGCGACCAACTATCAATTTGAACAATGGTTTCAGTATTTTATTTAATTATTAATATTAATATTTAAAAAAGTTGGGCAACTGTCATGACGACCAACTATCAATTCGACTAAGTGGAGTAAGGCTTTTATTTATTTTATTTTATTTTTTAAAGTGGGCAAGTGTCATGGCGAGCAAATATCAATTCGGTCAAGTGGTGGGCTCCCAAACTTAACTACTAATTAAGTGAGGAGCCATTACATTCATGTAATTATAAAAACTTTAATTTGTACTATCCTTGTATCATATGAATATTAAATTAATTAAAATATGCTTTTAAAAAAGAGGACAATTAATTGTATTGTATTGATGTAATTATTAAGTTTTAATCTATCATGAGGACAATTTTCCAGCTTCCAGTTATTGTCTTAATAATTTTTTATTTTTATATCAGGCCTACCTTCATCTTTAGTTAGTTCAAAATAAATCTTGTAGAAAAAAGTTTTAAAACCAAACCACTTTGGGAATAATAAATTGATCTTATAAAATTACCAACAAAAATTAATTTAAAATTGAGACACTCTTAGTTATTGTTCTCTTTGCATTTTTACTACACCAGTTTTATAGCAATTAATACTAACATTTTATCAGAAAAATTTAATAAGTTTTAAGCACGAAGTAAGTTTTGTAAATTACCCATTCTGGAAATGCCTTGTAGTAGCGATAATGAGGTTTGACACAATTATTTTCCTTTCCATGCAAAATTAGAAGGTTATCCTCTAAATTAAAGGTACATCAATATATCTGCTGCCCAATATAACTATTAAAACATATACGCACACAGAAAACAAGAGTCACAATGGTTATATTTTGATATTTTTCCAAGCAGGAAACAAAACCATGGAATGAAACAAGAGAGTTGCTAGCTAGTATTCCAGGTATTCCAGGAATTTTATGGACAAAAAAAGAATCCACCCAACAAATCCTGACCAAGTGGAAACTTTACACATTTTAAGTAAACCTCGATGGTCAAAATGTCACAAGTCCCTAGAAATCCCTGCTGTGCTCCAGCCGCATCTCAAAAAAAGATTTCTGGCCGATGATGACTGCTTATGGTAATATTTTTACTGTTCAGGAACACTTTTTTTGTGACCTTTTTACACCTTTATTGTGAAACAATTTTGATGATTAATTTTGATTGTATAACTGAAATTTGATGAGGGTTCTATGATTATAGTTTATTATACTTTAAAATAAAGGGCTTTGTTTGCCGCATTGCTAACGTGTTTTCATAAAATTTTATATTTACTCTTTATGGCAGGTGTATTTTAATTATATCATTACATGTTAGATAATAATAATATAATAAGCAGGTATATTTATATTTTTTATTCATATTTACACTTATTTCATTAGAAAGTATCCTCCCCAAAAGTGCTACCTACACTTATTTATATCCACTAGGGGTCCCATGCACAAATTGCGCATTTTAATATTATTTCTGTTTGTGAGTAACTCACCTACAGTTAGAATAAATTGTATAGCTTCAAACTCACCTTTATTAATCAAATTAACCTTTTCAATTGAAATTTAAAGGCCTCACCTAAATAAACAAAGGCCTAACTGAACAAAAAAATACACACACATTATTTATCACTCATGCACTATGTTATTGAATTTGGTTGTTTTCTCCCACAACAGTAGCTTAACGGAAGTTTTTCTAAGAAGCCCATGTGCAAATTGCACATTTTAATATGTTTTCTGAAGTTCAATTAATCTTTTTCTCTCAGCAGCTCTCTGTTTTTTCCAAGGATTAAGCATTTTTTTCTCCCTAATCATGTTGACTCGCTTTTTCTCTTTGCCTTCTTCATTTTTCTGTTTCAGAGGTTAGTTTGGGACAGCATTTTTTATAATCTAACGTTCATGCATCTTTACCATAAAGAATGATTTATCTGCCTAAATTTAAATAAAATCTTCAATGAAAGTGGCCCAAATTTATTTTTCTAACCTGTTTTGGATCTTGTTTACAGTTTCAGACAATCTATTTTTGTTGACAATGTGACTGGTTAAAAATTTGTCTTAAGGTAATCAGCTATTAAATTAAAATCACATTTTAAAACCTTTATAAAGCAAGTTGCTCAGCACTGGAGCATTGAAAGCGCCCTCTAGAAATAAATCAAAGCCTTGGGGTTCGAAGCCATAAAAGATATGGCCATTTTAACTATCTGTCGCCAGTGTGCTACATTATAAGCTTTAAAATGACACCTCAATAACTCAAATCGGTTTAGTAGGACGCCTGGAAAAGGGATCTAACAGAAAAACCCTTATTGTATTGAGTATATAGATTACGGTTTTCATATTCATTGAAAAAAATAATATATATACTGTGTGTCCCAAACGTCCCGAAACGGTTTAATATCTTTTAAAGTAAGCCAGATATCAAAACAATATTTTGCATACCTTTTAGTACTAAAAAAACTACTTTTTGATGTATGTGTCATTTCTGCCCCTGCCCCAAAATTGGATTTTGGGGGGGTAGCCCCAAAATTTTAAATGTAAACCCCCATTGTGTGACTGCTTATTTTAAAGGGCTTGTTAAAAGAAACACAATGCCGCAAACCGGAGGTCGATATCATGCTCCAGTCCAAAATGGCAGCCATTCAAAAATAAAAAAATGCGGAGGGTCGTCTATGCGTTACCTTTTAGAAAAACCCCCATACATGAAGTACCAAATATTTGCCACAAAAATAACTATTTAAAAAATGCATTAAAACAAGCTTTGCCTTATTCTTTACTCATTCAGCATATTAAAACGAGTGGTCATAGGATGTGAGCTGATATTGGAATTGGTTGGAAAAACCCCCACCCCCCAAAAACAATTTTGGAGGGTTGTGCCTTGATGATGACAACAAGAAATTATTATTTTTGTATCTTTTAAGTAGTTAATATGTGTTCTGGTGGTTTTTATTAGATTTAAATGTTAATTGCCGAACACAGAAAATACTCAATTTTAATTTACGGACAGTATTTTTTAATTTTTGAATGGCTGCCATTTTGGACTGGAGCATGATATCGACCTCCAGTTTGCGGCATTGTGTTTCTTTTAACAAGCCCTTTAAAAGATGCAGTCGCACGATGGGGGTTTACATTTAAAAGTTTGGGGCTACCCCCCTAAAATCCCATTTTGGGGGCAGGGGCAGAAATGACACATACATCAAAAAGTAGTTCTTTTTAGTACTAAAAGGTATGCAAAATATTGTTTTGATATCTGGCTTTCTTTAAAAGATATTAAACCGTTCGGGGACTTTTGGGACACACAGTATATATATTATTTTTTTCAATTAATATGAAAACCGTAATCTATATACTCAATACAATAAGGGTTTTTCTGTTAGATCCCTTTTCCAGGCGACTTTTTGGACACACAGTATACAAGGACTGGAAATCAATTTTCAAGATGATGGCTGGAGCACCCCAGGGACTTTCAGGGACTTTTTGCATTTTAATTAGGAAGGTTTAGGCGCCTACTTGAAAGTGCAAAATTTCAAAATGTCAACAAATGTCAGGTAGACTTTTCTAATAATCTTGGGCAGGAGTTATAGTTTTGTGTAATAGTGTTGGAATAAAAATTTCAACCAATCTTTTTCAATAAATTTTCTTATGTTTTTCATAATTTTTTCTCAAAAAGTCAAATTTTATAACTATTTTCGTCTACAACTAAACTATCTGTCAATGCGGGTTTTCCTCCTCACCAACCTATAAGGTCTAGCCGGGTTTTGACTATTGGACTAGGGCAGCGGTAGACACACCTCCCGCGCGGACGCGCACGCGCCGGCACGAGCGTCACGGAGCGGAATGTAGCGTGGGGCGGGGGGGCAGGGGGGGGGACACTACGCCACTGTTGACTGGTCTGTGTGTGCGACGCAGACCTCAGTATAATCAGAACCTGTGTGGGGCGTATGTCTGTGAGTTGAGTGTGACGGAACAACATGGGGAGTGAGTATTGTTCGTTTTACTAGTCTACTCTTATTCTTAAAATGATTTTTTGCTTATTTTAACTTTTTTACATAATTTTGAAGCTAATTTTAAACATATTTTGTTGTAAAATTGGTCGTGGGTTTGGAACTATAAACATAAAAAAACAAAAGCGTATTAGACGACCTTGTTCAGTGACCCTGTTATCGCCAGCCTTCACTTGCAAGATAAAACCGGCCTCCGTCATGAATGAAGAGCGACGTCGTGGTGCCGACCTTGAAATTTTGTCTTATTTTTAAATACCGTATTAAAACTGATTTTTTCATCGTTTCCTGAAGGGTATATGCTACTGTTTGAAATTGCACTTGTATAACTTTATTGAAATTTATTAACTTTATTAATTTATTTATTAATATTAATAAATTATTAATTAATTTATTTATTTATATTTATTTATTAACTTTATTTTATTGAAATGTAAAACTGTGAAACAAGCTTTTTACTAAACGAATCGACAGTATTAACTTACTATTTTAATTTTGTTCTCATATGATGTTTTTGATCTCTTAGTGACTTAAAGCACTTGTTAACTTGGTTTCCTTTAAGTTTTGAATTAAAAGTAAATATACGTAATAAAACAAAACTTAAAACTGATGAGGTCAGATCCCAAACGTTCGTTTCATAGAAAAAAACGGTATCAGCAAACTGACTAATACTTTCTCCCATAAAGCCTTTCAAAGAAAAAAAGTACAGTAAAATAAAATAGGTACTTAGAATTATTTTATAATACATACAAAATGCTATCAAAATCGGTTATGAATTAACGGAGATATCGGTTTTTAAATTTTTGTTATATGAATTATATTAGACACCATTGGTTTACCACTTAAAGAAAATATCAATTGTCTGCGCAACCAGTTAACGTAGACTAATAATTCAAAATACTGGATTATTTATTTTTTCAAGAAAAATATAATGGCTGCAAGTATATTTTGATTAATTATTATAATTTGATGTAAATTTAAAAAATTTCAATTTTTCTACACTTAAATTCCTATAATTTCTGATCCTGAATTTTAACAACATGCAGGTGTGTCATTTTGTTTAGCCTCTGAAGCACTACAAATTATGAAATTTTCATCAAATAAGGCTGTTTTTGAGAAATTTGGATTTTTGATGTATTTTATGGGGTAAATACCCTTAAAATCAAAAATAAAAAAAATGAAAGTGCCTATATATATAGTGATTTTGTACCTACATATCAAATTTCATTAAAATCGGACAATCGGCGGCGTTGTCTCTAGCTTTGTTTACATGCATCCACACAGCTACACACACTGACACATGGATGGACGGACAGACAACAGACTCACTCCGAAAACTACTTTTTTGGATTCAGGGAACACTGAAACAAAAAAACCCACTAACAGCTCTAAATAGAAAGATTTGACAAAAACAATACTTTCTCCATATGTATAGGGGGAGAGAGTAAAAATTATGGCTATCGAAAATTTTGTTTGTAGCCTATTATGTTATATGTTATGAAATATACATAAACTATGCATAAGTATCCAATTTGGCTGCATTTTCAAGAATTTTATATTCTAAAAATAATTTCAAGGAAAAGCAAGAAACAGCTCAGCACAGTATTAGAAAAAATGATAAATCAACTGTTTGCTGATAAACGTGGCCACCGTGGCAACTGAGAAACTGATAAAACCTTGAGACAAAATTATACCATCATGCATAGTAGGGAAGACATAATCATAATATTGTCATTGTATTGTTTTGTTTTTGTCAAAATTTCTAAATTTGAACACTTAATAGTATTATTTTAAAGTTCATAGAACCCAAAAATGTGATTGTTTGAGGCATGTTTAGTTTGTCTGGGTGTGTTCGTGCCCGAGACCAATTAATTTTGATTAAATTTTGCTTGCAGGTACTTAACTGTAACATTTTTACACATTTGTAATATAATATACTATCAAACCCATATTTAAGGAAATATTTAGGCATTGTCTTTATTTGTTTTAATTTTTGTTTTAACTGTGGTTAACTTCTAAAAATCAGTAACAACACAAAAAAAGCAAATTTTAGAAAAACGCCTCTAGTGACCTTTTGATTTGATTATCTTTGGATTTTACCTTTCAGCATGGAACAGAACTTCCTTTTCTAAGGAACAGAACTTTTAAGTGTTTAAATAATATGTTTTTCAGTTTTACAAGACATGATCTCATGTGTTAGAGTTTACCCGACACCATTGAACTAAGCTTTAAAAAGTAAATATAACATCTCTTTAAATTATTTTTATACCTTACAGTCATAGTTTTCCATCAACTAGTAGCAGAGAAAATTAAATTTGACATTGAGCAGTAAACAGAGTATGTTGCCTAATAAACATTCTGTTGAAGAATCGTTTCAGCCCTTACTTTCTTTATACCAACCATAATATAATTTTCTACCATTGGAGAAACTCAGCTGATAAACCAGAATCCGAAAAGTTAAGATGTCAATACTCTCCAGAGTGTATGTTTCTGGTGAAAATATTTCTCTACTTTTTAAAGTATAAAGTCCTATATTTTTACTTTCTCCCTTTTCTTCTTTCTTCTTTTACAGAGCTAGAGAAAACACTAATGGTCCAATTTTCATGGAATTAGGCATGTAGTCAAACCGTGTAGTCAAAATCATGTATCAAACCGTGATTTCTCCAAGCATCTTTTTAATTTGTTTTAAATTTTTTCATTTTTTGTACCCCATAAAATACATCAAAAATCCAAATTTATTAAAAACAGCCATAACGATTTTGATGCAAATTTCATGGTTTTTAGTGCTTATGATGCGAAACAAATTGACACTACCCACATATCTGTAAAAATGCAGGTTCAGAAGTTATGGGGGTCAAGTTTTAAAAATTCAAAATGTTCAAGTATGCTTCAAATTATAATAAATATTTAAAATATACCTGCAACCGTTAAATTTGGCTAAAAAATAAATAATCAAATATTTTGAATTGTTAGTCTACATCAACTGGTTGAGGAGATGATTGTTATTTTTGTTTGGTGGTAATCACAGTACGTTGTGTAATGTTATTCTAATGGCAAATATTTAAAAACCAATATCTCCATTTATTACTAACAGATTTTGATAAAACTTTGAATGTGTATTTGTGAAATAATTGTAAATTTGCTTTATTTTATTGTGGGGTTTCTTGCTTTGGGAGAAAGTATGTGTCAGTTTGCTGATACCCTTTATTTACATTTAGTTTTGTCTTTTTACTAGATAGCATAGGCATAAC
Organism: Flexamia atlantica; assembly: GCA_035578135.1. NCBI lineage: Eukaryota > Metazoa > Arthropoda > Insecta > Hemiptera > Cicadellidae > Flexamia > Flexamia atlantica. The sequence continues at coordinate 24,298,008 of JAQJVK010000002.1, forward strand.
CTATCGATACAGAAAACTGATTACATTGAATTGCCTCAAATTCCTGGAAATATATTTTTCGTCATACTGCTGCGAAAACGACTGTTTTCAATATATGCGTTGCGGGGTGAGAGTAGCTCTTTTTCACCCTAGGGAGGGAAAGAGTCAGCGGATGTTGAGGACGTCAGCTGTTCGTTTATGAAGCACTAAAACTGCAAACGTATGTAAGTCAGCGTCGATGGTGAGCTATCGATTGCATCGAGGGTGGTTATCGATTATTATTATCAATTGCATTTCATTGTTGCATTGTTGTCGGTTTAATCAATTTGTGCAACTCGCTCATTCCACCAATCGATTATTAAATACGTTCAATACATCGATAGTTGTTCATTGTTATCAATCTAACCTAACACAAATGAAACAGACAATCAGATGGATTGTTTTAAGTAGCAAAAACAAGACGGAAGCGTGTTGTATTGAGAGATGTAGGCCTAACGAAAAATATAGTTCATTACACGGGTCAAGAGGCTGAATAAATATTTTATTTTGCCTCAGTGAGAAGGTAAGCTGAGCTATAACGATGTTAGCGGTAAGTCTGATTCATGATACGAATCAGAAGATTAAAACATTCATTGTTGCAGTCGATAGTAGGGACATAGCTTTCAATACATCAATCGTTATCATCAACTGACATAACATCAAAATAATTGACAGATAATCAGCTGTTTTTAAAATGCAAGATCAAAATGGAAACAACTATTTTGTCTGTAAAACCTTTGTTTTTTAAGTAGTCAGCTCAGTATTTTATGCAGTATGACGAAAAATGTAGTTCATAACACTAAAGTCTAACATAACACTAAAGGGTCTAAAGTGGCTTTTCGTAACTCGCTCAAATTACGACCGAGCCGCCAGGTTCGTAAACCTTGAGCTCGTACGAAAAGCGTTACTTTCACCCTTGTAATGAAATATATTATTTCATCTGATAGTCTTGCTTGAAAAAAATCAAGTTCCTCAGTTATTTTCCTAATAATAAAAATTATTTTTTAATGAAAGAATTAGGTATTTTTTTTTTAGAACATCTCACTACATTCGCTTTATTTTTTTGGCTAAAATTTGTTGTAACCAAATAGAAATTACCAGTTATTTGCATACTTGCATGCTTGCATAACCACTCTATTTATGACACTATCTTTTACTATTTTCATGGATTTTACCTTCAGTAATATTTTGTTTATTCCTGATAACTATTTCCTCTTTTTCTTTGTCAAATTTATTTCAAGTTGTCACCCTGTCCAATTACAACTATCAGCCACAGATAAGATGTTGCTCCCTAACCTTCTGCCCTCCTACTCTTACATTATCATTTGAAGGCCAATCCTACCACACACACGGCTTACACAATAAGCCCTACTGGAGTTCAACAATGTTAATGTTTTAGCCTTTCAAAATAGCACAAAGTTTTTAACACTATTAAATAGAAATGAAATAATTTAAAATGGTTAAGGAATTAAATCAGTTACAGGTCTAGCAAAGATATACTTGTAAATTATACTGGAAATGATAATAAACAAGACAAAACACAAAGAAAACTAAAGAGAGATATCCATTTTTTTGCTTGTGTTGTTTTTTGATGATAACAGTTAGGTTCAGCAAGGAACATCTAATCTTGTAATGATGAGAAAAACATTCTTCATGTTTCAAACAGTTACAAAAATACTTTGTCCAAATCAAGCCTATTTTTAATGCTCCCCTCATCTCCAAAAATAGCAAATCATACACTTCTCCACCCCTTCCTTGTCCACTTCAAAGAATAACTTTCTTGTGTGCTATTTTAGTACAAATTAGATTTCCTCATATCGATCTTTTGTTAAAAATGACAAAAAAATTTGCAGTCATTTGACTACATAACAAAACAAATATCACTGTTTAGAAATACTAACATGACCAAGAGTTGGATGATCTACTATCAAAATAACAGAAAAATTACTATCATAATTAAAATCATAAATAGGCAGCTCAAACATTAAATACTTGAGAAAACTATAAGATAAAATACTACAGTTTAAAACGCCATTCGCTCTGTTCAAACAATACATTGTAACTTTAGAGGATTTAAAAAATCATTCAATCGATGAAATTTTTCAATATAAAACCATAGGCCTACTTTAACAAAGTTATCAGATATAATGAAGTTATAGTTGGTTAATTCAATTAGGGTAAATTGCACAGACAATATTCCATGCTCCAGTGGAGTGTGATGGGTAGTGTACCTCAACATGTCTATGACCCCATGGGAACTTTGACCCTCTGTCCCCAACTTTATTGAGCTGAAAAACCTGTTCTCTGGACCAGCTGATTTTAAGAATTCAACTAATGGGCAAGAGGAGTTTTGGAAAATATTTGTCATCACTCCATACTGAAAGTAGCTATTTTCAATGACAGCCAATATCAATAACAATGTTTGGTTCCCAAGCTCTAATTTAGAGCAAGGGAAAAACGATCAAATGATTTTCCCTTGATCTAAATTTCCTTTCCCTTGCTCTCAGTTAGTTGTCCGTTTGTCCAATACGCACAATAATGTTTTTACCATTTATTTTAACAATTTAAATCACCTGTTTTACTATTTAATTTAACAATCTAACTGTGAACAGAAACAGACATACACTAGTTTTCCTTTGTTGCTAGCATATTGCATGTTTAGAAGTCCTTCAAGCATATGTCAAACATTCCATATATGAAATAAATTTTAATTGAGAGATTTAAAAGTTTTTTATGATGTCTCTTTTTATGTATGTGTGTATTTTACGGTATGTAGTGATGATAAGCAGAGTAAATAACTTGTACCGAAAGTAATTTTCTGGCACTTATTCCAATTATTCCCATACTCAGCTTCGCCTCGAATGTGAAACTCACTTCCACAAGCTCTGCTTTGCCTTGCATGTGAACCTCTGCATTCCTGTGTTCATCTCTGCCGTAAACTTGAAACATGAAACTTGATTAGTGTGCACCAGAACATCTCACTTTTGGTACTATTGTCTGAATTTCTGAAAAAAAAAACTACTGTTAGGTTTCAGTTGTTTCATTTGATTGAAAAATCTTGTGTTAAAAAGCTTACTTGAAGGATAGGTTTTTATTTGTGTTTTTCTTGACATTATCTACCCCAGGTATAGGTTTAAATGATTTTAATTCAGTTCCAGTTTGACTCGTAACATTTTATCAAGGGTAAAATGATTTTGACAAGATTTAAGTCTTAAGTTTGTCAAAATATAATCAGCATCAATTTTTAAAAATTTAGTTTCCCTTTAGGATGTTTTAAGTTTAGAACAGCAGCATATGAAAATAATATAACATAGTAAAATAATAAATTATATAGTATACAATATTTCGTTGTGGACTCTAAACAAAATAGAATTGATTTCTTTTTATTTGTCAAAAAAGTTATGAGTTTAGAAACTTGGCAAATCAAAATATTTATAAGGATTAATTTTACTCTTAAATAGGCAAGAAAGACGAGGTATTTGAGAATGGGCTGTGGGAAGCCAAGCAGGCAGCCTTGGAACGCCCCGAACCGTGCTTGGCACCTCCTCTGCTTTAGGAAGTCACTTGAATTGAGCCCCGACCTAATTAAATGTACAACACAATCAATTGAGCACAGAGTGCACTCTTGGAGTTCAGTATTTTTTTGGTGGAGTTTCAAAATTTTAAGAAGATTCAAATTCAAATTTTTAACATGATGTGAAATTAAAAATTTTATTTTTGCCCTTACTATTGCAATATCTACAGATGAAACTTAACTCATTGATTAACTTACTAGCTTAACAATAACTTAAATTTATAATCAATTTAAAAAATTGCTTCTATTGGAAGATAAACATTTTTAAGAGTTCCGGTATTCAGATCTATAAGCCTCTAATTTGAGAAAATTCATCCATTTTTTTTCAATAGTCACAATATGTGTTGCATTAAGTACCATATTCCAGCAAGAAGAGTTCTGAATTAATTATTCTAAGTTTTGAAGCTTGGGTGTTATGTTAAAGAAAACTACAGGAATTCAAGAATTTATTCTAGCCTCTTTCTTTTAGTCAAAGAATACTTCTATGAGTGTGCTAGAAGCAAGAATGTGCTGACAAGAACTTGCTGGTATCTCTCACTGGTTTTAGTTCACAGTTTTGTTTTGCAGTTTATCAGCTAGCTATTAATAGAACAGCCACTTCAGCCACCAGATATCATCAAATTATCTTTTTTCTTCTTCATGACCACTGCACAACTGAAACTCTTGCAATAAAAACTATTATTCCTATTCCTTATGCTTTCAGATTTGTTTAAGAATAAAATATTGTGTTCAATTTTTTTAGTATGAATTGTGAATCGTGAACCATGTTTTACTATGTTGTTAACATAGAATATTGGAACAGTTTTTATTTATAGATTCGTTTAAACCTCGATGAATTAGAAACTATGGAATCTAAATTAAATATCACTATATTTGTTTTAAATTTACATATAATAGGGGAACAGAGTGGAGTCACTTGCTTATCTGCTCACACATACATGTGTTTTAATGTATAATATGTGAGGGTCAATTTCAAAACTTAAAAGCCTTAGTGATTGCAAAGGTTCCATATTGCATGTTAATAATACAGATAGGCACTATTTTTCAGGGCCGACGACAGGGGGGTGTCAGGGGGGGGGGCAAATGCATAGGAGCTCAGACTCTTAGGGGGCCGTAATCACAAGAGATTAGTAAAAAAAAGTCACTCGTTAGGGGCCCGAAAATCCTGTTGCCGGGCCTGCCATTTATATAGGGGAAAAAAACAAAAATTATATTTCTTATATAAAACTGTTTTCCAGAAACTAAGTAGACTGATTTAATGAATTATCAATTTTTCAAGCATGTATTTGATTGAAAGCTCCGGCATTGCAACAAAAAATGGATTATCTCTTTGGTAAGAGTTGAATGTGGACAATGTTAAAAATACTTATCATAGTCTTTAACACAAGTGCTTTAAAAAACTGGATTTCTGTGTTTCATTTATCAATTTATAGTTAATTTTAAAGTATTTTAAAATTAGGTTTGAAAGTTTATTAGTTTGGAGAAGCAAAGTTTACAAATATCATATACAGTTACGAGTGAGGACAGTAATACATAAGGATGAGAGAAGATTTAATTAGTTACAGCTTTGTTACTGACATTAAAGTGACTGTCCTGAAAGTCATCAGTAGCCAAGAGATGAATGTGATACAGGAAGTCTGGCTAGGGGGTTCCACTAGCTTGGCTGTTGTCATTCTTGCACTTTGGAGGGAGGGGAATGGAAGGGGAGAGGGAGTCATACAAAGATGTGGGTGCTTACAATTGACCATTCATTTCCTCTTTAGTTCCATCAAACATAATATCTAGTAAGGTTATATATAACCTCTGATCACATTTTCTTTAATTAATTATAAAACTCTAACATTTTATAGATTATTGTAAAATATTTATATTATTGAAAATTACATACATTTTGTTTTTATTTTCTAGGATTTTTACGAGATACTTGGATCAACATAGAAATATTATGTTAATTGAATTAATTGAAATGAAAACTAATTCGTTTTATTAATAATAAAAAATAAGCGTATTGTAACTAAATTAAATTTATAATAACTTAAATATTTGAAAAGAAAAAATATTTGAGAATTAAAGAATTTGAATGAATAGTAAGTATACTTTATGTTGTGTATTTGATGAAATATTTTCAATTCCACAGACTAAACAAAAACTAAAAATGATATCTCTCATATGACTCCTTATTGAGAGTACAATTAAATTTTTTTATTTCTGTGGAAGGGGGGGGGGTGCAAGGGTGACCACTGCAGAGGAGGAAGCCAAGTTTCTGGACCTTCTGTATCCAATACTTCAAATAAATAAATGTGTCACAACACACGTCCAAGCTGCAAACTATATCTTCCTGCTACTTGAGAACTGAACTTTGCCAAGGCTATCCAGTCTAAAAATACCCAGCAGAGAACTCTATCTTGGCTTAGCATTGGTGTGTAACAAATTTGTTTTAATAGTTTTTGGAACAAATTTTGGCATTTTTTATCGTTGCCAGGCATTAGAATTTCGAGTCTCTTGGTCATGAACTTACTGATATTTAAAACTAGCTGATAACCCTGGTTTTGCCCAAGGAAATCTACTTACAGTAACTTTTCATAAAATTTGTTTCAGTACCAATATGAATGAAATAATAATGATGACATTAAATCATCTGTTTGTTTAAATGCAATCAAATAAATGTAATGAGTGAAATATGTATTCAAACGTTCTCATTTTTTTAACATTGGAACTTTGGATGTCTCGTGGGGGGGGAGCCCTAGAGGATTAAGAGGAAACTGAGAGTCAGGTGCAAAAGCCGATATTGTGAGGAACACTCTTAATCACTTAATCACTTTTTTAAGACAGGTACCTCATGGAGGACGTTACCCTGAATATGAGTGAAGGATGAGTGTGATGATCGTGATGATAGTGGCGCGATCTTGTAGCCTTGTTACTGACTAAGGTTGGCACGTTCCTTAGACAGGATTGTTCTCTCCGAAAATTTCACCTCTTAACTAATTATAGTTTACCTGCAAGGCAATTCGCACTCAAACTGAGTCTTTGGACGTAGATAGGAAAAAGTTCTGTCCAATAATGGTTTAAATATCAGAGTGGCATGCGCAAGGGGAGCGGATAGTGGGCCGTTTGCCATGACTTCAACATAACTATCGAATCGGGGGCACCGGTAAACACAACAGCTGCAGCAAGAGGGGGGTGGCTCAGCTAATTGCAAATGCATTCCTTGCAAACTTTGTAATATAACAAGGCTTAGTTTTAAATTATGATAAAAATAGAGCTCTAAAAGATGGATTCACCAATGTAATGACCAAAAAAAAGAATTGTTAATTTACTTATATTTAGAACAATTTACATGGGTTGAGTTAGACAGGCAATAGAGTACTCACCCATTTACTCGACTAGTATAATCTTCGTAGTCTGGTGAAAAAGATAATAATAATCTACTCCACTACTAACTCGCCCAGGTTCCTCGTACTCCAACTCAACCTTGTGAAAATCTCCCCTTCTGAATGTTTACATAAAATTTATGATGACTAATTTTTTTAACTTTTCTGTATGGTATAGCATCACTGAAGTATAACTGTGAAAGCATAGTTCACCTTTAGTTAGATTCCCCTACGTTTTTATTAAACAACAGTTAGTTTTCTCAGTCCGCTTAACAATTTCTCAGAACAAAACAATGTTGACAAGTATTCTATGAAACTTAATAATGTTAGAAAAGAATATTTATACAAGCGATAAGTACATACACACAATGGAACCTTTATTACAATGGTTAGCTGGCTGCCAAGGGGCAAACATAGGTAGAAATTTTGGCTAATGTCATATGTTTAAGTTGGCATGCATGCTAACTGCTGGAAGGAGGAATTGCCAAATGTCATCTGGGGTGATGAAACGTTGTAAGATATGATTATTATCTACTAAATGAAATAAAGGTTGTGTCTCATGCCTTTATGTTCTGGGTACACAGAAAAACTACAGTAATAGAGCGGGTGAGTTCTTTCAAATAATGATGTATTATTTGTAAAGAGAGGTAAAATGGAATAGATTCTTCAAGGTTTTGAAATTCTGCTTCTGGATTTTTTTTCAAACAGCCGGTATAAAATAGTACTACCAAACATCGCTTTGCTATTAAAAAAATATAAATATAAAATTGCATTTACACGGTTTACACTTACAATTTTATTTTATAAAACTATATATAATTTTATTATTTTACTACACATATATTGTACTGGAATATCATATTACTGTTTGTTTGGAGAAATCACAGTATGATATCGTGACCTCATTGAAGTCCACTTCAAGAGATAATTTGGAAGTATTATCTTCCAATATCATCCATAGTATGTAATCAGACGTTATTAGCTGTGAGAACGAACTGAAATTTGAACTGTGTTCTAATCTGTTTTACAAGAGTAAAGAAAATTTATATCTCGTGAGGACCATATTGAAACATGCTTGTTTGTTTGACAAACAAAAGCAGTTTAACTTGATATTTTTTGTATCGAATGACCACTAATGTTATAAATCAATCTGTTTAATTAATTCAACAGATTAATGTCTTTTATATCCCAAACTCAAAAATCCAGTTCAAAACTGCTTTTGTTCTTAGACTCTCAAGCTTCAAGATGTTTCTCACTAGGAATAATTCTAATCTATAATTAAATGATCAGGGCCGCGTCACATTGGTCGAGTAACTCGGCCGAGCCAACTCGGCCGAGTTGCTATAGGATCAGCTGATTCCTATTGTTTAGAATTGTGAACTCGACTCACCCATTTGGAAAAGGTCTTTTTACACCGGTCGAGTTGACGGTCGAGTCTTAACTCGCCCGTCTAACTTGCCCTCCAACTCAACCAGTGTGATGTGGCCCTTATGACAGTTCTTTTTGGCATTTTTAAGTTCATAAATTCAATGTTTTATATTTTTAGTCTTTTATTTGTTTAAAATCAACAATAAAAGATAAAATGTGCCTCAAGTGCCTCAGAGTTCTGCTCTGCATTCTGAATTTGTCATTGTAGGTCTATTCTTGGTGCATCTGTCAGTGGGCCCGTTCTAAATCCAGCACTGACGAAGAGTTTCACTGTCTATTAACAGTATTTTCAACAAAACCTGACTCCTTTAAATTCAGAACCATTGTCAGACATATACAATAGTTTTCACTTTATTTAGTGTCATTGAAAATTAAAATAATAAACCATTCCACTGTCCCTTTTAAAAAGTTAGCTACCAAAATGTGTGACTACAACTATTGCAATGCCCAGAAGATTGGCTTTGATCAATCTTGATAGGTTTATGATAATATGATTCAGAAACAAAAGGTACTTTTGCCTATTTAATCAAGTATACCTAACTTAAGCTTCTAGATTATATCAGTTAATGCTGTATCTGCTATGAGCAGCACCTAATCCTAGAGCAAAATTGGCTGCAAATGGAAGCAGATTTTTTTAAATGTTGCACTTACTGGTTATCTTGTTTTTTCACTCGTTAGAGTCACACTAATATTTGTAATTCTTAATTGATTGCACTATGTCACATTTTCCAAAACGTTTGCACTAAACACCTGGGGTAAAAAGGAGAATAAAGATTTGTCAAGATACCATAGACACTTTTAATCATTATCTTACCTTTCAGTAGATAATACTAGACCATAATTTATAAGTCAGTAAAAAAGTGGAGTATCAACAAAATAATGTTGTTCGCAGAGTTTGCTTGGGTGACTTTGGCCACCAATGACTCCTACTCGATGGGAGCCCTGGTGTTGGCTCACTCATTACGACGAGTCAACACGGCCCATCAACTCGTGATCCTCATCACTCCAGGAGTTACTGAGGCCATGAAGTGAGTATAAGAAAATATATAATAGTAAATATGTAATAATATACGACTCATTTAAACAGTTTATTTAATACAATCTATTGGAGGAATATTATGAAATTTTCACTTGAAAGGTGATCAATCAATGAGTTAAGCATAGATTTAAAATCAAGATTATGAAGCCTATTGTGTTTTTGACTAACTTACTAGTCTAGTATAATTACATTGTGATTTACAAATGGTTGGTATAGTGGCAATTTTTGGATGTGTTGTTAGTGTTGAGCTGATACCATAAAATCCAAGATTTCAACATCGAACTTCCCTGGATGGCCACAGGACGCGCCAATTTCTGGTACTGTTTTTCAAATTTCAACATATATATGAGAAACTAAGCACCCAACAGAGATTTACAAAATTACATATTTGAAGAAATGAATTCCTTACAGTTTGAGTGGTTTTGGAGCTTTGTAGCCTTTTATGGATCTGGAGATATGCTCCTTCAAAGATAAACAAAATTCTTGCATGCTGAGTCCTCCATAGAAAGGCTGAAATTCTAAAAAGGCTGTCCTTCCTGAAATTGCAAGTTTTGTTTTATTTGGTTTAAGACAGGTTGATTTCCAGTAAATCAAATTGTAATGGACCTTAATGATCAAGAAAATTGCATGCTTTCAATTGTATTTTTTTTGTACATTGTTTAGTTAGGATTATTTATATAGATTAAGATCTTATATGAATTATATTTAAGGTTATCTTTGACAAGTCTTCAGCCCAGGCAGCTTCCTGCATGTAAGGGTGTCACAGTTGATTGTAAATAAATGAATAAACACATCTAAAAATCTCTACTATGAGGGTCGCAAAAAAACTTGGTGGATTAGATTTCACTACTAGACAGCTAAAATAAAAAGTATGACACTCATTTATAGAAGGTGAGCAATGGTTTTAGAAAAGTAACCAAGTTCCCATTTGATACATGTTAAAGAATCCATCCAGCTGTTTTTCGGCCATCCGCCAAGTTTTTTTACGAGGCTTTTACCCGACCTTTTGCACAGCAACTCTAATATTTTCATAACTGTTAACTGGACTAACCTCATTTCAAGACATCCTTTGAAAAGAACCTGTAATAGTATATTTCGCAACAAGGGCTGAAAATGAGGTTTTGCAGGCTCGAGATCGAGAGCTGCAAAACCCTTTTGGCCGAGTTGCGAACACTATTTTTCACCACACTACATAATGAAACATACCCTAAATAATAAAAAAAACTGATTATTGTTTGACTCACTTGAAAACAAAACTTTAAGGTTATCAGCGACGATACAACTTATTTATGATGATTAAAACGAACACAGCTGTGAAAATCATATGATCGCTGCTATCCTGTCTTTGGAACCTACTGAATGCCATATAATTATGTAATGTTCTGACATTGTTTCAAGCAAATAAATGATCAGCTGACTTTCAGCCCTAGGGTCCCAAACATTTTCGGTCCTGTGGCGGCAAACAGTGTGTTTTGGTCCATGTTTGACATTTGTAAAACAAGTGATTTTGTAGTAATGCGGTGAAAAGACAATTAACCTGTTTTAATTCAACATAAGGTCTCCTTTAGGATAGAAACCAAGCAATAAATATTTAATTGTTAATTTTCCTTCAACAAAGTTAAGGAAACTGTGACAATGTCAGTTTCAGTTCCTCAGCACTATTACATGAATATTGTTGTACTGTTAGTCCTTTATTAAAGATATGAGTAATTATATGTTTATATTTCATGTTTACATTCACTTTCATGATCGATAAACACAGTTTGTTGCATGTGTCAAACACTAGTTGTCAACATTGAGACATTCAGTGGCACTGAGCCACCAAGGGTGCAAATCCTCTGTCAGAATCCCGTTTGTTTATTGGCAACATCACTAGATTCTTAAGTTTCTCAATAGTTATATTTATGTCTTGCAGTTTAATTTTGTTTGGGTAAACAAAGCATCTACCACGCTACTCTTTAGATATAATCTTTAGGATGCATTATTTTACTCACTATTTTACTCGAGACGTAGTCGAGAAACTTGAAAGTCAGCAAAATTTGACGGTTATGAGTGACGATACAACTTCTTTATTATGATAGTTATGAAAATCATATGATCGCAACTATCCTGTCTTTGTAACCTATTGAATGTCTTATAATTATGTGATGTTCTGACGTTATTTCAAGCAATTAAACGATCAGCTGACTTTCGGCCCTAGGGCCCCAAACGTTTTCAGTCCTGTGGCGGCAAACAGTGTGTTTCGGTCCGCGTTTGACGTTTGTAAAACAGGTGATTTCGTCGTAGTTTGGTGAAAAATAATTTGAAAATAATCAGTAAGTGCAAAACAAGAAACCAGACATTTAAAAACATCAGAACAGTGAAGATAAGAGCAATCTATTGGATTTCAAACAAACTGCAAGAAAATGTGGAAATGAGCGAGGCTCGCAAGTCCGATTTCGAGCCTGCAGTGGCCAGACAAGCAAACTCCAAGTTGGTGCCTTTGGGTTAAGCATAATAAATGGTTTTAGCGAATTTCCCCTATAGAGAAGAAGCTATTACCGTATTGGTAAGACCTAAGCCCAAGACCATAATAACTTTTCGTTTTGGGGCCCCCAGAAGTAAAAAACACCATTCGTTCAAATTTCTAGATATATATATATACAGGGTGATTCAGACCACCCGTCCACCTAATGTAGCGGGAGAACGGTTTGTCATAGAAACGTCAAATAAAATTATTCCCCACTAATTTGCACATGAAGAATTCATTAAAAATATTTCCATCGCGATTCATATACAGGGTGTTCCAGAAATGAAGGTCATGGGTTCGAATCTCAAAATTTTCTTAAGTAAACCTACAGCAAATATTATATCATTTTAAAGGTCTTGTTAAAAGAAACATTTTGGTGAAAACAGAACTAAATTATCTCAAGCCGTTTCAAAATGGCGGCCATTTTTGTGAAAATTTTTGATATTTACGGAACCCCCTGTATTTTTCAAACCACTCAACATTTTTCAGTTCTGATTCAAAATTCTTAATCCTTGGTAACTCAGCTTTACTATAATATGTCACATGACAATATTAAAAAAAAATTTTAATTTTGAAAAAAAATTATTTTTTGAAAATGTTGGCAGCCCTGAAAATAAAAAAAATCAAATAGCAGCATATACCAAAAAGCATATAATTTTAAAGGTCTTCAAAATTTCTACAACTTTGTAATTTACACAAGTATTCTAACTTTTTTAGTTTTTTAATTATGGTCAAAAAACTCCATTTTCCCATATGAAGTGCATGTTATTTATGTAGTTCATAATAACCAAAGGGTACCCACAGACCGTTTGCTATGGACGTGCAAATAACATGCACTTCATATGGGAAAATGGAGTTTTTTGACCATAACTAAAAAACTAAAAAAGTTAGAATACTTGTGTAAATTACAAAGTTGTAGGAATTTTGAGGACCTTTAAAATTATATGCTTTTTGGTATATGTTGCAATTTGATTTTTTGTATTTTCAGGGCTGCCAACATTTTCAAAATATAATTTTTTTTCAAAATTTAAATTTTTTTTAAAATATTGTCATGTGACATATCATAGTAAAGCTGAGTTACCAAGGATTAAGAATTTTGAATCAGAACTGAAAAATGTTGAGAGGTTTGAAAAATACAGGGGTTTCTGTAAATACCGAAAGTTTTCACAAAAATGGCCGCCATTTTGAAACGGCTTGAGATAATTTAGTTCTGTTTTCACCAAAATGTTTCTTTTAACAAGACCTTTAAAATGATATAATATTTGCTATAGGTTTACTTAAGAAAATTTTGAGATTCGAACCCATGACCTTCATTTCTGGAACACCCTGTACATGAATTGCGATGAAAATATTTTTAATGAATTCTCCATATGCAAATTAGTGGGGAATAATTTTATTTGACGTTTCTATCTCAAACCGTTATCCCGCTACAATAGGTGGACGGGTGGTCTGACTCACCCTGTATGTTTTCTAAGGGTGTTTCAGTGTGTATAAGTGTAAACAAATTCACCAGTCGATTCCTTACACCAAGACAAGAAAAAAATGTTATGTGAACATGGGTCCGAAAACTAGTTGTTTTGGAGTTACAGCCAAAAATTGATTTTTTTCAGTTTTAAGTGTATTTATTGCACTTTTTTGCCTCTAGATTAAAAAATTATGAAGATATTTTGATGAAATTTTCACAGTTAGATAGATTATGAAATTCCAAAGAAATATCATTACTTTTCAGTACTGAAATTTTAAATATGGCTTAGTAAAAGTTGTTGAAAAATAAAATTTTTCCAAAAAATTCAATGCCTCAAAAAATATTTTATTTTTGATTGCTTATGAAAGTTTTACTATTAAAGTATTTTGAATGCAACTTTCCCAAAAACTGTGGAATTTCATGTAGAACAAAATAATAACAACTTTTTTACATCTTCGCCTGTGACTTTTTATGTTATTAACCAAAATATTGGAAGATGACAAAAATTAGAAAGTAAATCATCAAAAGACCAGTCAGTCAAAAACATTGCGTAGAGCCTGAGGAATTTTTTAGTATGATGATTTTTTATGAAATCTTCTGAGAACTGTCGATTGTAAAATTTAAGAAATCGAAAATCCTAAAAAATCCAAGCACAAGACCAACTACAGAAAATTATTCAAAATGGCGGCATTTTCCCTTCACAGGATGGGCTGTGAACAGAAACTTGCTCCCTTCCCTTTTATTTATACATGTTATGTTTTTCAACGTTGGACTCCACAATAATTTTGCTTTGTAATGTATTTAATTTCGATTGATTTCCGTGGCTTACGGAAACAGTGCTGTCAACTCACTTAAAAACAGTAACAACGGAACAATACATACAAGACGAAACAACGAAAAAGGAATATGATTAAACAAAATTAAACCCAATTGTGTTGTACTTTTTCAACAAGCATATATTCAATTTTTATCTTAAGCAATTTTTCAAACTGATTTCAGCATTGTATTCATCAAGTAATAATTCTCAATTACTGCTTACAAAATCTGGAATGAAAACTGGCTTTATCGAATTATTAAGGTAGTTTCTCTTCATACGTTAAGAGATTTTATAAAATATTGCGGATCCAAGATGGCGGCCGTAATTGAGTAAATGTAGAAATCAATCAAAATAAAGTACATTACGAACAAAAAATTATTGTGGTAGTCCGTTGAGAAACATAAAATGTACAAATAAAAAGGAAGGGAGTAAGTTTGCGTTCACGGCCTATCCTGTGGAGGGAAAATGCCGCCATTTTGAATAATTTTCTGTAGCGGATCTTATGCTTGGATTTTTGGGGATTCTGGATTTCTTAAATCTTACAATCGACAGTTATTGGAAGGTTTAATAAAAAATCATCATACTAAAAAATTCCTCAGGCTCTATGCAATTTTGTTTGACTGGCTAGTCTTTCGATGATTCACTTTCTAATTTGTGACACCTTCCAATATTTTAGTTAATAACATAGAAAGTCACAGGCGAAGATGTAAACAAGTTGTTATTATTTTGTTCTCCTTGAAATTCCGCAGCTTTTGGGAAAGTTGCATTCAAAATACTTTAATAGTAAAACTTTCATAAGCAATCAAAAATAAAATATTTTTTGAGGCATTGAATTTTTTGGAAAAATTTTATTTTTCAACAACTTTTACTAAGCCATATTTAAAATTTCAGTACTGAAAAGTAATGATATTTCTTTGGAATTTCATAATCTATCTAACTGTGAAAATTTCATCAAAATATCTTCATAATATTTTAATCTAGAGGCAAAAAAGTGCAATAAATACACTTAAAACTGAAAAAAATCAATTTTTGGCTGTAGCTCCAAATATTTTTTTGTACTACGTAACCTTTTTCCGGTATTTCAAATTAAAGATTTTGAACGGCCGCCATTTTGAAATTTACCATTCGATCATGCTGAGTATTTTTTCATAAACTAACCTTGACTAGTTATAGGTAGATACTAAGTTTCAAAAAAATCGATTCACAAACTTATGTTGCCATTTGAAAATTTTAAGTTAGGGGTTGGGGTGAGAAGGGGGTAGTTGGGGAGATAAAGTTTTCCTGTGAAATTGACTTCCCCCTGCGTTGGTAGACGTTTCCAGAAAACAGAATACTAAAATTTATTTTTGTTTCTGAATAAATTAAGAAGCAAGTTTTTAAAAAAACACCCTGTATATGTATGATTTGTTTGTTTCACAAGTGGTTGCCACAAGAAAACAGCACCTACTGATCCAAACAGAAGAGAAAAACCAAGTAAAACTCAGTGATATCGGCGAGTTTATTTTATAGTGTTGTTATGACTTGTATTTCCTAAACTATTGCACCTCTAGATGATTCGAAAAGGCAGAGTTTTATTTTAAACACACACTGGTCTTCAGGGAGATAAATATTTTTTAGAGAGTCTTAATTCAGGTGTCGTCAACAAACTTTAAATACAGTTGAGTTAAAATGAAATGAAGCCAAAAGTGTTGCGTATACCTTCAACACAGTTTTAGAAACAGGGTGACGTGTGGTAATAAATTCTCTTGTCAAGTGGTTTATTTTGGAAACCAGATAATCAGCAGAGGTGAATAAATAAATTATGGTTCTTCAAAATTAAAACCATATAAACCAGTGTTTGGAACGTGTTACATCCCTCTTAACATGTTTTATTCTTATTTACCCAATAGGATTTAAATATTCCCATTTCGTATATGTCCAGGTTTTTGATTTTTTTCAGTCTGCAAGAAGTTTTACTCTTTTATAATAGTCAGTTTTAAGTAGACAATATGTTATTGAGTTATATATGAAGTACTTTTATGTAACTTGAGATTATACTCTAAAAACTATTTTTCACCACTTAGAAAACACAGGTTTTTAGGTGAACACCTTAACCATTCCACTTCTTAGTGCGGTGGTTCCCAACCTTTTTGTGCTTGTGTACCACCTAAAATTTTTAAAATATTTTGGCGTACTCCCTATATCTACCATGGGATCCCGCCCTGTTATACCTATATATGACTATTACTACTACATACTATCCCCTCCCTTGGTTAATGTAGAAACATGACGGTTCATGATGACAAATTGCCTTTGTAATTTCCAATTCTACATATAATTATTATTTTACATTAAAAATATAAATAAAAAAGTAATACCTAAGTTTTAGTACAAGATGTAATGTACAGGGTTTGTCAGTATTTCCTCAATTTTTGAGGTTCAAAGTCAAATTATTCTACCTGTACTTTAATTTAGGCCTACTACAAAAATATATGCATCAGATCTAATTATGTTTAAAGGTCTCCCCAAACTATCATTGATTCTCACGTTTTAATAGAATAAAATGACTATACCAAAATGTTTACTTAAAAATGTCAATTCACACTTTATGAAAGAGTTGTTTCTCTTAATATTAGCGAATTTCCCCTACAGGGAAGAATCTATTACCGTAGGTCTCATGGTAAGACCCAAGCCCAAGACCACAATAACTTTTCGTTTTGGGGCCCCCAGAAGCAAAAAACACCATTCATTCAAATTTCTAGATATATATGTATATATATCTATATATACGTATATATATATATATATATGTGTGTGTGTGTGTGTGTGTGTGTGTGTGTGTGTGTGTGTGTGTGTGTGTGTGTGTGTGTGTGTGTCTGTAAGCACAACAGCGCTCGCAAAAATGGTCCAATCGGAATGGAATTTGGCACAGGCATGTAAAGTAGTAATTATTCGGATGAGTTCGTGAACCAGCCCGATCGGACCACCGGAAGGGGCGGTAAAGCGGGGTAAACCCCCCCAAAAATGGGTTTTAGAGTTTTTTATATAGAGAAATAAAGTTTCTCGAATTTTGGTTAGCACCATTGAATTCAGCTCGAAAAAACAAACAATTTAGTATTTTGAATCATTGCTCTATGTCCATTGGTTACTGAGATACTGAAAGTGGTAAACACAGTACGTTGTCCCAATGTTAACCTTATGGGGAATAAGTAAAATTCTATATCTTACTTATTTCTCAACATATCTTAATGACTTGGTTTGTGGCTTCATATAGATGAGATCTAATGTATTTTAGTATGAAATCCCGGATATTACCGTTTTTATGGCAGCAAACCTGTATACTCATTCCCCATGTTATCCTTACGGGAAATAAAAAAATGCAATATCTTCCTTATTTCTTAACATATCTTGATAAAACTTAGTGTATGGCTTCTTCTACTTCAGATCTACTAAACATTGAATTAATAAAACAACCCAGTTTTAAAACACCTGTTGCAGCAAACCTGCATACTCATTCCCCATGTTATTCTTATGGAGCTTAAAAAACTTGTCAAATCTCGCTATATTGGATTGAAATATGTACTTTGCAATTGAAATTCGCTGAGTATGCAGGTCTGCTGCAACGGGGGTATTGCTCCTAATATTGTTATATTATGTCTAATTGAAATGAGTAACTTCACTCAGTTGCCATTGAAACTGCATTGAAATGCCAACAAACTAGTATTTGCTAGCTAAGAAAATAAATATTCATGCATTCCCCATTTTTACACAGTCATGACGTACCTCATGGGCCTTTAACTTGTGTCTTATTGCTTCTGATGTATCCACGTTCATTATAAAAATAAGTAAAATTCTGACAAATCTTGCGATAGGGAATAATGATATCAGTCACACTGGCCGGATAACGGATTTTCTAATGAATTCTTTTGTCCTAAGAGCTGGTACTAAATTGGCATATAGTAACTGTGGAAGTTATTGCTAACCTATTAAACATCTATCAATATTACGTGCGACTGTGCTGTCGGCAGAGCTGTCGCTTGGTTACCTAGTATTGTAATTTTTTACTATTTCTTAATGTCTCGCGTACCACCAAAAATTAGTTCGCGTACCACCGGTTGAGAAACACTGTCTTAGTGATTAGTATAACCGACCTAGCAGTACTTCAGTGTGTTTGGAAAAAAACACTTTTTTTGGTGATTGAAAATCACTGTTTTCTCTTGGAGACCCAATTTTATCATTGCAGCCTGTGCAATATTCATGTTGCAACATACATTTCAGCCAAAGTGAACGAGTTGAGAGAAGAATGGGTGAGTCAGCATAGAAAATAAGATAACAACCTCTAAACATACGAAATTCATTAGAACTATTAGATGTTCCTTGTACTCAAACTCATAATGTTGCCATGATTTGTTCCCCACAAAGAATACCAGGAAACAAAAATGTTTACAACAAATAATTATAAAAATACAAATTAGTATAACTGTGAACCAATTATTTAAAATTTTTTCACATTTTTTTATAAATAAAATGTTTTTATTTAAATTTCAACTCTGTATTTAATATTAACATGATCATTTATGGTTTCAGAACCCAGCTGAGCGCAGTATTCAATGTTGTTAAGTTGGTAGACGTTCTGGACTCAAGAGATACAGACAATCTGGCTCTTCTGGCCCGTCCAGAGTTAGGAATCACTTTCACTAAACTCCATTGCTGGAAACTCACAGAATATGAAAAATGTGTTTTCCTAGATGCTGACACTCTCGTAAGTATGAATATATTACTTCAAATAGTTAATATAAAGTCAAATTCATCATAGCGTTACGATCATAAAGATGAAAGTAATTTACTATAAGATATCTTACCTCAACTGAACATAAGACCCCCCCCCCTTCTGAACATTTGAAGGTTTTGTAGTTATTTATACAAAATTCTTTTGAGTCCTCATTTATAAAGAATTTAAAGGTTTTTCTATTCTCGTGTTGACATTGCAAGGCCGTGATGCATCTGTGTAAGTTAGCCGTGCTGCTTGTTTGCTCATGGCCAGTGAAGTGTTGATGGGGTATTCTTAGCCGATGGTAAGAGACGCACACGCATTTGGTCTCATGCCATGGTCACATCGTTGACACCAAACCCTCGGGGTAGTAATTACACTGGTTATCTAATTAAGCTTTAACAGACAACCCAATTTAAAAGTGATTAAAGATATATTGGTGACTGTAATAAATGCTTTATAACTTGAGAAGTGTTTTGCTCCTCAAGAGAGCACTACTGATGTTTGACCTGCTAGGTAGAGAGTTAAATCATTTTTTAATTAGATTATTTATCTTTATAGCCTCCCTCTTTTTACAAAATTTCATCATATAAATTTGTATAATCATAGAGTCAGAGAAACCTGATGCCACATATAGGGAACAACTGATTTGCCAAACTGAATAATGTATGTAGGCAGGAGACATTCTCTTCACTAATAACTGTGAATTTATTCATTTGTCACTTTCTGTCAGCCTATTGAAGGTAATGTCTTAATATTAAACCCACATAAAAACTGAATTAGACCTTTTCCTGGCAAATTTAAAGCTCAACTTATATTTAAAAATAGTACCCAAGTGATTATTTGCCTAATTTTATTCTCTAAATTCAACTTTCCTTGTTGCCAGTTTTACAGATGATTATAAAATGTGGAAAAGGTATGTACATACACCTTATTGCACTTTTGATGAGCAAAATATAGTCAGGAGTGGTGTTGTGGCCTCAGGGGTATTTGGCTGAAGTCCGACACATTAGTCCCCATACCGCTTAACCCGTAAACGGACTCTAAGTCTGCCTTTGCCGATCACGTCTTTAATCCCCACCATAATTTCTCTGACTTCCAGTAGTCCAGTCAGTAGTACAGACTATAAACAGAGCAATGCACATATCAAATGAGCTGATTTTGTTTCCTGTTTATTTTGATCCCGTCATATAAAATTAATTCGTTAAAATAGCTGACATAAAATAAAATTCTGTCTTCAGGCTCAGGTTGGGCCAAAATCTCAGAAACTATTGGACGGCCTTTTGGTTTAGTTTTTTGGATTCCTCGTGATCAAAAACATGGTCTAACTCATAAAAAAAAACCATGTCTAACTCAAAAAGTGAAAATTTGTCAGTTACTGCCCTTTCCTTTTAGGAGGGCAGAAATATATTCATTTGAAATTTTATTCTGGGATAGCTTAATTCTTGAATCTGAAAGGTTTAGGCCATCATATTATGATGATGACCCCATTGTCATGCCATCGTTAAAAAAAATTATTATAAAAATTCTAGATATTCATTTTAAAACAGACACTGTTAATTTCAGGAGTTTACTTTTAGCTTCATTTGACAGTGAGAGGTTCTTGACTAGATTTTCTTCTCAAATATTTATAGTTTCGCAAAAAAAATTGTAAACAAACTGATGATATCAAATGAGACTATGGTGTATGGTGTAAAGTATGGTGTGGCTAAACTTTAACTTGAGCTATTTTATCGACCAAGTCACACATGTTTTCATGCTCTGATTATTCGTCAAAACAGTTTCTTTTCTTATTACATAGTGTTGAGCTTTTTAGGTATATGTAGGAGATGGTGTAAAATTTACCTTGTGATCTTATCAGAGTGTTGGTTTCAAGTACCGTATTTTAGGAAAACCTCTTAGAATGAGGATAGCCTATGAGTTTTTATTGATGTTGGAGTAATTATGGTGGAAATTAACTTATATTGGGCACACCTCCCATTCATTTTCCAAAATATTCAAGGAGCCCATAAATTTATTCGGTCTGCTCATGGCAATCACTAATTAATTTTCACCATAATTACTCCAACATCAATAAAAACTTATAGTTTATATCCTTCACTACTTCACTTCTTTAAAAAGAGAAATTTTTAAACACCGTTTTGATCAATTTGTATTGTAGTGACAATCCAAAGAAAATTCACAATTTGCAATAAATCACAAGCTCACCTTTAAAATTTAATACTATTTACAAAAGAGCAGACAATATATTAGGTGACAAAAGCTTCCAGACAAAATTCTGACTGATTGAATTGATATCTCTTATTGCTAGTGACAATATTGTGCAGGTTCTTCAAAACAGTGATGAACTGTTTGAGAGGGAGGAGTTGTCAGCCGCCCCAGATGCAGGATGGCCCGACTGCTTCAACTCCGGGGTCTTCGTCTACAAACCCAGTCAAGCGACGTTCCAGGCACTCATCGAGTTTGCCTTGATACATGGCAGCTTTGACGGTAAACTAAATCTTGACAGAATTGGTCAAGGTTAACTCTAAGGTTATAATTTGGAATTTGTTAGGGTAAACACCCTCCACTGGTTGGAGTGTGAGCCAAAAAATAAATCTATAATGATGGGATCTTTTGGGTAGCAGGAGCGAAACATGGTCATGGAAGTTTGTAAAAATAAATAGGAATGTTACTCTAAAACAGTCACTGTTTTTATGGGAAAAATTTTTTGTTGTCCAAGCATTTTAGATTTTTTTTAATTACTAGTTGCTTGAAGGGGCTAAAAGCCCCTAATCATAATAAGGAATATTTTAATTTAAATCAATATTCCTTTATTACATTACAAAAGACCTTTATAGTAAACTGTCTTTTAGATCCACCTTATGTTATATCAAGCACATGGTTTTGAATCAAGCAAAAGCACATGTTTTAATGTAAACAAAGCAGATGTTTTTGTCCTGCCTGGCATCAAAACCTTACTCCTCTCCAATCATCCTATGACAGTGCAAACATTTTTCTAATGTAACAATATGCATATGATATCGGGTTTTCGGTCAAGAGAGATTGATTGAAGTTCGGCAGGTATCGGACACCATAGCTTTTTTTTGACTACTCGGTTTAAGGATTAAGATAAGTAACTACCTTATGCGTCAAATAATACTTCAGTATTTCATGTGCAATTGGTTTAAATTATTTATAATAATGACAATAACAATATACTATTTTTTGAAAAAGTTTACCTGTTTACAAAATGTGACTTCCAATTCATGGAGGGTGGTATCGGACAGACCTAAAAATAGTATTAAATTTAGGTTTGGTGGATATTAAATCATACAATTGAATAAATTTAAAATGTATTTATTTCCTAAATGATTTTTCTCTGACGATTTCTTTATTTCCTAAATGATTGCTCCTCGGCATACCAGACCTCCCATTTGCAGTCCGCATTATCATTTCCTAAGACAAAACCTTGTCTATTGCCAATTTAATGGACACTACATCATAATTCCCTCTTATTTTCCCCATGTTCCCTAAAAAGCCAAAGAACCTAAAAAAACCCGAGAAATTAAGTGGTTATTACTTTGTCCGATACCACCCGATTGCAGCTTGTCCGATACCAGCCGCCAGACAACACAGTTTATAATGGCCGTCAAGCCGCAGCCCACAATGCGACTGGACCTAAACGTCGTTTTAACTTAGTATAAAGTATACTAAGTATTTTAAACTCAACTATGACCAATATCATTTACTTCAATCGATGCAGCAGCTTGGAAAAACTATATCCGTGCACGTGTCCCAATTCAAAAAAACAAAAAACTCTAACCACAACAAAAACCGTGTACAGTAACTGTCCAATATGGCGATGGCCCGACTTGCTCATTTAGGTGGTTGCACTGACGCCCTGACAGCTGCTGCCCTAGCGTAATTTTCCGGAAACTGGTTCTGTCCGATACCAGCCGCTGTCCGATATCAGCCGACTTTCCCCTAGTCACAAGACTGTTTCGATCCTAGAACTCTTCGAAGTGCACATGTTATCATTATTTGCAGTTTTGACCAAAACAGTTGAATCATATTTTTATTAACAGTTGAATCAGGTTGTTTTTATTTTATCCTGAGCAAAGCTTGGTCTTCTAGTGCTCAATACTTTTTAAATACTAACAATTATTCAGACTTTATAAAAAGTTTTTATGATATAAATGTCTCATAAATTCCCCTGAAATAAATTATTTTGTCATGGGTAGACACATTGATTATAAATGGTAGACAGTATGTTTGTATTCAGGGCCACCGACAGCCAAGT
Source organism: Flexamia atlantica (assembly GCA_035578135.1). Classification (NCBI taxonomy): domain Eukaryota; kingdom Metazoa; phylum Arthropoda; class Insecta; order Hemiptera; family Cicadellidae; genus Flexamia; species Flexamia atlantica. Next base: position 24,321,261 of record JAQJVK010000002.1, read on the forward strand.
CGGGCCCCAAGTCTGCACACTGCACGGGCCCTCCAGGGGGTCAGGGGGCATGGGATACCCACCAGCGAAAGGGGGGTCTGGGGCCCCCCCCAGAAAATTGTTGAAAATTAGGTCTCTAAACTCGCGTTTTAGGCAGTCTAGAGGTGGAACATCATAGGAACTCCAAAAATCCTAACCAATTGAGGCTGAACAATTGGGGGGGCCTCACAAAGTTGCTCTTCTGTTTTTTTCACAACAATGCGCACAATTGTTTTTTTCCCGCCGTAGTTGCAACATATTATGTTGTACTCTTGTTGTTTACTATCGTGGATAATTTCATCGTAACGTATTTTATTACAGTTATCAATATATTTTAATGCAGATGGATGGTGGGGGAGGTATAAGTAACTCTCACTACTCGCTGGCCGCCATCACCATAGTGTACAGTTAGTCGCAAATACAATTACAGAGAGACAAAACAACCGTTTTTGCCTTAAATACATATTGTATTATCAAAGTAATTTTATAATACAATTACTTTGGCGATAAAGCTAGACATTTTATTTTTTAACATGTAGGCCTAATTTTATTTCCAAGAAGTCGATACCAATATTTCCTCATCCTAAAAAATCCACTCATCCCGGGCCCCTTCGGAGCCCGGGCCCCAAGTTTCAGACTTGGCTGACATGGCCTCTCGGCGGCCCTGTTTGTATTGACAGATATTTAAGAGGAGTATAACTTTTCTAGGCGGTGATCAGGGTCTTCTTAATCTGTTCTTCAGTGACTGGGCAACGAAGGACATCCAGAAACATTTGCCTTTTGTCTACAACATGTGCTCAACAGCTACTTACTCCTACTTACCTGCATTCAAGCAGTGAGTACCGTACTAACTCTGATGTTTGACTTATTCGTGATGGTGTTATCATTAATTTACATACTTCAATTCTTTAGCAAGGATGATCTTTGGTCATAGTGATAAGGTTATCAAAAATTGTTAGCTGTATCATTTAACACTGATACAATTTAAAGTAAATGAAGTTTTATTTTGGCCAGATGGTATGTCTCAAATTCAAATTAGATCATGAAATTTTTTTATTAAAGGGATTCAAATTGTGTAAAATATATATGAAATTTATGATTATGCTTAGAAATAAGACCGACAATGATATGAATTACTCTTATAATTTGTACAATATTTAACAGTTTTTGTATGGTCACAGGTACGGTGCAGGACTGAAAATCATCCATTTTATTGGTGCGGCCAAGCCGTGGTTACAACCATTTAACACAGAAACAGGTCTGGTCAGTGTCTCTGGCGAGTCTCAACACTTGGGGCAGTTTGTGCAAATGTGGTGGGACATCTTCTGTGCCCATGTGCATCCGTCACTGTCGACGGAAATGGTAAGACTGACTTCCTATAACGTTTAGCTAACAAGATCCCAGTAAGCAAAATGTACTCTTGTTCACAAAAAGCTTTGCAGTGTTTATATAATTTTGGTTTTGGATGTATTATTGAAGTGAGATTCCATGCTTGATGAAGTCGAGACATTTTAAAAACATACAACTCAGCAGTTACAGTTTTAGAAAAAGATGATGTATACATAAAGGATTAAAGTATTTAAGAAGTTCTTGGTTTCAATTATTCGCTGAAAAATTTATTGAACAGAAAGAATTTAATATTAATTATTTAACTGGAAATGCCATATATTGAATGCTTTAAGTTTTTGTTTAGAATATTTGTCTAGCAAATGTAAATTTGTTATAATTTGATGGAACGTATTTAAAAGTCCTTAAAAGAGTCAAGATTTATAGGTATCATTTGTGAAAAAATGTTTTGGTCGTCTTTTTTAATTTCCAGTACTATTATTCCAAATAATAAAGCGAGGTAATATTTTCTTTTAAAAACATATTGACTATCGTTTATGTCAATTCCTTCAAAAAAATCTAACCAAAATTTTTTTATAAGTATTCAAACTTACTTCCTTAAATTTTTATTTATTTATTTAATCTAATTAGAATCAAACTTCCTGATATTTACAAAGAACCTATAATATTTAACAAACTACCACCTCTTTCTATAATGTTATCATTTTATTTTTTATTTGACTTATATTTATAATATGATATAACACATCAGTAAAGTTTAAAGTTGTTTAATACTTCATGCAAAAATGTTGGATAATCATTCTATAAATCGAACAGTAATTCAATAATTTTGTTTTGTTTTTAGTGCTTTAAAACAATGCTTAGTATTTTAATTATTTAATATCTTGCTCAAGTTTAATTTATAATGTTGTTTTTGTCATAATGTTGCTTTTTTTGTTTACATTTATATGTACTAATCATAAAACTTTTGTTATGTTGTCATGCATGTTTCATTGGAAATGCTTCTTAAACTAACAGTTGTAATTTGATGGCCTTACATGAAAAACATTTTTAACAAACAAGCTGTTTTTTGTGCTACCATGTTTGTATCTAACTGTGTGAGCCCTACAGGTTAGGCCATTTTAGGGCTGCCTCCACGTTGGTGTTTGTATGGTGCAGATGGGTATGTACTCAGCTATATGTTGTAGAACACATTGATTACAATAACTCAGATCAACAATTATATTGAGGTTATTCAGGTAAATATTATTTAAAAAGGACACTCAAAAACAAAAATGGCATTAATTTTTTATAAGATCCTACTACTTTTTTAGGATCTTTTTTTGTTACTAAAAATACATTACATATGTGATATATTAAGAGGCAGGTACTCAAATATCAAATAATTTACATTAAAAATCATTTTGCGCTGTTATATTGTAAATTGGATGTTTGTCAAAAAGATAGATGACATGAAGGACAGTTATATTTTCAGTATTCTTACAGATAAGTTTAATATTAAATCAAAGCCAAAAAAGTCTGACAAGAGCACAATTTTATAAGACTTCTGTTAGTTAAAATTTAACATTATTATTTTTATTATCATTAATAGTTTTAAAATTTCTTCATCTAAAAATAAAAACATTGCCTCGCAATAATTTGTTGAAATTAAAAAAAAATAACTTTTTACATAACTTTTATCACGCACAACCATTTTTACACTAACCATTCAAATCCATCAGTAAATTTTATAATGGATTCTGGAAGCATAAAAGTAGTTAAAGTAGCGTGCCAAACATTGAATATTATAGTTTATTGAACAAAATTCATCAAAAGTAGTATGGAAATAAATCAGCTACAAATAAAAATAACTAGATAAAATTATAAATTAATAGTAAAACATTGATCATAAATAAATTGAATGTCACCGTGCTACCTTCTAAGCAAGTTTAGCCTTTAGAGCACTTAATAGTCTATACCATAGTCATGAATAATTAGAGCAATGTGCACAAGTTTGGCATTTGTAGAATTTAGTTATGAAAAAAGGAAACTACGGCTTAGAATCTGCATGAATTAGTGGATCTATAGAAATGCTTGGGAATGTAATAGAAGCAGGTGAGGCAATAGTTTGTAGATGGTGTTGGATAAATTTCTTCGTTCTGTTTGGGATCATGGGATTTGTTCTTCGATGTTGCTCAGTCATTGTTACAATCAAAGCATGGGCTCTTTCATAGGTTGGGCTATCACGGGCTCTGCGAAAGCATTTGTCAGTTGCAAGGGAGTCGTTCTTTGAAGCTTTGCTCATTGTCTCATTAATCATTGGGTCATCTGATATCATCTTCCATCTTTTCATTCACGGCTGGTCTGTGTAGCTTCGTTGGGCTGTCACTAACAGGGTTGTCTGTTCTTTGACTTCTGTCTCTGTCAACTGGATGGATAGGGGTCTTGGTTTCATTTTCACTTTCTCCAAGGTAATTCTGCTTGGTTGTTATACAGACTTTGCATCGGCTCAGAACCAGCTATGAGTTCTTCACCAGACCCCCACCAACAATGACTTTTCTCTCGGAACTGTCTTATTATTTTGAACAAAGGCCTCCCAGTCCCCCACCCCCCGTCATTACAGAATCTAGTCACAACGAGGAACAAAACTATGGTTTTTTTGATCCATGGGATGAATATACAGAACAAAATAATGATCAAATATCCGAAGAATCTTCCACAAACTTTAACGACAATGTTGATAATTACCTTCTCACAAATGACAGTAGTGAAATCAATTATGGTGATCATCTTTCTCACTTAAACAGTAGGGAGCTCTCAAATGCCAATCATAACAAGGATCACAGAAATTCTGTTAATAAATACCATTCAGACCATCATTTCAATGATAGATCTAGTCAGAGTGTTCATGTGAATGACTCGGTCAGTCACAATAATCATTTACACCATTCCCACGAACACAATCGACCGTGGAGTGACAACCGTCCGCACAGCACAGAGCCCAGGGGAGGGGGAGGGTCTTTCGGTGGTGGTGGAAATGTTCAAACACATTCACGAAGAGACAGTTTTTCACAGCTTGATCGGAGTAAAAGTGTGCCAGAAATAAGAGTGAACCGACCCTTTGTAGAAAAGTCACCCCTGCATGATACTCAAGCACTTCCAAAGATCCATGAACCCTTCCAAAGTGAGCCTAGTTCTGTACACTGCCACCCCCAGCAGCACAGTAGCTCTGCACAGTCCGACGACGATGTAAGTAGTTGAAAATGTTGCTAAGATAACAAATTAATTAATGTTATCAATGTGTTGTGGTTATTTTCTGGTTTTGTAGTAACTTGCCGAATACAACAAAATATCCAAATTGTTAAAGACATTATTCTATAATTTAATGCCGTCCAAAGAAATTTATCTCAAAAAATAAAACATAATGAATAATACTATTAATTTATAGTTTTGTGATATAGTTTGGCTATAAATATGTGAATGTTTACAAAAATTATTGTGAAGTTAATATTTTTAATGGCATTTTTTTATCATCAGAAAAATGTCTTGATGAGCATAAATGATAGACTATTCATCATTTTTATAGGTATACAAAATCTCTGGTGTTTGAAATAAATGAGAGTGATTTTTTTGTATGATTATACATTCATGCACACTATTGCAATAGATGTAAAAATATATAAACTGTTATTCCTCGTAAAAACCAAAACATATTTTAAAGTGAAGAGTGAATAAAGAAAATGTTTTTGCAATATGATTGTAGTAAACTAGCCATTTTTGGAAAATAACAATAAAGCACAATTTTATAAATTTATTGTACAAAAAAAATAATCAAAAGACAAAGAATAAACAGAAATTCAATCATAAAAAAAGTGCTAACACAAATTTATTATGATTTAAAATAATTAGGCAACTATGGCGAGGCTTGTTTTAGGGTTTGTAAATACGAAGTCAATGCAAGAATAAAAAATACCGTTTATTAGTGAACCCAAGTTAATGATCGCGAGTTACTTTACTACCTTAGTTAATATTCATAAATTTTTAATTCTTACTTTCTGGGAGAGATATTTTAAATTTAAAAAAGTTCATTTTAAGTTGAAAAATATGAATATGAACTGTTGGTCTTTTATATTATTGGCACTTCCAACAACAAAACTTAGTTTATAAATCCTTGCATCCTGCTAAACTGTATCACTTCTCGTATTTTCTATCTTAATTCCCAAAGACTTTGAGGGTACTGAATGTAAAATGTTTTTGAAATTTTATTATAAAAAGGGACAAAATCCATATTATACAATTTTGTATAATGTATAACTTTTATTTCACTTCTCTAAAGTACATTTTATTCCTCTAAAGTCAATTAGTTGGTATCAAAATAACAAATTGCATGTATAAATCCAGTAACAACAGTCCATCTACTTGTCAGATGTACTAGTTATGGTCTAATATTAAATAAATTACCCTAAAAAAATTAATTGGTATATGAACTTGATTCTTTCTAAAGTTTATCCATGATAAATTCTAGAAAAGAAATAAAAAAATGTAAAAATAAAAAAGAAATAAAAATAACATAAAAACAGATTTTCTTAAAAAAGGGTTTTTTATAAAATTGTGCTCTGTCTAACATCGTTTGCTGCTTTGAAAAAAATCCTTCAGAAAACATTTTCTTCTTGACAATAGCCATCATCCAATACCTACTTTTATTGAACACCTACTGTGTTTTTCATTATGAAACAGAAAATAACATAGGTTACAGTTGTGAAATTAATTATACAGATTTTCTGAACATTACTGACAACCAAAAAGGTTTACATTAAAAATTATTTAGTTTTACAATTTAGTTACAAATATATTACTCCATGCAGCTTTACTTGCAAACAACTTTGTGTTGCTTTGTCTTTACAAAGATGTTGCTATCTGCAGTTAAACTATATAACTATTTCAAACCATGTCCATATGCATAGTTGTAAACAAAATGAATTGAGTTTTGACTGGTGTCAACATATAGCGCCCCTGTTCCAAAACTTCAGCCTTTACTGTACTTAGGTGAAGTCCGGTCCTAAAAATACTACCCATATTGGCAAATCTATGTAAAAATATCTTTAATGTGACACATCAAACATTGAAATCGGTCCAGCCATTATTGAGGAATGACTGCGAAAAGAAAACGACTCACATATTAATATTTAGATGCTCTTATTCATAAGGAATTACATATTGGTAGTCATAACATTATTTGGACACGTAGTACTTGACTAATGTAATTTTATGATTTTGATTTTTTATATATTGACAGTTAAAGCACTTTGAATTTCGAATGAAAATCAGGAGTTTTAAACTGTGAACATATTGCTACTATAACAAAAATTAATTGTGGAAAAACCGCCAAAGCTCAAACATTTCTGCCTAATACTATTTTTTAAGTGCAAATTTAATAGCGAAAGTGTGTTAAAGTGATCGTGTCACATTGTCACTATTGCTTTTAGAACAATAGTTTTAGTGAACTTAGAAAATTAGTTGAAATTTTCTAACAACACGTTTTGTTAACAGGCGGGACTGGCTGGAGCGCTAGCCACTGTTACCCTGGGAGCACCCCTGACTGTTGAACAGAGAGCCTTGGAGGAGCATCTCAGGAGACAAGGCTGGGAGCAGGGCAATATCGATTACATGGGCAAAGATTCCTTCGCCAACATCTGGCGGAAGATCTGTGAGACTCTGGGGAGTGCCCCTCCGACTGGACCGCCCCCAGAGGATGCCCCCGCCCCAGTGGCTCCTGTCGCTGCTCCAGTCTACGTGTCCTCTGTTGAGATCACATCCTCCGGTCAAATCGATAAGACCCCACCTCAGGCCAATTATGCTCCAGTAAGTGTAATTGCACCAACTGTTGAAGCTTCTGATAAGGATGTTACAAAAACACCAGTATCAGAAACTACAACAGTTACTCCTGAACCAAAACCTTCCGTTACAGCAGTAGTTGCGAAAGAAGCTAGTGTAACTCCAACGGCGACATTAGAAACATCGACGGCCACATCTAAAAGTGCCAGTGAACCTCCTGCAGCACTTCAGCAAGTGACTCCTGTGGAATCAGCAGTAACTCCTTCAGCTCCGAAAGAAGCCTCAGCTCCAGTTCCTCCTGAAGCAGCAACTCCAACTGCAGCCCCTGCTTCAGCAGGTCAACCTTCTACACCTCAAGCCCAAGTCCCAACAGAAGCACCAGCTCCAACAGAAGCACCTGTTCCAACCCCAGCTCCAACAGAAGCCCCAGTTCCAACTCCAGCCCCCGCAACTCCAGCCCCCACACCTCCAGCTCCCACAACACCAGCCCCTGCAACTCCAGCCCCCACAACTCCAGTCCCCGTAACTCCAGCCCCCACATCTCCAGCCCCCACAACTCCAGCCCCCACAACTCCAGCCCCCACAACTCCAGTCCCCACAACTCCAGCCCCCACAACTCCAGCCCCCACAACTCCAGCCCCCACAACTCCAGCCCCCACAACTCCAGTTCCCGCAACTCCAGCTCCAGAGACTCCAGCCCCCGCAACTCCAGCCCCCGCAATTCCAGCCCCCGCAACTCCAGCCCCCGCAACCCCAGCCCCCGCAACCCCAGCCCCCGCAACTCCAGTCCCCGCAACTCCAGCCCCCGCAACTCCAGTCCCCGCAACTCCAGTCCCTGCAACTCCAGCTCCAGAGACTCCAGCCCCCGCAGCTCCAGCTGCCACAACTCCAGCCCCCGCAACTCCAGCCCCAGCAGAAGCACCAGTTCCTACTCCAACTCCAACCCCAGCCCCAGAGGCAGCAGTTCCAATGCCATCAGCGCCTTCAGAAACTGGTGCCCCTACACCTCCTACATCGCCTGCCTCAGCTCCAGCTGCAGACAAGGCTCCAGGAAATGTTCCTACACCTAAAGCTGAAAGTGGATCTGCTGCAACGGTAGAACCAGCACAACCTCAGACTCCTACTGTAACAGAACCTACCCCTCCTACATCACCTCCCGTGGCTACTGAAGTACCTCAACTCACCAAGCTGCAAGTTGAAGCGGACATACCCGGAACACCGCCTGTCGGAGGACCATCACAGCCTAGTCTGGAGGGAGCGGTTGCGGATGAACCTCCAGTACCTCCGAAGAGGAAAGGAGGCTCCAAAGCACCACAAGACCCCAAAAATCAAAAAGGAGGAAAGCAGGGGAAAGGGAAGAAATAACTGGAGCTTCTTGTTTCGCTTTTAAAATAACATCTAATAAAAATTCAGCTATGTTGCTTTCACATTTTAAGTGCACTACTTAACATTGTTAAATTTTAAGGTGTTCTCATGTTTTTTTTGTTTATTGTTTATGTCAATAAGTCATTAATAAGTCATTAATTTAACATGAAATGCTTTCCACATGGTGAGCAATGCACAGAACATTGTCTAGTCATTGTAAATGTTAAGGTGTAGGAGTGTTTACTTAGGTGCCAACGAGAATTTCGAAACTACTAATGTCTGCTACTAACTGAAATAAGATTGACTATAACTATAGACTGTGTAGCTTGAAAAGCTAATGAGATTGTTAACTAATTCCTAAACAATTATTCATATTTTCTATTGAGATTTTGTATTTATTTTACAAATTTGTAAAAATTTGAACCAATTCAAAAATTAATTTCTTATGAATTATCATTTTGTGTTTCGTTATGTTTTGTATTAATTGTATACAAAGTAATGATAATTTAGTTTTGATAACCAGTGATAGAAATGAAGTTATGTTTAAATGTATAAATTAAACTTGTTTAAAGATATTATTGGGTTTTTCATATGTGACAGTTTAGTTTCTGGTTGGTCAGTGAAATACTCCCTCTAAATTGGCTCTATAGGAACCCTTAACAATAAAAATTATTCTTAAGCTCGCAATAATATTTGTAGATGACCTTAATTTTTCGGTCAGTTATGGGAAACTCAATAAAAGTAATTCTGAATCAACTTATGGTCATAGTAAACAAATTTTTTCTGGGATTCTGATACTGAACAATATTAGTTTTAAATAAAATGGCCATTTGAGAGAATTAGGTACGGTACATAAAAAATTAGATGAAAATTAATTTTCAACTATAAGAGAAAACTGCATTCTGTTGTTGGCTGGTTTAAGACCAACAATCGGTAACATGAATTATTCATGTTTTGAGGTGTTGAATGCTGAAAAATTCCATTAAATCCATATTACCATTCTGCATTCATAAAATTTGACTCTATACAATAGAATTTTGTTATCTCCACAGGTCCAATAAAAAGATTCGGTCTTGGATATATCAGTTTAATCTAAGAACTGAACTTGAACTTAGATAAATTTTAACTACTTTTATTTTTTATATTTAGTGACTCTTATTTCGTTTGGTACCTGTATATCAAAATTATGGTCCAGAAATTTGTCATGCGTATTTCTCTTATTTCTTTTCCTCATCAGGAGTACACATTCCATGCCAAGGTCACATTTATCTTTAGTTGATGATAACAACATTGAAGTAGACTGGCTTACGAATGATGTTTTTCAATATCTTTAGGTGTTTCAGGCAAGTATAAAACAGTTGACGTACGGTATATCAAATTCAAAAAGTCCACTCAGAAAGTAAGTTCTGTTGATGAATGATGAGGAAATGAGTTTGAATAGATGAGGCAATTACACGTCGGCATTTTGGGTGAACGCATACCTATTTGGTGTCTGTATGGCCACTGCATTTAGGTTGATGAGGCTAAATTGTGAGCTGCATCTCAAAATAAAGATAGCCACCTCAAAATGGCAGTGATGCCACCATTGTGCGCTACTGCAATCAAATTTGTGCAGGATAAATCCTACATTTTAACTTTTTTGGTGAAATTTGAAATCTCAGGACATCCATATATTATTTTAGAAGCACAGACAGTGGGGGATTCACCACTCGCGTGGCGATTAGGGGGCCGCGCACGACCGAGGAAAAGCCACCCGAGGGTGGAGTTCTCAAAAACGTAGTTACGCGTTACGCGGTAGTTCAAGCGTTGTTAAAAAAAAAAGGTCACCACTTTTTGGGAGTCTGTTGGGGCCCCACGTCGACCCAGGCCTTGAGCCACACCGACCGTAAATCTGCCACTGAGCACAGAGCGTAAGTGCAGATCAAAAATAGTGCAGTTTTTTAAAGAAGGATGCATATAGTTCAAAGCCGCCTATGTTGGCTGATTAGCGAGCTCCCAAACAACAAAGTTCATGCATTCCAAATTATTACCCTTTGAGTATCTCCTCCAAACTTTATTATTTCTTCCTAAACAATTGACAATAATTTTGTAACGTGCTACAAATTTTATTGTCAATTTTGGGAACAAGATCTTGATTGCCACTCTTCCTTATGGACATTAGGTAGCCCTTCTTTAAGCAATCAGAAATATTCCCAAATGGCACTTATCATGTTTATAAATAACATACTCTGCTTCCATAAATAAAAATTTACACCCCTGAAAAATTTTAATTTTTTTTGTCCGACAGCCAGACAGAATTTTGTTGTGGTTTTACTAGTTGCAGTGGCGTGTGGAGGTAGTGGCCAATGGCCATAACCACTTCAGGTGGCCATCTTTAGTTTTTGTTTCAGCACACAACACATCCTTGTTGAACTCCACAAAACTTATGGGCAGATACCTAATGACGAGCATCTTTCCTTCCACAAGTATACAAAAATCTTAAAATATGATTATTAAAAGCAGGCAGCAGCTTTTCTTTTTATGTGGTCATTAAAGAGTAAACTATCATAATTTAATTACTTTCTACCTTCCTATGATAAAGTTTTTGTCTACACGTTTCTACAGCAAAATATTTTTGTATTAACTGTTCAATTGTAAATAAGTTTTATTTCAATTGAATTAAGGGTACATAGCGATGAATACGGGACCAGTATAATTGTAGTCTCATAAGTATCAAGTAAATAATCATGTTTTCAATATGAGCAACACATACTGAAATCGTTAGATAACCAATCCAAGTCAATAGGAATTCTGTGATGAAAGAAAATACTTCCAAAGAGATGTTTTGTCACGTCTGACAAAGAAAAACTATTACACTAGACACGGTCCAATCACTGTCCAATATGCAGCAACAACTTTGTCATCCAAAATGGAACTTTGTTGAGCATCTTACAATTTACATGTGACAACAGGTGACAACCACCACCATTTTCCAAAATATAACAAAACTTGAATAGGAATTTAGATGAATAGGAATCAAAACAAACATGCACATCGTGGATCAAGTCTATAGCTTGTCTATCTTTGATCAAGTAATCACCTGTGCCATCGATGTCCGTCCTTTTGGTGTGAAAAAAAGTTAATGCATTTTTGAAGTTTTAGGACAATCCATCTAAGATGTGAATGAAGACTTTTAACACCTTCGATACAGTGCCTACAAGGGCGGCCAACCTGAATCACAGCAATATGTGGCAAATAATTGAAGTTTTGGTTTTGCGAATAAAATAAACATTTTACTGCTTTTGTACTGCTCCGGATCATAGTTTCACATAGTTCCTCTAGTCACTGATAGGTAGCAGCACCACTCAGATTATTTAGGCCACCAGTTTTGCCAACTGGGAGGAAAAAGTTTACTAATATGCGTTTTGGAAGCCTCTTTTGGTGGGTAAAGCGCAGGGTATTTTATTACCAACCTAAACAGGGTAAAAGTACAACAGGTATCCAAAACAGGGACAAATTATTTCCCACTACTCAGGTATAAGTGCTCCACAGGAAATGAATAAAATCTGCACAGACACAGACACCATTTGGCGTGTTTCCGATTTCTGTGAAGTCCCTCCGAGCACCACATGGCGCTGCCCGCAGCAAACATGTTAAAGAAACTATTTTTTGTACAACTGAAATCCTCAGCTAGGAACTATCCTAAACCAGAACTATAAGCAGTTTTTTATGTTTCCAACCCACTTATTGGCAAAATACTAATTACTTACCTTACTTAAAAATAGTACGGAGTAAGAGCACTTATTATAAGTAAACCACGATTTTCATCTTACCTAAAAAAGGAAGACTGCAGTTGTCAGGTCCAACCTCTGTAGGGCCAGGAATACTGACATCTTGTAGTCTGGCCTCTTCACTTTAGGGGTCAGAAATACTCATCCCCTCTTGTAATCTAGGTTCAGACAAGGCCTCTGCTCTGTAGGGGTCAGGAATACTCCCTTCTTGTATTCTGGGTTCAGACTAGGCCTCTGCTCCATAGAGGTCAGCAATACTCCACTCTTATAGACTGGGTTCAGACAAGGCCTCTGCAGTGTTAGGTGTCAGGAATACTTCCTCTTGTAGGTTGGGTTCAGATAAGGCCTCTGTCTTCCTTTTCAATTTAAGTGGACTTCAGAGGTTGAACCATCTTTCTTTTCGTAGCGATTCACTTCTTCTTATGTTCTTGCTGTTGCTTCCTCATCTTCTTAGCATGTTTAGGAGCCCATGCATGGCACCGGCAGATGTAGTCTAAGGTCCTCTTACATGTCTTGATCTTATGTCTACAATTCTTTCCAACTTTGCACCTGTGCAAAGTTGGAAAGAATTGCAACTTGCTCGCACAAAGTTCTTCTGTCGTAAGGACAAAAGAAAACAATTCCCTGAAATGTTAATGTTAATTTTCTTTCTTTATTTACAATCATAAAGAAGCAATTTTACAAAGTTTTCTTTTAATATTACTATAGGTAATTATTGATTTATGTATAAATCTTACACTAAAAAAATAACATATAACTAGATCTAAATTTCCGTTGTCTTCAAACCTGTGATCTGTCTTTTAAGACATATTCTGCCGATTCCTCCTGTTGTCGTCTTTGTTCCTCCTGCAAATCAAGATAGAAAACAGTTATTAACAAACAAACCTAAAACTCTGGGGAAATTTTAAACACATCTATACAAATCAGGGTTGATATTTATTTTCTCCAAAGGTAACATGCTAATAGTAGTTTATGCAACGATTGTATAATGAATGCCTTTAAGCCACGAGTGAGATGTAAGTTAGAACACGAGCGAAGCGAGTGTTCTAAATATCTCACGAGTGGCTTAAAGGCATAATACAATCGTTGCATACACTATTTTATCTACGACCAACAATATACGACTAAATTTCCCCCGAAGTTAAACAAAAGTCATGACTCTTACTAATGATGGAATAGGTCAACTAAAATTTGAGGTTAGGCAAATAAGCAGACTGAATTATGAATCGTTGTGGAACAATCAGCTGATGGGATAAGTAAACTCAAACATGAATCGTAATGCAACAATCAGCTGATGTGCGAATTGCGTAATTGTTATTATGACACTACTTCCGTCAAATGCCGAGCTCTCATTGGTCTAGAACCAGTACCCAGTCAGCACACATTGTAAAAATAACGTTATTTTCACGTGAAAAAAGTAAAAAAACGTAAAAGTAAAAAGCAAAACATATTTTTTACGTGAAAATGATGAAAAAATGTAAAGTGAAAAATGTAGTGAAATTAAAAACGTTATTTTCACGGGAAAAATATGAATCAAAAGTATAATCAAATGAAATAACAAATATAACTTTTTTATATTTTTTATTTTCTTGTTTCTTCATTTCGATTTTTATACGTTTTGATTAATCTTGTGCGCTTATAAAAAACTATCACCCTCGTAAAATACACAAATTCAACAGTAATCGTTTATTTAGTCCAAACTAAAATTCAAAAATATAAAAAATAATTTTTAAAAATTTAATGGATTTATAAATAATTATGTTATGAATTATTTATATAAAATTATTATACTATTTGTTAAATTGTTATTCGTTATACTTATTATGTTTTAAAATAGTTTACTATTTAAAAAATGCCTGACACAATAAAAGCTATTTATTTCAAATTATAAAAAAAATTAAATCACCCTGCCAAAATAATATGGGCCATAAATCGTGAATTGTGTCAAGACAAACCTCCCCTCAGACGACGCCGCGGCTAACCGGTGCGGTGCGGTGGACTGAACTGGAGCCTGAGTGTGGAGTGAGGAGTGAGACGCCGTTGGCCTCAGTTTCAGTTAAAGTCATAACGGCTCTTAAGGTTTTAAATTGGAAGTTTAGACTTAATTGCGGTCTTCAAGTAACTGCGAACAATGAGTTAACCCTACTACGGGCTTTCATCGTTCTTGGTAAGTTTATACTTTGGATATTTATTTAATCATCTATTGTGAAATCAAGATAACCTAACCTCAACTTTCAGCATTCCATTATAGTTTTTCTGATTAGTTGATACAAATTTGGTAATTATGCATATCATAACAACTCTCCTAGCCTTTTCCAAAACACTCCCATGTGATAATTCAGTACGAGTTTCATATCTGATCTTCTAGGTTTATGTTTATTGTCGATTGTTTACCTTAAATGCTTATTATAGGTTTGATAACTGAACTTCTCAATAGGATTTAACATGGGCAAAGATCAGTTTTGTTTTAGGTACTCAGTTCAGATTTCGGTTATCCGATATTAACTATCAACCTATCATGTTTAACTCAACTAACTGATGTACTGTTTTAACAAACAACCGTCAGTGGGCTAGTGAAGAAACTTCAATAACAAACAAATACCGAAACCATTGTCAATTATATCTAGGCCTATATCATTTGATTCTCTCACAAACAACAAATCATACCAAACGTAAATATAATAAAACTAAAATTATATTAAACATACGCCTAATAATATAAAAACTAAATTAAAACACTACTAGGCCTATAATTAACTAACTAAACACAACTTACTACCTTATTTCTCATCATCTGCCATCTTGTACTAAAATACTGTCGATAAACATATTTTCGTAAAGTAACAAATCAATCGATATCAAAGACAGGTGTTAAGTTCTGACCAACAGACAGTACATCGAACTTCGACTATTGGTAGAACGTTCGATATTGTTTCTTAGAAAATCAGATGTTGAATCGTCTGCCATAGGAACAAATGGCAGAAGGTCAGATAGGCTATGAAACTCGTACCCCCTAACTCCTAAGCCTCAGCTTTATTACTAAATTTTGAACTTCTTGTTGGATACAGTTTGGGCGTTTTATCTTGAGCTATGGGAACCGTTTAGGCCTACACCTGAAGCGGTTGGAGTGGAGTGAATATGTTCAGAACACTATAGCTGATACGGTACCTAAAGTTAACCTGATATGTTAACATTTTTTAATAGCTGTCTATATACCTATTTACTGTAATTTGTATTTAATCACATTTAATATTTGTTGAGATTAACTTTTTCATTATTTAGTGCCCCAGATCATTAAGAATAAATAAATAATGTTTGACAGCTTCGGCAACGGAATAGGCCAAAGCTCAAGATGAAACGCACCAACTGCATAACCTATGATTATATTTCGTTCTGCTAAAGCATATTACCTAAATTACTTCTACTGTTTATTTTTGCCCGTCACTAGCACTTATCAAAGGCCTAACTTAAATATACTCTGATTGAGTAGGCCCATCTGGTGAGACCCTATCAGACTCCACCTTAATGCTTTTGATTACATTATTTTGTTTATTTAGGTTAGATATTGATGTTTTTTAGAGCGTTTTGATTTGTTCTCGATGAAATTGAATAATCTTTATTTCGGTTACAGACGTATAAAAGTTTCAGATTGATAGCCTATTTCCAATAAAATTTAGACCGCTTGGAAAACTGCACCCGCCTATTCGGAAACGTTGGTAATGAGTACCTTAGCCAACTTAACTTTTTAAATATTGAAGTAGCCTTCAAGCAATTTACATTTGTTTATCTGCAATTTAATAATGTTTGATTATTTTGTAATTTTATGTTTTTTTGTGTTTCTTTTAGGAAGGAGCTTGCTGTTACATTTTTAACACCAAGAAAAGATTACAAGTTTCTAGGCTTTTTGGAGAAATTGTGAGAATCGATCCAGTCTATGAGTTGGCTTCAAAACACAACTTACTTAAGGAGAAAAAATTCAGGTAGGTTTTTAGTATTGCTTTCTGTGGGTGTCTTATGATTCCTTTTTGTCTTATATTTTTTATGATGTTTTATGATCAGCGCACGGAAAACTCCATAACATTCTTCAGATTACTTATTGGCTCTAATTTTTTAATCGATATTACACTAAAGATTATTTTCATTTGGATGTTTCATCAATCTGCAGAAATTCTCATGTGGTGTGTAAGGAATTTAAAAAAACTATGGTATAATGATACAAAGGTTTGTTTTCTCTTGGACGATATGATGTTCCGAGGTTGACAAATAATGTTAGGTAGCAAATATTCTTGGTATTTAGACATTTTTGCTAATTTTTAACTAATTTGCATTTAGGCCTAATGTATGTAAGCAAGCATGTATTGTAACTACAAGCTTTCTTCCTGGAGTGAAAAACTATAAATGTGAATTGGATATAAATAGGCCACGATAATTTGCAAACCCAGTGTTAACTAACACAGATAACCTGCCAAGAAGTCTACTTACTAAAACAGCAATTCAAAATAAATTTAGGTGAAACTTTAAGTTCCTTATTATAGCATTACCATATATTTGATTGCAATAAAACAGTTTAAACTTATTTAACGTTTTTATGACCTCAGAAAGCATTTTTCATCACTCTGTATACAAAGATTGCCCGTTACCGTACAGCTGAAATCTACGAAAACCCTCGACTTCTTACATCAAAGCAAATAATGATCAGCGGATTTTTGTTACCCAAACTTTGCATTCTCGTACCCAAACAAACGAAGTTCCGGTTTTGACAGTTCAACCAGCTGGCTCTAAACTAAAATAGACAGTTCAGCCCTATTGTGTTTTCTTATAGAGAAATGACTAAATTATGAAATTTTGGATGATTTTTTATAAGTTTGGTTACTTATTTGCATCATAATGAAATGTATTGTTCACAACTCATCACTAAAGTCCCATTTCACATCAAGACTAATAGTGAAATATACTATTATTTCTCTATTTCCTGCCTTTATTCCCCATAAAACAGTAATTATTAATTCACTGACCCAGTAACCTCCTGCCTGCTATACCGAGTTTGCATGGCTTTTCTTGATAGACCAAAGTAAAAATATTTTTACAGTGTAGTCTTCCAGTAAATTTTGATTATGATATTAGTTTGCTTTATAATATTAATTGGATCTGTTTTGATTTACAGGAAGCAAGATTTTGTGGAAGATGGGGTTGAAAATGGAACATGAGGAAGCGTACAAACTAATGTTGTGTTGGCCTATTAAGGTTTAATAAAAAAAAACTTAGCCTACACTGTATTGAGTATATGTTAATTTTTTAACATTTTTCATGTCAATACATAAATTTATTCAATCATCGTTCTATTTATTTCACAAGGCCTTAATTAGTCAAGAATAAGTTAAAATAACTGCTCACTTTGAAATTATATATATATTGCAGACAGATTCACTGATAAGGGATATTATGGTTTGAAATTATATATATATTTCAGACAGATTCACTGATAAGGGATATTATGGTTGTTACAAAAAGTAGAACAAAATACCCTTTTTCCGTGGTTTTATTCGTGCTTAGCATTAAATTATACCATGATTAATGGGTATTTAGTTCTAATTTTTTAAATAATGTATAAAAATAATAACGATAATAATTGATAATATTTATATACAATCTCAATGTTCTCTTTAAAACAACAGTGTTTGGTGTAATACTTTTTCAGTATTATTCCTTGGTTATAAGGCCTAGTAGTAATTTGTAAATTTTACAACATTTTTATTGTTAAATATCACAGAATTCAAATATGTTGACTTTTAAGTTTTTTTAATGAGTTTGAATAAAAATATGCTATTCATGCTAACAACTTTTTGAAGTAGTTATTTGAACATAAAATTAACAAAAATGTTTTTATGTAAAAAGTGTTAAAGATGGTGAAGGTATAAGGTGTATAAAACGTAATTTTAACCAAAAAATTTCAAATATGTGAAAAACATAACGAAATTAAAACGTAATTTTTACATAAAAATGTACACCATGTAAAAATAAAACAAAATTAAAATGTAATTTTTACGTGAAAATGTTAAAAATGATAAAATAAAGTGAAATAGAAACGTGATTTTTGCGTGAAAAATGTACAATATATACAAATAACGTGAAATGAAAACGTAATTTTCACGTATTTTTTTCACGTGAAAAACACGGCCAAAGTTGTGACATTTTCACTATATTTTCACGCGAAATAAACGTGATATTTACTTTTTTTCACGTGAAAATCACGTTAAAAATGTTCAAAGAAAACGTTATTTTCACGTGATTTTTTCATTGTTGTGCTATCTGGGGTACTCTAAAGTGACTCCAGTACTCTAAAGTCGTCATTAGAGTATATACTGCTTGGTTTTTGGTGTTTTAATGTATATCATTATAATGTTTATTGTAATACCATAATTGGTGCTTATTGCAATGGTCGTAGATAAAATTAATTTTGGTACAGGGAAGAAATTTTTCTAAATTTGATTGATACAGGTCATTTTAAAATCATTAGATAATCTAATCAGTAAGCAGATAATCACATCTCAAAACAGTAAAGGAAGAGTTTTTACAGTGGCATTTTAAAAATTTTGATCATGATTTTGTGAATGATACAAACCTCAACTTTGTTTTCTATCAAATTTAGCATTACCAAACGCTACGTGGATATCTGCTAAATAAAGCTATTGTATACAAATTTACTGAACAATCAAGTAAGTTAATACTCCTTTTAACTCTTTATTTGGTATGTAACAACTATATTGTTAAATAATAAAGCATATGTAATTATTATTATTCTCACTGCTCATGTACATATACTAACGCTCATGTACATATAATGCATTTTACACAAATATTGTTTCTTCCACAAGTTTCTTCCACATAAATTTCATTTTGGTTTTGGTAGATTTTTCATTCCTAATGAAGTGCATTGTAGTGTTCTAACTTACCAAACTTTTCAAACTATTATAAAGTTTGTCAAATGTGTCCTATAATTCAGCATGAAAAATGTTTTGTGATTTTTATCAGAACAATTTCTAATTTTTCAGAGCAGAGCATAAAAACTTTCAGTCTTTCAATTGATGAAACAAACATTTCAGTGACATTTACTATTTTAAACGTATCCTCTGATCTATTCTTTCATAAAATAATCAAGACTAAAACTAATAATTAACAAAGTATTAACTTACCTAATATTTATAAGGAGCTCCTTTATAGTATGGATTTGGCACAAGGCTACTACAGTTACATATATAAAAAGCTGGTTGGACATAAATGCTTTAAAAATTACTAATAATATTAATAGTTTATTTATCTAAGATCAGTGAATAAATAACATAATGCACTAATGCACACAGTCCACCAGATGTAGGAGCAAGACGCATTTTAGTACAGTGCAATTGGACCTAAACCTGTATATCCAAAAAAAATTTCTAACCAGTGCCAAAATTGCTTAAATACTTCCTCTAGTATGTAAACAAAAGTTAAACTTTTGTTTACATACTGGGGGTTGATAGAATAAAAAATGGAAATGTTTGAGGTTTTTGCAATATTATAATAATCTACATTAAACTATAGATAGGTAGGTTACATTACCTACCTAACGTAAACGGTTCTTGAGATAATGAGGGGAAAATATAAATTTTTTATTTCATCAGACCGAAATGAAATAGATGCCATGTCAGCCAAATCTGAAACCTGGGGCCCAGGCTCCGAAGGAGCCTAGGATGAGCGGATTGTTTTTTAGATTGAGTAAGTATTTGGTATCGACTTCTTGGACATAAAATTAGGCCTTCATGTTAAAAATAAAATGTCCAGCTTTATTGTGCAAATTACTTTGATAATACAGTATTTAGTCAAGGCAAAAACTATTGTTTTGTTCCACCTCCAGACTGCCTAAAAACGTGAGTTTAGAGATCTATTTTTCGATCATTTTCTGGGGGGTGGGGGGGCCCATTTTCCAGTGGGTGGTCCATACCCCCAGACCTCCCTGAGGGGCCCGTGCGGTTTGCAGAGTTGTGGCCCGACTTGGCTCTTGGCGGCCCTGTATTTCGTAGCCAGCAAGTGTCACAAAAGATCCACTCTCGATGCTCCATTTTCTCAATTTTCTTGGATTTAAGTAACATTTTATTTAAGATAATCTCTATAAGTCTAGGAATTTTTGGTCCTTCCAAATTTGTATTCCCTCCTTTGAAAAAGTGGGAGGTAAAACCTTTTGAACATAAACCCATAGGGATATGTGATATATCACACCCCTTGTGTGGGGTATGTGATAGATCATTTTGAAGGGCATGATAAAAAATATGAATTATGAAAATTAGAGGTCTCAATAACCGTGATCCTTTGAAAAGTTCCAATCATTTTTGTCAAACTTAGAAGTTTGGTTTGCTGCAACATTGCATAGGATTATCGTTGATAGTAGCTCTAGTTTCCACAATTCATATTCTTTTATCTTGCCCTTTAAAATGATAAGTCACATAGTAGGGTTTATGTTTAAAAGGTTTTACCTCCCACTTTTTAGGAGGTGAGGGTGAAAATTGGGAAGGGTGAAAAAATTTCTCCCCCTAGACTTATGATTTGAATCAACAAAAAATTTGGAAATGGAGCAATAGGAGAGGATATTTTGATGGTTAAATAATAATAATAAAATGACATTTGCACCTCATTATCTCAAGAAACGTTAATTTTAGATAGGTAATGCATGCTATCATTTTGTTTGAAATTTAATGTAGATTTTCTTTGCAAAGTATATTATTATCCAAATAATCAAAGTCCAAATAATCATCTTTCCTCCTATCACCACCCTTATATTTACCCTATTATTACCCCCTTAAATATTGAGGGAATTGCATTGAACAATTTGGCGCTGACTAGAATAAACTTTTGTTTGAATGTCCAGGTTTGCCGCTTTTTTACCTAATAATTGTACTGTACTATATAGTGGAAAAATCACTAACACTGCTCTATATCATAAGTCTAAAAATTCCAGTTTTGAGCACTGAAATTTAGGCAAGGAAGTGCTTAGATATAAAATAAATATGATCAAAAAATAATAATAATGGTCAAACATGTTCAAAAATCTTAAATTCAGACATATAAATCCAAACACCTGTCCAGTTTAAAGCTCCCACAGGGGGTCAAACATGTTAGGATTGAATGGCTCAATGGAATGTGCCCCTACACCGTCCCTTCCTGTGTTGAGCATGATGTACCTGCACGATGGCTAGCAGAGATCAGATGAGTTCATGTCAAACGGCCTGCTTGACAATACCTTTACACTTCCCCAAGCTCTCTAACTCATCATAATGAGCTGCTCATTTAGCCAACTCATCTAACAAGCCGAGAGCCCGACTTGACAAAAAATTTTAACATGTTGCGTATTTTTCAAATATGGTCACTGGCTATCTTGGAATGGCTTTAGTCATAATCATGAGTATTTAGCGTGATATTTCTTTTTCTAATAAGGGATGTAAGGTCTTCAGAAGGAGTAGGGGCATTCCTCAGGGCTCCCAAAGCCAAACATTTAATTTGTGTTTTCCTTAAAAACTGCTAGCTTGTATTTAACCCGCGAGGATTGACATACGTGTCTAAAAGACCGGGTTAGCAGTTTTTTTGATGAAAATTATATTTTTTGGGTGTTGGCAGGGCTGGCCGTCAATATACCTCTTGTACGACTTTCCAGGAACATCATGACTCACTTCCCGTCATTCTCAAACCCTTACAGTCAGCAGTTCAATAAAAGTTTCTTTAGAGGTCTGGTGTTTTCGACCATGAGTCACGTAAGGCTTCATGTTATTTTGTGTGCACATATTTCTTATATAAAATATTCAAAACACTAATGTTTAATACTTTTGTGGGGTTTTTGTAAGTATAAACACAACGATGGTCCTGCAATAAAAAGGACAAACGGAATCCATGAGTAGTGATGAGTTTATACACGACGCACGGAATCAACCACAACTATCGACGGATAAACACAACACATCGTTTTACAACATATGGACGTTTTTAAGGCAATAACAATAATTATTGATGTACATAATGCAATTCAAAATATATATTTTTTATATATTAATATTTTGTATGCACATATATCCTATATAAAGTAGTCACAAAACGAATGTAAAAGACTAGAGTTTTTTTGCAAATAAACTCAACATTTTTCAATATACTAACTTTTATATAAAATATAAAACCTGGTCCAAAAGACCGTGAGTCAGTCATCGTGTTTTCAAATCGAAACAGTTCTGCCGGGTTAAGTGTGGACTCAGAGAAATTCATCACATACCCTCAACTCGCATTCATATTTTTTGGAGGGGGGTTCTCACAAGTTCTTCTTCAGGGCCCCCAAAGTTACCATTACAGGCATGTTACTAAGCTACCAACCTTGAAGTTTCTGCTGCTTGAAGAGAAGGCAACAATTAGAGAGCCATGGCCATGGTGTAAATACAGTATGACATTAGATGAATGTTCTACGTCTGCATACTTTCACTTTCAAAGGTAAACTGGCTTAATCCACAATTTCTAACATATATTTAACATCCTAGATGCAGGGACTGGTAGGTCAAAAATATTTTGGGTTTTAATTATGGTAATGATCCTGTTAAATGAATAAGTTGGTTCTTTCTTAGTAAAAAGGCTAACGCATTCATTGCTAGCACCAACATTATAACTGTAAGTAATGGTAAGTCGTGTGTTATTTTAGTCTGTTCTTTTAGTTATTTTGTTGTATCAGCCACACGATGTGATTCACCCATCTTCGCACATGCATTTTAAAGTGTGTACCAAGCTGATCTGGTGTCTCATGTGGTACACCTATCGTAAAAAGTATATTTATTTTATAATCAAGTACTGGGAGGCCATTATTCGCTCAGATAAAATGAAACCAACTGAATACATGAATCAGCCATTTTGGTTGAAATGACCATAAAAATACCATGGGAATTTTAAAGAAATGCAGGATGGAAACCGGATATTTCCCAGTCTTATGACCAGTTCTAATCAATTCCGTGTGGCCAAAAACCCTATTCAAAAAGGAAAAATTAAAAATCCTTGGCCAAAAAAGTGAATATGCTGGTTAAGAAAGTGATTGTTTGGTGGTGTAAACAGAGTGGGCCAAATGTAGGTAGACAGTGGCTTATTCATTTACTTAACCATGCAATTACATATCAATCTCATAGTTGCTCAAAATACAATCAACATTTATGCATTCCTGGAACCTGTTCTCAACACCCAC
This sequence comes from Flexamia atlantica, assembly GCA_035578135.1. Taxonomy (NCBI): domain Eukaryota; kingdom Metazoa; phylum Arthropoda; class Insecta; order Hemiptera; family Cicadellidae; genus Flexamia; species Flexamia atlantica. The sequence continues at coordinate 24,344,814 of JAQJVK010000002.1, forward strand.
ACACAATCAATGCGATACAAATTTTGGTTTGCACAAATTTTCTAAATTAAATAAATATATATATATTGTGGCTGTATGCCTACACTCAGCCCACTCTGTATTTAGTATTTGTCAGTTTTCTGATAAAAATGCATAGAAATGAAAATGCATAAAAATGTATTGAGAGAATCATAGAATTATAGAATCATTACATTCAGGGGTGCCCATCCCCCAAGCCTCATTGCGATTTCTCCCTCAAATTTAGGAATTCCCCCCCAAAATTTGGCTAACCCCTTTTCCCAGATTTGGAGAATCCCCATCCCCTTCGTAACGAGCTATAAACTGAAGCTGAAGGTGCAGGACTGCTGCAACAGGCTATTTTATTTTTTAATACACTTAGTTTTTGCAGAACTTTCTTGACAGAAAATAAATATAATAAATTATTAATAGGTATAAATTCATAAAACAATAAGTAGGAATGCCTAACACTAAATGTTAGTAAATACCTCTCAAACTAAATTTTTCTGAACCTTAATAAAGTATGAATTAGTGTACATCTTTGCAATTTCATCAGCTTACAGTTTGAAAAAAAACAGCTTTCCTATAACTTTTGTTAACTGTATAATACATTTCATTTCTTAATCTTCTGAAACAATTATTTTTTAATTTGTTCATGACAAGTATTTCTGCATTTACATAAAATTCGGAATTATTTTATAAAATTTAATGGAATCAATGGCCGAACCATTTGGAACCAATTATCAACGCTGACATTAAGTGAGATTGTTTCTCTTCACAGCGTTTGTAAGGTTATTCCGCTGTTTTCCATATTCGGTAGACATACATGTGCATATTATACTTTGTGTGATTGCACAGTTCAATAGCAATACATCTGACAATATTATTTGTGATGATCATCTCTCTGAACACTCTTAAAGTTTTCAGTCACTATAATCACAAAATTTCATTCTTATTATAGTTAATAAAATCCCACCCAAAATTTTATTTGAAGTGCCCTGAGCACTATATCCCCCCATTCGGGGCACCCCTGACTACATTAAAGCTTGTTAACTCACAGTTCACCTTGAACGTTTGATGTTTCTTCTATCTTGATTCAGAAATTATTTCAATAATTCAAAAACACTTCATAAATTTGTAGATAAAATTGCATAGCAACCACTATTTTAACAATCAGTCTATCATGTGAAAGCACACGGTTTATGGACTAACAACATAAGAAATCCTAATTAAATTTAAGTAACAATTTTAATCTGATTTAGTACCTATAATTTTTATATATTACCTTAGCCAAAATAAATAAGAACAATAAAAAAAGTATAGCGTGTACTTAAATTCTCAGTTTTTAAAACTAACACAAGACCTGTATGCATTATCACCAAAAAATACAAAAAACGCCCAGAGGGTAAAGAGCATTTTTGTCACTTCGTCTTGCACTGTTGCCTCATCTCTGCAACTAAGTGTCCAGCTGAAAGCTCCACCCCTGGCCTCAATTTTGCCAATCCTCAAAATCATAATGACATTAGCTTGTCCTGCATTCTATCCTTGGTGCCAAAGCCTATGATTTATGTATTTCATTTTATGATGACGTTAACCTATGTGTGATATTTTATTTATAAGTTATATTTCTTGTTACATCAGCAACTACTGCACGGACAATTGCCCCACATGACTAATATATTGACTATATCAAATGCATGTAAATATGTCTATTGATAATAAAATTGATTATTGATTATTGATTATTATCTCTGGAACTATTTCAAATCTTGATCATCTGTTATATTACAAACAAATGTAACCTTATGATTTTGAGGATCGGCTTTCAGGCTTTGAGATATTTCTCGGCTTTCATAAATAAATGTGAGGCTTTAAGCTCTCCATTGAGCTCACTGCCATCTTTGCAGAGGTTCTAAATGGCAGTGTCCATTTAAAAATAACTAAATTAAAATTAAATATCATAATAGGAACTTGGATGTAACTAAATTTAAACATCAGGACTTACTTGGAGATAAAATCTTATACAAAATAAATCAAGCTTTCAAAGTTAGCACCTTTATTTTGTGAATGTATAGTTGTCAATAAGAATACTGAAAATGTTGCTTTTAATCAACATACAAGACACTAACATTTCCCAAAGTCACTGTGATTCTTTACAAAATTCCACATCCTGCAGTATCGCTTCATTGATTTCTGTCAACTGTTGAATGGCTTGTTGATAACATCGAGACATGTCCACTCCCAACAACATCAAGTGCCCATTCATGGCTACATTAAACATCTTAAACTGACTTGAAACTGGATCAAATTGATTAGTAAAAACATCTGTTTGGTTATATATGCACTGCAACCTTTCCCAAGATATTTTTGGATACTCCACTAAGCATGTATTTATCAAGCTTTTCAGATTTTGTGAGAATTCTCCTAACTTGGAGATTATAATCTGGAACTGAGCTAAATTCCTGTCTAACTTGGCTGCTGAGAAAGATTGGTTTGCACACACTGCAACAGCACTGTTCAAATCATGTATCATTACTTCTACATTGTAGTAAATGCCCTCTAGACATACTTGATCATATCCTGACTCTTCTTTTGGAATGTCCTCTTGGTAGGTTTGATTGATGGACGATGTTATCTGCCCCGAATAGTTAAGGTAACTCGCTTTGATAGAGTCAGCATATCGCTGTTGTAAAATTTGAAGATCATCCTTCATGAATTTGAAATCTAAAGTAGCTGCTTCCTTGACTTGTTCTACGTAACTGTCAGTAGTACTGGAAGGAGCAGTCTGAAACATGAAAAAATAGGAGTAATCAAGAAACAACTGGAGGAGTAATAAACTTCTTGTAAATTTGAAATGAACTGCTAAAATCTATAAGAGAACTGATCAGAATCTACCCATCATTGAAACCATGTGCTGGATATTAACATATGGTGGATCCAAAAGCCAGTTTAATATGAAGGTATTTTGCACTATAATGAAGGATTGTTTTAATTAAGTTAAAGACAATTTCATGAAGATTTGCTAGTTTGTCTCAGGATTAAATAAAATATCTTAAGTACAAACCTCTGATTTTTTTTAACAGTAGCAATATCTGTCAACATTGGATCAAAGTCAACTCACTGTTTTACAATTAATCATATGGCATTATTCTTAAACGTTAACCACAGATTGCAGCACATTAATTCCTATGCAAAGCCAGGACATCAGCTGGTCTTAATAAAACCCCATGTGTACTAAATCTTTGATTTTTAGGACCCTTTTATGACTAAATATTCAATATCACGTTTTCTTGTAAGGGCATTGTCTATTGAGTCACCTCTAAAACTAAAGCAGAAAAAAATGTATGACATCCTCAATTTCCAACTTATGAGGAGTTACAGAATAATTTAGAGTTTCTTGTACCACATATCCGCAGAATCTGTTAAACCCCCTTAAAAACATTTATACTTCCAAAATGTTTATATGTTTATTGTAAAAACCAATCAAGTGCACCAATTAAAAAATTACAATTTATATGAAGCAATAAAAAGGTAAAATATATACCTAAAACTCCTATAAATGTCTAACTATAATCAATTAACAATAAAATGCCACTTAAAAAAATATTAATTTTATCAGTAAAAACTGTTCTCTTTTCAAAATTAAAAATCGGCATTTGACTGCTTTCTGAATAACCAGTCTGTAAGATCACTAGTTAATATAATAAATTATCACATTAAAAGTTAATCATTTATTACTTATCTCAAAGTACAAAAGTAAACATAAACAATAAACATGACATGACATATGGTTAAACTAATCATATGACATCCTCTCTTCTTCATAAACTCAGTTTTTTCGGCTTTACAACCCTACCAAACCTTGTCTTGTAGGGAGCTTGATTAGGAGTGGGATCTTTAGTAGAGGCCATGGGAAGTTCCACACTCGCTCTTGGCTGTTCTACTATCTTCTCCTCAGTTATTTTATTATCGTTAGAGTTTCTCGACCGAATATCTGCTTGAATATCTTTTTGACTGAACCTTGGTTCTTCAATTTCAAAATCCAACAGTGGAGCAGGCTGCAGAAATACTCTGTTTCGCCTAAAAACTTTACCCTGGACATCAACCAAGTATTCTCTGTTGTTTATCCCTTCCGAAACAATATATCCATATCTCTTCAGGTCTTTTATGAAGACACGCTCGTTTCTCATTAGATTGCTTAGTTCCCGCGCATTGTGTCTTCTGTCAAAATAAAACTTCTGGTTTACCTTATCTTTCTCCCAGAACTTCTTGTGGTCGTCAACTCTTCTCCAATTAGGTTTCAACATTCTTTTATCAATTGGGATGTTAGTCCTGATCCTTCTTCCAAACAAAAGCTCTGCAGGAGACACCCCACTATCCAATGGAGTCGATCTGTGAGCCATCAGACCATCACTTAGATCCTTATTTTTCTTCAAACATTTCTTAACAATTTTCACAGCAGATTCTGCCTGACCATTAGATTGAGCATGCTTTGGGCTCGAAGTAACCACTATAAAGTTGTATTCCTCAGCAAAGTTTGAAAATTCTACAGACTTGAACTGGGTCCCATTGTCAGAACGCAATACAAAAGGAACGCCGTGTCTAGCGAATATTTCCTTAACACTGCGGATTACAGTGATGCTCCTTATATTTGCCAGAGGAACGGCCTCAATGTACTTTGAAAAATAATCCTGAAGTACAAGGTAGTTTCTTCCCTCAAAATCTCCAATATCTGCTGACACTTCTTGCCAAGGGCCCTCTGGTATTTTAGCCGGTCTCAAAGGTTCTGAAACCTTATCACGGTGCTCTAAGCACACAGGACACCCTTCCACTTTCCTCTTAATGTCAACCGTGATTCCAGGCCACCAAACAGACAATTTTGCCCTCGCAATACATTTGACAATACCTAAATGGCCACTATGAATATGTTCCAGCATTTTGGCACGAGCACTTCTAGGAACAAAGACTCTATGTCCCTTCAACAAAAGCCCATTATGAAACACAAGATCTCCACGTTCCTTGTAAAACTCGGTATGTTTCAAACTTGACCAGTCCCCAGAAGCAATACATTCTTTTAGTGTCTTACAAGAATAATCATTTTCTTGAAGTTCTTTGAGCCTTTTCATGCTTCTATCTGAAAGGTCGATTAATGTGATTACACTAGATACATTTAACTCAAGTTCATCCAAAACATCCGCCTGTTCATTCGGCTCAGATTTCAAAGGTTCCCTAGAAAGCGTATCTGCAATTAGCATTTGTTTACCTGGAACATGAACCACTTGGAAATCAAATCTAGCCAGCCTCATCCTAAAACGTTGAAGTCTTGCAGTTAAATCATCAATCTGCTTCTCACCCAATAGCTGAACCAGCGGCTTATGATCTGTTCTCAATACAAATCGACAACCAATCAAGTATTGAGCAAATCTCTCACAGGCCCATGTCGAAGCTAAGGCCTCCTTCTCTATTTGCGCATATCGGCGCTCAACAGAACTTAAAGTTCTTGAAACAAACTGGATTGGCTTCCATGTATCTCTAACTTTCATCTCAATGACTGCTCCTAATCCAAAACTTGAAGAATCTGCTGAAACTCTCAAAGGCAAGTTAGGATCAAACAAAACAAGTGCAGTTGCATCTCCAATCATTTGCTTAATTTTCCTAAACACATTCTCATGTTCAAAACTCCACAGCCATTCATTTTTTTCACATAACAGGCTCTTTAATGGTTTAGTGGCGGAGGAAAGCCCTGGAACAAACTTCATCAAGTAATTAATCATTCCCATAAATCTTCGTAGCTCTGTCCGATTTGTAGGCGAAGGCAAAGATTCAATAGCCTTTACCTTATCGGGATCAGGTAGGACTGTACCATTATCAATCACATGGCCAAGGAACTTAATTTTAGTCTTCTTGAAATCACATTTCTCAGCATTCAAGGTAAGTCCACTTAGTTCAAATTTCTTTAACAAAGCAATCAGATTCCTGTCATGCTGTTCAGGAGTGTTCCCGAAAACTAGAAAATCGTCCGCTAAATTTATTACACCCTCAAGTCCATCTGCCATCTCAAAAGTCCTCCTCTGAAAGTGTTCTGGAGCAGATGAAATACCGAAAGGCATTCGATTGAAAAAAAATCTTCCAAACGGTGTAATAAATGTGGTAAGCATGGCAGACTTAGCATCAAGAGGTACTTGCCAAAAACCGCTGTTAGCATCAAGACGGCTAAAATACTTTGCATTGCCGATCCTTGCCAAACACTCGTCTACAGAAGGCAAAATGGTCTTCTCTCTCTTAACATATTTGTTCAACATGGTATAATCCACAGCCATTCTAATTGACCCATTCTTCTTAGGAACCACTACTATTGGAGAACACCACTCAGTAGGGCCGTCAACCTTAGTAATCACCCCTTCACTAACCATCCTATCTAATTCAGATTTTACTTTGTCTCTTAAATGTAAGGGTATCCTCCGTGGACAACTTATAGAAAAAGGTCTGTAATTTTCCTGAAGTTCAATTGTGAACGGATCTCCTACAAACTTTCCCAATCCATTAAAGACCTTAGGAAAAGAGGTAATTAAGATATTTTCACATGAGACAGTCTCAATATCTCCCGAAATCAACCCCAATTTAATTGCCATACTTCTACATAATAGGGGTTCCCTCTGACCTTTGATTACATAGGCAACTTCCTCTTCAACTTGTGATTTATATTTTAACTTTAAATTAACACACCCCAAAACTGTTAGTGGAGAATCTCCTGGACCTCTCAAGCGTAATGACGTAGGGAGCAAGTTTAACCTTAGCATCTTTACATGTTCCTCTCCCAAGCAAGTAACATCAGCCCCAGTATCTAATTTAAATTTAATAGGACAATTGTTAACTGAACAGGAAACAAAAATCCCTTTACTATGATCAGTTATTTTACTTTTCCTAGGAGCCTTGTTCTCAGCCACAATAATACTGTCGATATTACCATTATCACTATATGAGGAAGATGACTGCTTGTCAACATCATTTATTTCATCAACCTTACCTTGAAATTTACACGCTCCCTTGCTGTGTCCTCGTTTCTTACAAATGTGGCAAGTAACAAACTTAGCCCAACATTTGCCGACTTGATGCGGCCTTTTACCCCCACAATGAAAACATTTAAAATTAGTAGTACCTCGCTTCTTACGACTATTTTCTGCATCCCAAACTAATTTATTTCTGTCAATACGCATTTGTTCCACAAAACCATTCCCTTCCCATGAAGTACTACAGACTTGAGGACGGAGCTGGAACTGTTCCGCCTGCCTTACTCTATCAATAATCTCCTTTAAAGAAAGTTCTTTCATTTGAAGTTGTGCACTTAAATGTTTATCAGCTAATCCTGTAACTAATTTAAGCATTATCATTTTATCATTGTAGCTATTTTTGCACTTGTCACATGACCAGTCACAGCGCCCAGATAAGTCGTAAAGGTCATTTATAAATTCATCAACATTTGTACCAGGTTTTTGAAAATGATTGATAAATCTGGACCGCTCAAAAAATAAATTACTTTTGCAAGAGAAATAGTCAGAAAACTTTTCTTTTACATCATCATAAAACACTCTCGACTCTTCAGGCATTCCTAAAGCATTAAGCAATTCATCAGCTGCAGAACCCATACAATAAACTAACATACTAATCTGTTGAGATTCACATTTATTGTACAACCCAGAGGCATTTCTAAATAACTCAAACTGCCTTAACCAATTCGACCACTCGGCAGGTTCATTTAAGTTAAAATTAGGTGGAGGTTTTACTTGGAAAGTGGCCTCTGCAGATTCAGGCTTTTCATTTGCCTTCCCTGCACCTGATTGTTTCAGAGCTTCTGCCATTATTGCAACTAGGGCATCTAAAGTTTCTTTTTCTACAGGCATCTTAATAATTGAAATAGCCTTGCAAAATGTATAATTTACCTCCAAATAATGTGTTCACCGCTAGCCACCATGTAAGATCACTAGTTAATATAATAAATTATCACATTAAAAGTTAATCATTTATTACTTATCTCAAAATACAAAAGTAAACATAAACAATAAACATGACATGACATATGGTTAAACTAATCATGTGACACAGTCCATTTCACAATTGACTGTCGAAAATATTAATCACATAAATTGACCAGTATCATTCACATCAGCCTATCCCACAAATATATTATTGTGAATGCTGTTGTGATTTAAGTTTAATAATACCAACTACAACAACCATACCATAGCACATTCAATAAAGATGACCAGTAAAAATAGTAAACTCCACACTTTTGCCTTCATTGCTGCACCTTAAATGATAACAAACTCTCAAGAGTAATGGGTTTTCTTATCACAGAGTTCACTCCTCAAATGACAAGGCTGAGTATTTTTTATCTGATTTCCCAAATAAAATTAAGGAAATCATTAATACTACATCTCAATGAGACATTGTAAACCATTATTATATCATTATCCCAGATATTCCAATATTTATTTTGTTAAACCAATTAATTATTTTGGTTGAGTTTTATAGTGTCATTTTAAAATTAGTGTAATTTTTCACTCTCTCTAAATACAAAAAAACATGATAAAATTCAATAGAACATGTTAGAAAACATTTTAATTTTCAACATTCATATGTAAGGGATGGCATTGGGGTTTTACAGCATTAAAATATTTTGAACTATTATTGAATCTTATGGGGTTGTTTCATTATCTTGAAATAGGTAAATAAAACTAGAATTAAATATATTAATATAATAACTTTAGCCAAAATATTGGAAGAAAAATGGATTTGAAGTAATAAAAACATATTAGATAAGAATAAAATTAAGTCACACAAACGTGGCAATCAATTTTATGGTAAGTAGTTATAATATTTTGGCAACCCATAGAGAAAGTGCACAGTAACACTTGAGTAAAAACTGTGATGAGCATAGAAAAGAGGACAAACCCTAAGCAAGCTTAAGCCCAGTTTCTTTACTTATGGTCAAATATAATATATGTTCCCATTTTTCTATCATGTAACTTTTGGGCAATTTCCTCCATTTCGGAATTAGCTAGCTGTTACCAAAGGCAGCATAGCGAGATTAATTTTGGTATAGAAATAGGCACGATAACGATTGTAAAACAGTCTGATTTTCATAAAAATTGGGAACAAATATATAAAGCGATATTGTAACAAAATCAATCTACTCTAAAAGAAGGGTTTCGTGAAAAAATAAAATTTCCTTTCAAGTTTCAAGTTTTAGTATCTTTCATTTTTTTTATTAATTTTATGGAAATTTAATGGTAATAATTGAGTTCAGCTTAAAAAATGAACAATATAGCGTTTTGATTCATTACCCTCCATTAATCAGTTACTGAGATATTGGGTTTGCATTACATTGTCAATTCAATATGGTTTCATTTCACTCATCCAGTCCGTTCATTCTATATTGTTTTTTGTCACTAGTCTATTGTTGGAGGCCGTCCATAAATTACGTAACGCAAAAATCAACCTTTTCAGACCCCCCTATTCCTTTGTAACAGCCTTGTAACAGTGACATTAACCCCCCCCCCCTTAATTAAGTATAGCCTCGTTACTCCCCCCCCCCCCCCCCACAATATGCATTAAAACTTTGTGTTTTAAAGGGAAATCAGACAAATTTTGTGATTTATGATAATCATTGTAGAGTGTGAGTGTATACAAGGCCACACTACATATACAGGCCAAGCTGCAGGATATATGACATCAAACTAGTAGGCGGTCTGAAAGTCTGGCTCAGGACTCACAGCTGTGCTGCTCATCAGTTACTTTGAAATAAAAACAAGAAAACGTAAATAAACAGGTAATTTTTGACGTTTAGTGATAGATGTAAACAGAAAAAACGTAAACAAATAAGGAGTATTTGACATTTAGCAATAAAATGTAAACATAGGATGTTAGTTCTCTGCCTACTTGTGTGACGTGACGCAGCGCTGGGATCGCTGCAGCTTGGCCTGTATTTTCAGTGGGGCCTTGGTGTATAGCTGATCATTGTTGTGAGTGTATAGCTGTGTTTCATTCATTCTTTCTTTTTGAGACAGGTACCTCATGGAGGACGTTACCCTGAATATGAGTGAAGGATGAGTGTGATGATCATGGTGACTAACTGGAGGTTAGTCAGTTAAACTTGGGGGCCCCGGGGCAAGACTAGCTGGTGGGGCCCCCTATATCTTACTCGAACGTGAGTGTGCGAGTGTCAAAAATCATAAAACCAAATTTAATTACCTTTACCACTTTTATAGGCCATGAGTATTTAGTTTTTTTTATAAAAACCCTAATTTACGAATAACTGATAAAAACTAAATAGTTTAGTGAGCTAACTGATAAAATATAAAATAATTCAAAAGGTTTACAGTATTTTTATTGCTTCTATCATTTTATTACTGAAAAATTTGTTTTCTTCTCTGCGCCTTCGTGCAGGGAGCCATCAGTAACTTTAACAAAATAATTTTTGAGCTCCGTCGTTTTCAATAGAGATTATAGCTAAGCTACTTAAACTGTCTTGTGCCATTGAACTTCTCACATACCTTTTTATTAATTTAAGCTTAGAAAAATATCACTCTGCCTTTGCAATGGTTACTGGGAGTATAATATGTTACACACGCTGTGCACACATCAAGATAACACGAAGACAACGAACTATGATCAATAATCAAAAGTTCTGCCAATTTTTTACAGTTTATTTTCCTAAACTTCTTTTCAAATCACTGTTAAATTCAGTAGCTGTTTTGTTAATGTTGTTTTCTGAAGCAAAATACAATACTTTTCGATGGCAGCAATGCGACCAAGAGATTTGCTGGTCGCGGAAACACGAGTGTTTTTTTGCTTCACTATGACCGAGGGATATGTCATAAACAACTGCGCTTTTACAGCCGAGATACGACCAAAACATGCAACCGTAACGGCCATGAAAAGAGTAATAAGCAGTTTTCCAGCTGCAATTCGACTGAGAGTTTTGCCAACCGCGGAATAGATAGATTTTCTGGCCGAATTGTGGCCAATATCACAATATGATGATCTCGAAAAGAGCGAGAGTGAGAGACTTGTCGGCCTACATGCGATCATGAGATCTGCCGTTTTCCGGCTACGGGATGAGCGAGCAATTCTCCAGCCGCGAAACGAGCCAGCGATTTTCTTAGCTATCGGCTACTACCGTCCCACCGAGATATATGTGACGGCCACGGAAAGAGAGACAGACTTGACGGCAAGCGATGCTAACGAGAGATTTGCCAGCCACGATGTAAACGACTGGTGATTTTCCAGCAGCAATATTACCGAAATATTTGTGTTTTTTTACGAATCGATCGAGAGATTTTCCGGCCGCGACGACGAAGACGCTTATGTCGTTTCGTTTTGTTATGAGTATTGAATTTCTCGACCAAACGTTTAAATTCATTACGTTTTTCCGACCTGCAAAGGATTTACAGGGATTTGACGGCCACGATACAACGAAAGAGACTCGGCTACGAACTGGCCGAGATAAAAAAGACGATAGGGAAGCTTTGGCAGTCAACAAAATGGCTAAAGATCTGAAACCATTTATAATTCAGTTCTTTAATATACGACAAAATAATGCTTAGGCCTATATGTTAATATTTTTCTGAGTATTTTCAGTTCAAGCTTATACTGGGAAAGAAACACCTTAGCCTCCCAGAAGAAACACCTTAGTCTAAGGTTCAAGCACGAAAAGACTATTGACCACCCAATCGAAACTTTGAAAATGCATTTTTATGACCGATCAAATGGTTTGATTTCCATTATTGGGTCGATCGATTTAGGATTAGTAATGAAAGGAACGATATATCACCCTTCCCCTCTCATTTTTCCAGCCTAAAAAAATCAGAGGGTCGAAAACATATTATCGCGTGTCACGCGCTACCTCCAGTCATCCAGTCACCTCCACTCACCTCCTTGTGTATTATGTGCGTGACTGGTAGGTGCTGCATCCTAGCGGATTTGTGGGTAACTCGCGTCATTTTCTACAGTCTACACTGTACATAGACAGGTTGGGAGTGGCGCTGAACTGCTGGATTGGAATATTCTCTTGCGCAGATGCAGAAAGACATTCCGATTCCAAGCAGAGCTACCTGCAGCTGACGGAAAATGTGAATAGTTATTTAGAGAGCAGTGGATCAGTGTCGGGGTCGGATGTGCGCGAGTGGTTGGGTGGGGTTTGTTGTCAAATTGATGTTATTTTTTTGGGGGGACTTATAATTTTAATTTGGTGTAGTTTTAGCATAGAAAATGGCTCTAAACCCGGACGTAGAACAGCTCAAAGGTAACTTAGTTGTCAGGATGGACCAAGATTCGGATACGGAACTTCAGGCATTGTTTGACAGTGTTTTGAAACCCGATTCAAAAAGAATGTTACAAGTGCCTTTTCGAATGCGTAAACTTCCGAACTCTTTTTTTAATCCACCTTCAACAGGTTCCAAATCCCCCTCAGTATCATCAATATCGCATAGTCGAGAAAATTCTGCAGATTCTGCATTTGGTACAACCACGACGACTACTACTTCAACAGGTTTACAAGTAAACCACCCTAGAGCCCACAGTTCTCCTGCTTCATTACAACAAACTTATGCGTCCGCTGGTCATCAACAACAGCAGCATCAACACAAACCTCAACGTAGCTACGATATTACCAATATTGACCAAGACTTAGGCCCTTTGCCGCCTGGTTGGGAACAAGCCAGAACACTAGAAGGACAAGTATATTTTCTCAAGTAAGTGAAATCTCGTAACTGAATTAGGCTAACTTTTGTAAATTATCCACTATTTGAAGTATTAAGTAAGTTATAGGCTATGTTAGATTCTTAGGCTAGGGTTTACAGACAGATTTAGGGCAAAGGTTTGGGTAGCTTAATGGATGCTGGGAATGTTAACAGGGGATTAACCAAAAAATCTCCCTTAATTTCCACCCCTAGAGCCAAGCTTACCACAATTTTACATCTTCATTAGGCCTATGTATGAACAGGTAAAAGTTGATTTCTTAAGACCTGTTTACACGATGACCAAACAGAAGGATAGTAAGTTAGACAAAAATTCTTTTGTTCTCTATCTATTGTTTCAAGGTGTTACTGTCCACTGTATTGGTCGTCGTATTAAGCAGGCTTGAGTTTGTTAAACGGCTGAAACAAAGTTTCACTTCTTTCAACATTTCTGTGGTTTGGCTGTCAGTCAGCTGATTTCAAGGTGCAGGGGGGAAGGGTGTTGCTTTTTTGAAAATGTTCTACAGTGATGCTACCACTTGTTGAATGTTGTTGGGGTATTGGGTAGGGGGAAAAAAGTGTCTAACTTAAATTGAATACAATGTGAAACAAAGCACAACATTTAAATCAAACGGAAAAAACTGTGATATATGGTGCTTACCTGATGTCGTCTGTAAGAGTATTCGATAAGCAATATGTACAGTCATATAGAATACTTTAACCGGATAACACGTCATCCGAACGATATATCGAAAGATCTATCAAATATACGAAAGAAACTGCAAGTTTTGTTATTGGAGAAATTTTAGTGTGGCTCCCTGAAAACATCCAAGTTGATTAGAAATTTAAGTGCAATCAACTTTCCACAAAGCACAAAACATCTACATTATCAGACGAACATATACGTACGTTGCATTTAATGTACGTATTTACATTATTAGACTGGAAACATCAATGTCGATTGAAAATTTTAAAGCGGCTCTAACGAAATGAAACGCCTGGTTTCATTAAACTGATGTCAGTTGAATTGGTGGTACCCATTCTGGTGACGCCCTGAGTGGCCGACTGCTGCAGCCCGCAGTGGCGCCTTCGGCCTAACTTAGCCCAACAATTTTGGCTAGGTTAAAAACTCAGGTCCTCCTTTTTACCCTTAAGTCTTCCAACTTTTCCAATCTAATGAAAAGTGATTGTTATAGACGGGCTACTAAAAATGTAGCATGAATCGAACTGAAGCACTTGACATATACCGTATTAGATGTTAGTGTAGGTAGGTGTTACTTTTTCAGGAGTTTTTGAGCTTTATTATTCAAGTTATTAGGCCTAAGTTTTAGCCCAATCGTTTTTATTGATTTACAGTGAATACTTTTCATAAGTTAATCACAGCACAAAAATCTTGTTTGGTCCATTAAAATTCGAAAATTCTGGGAAAGCATTCTTAAGTTCCTCTAAAAGTGCTTATTGCTGCACTTGAATTGATGAAACCCTGTTCCGCTTTTCTCACAATGAAACAGTTTCTTATAGGCGACATATGCATTTTCAGCACTACCAAAGTGATCTGGTTAGCAAGCATTTACTGTATTCATGGAGGATCTTAGCCAAAATCAAGGACCTGCACAGAAAATATGGTTTTAATTACGATCCATGACTTGGGCTGTAAAAGTAAATTTGTTTTCTGTGTCGTAGCTTGGGTTTTTAATGGAAAAAATATACTAAAATACTACAGGACTAAACCTCAAATTGAAACACTTTGGGACTACGGTAGATCCTAAATAACTTTTATGTGGATTTAAAAAAAATATCCAGGCTCATGTAGACTCAGCTACCATTTGGTTTATTCTTGGACAAAAGAACTTAAGATGAGAACAAAAGTTAACCAAAACTTAATAATCCTTATAGTCCTTCAACATGTAGGTTTTAAGCATGTGGCCAACAATTTGCCTCTTTTGCTACTGGTCTACCTCAGCCAATGTAGCCTATGAAGGTAGGCCTACCCATTTGTTGATCCCTCTGCACTTTATCTTCCCACCATATCTTTGGGCTTCTCATGGAGTGAGCCCCTCATTGTTGTCTATTTATTGGTAATCTTCCTTCAGTTGTCTAGTTGCTGCCTTCTTTTCAGATATCCAACCCATCTTAGCCTCCTATTCCTCAGTACGGCCATAATGTTCAGATTTTTATACAACTCACAGAAAGTTTGGTAGAGAAAAATATTTTTCTTTGCTAATTTTTCCGACTCCAGGCTGTTATCTTCTCCTCCATAAAAATGCCTCTGACTTGGATGGTAATTGATTTAAATGTGGCCATCCATGCTTCTTCACTCTATTTAGTGAACCAGTTATTGTATAGGACCAGCCACAGAAGTTACATAAGGTGTTTGATATGGCCCTCATTTTACAACTTGGCTAGAGATCGATATCTGTTCTGTTTTGTTTGGTTGTCAAATGTCATAGATAAGTGTAGGCCAGTTCAAGTATGTTACTTTGATAAATAAGTTGTTGTTATATTTCATTGGGCCTAATACAAACAAAATTATAATTATTTTGAAACATTTTAATGCTTTATAAATGTTTTTAAATTTTAAAATAGCCTAGGCTAGAAATATGAAAGTTTTTATATTCTGTAGGTAAATGTAGCCACAGGTGGACTTAGATCATAGTATTTGGGGGTGCCGGCTCACCTAATGTTTGAAGTGTTTTAATGCTCAAATTAAAACATCAAACTCCTATTTAAATATTTGAAGATAAGTTTCCGCGGGCACTTAAATCACTCCCGAGATCTTCTGGGTTTCCCCGCGTAGAGATGTTATATCGCTGTGAAGCCGACGTTTTGGACTCGTTTCAGAAGTCCATCTTCAGGGTGAGCACAATTCCACTATTGCATTGAAGAGGCCCAGACCATCGGCCTCTTCAATGCAGTAGTGGAACTGTGCTCGCCCTGAAGATGGACTTTTGTAACAAGTCCGGCTTCACAGCAATATAACATCACGATGCGGGGAAATCTTGTTTAAATGGTCTGGTTTAAGGCCTATTCCAAATGGTACTTATTTTATCTAACAATGACCATTTGTAATTTTTGCAAATACCCCAATCAAAGTTATGTTGAAAACATTTTGCTCCTTCACTGCCAACAAATCCACCAAATATCAGGGGGTGCTAGGCACCCCCAGAAATCCGCCCATGGATGTATGTAGCCCACTTGCATTAGACAAAGTCAGTAACTTAACATCACAGTCTCATGTAAATACAAGTTAATGTCTTTATCAATGGAAGGAAAGTTATAAACATGCAAAAATTAAAACACCCCCGTTGCAGCAGACCTGCATACTCAGCGAATTTCAAATGCAAAACAACATATTGCAATCCAACATAGCGAGATTCAACATGTTTTTGTAAGCTCCTTAAGAATAACATGGGGAATGAGTATGCAGGTTTGCTGCTACGGGTATATTAAAACTGGGTGGTTTTAATTCAATATTTAGTTGATCTGAACTAGAAGAAGCCATTTACCAAGTTTTATCAAGATATGTTGAGAAATAAGCGAGATATAGAATTTTCTTTATTTCCCATAAGGTTAACATTGGGACAATGTACTGTGTTTAATACCACTTTCAATATCTCGGAAACCAATGGACACAAAGCAGAGATTCAAAATACGAAATTGTTTGTTTTTTTGAGCTGAATTCAATAATGCTAGCAAAAAGGTAATTTTTAATTTTCTATGTAAAAAAATCAAAAAACCAATTTTTGGGGGGATTTACCCCCCTTTACCCCCCCTTCCGGTGGTCCGATCGGGCTGGTTCACGAACTCGTCCGAGTGATTACCACTTTACAGGTCTGTACCAAATTTCATTAAGATCGGACCATATTTACGGCCGCTATCATGTTAACAGACATATATATATATATATATATATAGATATATATATATATATATATATATATATATAAATTCGAACTAATAGCGTTTTTTGCTTCTGGGGGCCCCAAAATGAAAAGTTAACATGGTCTCGGGCTTAGGTCTTACCATGAGACCTAAGGTAATAGCTTATTCCTTTAAGGAAATTCGCTAACAGCAAATAAACTTAATGTTTTGGTTCTAGTGGTGCTAATCAAACTTGATATAAACATTCTAAAAAAATCATCAAATCTGTAAAAGGGCGTCTGAATAAGCTATTTATGCAATGATATTTTGAATTGACTCGTACTTAAACTTTAGAATTAGCTTGGTAGTTGTAAGTTTTAAAAATAACTAGGCCTAAATAAAAAATAAAACCTGTAAATACATAGTTTTTTTATTGATTTATTTGAATTAAACTTGGGGAATTACATTTAAGAAGCTCGATTTGGGTGTTTAGTTCAGTTAATTAATAGACCACTGAGAAAGGCAAGGAAAGTGGAATTATTTCACCAAAGTAGCAAAAAAAGTAGCTGCATCGGGATTTTTGTAGCTGTAGCTAGCTACTTCTTAAAACCTGTAGCTGTAGCAAAGCTCCTTTTTAACCTCTAGCTGTAGCTGTAGCGAGCTGCATATTAAAAGTAGCTTCCCTAACACTGATTTTCAGCTTTGTGTCGATTGATATATATCTTCAAAATTTCAATTCATACTAACACCCATTTTAGTTGAGGTTTTTGGTACTTTGGTATTATACGGAGGCCACCCTCATACAGCGCGCTGCGGCAGTTATGTTAAGTTAGGTTTTCATAAATATGTTAGTAGGAGTTTCCTCATTTCGTTACGAATCGAACAATACCAAATGAGTCATACTTTCTCCTGCCAAAACCCGTTGACAGGTGATGCGCGAGCTCCGATCAACGACCAGACCTGTGCCTACTTGGAGGGGATTTGGAGGGCGAAAGTATGACTCATCTGGTATCGTTTGATTTGCAACATAACGAGGAAAGTCGTACTAACATATTTATGATAACCTAACCTAACATAACCGCCACAGTGCGCTGTATAAGGGTGGTGATCGGGTGTGGATGATAGCGGCGGTGACGACACTCAATCCTCGCTGACATCGCTGCCTTCTGGGAGGCAGAACACAAATACCTTTTATCATAATTAAGTCAAATTTGGACAGTAAGTCGATTAAAGTACGTTCTTCCCAATGATGTAATTATATTTGGTATCCAGCAAAACAATCTCTCTAAAAACAGTGGCCTCCGTATACTACCAAAGTACCAGTTTTTTTCATATTTGACACTATTGCAAGACATTTTTATTATTTTATGGAATTTTTTATTAAACGTTAGGGTTTGAGACCTTACCTGGGGGGAGGGTGTTGTGGGCAATTAAATAAATTACCTCTCATACCTACAGCTGAACTATGGGTGTCAGTGCAACTGTGCGATTGTCACAGAAAGATGTCAAGGGCTGCAGACATATCAGACATTCCGACAAAACTTTTTTAATAATTGCTGCAGAAAAACTACAGTAATTTGCCCAAAAAATAGAATTAGGCCTAATATTTTATAGCAAGTTGTTTAGAAATAACTCAACAAATTTTTCTTTAGAAAAATTCTCAACTCTGCAAATTATTATACTAAAGATCATTACACGGTACATCATGTGCCTGCACCCTAAGCATTTAACAGAGTAATATAAGTCAAAGACCAGTATGTACGTTTGAGGAAATCACTTGTGAGAAACTACACATTGATACTAAAAATGACTTATCATTTGTTTTAAAGTGCTAACTCATATAACATCAATTATTTATCATAAAAATAGGAAATATTAAAATTGGTCAAGCAGCCATTGGATCACTTAATTCGTTTTGATCATCAAACAAACAGATTCACCTCTAACCTGTTGTTCTAAAAAATAATTGTTTTGTGTGAGAAAACTTCTCACTGGACTGACATTTTTAAGATCCAACCTAGTTCATTCAGGGGTTCAGTTTTTCTTCAGAGAACTTCCCCTATATTAGCGAATTTCCCCTATAGGGAAGAAGCTATTACCGTAGGTCTCATGGTAAGACCTAAGCCCGAGACCATGATAACTTTTCATTTTTGGGGCCACCAGAAGCAAGAAACACCATTCATTCAAAAATATACAGACAGGGTGAGTCAGACCACCCTACCACCTATTGTAACGGGAGAACAGTTAAACGTAGAAACACCAAATAAAATTATTCCTCACTAATTTGCATATGGAAAATTAATTAAAAATATTTTCATGGCTATTTATCTACAGGGTGTTCCAGAAATGAAGGTCATGAGTTCGAATCTCCAAATTTTCTCATGTGAACCTATAGCAAATTTACACCATTTGAAAGGGCTTGTTAAGAGAAATATTTTGGTGAAAACAGAAATGAATTGTCTCAATTCGTTTCAAAATGGCGATCATTTTTGTGACAATATTTAAGGAAACCCCTATATTTTCTAAACCATTAAATATTTTTCAGCTCTGATTTGATATCCTTAATCCTTGGTAACTCAGCTTTACTACGATATGTCACATGACAATGTTTTGATGATATCCAATACCTATTTGAAAAACATTTCATTTTTGAAAATGAAATTTTTTCCGAAAATTGGATATCATCAAAACATTGTCATGTGAAACATCGTAGTAAAGCTGGGTTACCAAGGATTAAGGATTTCAAATCAGAACTGAAAAATATTTAATGGTTTAGAAAATACAGGGGTTTCCGTAAATATCAGAAAATTTTCCCCAAAATGTTTCTTTTAACAAGACCTTTAAAATTATATAAAATTTGCTGTAGGTTCACATAAGAAAATCTGGAGATTCGAACTCATGACCTTCATTTCTGGGACACCCTGTAGATAAATTGAGATGAAAATATTTTCAATGAATTCTTCATATGCAAATTTGTAGGGAATAAAATTTTATTTGGCGTTTCTACGTTAAACCGTTCTCCCGATACAATAGGTGGACGGGTGGTCTGACTCACCCTGTATATTATATCTATAGTATATTTAATACGTGTCTGTGAGCACGATAGCTCTCGCAACAATTGTCCGATTGGAATAAAATGTGGCTCGGACGTGTGAAGTAGTCATTATGCGGACGAGCTCCAAGACCAGCCAGCCCGATCACACCATCGGAAGGGGCATAGGGGGAAAACACCTCAAAAGTGGGTTTTTTGAGGATTTTACATCTAGAAAAATAAAAATAATCTAATTTTTGTTACCACCATCGAATTCAGCCGGATAAAACAAGCAATTTAGTACCTTGAATCATTACTCTATGTCCATTTGTTACTGAGATATTGAAAGTGGTAAACACAGTACGTTGTCCTAATGTTAACCTTATGGGAAATAAGTAAAATTATATATCTCGCTTATTTCTCAACACATCTTAGTAAAACTTGGTTTATTGCTTCATCTAGATGAGATCTAATATATTTTAGTATAAAATCCCCGAAATTTCCATTTTTCTGGCAGCAAACCCGCATACTCATTCACATGTTGTCCTTTATGAGAAATAAAAAAAATCTATATATTCATTATTTCTTAACATTTCTTGGTAAAACTTGGCAGGCTTTATGGCTTCTTTTAGTTAAGATCTACTAAATATTGAAATAAAACCACCTAGTTTTAATATACCATATTTAATATAGTTTTAATATAGTTGCAGCAAACCTGCATACACTCATTCCCCATTTTATTCTCATGGAGATTACAAAACATGTCATATCTCGCTAAATGGAAATTTTTTTTGCATTTAAAATTCGCCGAGTATGCAGGTCTGCTGCAACGGGGGTATTTAAATATAAATAGTATTGTGCCTCAGATGAAATCAAATAAACTCTTTATTGTTTCATCAAGTTTAGTAATAAAAATAGACCAGATGAAGAGAATTCTGAAGGTGTAATCTTGGTGCAGGGGATAGCTTTAATCAATCTAATTAAAACTCCTCATTCTGAGTTTAAATTGTTATGTCTGAACAATGACATGGCAATCAGGATCTTTCAAAGGTTTGGGGGCACTAAAGCGTTAGCTACCGTTATTCACAAAACACAAATTTTATGTTGAAATTTTGTTAAGTTTTTTCCAATTTGATTTCATGTAGACCCCCTAATTGATCTAATTTTACTTGAGAGTACTTGTAGGTTGAAAATAGCTTTAATCTATCTAATTAAAACTCCTTATTCTGATTTTAAATTATTATGTCTGAACGATGACATGGCAATCAGGATCTTTCAAAGGATTGGGAGCACCAAAGTGTTAGCTACTGTTATTCACAAGACACAAATTTTATGTGGAAATTTTGTTAAGTTTTTTCCAATTTGATTTCATGTAGACCCCCTAATTGATCTAATTTTACTTGAGAGTACTGGTAGGTTCAAAACATAATTATTGGATGAAATTAGGAGTGTCACAGTGACCATACAATTCGTGCCTTTAAGCATTTTTTAGTAAGGCAGTTACGAGGCGTTCGCTCTAGATCAGGCGACAAGTGTTTCAGTAGAGATTCCCTTAATTATCTACGACTTCCGGTGCAGCGAGTGCAACCGAGGCGGAAGTGCGTTGAACCGAACCAAAGGCGATGGCGGCGCTAGTGTTACGTCGAATCAAGTGGGTGGCCTTAGCGAGTGTGGCAACGGCGCTTTCAGCTTTGTGAAGGTTGTTTTTTGTTGTGATGTACACAAGGCGGCGTTGCCAAGTCGTCGGTCCCGCTACCGCCGCTGTCGGCCTGTCCACAGTCCAGCGCCGCCGTGCACCTGCTACGTGCTACCTGCAGGCCTGGACTGTGCGTTGGAAGATTTATGCATTTCTCCAGATTCTTAATCAACAACGTATATCATTGTACCCGTGATTTTGTTTTTTCTGTGTTCCTGCCTGTACTTTCCAGTTTTGAAATGGTTTTTTTCAACAACAGCGCCGCAACACGCAAGCAGTAGGGAATATAACATACAATTTTTGTACTCTCAATGGTGTCATTAATTTTGTTGAAAATGGCTATTTTACCATTTGTCAATAGTTTGTGATTAGAATGCAGCAATATAGTACTCTCACCTGCTATGTTTATCCCGTTTTACTCCTTGTAATGAGGGATACACTAATTTTTATCCCGGTGGGAGTAAAGTAATTTGCCTTCCGGAGGGGGTTTAGTGTTGATTTTATCTCTCTTAGGAAGGGGTGTAAACCCATCAAAATAACATTTAAAACAATAATAATTCAATAACTGTACGACTTGAAATTTCCACGTAGACATTTAAACATGCTCAACGAATACATCAGCCACTTCCAGATTATTATAAAAAATCAATTCTTATTAAGGGAGTAATTTATAATTCACTTAATCAATTTCAAGCTTTTTTTCTATGATTGGTAATACACGACAATAGAATCGGAACAGCTGAAGATTGGCAACAATTATTACGGTTTTGAATTAATGTCCATAAATACACTACTATCAACTTTGTAGCCTATGGCAATTATTATTTTTTCGTCGTAAATACAATTATTACTTAGCCTATGCATGCTATATTTATTTACTCTTACATCATACTACACAGAAACATCTGTTTTCTGTGCCTTACTCTTGGCTGGAAAGTTAGGCTACTCTTTGCTGATAACCGATCGTAAATTTACCGTGCACTAGGAAACGGAAATATGGAAGAAAACAATCAAAGCAATCACCTAAACGCAGCAAACAGACGTTTGATGAATTTCTTTGGTTATTTCAGAGGAATATAGAAGGGTCGTATGTCACACGCCCGGTAAGTTTTACTGTACTCGCATGAAAATCCCGCTCTCACCACTGGCTCGTACGGGAACTATCATGCTTGTCCGGTAAAACAGCACTTTCCGGTATAGTAACGTAAAATACTAATACCGATGGGGGGATGTACTATTGCCAGAGTAAAATGACTCGCCTTACCACGTCAGGAAAATTGTCGCCTTGACTCCCTCGGGAGCCTTGACTGTTCGGGAAATAATCTTACACTTTAGGCCTACTCCCAAAACACAAATAACTTATCTTGAATAATATTATATTATTAGGCCTTCATCATGTAATACGTGCAAATATCCGAAGTTTTAAACGACACTACTTTGTTGAGTTTACGAATCCTATCGGTGTTTCACAGTTCCTAACGACTTGTACCTGACCTGTACCGTGTATTCATTGCTCGTACCTCGTAAGTGTAAATTATGAGTTCTTTTTGTTAACCTTTTGGGATGTATAAATTTTAGAATGTAACAATTTTCTAATACGTATGGATGAAAAGAGTTGGATGACGAAGCGAGGATAACAACACGATTGATACAAGTTTATTTTATGTTTTGAGGCGGAATTAAAAGTCAATAATGGTTGTATTTTTCGTATTTTTTCCTGATTGCACCTAGGATTCACCTATGCATTTGCATTTTCTAAACCAGCGTTGACATCTTGAAATTTGTTTTTAAAAGTATTATCTACTGCCGCATTATGTTGGTATATGGTAAAATCTCATTACAATTAACATTTTTATTTGGATTTTTTGGTATTTTCTTTAAAAAAGTATTATTTTTTAAAAACGAATGTGTTGGAATATGTCAGAAACTTCTCTCCCGGTGGTCGGTCGCCATTACGTAAAGCTCCGAGGGGAACTTGCGCCGCGAGACGGCATCGCGGATAAGGGGGAGCTTGTCTTGTCTTGCGTTGCGTAACACTCGGTTTCACGTAGTGCAATATTTCAAGGGGCGAGTCGAAACCCTGTATACAAATTGGTCGTTATGCCAACATTAAATAAATAGAAGAGGATGATGCGGCCTGCTAAAGGTTTGTTGTTTATTAATTACGGAAACCCGTTTATTTTTTTCCTAACCGTTGTGCATTACTTCAATGGTGTGATATTGTTTTTGATTGGCCAAAAGTAATATAGGTTAGTGTTTAGTAATGAACACCCAGAAAATGTTCCGATTCTGCTGTCTAGTTTAGTATCTGGTCGGAAAGGGTGTTAGGCTACCTATGAAAAACGTAATATTTGTGTATCCCTCAACCTCAACTCCTTGACTCTTCTCAATACACCTGAACCCGCTGTTTGGCTCGTGTGAAGGAAAAAAATTAAATAAAGCCTTCTGGTTCATATTCTGCTTTTTTGAGTAAAGAAAATAAACCCGCTCGAATCCAAGAAAATACTTTTCTGGGTACTAACTTATTTGTATCCCAACCTACAGATTAGCCTGTACAAACCGGTGAAAACACGGCTTTCATTTTTTTTCACGTAAATAGATAGCGTTACTGAGTACGAATGATTTGTACGCATTTAATATCTAAAGCCCGGCACAGAATGAAGACAAGGATTACCTGTTTAACCATAACCCAATTACAGCAGGCGTCGTTGTGTTTGTTTGCGCTGTCGAGTGTTATATTTAGTTCTCCCTCCCTCCCTCCTCTTCGCTCTGTTCTTATCTCTCTTTATCGTCCCTCAACTCATGTATCCTCAGTATTTTTCTCTCTTAAGTACAGTATACAATCACAGTGTACAATTCTTGTACGGTTCGTACAGTATAATCTACTACAAAATAGCTGTAGCGTTACATATGTCAAATACATTTAGTCATGATAATAAATGGGTACTGTATGGGGTTTGGGGTTTTAGTAATTAATTAAGTGATTGTGAAACATGAGCGAATTTTGAATCTTGGGGAGACCTTTGAGAAGGATACTATTAGATTATGAATTGAACGCAAGTTTCAAGGT
Source organism: Flexamia atlantica (assembly GCA_035578135.1). NCBI lineage: Eukaryota > Metazoa > Arthropoda > Insecta > Hemiptera > Cicadellidae > Flexamia > Flexamia atlantica. Next base: position 24,369,206 of record JAQJVK010000002.1, read on the forward strand.
TCTTGTAACCTTATTCAGTCGGGATTCGTCTATTAGCCTTCAGAAATAAGTACAAAATTTGGTTTGCACATTTTTTAGAATTTTATCCTAGCGGAAGCCATAGACTGTCAACGGACAGATCCCCGATGTTATTACTGTATCTTAAAAGTCCATAGACCGCTAGTCTCCCAAACCTTAGTCATATCTAACGGTTCACTATGAGGTTGTACCCGAAACGTTTATTTTTGTTGAGGAGAAAGTTCGCAGTAGCGTTTATCGACCTTGTGGTCGGTTGCATGGGTAGCTGCGCTAAAATCTCGTGTGAGTGGAGAAAATATTATGTTGTCATATCAGGAGATGATCAGTATCGTCGATTTGTGTGCAAGAAAGTCTTCGGCAGTCAATTTGGTTAAACATCTAGATTTTCAAGAAGAAACACTATGAATTACAAACCCCTCGACGTGTAGGTTCTTCAGTTTAAACCTACCGAAACCATTTCGCTGCGGCAGTTGTCTTTGCTTATTAGGGCAATCGTACCTAACATTTTAAAGTTGTAGGGCGTGAATCCACAGTAAACAAGTAATCGTCTCCTACAGTTTGAGTTCCCCAATCCTAGGGATAAACGAACAGGATTATTGTAAAAAAGTTGTGCTAAAGAGTTGTTGTGCAGAGAAATATAGCCGTGGTCGAAGGTCCAAGGGGCGTCCAGTTGATTCTAATTTTCCTCATTGATCTTAAGATGTCTGCAGATTCATTATTGTTTTGTAATAATAACTATATTGCTAAACCATAGACTGTGTTTTACCTTTGACTATTTTCCAAACATTAATCACCTGTTCCAGTAAACTCATATATTTCTTATATTGAACCATTAAAAATGCTGTCGCATTCCAATAACTGGATTGGTACTGTAATCAAGTGCTTTCATTGTCAAGGGCCGTAACAAACAGCGCGGTATTTATTGCGATGTTTGCTCAGTCGTGTCATTGGCGGTATCGCGAATTACGTGGAAACCCGTGGAATGTTATCTCGGTCTCGAAGAACTGGGGTGGTAAACACGTCGCCGCGCCGGGAGGAATGCAGAATACACATGTGACGATACCGGGTGTCAGTGGGCGGTGACGTCACGGTGACTCACCGCGGTGATAACGCGACGGCGACAGTTCATTCATGATACGGTCGTCGCCGCCAGTGGCGCGCCGGCCGGCCACACAACACAACACGTGTAATGTTTTGTTGAAGTATCCGCGTGCAATTTTTCAATTCAAGCGGCTGCGAAGAGGCTTGATGAGATTGTTGTTCCAAGAATAATTTCAAGTAGATTTGTTTCACAGTTTTGATATTATGTCAAGTGGTCTTTGCAATCGATACTCGGAACCTTTGTAGAGAGTTGCAGGTGGTTGTGTATCAACTAGGGTTTGGGAAATTCCATTGCGTTTTTCATTGTGAATTATGTGTCGATTAACAATTTACATTATGAATAATCTTTTAAGTAGCAGTTGCGGAGAGATGATTTGACCTATTGCAATTCAGATTTATACTACACATATGTGATATAGGTTTAGAGAAAAGAATATTAGCACACAAGATTCATCAAGAAAATTGCGCTGGGTGGCTGTTCGTCTTCGAACTGTATTACGTATAGGGTTAACTAAACAAAGGACCTTCTATAAAGGCAATAAGGCAGCTGAAGAGCTTGTAGCAGCACCTTCAACGTCATGAGCAGAGGTAGTACTGAAATTGCTGAAGCTACAAAATATAATGCAGTAGGCCTAAAGATTTATCTCGTCTCATCTCGTCTAAACGCCATCGAGCGTTGAAGACACCAGAAAAAAATGTAATAAATAAACATTACCGAAATAGAAACTTCAAATTAGGTATCTGAAATTAAAACACAGGATGAACTTACTAGAAACGTGGATCACATAGGGGAGTGATGGAGTCGCAAATCTGCTTAACGCATGTGACAGTAAAGGATTAAGAGTTGTCTCGCGTTAGTGGTGCAATCCAGATGAGAAGTCCACTGTAGAGGCTGCGAGGGAGTTACAGAGCTGATTATTTGATAACTAGGGTCCTGATAGTAGCCCCCGTTACTGGAGCAAACCAGACGTGGAGCGTACTGTAGAGGCTGCGAGGGAGTTGCAGAGCTGATTATTTGATAACAAGGGTCCTGGTAGTAGCCCCCGTTACTGGAGCAAACCAGACGTGGAGCGTACTGTAGAGGCTGCGAGGGAGTTGCAGAGCTGATTATTTGATAACAAGGGTCCTGGTAGTAGCCCCCGTTACTGGAGCAAACCAGACGTGGAGCGTACTGTAGAGGCTGCGAGGGAGTTGCAGAGCTGATTATTTGATAACAAGGGTCCTGGTAGTAGCCCCCGTTACTGGAGCAAACCAGACGTGGAGCGTACTGTAGAGGCTGCGAGGGAGTTGCAGAGCTGATTATTTGATAACAAGGGTCCTGATAGTAGCCCCCGTTACTGGAGCAAACCAGACGTGGAGCGTACTGTAGAGGCTGCGAGGGAGTTGCAGAGCTGATTATTTGATAACAAGGGTCCTGATAGTAGCCCCCGTTACTGGAGCAAACCAGACGTGGAGCGTACTGTAGAGGCTGCGAGGGTGCAGAGCTGATTATTTGATAACAAGGGTCCTGATAGTAGCCCCCGTTACTGGAGCAAACCAGACGTGGAGCGTACTGAAGAGGCTGCGAGGGAGTTGCAGAGCTGGTTATTTGATAACAAGGGTCCTGATAGTACCCCGGTTACTGGAGCAAACCAGACGTGGAGCGTACTGTAGAGGCTGCGAGGGAGTTGCAGAGCTGGTTATGTGATAACAAGGGTCGTGAGAGTTGCCCTCGTTGCACAATGTTCTGACACGAAACGTGCCCCCCCTGACTCATACAACACCGCGCTACGCAATGCCTATTCTGAACAGCGAACTTTATGGCGGTAGATTGTATTTTAATTTAAATCGACCCAGTTTTGGAATGTTGTGTCTACAACAATGTCAGGGAGTATAGTTTATCACTCCCATTGTTCTGTCGAGTATTAGTTGTTGAAGCGGAACGTAATTTCGTTTTAGTTACCAGAGTACATGGCTGATGTCGGTCAGATTTTGTCGTGCGATGCAAAAATTACCTTCCTTTTGAATTTATTTACTTATTGTCGTAAACGCTACGGAAAGTTTGCGCAAGTTGTGAGGATTTTTCACTTACAATATTTAATGTAAAGTATGTAATAGTTTTTTCGTTTTTTTAGTTTCAACTTTTACACAGACGTTTTAATGTTTTCTTTTACTGCGCTCTACTTAACATTTGACCACGCTAACCAGTATTTCTCGCTGTTATTTGAAATAGTTAAAAGAAAAATGATTCATATTCTAAAATGATTGCTCTAGGCCCTAACTTAAATTCCAACAACCAATAACACCCTCCAGTGCCGGAAAGCAAGGGAGAGTGGACTGTGGACTGTGACGTCGCCAGTTCCGAGACTCGTGATGTCACCACCTCTCCCCTCCCCCCTCACCTGTTCCAAGGAGTCGCCGCCACGTCACGCACCTGCGGTCACGGACACCATCAGTTGACATCAGTAATACTTGAATCGAGTTTAAACTAAAACAGTATAAAATTAAAAGAAAACGTTCAAACTTTCTTCGCCTCTGTTTTGCCTTCTCGTGGCTCTGAAACTCTGGATCGAAGCTCTCACTCCCGTTGCGTTGTTGTAAGGCAAAATCAGACGGAGACCCTGGGAACGGATCCTCTAATTGTTACGCTAAGGCTATAAAGTTGAGGAACCCATAACCGATATTAATCTCAGTAGTTCTTCTCATATACTTTTTTATTTCATTTATTGCGCATCGCATTAAGAACGCCATTAAATCAAACAAAAACGCTCACTTCGAGCAGATCTCCGGGCCGGCAAACTAATGGCTCGTAAAGCTGAAGCTGAGTGGCGTAGCTTTGTTTACCTGGGAAACAATTTAGTTTGAATGGGTCTTGCCTTGTAATTATCAAATCATTTACGGTAACTGGGTCACCAATAAAATTTTAGCCGCGCTCCCTTAATTAAATGATTGGCGTCTACAATCTGTTAAAGTGTGATCATAGTAAGATGGGTCATAACGGAGTTGCTGACCGATGGCCAATATTCTTAAAAAAAACGACTATAATACTGTAATTGTTAATTCTACAATTTTTATACTATAATTTTAAAATGGTTTAAGCAATTAGACATTGAATACAATAACGTCTCTCTTCAAGAAGAGTCAGGAAAATTTTCTTGAAAATTCCCTAGTAAACTTTTTAAGAGAGATCTCGTAATTTTTTCTCTTATCAGCGTCAGTCAGTGTGTTAAGTGGAAATTAAACTTTATTCCCCCCACCCACATGCTTTGTTTAGACGCTTTTAAATCCTTGTAATGAGTGAGTAAAATATTATTTTGTCACCCTGCAAGAGTAAAGTGATTACTATGTCTCCCATAAAAGTAAACCCATAATAATAACATTGAAATCAATAATTCAAAAATCCAGCGCCTTCAAATTTCTATATATAGTCATGCATATATGTTGAGGTTCAACAGATTGCAGGTTCTAATAGCGAGTTTTAATCGCATAAGAATTACATTGACAACAATCAGGTGTAAGAACGTCTACGAATAAACGTGTAAGAATTTTTCAACAATCAGCTGATCGCTAGTGCATGAATGGTCTCAGCTACTCGGATGCAGGCACTAATAATTGCAGATCGAAACAATGGAATGGTTGTTTTTAAGTTAATTAACTATATATTTAAGGGTATTTATTACGTCTGGTAGGGGAAAAATGATATGTGTAGGTCGTAAAAATTGTCGCCCTCGGAAGCTCGGGCGCCAACATTCTAACTCGTGAGACAATGTTGTGCTTTACTCACTCAAACACAAATAACTATTAACCACAGGGGATAAAGCTAAGAAAGTCTCAATTCTTCATTTGTTTTTGCGTCTCACCTTTTTTCTTATTACGGTTGAGTTTATTTTCCACTTCATTATTTTACTTTAAGCATTGCAATATCCCATTTTTTAATGTAATTTCTGATTGTCCGTTCTTAATTGAGCGAAGATAAATTTGAATTAATAATTTTGAATCAATTAATAAAACTTCCTGAAATTGCTTTTTCATATATTCTTCAGTGTGACGCATCCATGTTTAATTTTGAAGCGAGAAAGTTTTTCTATCGTATATATTATCTATTCCTATCAAGTAACAGTTCACATACCAATGCCGTATAGTGATCGATAGTTAAGTCGGTATGCGGCTAATGTTTATTGTAATGTACGGGTGAGCTGTTTACTAATCTAAAATCTTCTTACGTAACAACTATTTCGGTTTTCTCATACATTTTTTTGTACAGTTTTGAGATTAGTCCAATGGATGAGGAAATAATTTCAGTTGTTGTCTCTACTTATCTTCATTGCTCGAAACACTTGTTGAGTAGAAACATCGGTAATTGCTTGCCTCTTTTGGATGTTTTGCTGGAACAGAAGTTATCGAAGTTTAGATCTCTAAATAAAGAAAGAACGTCTTTACCCAGCTGGGGTACCATTTATTTTCGAAATGTGAAATTGTATGATTACTTACTCCATCGTCTAGAGTCTAGAGATAGAATTATTTTTTTTATAAAGTACATTTTAGTGGACCTTATGTAATTATATGGCTGCAGTCTGGAGAGTACGTCCAAGAATTAAGCATGTAAGAACGTTGCAACAATCTGCTGATCGCTGATTTCGCTGGTGCATGAATGGTTGCTGCTACCCGGATGCAGGCGCTAATAGCAGAAAGAAACAAAAATATTTGTATTACTTAGTTAATAAAATAAATTTTTATGGTCAGGATATCAATTATTACAGTTGAGGGGAACATGTTTGATGTATTTCGAGAATAAGGCACATTGCACTTTACTCACTCAACACAAAAGTAACTACTGTTAAGTTAGTCATGCCGGTCTATCTTTATAATTTGATACTTTCTCTACGATGTTTTGTGATCCGTCCGACCTAAAGCAGAGTGCGACAAAGTCGTGTTTTTTTCACTATCCCGCCGCCACAGTGACAGCACAGAGTAAGGAGCGGATACTGTGGATATTTACAGAGTCCGCACCTTACTCTGTGGTGACAGTGACTCCGAGGTGTGCGGTCGGTCGTCGCTTCCGCCGCTGAAGGCCTCTCGAAGGACTCCTGCACGTGGTCCTTCGTCCTGTCCGCCGGGGAGTCCTTAGTTTTCCTCCCTTTCTCCCGCGTCCTTGTCGACACTTCCACGCTCGTCTCGCCGTATCCTGTTAAAGCCGTTTGTCCGTAACGACGATAAACTAGGAGATGGATTCCTGGTGGGAAACACCACGGAGACGATTGCGTTTTGAGTTAATCGAGGGTCACATTTGTTATCTAATTTGCACCCGGCCACCGGACCGGAGTCCGCCCGTGCCGCTGGACTCTCCTGTAGGATGAGACCAGCATGCACACGATAGAAATCTCTATTCTGATGTGCTCGCTGGATGGGACGGTGCAGGCGCACGCAGAAGTCTGGCCTGTGACTCTTAATATTGAATTCAGGGATTAGAAAATAGGCGGCTGTGAAATGAATCAATTGTGTTTGCGAACTAATCGTGAATGAAGTGTTCGATTGACTTGTTATGTTAAAGTTATCAAGGTTTAAACAATTAAAATAAATGTATACGAGCATCTAACATAATTCAGTTGACTCAAGTGGGAATTTAAACACATCAAATTGTTAATATTCGTGATTAGTATAATAATAGGTGAACCTATAGTATTAAAACCCGTCAGATTTTGATAAAAAAGGTTTTGTTGTTTTTTTTTGAGCGAAAAATGTAAATCTGTAAAATGAAAACCTCACGGTTGGCGAGGTAAAACATTAATAAGAAAGATTCTTTTAATTCTTGCAGTGCATTTTTTCTGAGATTGAATTAAACCGAAAAAAGCGTCGTCATACTCTGTAAGTGCACGGAGGCACGGCCCGGCGACCACGGCCGCCTCCGTCGCTACCGGAAGGGCAAGGCCGTTCCGCTGCCGCTGCCGCTACGCTGCAACACTGCAACACTGTCCGGTTGGTGTTCTGTTTGCCGAATATTATAAGGCAATTGTTTGATTTCAGACTTTCATTAAATTTTGATAGTTTTTAATTTTGACTTCCAATATATTTAGCGCATTAATATACTGGTTGAATTTTGTTCTTCTAATAACCACTTTGAATCTGCTTGCAAAAGAAGTAGGAGATTTGCTTTCTTCTGGTACGACCACCATTTCAAAAGGTGGTCGTAGTGTATAGTATATAGTTTAAAATGTAGGTGTATATTTCATTACCTACTTCCTAAACTAGATTATTACACACAATATTTGCGATTAGGCTCTTCAAAAAAAATAATTCATGTAAGATTTCGAGTATGTGAATATCGAAACCCTTGTACTGTGGGGCCTAGGCGTACATATCGCCACCTGTGAATAGGGGGAGGGGGGGATACAATCACGACATAACCTGTAAATGCCGAGCCACGATAACGAGAGAAACCGAGCGGCCGCACTTCCTCTTACACCAGCGGCAATTATCATATCCAGTCGTTAGTTATAAATCAATGACCCGATACAGATTATGTAATGATAATGATTTCGCCGCATGTGCGGTGGGGCAATGAAAGACATTTATAATGTTTCCTGTAAACGAAGGATCATCATAAATTGTAGCTATGTTAAGGTACGGATTTGACGTTATATCAGCTTGTGCCTTCTAGAGGTCTTAAGGCCTCACGCTATATGATTTGTCGACGGTCGTAATACGCTAGCCTTGCCAAAACTAGCGACCAAAAATTCTTTGGTCGTTGGCTAAAATATACTGGATTGATAATTAATTGGTCTCGAGATCTAGCCATATGTAATGTTTTATGACAATACACCGCCATAGCCCTGCGAGGCTTTTGAAACAACATTCCACAGTGCGATTGCCTAATGCTACAGATACAAAATTATTTGTGACAGTATGGTGGTTGCTACTGTAGTGAGGTCACTAAAGAACTTTTAGTATGGGACAGAAACGATGCAACCCGCAGAGCACCCCCGACGATAGCATGGGCTGACGGTTTGCGCCTTCAAATTTCAGTCCCACACTCGTGTGCTCACTACAGAATAGTATGCGTAACAAATACGTTGGGCTGAAGCACAAATAAACGAAAATATATAATCATTTATGCCTTAGCCACGCTGTGAATAAATTGTTCTGCCGCTAAAACATGTATTAAACACGCTGGCCCAGCGCTGAAGCATTTGTGATCACTCACTGCTACTCTACCACGACTGTAATAAAATGCTGGTATGGCGTTTGGACCGTATGTAACTATTTAGTGCGCTGGTTTGGTGCTACCGAATATGTAATTATCTGGTCGGGAACTAAAGCATGAGTGAGACAGTATCTGGCCTAGTGCTATAGCGTGTGACGACCAGGACCATATAGCTATATGGTCCTGGTGACGGCAATATCTGGCCTGGCGCTACAGTGTGTGTGACCAAATATGGATTGGCGATTATGTGGCCAGTATGTGGAACTAAAAGGCCCGGCAATACAACATAAATATATGTGTCAATATCCGGCCTGACGCTTCAGTGTATGTGACAGTATTTCGTCTGGCACTACAGCATGATCTGGGCTAAGTGCTACAGTGTGTGTGACAATATCTGGCTTGGCGCTACAGCATATGTGACAAAATCTGGCCTCGCGCTACAGTGTGCATGTGTGTGATGGTATCTGGCCTGGCGCTACAATGTAATAAGGGACAAAATCTGGCCTGGCCCTACAGTGTGTACAATATCTGGCCTGGCGCTTCAGTGTGTGTGTGAGACAATATCTGGCCTGGCGCTACAGTGTGTGTGACAATATCTGGCCTGGCGCTGCAGTGTGTGTGTGACAATATCTGGCTGTGTGTGTGTGTGTGTGTGTGTGAGGCAATATCTGGCTTGGCGCTACTGTGTGTGTGTGGACAATATCTGGCCTGGCGCTACTGTGTGTGTGTGGACAATATCTGACCTGGCGCTACAGTGTGTGTGTGGACAATATCTGGCCTGGCGCTACAGTGTGTGTGTGTGGACAATATCTGACCTGGCGCTTCAGTGTGTGTGTAACAATATCTGGCCTGGCGCTACAGTGTGTGTGTGTGTGTGATAATATATGGCTTGGCGCCACAATGTGTGTGTGTGTGTGTGTGTGTGTGTGTGTGTGAGGCAATATCTGGCTTGGCGCTACTGTGTGTGTGTGGACAATATCTGGCCTGGCGCTACAGTGTGTGTGTGGACAATATCTGGCCTGGCGTTACTGTGTATGTGTGATAATATATGGCTTTGCGCCACAATGTGTGTGTGTGTGTGTGTGTGTGTGTGTGAGGCAATATCTGGCTTGGCGCTACTGTGTGTGTGTGTGGACAATATCTGGCCTGGCGCTACAGTGTGTGTGTGGACAATATCTGACCTGGCGCTACAGTGTGTGTGTGGACAATATCTGGCCTGGCGCTACAGTGTGTGTGTGGACAATATCTGACCTGGCGCTTCAGTGTGTGTGTGACAATATCTGGCCTGGCGCTGCAGTGTGTGTAACAATATCTGACCTGGCGCCACAGTGTGTGTGTGTGGACAATATCTGGCCTGGCGCTACAGCATATGAACTGTATCTCGCCTGGCGCTCCAGCAATGTTACAATATGAATATTTTCCCTGGCGCTACAGCTTATAAGACAATTCCTGACCTTGCACTTCAGTGTTATTTACACGGCCCCCCAAATCCTGTACGTTGGCCTGGCGCTGCAAGTTCCTTGAAATTGGCTAATTATAAGTTCCTAAATCTGTTTGACTTAATATGGTGGATTCCCAGGGGGAAGAAACGAACAATGGATATAATCCTTGTAATCCTGGGATTAGGATATCAATTTGCTGAACGGACGGACAGACGGGCGGTCACTGGTCAGTGGCTTCGGCTCGGTAGGTAGGGTACGGAGGTTGGCAGCAGTGGTCAGACAAGTGCGGTGTGGCGGCGGTCTGTGTGGCTGCGTGTGCGACGTTGCCACATCGCCCTTGGCAACCGCGCCTAGCCGCTCCACTGTCAACATTCGTGCCTCGGTGCCTGTCTAGCCGAGCTAACCTTCGGCGTTTCTTCTATTCTCTATGATTCTTTTGTTTACTCAGTGATCACCATTGAATTTATTCCTGTCAATGATAATTATCTATTGTGAATTTCTTCCGAATCTGGCGGAGGTGGCCCCGTAGAATGTGCTATTGACCATCAGTGTTGACTTCATGATTCGTAAACAAGTTTAGAGAATATGTTTCCTGAATTATTAAAAAAAAATTAGTTCCGCGGAATTAATAAAAGATTGAACTTTTATTAATAACCAGTTCAAACAGACAATTAATTAAGAAAAGGAGTTCCCAGTTGGATTTCTTTTGTTTTTATATACAGTATTTAAAAAATCTACACTAAAGTTGTGATATTGCAGTTAGTGGCTTGGTTGGGGGGAGGGGTACGGTCGTAGATACACATAAAATAAAACGTGTTCTATGTATATTTATGGGTACGGTGCGCATCCACTTGTTGCGAGTTTGCGTGTGTGAGTGACAGCAATATAAAATAGCTGTAAGTAATTTTATTTGCTATACAAGTAATTGTATAGCTGACTTTTGCTACATATTTGTTAAAAATGTCTTACGGCAATAAAGATTTGATTTGATTTGATTTGATCCCCTCGAACTTGCGTGTTTACCAAACCTCCTAAGGGGTAGTTTCGTTGTGACCATCCCCGTACCCCCTTATAGTATATTTAAAAAAGTAATTTTGGGTATGCCACTGCATACAGTTAATTATACAGTAAGCCATCTGTCTAATACAGTAAATATAAATTTCTGTATACAGTAAATCAGGGCGTCTACTGGTCTTCCAACCCCCTCCCCCCCTCCCCAACTACTCCAAAACTCCTCCCTTTTCCTGGAAAATCCACCAGTTACAACTAACACAGTTGCACTTTACACTTTGATCTTAGCCGTTTCTCCTGTTTTCTTTGTCACAGTTCTACAATTAGCGATCATTAGTTTTCATATCGTTCAAACAGAACAGTTTCCTTACTAAATACTACCCTAGAATGTGTTGTTGATTGTTATTTTTGCACTGTCACGCCTTATGTCATTGCCATGCCTCAGAATGCCACTGTTGTCATGCAGTCCATGTCCAATGCCGCTGTTGTCCACCGTGTGTCCTCCGCCATCCGGCCGCCCAATATCATGGCCGATTAGTTCATCGACCTCCGCTCCGAGCTTTCCCATCGCTCATTGATTCCTCCTTTGTTATTTATTGGACTTAGCTTCCTTATTATTTTCCTTAATATTCTGTTTAAAAATAATTTTCATACATAAGGTACGAACTGTAAGGCCCTAACTGTGTACGACGCAAACGATTCACTGTTGAAGGTTTTAATATTGACTTTCGACTAAGTAATTTTTATCGGGTTTGGTAATTCTTCTAAGAAATCATGCAGCATTCTTCTTTGAAGAATATGCTGTAAAACTGGAATAGATCAATGCATAGTGCTACAGAAGGGAACTAATTACATAGTGCATCTACAAATAGAAGCGACTAGGATTTTCAGTTCGACGAAAAAATCTAGACTTATTCTAAATTAAAATTGATTCTTAACAAAATATGTATAGTGGTAATAGAGTGGAGCCTGTGACATTGAACTGCCAATCGAATAAAACAATATTTTAACACTATCGACTGTTTGATTCGCGGTAATGCGGGTGACACGGCGTTGTGGGGCTCGATCCCCATGGCAACACGGTGCAGTTTACATAACAGTGAATCACCGAGTGCAACCTTTGCGTCATTACGACATCGACACCCCGACTGTCTGACCCGACCCGGCCCCGCTCCCACCCACCGCAGCACGACACTGCCGCTGCGACTACGACATCGACACCCCGACTGTCTGACCCGACCCGACCCGCTCCCACCCACCGCAGCACGACACTGCCGCTGCGATTACGACATCGTCACCCCAACTGTCTGACCCGACCCGGCCCCGCCCCAACCCACCGCAGCACGACACTGCCGCTGCGACTACGACACCGACACCCCGACTGTCTGACCCGACCCGGCCCCACTCCCACCCACCGCAGCACGACACTGCCGCTGCGACTACGACATCGACACCCCGACTGTCTGACCCGACCCGGCCCCGCTCCCACCCACCGCAGCACGACACTGCCGCTGCGACTACGACATCGACACCCCGACTGTCTGACCCGACCCGGCCCCGCTCCCACCCACCGCAGCACGACGCTGCCGCTGCGACTACGACATCGACACCCCGACTGTCTGACCCGACCCGGCCCCGCTCCCACCCACCGCAGCACGACGCTGCCGCTGCGACTACGACACCGACACCCCGACTGTCTGACCCGACCCGGCCCGCTCCCACCCACCGCAGCACGACGCTGCCGCTGCGACTACGACACCGACACCCCGACTGTCTGACCCGACCCGGCCCGCTCCCACCCACCGCAGCACGACGCTGCCGCTGCGACTACGACACCGACACCCCGACTGTCTGACCCGACCCGGCCCGCTCCCACCCACCGCAGCACGACGCTGCCGCTGCGACTACGACACCGACACCCCGACTGTCTGACCCGACCCGGCCCCGCTCCCACCCACCGCAGCACGACGCTGCCGCTGCGACTACGACACCGACACCCCGACTGTCTGACCCGACCCGGCCCGCTCCCACCCACCGCAGCACGACGCTGCCGCTGCAGTTTGTGCCGGCGTTACTCTCAAGCTGAAGCCTCAGCGTTGTATAGAGCCATATTTTGTCATGTTAAATATATTTTTTAGATGGGTGTCCTTTAAAAAACGTTCCAGGCCTCTTAGGCATACAATATTGATTGATTTAGAAAATGACCCTACGTGAAACTGAAGATGAACAATACCTCCCTAATCACCTACAGACCTAGAAGCTATTTTTCTTGCGTCACAAGTTGCCAAGTTTGGTTGGTTTTCAATTTTTAAGGGTAAAACGGACTTGTTTTAGGCAGATAGAAGTGTGTATGAATGTTTTTTGCCAGTACAAATAAATTATTGATCAGCCTAGCTTTGTGTGCAATTTTTTATACTATTCTTCCATTAATCATTATCTGAATGTTTATGAAGTTAATTATTAAGTGTCACTACCCATCCCCTTACCCATCTCTAGAGACGGCCATGCTGGTACTGAAGTAAAAAAAATTGGGGGGGATTTTGAATAATTTCTCTTTCTACCATCAACACTCTTTACATTAAAAAAATCATAACATTGAAGGATTGTATTGAGTTTTTCATTAGTAAGTTGGTTTTAGAACGGGATGTTTGTTTGTTTTCCTACACCCAAACATAAATCAATTGCAGTGGTGGACGTCATCCCAAAAACACTTGCTAGTTCCATTCAGGTGGTTCTAATTGGGTCGTGTAAAAATTAATTTGATTTGCGCAGGTATGACTAAGATAATGATAAGCGTTCATTCAGAACAAATTGCTTTCGTATTGAATTATATTAATGACTCATGATTCAATAAATTAATCGTGAAGCAATTGAAGGACAAAGGTTTCCATATAAGGTTATGCATGAGGCTTTCTGCATAATGTTAGGTATAAGGTGTTTACCTGAAATACCTTGGCATGGTATGACTTTCTCTAATTTTATTTTATCAAAATAGGGCTTTGTTTGTGTTGGAATCTTGAATTTCAATGTCACTCACTCTTGTACCATCAATCTACTGTCTGATGGTCTGTATGAATTCCTGTTAACCTAATTAAAATCCACTGTTCTGCAGGTTTACACTTTTTGCTATGACTTTTTTATATGAAAAATTTTATTGCTTCAAAAACAGTATTTGTGCTGAACCAAGAACTATTCATTTCCCCTCTTTTCCTAGCACCATGCATACATTAAGCCCAAACTTACTTTTGAGTAAACCATAAGTTCGACACACATGAACCCTATAACTGAATGAAAGGTCTCGGTGAGAAAATCCCAGTTTTAAGTATTTGTTTTTTTAATAGAATTTTTCCTAAGGGCAAAAATATAAAGAGAAGGACTGAATAGCTAATGCATTTACTTATATTTACATACAATACAACTATTTGTTTACTTTGTCCCAGCGACACGGGACGTGTTTATTTGGCACTAGTATCAGCTAGTACTAGTGATGGGCAATTGCAAGATGTTTCGGTTTTCGAATGAATTTCATTTTTGAAAAGTTCCGTTTCGAGTGCTCCCGATGATGCAATCGAATGAATTCATTCGAAATAATCCATGCGAACGCTGCTTTTAAGTTAATAAAATCTGTTTATTCTGTTCCATTACAATATTTTACGGCAATATTTTTATTTGTAAACTTTGACTTTAGTTTATTTGTGCAGTAAATGTATATATATTGAAGAGATATGCATTCATTTTGTTGGTTTCTCATAACGATGTATACAAAATTAATACTTATTGTCTTTGTCTATTTCGAATGCACATTTTGAATGCAGAATAACTCTTCGAAAACATTTCGAATGGAAAAAACAATCGAAAAGTTTCGAATAGTACATCTCGCAATCGCCCATCACTAACTAGTACTATTTTCATCCAAAAGAATGACTTTTTAAGATTATTTGATTGAACCACCAATCATTTTTCTAAAATTAAAAATCAGTTAATATTTTTTTATTTCCAGACAGGTTAAATTCATTTTCTAGTGAATTGAATGAAAAATTTGTTTGATAAAGTGGTACTTTGTATTAAAACCGAAACGTTGAAATGAATTTGCAGAGAGCTTGCCTAGATATTTCACTCATTTTTTAAAATAGATATAATAAAAAAATAGACATAAAAATAGACATAAAAATAGACATTGATATCATGAGACATAATTAGTAGTGTAAAACCATCTCTTCAATCGCAATTGGTAAACTTGAGTAATGTGTATAACGCAAATTATCATTACCGAATGTTTATTACCCCCGACTAAGCATGACCGACTGAGTTCAGTTGTATCAAGCCAAAACTCCCATATTCTGCTTCTGTAATAGAACATTAAGAACATAAACGCTTAAATTATCATATTGTAGTTATCTATGGTTTTGGTTTTTTCCTTACAAACTTTCATTACTTAATGATATTATGTGACTCAAAGACCAATAAACCCAAAACCTTTATACCCATTACATTTTTCCACTAACATATCGTAATAGAGGAAGACCTGGTCTTTTTTCTGTTAGAGGACCCCAGAGCTTTCGCCCACCTTGCCCCCACCCCTTGGACTTGAATAAACCAAGTACAAATGAGATGAACTTCAGTATTAACATGTGACATATCCTCTATTTTGAACTCAAAAACTAGTGATATATATTACTGATGAAATTTTTGGAGGAGTCGCTCCAACAATTGATGTCCTTAAATGTTGTTTTATAACATATTTTTTATAACTTTTATTATCCCGCAGTGTTGTACCATTGTTTATTCAGCTATGGTGTTGTGTTACAGCCACATCACACGCACCACGACATGGGAGGATCCGCGCAAGACGATAGCGGCGCAAGTGGCGAGCCAGCAACAGCGCAGCGCGGAACTGCTCAACACCCCCCACCCCGCCGCCGCTACCTCGCCACAGCCACCAGGTATTAATTAATACCAGTTAAAATATGGTCACTCTTTTAAACTAATACATACAATGTAATTCACAGGACTTTAACATGAAACTTTAAGTAATTAATGTTAAGTAAATAATGTAATTCCCGTTAGCATGTCAATCTTGAAAATATTTTCAATCTTGTTATTGATGGAGTTATTCAGCAGAGTTGAAAACAATTTGTATCAATGTGGATTAAAGCAGGGCAGAGTTAGGGAAAGCCTCAGAGTATTTGGAAGACATAAACAAACAGCTGTAATAATTTTTATGTTGCTTGAAAATTCAACAATTCAATTCTTTATTGAAAATGTTTTAACCAAAACTGAAAATGCGAAATAAACAGCCAAGGAGCAGGATGCTGATATTGACACCACTGGGTAATTAAGTGTTGACATTAAAGGACTCTTGTACCGAGTAATAGTAAAAGAAAGGGCAGTTAACAGTCGGAATAATCTAACAATTTTACATCATCCTTTTCCTTATTAAAGGATGCTGTCTGACATGATAGACAGAAAGGTGGTCCCAACAACATTTTAAGACGCAGAAATTCAACCACTTTCAAAGAATATGGTGATGTTTAGTTCCTTTATTACTCAGCTTCATAAATCCTTTTAACATTTTTAGAGGTAAGTTCTTAAACAAATATTGTAGCCCCAGGCCATCAACAAAATGTCCATTTAAAAATCTGGAGAACAAGCTGCAATGAGCTGACCAAATGAGCTCCACTGAGAAAAGCACCACTTGACCCGAGCTATCCTGTGTGTGTGCAAACTTATGGCATGAGTCCGAAGGAATATGAACTTGTTAGCTTGGGTGAAGACCAGTTGGAAGTTTAAGGGTAGGTGGCCAGTAAAAGAAAAATTATCATTAGAAATTTGTTGATATCGAATAAGTTATTTAAAAAAATCTTATCGCCAGTTTTATGATTGATTCTTTGAAAGTGTGATTGATTAAAATGTGTAGGGCTATGGAGTATATTTATGTTAAAGGGAAGTCATTAAAGGGAAGCTTTGTTTAACCAAAACTTTTTTAAACAAAAAGAACATTTTTTAAGCTTTCTTCTTGATTCTCAAATTACTGTTGTATCCAGGTGTATTTTATTCACTCGGGATAATCGTAAGAAACACCAAATCATAATTTAGTTTCACCAAGGTGTACAGATGTTAATTACGGTGAGAGGAGTGATTAGAAAGGAGGTTCAGAGCATGGCAAGACGAGACAATATTGCGCAAATTTCTTCTAATTAGCATCCGTCTACTGGTGTTAGGTATCAGAGCATGGCAGATCCACTTCAACCACAATAATAAATGGCCTGTGTTAGGATTTATAGGCTGGAACATAATTTGTTCCTTTTGGTTCTGATAATCTCTGTAATGATTATTGATAGTTTATAAATGCATCATTAAGAAGTAAGGCCCAAATTGCAGTCGAAATCGGCGAAAAGCCCACTTTTACTTTATAACACTTTTTGTAACCTTGGAGTGAGGCCTGTTCACACAGCTCACAGTAGTCAGAGATAAGAGCTTCTGGGGTTAGAAAGTTGAAGATAGTTTGAAATTCAAAGAAAGTTTCCGTCAATGACTGAGTGTTTAACTGTGTGTTGCAGCGAAGGGCAACAGTCCTGCCACCAGTCCTGCACCCCTCGGCCCCCTGCCCGAGGGTTGGGAACAAGCCGCCACCCCCGAGGGTGAGATATACTTCATCAACCATCAAACCAGAACCACATCTTGGTTCGACCCTCGGATACGTAAGTTATATTGCATTTCTGCAATCAAACAAAAAATCCGAAAAAAATGAATATTGGTGCTTTATAAAATGAGCAGTTTTTTAAATTGATGTTGATCCACCAAAGCTGTCTAAGCAAATCCATAACAATATGTAATCAGCAAACAGTATAACAAAGCGTGGATATTTACAATATCTCGAAACTGTTGAAAGCTATATTGGCTGCCATTTGCTTCCTGAGTACATTGTCATTAGTTTCCATTGTTTTTATGACAGTTTTGGAAACTTTCCTCCCATGAATACATAAAGTAAGCGAGGAATGAGTTAATGATTAGCATTGTATTTTGTTGAAAGCCCCCCCTTTGTTATCAGTTTTTTAAAACTACTACATGACCAAATATTTTTGACTCTACTATCGTGTTATTAAAAAAAAATCTTTCCAAATTTTGTATTACAGACCTGCTTTATTATTCTGTTTTAAGTTCTTGTAATCTATTCAATTCCATTGTCTAGGTTCAAAAGAGCAATAAAACATTTATAACTGGAGGGCAATCATGAAGTGAAAGAGCTGAATAGTAGCGTGTGTCTATCCAATATGTTGTGCTACGGCAGTAAACGTTTCCCCCCATCCATAATTAATTCAAATAATGAAGGGCCTCAAGTGTTCAATTTTACATCTATTCTCTTTATAAAAAAGAAAACCAACAATATTAAAAATTACAAGTCTGATAGTATAATAAAAAAATGTTATTGTCATATGGCTTATAAGATTTTCTTCAAATCTTCTTATTGAATTTTTGTCTTCTCAAAAAGGGTTTTTTTAACACTTGGTGTTTCTGTATAACATCAAGCTTTCTGGTGCTAATTCCTTGCTCTGTATCACAATTTCCTTCCTCTATTTAATAATGCAGCATATTTTTTCTTCTTTTAATGTGAACATCAATTTATATGTCTTTTTTCTTTTATTTATATGGACATTAATAGTACTTATTTAAAATGGAGGTATCAAAAATCAAATTCCCGAAGAGAAAGAAGTTTCTAGGCCATGAAGTTTCTGGATACAATCTGGGATTCGAGCCTAAGTCCTCTTGAACCACAATTAAAGACACTAACCACAATAATAAAGATAGGGTGTCTATTGGTCCTCCAAATCCTCCAAGTCCTCATTTTGAAAAAGGTCCTCTTAAAGTTCTTCTTTTGACTTGAAAGTCCTCAAATTTTTTCAGTCTGTTAAAAAATTTTGAGTTTTAAAACATTTTTATTCGACTTATGAGATGTTGCAAATGTACTGCCGAAAACAAGAATTTTGGTGCCATAATATTTATTGTTAACTTGACAAGTTTTTGAAAACCCTTAAGAATTATGTATTGGTCTTACAATATGACAAAATCACGTTTAGATTATTGTTTTTTGCCATTGATTTAAAATGATATTTTCCATAAACAACACCATGCCAACAAGTATCGCTGAGTCCTCCAACATTTTGAAGGGTCCCCAAAAGTCCTCCTCTTCACTACATTTGACACCCTTAAAGGTGATGTAACTTTGAAGTAATACATGCTGCTTCCCAATTATTGTGTAATGCAGGTGAAATAATTTAATTTTAGAGAATTCTGTTTGTATTAGGATCAGACGGTACCGAATACTGTACTCTGGTTGCTGAGGGCAATTAAAATAAACTCAGAAAAAGTAATCTAGGAATTCCATATTAAGTTTATCATCTGATTGACATAAAGGAAGTTATTTTGTAATCGCCTTAGTTAGAGTCAATGCTATAACATGTGCGGTGATGTTGCAGCCGCTCACCTGCAGAGGACGCCGGCGGCCGGGGTGCTGCTGCCATCAGGGGCCGGCTCGTGGCTGCCCCAGGCCTCCGTCGCGCAGTCCTCCATCAGCCAGCAGAAGCTGCGGCTGCAGTCGCTGCAGCTGGAGCGCGAGCAGCTCAAACTGCGCCGCCAGGAGATCATGCGACAGGTGCCTGTTTGGTTTTCCGACATTAATTATACTCTGGCGGAGGTCAGATGGCCGCTGGGAGGTTAGGGGTACTTCCCACTACACAATTAATTTCTGTTGTGTAGGCAAAGGGTCGCCTTTTTTTCTAGCGGCCATCCAACATCTGCCAGAGTTTAGGGTTATTTTTAAGCTCGGTTGAAGAGGTGGCTCATAAAGTCTTTCGGTCGCTTAAAAATCGCAAAGTAGGAACTGCAAGGGGTCTGATTTATAGGTTTGGGGGTGGTAATTTTGTTTTCAGCACAGTGATTCATATTAAATTTCATTTTTGATTTTTTGCCAGTGGGATGCTTATTTAATAGTGGGACTATTTATAAAGAGTGGGAAATCTGCATATAGTTCAGGTAAATGTTTCTCTATTAATTTAATGAGCTAATTACATTGTGTTCAAATGGCCAAAGTCAAAATCTCTACTAGTCACACAACTTTACAATGACAGTTAAGTTCAGCTGTAGTAACAGGTGACAGATGTCAATGTATATCTATGACTGTAAACTATAGTATTCTTTGGTAAAAGTGATGGCAATTGATTACAAATTTTGTTTCAAGCTTTGTTAAAGAAAACAGGAAGTTATTGACACTATATTATGGGTGTCTAGAAGGAAGTTGAGGCCTCTTGCACTTTTGAGCATGGTCGTTAGGAGAATTGTTAGAATGAAGTTTTTTTTTGTATTTGGTACTACAGTAGAGTCCCACAAACCCGGACTAATGTGGACCGAACGGAGTCCAGGTTTGTGAAAATTCCGAGTTATCGGGAAATGAGTAAAAATAAGAATAGTTTCTGTTATTTCTATAAGAAATCATTTATTTATTGCATAGTAAGAAATAAAAAACTACATTATCAGTTACAAAAAAACTTAAAGAAAAACCAAAACTGTTTTATATGTGTCACACCGTGCTCTGGCCTTGAATCTCGGTGCACTTTATTGCTCTGGCAGGCTTTCCGTGTTATCCAGAATTCCGGGTTATCGAAGTCCGGGTTTGCGGGACGCTACTGTATGAATTATTGCTATTTTTATATTGATGATAATGTATATTGAAAAAGCGCTCTCGGTTTGACGGAACAAATGAAAAGCTTTGAAAAAGAAACGTTGAGGGAAGAGTTAAAAATTCCCAGTCTTCAGAAATGCTCCTTGTAATGCTCTCTAGGTCCTAGTCCTGACAGTAACCTTATTATACGTTTCTGGGGGAAAAACCCTCAGTGCTGTAGCTGTAAAAAATTCTGTTATTTTCAAATCTCAACCTGTATAGAGCAAAAATTTGTCAAAACCTAAGTCAACTCTACTTTTATTTATAAGTGCTTTGATTTGATCATAAACCATTCAAAGTTCATTTAAATCTTACATCTCAGTTCTTTTTTATTAAAAATTATTTTTTACTCTGAAGATGTTGGCAAAATGAACAATTTTTGTTGTCAAACCATTATTAACAAAATACTAAGTTTAGTTTATTTACAGAATCAAAATAAATCGTTGCAAACTAATACATTTGTACACCTTAATGATATAGCCTAAGATTGAGTGTTTGTTGCATGCTGGTAACTCTCAATATTTTTAAATTGATCAGTACTTGTAGATTATCCCTATTGGCTGGGTTTATTAGAGTTAGTAAGCTTTAAAAACTTCACTGAAATTAAAATCAAAATAATTCTGTTGAATTGACATGATTACAATCAACACCAACAAACATACAGATAATATTGGTAAACACAATGATTATTTATCCATTTTCAAATAATCAGGACCTCCATTATCACCATTAGCTGGGTTTACAAGAGAGAGTAAGCTTTAAACTCTTCACAGAAATTAAAATGGGAATAATATTGTTTTATTGATATGATTACAATCAACAAACATACAGTTTGGTAACTATGAAACGTTATTACACTGTGACTTTCTTGAGCCAGGCCGCAGTAAAGTGCCGTGCAATGCCCGTGACTGGGCCACTGTCAATGTGAATGACTCCTGTTAAACCATGCACCGGCCGGGTTCAACCACCAACAATAGCCAATCCTTGACACATTCCTCTTCCCTCATCACAATCACAGTACACCTGCAGTTATTTCATATTGTGTTTCATATTATAGTGCCATAGCCACTAAGAAAATACACTAAAAAAACTTGGACATCTTTAAAGCAACATGCCCTTGTTTTTAGTTAGTTGAGAGAGGAGATCACTGTTCCTATTTATCATTCGTGTGCTTTTTGCCAGTGATGTCTTCAGATTCACCAAATGTTCTCTGGCATCAATCACCTCTTTTAACCTGGTGTAGAGTTATCCTAAATCAAGTGTCAAATAATTATATATTTGACAGTCATTAGTTTTTGATTAGATCAATACTTTGCAATGGTTTGAAACATTTTATTTAAAATAACACCAAATATTCTATAATCCTGTTCGAAATAAGGAATTGTAATATAGTATTACAGCATTTCTATTTGTTTAGGAGCAATTTTGTAATTTCCTTAAGCACCTCTCGTTTTTCTTAATTTAATTCAATTCAATGTCACATGTAATAAGTAAGTCAAAGGCAGTACAATCGAATCGTCTTGTGTCTTGTGATATTTTAATGGATAGTTTTCATTACTTATTTTATGGCTTCTCCATCTTTTGCTCGATCTTATACTAATTCAATTTTAGTTCATATACCACATGATTTTAAAATTACGATTTTATTTGTTTGCAGAGTTTATATGATTTGAAATAGGCTAATATCAAGACAATGACTAATGATCATTGCTGTCTGTGATAAGCAATAAGCATTGCTTATTTTTCTCCTTTTTGTATTCCTTTTGTAGCCTGTAACTAAGAGAGGGCTCCAGTTCCGCACGACTCCCTGCTTCTCCCAATGTGAACTTCAACTTTGGTACAGCCTCAACCACTCAAGCAAAATAATTCATTTATAGCCTACCAGCCGATGGTAAACCCGCTTCACTGTGTTATATAAAAAGTTGTGAAGGCTTCAATCGAAGCTCCAAAGGAAGTCATATGGAAGAATTGAGCATTGTAACATACAATCTTTTGTATAATTATATTTTCTTTATATTTTCATGTTTCTCCAAATATTTGAGAAATTCGAGGGTGGCATATTTGGTGATGGCAATCTATTTTTTTCCTCTCAAACAGCAAATATTTTGCATTTCCTCCTTGGATTTCTTTGATATGCAATAGCTACTAATGTTGTTCATCTTGTCATCTTGCTTATTAACATTCGGGTGTTTGTTATAAAATATATTTACTTCGCAGTTGTATCCTTCATGGTCCAGATGAACAGCTTGCACAGTTGGTTGATTTAAATCAGCTTCTTTTTCATTCCTTTTTCGAAGGTTCTCCATTCTTCCTCTGTTCTGGTTGTTTCTTTCATAAGCCTGTCTGTCCGTCTCACTTTCTGTTAGAATCTGCTGTGAAAATCTTTCTCTCTCTTTGACATTGTTAAGCTGTCCGGGGTGTCCGGGGGTTAGATTTTCTCAATATTGCTACGAATTTTCTTATAATACCCTTAGATGCATTTTTTTTCTTCCCCCATTTAATTTCTTCATGCAATCTCTCGTATTTGCGTTGAGATACGCATCAGAACTTTGCGACGGGATTACAAAAGTTCTCTTGTCCGCTTCGGCATTTCTCATCTTATTTTTAATCATCTTTAGAGTTTTAAACAAAAGAATATGGATTTTATTGCACTTTATGTTCTTCATAACATAACCTTACTTTAAAAATTTACAAAATAATTAAAAACTTAAATAAAATTGTAGGTGCTGCATTCTGTTGGTAACCATTCGTAACTATTTCAAATTAAACCATATGTTTTGATATAAACAAATAAAACACAAATTTCTTCCAAAATCCTTGACATGGGTCCCTTTTGGGTGATCCTATGCCTAAGCCCTGAAAGATATCAAAGTCCAACCATTATAGTGAACATGTTGAGATTTTCCAAGCTTTTTATTTAACACCAAGATCAAGGGTCTATGACATGTAGTTTACACGATGTATACCAACACACAACTCTCTTTATATATGTAATTAATATTGATTGTGGCAGGGGTTAATTTCAGCCGGAGCGGAATTTTCTTTTTAGGATACCGGAGCGGAGCGCGCGCCACCATTTTTCTGGCCAAGCAATTTATCAATACTGTTAAAACGATTTTTATCAAAGTGTACAACTCTTTCCAATTTGGAAATTACCTAAGTCAACTTTACAACTCTATTTTCCTATACATCGTTTCATGCATGGTAATTGGTGGTAGCTTTTTTAACCTCTACTCTTGATACTTCAACTTGAGATCGGCTTTAATCAGTGATGGTGGAAATATACTATCGTCGATCAAGGGCAAATCCAATCCTGGGCAATACAAGCGTATGCTTGGTGCGTTCAGCATTACTCGTTTCTAAGCCATTCTTATAAGGTCTCATACGGTAAAATAGTTCGTCAAATGTTGTGAAAAGTCAGATGTGCGTTCAAAGATAGCAAATCCCCACCATGAGTCGTGAGTGGCGCTAATGCATGTAGCGCTGGAGATCACAACCTACACGATTACTATGGCATTAGTACACTCTAGCCGCGACAGGGCAAAACCTAGCTAGCGCTAAAGTGAACACGAGCTAAAAATTACACAGAGGTCATAACGTTAAAAAGGCACCAAATTAATTCGCAATTTATGACAAATTTCTGGGGAGGGCCACTGGACCCCTGTCATGGTGGGGGTTTTTCAATATCTCCCGGCTGCCCGGTGTGTCATAGCTCCGGCAGTTTTTTCTTTAGAAATTAAGTCCTGGATTGTGGAGAGAATAAGATTATCTTGCGATTCCTGTGAGCACTTATTAAATTCTGCAATCAGTAAAATTTTTAAAGAATCACACAAATTGATATATTTGCAACTTTTTTACAACCAAACCAAAAGTGATATCAACAACCAAACCAAAAGTGATATCAAGATGCTGCTCACCGGAATTGCTTGATAAAATTTTGCTGTATCGAAAGAGCTATAAATGGAAGATTTTTGTTGAGTGGTAATGGCTGTTCCGAATTTGAGAGTTAACATTGGTCTTATGGGAGGAGAAGGTAGAAACGCAACATTTTTTGTGACTGGAGCCTGCTCCTATTGACTAGGCCTAGTTTATACTAAATAGTTTTAACAATATCCAGCATTACAACATTGAAAGGCCAACAACATTTCCTTGCGTCTTACTACAATATTGACTGTATCCATTCCACCTAAGTATGCTAAGCGATAATCACAAATTCTTATTCTAATTTTGATTTTGTGGTGTGCAGCAAGAGCTGATGATGCGGCAGAGCACGACGGACTCGGGGATGGACCCGTTCCTGTCGGGGCTGACGGACCACGCGCGGCAGGAGTCGGCCGACAGCGGGCTCGGCATGGGCAACAACTACAGCCTGCCGCACACGCCCGAGGACTTCCTCGGCACCATGGACGACAACATGGACGGCGTCAGCGGTCAGTCCCTTCTGCCTACACTATACCTGGCTGCTGTTCATAAACATGGGGTTTCTTGACTAAATCCCCTGAGCTGCCACCATGTTTTAAAAATAATTAGGAAATAAGAATTTTGAAAATTATTTGAATCTAACTCTATTTAAACCCAAAACAACGTCTGACAATAACATCTGATATACTTGGAAACACAAACTAATCATTTGATAATAATAATAATGTACAGACTTGTTGCAACAGAAGGTCAAAGTTCATAAGCCGAAAAATATAGAAACAGATATTGAAAAAATCTATTTATGGTATCTAAACGGAAATTTCCAAAGATATTGATTTGAAACCTCCACCGATTGTTGCTGGGTGGTAAATACTTCATTTTGATTGGGTATTAATTCAGCAGCCATCTTTTATTGGATACAAGATAATTTTTAAAAATATGATTGTAGTGTTGTGACACATTATTACAGACTAGAATTTCACACTGATAACAATGGCCCAATCCCTTTTAGAAAATATTGTTTTGCTCCCGAGTTATACTCAAACTCTTCCCTTTACATTCCTTATGGAGGCTTCCAAATTAATCTATTTTTTTACTCCGGTTCTAATCACACCATGATGATCGTTTTGGTCTTAAAAGATCCAGTGATTTAAAGGCTTTGATTTGAACTGTTGATCATTTAAATACGACCGGTCAGAGAAGAGTTATTAATTAGTCTGTAATAATGTGTCACAACACTAAAATCATGTTAAAAAAATCTTATATCCAACATGCCGGATTCAAAATGGCGGCTAAAAACTTAACTAATACCGAATCAAAATGAAGCATTTACTACCCAGCAACTATCGGGGGCAGTTTCGAAGTATTTATTACCCAGCAACTGTCGGAGGCAGTTTAAAATCAATATCTTTTGAAAGTTTCGTTTAGATACAATAAGTAAATTTTTTTTCAATATCTGTTTCTGTGTTTCCCCTTGTGAACTTTGACCTTCGATATTTAAAGTTGATACCACTGGCACACCACACTGCCACACTGGCATCCATCATATTCTTGTTCGGTATATCAAATAGTACTAAAATCAATCATAAAATATGAGTCGGATCTTAATTCAAGGTTCAAGCCTTATTTATTATTTGGCAACAGGATTATAAAGTTGGATTCTGTTCATTAAATAAAAAAATCTGTCTGCATTCTTAAACATATTTTAACCTTTTTTATGTTTTGAAGGTAATGGGACCTATTTTGAGTTTTTAGAAAAGTATAACAACAAATTTAATTAAATTACTGGGTATCGGTATCGACAATTGATAATCGATCTTGTCAGTTATTGGTATCAAGATTGAGCATTGATAAATTTGGGCACTGACACATTCCTAATGAAAAGTGTATTGTTCTCAATTAATTGGAGGAAAGCTAATGAGTCTCAAAAGAACTTTTTGAAATTTGAAGTCATATCCATGTTGTTCCATTCCTGTAGTTCAGGAACAGAGAGGTTAAAGAACTACAGAAATGATTTTTCATGGGTAAAGACAGTCTAAATTGAATTTTTCCATAATATTTCAAGTATGATTTGTTAATGTAAGTAAGTTATGTTATCAATTTATCCAGTTCAGTAATTATGGGCAAAGAGCTTGTACAGTTCTGGCCACAGATTAGGCGGGTGAGTGAGTGCGCTATTAGTTTTGTAAGAAACTTTTGAGGAACGCCTGGTAATGATTGACCATGTCACTTGCAGAGGGCGGGGCCCCGGGGGCGGCTGACATTGCGGCTCTCGACTCTCACGACCTGCCCCTCACTGACAACATATCCGAGCTGGACCCTTCGTTGACGGTAAGCAAATTCATAGTATGGCAGCCACTATTCAGACATTTGGTTACCGCATTCAAATCTGATTTTATTTTAGTTTACAGCCGAAAAACTCATTTTTCTACTAATGATTTCAGGCGATCCAAGTTTTAATGTTTTAAGGCAGACAGAAGGTGGAATTAATTGTAGGGCTTCCGTTTTCATATTTTTATTTTTTCTGGTCTTGGGAGTCACTAGGGGAGGTTTTGTAGGTTTCATTTGTTCCTTCAATTTAGAAACATCTCAAAGCTAAAGTCAATCTGCAACTAGATTCTTGTTAGGAATCCTTTTACTTGTAATTTCTTGAGCAACATTTTTTTAGTGAAAGACCTAAATTTTTATGAATATACTGTAAACAGTTTTCCTTCCTTTAATCCTTTCAATATGATGTTGCGAATAGGGTTACTATTACTGTAATTTGATGTAACTAGAAAACTTTACCCCTTGATTTGTTAAATAGTTTGAATCGTGTAGTTTTCCTTAGGGACACAGTTTTTCTGAACAAAGTTGAATGGGTAGACTGGCTTGGAGTAGACTGGATGGCCTACTTCTATATTGTAGCTTCATAGGCATTTAATCATGTAAATCTATAGTTTTTATTTTTTTACCCTGACTTTGTTCTTCATTAAGACCATTCTCTTGTGATTCAAAATGTAAAAACTAGAGGTGTGCGGATATCCGAATCCGATCCGAGGGTTTTATAACTATCCGTAAGACTGACTAGATATCCGACTCTATCGGATAGACTGCATATTTTGGGGTAAATTTTAAAGAAGGATAATATTTTAAAGTTTGGAAAATCTTCCAAACAAAACAAGTCACTGCCGACAAAAATACTGTAGTGACAGAAAACATCGCGGAGCAAAAACGATGCTTTGAAATGTGACTGTTGCGATTGTGACTAGAACAACACCTCATCACGATACGATTATGTAGTGGTATGCATCAAGCGATGAATTTTGGTTGCTGATATTGCGACTTGTGATTAGATCGAGATCGTTGTATACGATCAGAGAACTGCGCAATACCCAACGCGTTAACGAACATTTTCTTAAAGTAAATTCTTGTATCGTAGCATTAAATCAGTTAACAAATAATAGTACATCCTTATTAGTTCTGTCTCGATCAGTATCCTTTACCGATATAACATCGATTGGTCTGCGAAAGAATCGCAATCGAGACAAATGAGAGTTCGCCAATGACCGACATTGTCCACAATCGTCTTCAGTTGCCAAAACGAAATATCCAGTAAATACCCCATGAATAAATAGTCTTGTTGATGTTTCGTACGACTATTTCAGACCATAAATATCTTAAGCGGCCTGTTGATATGATGAAATAAAAAGCTTACAATAATTTTGGGCTGCCAAAGAGTTAGCGAACCTGTTCATTGTTCGCCTTTAACCTCACTTCGTTTTTGAATGTCGTTGTCTGCTTAAAAACTGAATTAACTCAAGAACGTCTTTCTTTCATTCGCCAGATTATTTTATTTTTCAATTACCTACCTCGAAATAAAAAGCTGGACAATCAAAAATAAGTTTTTATTTTGTTGAAATATTGATCTTTGACAAATTAAGCCGACTCATTAGCCGGTCGGTTGTGTTTTCAATAGGTGAATAAAATGGACATTCTTAGATGACAGTATGGTACAATGCTGAATTGACAACCTACGCCTATGATGATAATTAGTGAGTTTGCTTGTTTTTTTATCTAAAACAAATATACCTTTGTTCTAATTAAAAGACCAAGCTTAAATACTAAAACCTAAAACATTTGTCACATCTTAAGATTTAGGTTAAGTTTACTGCTCAGACTTATTATTCTACAGTATTATTTTTTAGTGAATCAAAATCTTGGTTGTCAGCCATTCATGCAACAATAAAAATGTAAAGCCTTCTTCAAATATGAAGTGATTGGTGAATCAAGTTTTATATTATTTTGTCTAATCACTTAGGCCTAGTCACTGAACAAATAATTTATTGATTTATGAAAAGGAAAAGAAAAAAATACAGAGGCTTTTAAAAGTAAATAAATTTAGGTTGCATTAAAAAAGGAATTTTTAAGTAGCCTAATCCTGAATATTTTGTCTAATCACTTAGGCCTAGTCACTGAACAAATAATTTATTGATTTATGAAAAGGAAAAGAACAAAAAATACAGAGGCTTTTAAAAGTAAATAAATTTAGGTTGCATTGAATTGAATTGAATTGAATTGAAAATATCTTTATTCATAAAGTATACAATGAGATATACATTGAATGGCGTCATCCTTATGCTATATTAAAATAATACAATTTTCTAAAGAAAATACACATTTGAGTTTACTATCACTAGAGTTCATTTAAGTCATACAATGGTTTTTTGATTAAATAAAGTTTTAACTTTCTTTTGAACCCTTTGAAATTGTTTATTTCTCTCAATTCCACAGGAAGCTTCAATAGAAATTTAGCGCCTGCACAAGAAGTTTTTTTGTTAAAAAATTCAAGCTTATGGGAGTGAATAGCAATTTTATTTCTGTTTCTTGTAAAATAATTGTGGCTATCCCCTAGCCCAGGAACCAGATTATTTATGCAGAGTTGTTTTACGTGAAGTGTTGCATGAAATACATAAAGACTGTAAACAGTCATTTGTGAAATGATTTGTGAAATGAATGCGAACGGAATCATCAAATTTCAAATTCAACATGGTGCGAAGTGCTCTTTTTTGAAGAAGAAGAATTCTATCTAAATTTTGTTTTGATGTCCCACCGTAAATAGCAATACCGTAATTAATTGATGAATCTATAAAAGCAAAATACAGAGATTTTAATATAAAAATAGAACAAAATTTGGACATTCTATATAAGGCATAAATTCCCGAGGTTACTTTATTTACTATGTGGTCAACATGAAGATTCCATGTCAAGTTTTCATCTACAACTAATCCTAAAAATTTGGCTGAGCTTACTTTTTTAAATTTTGATTATTTATGTTTATTTTTGGGTCAGAAGGAGTTTTACTTTTCCCTGCTTGAAATGCAATGAAATTTGTTTTACTAGTATTTAATAATAAATTGTGATTATTTTAAAAATTGTTTATGCCTGATAAACTTAGAATTGCACTGTGTTCTAAGTTCTTTCATTAAAAAAGGAATTTTTAAGTAGCCTAATCCTGAAATTGATTTAGGCAAAATAAGCTTATTCAATTAAATACTACCTATGCTTAAGGGGAGTCAATAAATTTCTAAATTCTTAACAGATAATTAGTTTTACCTTTGCATACTTTAATAATTAATATTGAGCCTATATTAGAAACAATATATCACAACAATCTACAACTCAAGCCTATTAAGGCAAACCTTACCTACACATTAGAATAATATGGTAGTTCCTTGCAATTACCTAAGGCTTATGAAATAACTTTGATCTGCTCGTTACGCTGCGCCGTAAATATCCGAATCTGGTATTATCCAATCCGAACCTGCTGTTATCCGATCCGAAACCGATCCGAACATGCTATCTGATCCGAATCCGATCCTATCCAAAAATTCACTATCCGCACACCTCTAGTAAAAACCTTAATTACCACAAACCATACCTCATTAATCTTGTTATCATTAAATGAGATTTTAAGAAAATACCTGTTATATTAGTATCTAGTGCTAAATATGTGACCCGCCAAGAGAAAAGGGACCTTAACCTCCATTTTTTCGAAATTGAGTTATTAGTATATCCTTAATCTACATTAAACACTAAACAATCTGGTGAAAGAATTTTCAAGATATCTTAAAAAATGCCTGAGTTATAAATGTTTGAATTTGAAATATTAAAAACATCAATTGTAAGAAATCGAGGTCTAAAGTTTTGCAAATTACTAACCTGAATTTTTTTGTTACTTCTTACATGTTTTATACATCATTTTGTCAGAAATTTAAAGCAGAATGTGAATCCACCATTGAATTTGTGTCAACTGTTTGTATTTTTTGTCAAATGCTGCTAAAATAGATTGATGTAATAAAAAAACACAACGTTTTAAAGACAAAATGTCTTGTTACATGATAAAAACTAAAGTTAGTTTTAATTTTATACTCAAATAAGAATTTATTATAAAAACTTTAGCAAAATATGACATTATATAGGTGTCTTGAGCTTTTACCTTTTGATAGAGGTGTGCGGATATCCGAAAATTCGGAACGGATTCGGATCGGATCGGATATCCGAATCCAATCCGAGGCTTTTATAACTATCCGGTAAGACTGACTACATATCCGACTCTATCGGATAGACTGTATATTTTGAGGTAAATTAATAAAAAGGGTCAAATTTTAAAGTTTGGAAGGTCTTCCAAAGAGAACAAGTCACTGCCGACGAAAGTACAGTAGTCACTGAAAACATCGCGGAGCAAAAATGACGCTTTGAAATGCGACGTTTGCGATTGCGGCTAGAACAACAGAACAACGCCTCAAAACGATGCGATTATGTAGTGGTATGCATTATGCGATGTATTTCGGTTGCTGATATTGCAACTCGTGATTAAATCGAGATCGTTGTATACGATCAGACTACTGCACAATACCGACGCGATAAAGATCATTTTCTTAAGATCAATTCTTGTATCGCAGCATTAAATCAGTAAACAAATAATAGTACATCCTTTATTAGTTCTGTCGCGATCGGAATCCATTAACGACGAAACATCAATTGTCAACTGGTATGAGAGGAGAGAGAATCGCAGTCAAGACAAATCAGAGTTCGCCAATGACCGACAGTGCACACAGTCGTCTTCAATTATTGCCAAAACGAAATATCCCGTAAATACCCCATATATAAATAGTCGTGTTAATGTTTCGTACGACTATTTCAGGCCGTAAATATCTGAAGTGGCCTGTTGTTACGATGAAATAAAAAGACTACAATAATTTTGGGCTGACAAAGAGTTGGCGAACCTGTTTATTATTTGTCTTTATCTCACTTCGTTTTAAAATGCCATCGTCTGCTTGAAAACTGAATTAACTCAAGAACGTATTTCTTTCAATCGCAATATTACTTTATTTTTCAACTAAGCTTTTACCTACCTAGAAAAAGAAAGGTGAACGATCAAAAATAAGTTTTATTTTGTTGGAATATTAATCTTTGACGAATTAAGCCGAGTCAAAGCCTGCCGGCCGTACTTTCAATACGTGATTAAAATGGACTTTCTCAGACAACAGTTCAATGCTGAATTCACAACCTACACCTATGATAATAATTTAGTGAGTTTGCTTGATGTTTATTATCTAAAACAATTAGACCTTTGTTCTAATTATTAAATGATTAAGCTTTAAACCTGCAACTTACAACATTTGAACTTGTCATGAAATTTAGGTTAAGTTTACTGCTCAGACTTATTATTTTATAGTATTATATTGTAGTGAATCAAAATTTTGGTTGTTAGGCATTAATACATAAATAAAAATGTAAAGCTTTCTTCAAATATGAAGTGATTGGTGAATCACTATAAAAATAAGCTTAAAACATTTATGATCAATAAGCCATTATATTCTAAAGAGGAGTTTTTTGAGTAAACTAGTAATTTAAATACTGTAGTTAATTTTATTGCATTGTCTTCTGTTTATCCTCACATTATATATTACTAACCATGTACGTATATATTATTAAGAATATATTACCATGTATGTATATATTATTATGAATTCTTGTTGTGACGCCATTCTGTACATCTTGTACTGTCTGAATAAAGAAGTTTTTGATTTGATTTGATTTTGATTTGAATCAAGGTTTATATTTAATTCTTTTGTCTTATCACTTAGGCCTAGTCACTGATCAAATAATTTATTGATTTATGAAAAGGACAAGAACAAAAAATACAGAGGCCTAAAAGTGAACAAATCTAGGTTGCCATGAAAGGGGAATTTAGCCTAACCCTGAAATTGATTTAGGCCTAATAAACTTATTCAATTAAATACTACCTTTGCTTAATGGGAATCAATACATTTCTAAATTCTTAACAGATAATTAGTTGCACCTTGGATACTTTAATAATTGACTCTTGGCATATGTTGTAAATAATATATCACAACAATCAACAACTCAAGCCTATCAAGGCAAACCTTACCTTATATATTAGGATAATATGGTAGTTCCTTGCAATCACCTTAGGCTTCTGAGAAAACTTAAATCTGCTCATTACGCCGCACCGTAAATATCCGAATCCGGTATTATCCGATCCGAACCTATTGTTATCCGATCCGAAACTGATCCGAACTTAAGCTATCCGATCCGAATCCGATCCGATCCAAAAACTCACTATCCGCACACCTCTACTTTTTGATTTGTTGACCTTATAGTACATTTTGGTTTGTTTTGAAACTTCACTTGGACCAGGAGTTACGTCGTCGGCTACTTCTTTTGGAAGATCCTGTATATTTTCATGATATGATTCCTTGACGGGGCTTAGGTAGTCCTGCATTTATTTCCCACAGAACTCTCGGCTTTTCTTAACTTCAAAGCATTGAAATAGCATCGGGGAAGTCGAGGTCCTTGTTCTCCAGATTGCAAGGGTATCGAAAAAAAATAATTTAACCATGTTAAATGTTAAATTCAGGTGTAAGATGGTCCAAATATTGTTTGGAAACATATAAAAATTAAGAAACAATAAAAATGAAAAAATATGTTTTTTGGTCCCTTTCCTCTAAAAATTGCTGTCCTGTAAAATTTTCTCTGGGAAGATAAGGTCCCTTTTCCCTCGGCGGGTCATATATATACTAGTTAAGCCTTCATAAATTCATTCGCTAGTAGGTGTACAGCTGGAAATAGGTGTACCACAAACAAATCTCAGCTAGATCCTGTTTAGGCCAATTTCAAGAACCTGTTTGGGCCAATTTCAACAGGGCCTACTCCTCTTGAAATTTACCTTTCGCTTCTTTGCTTCACTGTTGAACCTAGTACAGTAGATAAGTTTGTATTGTGCAACAATCATTTCTATGATGTTAGTAAACTACAAAAGGGCGTTACTAATTATCGACCTTAATTTTTGTCTCAAGGAAGTTATGTCCATAATTTAAATTTATCTACTTCATCACTTTTAGAAGATCATAACGTCAACAAAAAATGCAAGGAAGGAAGTTATGTTAATAATTTAAATTTATTTACTACATCACTTTTAGGAGGTCCTAACGTCAACAAAAAATGCATAGAAACAAAGGAAAGGTCATTTAAGATAAATTAATATAGGCCTAAATTAAAATATAAGGAATTATGTATAAAGCTGTATATTTTGCACTGTTAAACATTGAAATTGGATTTACAAATGAGTGTACCAAGAAAGTTTGCTGGGGCAACGGGACTCCTCAAACACAATGCAGAACTCCATCCAATCTGAGAACGAGAAGCCCCCTTTGCTTGCTTGCTATGTAACAATGTTTTTGGATCTCTGAGTACTGCAAGGTTAGCCACTTGTATTTCTCCTTTGTCTGTATTGATATGCAAAGAACACTTGGACACTTTTTCCAATACCCAATACTCGTCGTTTAGCTCCAAGTAACGTTGTGTCTAATGTTTCAGCTTGGGGAGGAGTTTTCTGTGATATTCTCGATGATGTCCAAGCCTTAGGGCTTAGGCCTCTTGTATTTCTCCTTTGTCTGTATTGATATGCAAAGAACACTTGGACACTTTTTCCAATACCCATCACTCGTCATTTAGCTCCAAGTAACGTTCTGTCTAATGTTTCAGCTTGGAGAGGAGTTTTCCTCTGATATTCTCGATGATGTCCAAGCCCTGATCAACCCAAACAGCAAGGCAGATAACGTTCTCACCTGGCTTTGATCCTGATCTGTCAGCATCTGCTAAAGATTCATATGGAAGCATTTTACACTTTTTTATTATTTATTTTATTTTTTCCAAATCAAATGTTTCATTGAGAAATCACAGCGGTAACACTCGAGAAATGTTAACAAGAGTGATTTAGTAAAGCCAATGGTTATATGGTTGAAGTTATGTTTAAATAAGTGTTTTATCACGTTGTTATATAGTTGAATGAAATATATGAAATCGGATGACTCGCTGCAGATGTCCGCTGTGGTCTTTGACCCTGAAATGTTTTGTTATCTAGAGTATTTTAGCTTCTCTTTACTTCTGTTTGCTATATTAAGTTTTATTTTAAGCTGTGCATTGTGTTGAAACAATCGCTTCGTTAAATTTTGCATTTGGAATTATTTATCAATTAGTGTTATCTTATAAAATTTGAAATGCTGTTAGAATAAGACTTGAAATCATGTTGTATTATATTATGTTTGTCAGAGTGTGTTGTTAATGTACTTATATTCATTGATCATGTACTTTAAAGTTGCTGGATACAAAAGTTATTTTGTTGAAACTTTTAACAATTTGTTGAAAAATAGCCTATCAAACTGCTAGGTTCATTTTGATGTTAATAAAAATGATAATGTTTAAAAACTTTTTTATGGATTGATGTTGTTAACAACCAGTCTGGAGTTAACCTTTAATGGGACGTTGGAGTTTGGTCCAAATCGAGAGGCATAAGTTGAAACAAGGATGCATCAAACAAAATTGATCGTCAGTGATGTCTCATGTTACTACTACTCATAAGACTACTTTGACTAGGTCAGGGGATTGTTTCATATGAGTGAAACAATTTGGTCTCTTGGATAAATGCATTGCCTTCAATTTTAACATGATAATAAGCAATCTGTCTCCATGTTGCCGAACATAGCAGATATTATGTTAAGGATATGTAAGGTTTTTGGCACAGATTCCTCTATCCAGACAACTTTATCATTCTTTTTCACATGGCATGTCAAGCATTTGATGTTTTAAACTCGTTTGAACTAATTTATGTTACGAGCTCATGGATGTAGAATCTCTAGTTTTATGACTAGAAATTTTATAATATGTTTTTCATTGCTGTTTATGACACAAATTCAAGATGAACACCATCTCCAATGTCCTGTTTACTCACAACTCATCAACATCTCTTTTTAGAGAGCAAATCAGTAGGCTTACTACTGCTTTTTACAGTTTAACTTTTTTAATAATGTGACTACATAAAAAATACTTTGTAAAACATTTACCCAGCAACAGAGACATTATGTCACCAAGGCAGTTTGAGCTGTTTCCACTATCAGTATTTGTGTATGGTTCATACACTCGTTGTTTTTCTCAGATGATTAATTTTCGTTATCAGTTGTGGCAGCTAGGCCCATCGAAACCAGCAATAATCTGTCGACGTTAGCAATAAAGCAGACAATAATGTCGGAGTTTCTGGTTTGCTCAACCCTTGCCTGTCTTACTAATCCCTCCATGGCGTGCCTTGCGTTGTACTTTTGTGTATATGTATTAGATAGTTGTAAGTTATTATGTTTAAGCCTCTAATCAAATCGGGTTGCAGCTATTTTTTAGATCATGTTGTAACTAACATATCGTGAGGAATTGCAGATAGACAATCATTTTGTGTACAAAGCCATAGTTGTAAGTTGTGTGCCTTGTTTCGCCTGTGTGGTCCTAGTGCCTTATTCTCACATAAGGCAGCACTGTTAGTCTTTCCCTCACTACCCACTGTTGAAAGCTGTTTTATTCACTTTATTGTTCTCACAGAAATTTAGTATTGGTTTTATCTTTGTTGTTACATTTTTAGCTAGTTTTTCATATGTTTTATGTTAACAGGAAATAAACGTAGTTGATAGACAGTTAATAGTATGGGGAGAATTCAGTGATAAACTGAATTATATTGCAGTGATTTATTAAGTAAAGATCTAAGTGTACTATTTTTTGAATACAATTCCTTTAAAAAAAGTTTAAACTGATCAAAGTATTCAGATTAAATTCGTAATAACGCAATGAATTTACTAATATTCTACATTTATGGGGATAAAAATACTTTTATTTTTGTAATGTTAGTCTTTTATGATAGTATCATAAAAGATTACACAAGACTAAAGATCAGATTTTCAGTAAATTTAGTAATGATTTTTTGACTTAATTCTCATATTCTGGTTTCTATTTTTGTACTTTTTACTATTTTTCTTGTTAAAAATAGTAAAAAAGTATTGTGGGGTTTACAAAGCAAAATATTTCCTATCTTTTATTCTTTTTAAAGTAAATCAAAATTTTTTTGGCTCTGTTAACTGAATAACAACATGTTTATCTTCTGCTTATAGTTTTAAAATTTATTGTATGTTAATTTTTCATAGTATAAAAAAATGTCTATTTTACTTATTATCTGTGTGACAGTTTCATAAGAAATGCAAAGAAAAAATCTGGTAGCTGTTTTACATGTCAGTACATGTAGTTCTAATGATATTCTTTAAGCTAGGAAAAGGATTTTGAGGATTTCAATTTCTTTCAAGATATTGACATTTTTCATCCAGCCCTGAAAGGCAAAACTGGCTTGATCCTTACTTTAAAGTTTAAGGTTAACTTAAAACTTTATGTTATCAGTAATTAATATATTTTTTTAATGTAATGTGACACAGTGAATTGGCTGAATATAAATGTGCGATAATAATTAGGTCTGTTGATTAAACGTCATATTCTCATTGACAATACTGGATTAATGTTGAGAAGTTATCGGCTCATCAATTTCATTTAATGAGTCTGATTGTAACTTAGGACAACTCGATTTGTTCTTTTAACTACTTTATTAACCTGATCTTAAAATTCATTACGACAATTACCATTGCAATAAATTACGAGATTGATCATCAATGTATCGGGTCAATTTTTAAAATAAATTATAGTAATAATATCCTTATTTATGTCAATGTTTGTGCCTTTATGCATTAATTACTTGAATTACATACAACTACATTTTTTTAACTGAATGTAAAATTTTGTTTTTTAAGTTCTATAGTGAGAAAATGTTAAGAAATGTTCTATAAAAGCTGTTTTTAACTTATGCTCTATGAAAAAACTTTTAACTGAATAGCCTTGTCTTGTAATAATAAAGGCTAATAGTTTAACCCCTTAACTGCAGAGTAATTTGCCACTCGCGTTGTTTTACGTGATCAGTGATCACAGTTTAATTACACGATCAACACCACATTGTGGGGTTTTTGTCTCAACGCGACGAACGCAATACTGCAGAACTCGTTGCATGGACGTAGTTCCAGAAAAATCCACTAGAGTGCAG
This sequence comes from Flexamia atlantica, assembly GCA_035578135.1. Classification (NCBI taxonomy): domain Eukaryota; kingdom Metazoa; phylum Arthropoda; class Insecta; order Hemiptera; family Cicadellidae; genus Flexamia; species Flexamia atlantica. The sequence continues at coordinate 24,407,065 of JAQJVK010000002.1, forward strand.
CACCAAACGTCTGCAACTCGTCAGAGTCAACTGTACAGTCATAGAATAAAAAAAACCCAGCAGAACAGTTGTATCAACAAAATTAAAAAAATAAATCAGCTGAGAATGTCAAATCAGAGTAAACTCGGGCGTCACAGTTGACCAAGCAAGGGTGACGCATGAGACATCTCGAGCGCAGCAGTGGCGGGTACAGAATATTAATTTTTCAAAAAAATTATTGGGCAACACCCACCTTTATGAATTGACATGTAGATCCTTTGGTCACTCTTTACCTGAACACCACTATACCTGGATCTCACATGAATTGTCCCAACGTTTCGCGTAAACAAAAAACATAACACCTCTTCGGGGGAATTTTTGGATTTTCATTAAGACGGTTTGGAGCAGCTATGCACAAAACATCGTAAGTGCAATGAAAATTCCCCCGAAGAGGCGTAGTGTTTTTTGTTTAGGCGAAACGTTGGGACAATTCGTGTGACATCTGGGTATAGTAGTGTTTAGGTAAAGACTGACCAAATGATCTACACGTCAATCCATAAAGGTGGGTGTTGCCCAATAATGTTTTGAAAAATTAATAGATATTCCCCACCAAAGAAAGTTATGTCATTTCGATCAAGGGTACAGAATACCACCATGAGCTAACTCGTACGCAGCAGATAAAGGGTTAAATTATTTTAAAGTTTTAATTGTGAATTGCAACCTTAGACTTACCCTACAAAGTTAAGTAATAGGAACAAAATATTAATTAGGGATAGTTTTTAGCACACCTTTTAGAAATAAGAGATGAGATTCACATTTTGATCACTGTTGTAAGCTTATCCACTCCAGTAATTGCTCAAGGTTCAAGGCATTTCTTTGCCTAGTGCCATATCCCACTGTAACACTTCTAATTTGTGAAACATTTGTTCTTTCAAAATGAATAATATTGTTGCTTTTACTCATTCAATTCCAAGTAGCATTGTGCTTTGTAGGAACTTTTTTGATGAAGCCATAGTTAACAGATATATTGAACCAATTCATCTTTTTGTGCCATATGTTTGTAATTAACAGTTTGACTTTGATTTTCACTGGGTTTATTTTTAAACTTTTTAGAAGGAAATAGATTTTCAAATGGAAATAATTTTTAACCTCATTGACTGCTTCTTATTTTGAACAAAATGAATAAAAATAATAGCTATAAATGCTCATGGGTGAATTTCTGGGGGTGCCAGAAGGTGTTCCTTACCCCCTGATGTTTTGTGGATTTTTTTGAAGGGAAAGGAGAAGATGTTTTCAAACAAAACTTTAAATATCTTTCAAAAATTATTTAAAAAAATATTTAAATTCAATGAATAAATGCATTTTATAGAGATTCAAAATGTTTTTAGCAGTGGTTAGTATTCCAGCTGTTTTCATTATGTTATTACTAAAGGATTGCTACTTTTCATAATTTGAATAAGCTTTAACATACAATAAAAAGGGGTTGTTAAGTAACAGATATAGCTGTGTGTACTAAACTTTGGACCATTTAATTAGGATGTTGATGTTTAAACATTTATACAACAATAATTTAACTTATACCATAATTAAGTATTTCTGTTAACTGAGCTGGCACCCCTAAAGTTTTTTTACCTAAATCCCCCTATGGAAATGCTGCATTGTATAGACGTTTATTTAGTCTGGCGAACATTGAATATGCCAGCCACAGTTGGGTTTTGTTTAAAACTTTTTTGATTGAATTAATCTACTCAACTTAAACTTCTGTATTGGTCAATAACTTGCTTTGATATTGATCTTATCTTCAAATCCTTTTGGAATTTTTAAGGATAATGAGTTGTTATGTTTGTAGAAGCAATTGTAAAAATTTACGGCTGTAAACCATTTGTTGAATATTTTTTACATGACAAGAACCACAGATAATTTTGTGTTAAAGAACTTTAAAAAATGTTTTTGTGGTATTATAGCATTGCATAACTGTGATAGGTGGAATTGTAGTGACATTTTAATAATCATAAACAAGTGATTGATTTTCAAGTGTTTACTTTTTATATGTTATTAGTACATTTAAACAACAAAAAATATCTTTCAGAAGGTCATTATCTTGAATTAAGATCAAATTATATATGTCTGTCATTAATGAGTAAAATACAAAAGCAGTTTTTAGTTTTACTGTAGCAACTTAAACGTAATAATGTACTTTCATGTGCCTTGTTTAGTTCATCATGTAAATACACATCAATCAATATTTCAGTCTCATGGTTTGTATCTAAACTTGTCAATGTGTATGTGAGAATTATTTTATCTTTCTGGCAATAACTTACTGTCAATATTTTTGTAAATTATTATTTTATGTACTAATACACTATTGTTATTAATACTAATACTAATTTTAATGATTAGTGCCTATCGATGTAATGCTCTTAATGTGAAGCACTGTCATTTTTTTAGTGTTAAGCTTTTAGGGAGGTTTTATTATGACAGTCTTATTATTTGTATTACACAATAAATGCCTTGTTTTTTAAGTATTTGATTTAAATTTATTGCCTTTTCAGTGTTTTAAAATAATAAAATAATAATAATAATAATAAATTAATAATGAATATTGAATTACCAATGCATGTACAGTTTGTCCGTTTTATCTTGAGCTGTGGAAACCGTTTACATAAGAAGCAGTTGGAGTGGAGTGAAAGTCATCAAAACACCACAGCTGATCTTAAATGTCATACTAGTCTGACATGTTAACATTTTATAACAACTTTCTATTTATATCTTTACTGTAATTAGTAAACAAACAGAGTTGATGTTTGTTGAAATTAATTTTTACATTGTTTATTGTCCCAGATCATTAGGAATAAGCAATGTTTACAGCTCCGACAATGGAGTAGGCCATAGCTCAATAAGATAAAGCTTGATTTCTGCCATTGAAATCGAGGATCGTTCCCTCCCAGTTTGCATATCCCAGTTGTTTGTAACGTGATCACTATAAATGTTATATCCTGAAATTCGTAATTGATTTTTCAAAGAATACAATTGTATTTTTAACAATACACGAGTAACTGGTTACTCGTGCTGCGTTGGGGTTATTTATGTAACGTTAAATTTAGTTTTTCTTGGTTGTTGCTACTCAGTAAAATGAAATATACACATTTTATAGATACTTTAGTCATATATGTATATAAATATTTTTTAGCACCTCTCCCATCATTTTCTATTGAAGCTTAACCTTCAGCGGATATATCGCGTAGGAAATGTTTGCTTTGCTATGAGTAATCAGTTAATCGTGATGCACACAAGTTACAATGAGGCATGAAGAACTTGTTACTCGTGATGCACTGGAATAAAAATCAGGGTATAATCCTACAGCAGTGATGGTGTCAAAATCAGTGGTTTCACCAAGTTAAATCTTATTTATGTAATCCGGGGACTAGTCCCAGGGTCCTGAATTGACATACAAAATCCCTAAGTCCCGGATTGAGAATCAGACTCGGGATTTAAACCCCTAATGGGTGTATATTATGTATATTCACAGTGAATAAGTTTTTCTCAATATAGAAAATACCCGCGGAAATTAGCAGGAGTGGAGCACGTGGTTTTGAAGTGTTCATTGCACGTGGGCTCGGACGTTCGGGAAAAATTGCCCCCCGAGCAATCTTCAGAAAACCCTCGCGGACGTACAGGTATGTCGGACCAATCCCGGGATTAATGTTTTCAGCGCCGTAATCATTTGACTGAATATATTGGCCAGGATTGGATTCCTATTCAACCGCCTGTTATACCTATTGTGACAATGCTGGGTTTTTGAGCCAGAGTGCTGAATATGTTATAAATAAAATTCTGGAATTGACATATAAAGCAAAGTTCAAAAAGTTCAGTAACTGTTATAATATACCAGATTATAGTACCCAATTTGTATTATTACCTACCAATACACTTTCCCAGCAGTTTGATGATACAGGTTTTGGCACTGGTTATGGAAACCAGAGATATGTAAATTTGGGTTTGATGGAGAAGTTAAAAAACAGTACTGTGTAATTTTTGCCTAACAAAAATGTTTCACAATTTTAAAATCCAACATGAATCTTGTTAACCACAGTTATAATTTCATTATCGGGAGGTTATATTGTGAACAATCATTGGAAACATGCTATAATCCTGGGCACCAAATAGGGCGGGCCAGTGTTGGTTTGCTGCTGGCGAAATTATTGTTTTTTTTTGCTTAGTTAATCAACTCATATGACTTGTGTTTACGGTAACTTGTATGTTACAGTAAACACAAATGTACACGTCATAGGCCCTGAAAACGTAAACAAAGTTTTGACAGGACAACAAAAACATTTAATTTAGTAATTTCAGCAGAGGTTTAGCAGACAATTTTGATGAGTTTTCAGTTTTTGCTGCCCACCCTATTTCGTGCTCTCTACTGTAAGCTCTACTGTATGCAAGTACTAGGTATGCATAGCATTTAAAAAAAATGAAACTAATAATACTCTACTTTTAAGAAATGCGTAATAACAATAAATATTTACTTCCATGACTACTATCTTAGCCATCTCAAGGAAGAAGGCCTTCAAACTGGCAATGTCGACCTCTTTGCAAAGGTTTATAATTTTATAGCATAGAAAACACTATCCTTAGAGTCAGCTGAACAAAAAATGGTTATTTATGGATATTTAAAGTAAACAACAAATGGTGCCACAAGAGATAGTGCTATTCAAACCCTTAGGTACGACTTTGCAATTTACTAGCCGCAGCATGCCCACAGCCTTGATACTAGGGTTGGCTATGCTACTATTTGAGAGGAATTTTCCTTGATTGTGAAGAAGAAATTACCTTGATGTTAGCCCCTGATCAGATGCTGTCAATTTTTTTCCCAATTAGCACCCATCAGTTAAACTTTTGGAAAAACACATTAGTTACTGCCAACATCACTGGGAGTGAGGTGAAGTATAGCAGAGTATCCTCTGTTGGCAGCATTGAATCAAGCGGTCGTTTTGGGGTTAGTAATAAAAGATATGTCATCATTTAAAGGGATGTTTGCAATTGTAAAAAAGTGCTAATTTGTTCTCCTGATGTTTGGGAAAGTTGCTGCATTATTCTGAACAGTTTGAACTGCAATTTGTCGGAAATAAATATTATTTCTACACAGTAGAACCTCGATCAACCATCACTCTTTTAGCCGTCACTCTTTGTTATCCGTCTATGCTTCTGTACTTTAAATGTGTCGTAATAGACGGTGTAAAAAAATTGAACAAGTACAACATACAGTATTACAGTTTTATTGTTTTACTCTTGTAGGGTGAGTGACCGGTTAAGTAAACAAACCAGTGAATGACCGGTTAAGGATGACATCTCATGTTAATTTGACCTTATGCCCTGATTCTATAGCCTCAGTTATTCATTTCACCATACAAAGCTCATTTATTTTTTAAGGATTAAGAATTATTAGTTGAATTGGTTACTTTAATGAGAATAAGAATTAAAAGGCAACTATGTCAACGCTCCAAGGAATGACTGGGACTGCATCAGTGAATGACCGGTTTCTTTTGCCTGAATAACTGTAAAAAAAGTGAGAATAACAGCTGACAACAATTAATAAGAATAAACACAGCCAAATGACCGATTTTGTTCCTATGAATGACCACAAAGTTTTTTCATCACTCCGTACCGAAAGTAGCTACTTTCGATGTCAGCTGGTAGCAACGAAAACGATCGTTTCCCAAGCTCTAATTTAGAGCAAGGGAAAAACGATCAGCTGATTTTCCCTTGCTCTAAATTTGTTTTCCCTTGCTCTCAATTAGTTTTCCATTTGCCCGCTACGCGCTCTGACGTCGCTTTGCCGTTTATTCTTACAATTTAAATCAGCTGTTCTTATTGTTCAACAATGTAAACCGAAAACAGGAATAGGTATAAATGAGTTTTGCTGTGTTGTTATTATAGCGCATGTTTAAAATCTCTCGAAATATGTCTAATATTCTTGTACCCATAACCTTGAACTTCTAATTTTTACGTTGTTATGTAGGCTTATTATAGTAAATTTGTTATTATAAAAAAATGTTAATTGAGAAATATAATAGTTTGCATTTTACTGAGGTTTCTTCTTCAGCATTGTGTGTATTTTTGCGTCGTGATGAAAAGTACCGTTCATAACTTGTACCGAAAGTGATTTTCTGGCACTTGCTCCAATTATTCCCGTACGAGGCGAGCCTCGTATGTGAAAAACAGTTTCACATGCTCGGCTTCGCCTCACACGTGAAATTCGATATTCCTGTGTTCGGCTCCGCCTCACACATGAAACTTGGGCGCGCACCGGAAAGTGCCACTTTCGGTACTAGTAATGAAATATACTATTCCCTGGTCATTTACTGGTTTTTGCCCAAGTTACATTCTTAATTCATGACTGCCCTCAGTAATAATTTATTATGACGTGTAAATCAATAGAATTTATTTAGAATTGTAGAATAGTACAGTATGTTAACTATTATTTAATTGTGACATATTTGTTAAACAATCATCAAATACAGAATGAATAATGTAAATCCAGCTGAGTCTTGCAGAGATAATCGTTACTGCAGGAAATATCAATATCGAAGATAGTTGGACACTCAATATTAAATATGTTTTAAACGTTTTTCGACTCCACCAAATTTAACCAATGAAAGATAACTATTGAAAAATATTCCAAGGCTGGTTTTACACTTATAATTAGCTAGCTTAAAAATTAAGCGCTTAGTACAAGTTTTTTTACCAAAACGGTCATTCACTGGGGGGTGGTCCATTCACTGGTGCATCCACCCTATGTGAATAATTTGATGAGAAATATGTATTATTCACTTACACAGGGTGTTATTTATTCCAAAACCTGTTTGATATACTCTTACTGTACAGGTTTATTGTGGAATTTCTATTATCCGTCTGTTCTCTTAATCATCACACTCTCGCTCCCATGGGTGATGGTTAACAGAGGTTCCACTGTATATATAAAGAGAGTTGTGTGTTGTTATGTTTTTTGCTTTAGCCACAACTTCATGTTAAGAACCTTTGAGCTTGGTTGTCAAATTAAAGCTTGGAATCTCATGATGTGCACTGTGGTTGTTGGGTTTCTTTGTCACAGGATCGTCCAAAAGGGACCCATGTCAAAGATTGTGGGAGTGCTTTACAATCGCGAGCAGCAAATATGGCGGGTGAGTGAGTGCGCTGTTGGCAGAGTTATTGTTTATTATTTGTTTGGGTAGTTAATCAAATATAACATCATATGGTAAACACAACTTTACATGTAAACAAAGCTTTAACAGTTTAACAAAAAACATTTCATTCAGTCATTTCAGCTGATGTTTAGCAGAAAATGTTATGATTTTAATTAAAGTTTTTGCTGCCCGCCGTATTTCGTACTCTCTACACTAGGTCTTATTTCTTATTTATATCAAAACATATGGTTTCATTTGGAAAAGTGTCAATGGTTATCAATTAATAGGATGCAGCAACTAAAATTATTTTTGCACAACAGGTGATATAACAAATAATTTTTATTTACCTTTTAAAGGAATTTACTTTTTAAATTATTTTGTAAACTAGCAGTTGCCCGTGGCTTCGCTCACGATAAAAATTTTAACGCCCGCTGTCTAAATGAAGATGGTGCCACATACTGAGTTTATGATTAAATAGATAAGGTACAAAAACTATTGGTGACTTTAATATAGTACATATCACCTAAATAAAGAAAAAACAACCATGATAAAAGGAACCAAACTATAAATCAGCTGTAGAGACCTATCTGTACGTGAAGCGTAAACCGCCTTCTTGATTAAATGAAAATTGACAATTTCAAGGAAAGATCGTCCATTAAATTATACAGAAAGATTTTAGACCGTTGACCCCACCGAAAAACCCTGAAAACTTTGAATTTTGAAAAACCCGTTCTCAGCGGATGCTCACGCCCTATAGCAACGTCCATGAAAAGTTTCAAGGTTCGAAGTCAAGTTCAAGTAGTTTGGGCTGTGCGATGATAGGTCAGTGGTATTTGACAAATGTAAATTAGATATACTTTCATTAGCCAGAAAAATGTTTTAGGAATCCGCTAAGGGTGTCGCTGCCGACGGGAGTACGTAGAAATATTGCTGCCCCGCCGCACGAGGCATTTTTATTTGGCCTCTCTATACTACACATGTCAGCACATTCCAGCGCCCCCGCCGACAAAACCCCTAAGGGTGTCGATGCCTGGGAAGGCTTGTACTCAGTAGGCCTAACGTTGAATCTGTGCTATAGTACAGAGTGCCCCTGAGGCAAGAAATACCCTCTTCGCAGCAGACCGTGCGTACTTGGTGAATCTTAAAGCAGTTTCCTGTTTCATGAAATTTTATATACGTAGAGTAGAAAATGCCTTGATTAAATGCCACCGAAGTATTTTCTAATGTTTTAGGGTCTATTTTGAACAACAACAAAATAACAGAGCCGTCCCGCAATTAAAAAAAAATGGTTTACATTATCTCTTTTATTAACAGCTGTTATAAAGAAGGAAGGACTTTTAAGTATCTCTAGTCAGTGATTTATTTTATTTTTTACAGACAGCTGGTTTTACATTCTATGAAATGAATGTAAATGAATATAAACATTTCATCACTTATAATTGTGGCATAAGGATATTAATATGTGATCTTTGAGAGGGTCTGTGCGCGACCTTGGTCTGTGGTGGAGTCCGAGGGTCAGATCAGGATGAAAATCCTGATGAATGTATAATGAATGGGAAAATAATAACTTTATATAGTACATGTCAATTAAAAAGAAATATTATAAACCAAAACATAAAACTGAATGAAACCATAAAACATCTGTAACGACGAATCCATTAGTAACTACCATCTGCTTGGAACACTGAAAATGTAAACAAAACGTCATCCCCTTGAATTATGGGAAAATTCAAAACAAACTTGGTCGAAATCAATTAAAACTCGGTTTTTAGAAGCTTGCTATTTAATTTCAAAAAGACGTACGCAAGTTTTAAGTCGTCTAAAACCTTCTCATATGTGCATACTACACAGGAAAAAAGTTTCAGCCATAACAGTAATCTAGTTTTTGCGTGAAAAGCGGTCTAAAGTGTGATGTTGAGCGTTACCAACACACATCGTGACATAAATTGAGATAAGGCTTGATTCGGATTCTCTTACCTTCAAAACGCAAAAATAACCAAACATTTCATAATTCTAAGCAATGTACAGACAAAACTCTAATTTTATTTATATAGATTATTACTGATAGGTTATATTATTAAGAACGCCAAGTACAATAATATGTAGGGTTACATATTTTTTGGTTAAAAATTCTAAAGTTAATTAAAAACAATAAGAAAAAATGCCAAAGGGTATGAGAGATTATAAATAAAGAAATTTTGGTGAGATTAGACCACACATAAGACCAACACATAAGTGCCTCAATATGTGTAGGCCATGTATTAGTTCTAGGCTGTTTGTTGATTCTATACCACATTATTACTACTTTGAACCCATCAGCACCTTGTAAAGAAAAAAAGAAAGGTGTGTGCAGATGGTAAGACGTAGGAGCTCACGAAACCAGGGCCGGACTGGGAAGGAATTTTGGCCCGGGCACTTATATGGCGTACCGGCCCACAGCATTTCTACACCGGCCCACTCTGGGGGGCTTTGGAGAGGGCCAGAAGTCAAAGTCAAAGTCAAAGTCAAAATAAATTTATTCTCCATGAATACGTATACAATTTCACAATGAAACACAATATCATGAGAAAGGTCCCCGCATAGGTAAACCTGTGCGCGGGGGCCGAATCCTAAGCAGTCACTCTTTTTTTAAAATTAACGTTAGTTATTAAAATTATATAAAAAAATGTACCTACAATGGTTTTTCTAAGCTTACATTAAGTATAATGCTTAATACAACGGATGGTAATTACATGGAAGAGAGATGACAAATACACCAAATTAAAAAAAAAATAAATAAAAGACCCAACGGGTAAATGATTATATGAATGCATTGGCAATAGTAAATTGGCGGAGGAAATCAGGTACTTGAGTGAAGTGCACAAGCATATTCGCAAATACACACACAGACATACACTAACACGCATACACCTGGCAATACTCTATCACGAGCTCAACAAACAATGCTCTCACATGAGGCAATATCAAATTCACAAGCTTAACATCCATGCACTACATTTACTTCCTCATCCTCACAAGCATTTGCAAGCATGCACACAAGACACAAGCATACAAAACACACTCATGCACATTCTCACACAATTCATGTTACATTCACACACCACCTTAATGATCAGAGTCATGTGACAAAAAAAAAATATGAGAAGGAATCAAACTATGACCAGAACCGACAATCATGTTGTAGCGTACCCAATATCGACTTATGCAACATAAACAGATGTAACCAAGTCCATGGCGGCCCCCCTACCAATCATAATGAGCCAATTAACAACTCTTTTTTTGTAGCTTATCAAGCTTAAAGTGTCTGAAAATCTGAGGTCAAACGGTAATTTTTGGTGAATTATGTGGGCTAAATAAAAGGGATTTATGGAATTTACAGATTTCGTAATTCTTGGAGTTGTTATTCCTCCTCGCGTTTGATGTCGGGTCGGATATAGATGAGGTGTTTTCTCCAAAAAATTAAACTGCCTTTTATAGCCAAACAAAAGTAATGATTTGATAAATAGCTGTCTTACATCTAATACCTTAAATATTTCAGATATTGTTCAGCGACTGAATTTCCGGCTCGGCAAAAGTGGTGACCTTTTTTTTGCTCGCACGTGTGGTTTTTGGCCTTTTTATTGTCATTTCAGTACCTCTTTGTATGTTCAGTACCCTATGCATTTGCTCGGGGGGGGGGGGGGGGGGGGGTTGGCTCTGCTGCGGCCGGCCCCCAAGCGGCCCATCGGCCCCTGGAGGTGGTGGCCCACCGGGCATTTGCCCGGATGCCCTTATGGCCAGTCCGGGCCTGCACGAAACTAGCAGACCTAGCGATATGGTTAGCAGAGCTAATAAGACCATACACATAATATACATAATATTTTGATTGAGTTGTATTAACTGGTTCGTATTGCGGTCGTGGTAAGCGCTAGTTGTGCTAGCTCAACTACGTCACACCAGCTGTCTGCACCCACGTTTCTTTTTACCTTACACCATGATCAGGACTCCTTAACGCAAAATAAGGACACCTTATAAAGGCTTTGATATATTAAAAATGATGGTATGACTAAATGCATTATTAGTACGGTAAATGTATTGAATTTCCAACTAAAGAGAGGGATTAGAAGAAGCCCATGATTAAGAAAATGTACTTACTTATAAATCCACTCATGAGGAAGTAAGGACAAATTAATGGGCGAATTAGCCTGATTAGCACACATTACAACCTGAAATAGCTCTTAAAAGTTTATTCGACCAATCTAACACCCAATTTCCTGATTGCTTTTAATCACACTATTAACTTAAAACCGTTTCATTGTTTGTAAATGTCTTGAGAACAAAATCAAACTTGACATTGAGTGCCTAATAAATTGATTGTGCTGCTTCTGAAAACATCCTTATAAAATTACCAGGTCTTTAAAATTATTTGTCACTTTTGGCAAATGTTTAACATAGAAAATTGGGTCTGATGAGATGAATAAAGCATCCCCCAAGTAACACACACTGTGTAATATTATATTCATGGTATATTTAGCTTGTAATCAACTAACGATGTGAATGAGTTTTAAAATTAAATTTTTTTAGAGTTAAAAATTTGACTATAAAAATACTATAACTATAAACTTTAAAAATATAAATTCACAAACTCTCTCAGTTCATTTTTTATGAGACTGTTGGAGTGAGTTACTAAAAGGTGTAGAATCACTACATCAATGACTTCCAATGATGGGGTCGTGGCATGAACTGAGTTTGCTGGAAGAACTTGATAAGATGCAAGGTTCTAGTTGGATTACAATAAACGTGTTATAGATATTTGAATGAAATTAGTTGTTTCGCCGTTATACAAATTATTGTAAAAGAATAGTTATAAAAAGCTTTTTTAAAAAAACCTAGCCTGGCAAAACTCTACGATTTATATTGTAGTACTAACTGAACTGCTTTTTACTCCAAAAAGGTGCTTTTATTAGCTCTGTATATAGCTCAAATGCTAAGCAGGGCTTAATTTGTACAGAAAAAAGTACCGGAGCTATGGCACAATGAGTGGCCGCCGGGAGGGTATGGAAAACCCCCGAGCAGAAAGGGGGGGTCCAGGGGCCCTCCCCCGGATTTTTTTAAAATTTCGATTAAATTTGATGCTTTTTTAACGTTTATGACCACAGTTTAACGATTAGGCCGTGTTCACTTTCGCGCTAGCTAGGTTTGTCCTGCCGTGGCTAGAGTGTACTTGTGCCATAGTGGTTGTGAAGGTTGTGATCTCCAGCGCTACGTGTGTTTAGCGCCACTCACGACTCATGGTGGGAATTTACTATCGTCGAACAAGGGCGCACTTGATTTGTCCAAACATTTCACAAACTATTTGCCGCAAGAGGCCTTTTAAGATCGACCTAGAAATGAGTACGGTAATGCCGAATGCACCCAGTACACGCTCCTATTGGCCTGGATTGGATTTGCCCTTGATTGAAGATAGTAAACTTCCACCATCACTTGCTAAAGCCTATCTCGAGTTTATCAAGTGATCAGTATCCAGAATGGAGGTTAAAAACTACCATCTATTACCTTGCGTGAAAATGTAAAGATAAATAGAGTTGTTAAATTGACTTGGATTCCCAAATTAGAAAGAGTTGTATACTTTTATAAAATCGCTTTTCAAACAGTATTAATAAATTACGTGGCCAGAAAAAGGAACCGGAGCCGTACCGGTGAGTTCAGAAACTGCGCTTCGGTGAGCTCCGGTTTCCTAAAAAGTACCGGAGCTATGCTCCGGTGTGCTCCGGCTGAAATTAACCCCTGATGATAAGCTACCTAAACAGTTTTGAGTTCAGATAACATAATCTCAATAAAAACATTTTCCTTTACATTTAATTTGAGTCAAAATACAAAAAGTTCTACACTACAAACTAAAAAAATATAATACTAGCGAATTTCCGCTAAAGGGAAGAATTTGCCATCACTGATTAGTAAAAAACAAATGTGTGAAACTTGTTTTTTACTAATCAGTGATGGCAAATGTCCGCAAAAATCCTAATCAAAATATAAAATCACCATCACCAACAATGAATTTCAAACAAAGAAAAGGGAAGAAGCTGTTACCGAAAGTCTCATGGTAAGACCTAAGCGCGAGACCATCATAACTTTTGTTTTGAGGTCCCCAGATGACAAAAACATCATTCGTTTATACATATACAGGGTGTTTCACGTTAACCATGACAAACTTAAGGATATGGTTCCTTGGGTTGAAATGAGACAAAAATGTCAGTAAACATAGGTCCTAAACTCAATCGTTTTCTATCGTTTTTCGCTATTAGTGAAAATAGCGTTTCTTCGGTTTTCAGTGTATCTATTGAACATTTTTCGTCTAGATCGAAAAGTTGACAAAATATTTTGATAAAACCTTCACAGCTAGACAGAATATAAAATTTGAAAGATATTTCATAACTATTTTATTCAAAAATGATGAGTGTGACCGAGAAAAAGTAGTCTAAAAATTAAATATTTACTTCAAATTCAAGAACCAAAAAATATTTTTTGTTTTTGTCAGCCCTTCATATTGCAACCGTTCAAGTATTTGGCCTGCAACTTTACCAAAAGTGTTAGAACTTAATGGAAGGCAAAGAAATATCATTTAAGTATACTTTATATTGGGATTTTTGTCGAAACCCAAAAGTTTGTACGGTATCAAAAATTACTTAAATTTGGAGAATCAAATAAAATTGTATACTTTGATTCTTTTTTAACATATTTGAGTCAAACTTGGTATGTGGCTTATACTAGCTGAAAGGAATGGTTAATAGCCTTAAATACCCTCCTTTTTACTTTCTCCCCCCTATACAATGTATAAGGAGAAAGTATTGTTTTCGTCAAAATTTTCGAATTTGAGTTGATAGTGGATATGTTTGTTTTAGTGCTCCCTGAATCCAAAAAAGTGGTTTTTGGCATGTGTCTGTCTGTCTGTGTGTATGTGTGTATGTGTGTGTGTGTGTGTGCGCGCGCGCGTGTGTGTGAGTGTGTGTGTGTGTGTGTGTGTGTGTGTGTGTGGATGTAAACAAAGCTAGAGACGACACCAGTGGACCGATTTTCATGAAATTTGGCATGTAGGTATAAAGTCGTGGTATCTCCAGGCGTATTTTTCATTTTTTTGAATTTTTGATTTTTAAGGGTATTTACCCCATAAAAACCCATAAAAAATGACAAAAATACAAATTTCTCAAAAACGGCTTTAACGATTTTGATAAAAATTTCATGGTTTTTAGTGCTTAAGATGACAAACAAAATGACACCACCCGCATGTCTGTACAAATTCAGGTTCAGAAGTTATGGGGGTTTAAGTGTTAAAAAATTCATATTTTTCAAATTTGACAAAATCTGTAACCTCTAAAGAAAATATACTTGTAACCATTAAATTTGACTTGAAAAACTAAATAATACAGTATTTTGAATCATTAGTTTATGTCAACTGAAGGGGTCCCTCCAGTAACGTTGTAAGCGACATAGAGTAAATTTTTCAGGAAATGGAAAAACATATAATTGGGAATGTAATTATGTAAACATGTTTTATTTGTTATATATAATTATAATATCATAAAACTAGCCTAACTATAAAGTATTACAATATTATCGCACGTAATAAAAAAGTTATTACAAAAAAAGTGATTTTAAAATTGCAATAACGTTGTAAGTGATAGTCGTTTGCAACGTTGTTGCCGACTTTGCCACTTGCAACGTTATTCCATGGAAAAACAAACAACGTATATGTAATGAAAAAAATATTATTACAATATAAAAATACGTATATATATGAAGTTACACTCGTTACGTTTGTATAAGACATTCTTAGACTGTCAAACTAAACGATAAGGGCGCATGACCATGACATAAAACTAGATCTTTTAAAAAACACCGGATCTTTTCTTGCCCTAATCACACTAACTTTTACAATATAAAAATACTGGTAGTTAATTTTAGTCAATGCCGGTAGTTAATTTTAAAAATAGATGTGGATTATAAGGTATTGGTTTAATTAAAATAAATATTTAAACGCTAATATTTCGTAACAATAACATTTTAAGTTGTACAGAAAATCGTTGCACTTGGCAGATACAACTTGTTGCACTTAACTCATGTGGTTGTTGTTTCCCGGGTACTGGTTTCTTCTTTTCATTAATGTAGGGTTCCCCAGCATTTCTTCTTTGCTTCCGAACATTTCTGGCCCAACTTTCGAAATTAACCGGGTGTTTTTTTACTCCGATTTAGCCGAATAACATCATACGGCGACAGAACGGTGCGAGGTGATGTTGCCATTTTTGGCAGTTACAACGTTGCTGCAACTGCGGGACCAACAGCGCTTGGTTTCCAACCTGTGCTAGTGCTGCCAACACAAGAGATATCAACGAAAAAATACTCTTCACTGATGCAGGATGTCGTTTACTACCTTACTGCATAGAAATCTCAATTTTGAAAAAGTTGTCGTTTACAACGTTACTGGAGGGACCCCTTCAACTGGTTGCGGAGATAATTGATATTTTAGTTTGGCGGTAAGCGCAGTACGTTGTCCAATGTTATTCTTATGGTAAATATTTTAAAACCGAAATCGCCATTATTTACTAACCGATTTTGATCAAATTTGGTATGTATTGGTGTGATAATTAATTGTTAATTTGCTATTACAGATATAAGTTTTCTGGTTTTAAATGACTTTAAGGGAGAAAGTATGTGTCAGTTTTCTGATACCGTTTATTTACTTTTATGGCAGCAAACATGCGTATTCATTTTCTAATGTTATTGAAACGAATGAGTTTAGGACCTATGTTTACTGGACATTTTTTTCTCATTTTGACACAAGGACCCATGTCCTGAAGTTTGTCATAATCGTGAAACACCCTGTATATGTGTGTGTGTGTGTGTGTGTGTGTGTGTCTTTAAGCACGATAACTCACGTAAAAATGGTCCGATCTGAATGAAATTCGGCTTACTCATGGAAAATAATAATTATTCAGACAACATTAAAAATCAGACTGATCGGACTATTAAAAGAGGTTTTTTTGGGATTTTTTACATAGAAAAATTAAATTTATAAAATTCTTGTTTGGACCATTGAATTCAGCTTAAAAAACAAATAATTTAGTATTTTGAATTGTTGCTCTATGTCAGTTAATTGGTTATCGAGATATTGAGTAAACACAATATGTTGTCCCAATGTTAACCTTATGTGAAATAAGTAAAATTCTATATGTCGCTTATTTCTCAACATATCTGACTGAAACCTGGTATATAGCTTCAATTGAGTGATATCTACTGGATTATTGCAAAAAATATCTAAATTTCACACTTCCATGGCAGCAAACCTGTATACTCATTTCCCATGTTATTCTTATGGAGAAAATTGTTGTATGCTCATTCCAGGATTTAAGTTGATTGTACTTGAATTGAGGCTCTGTATAAATGATTTATTTAAGCATTTGAAATACGCTGAGTTTGCAGGTCTGCTGCAAAGGGGGTATTTTAAAGCGTATTATTTACTTAACTTCACTTATAATAGCTAAATTACCAATACAACCATATTATATATGAGCACATTTTTATGTTAGCGAATTTCCCCTATAGGGAAGAAGCTATTACCGTAGGTCTCATGGTAAGACCTAAGCCCAAGACCATGATAACTTTTCGTTTTGGGGCCACCAGAAGCAAAAAACACCATTCGTTCGAATTTATATATATATATATATATATATATATATATATATATATATATATATGTGTCTGTCAGCACGATAGCGGCCGTAAATATGGTCCGATCTTAATGAAATTCGGTACAGACATGTAAAGTGGTAATCCCTCGGATGAGTTCGTAAACCAGCCCAATCGGACCACTGGGAGGGGGGGTTAAGGGGGATAAACCCCCCCAAAAATGGGTTTTATGAGTTTTTTACATAGAAAAATAAAATTTATCGAATTTTTATTGGTACCATTGAATTCAGCTCAAAAAAACAAACAATTTAGTATTTTGAATCACCCCTCTATGTCCATTGGTTACCAAGATATTGAAAGTGGTAAACACAGTACGTTGTCCCAATGTTAACCTTATGGGAAATAAGTAAATTTCCATATCTCAGTTATTTCCCAACAAATCTTAATAAAACTTGGTAAATAGCTTCTTCTAGTTCAGATCTACTAATTATTAAATTAAAACCACTCAGTTTTAATATACCTGTAGCAGCAAACCTGCATACTCATTCCCCATGTTATACTTATGGAGCTTACCAAAACATGTCAAATCTCGCTATGTTGGATTGAAATATGTTGTTTTGCATTTGAAATTCGCTGAGTATGCAGGTCTGCTGCAACGGGGGTATTTTTAAATTAATGAGCCATTTTTAAAGATTTTGTTGTATATATATCAAAGTTCAATATGTTTAAACAAAAAGTTTAAAAAGCATATACATTTGATAAATAGTTTTACAATATGAAGTTCAATCAAAAAATTAATGAAAATTTCCAGTCAAGCAATATTTTTATGACTAAAATAATATTGGTTTGGTAGAAATTTTAATGCAGTTTTGTTTGAACCTCATAGCCTGTTTACACCCATTTAACCTTTTGAAACTGTACACATTAGGTAGTAAAAGTAATAATAATAGAACCTATTAGTAACTAACTATTTGTAACTATAAATTACTTCATAATTTTCATTCATAAAAACTATTAGTAGGCCTTTAAAGAGTCTCGAGGAAATAATTAAATGATGATCATTATTGCTTCATAATAAAAAAAAAGATTAAAACAGTAATAACTAAATTGTTTACATAACAATAAACTTTAAATAATAATAAAGTGTGATATAAAATTTAGGATATTAGCTAGAATTTAAGTTTTTTATTAAAACATTGACTACGACGTTATCATACTTGATAAATTTGTGAATTCATCATTATTTTTATTCATAATGTCTATTTATTCACTATATTTTAATGCTAAGTATTAAAAAAAATACATATATATATATATTTTTAGATGCAGTTTTGTGGATACCACTTTATAATTTAGATCTCAAATTGAGTGTTTCATTCATTTTAAGCTCTCATCAATGACCTTTTGGTTCTAAAATTGTATAAAATTTCTTTTGAAACAATATTTTACAGAAAATTCCCATTGGGCTGTAAAATTTCATTGTACACTTTGACTTTCTTTGAAGCATGGTTTAGAGATTGCCACACTTAGGGGTTGTTGGCAAGATATAACCTCAACTCCATATATCAGTAGGGATTTCACCACAGGCTTGCCAAAAAAGTGGTCTTGCATTGAACTGATAATATGTAATGGCCAAGCCTTTTAAGCCTACCTCTATAATTCACAGGATCTGCCACAGTACTTAAATAATTTTTTGAAGGTACATTGCACATGTAGTAAACCTCTATTAATCCAGTTATCTCTTACTGTTCTAGACCTTATTATTATAAAAATATATTTTTTTAACTGTTTTTTTCTAGTTGCATGAAAAAGGACATAAAGTGTGAGTTTATAAAAACCTTACTGCTGCTAAGCTAATAATATTATGATTGTCTAAACGAACGTCATTCAATTTTTTTTCACCCTAAAGCAATTATTCTTTGTTTGAAATTCATTGTTGGTGATGGTGATTTTACATTTTGATTAGGATTTTTGCGGACATTTGCCATCACTGATTAGTAAAAAACAAGTTTCACGACGTTTCGGGATCTGGAATCTGATCCCGTCTTCAGGTGGAAGAAAACCTAGAACATAACAAGATTAGTAACACATAGCCAGGAAAACCTTGATAAAAACACAGCTAAAACAGAGAACTGTAAAAGCAGTCACGAAAACAATAAGCTGAAAAGAAAAACAATACACAAAATAACACAGGAATCACAAGTATCAAGAATCACCAGACAGGAGAGAGCACGTCCACACCCAATCAGAGCTGAGCTGAAAAGTGGGTGGGAGGAAAGCAAATGGCGGCGGCAACGGAAATGGCGGCGCCCACAGCCAACCAAATCACGGCGCGCTGCCGGTGGCCAAAACCTGAAACAGAGACATGTGATATGCAAATTCCGTGTGTCTGTTTGTGTTTTTTAGTTAACTTTTAACCTGATTTTGCCCCTTGGCCTTGCTACGGGTTAACATGTTATGAGAATTTTGAACAGAATTGTTAGTAATTACCCTATTTGCTGACACTTTATTTTCCCTGTCTTTCAATTCTTTGTTTAATATTGGTAGCCATACTGGCCTTATTTCAAGTGAAGATTGACTGATTGGTTGGTCTGCTAGTTTTATGTATGAAGCTTCAATTAGTTTTCTTTTGAAAAAATGAGGTTCGCGGTGTACTATTTTTGCTTCGTCAAAATTCATCTGGTGATTTTCAGACCAGCAGTGTTGAGCAATTTTTGATTTATCCACTAAGCCCTTCCTCGTGTTATCTTTGTGTTCTTTGATTCTTACATTTAAAGGTCTTTTTGTCTCGCCATAATACGGCCTAGAGCAACTATTGCAGTTTATTCTGTAAACACAGTTTTTTGATCCCTGAGTGCCATTTTTTGGTTTGGTTTTTACGAGACATTGCCTAAGAGTATTTTGTGTCCTAAACGCGGTTCTAACTTTGAACTTCCTAGCAACTCTTCTAATTTTTTCCGATAATCCCGGCACATAAGGGATTGACATAGGAACGAATTTTTCAGTGTTTTCTGACTCATTCTGTTTAGCCCTACGGGTTTTGCACTTTCTTATTACGGATTGAGGGTATCCATTCTTAGCCAAATCTTGCTCTACTTTTTTGATTTCCTGATTTAATCCATCTTGATTTGAGCAAATGCTCTTTGCTCTGTCAAATAGTGAGTAAGCTACCCCTTCTTTGACAGATTTTTGATGGTTTGATTGAAAATTTAAGTACTGCCCTGTGTGTGTCTTTTTTCTGAAAACAGTTGTTCTAAGCGTGTCCCTATCCTTTTCTACGCACACATCCAAAAATGCTAGTTTGTTTTGGACTTCCTCTTCCATAGTTAGGCGGATGGAAGGAGAAATACTGTTAAGATGCCCTAAAAAGTCTTTTAGTTCATCGTCTCCATGCGGAAATACCACGAAGGTGTCATCGACGTACCTCCACCAAATCTTCGGTTTGAGTTGAGCCAAAGACAAAGCCTTTTGCTCAAACTCCTCCATAAAGATATTAGCAAAGATAGGCGACAATGGCGACCCCATGGCCATCCCCTCATCTTGACGGTATAATTTACCCTCTAGTTCAAAATAGTTACATTGAGTGCATAATTCAAGCAGTTCCATAATGACGTTAACAGGAAGTTTAGTACGTTCAGTTAGACTTTCATCTTTTTCGAGCCGAGACTCGATTATTTTTAAGGTTTCAGGGACTGGGACATTCGTGAACAGACTTTCAACATGAAAACTAACCAGCTTATCCGTCTCAGCCAGCACTATGTCCTTTGACTTTTCAACAAAGTCTTTAGAATTTTTTATGTACGAGTCAGTTTTTCCTACCAATGGTTTTAGGATGTCCAGGAGGACTTTAGACAGTTCCCTACACGGTGAGTCGCGAGAGCTAATTATAGGCCTAAGAGGTACATCAGTTTTATGAATTTTAGGTAACCCATACATGTGTGGGATTTTCGAGTGATGCGGTGTTAAACGAGTTCTTTGTTTATCAGAAAAAAACTGTTTATGCTTCCTAAGAGTGCTTGCAACTTTACGCTCGAAACTTTCTGTAGGATCTTTATTTAGTTCAGTATATTTACCAGCCTGGAGAGTTTCCAATATTTTCTCTTTATATGTTACTGTGTCCAAGACAACAGTAGCGTTTCCTTTATCCGCGGGCAATATTTTGATAGTATCATCTTTCCCAAGGATAGATACTGCCTTGAATTCCTCTTTCTTTAGGTTGGGCTTTGGGACAGGAATTTTATTCAGTAAGATGCTGGCCTCGCACCGAAACTGATCCCCCTGAGTCTCAGGGAGCTGAGACACAGCGGACTCAATCCCCGTAACAAAGTCAAGCGCCCTCACTGATTTAGGCACAACAGAAAAGTTCAGCCCTTTAGACAAAACGGAAATTTCATTTGAATTTAAATTTCGTGAAGAAAGATTCACAACCTGATTATTTGCATCATTAATCTGTTCATCATTTTTAGAGTTATTACTAATTTCGACAGGTCTTAATTTTTCTAGCTTTGATTGTTGTCTGGATTTAATATTAACCGATTCTTTGTCAAACCTATTTTGGATGCTTTGAAAAATGTTCTGAAACTCAGAACCAATTAAAGTTGCCAATTCAGATTTCTTATTTTCAATACTGATTTTGAGGGTTCTCTTTTCCGTACGATGAAAGTTTATTCTTTCAATTAGGAGAGATTTTGAAGCTGCAGACATTATTTTGCTGGCTTTAAAACTACTAAAAGGAGGTTTAATTCTGAAACTCTGCGGTATTAGATTTTCGAGTTTGCACTTAGTGAGAAAAGTCAAATGGTTGGTGTGCCTAGCCAACTTTAGGTGCATTTGTTCAAGTTCACTTAATTGATTACTTACTCCGGGTCCGTACCGAGAATCAATTCTTTGTTTGAAATTCATTGTTGGTGATGGTGATTTTACATTTTGATTAGGATTTTTGCGGACATTTGCCATCACTGATTAGTAAAAAACAAGTTTCACGACGTTTCGGGATCTGGAATCTGATCCCGTCTTCAGGTGGAAGAAAACCTAGAACATAACAAGATTAGTAACACATAGCCAGGAAAACCTTGATAAAAACACAGCTAAAACAGAGAACTGTAAAAGCAGTCACGAAAACAATAAGCTGAAAAGAAAAACAATACACAAAATAACACAGGAATCACAAGTATCAAGAATCACCAGACAGGAGAGAGCACGTCCACACCCAATCAGAGCTGAGCTGAAAAGTGGGTGGGAGGAAAGCAAATGGCGGCGGCAACGGAAATGGCGGCGCCCACAGCCAACCAAATCACGGCGCGCTGCCGGTGGCCAAAACCTGAAACAGAGACATGTGATATGCAAATTCCGTGTGTCTGTTTGTGTTTTTTAGTTAACTTTTAACCTGATTTTGCCCCTTGGCCTTGCTACGGGTTAACATGTTATGAGAATTTTGAACAGAATTGTTAGTAATTACCCTATTTGCTGACACTTTATTTTCCCTGTCTTTCAATTCTTTGTTTAATATTGGTAGCCATACTGGCCTTATTTCAAGTGAAGATTGACTGATTGGTTGGTCTGCTAGTTTTATGTATGAAGCTTCAATTAGTTTTCTTTTGAAAAAATGAGGTTCGCGGTGTACTATTTTTGCTTCGTCAAAATTCATCTGGTGATTTTCAGACCAGCAGTGTTGAGCAATTTTTGATTTATCCACTAAGCCCTTCCTCGAGTTATCTTTGTGTTCTTTGATTCTTACATTTAAAGGTCTTTTTGTCTCGCCATAACACGGCCTAGAGCAACTATTGCAGTTTATTCTGTAAACACAGTTTTTTGATCCCTGAGTGCCATTTTTTGGTTTGGTTTTTACGAGACATTGCCTAAGAGTGTTTTGTGTCCTAAACGCGGTTCTAACTTTGAACTTCCTAGCAACTCTTCTAATTTTTTCCGATAATCCCGGCACATAAGGGATTGACATAGGAACGAATTTTTCAGTGTTTTCTGACTCATTCTGTTTAGCCCTACGGGTTTTGCACTTTCTTATTACGGATTGAGGGTATCCATTCTTAGCCAAATCTTGCTCTACTTTTTTGATTTCCTGATTTAATCCATCTTGATTTGAGCAAATGCTCTTTGCTCTGTCAAATAGTGAGTAAGCTACCCCTTCTTTGACAGATTTTTGATGGTTTGATTGAAAATTTAAGTACTGCCCTGTGTGTGTCTTTTTTCTGAAAACAGTTGTTCTAAGCGTGTCCCTATCCTTTTCTACGCACACATCCAAAAATGCTAGTTTGTTTTGGACTTTTCTTCCATTTTGGACTTCCTCTTCCTGGCTATGTGTTACTAATCTTGTTATGTTCTAGGTTTTCTTCCACCTGAAGACGGGATCAGATTCCAGATCCCGAAACGTCGTGAAACTTGTTTTTTACTAATCAGTGATGGCAAATGTCCGCAAAAATCCTTATAAAAAACCCTAAAGCAAGTTATTACGTCTTGTTAAAACGTCTTTAAATTTTAATTGGCCTGGTGGGTTAATTTTGAGACAAACATTTTCAGGTACATTAATTTTAAAAATACTAAGTTATACATTATACTACATTTCTTAAGTAATTCTCAGGAAAGACAAGGATTTGCAAGAAATTACTTATGTTATTTTTAAAACATACCTATTGAAATATGATTTGACTATCAACTAAAAAATTAAAAACTAAAATGTGAATAATAGTATATTTCATTTCAAGGACCTAAAATGACACTTTTCGTACAAGGTCAAGTATTACAACCGAGGCTGTAAGCCGAAGTTGAAAACTGACCGAGTAACGAAAAGCAGCTTTAGGTCCGTGTGATGAACTATATCTTTCGTTATATTGCTCAATACAATACGTAAACTACTTAAGAAAACTAAAATGTTACTGCTTGTTTACCTTTAAAGATGCCTTCAAAAGATGCCACCGTCTTGTTCTTGCTATTTGAAGCAATCAGCTGATTGTCTGTTTTATTTGTGTTAGGGTAGACTGACAACAATGAACAACTATCGACGTATCGAAAGCATGTAATAATCGATTGGTGAAATGAGCGAGTTTCACAAATTGATTAAACTGACAACAATGAATGTTTCGATAATAACGATGGATGTTTCGATTATTTGTAATCGAATGAATATTGTTCGATTATTACGAAGTACTCGGCACTTTTTGATTTTTATAGTCCTAGGACTATAAAAAGAGTCAGCTGGTATCGAGTACATCAGCTTTTAATTCCTAGGAATAAAAGAGTGTATTTAGGTCCGGAAAACATGCATTAAAAACATCTGTTTTTAAAGCAGTATAACGAAAATTTAATTTTATAAAATTTAGAAATTATGTGACTAATAACGGAACTAAAATTTACATAGGTACGAGGAAATACAACATCATCAAAACCTTGCTTCCGACCCAACAAGCCTGGGTAAGAACGTTATTGATGAGCATTAACATTTTCATAGTGGGCCTAATACTACATTTTACTATATGATAGTTGGTGTGAACTCGGTGGTCTCTTGCCCAAGGTTTGAGGTACTAAAGGTTTTGTCTGATCTGTATAGTTACCAGCAAAGTCTTATCAGCACTGAAAAGTACTATATTGCTAGTTTTCCTTTAAAATTACATTAATACCTCATGAAAAACGTTGATTCGTAATATAACTGAAGTCACTATAAAATATTGTAAACATATTATGTGTATTTAATTTAGAAAACACAAAATATTGCGCTAAAATATTATGAAAATGCTACCGCAACTGTAATCTCATTGCATCTCCTCAACAGAGGTAAGCCGGAAGTGCTCACGAGCCACTAATTGATTTAGCACAGCTGTCCCAGGGGAAAAGTTTGTTATTTACTGCGAGTTGTAAACTGAAAACGAAAAGTTTTTATCAAATGGGTAAATATCAGCTATCTGAAAGGTTATATTTTAAAGTTGGTTTGGCGTGTTAATATTTATCTCTACAACTGAGTCGAAACTGTCTGGAACTGCAACTAATTATAAAGAGATCATATCGAAATAAAATATCAATATAAAGCAGTATAACGTTTATAAAAAATATTTTAAAATTGGTATAATTATTATCACTCTTAAATGTAATGAAGTTGTGTTGTTGCAAACACAGATTTTTTAACTTAAAGAGTAGATGAGATTTTTAGACGGTAGAAAGATTTTCAGATGGTAGAGTAGTATTCATTTTCAGTTCTTACCAAAACTTTTTTTGTAAAAGAAAGCGGTTATTGGGTTTATATGGATTTATGTAAACTTGAGACAACATCAACATTTTCATCTGAGTTTCCAGAACATCAAAAATAGCTTTCGTTGCTAAAAGATCCGCCTAATAATCTGACAGAGCTTGTTATTTTTTATTTTTTTAATAATTCATTACTACCAGTTAAACATTAAAATCCATAAAATAGAATATGTACAAGTCTGAGTAGATAATCGCTTTTTTTAACGCCTTAAAAGCAGTATAATTGAGTAACAAATAAAAACGTTTTTTTAAATACTTTTAACTTGTTCTTTATAATGACAGGAGAAAGGATTCTTTTCAAGAAATACTACATTTCTTGAGTGTTCAATGTACTCATGTACAATATCACTATGGATGGATTTTTTTAGAGAAACAAATTATTTTAAGCAAAATTTGAATGGCAGTGATTATTTCTGTCAGTATTCACGAATTAGAGATCCCAAACACCTCAACAGATGTATAGTGAGGGAAGAGGAAGATTTTTGAGTGGAAATGTGGTTTGCAGAAGGCGTTACGGCATATCGAGTTATAAACCTGATAATTATAATTATTAGGGTTATGACTCGATCTGATAGCAGTTTTATCCATAATGAATATTTTGCTGTCACTAAGAGTCGTCTCAAACGTTTACGCCATTGGAAATGTATATGAATGGAAATACGCATAGTATAGTTGTTATACGTATTTTAAAATTTGTGAGTACAGTATACAACGTGCGACCACTCGAGAATGGAGTAAATAGCTAATTGAGTATTAAGAGCGCAAAGTACGTCATTGCCGCTAATTTCGAGAGCGGCAATGGCTATTTGTGCACGTAATATACACAATATTTTTCCTACTATCATTATTTA
Source organism: Flexamia atlantica (assembly GCA_035578135.1). NCBI lineage: Eukaryota > Metazoa > Arthropoda > Insecta > Hemiptera > Cicadellidae > Flexamia > Flexamia atlantica. Next base: position 24,432,995 of record JAQJVK010000002.1, read on the forward strand.
AACAGTTCAGCTTATTAACTGACCTGATGTACACAAAAGTTCATTGAGGTTATGCTTGCTTATTCTATTGGAACGAACCAGAAGTTGAGAGAGAAACGCCAACATCAGCTGACTCTTTTCCACAGCTGACTCTTTTCCTCCCTAGGGTGGAAAAGAGCTACTTTCGTCTCGCAACGCATGTATTGAAAACAGTCGTTTTCGCAGCAGGATGACGAAATAGTATATTTCATTACAAGGGGCGAAAGTGACGCTTTTCGTAGGAGCTCAAGGTCGTAATTTGAGCGAGTAACGAAAATCCACTTTAGACCCGTGTTATGAACTATATTTTTCGTCATACTGCAGTATCTAAAATATTGCAGTATCTATCTTTTTCGTCGTTTTAGCAGTAGTGTGACGAAAAAGGCTGTTATAAACTAAGAAAGCGACTTGATGTTTTCATGCAATGAGAGGCTCGATTAAATTTTGCTAAAAAACGAGCTATGTGTTTATTACCTTGAATACAGGGTGTTTCATGAAATTCTGAACCAATAGCTCTAAAGCCTTTTCTTATTTTATTATTTTGGATTATAACGTCTCTGAACGCTATACAATGTCCACGAACGTTTTGTTAAAAAAGGGGGTTTCTTCGGTATGTCTTCTATTATTCGAACTAAAGACTCAATACATGAACGCAAACAAAAATCACAAGCGGAACTTCTTAATTTTGGTGGATATAAATTTATATCCATTACACAGAACAATATGTATCATGCTTATCTAGAAGTTATTTAGTTAATTATGGAAAAATATTTCGTAGCATTTCCTTCTCTTTTCCTTTTTTTTTTTTGCAAAGATTTGCATGTATCTTTGCCCTATAATGAAAATTCATCTTTTTCAATGTTTCCAATGAATGTCTCTAACCTTGATTAGAAAAGCCCTTAAACAAAGAATAGTTTGCGTTTACAATTCGAGACGTTATTTTGTTTTGGTTTATTTTATTGCGAGAATAAACCAACTAGCTGAAAACATTATACAGCCAATTGTACCTAACATATACTGCCTCAAAATTTAACTTAATAACTTCCTTAATTATCACTAACCTCCGTGAGGCTTAACAATCAACAGTAGTTTATTCATATGCGTGTTAGACTTCCTGGTATTGTTAGCCTATTAATAAACTCATCAAGAAAAGAAACCAAGTTTAAGTTGTACTGTTCACTCTACAAACAGAAAGATAAAGAAAATATAACAATCTTTCACAACTTGGAAAGTGTTTCGCACCAGTTAATTCGTAGAATGCCTAAAGATTTGACAAGTAATACTATGATATAAAACCGTAGGATAAATAATGGGCTAAGATGATAAAATGAGACCAGGTAGATATCAACAGTAAGCAGCATAAATTACATGGCATGATTAATTCGAAAAACCCATGAAAATACACTTTCCAAGCCAGTATAGATTTTCTAAGCCGAGGTCGTTACAAGTTCAATCAATAACGAACGACCTGCTCTACTGTGGTTTACTGCTTGTAAACAACTCGGGAACTAGTGACATTCAGGTCTTAACGTAGGGCTGACCTATTGCCACAGTTATAGTTGTTTGCATGCCATAATTTAATGGTATAGTAGTTAGTTAATAATTGATCTCATCCAATTATTTTTGTTTTACATATGAAATATTATGATGATTTAAGGTAATAGTTTCATATTAGTTTAAATCGATTTGTTATTATGCAGTATTGTTGTTTAATACTTTATAGGATGATATATTATTATCAATAAAATAAATAAGAATTTTATAATAATGCTAGGTAAAAATATTTGTTTTATAAAAAGATAATTTTATTTTCTGTTGGGGGTTGTTTTGGATAGCATTTGATGGTAGTCCAACCAGCGCGTCCATTTTTTACTATAAACAAATAGAGCTGTTTGAATGAAATCTAGCACTTGCAAGGGTTGTGTAAATAAATGCTGGGACATTCTATCCTTGTCCCACGGAGAACGGCGGTGACAGATTCAGCAAATAAAAAGTATTCCAATTCCAAGAACTGTCGATCGCTCAACTTGCGATGAAATGGTGGACAGGACATTTGTCTTTTGTTTCTTGTGAAATATCACAACTCATAAAATCATTCGGGACCTATATTATTACATTTATTATACACACCCTATATGACAAAAAAAATCATTATTACTTATTTATTATAAAGGGGTGGCGGCCCCCCACTCTCACTCACCGTAATAATACAGATTTATATTTCAGAAACATAACCATACCTATAGCATTATTAATGAGTTATTGCATTTAGGTATTGGTATAAATCAGTGATGATCATAGTATTTGTTCGAAACAAAAACAATCGATGCGGTCTTATACATAATTGTTTACTAGTTTTTCAACAATTCCATGCACTATTGCATTTTAGTGCGTTATTTACAATACAAATGATAAAGCCTGCTGCCAAACCTGGCAGGAGTGAGTAAAAATTGTAGATACTAAACAATTATGGATGGGATCGCAAGATGTTAAGGTAAAGTAATATTTTAAACTTGTTATCGTAAACATGGCGCTGCTCCGTCATGTTGATGGCTGGCAGTCAACCTGAAGTAAAACACTCGAGCTCCAGCACTAAACCTGTTGTCATATCTCAAGGGAACTGACAATCACCCATTAGTTTTTTATTCGATTGCTAAAAGTTGATTGAGTTGATGGACGTTAAAACAAACAAAATTATTGTTGTTCCAGAAAAAAATTTGGTTTTGAAAAACAAGTAGGTTTTTCGGTTGGTAACAACAATTAGGATGCAGTGAAACAAAAAATACTATAATTCGAGGATTTTAAAGCATTTTGCCAAGTTTTTTTTTTCTTGGCAAGTAGGAAAAGATAAGTCACATTGTATTTTATATACAAATTACGATGACCAGCAGGACCATGGAAATGGATCTCGGGAATTTTTCAAGGCGAAAAAAGTAGTTTTGAGGCTAAGCTACATACTGATGACAGAGTAGGATAATATTGATGAATTTTTAATCAAGCTGTGAATACCCCATTTAAGGAATTAAAGTTAATAGCAGCCCGCGTCACTTCGTGCCTCAAAACAATGGTAAAATGGGCGTTTTTCAGCGTAAAATACCTTTCAATGAGAAAGTATGTGATTTTTTTATTTTCTAGACTTATTCTTTGTGTCATAGCACTGGAATAAAATTGCCAGTAACTGAACTTCTCATCGTTTCATACGTTTAAAAATAATTCATTACTTTAGACGGATATTCAGCACCTCAAAACAAACATAACAAATTTAATGCAAGAAACTCAAAGAGGAACCTCGCAACACGTGTTCGGGAATTTGATGGAGAGAGCACAACTTTATACAAATGCCAATGGCGGATTGTTTGAACACATAATGTAAACTTAATGTGATCAAACATAAATAATATGTTGTATAAAATGTAAAGATCATCAAAACAATACTCATTTCATATTCATATGTCTATTATTCAATCTTAAAAATGGGTTGCGTTTAAAAAAACACCCTGTAGAACGTTTTAACAAGCTTATACAAATAATGGTTAATATGCAATTATATTATATGGTGGTCGAGAAATTCAACTGCTAAGTTTGAGATAGTTAACCCCACCTGCATAACCTCTGTTAGCTTAGACTTGCCATTGTGGACTCAACGTTTTACTACCTTCCACGAACAAGAGATGTAGGTTTAAAATACAGACAACCAGGAATACGTTTTCATAAAATGCGTACTTAATCTTCTAGAAAAGTGCTCTTAAAAAATTACAATATGTCTTACTTCTCTTACTTCTCTAATTTATCAAAACATTAAACAGAGTCCATGGATGCTAAGGTAAATAAAAATTGTTTGAATTAGCAATTTAAATTCAATCATTTTAATACTGTCTGTATTATTGGAAAATATATTTTTACTGAAGATGGCATGACTTAGTCAATTTATTCCAACTACATTAAATAGAAAATTATCCCAATTTAATGTAACTGAACTGCCAAAAGAGTTCCATAGATCGCGATTTACTGTCAAGCGGTAGAATGGCGATGGACAAATTTTCATTACGTAAGTGAAACAGAACTTATGGAGTATTGCAGCATTAATAACCTGGAATAGCATATTGCCCGATCAAGTCTAGACGAGGCAACATCAGCCTTACTGTATATTGATCTTAGTATCAGGGCTAAGTTACATTTCATTTCTAATTTCAAACAAGTCAATCAGGGTTTATGGTTTTTGATTAGGAACCTAATCTTAGCCAGAATTATTTGGGTTAAGCATTTGCATAGCAAAGGTATGCACAAGATCTTCCCCATGAAAAAAATTAATAATTCCCTGTGTATTACTCGACAGTGAATTTTAAACATTTCCATTTCAAGAGACCGTACGAGTTAATCGTTTGTTGCAAAGAGAGAAACTGAAAGTTAAAAAAGGGGATTTAATGTCAATGTCAACAGACAAATAAATACATGAAACAAAATTGCTAAATATCTGTTGCCAATTAAGCTGTTTCAAATACACTGAGGGGAATAATTTGATGTTTCAAACAAGAAATAAATTCAGCTTGTATACCTACTGAAAAAGCTTAGAACTCCGTTATATACTGAACAAATATACATTTAACGGCAAAACTAAGAGTGCACAAAGGCACGAAATCAAGTGCTTATATATTGACTCAATTGACTTACTGAAACTAGATGCGCGGGTCTTCGTCATAGTCCAAAACGCAATAGGGTACCGCATATTGTGCATATGTGTCACAGCCACATGTTCCTTTGTCGTATAAATTGCAGTATTGCAGCGGAGCGTTGGGAGAGCCATCATCAAAGCTGCACAAACTACACAAGCTATACAAACGCTGCTGTTGTTAAATTAAAAGTATTCGGATCGAATTTACTAGATGGTTTGGCAAATGACAAGTGACTGGTTTGGCAAGTGACTGGTCCAATCCAGTCACTTTATTTGTCTTAGAAATAAAACAAAGTCTTAATTCTAATGATTTACGGTGTGTACTGGTTTTTTACCATTATTAATTTGTAAGGCGGTTATTTGATTTATTAAGCATTGCTTGTCATAGTTGCATTTGGTTTTTCATCACAATTATTCTTTTGTGAAAACTCTTTTAAGGTTAATTAATTTTTTTCGTTTTTTTCAAGATTCTTAATATAATTGCAAAAAGCATTATTGATTTCTCCCTGCGAAGCCAGAACTGAAGAGCAATGACAGTTAGTTGCCATCATTCGTCATTTCTCCCTTCTCGAAGTTTCCCCTCCGGACCGACGATGCAATCATTGTTGCCAACTATAGTTATTGTCGTGGTAAATACAATCAGCAGTGATTTTGTAACGTGACTTAATAAGCTATATAATAGATGGAAGTGGTCATGTCACTTGAATAAACTGTCCTTACAACACAAAGTATAAATATTAGCTTTAAAAATAAGTCTAATTTCCATGAAAAATATTTGGATTTATTCTAAGTTTATAAAAACATTTTGAACCATTGCTTAGTTTTCTTTTTTATTTTATAACTTGACTTAGATTAAAAGGTAAAATTTCTCGATCATCCTATTTCCGAAGAAACAAGATGCAAAATAATTCACAAACTAAGTGCTTATTTGTATCGGGGGGGATTAGTTTGTAGGGAGGGAGAGGTTCGTAAGTAGTTCTTGGCGATAGAGCCTTGCCTAGAATATTTCCCCCAGTTTTACTCAATGTCATATTCTTGTCCATTTTTGCTGTAATGATATTTTAAACTTAGTACCTCTATCTTTCAATTTGCTTTTCAAAAATTTCGATCAACCCATATGGTCCTTTGTTAAAAACTTTACAAATTTCAAATAACTCGATGAATAACTTTATTTTTTTAACCGACTTCCCCCAACAAAAGGAGGAGGTTCTCAATTCGTCTTGGGATATGTTTTTTTTTCTAGGGATGTTCACCGATTTCTCTGCGATACTTTTACCAATCAACGTGATTCTACCACCAAAATAACTGGGATGATTTCCCATAGGTCCCATATATAACATTTTGTTTCACTGAAATATTTATTCAGGTGAAAAATGCTAAAACCTTAAAAAATTCAATATTTTGAACAACTTTTTGTTGGCAAAACAAAGGTGAACAAAACAATTACAGCTGTCACATACTTTTAAATAAATCTGTAATTATATGGCATATGATCAGCTGCTTCACAATGATATAGTGTCAAAACAGTTTGTCATCATGTTTACATTTTAATATGTTGATTCAAACACACTCAACTCCATAAAAAAAAACTTGTGATTATTATATAATTTTAAAAAGTATAAACCAAAAAGCATGACTTATTTATGAAAAACTAATATGTAGGGTTCTCTACCGTGTTATAAAAAAACAGGTTATGATAAATTTCGAATATCAATAGTCAGTGAAAAATTTACTTATTACGATCAGGTAATGAAGAAGAGTGTAAGTCTGAATCTTAACGTTTTAGCGTGCCTAGGTGATGCATTTGAAGCGACATGCATCAAGTGTTTTTGTGACTTGTGTTGTGTGAGCATTCTTGCAGTTTCCACTGAAAAAAATCCCCAACAGGCTCATTTGTAAGTAGAGTTTAAATTTCAACATGGACGTTTATGATTTCCAGTTTGTATTTCACAGGCTGAAACATGCTAAAAATGATTTTTATACGTCTTACTAGACAACTTATAGTACTAACATGCAAGCATCGCAGTTCGAAATCGAATCTATCTTATGAGTAAATCCCTGAACAGTTCTGTAAATGTAAACAAACCTATTTGCCATTTGTCAGGTGCCGAGCTCATGGTTATCTTGTGATAAAAATCTTTGCAATAAACTGACCGAGAAAATCTGTAGCCAAACTCGAGGGTTTAGAATAGAATATTATAACATTTTACACGATGTATTCATAATATGAATGCTGTGACAGAATTTTAGAAATGTTTTATGGATATGCTGAGGATATAAGGTTTCAATGATTAGTTGATCCGATTTCAAGTTGTTTTAAGTTTCCCAAAGTAACAATATGATCGTAAATTTGTAAAACAAAAAGCGTAAAGATATGAAATTGTAAACTTTGTCTGATATATCTGTTCGAGCCTTTAGGATATAAACGCGCAAATAATAAATAGATTGAGCTAGGCATAGAGGCAATCTATCCCAGTTCTTAAAATACACCTCGTATGCTTTTAACATGAAAGCTGATCGAAAAATAAGTTAAAAGCAGATGTGTGTAACAAACTGATGTTTTTCATTGAGCTGGATCAAGAGCAGCTAGCTGTTTAAATCTAACCAAAAAATGTCATTGACTATTATAGATTAATATCTCTAAAACGGTTAATGTGGAAAAACCGGTACATATTCGGTGTCAAACAATTACTCTCAAAAATCTAGTAACTTTTCTACGTTATAGAGCAACTGTTTAAGTGATTTCTACAATCCTGTTGTATATTCTATATTGGGCTGTATGTGAAAGTATCAGCTGATTGATTTATTCCATCATATGTCATTTAGTTCAATGTTTTTGTTGTTGTTTTTGATTCTAGTTTTTGATATATTATACAATGTAAAGTGAATAAAGTTACTTGTACAATTAATTGAGTTTTAGTCAACTATAATAACTGGCGAACGATGGAAAAAAGAAGGAGAGGTAGAAGACAAACAGATGAAATAGATAATGCAGCAGTGGAAGGTCGGAACGTTAGAATGCAGGAACAGATAAGAGGTACCGGTAGTTGGTGCAATGTAGCATTCAAAGAATTTCAAGAGGGGTGTGAGACTTGGGATTATTTTGTTGGGCGGCTGGAGAATTACTTCGCAATCATGAACATAGAGACGAATACTGTTAAAAAGTCTCAGATATTAATTCAAACAATGGGTGTTAGCACATATCAACAGTTATGCGACCACCTGAGTCCTGAGAAACCAAATTCTAGAGGATATGAGGAATTGATAAAATGTGTAGAGATGATTCTGAATCCAAGACCAAGTATTATAACAGAGCAGTACAATTTTACTTGTAGGAAGCAACGTGAAGGTGAATCGATAAAAGAATACTTGTGTGATCTTAAGAGAATGGCCAAATACTGTTGCTTCAGCTGTAATCGATGCAGTGCCTCGACTCAAGACACACATATTCAGCAGCAGTTTATAGCTGGGTTACGCGATAAGACTATTTTGAGGGAACTTTTGAAAAACCACAAAACTATGAATTTAACTGAATGTGTAGACTTGGCGTCAGCGATGGAAAGAGCCTCCGTAGAAGCCGACATAATTCAAGGGAAAGAAAGTGTCAGTATAATGAGAGATGAAAGTCCAAAGATCAATGAAGAACGTGTCTTTAAATGTTTCAGTTGTGGATCTACAAAACATAGAAAATATGATTGTCCATGTAAAACTGCTACATGTTTTAAATGTCAAAAAGTAGGTCACATTGCTAGGGTGTGTCGAGGTCAGCTGAACAGAGGACAAACTAAACATTTGACGACTGATAGAAACCAAGGAGATACTAAAGATTATACATCAGATGAACTTGAAGTCTCTATAGGACAACTGACAAGTAGTAGTGCAAATTTACCAGAAGTGTGTCCAAAACCAAAACGAATGATGATAACCTGTAAAATTGAAGATAAATGTATAACATTTGAGTATGATACCGGCTCTACTGTATCGACAATATCAGTAGACGAATTTCGAAAGAATTTTCCTAATAAGAAGATGGAGAAAACTGAGCTAAAACTCAAGACATATACTGGGGAAACAATAAAACCTTTGGGATATGCCTCTGTCAACATCAAGGTGGACAATGCCGAGGCTCGAGGCAATGTATGTGTCCTACCAGGTCGATTGCAACCCATCTTTGGTCGAGAGTGGATGGTTTTGTTGAAAACAAATGTTAGTGTCAATAAAATTGAGCCCATTGATGAGAAAATGAGAGAAAAATTAATCACTCAAATAAAACAGGATTTTCAAGGGCTATTTAGGGATGACATCGGAAAGATTCCTGGATACAAAGGGCATATTCAATTGAAACCGGAAGCGAAACCAGTATTTAAACCACCTCGACCGTTACCATACTCTTTGAAAGATAAGGTAGAGGATGAAATTGACAGACTGGAAAGTGAAGGAATTATAACCAAGGTATCGTACGCAGAATGGGGAACACCAGTGGTGCCTATTATGAAACCAGATGGATCTGTTCGACTTTGCGCAGACTACAAAGTTACTGTAAATCGTGTAGTAGAGAATTGTGCTTTTCCCATTCCAAGAACTGACGACATCTTTGCTTCAATAGGAAAGGGCAAGTTTTTTACCACATTAGATATTAAACAAGCATATTTGAATGTGGAAATGGACGATGAAAGTTCAATGATACAGGCGATTTCAACAACGAAGGGAGTTTATCGTGTAAATAGATTAATGTTCGGAGTGAAACTAGCACCAGCAATATGGCAAGAGAAAATCGCGAAGATATTAGCGGGTTTGGAAGGAGTTCATGCATTTTATGATGATATAATTGTAGAGGGTAGAAATCTAGAGGAACATAACTTAAGACTAAGAAAGGTGCTACAAAGATTGTTGGAAAACAACTTACGGGTGAACTTGAAGAAATGCAAGTTCTTTGAAAATAAGGTTGAGTATCTGGGACATGTGATATCAAGAGAAGGTATTTCAAAGTGCGCTGATAAGGTAGCAGCTGTACGAGATGTCCCTCGACCTCAAAATGTAGCAGAACTCAGAAGTTGGTTAGGACTCGTAAATTACTATGGGAAATTTATCAAGAATTTGGCAATGATTTTGAGTCCATTGTACAAGCTGTTGGAAAAGGGTTCAAAATTCATATGGAATGAAAAGGCAGAATCATCTTTTAATCACATCAAACAGGAGGTTATCAGTGAACAGGTACTAATTGCATATGACCCTGATTTACCTTTGATTCTAGCAACAGATGCGAGCCCCATGGGTCTTGGAGCTGTCCTAAGCCACAAGCTGCCAGATGGTACAGAACGACCTATATGTTTTGCCTCTAGATGTTTGAGTGCAGCAGAGAAAAATTACAGTCAAATCGACAAGGAGGCGACGGCGATATATTGGGCGCTTCACAAGTTCTTCAGATACTGTTATGGAAGAAGATTTACTTTAATCACGGACCATAAACCCTTAGTGATGATCTTTAGTCCAGGTAAAGAGTTGCCTACCTTAAGTGCCCATCGGTTGCTCCGATATGCATTGTTCATGCAAGGTTTTGATTATGAGATTGAGTACAAACCCACAAATCGACATGAAACATCAAAACCAGGCTAGATCTGCTTCTCCCATCAGACATGGACAAGAATGTGGTAAAGAAGGACGAATTGAAGAAGGTGCGATCGTTCCATCCTGGAGATCCCGTGACTTTTCGAGTGTATAATGACAGAGGAAAGAAATGGGAAAGAGGAGTTGTCAAAAATAGACTTGGAAGGGTTATGTATGTAGTGCAGAGGGAAGATGGATCTACAACCAAGAGGCATGTCGATCAACTAAGAAATGGTCATGTTTAAATAGGTGTGGAGGAGTTTGTTGTATATTCTATATTGGGCTGTATGTGAAAGTATCAGCTGATTGATTTATTCCATCATATGTCATTTAGTTCAATGTTTTTGTTGTTGTTTTTGATTCTAGTTTTTGATATATTATACAATGTAAAGTGAATAAAGTTACTTGTACAATTAATTGAGTTTTAGTCAACTATAATAAATCCCAATAGTGAATTACCGTGTATATTATTGTTTTATAAGGTAAAATGGATATGAATGTATATAAAATGTAAATTACACCGATTGAGCTTAGACTTTGCCAGTAATGTATTTGGCCCGTATATAGACCTGATTTGCTTTCAAAAATCCCTTATAAAATGAGATTTTTTCAAAGAGGTGGCCATATTCATATAGCGCATGAGTAATACCTGTAGACTATAACCAATTATAATGTGTACTATATACACTGTAAATTTCCTGGCCAATAGGAAATAATTTTACACACCAATAGCGTGGTACAATAGCCTGACCTGTCCGAAAAATTAGTTAACCAATAACAGAAGTACAGTTTAGTAATCTATTAAGTGATTCAGTCATCAGCAAAGTAAACTGGAGTAGAGTATTAATGATATTATACAACTGTGAATAATGAATAATGATTTATTCCAGCAATGTAGTACAAACATAAAAGACAAAACTTTCCACTAAAAAGTATGAAATAATTTCTTTTTGGTAAAAAAAAACAACCGACTTCAAACGCTCTAAAAAGTATGAAATAATTTTACTTTATAATTCCAATTTTGTAATATCCAAGCTCACGTATTTCAAGTCGGCGCGGCTCTACCAATATATGAAACACTAAACTGTGAGTAGCGATTAAATATCTCAGTTTGATCTCAATAATTATATTTGCGGGCTAAACTTTCAATCGTCAACTCGAACATTTTGCTTTAAAATTCAAATTTTAAACTATTATAGACCACAAATAAATTCTCTAGTACGAATTTAAAACTCTCCTCTCTCTATTTATATGAAATTAGCACACAAATTTTATTTTAATGTTACATTCATGTAAGCCATTCAACAAATACATTCTTCAAATGTTATTCAAACTTGGGCTATTCTGCCAAGAACATACAAAGCTAAGATGCAATATGGAGCCGCGCCGACTTGAAATACGTGAGCTTGGATATTACAAAATTTGAATTATAAAATAAAATTATTTCATACTTTTTAGAGCGTTTGAAGTCGGTTGTTTTTTTTTACCAAAAAGAAATTATTACTTAACTAGTTTTTTACTGGCATTATGGCACTGCTTCCAATAGGACACTATAGAACATATTTCAGTGCCAGGAAATAATTATTTCCAGACTTCAGACTTTGTAGGATATCCACGGAGCCGTTTTTTAATTTTATTTCTTTATTTTTTAGCGAATTTCCCCCTATAAGGAAATAGCTATTACCGTAGGCGGCATGGTAAGACTTAAGCACGGGACCACCGTAACTTTTCATTTTAATGCCCCCAGACCCCAAAAACACCGATCGTTCATTTTCATATATATATATATATATATATATATATATATATATATATATATATATATATGTACCTGTCCATAGGCGCGATAACTTTCGTAAAAAAGGTCCGATTACGATGAAATTTGGTACATACGTCTAGAGTGACATTTATTACTTTGAGTTCGAAAACCAGCGCGATAAGTTAACTCTAAGGAGGGTTTTTTGACAAAATAAAATTTATTTTTAGGATTTAATATCTTTATATTATATTCTTATAAATTTAAGTGTCAAAATTGGATTCAGCTTAAAAAAACAAACAATTTAGCATTTTAAATTATTGTTCTACTATATTGAAAGTGCTAAACACAGTACGTTGTCCAATATTATTTATAATTTTACCCTCCAAAAAGTATAGTTACCCTGATTTGACAGATTAAGAAAAAAATACAATTCTGAACATATGATTAAATTTTCAGGTGATGAATATTTTATTGGTGTTTATTTTGAAATAGTTAAGCGTTTATTGATCAAGATTTTGCTGAAAATATATACTATATCAAAATACCCCCTGCAGACCTGCATACTATGCAGACTCTGCAAATAGCAGACCTGCATACTCAGCGAATTTCAAATGCAAAACAACGTATTTCAATCCAACATAGCGAGATTTGACATGTTTTGGTTAGCTCCATAAGAATAACATGGAGAATGAGTATGCAGGTCTGCTGCTACAGGTATATTAAAACTGGATGGTTTTGATTCAATATTTAGTAGATCGGAACTAGAAGAAGCTATTTACCAAGTTTTATCAAGATATGTTGAGAAATAACCGAGATATAGAATTTTACTTATTTCCCATAAGGTTAACATTGGGACAACGTACTGTGTTTACCACTTTCAATATCTCGGTAACCAATGGACATAGAGCAGTGATTCAAGATACTAAATTGTTTGTTTTTTTTGAGCTGAATTCAATGGTGCCAAAAAATCGATAAATTTTATTTTTCTATGTAAAAAACTCAAAAAAACCTATTTTTGAGGGGGTTTATCCCCCTTTACCCCCCCCTTCCGATGGTCCGATCGGGCTGGTTCACGAACTCATCCGAATAATTACTACTTTACACGCCTGTGCCAAATTTCATTCCGATTGGACCATTTTTGCGAGCGCTATCGTGCTTACAGACACACATATATATATAAATTTGAACGAATGGTGTTTTTTGCTTCTGGGGGCCCCAAAACGAAAAGTTATCATGGTCTCGGGCTTAGGTCTTACCATGAGACCTACGGTAATAGCTTCTTCCCTATAGGGGAACTTCGCTAAAACAAATATTATTTTTAAATTTAATAAAGAAGGTTTGAGCATTTGGAGGGGGGATGTCTTGGTCTAAACTGCCTTAAAATGTAGCATAATATATGGTTTGTTTACAATGATGAGGATTGATAATATGTTTTATTGAAATTGGCTGTAGATGCAGGTCTGCTATAACAGGGTTGTTTAATTATAAAACTGACCATATGATTTAATTTAATTTTTTCATGAGATTAAGTTATTTGTTTGTTTTGAGTGTTTTGAATTAATTAATTATATGTTTGTTGACATTTATATACTATAACAAGATAACTTTTTTAAAATGAAAAGACTAAGAATTATATAAAATACAAAAGTGTACGTGTTACAAATGAAAACCAATGTGGTCTCCTTGTTAATTTTCGTCATGTTGAAAGTTCATGAATGATTAAATATACGTTTTTAGTATATTATTTACCGTATTCAAACAATACTTTCTTTAAATAAGTTGAATGCTCGCCTAAATAAATCCTATGGAAATTCGCTGAGTACGTAGGTCTGCTGCGACGGGAGTATTTTAGATATATGCAAGTGTGAAAACAAACATACAAAGAAACTAGCAAGAATATAAACTTTGATAGTGTAAAAGGACATAGTAAAAAAAAACATGAAATTTGTTTAAAGATTTATTACACCTTTACTAAGTATTTTAATAATTATGTTCCTTAATTTTTAGAGCCGAATTCAAATTAGTCTCGTATTAGTTTATGTTTGATTTCTAAATAATATCCAAACTTAAAATGTAATGATTATGGTAATCGCTAAAAACTAGGTTCGATAATATAGTGTTTGAATTGGTAATCTTTTGTTGTTAATGTAGTTATCTGTACATACAGTGTATGAATGGGAATATCGTGTCCTAGTTTGAACCTAGGTCATTCTAAAAAAAGAGTTAATGATGGTCACCATTAAATACATTAATTGCTCTATAACTCCGCCAATAGTATTCCAATCTGGATGAACTATTTTTGGTTTGAAAGTTATTTCTAACTAAAAAATACATTTCCTTCTAAAGGTAAAAGTAGTTTTCATTTTATATTTGAAAAACCAAATTTCCAATTTAATTCTATGAGAAAGTCTAATTATCCTCAAAAATACGTTTTGAGGGGCTTAAAAAGCTCATATCTAAACGTAATATGTTCTGTATGCTGAAACTGTATACGTGCAGTATTTTTTTCCAATTGGTCAGCTATTTTCAAAATAATTACATCAAAAAGATATACGCACAGCCCGTTTTCCGAGTTTGTCTAGTTTTTTCGGCATTTCTTCGATTAGAAAAACAACATAACCAAGGTGAAACCCAAATAGAATTGTAGAAAAATAACCAACGAACTGTAAAAAATCTATCATAATTATCAAAAGTTAAATGATTTAGTCATGATAACAACAACACAATTTATTAATTGTTACAATAAGTATCATTCACATCTAAATAAATACATTAAACCAAATGACCCACAATTGAATTCCTCAAATCGAACCCAAACTCCAATCTACTCAGTATCAATCAACTGAAAAACACATATAAAAAAATTACTCACTCCTATAACAAAAACTCACATCTCAGAAAGTACTAATAAATTAAAAACCAATGTTTTTGTTCCACACAAAAAACAAACAACAACATATGTTAATTATCAAATGTGTCACCAAGTTTATAAACAGAAGAATAGAAATGCTAATAATTTAAATTTGTCAATGACACAAAATATATTAATTCTGACACCTCCCCTTGTCATGACAAATTTAAATTATTAGCATTTCTATTCTTCTGTTTATAAACTTGGTGACACATTTGATAATTAACATATGTTGTTGTTTGTTTTTTGTGTGGAACAAAAACATTGGTTTTTAATTTATTAGTACTTTCTGAGATGTGAGTTTTTGTTATAGGAGTGAGTAATTTTTTTATATGTGTTTTTCAGTTGATTGATACTGAGTAGATTGGAGTTTGGGTTCGATTTGAGGAATTCAATTGTGGGTCATTTGGTTTAATGTATTTATTTAGATGTGAATGATACTTATTGTAACAATTAATAAATTGTGTTGTTGTTATCATGACTAAATCATTTAACTTTTGATAGGTCATGGGCCCAGAGCCCGCTTGAATGCTAACTGTGTAACTTTGCTTGAGTCTTAGAAGTGAAAATATTCAAATATCATGACATCAAACAGTGACGGCTTCAAAATTGAGAGACTAGGACCTAAAAATTATTTAGTTTGGAGTAAAAGGGTAAAAGCTTTTCTAGTGAGGAAAAAATGTTGGACTGCTATTGATCCTGGTTTTGACGATGACGAAGACTTAAATGATGAGGAAGAAGAACAGAATTTAATTGCTCTTAGTTATTTAACTGAACTGGTCGAAGATTGTTATTTAAATGATGTGACAAAACATGACAGAGCCAAACATGCATGGAACAGATTGAAAACTATTCATCTAAAAATTTCTCCGCTTCAGTTTGTGAGTACTATGGATGAACTATCTAGCTGTATGAAAAAATCTGATGAATCAATACTGGAATATTTAAACAGAGTAGAGCAGTTAGTGGAAAAATTGAGAAATCATGGTTCCAATATCAACGATCAAGATTTAGCAGCTTACATGCTTAGGGGTTTAAAGCAAGAAAATTACAAACATATTACACATGTGATGGAGTTAAATGAAGAAAAGTTAACTTCAGAAAATGTCAAGAGTAAGTTGATGCTGGAGGAAGCTAGAATAGAGAGAGAAAAAGCCGAACGCGAGAAGAAAAATCAAGAACTAAAATTTTTTATGATGCAAAACAGAGGGAGAGATGAGACAAGTAATGTTATGAAAACTAATTTCAGTTATGGGAAAAACATCCTTCAAGATAAATCTTGTCACTGCTGTGGAAAACTAGGCCATTTTGTACGAGAATGTCCAAAGGCAATGGAAGCTAAATCAAGGGGAAATATAATTTGTTATAACTGTGGGAAGGAAGGACATCCTTCGACAAAATGTAAAAGTAATTTGAGAAATGTGTACAAAAAGAATAAGACCAGTGAACTACAAAGAGATTTTAAAAATAGAAATGTTAGTTATGAAGAGAAAAAAGAGCGAGAATCGGAAGAGAAAAAATTAGGAGACAGTGTGGTGAGAGTAAAGTATTCTGTGCATATGATGAATGGCTGTGATAGAGAAAGAAAGGAAGATAATGCAATGAAAAAGTCGAGTGATGCAAACAAATGGATAGTGGATTGTGGATGCAATCATCATATAACTCCTTTTAGAGAGCTGATGAATAACTTTACGGACAACACGACTGGAAAAGTAGAGATGGGAAAGAAAAATGTTTCATGCGATGTGAAAGGCGTTGGGTCAGTGACTCTGAAGATAAGTGATGAAAATGGCGGATGGACTTTGAAACTGACCAAAGTTTTATGGGTACCTGATGTTTCGGACAATATTTTATCAGTGAGACAGTTAGAGAAAACTGGCGTGCGCTACACAATTGAGGATGGTACATTGCGTGCTTTTGACAAAAGTAGTGGAGATGAGGAACTTTTTTGCGCTAATACCACGGATGATGACATGTACTCGATCAAATGTGATTGGTATGAGTTGGAGACTTCCAATCCAAATAGAGAATGTGATGAGGAGCCAGTGAATGCTACTGCTTATAAAATGGTGACCAGAGATTTGTGGCATAATCGTTTTGGACATGCAGAAAACTTGCCTGACAGTGAGTTAATCAGCAAAAGAGTAACTAATGATAAATGTGATGTGTGTTTTAAAGGGAAAGCAAAGAAATCTTCTTTTCCTGACAGACCTGTGAGGTCATCTGCTCCACTGGATCTTGTGTATTCTGATGTGTGTTATGTCAAGCCGAAATCTTTGGGAGGGGGTAAATATTTCTTAACACTGACTGATGATTACTCACGTTACAGCGAAGTTAGTGTGCTGGAAAGCAAAAGTGATGTCTGTGAAGAAGTAATGAAGTATAAAAAGAGGGTTGAAAATCTTCATGAAAATACTTTGAAGTCAATACAAACAGATGGCGGAGGCGAATATTGTAACCGTGAACTTCAAGAATTTTGTAGTGAAAATGGCATTGTTCATAGACTGTCATTACCTGGAGAACATCAACAAATGGGTGTCGCAGAGAGATTGAATCAACAGCTGTTGACCTTAGTAAGGTGTATGTTGATAAATTCAGGACTTGCTCTTAATTTTTGGGGGGAGGCTCTGCATACTGCATGTTACATTAAAAATAGATGCAAATCAACTTCTATTAATAATAACATACCTTATGAGTTGTGGTTTGGTAAAAAACTGTCTGATGATGAATTGGGGAGAATGAGAGTTTTTGGATGTCGTGCATGGGTTTACGAGGAACACTCTAAAGCTGACAAGTTGGAACCTCGTGCCAAAGAATGTATTTTTTTAGGGTATCCTCATAATCGAAGAGGTTATAGATTGTGGGATTTGGAGAATAAATGTATTGTACTATCTAGAAACGTTGTTTTCGAAGAGAAAGTCTTTCCTATGAAGATTAGGGGAGGTAATCCTGAACCTGTCCTAACTGCTGAAACTAGATGTAAACCGAAAATTATTGATTTGAGTTTGAGTGATGAATCTGATAACGAGACTGCATACATTAATGAAACTAGTGAGATCGTTGAGAGTGATAATGTAGATGTTGAACAAGAAATTACGGTAGTAAATGAAAATGAAATTGAGATTGATGAAGTTGAGGAAGTTCCTGAGTTACGAAGGTCTGAAAGAATGAAAAACACATATAAAAAAATTACTCACTCCTATAACAAAAACTCACATCTCAGAAAGTACTAATAAATTAAAAACCAATGTTTTTGTTCCACACAAAAAACAAACAACAACATATGTTAATTATCAAATGTGTCACCAAGTTTATAAACAGAAGAATAGAAATGCTAATAATTTAAATTTGTCAATGACACAAAATATATTAATTCTGACAATAATAATATTATTTTATGTTTTCAAAAGTTTTGAAGGGTCAAAAGGGTTAAAATGCTTTCCTTAGCGAAAGTTAGCTTGAAGTGATAAGACACATATTATAAAAGCTTTAATTTTAGAAATGTTGCTGAAGTTAACCTAAACAGTACCTTCAGAACAGCTGATTTTTCTTATATATGAATATACCGCTGCTTGTTATTATATTTTGTTATATTTATATTTTGAACAGCTGCTTGTTCCGACCTGTCAAACGTGTATAAACCTGTTAATTGCCTTACCGGGATCGCGTTCCCGGGGGAAATGTCGCTGCATACATTGTGGATTATTCATGACTCGAAGCTGAAACACTAATAGTCTGGCTCAAATTTAAATAACTTTATTTCTAAGTAAGTGTTAAAAAAATGAACTCATTCTTTTAAATAACATAAAAAAATCACTATGCAAAATAAAATGTCTTATTTCAAAGGAAAGTGCAAAGTTAAGGAAAGTTAAACTAATTAAACGAACTAAACTTTGAGTGGTTTAATTTAAGTACACTGGATTGTTTTGAACCTCTACTGAAGAAACAATATGGGGTTTACACTAGTTTAATTCTGACAAATATTTTTACCGATTCACAAAGAACCTGTTGACGGCAATACATTTGAAGCGGCTATGGGCTGAAATGGTCGCATATTCAAGTGAAGTTATCTCAGTTTGATAGTTTGACTGAAAGTGTTTTCTTCCTTCAGATTATTTTTAATATATCAATCATTAAACTTTATATAACTGGAATTGATCCCGTATGGAATGTCCAAAATGTGCCAAAAAGTAGTATTTTATGTAAAAAAAATTGTATTTTTATTGTTCTTGTTCGTTCTTAAACTTCAAAAAGCTACCAGAATCTTTCAATCACACTGTACAACTTAAATTATAATGATAAATTAAAACGAGGATTATATGAAAAGGAAATAAGAAGCCTCGTTTAAAAGTTTTAAAAAAAGTATACGGTGATAGGTTGAGGTAATAGCTTAGTTAAAACGTTAACGATCCTGAAATGTAAGATTACTCTTCTTCAAAAGGTTGCAAATACCTTTAAAGCAAGCTTACAGGACGATCGTTGCGAGGTATCTGTTTGTTCCATCAGAACTTTTTGAAAGAGCCAAATAAATAGGATAAATTTTTCATTCAACCAGAATTTACAAAAAACGTTATCTGGTAAAAAATAAACATTACATTATACCCACAAAAAAGGTTTTTGGGTTAGCCAAAAGATGCATTCAAAGTATTCATCAACTTGTGAATTGTAATATTATTAAATGCATTGTGCTCAACGCCCCGGCCCTAATCTCATCCTAGCAGGGGATTACACTGTAAGGTGTTGAATACACTCGTTGCGATGACGAGATTGAAAAAAGGCTTCTTTTGAACCATCTATTTCCAAATTCAAGTTTTTAATAGATTTTTTGTAGTCAAGCTTATTTTACATTGCATCTACCAAATAAAATAAGTTTAAATTCTTATCTTGGCTACAGATAAGATTATATGTAAATTTTATTAAATTTGTGTACTCCTGAACAGAAACGGAAAACATCAACGAACATCCTAATAATATGTACACAATTTCTTATCTCATATACATTTTTCATATTTTTGTAAAAACCTGTAACACTAAATAACCCTTGTGTTGTTTATTGTTCTGTCAATATACACTAAAATAAGTGTATGAACTGTATTGGTACATTTGAACCCTAATGGCAAGATCGATGTAAGGCTGATGTCGCTTCTGATGCAGGCATTCCCCCTTGATGGACTGCTCTGGGTTTATCGGTAACTGGGCAATATTCCTTAAGATTAAACTTAACAACCACGATCAAAAACAATAATTGTTAAATTTTGTATTCCTAATTGAATATAAACTCCCTTACACCAAAGCAAAAACGTTTCTTTTGACGCGATTGCAAATAAAGATAAGTTAAGAGAAATATTTATGTTATCAGTGTTAATTTAATGTTATTAAGTGGATAGTCGGTCTTGCCTTAGGAATTTGGTGTTTTTATTAACTTAATTCAAGAACAAAATATTTTTATAACAAAACTTTCTTTTAGGGAAGATTTTTTTAAAAGAATACAAAACCAAAATTGTTATTACCTTGCACATAAAATTGCTTCTGTTTCTAGTATTCGATTATAATTCCAGATAGGTATAAAGCAAAACTAAAACCTGTCAAATAATTTTTTAGTTTAAGGTAAATAACAACTAAACTATTTCGTAAGGGCATACCATAATTAGTATGAAAAAGATATTATTAACCTTTGTTATAGGCTAGAGAAAGTTTTGACGATTTCCAAATGTAACTTTATCGTAAGATGAGTGCTTGATATCCATCTTTAACCGTGATATTCAAACGACACGGCGATGTGTAAAGGAAACGATCGTTTTCAGATTCACGGGACCAGAGGGAGTCGAGGCAACCCTACACGGTTTTAGGGTCTTGGGGTTAAGAGGTTTTGGAAGTAATTTAAATATTATCTTCCAGCATAAGGCAACCCCAAAAACTGTTTTGGTTGCAGGAATAAAATTACAATCCAATTTGAGTAGACTCTTATCCGGACACCTTTTAACCAGACATCGGTATAACCGTACTGCACTCCACGGAGGTGACATATTTTTAACCGGACGATTTTTATCAACATATTGATTTAACCGGACGTGATCGATAGGAAATGCACGTGTTTAATGTACTGTATCGACAATTCTCTAGGGAACGATTGTAGACCAGTAATTAAAAGTCATAATTCAGAGTATTGGGTTGTACATTACGGTTATAATTGAACGTATCATACGTATATCATACACCTAAATTAGTCTGTACATTTCACAATATTTTTAAGTAATAAAAAATTACATTTTAGATATTTTCAAAATAGTGTTTTAAAAGCTTATTGCAATTTACATGTTTCTAAATTATTTAAGCTTTCAAAGATAAACGAGTAAAATATGAACTGGGATAATAATGTAAGCTTAATAAACAGTATTTGAACTCATCATCATTTCCCAACTTAGAAGCTAAATAGAAATCTAAATGTAAATGAACTCTCTTCCACCGTGACATCAAAGGTGTCAGGCAGTTTTCAATGTTGAGTTTCCCCTCACTTCCACTCGGCTTATCGCCGCCCTCTGGTAAGGAAATCTATTACTTGTTACTTAGCCGGGTTTACTCGATTACTTACGGTTTGTCACTCCAGTTCCTGTAATTGAATCTCAGAGGAGGAAGGAGGAGTGGTTCATATCTGTGTGGAACAGCTAACTTTAAGGTCTAACAGATTTGTGCAGGGTCAAAGTCCGTCTTATGTTACCTTTGATCAGAATGGATCAAGTTTGGAACACTACTCTTTAATAAAACTAGTTTTAAGATGATTTGCATAACATTTATGGATAAAATTGGTAGAGTTAAAAAAACCCTATTCAGGATACATTTATATGTAGTAACTAAACTCAAGAAAAGGCAGAATACAGTTAAAATCATAGAAGAAAATTACTACTATAAATTCTGGTATTAATTGGCTTGAGTGATTAGAATCAATCATCAACTTCCATATAATATTTTCGTATGGAGTTTTGTTTATAAGAAATTATCGTTAATTTGATGTTACGGCAAAGAGAATTCAAACGTGTAAACATACTTCCAAAAATCCGTTAAATTGAATTGTATCACTAATTTCAACAATAATTTTTATTTTTAAGCAGTTTTATCGTAGTATTTTTACCTGTTTAGTTAAGTTGGCCCTTAAGTCAATAAGAAAATTACACAACAAACAATATTTACTCTACAGGCTTATGATAACCACCTAAAAAAGGATTTCTAATTTGCTCTCTCGTGCTTACCGGCAAATATTAAACCTCATATCTCATTGCGGCGTTTTCACCGTAGAACTTGCCAAGTTACCCCTAAAGTTGCCTCACACCGAATTACTAATGTGAAATATCAGCCTTTAGCCACTTTAATCCTCTTTTGAACCCTCATAACTCAAGTGATAAACCTTAATATAGAAATAATTTTAAATCCTTGAATACCCTCGTACCCTCATATTCTTACTTTATTTTCTTGTTCATTGCTGAAGAGCGAATGTTGGAAGTCTCTATACACGTGGAAACTAAATTTTTCTATAGCAATCTTGTTCTCGATTTTTAATTGACGAGTCTTATTTAAACCAATTTTGGAGTAGTACCCTTATTAGAACTCTTATTATAATTTAAATCCTGCTACTTGTATTACTCCATGGTATAAAAGTTTTCACGCTTAAAGCAGTAATTTACAACTAATGAAATCAGTAATGGCAAAGGCTAATACATCATCCCTCAGGAGGGAGTGTGAGGGGAGTTGCTGAACCATCTCAAGACGTCGAGGGAAGCCTGCGAGGGGAGGAAAGGCTTGCGTTTTGTAGATGAATAAATAAATAAAATAAATTAGGAGGGACTTGTACCCAATATAGAGGTAAAAGTTTACTATTTGTACGTCAGTTTAAATCTTTGTCATGTTTTAATTTGTTGTTAATCATGAATAAAAAAAAATAAAAATACCCCCGTTGCAGCAGACCTGCATACTCAGCGAATTTCAAATGCAAAACAACATATCTCAATCCAACATAGCGAGATTTGACATGTTTTTGTAAGCTCCATAAGAATAACATGGGGAATGAGTATGCAGGTGTGCTGCTACAGGTATATTAAAACTGGGTGGTTTTAATTCAATATTTAGTAGATCTGAACTAGAAGAAGCTATTTACCAAGTTTTATTGAAATATGTTGAGAAATAAGCGAGATATAGAATTTTACTTATTTCCCATAAGGTTAACATTGGGACAACGTACTGTGTTTACCACTTTCAATATCTCGGTAACCAATGGACATAGAGCTGTGTTTCAAAGTACAAAATTGTTTGTTTTTTTGAGCTGAATTCAATGGTGCCCACAAAAATTCGATAAATTTTATTTTTCTATGTAAAAAATTCAAAAAACCCATTTTTGGGGGGGTTTATCCCCCTTTACCCCCCCTTCCGGTGGTCCGATCGGGCTGGTTCACGAACTCGTCCAATTGATTACCACTTTACACGTCCGTACCAAATTTCATAAAGATCGGACCATTTTTGCAGCCGCTATCGTGCTAACAGACACATATATATATATATATATATATATATAAATATATATATATATATATAAATTCAAACGAATAGTGTTTTTTGCTTCTTGGGGCCCCAAAACGAAAAGTTATAGTGGTCCCGAGCTTAAGTCTTACCATGAGACCTACGGTAATAGCTTCTTCCCTATAGGGGAAATTCGCAAAAAAAAAAAATAAATAAAAATGAATAAAAATTATTCGTCGGAAGTAAGTATAACAACGTATTAAAATATGGAAAAGATTGAAACTGACGTACAAATAGTAAACTTTTACCCAATAAAGGGATTCTATTATTTTAAAGACATCTTTATTTGATATCTTATAAAGTACCATTAAAAAGGAGGTATCTGTTTGTTTTTTTGTGAGGGTAAACCAATAACCATCAAACCGACCGGAATGACATTTTTTCGCAAACATAGATCTTGAACCTATGAGACAGGTCAATTTAATTTACTAAAATACGACCCTCGAGTTTCGCTCCTTAGGCTTTTAGAGAGTGTACAAATTTTACAGTCTCTTTGACTTCAGAGACTGTAATAGTTTTAATGGAAGTATTTAGGTCCAAGGGGACTATTGTTTATTTTCCAGTTATTTATCCAACCAAACGAAGGACGGGTACAACGGCTAGTATTGATTAAAATACCGCTCAAAAAATGTTACAGGGGCTCTTTTATTGCTTTGTGAGCTTTTTTCTTATTAAAATATTCATTTCATAAGCACCGTCCAAATAAACTTCTTCCCGATTGTTAACTACAGAATCATTGGCAGAATCATTGAATGTCAAATTCTTCTCTTTGTTTGATAAAAAACATACTTTCTCTCACAACAAAATTACTGAGTATATTATGAGTTTCTCCCATACCCGTGGCAAATTTAAAGTTTACTATGCTGAATTTTCAATTGAACGCAAAGTTGATGGTTACTTACAAAGAACTGACTATTGCGTGTTTTCAGAGTACTTCAACCGTTCACTCCGCAACATGGGAACAGTGGTGACAGATTCACCGTAACAAAAACTATTCCAATTCCAAGACCTCGTCGATCACCCAACTTCCGATGAGATGGAGATGGAATACTGGGAATTTGTCTTTGTATCCCTCTAGTGGGTACAGCTACTCTACTTGTAAATCCTAAATCACCACTTCAATATCTATGTAATTTTATTGGACATTTAAAATAAAATTAAAATAGGCGATTTTTACTTTCTTTAATTATTTTCAATTCAATTATTTTCAGTTTGCTAATATTTCCAATGTACCTCTCACTAAAGTACACGAACAACTTAGTTAATTTTCATGTCACTTAAACAAAAATTGTAAACATTCTGAATGTTTACAAAATGAGGAGAATTTTGCCAAGGAATAATTTAAGGGACTGCTAATGTGTTCCAAGATTTGTTGTATGCTTAAAACAACGGATAACTAAAACATACTAAGTTTGCACCAGGGAAGTTGTAGAAATATTCAGTTTTTTGATTGCCTTTAATAACTAAATGTTAATGTATAATTTTTTGCTTTGTATTTCAGTTGTGTGAAAAAATTGTTGTGTAATTTATCGTTTGTTTGCAAGAATAAAGCCTATCTCCTACACAACTGAAAAATATTTTGAATATTTATTTTCCATGGATGTTAATAAATCAAATAGTGCACAAAATATTTTGAAATTTAAATTGCAAATTAAACATTGCCAGCAGCTAACACTTCATTACTTACCAAAACTACGCCTTATGACTAAATAAATATTTTGTTCTATCATAAACATATCTCTCTTTTTTCATTTGGTAAAAATATCTGATAATGAATTTTCACGACAATTTTCCAATTTGTACAAGATTTATAAAAAAGCATAAAAGCATATGCAGGCATTCAGGTCTGAAGAAAAATTTAGTTTTTAATTTTTACAAATAAAGAACAAGAATATATATTTATAATATCTTGTGTATACAAATAGATTGATTTTTATTGTTATTGGTATAGCCACCAGCACACACTTATGGCTTTTAACACACTCACTAGCCTCCAGCATCAAAGGCTGTATCTACCACAGCACGTGTGACGGTCGATAGTCAACCTGTTAAATTTACAAGAATCGAACGTACAGGTTTCCTTGTTACTGCCTATAACACTGACCTTTTGTTGCATGCCATTTTATGAGATATTTTACGTTTTTATTTGATTTTTCCACGATGTGGTATGTGAATCGAGCCGTTACCCAGAAGCAATGGGTGTAATTTGTAACAATAGCAATAGTTCAACACACTGGGTCAACAAATAAATAAATAATCAAATAAGTGCTGATTTAAAAAAAAGTGTTAACCAAACTATCTCCTTAAAATTTATATTTTTATGTAACTTCATTTCATCAAGAATTTCAACCGTTTCTTTTACCACAGTAATAGATGATCAGACTCCCCGGTTCCGCCATGTTGCAGTTCTCTCCAATCATCTCAACCCCTCTTGCAAACGACGCGACGTTCCTTTTATTTCCTCCTCCAAATTACTCCTACCTTAATTTAAGGCCTTAATCCGTCTGTCAGCTGAGGCAGGATGCAGCGTTTCTGTTCTGGTGATAAAATTACAAAAATTTGGATTAAATCAGATTGTTTTTAAATTTACTTGCTTTGCTAATGAATTTTTATTGTTTATTAACTTACGTCAACAATCCTAATTAGGAACACAATTATTCCGCCTCCGGCCATCCTTAATATCCATGGTCATGATATAATCCCCAGAAACGCGATCAGCCAAATAAAAATCACGACATTGTGGTAGGTTAATATATTTAATTAGTTAATATAATATAGTTAATATATTTGTCTAATAAATCTGGGGCTAGAATTAGTAAACATCATTTTATTCTTGCAAACGCAAAATCAAGTGAGAGGAGCAAACAGTAGACTGTAAAAATCCTACAAATTTGAAATTGTTTGAACAATTTTTAACGCAATTTTTCGCCAGAGCTAATTTAATGTAATTTCTTTAAATAATTATATTAAAATCGCTTAAAGAAGGTTTGGGATATTTGTTTCAAAATTTAATGACATTTTTTCGATGCGCTACCTAGCATTTGTGAATAATTTAAAAATAATCCGTGGTTTTGAGTTATCGGGTTACTTACACACTCAACAACACAGTGACAACAACGATTCTTTGACTCCGCTATTACATAGATTTTGTTCGTATCGTTCATTCATAAATTGAATGCTTAAAATTCCCTGTATTATAAAATCACGTGATATTATTATTTTTATTTCCTATAAAAATATTATAACTACAATTCATCCAAATGAAGCCCTTATACCTTAACAGGATAGTTTTGCATGATATGGTCAGCTGTTTTAAGACTTATGACGAAATCTAAATTACTTTTATAAAATTGGTGTTTGATAACCTATGTAGAATAATAGTAAATTATAAACATTATAAATAATTATAGCTTTTATTATTGACTGATGCTCTATTATTATCGAAACAGTACTGAAAATGGGTAAAAATCGATAAATTTTGGAGACTTCTTTTTTGGTCTTATTTCGTTCCATAGGACCTAATATACAAGAAAAAAATTACACGAAGCATGTTTAGCATAATTTTGAAAAAAGCACATATACATACTATATCGCAATGGGATGCAGCACTGCAACAAACACCCAGAAAAAAAGAACAATAACAAATTGTAGGCAGATAAAAGATAAAGAAATGCAGTATTACAAAATTGGATATATCTATGGAACCAATAAAGATACATAATTTAAGCTCTTGCAATATTTTTAATATTAGTCCAGGCAACTAAAAGGTATAGAGGGAAATTTTTGGAACACAGTTTTTGTCTTTGCAGCTTTGTATGGACTAGTTAGGAGGTTAAAATATACAAAGTCCCCGTCCTTAGCTCTTGAGCTGAGGGCGAAGGTACCATTTTTAGGTTTTTCCTAAATATCTTAAAAACTATTAAACTTTAATATTCCCTATTATATTGGGAGATTAAAGAAAATTAAATTTCCTGTAAGAAAAGTATACGTCTCTTTTGGTCCAACCATTCACAATGTAAGCACTAATTTTATTAATATTCAAACAAATACACTACCATAAAAATTACGTGTAAATATGTGTGTAACATAGGCCTACATGCTCAATAGGACAAAGCTTTTTCACCCAAAGGAAAATAAACAACATTAATGACAAAATTTCCAGTAATTTGACACCTCAATCATAAAAATTGGTTTAAAATAAACGTTTGGGCGAGCTCACAAAAAGTTCGAGTAACCACAAATTTGCAGTAATTCCTTGAAAAATAACTTTTTTGATAGCTTTTTTAACCCTAGATATTTGTCAACTAATACCATGTTATCAAACCGTATAGGATAAATATTGGATTAGGGCGATTAAATGAGGCCAAGCAAGCAACATAAATTATACGACATAGTTAATCTAATGTAACCCATGAAAATACACTTTCCAAGCCAGTTTAGATTTCCTAAGCTGCGGCTGTTACAAGCTCAATCAATAACGACCTGCTCTACTGTGGTTTACTGCTTGTAAACAACTTGGGAACTAGTGTCATTCAGGTCTTACGTAGGTCTGACCTAATGGCACGATTGTAGTTGTTTGCATACTTGGCTTAAAATACATATCTGGGTGGGTCAATATTTCAAGTAAAAGTATGAAATTTTGTTTTTATTGTACAATGGTTAGTTAGTATTTTATCTTATTTATTTTTTTCTTTTACTTATGGTATAACTTAGTATTGTTTAAGTTGATTTGTTTTTAAACAGTATTTAAGTATAGTAAGAAGTAGGATAATATATTATTTCATCAATAACATAAATGAGATTGGTATAATAGTAATAATAAGTAAAAACATTATTTTATTAAAAAAGAATAAATTTCTGTTGGGGATTAGTTTTGGTCAAAAAATTAAAGATATAGTCAAATCACCTTGTAAATTTTTTGCAATAAGCAGGGAGAGCTGTTTGAATGAAATCTAGCACTTGCAAGTGTTGTGTAAGTAAATGCTGGGACATTCTATCCTTGTCCCACGGAGAACGGCGGTGACAGATTCAGCAAATAAAAAGTATTCCAATTCCAAGAACTGTCGATTGCCCAACTTGCGATGAAACGGTAGACAGGCCATTTGTCTTATTTCGTGTGAAAAAATTGCTACTTATAAAATCCTCCGGGACGTGTGTTATTACAAACCCCATATAATAAAACAAAAGTTCAAACAATACTATAAACATTTTAAACTAATTATTTATTTATTGCAAAGAAGGTGGCGGCTTCTCATTATCACACTCAGTAATATCTCATATTTTATTATGTTGGCAACATGACTATATCTGTAGCTTCATTGTTGAGTAGTTGAATTTCGGTTTGATTATAAATCAGTGATGACCATATTATTTATTCGAAACAAAAACAATCGATGCGGTCTTGAAGATAATTGTTCACGAGTTTCTTTTAACAACAATCTACTATTGTATAATACACAGTGCACATGTTATAGCCTGCCAAACCCGCAGTAGTTACAAATTGTAGATGCTAAAAAAATTATGAATGGAATCGCAATATGTAAAGTTAATAATTGAAGGGTACAGGGGAAAAACCAACAGTCACAGAAATATAATTTTTTAAAAGGAAAGAAAACAAAGTTTAAAACACTCTCATTGTTAAGTAAGAATTAATTTTCCATTTAAGTTTGCCATTTTTTGTTTCTTGGTTATTTGTGACTATGTTAGTATGGAAAAAGTGATAAAAAAGAGTTGCATAGTATTTTATATATTTAAAAATATATAGCATGATAAGGACTTAGTTGTTTTTTTCATTGTGTTTTGAGAAAAATAAAAAAACCTTTCTACATGGCTTGTGGCTCCGGGGGGTGGGAATGTTCCGGAGGGAATTTTCCCACCATTTTTCTTTATTTTTCAATATTTTTGGGGCGAGAAATTCATTGCAGCCATCGGCGACCCCCTACAATCCCCCTTTTTTTATGTACTAAGGGGTTATGCCCCTCCAATTAAAAATAAATTTCTTTTTTCATTAGAATTAATTCCTCTTATTTCTCTGATTACAAATTTACCTATTTTGTACCGTCCAACACACCCCAAACCCAAAATAGGGGGCAAAAAACCACCTTGATCCTATGTATAGGGATCTGGGGGGCGGTTATGTTTTAGTTGAACACTACGGCTGATTTTTAGAGCACCCCCTATTTTTGCGGCGAGAAATTCATTGCGACCATCGGCAACCCCCTCCGACCCCCCATTTTTACGTATTAGGGGGGGTCATTCCCCTTAATTAAAAAACATTATTTTTTCACTAGGTTCAATTCCCCTTTATTTTTGACCTTCAAAAGCACTATTATAAAACAAATTCGAAAGCTTGAACATAACCTAGCACTCATACAAAGGCAGACAGCAAAACAACAACAACTAACAATACCACCGAGCAACCGCTGGTAATGGACTCAGTTGTTTGTTCCACTGTTCCAGTTGGACTGAGTTGTTTTTTCCGTTGTGGTACTTTTACGTTTAGTGCTATAATTCGTGACTGAGTTGGTTGTTCCATTGAGCATTTTGTCATTTTAAAATACAGACTCTGAGCATTCAGTTTCCATGGTTAGGCTATGTTGAATTTTCATTTTTTTGGACTCTGTTGGTTTTTCCCCTGTACCCTTCAATTTAAACTTGCTATCGTAAACATGGTGCTGCTCAGTCGAGGTGATGGCTGGCAGTCAACCTGATGTAAAACACCTATTAGGATATCTCAAGGGAACTGAAATCGCTTTAGTTTTTCATTCGATTGATAAAGGTTTATTAAGTTGATGAACATAAAAAAAACAAGATTATTGTTTGCTCCAGAACTGTTTAGTTGAGTTGTGAAGAACAAATAGATATTTTCGGTTCGTACCATAATTCAAGGGTGACACAAAAAAGTAAATCATTTGAAGATTACAAAGCTATTTGCCAATACATTTGTTTTTTAATTGGTAAGTTAAAATGGATTAGGCACATTGCCTTATCCTTGAGAAATCGTTCAGTCGAAATCGTATTTTTGACTGAAGACGTGTTCCAATAATTAAACTTGGGACAAAAAAAATAAAGGTACGTAATCTGAGAATTGAATGTAAGTGATTGTCATTATATTAGTTTTTACAGTGATAAAACTACCTCAGAGTAGTCTAACTACCTAGTTAGAGTAATGACGGAGCTTAAGGAATACTGCAGCATCACCAATAACCCAGAATAGCATATCGCGCCATCAAGTGTAGATGAGGCAACATCAGCCTTACATTGATCGATATCAGGGTTGATATCTAGGTTGAAGGTTATGTCTTTTCTAACGAGTCAATCAGATTATGCAGTTATTGTGCCGGAAACCAAACTGCACTCGAACTGTGATTGGATTCAGAATCCGATTATAATAAAATATTACAGAAAAACCGGATTTTTTCTTTCAAAATGTTAACAAATCACACTGACTACCTGTACTGCATATGTAATCTGAAGTAAAATGAACTAGACATTATTTTTATTAAAAGTCACAAATTTATTAGCTATGAAACACATAAGTTGTACAAACAAGAATCTAAAAGAGAACTGGGATTGTTTACATATTTTTGTAAATATTTATAAAGTCCATATGTTTAAACAAATGTCAAATATTATAACATCTTTCCTTTTATTAACAAAAAGAATTTTTCTAACAAATTATCCAAAATGTTCCTTTAAAAATCGAAAACAAACTATAAAACTTTAACTCTTACGCCTCTTCAATAAATCTTTTACGAGGTTGAACCGTACGCCCGGAAGACGTGACCACACCTCGAGTAGTACTACTTTTGTGTCCGTGCTTTTCTTGTAAAGGTACTGGTGATGCTTTAACAATAGTGCTACTTATACCTGGTTCAGGTTGGTTAAATTCTGTGTCACGAATACCACGAGGCATAATATGAATTTCATTACGAACATACCGATTTCCTTGTTCATTTTCCATTAAATAGGAGCGAGGACCTGGGCCTTGTTCGATCACCTCTCCAGGGGTCCACACAGCAGCAGGGTGTTTTTTGAACATGATTGGCTGCCCAGTAGTAAATGGTTTGCGAACTACTGCAGACTTATCAAATTGTTCTTTTGAACGCTCTTGTCTCATCAATTTAATCTTTCTATCTTGCTCATAAGTAAGCTTAGGTATCAACGTATTGAAAGCCACAGGAATGTTCGTTCTCAATGTTCGTCCCATTAAATTAGATGCAGGAGAATGAACATCTCCTTTTGGAGTATTTCTATAGTTCAATAACGCAAGATACAAGCACTCCTTACTCTCATGTGCTTTCTGAAACATTGCCTTAACTGTCCTAACAGTTCTCTCTGCAAGACCATTGGATTGTGGATAATGCGGACTTGAAACAACCTGTTTGAACCCCCATTCCTTTGAAAAACTTTTGAATACATCAGATACAAAGTAGGTAGCACCATCGGTACAAACTGTAACTGGAATTCCATGCCGAGAAAAAATCGACTTCATTTTATTAACTATAGTTGTACCACGCAGATCTGCAATTTCAACAACTTCTGGGTAGTTCGACAATGCATCCACAACAACTAAAAAATGTCTATTGTTCCACTCAAACGTATCACATCCAACTTCCATCCATGGTAGCAAAGGGATAGTCTTAGGCATCAGTGTAGTTTTTTGCTTGTTGTTTGAGTACTTTAAACAAGCAGAACATGAACTAACCCATTTCTTTATGTCTTGAGACATACCCAGCCAGAAAACTGAAAGCTTAGCCCGATCCATCATACCGTTCACTCCAGGGTGTCCGCAATGTAAACGAACAAGTACATCTCGCTTCATTGATCTTGGCACAAGAACTCGATCACCATAAAATAGGACATCATTTACAATATTCAGATCATCTTTTAAATGAAAATAAGGCTTGATCTCACACACCACATCCTTATAATACTGAGGCCATCCATTCTGAATATAGTTCTTCAAAAGTGAAATAACTGGATCATTTTTGGAAGCTGCAAGCACTTTCTTCCACCACTCTTCTGTCACAGGTAAGTTTTCGATCAACAACGCTATCTGCATTTCAATATCTTCACAAAGATCCGCATTGTGTGAACCAGCAAGTGCAGGTACATCCCTTGACAACACATCCGCTAGAAACATTTCTTTACCTGGCTTGTAAACGAATGTTAAATCATAAGGCTGTAAACGCAGTAACATTTTTTGCAATCTTGTTGGAACCTTATGTAAAGGTTTTTTACTTAAACCTAACAACGGTTTATGATCAGTTTCTACAGTAACCTTTTTATGCCCAAAAATCCACATGCGAAACTTTTCAGCCCCAAAACAGACAGCAAATAGTTCTTTTTCAATTTGAGCGTATCTCATTTGAGTGTCCGTAAGCGCACCTGATGCGTACGCTATTGGCTTACCGCTCTGCAATAATGCTGCACCCACAGAATGTGAGCTTGCATCAACACTGAGAGTTAAATCATCATTCTCAGGGTCAAAAAATCCCAAAACAGGTGCTTTAGTCAGTGACTCCTTCAATAAGCAAAACGCTCGATCAACAGAATGATTCCACTTAAATAAAACGTCCTCTTTCAGGAGATCTCTCAGTGGAGCAGTCAATTCTGAATAATGAGGAATAAATTTTGAAACATAATTGAACATTCCCAAAACTCGCTGTAAAGATTTCTTATCGACAGGTACCTTAAGTGATTGTATCGCACGTACCTTCTCCGGATCAACTGAGACTCCATGCTCAGAAAAACAATGCCCTAAAAAAGTAACTTTATCCTTATAAAACTCACATTTATCAGGATTGAATTTGATTCCAGCATTTTGAGCAGCACTGAGAACTTTATCTAAAATAGCATCCATTTCCTCCTTAGAACTTGCCCATAGAAAAATATCATCCTGAAATGTAAACACATTTTCAATCCGCTCAAACGATTTAGTAACAAAAGAATGAAACTGTTCTGGTGAACACTTTAAACCAAAAGGCAAACGTTGAAACCGGTACCGTCCCCAAGGAGTTACAAAAGTGCAAAGTCGAGAGCTTCTCTCATCAAGCGGTAAAACCCAAAATCCAGATTTAGCATCAAGCTTACAGAACAACTTGGCACCTTTAACTTGAGCAGAAATATCTTCTACTTTCGGGAATGGAAAGTGTGCACGTTTTATTGCATTATTTAAAGGTCTTGGGTCAATACACAACCTCAGGGACCCATCTTTCTTTTGAACCACTACCATTTGGCTTACCCAATCAGATGGCTCTTCTGTAGATATAATTATACCCATTTCTTCCATTCGATCCAGTTCAGCCTTTACTTTGGGACAAAGCTTAAAAGGAATACGTCTAACTGGAGAAACTACTGGAGTTACACTACTATCCAATTCTATAGAGACAGTATGATTTGTAGCCAAACCAATACCACCATCAAATAATACAGAATATTTCTTCGTCAGTGAAACATCCAAATTAACAGAATTTACTCTCTTAATCAAGCCTAGTAGCTCACTACTTTGTAAACCAAGAATATTAACACATTTCTTGGACACTACATATAAAGGAATTGTAAAAAATTTACCTTCAAGCATTACATCAAGCATGCATTTACCTTCAATAGGAACAATGTCGCCAGAAAACGAAGTAATTTTTACACTTGCCTTGGTCAAAACTTTATTCTTCTGCAAACCAAGACGTTGGAACTCCGACATACTGATCACGTTACACTGAGCGCCTGTATCTATTTTGAACGTTGCCAGTTTTCCGTTGACCATTAAATCCACATTGTACCATGAAGGTCCATTTGGAGTTGTTGTTGACGACCCGTTAACAGCATCAACTTGTAAAATATTCATACAAAATTCTTGTAGCGTTGCCTCCTGATCGTCCTGGCAATCCAACTCATTAACTGCTTTCCCTTTACACAATGTACTTTTGGCAAAGTGATGCAGGCGCCGACATACAGCACACCTCTTATTATAGGCCGGGCACTTCCCTTTAACATGATTATAATTGCAAAACTTACATTGGAATTTTTCAACACCCGTATCAAAATCTCTCTTTGTACGCGAGTCATCTTTATATATCTTAGCTACAGCACCCTGTGAATTGCCACCACGGAAATTTGAGCTAATCAAATCAACCTGTTGCTCATTTACATCTGTTTTTACAGTCTGAACCTGCATTCTAATTAGAGCATCATTCCTTGCACATTCTAATATTTTTTGACTGTCAGCATCACCCAGACCTAGTAGTTTTGTTACAACTTCCTTATTTAAAATGCCACAAATGAATACATCTCGAACAAGTCCATCAAGCAAGGTACCAAATTCACATACATTACCAAGATTCCTCAAAACAGCCATATACTCTTCATAAGGTTCATCTACAAATTGTCTACGTGTAAAAAATTGATGTCGACGATATGTAATACTACTAACAGGGATATAATGTTTATCAAATTGATCTAATACTTTGTCTAATTTACCTTCATCGCCGTCCAAAAATACAAAAGAGTCAAAGATATCATTAGCTGAGTCGCCAGCACCATTCAATAAAATCGCTATCTTCTTTTTATCGTTAGCCTTATCACAATATGCTTCCACAAACCTTTCAAATCGACGCCTATACCTCTTCCAATTCACGGCCATGTCTCCTTTATGCTCCATAGGAGCAAGTGAATCTGTTGGGAAAGCTGTAGACATCACAAAGCAATCTGATTCCCAATTCTTGAGTAAACCAGTTCTAAACCATATAAAACTTCTGAATTGTACAACAGGACAGTAGGCAGATCACCGCTGCCACCATGAAGTAAAATGAACTAGACATTATTTTTATTAAAAGTCACAAATTTATTAGCTATGAAACACATAAGTTGTACAAACAAGAATCTAAAAGAGAACTGGGATTGTTTACATATTTTTGTAAATATTTATAAAGTCCATATGTTTAAACAAATGTCAAATATTATAACATAATCTAAAAAATAAAAGTAAATGGAACGGAATTAATTTTAATTGATGATAAGATTATTATTTTTAAGGATTTTTTATGCCTATGAACACAAAATGATGTCATCAGACCACAACGAGATGAAGATAATTAATTGTAATATTTTTCTTTATAAGGATTAATTTGCTGTAAATGCATATGGAAATCATGGGAATCATTGTATATATCATACATACCATGTATCAATTTAGCCTTAACGAGTTTTAGAAACAGACCTGGTAACTGTAATTCAATAGTTGTTGAAGAAATTTTAAATCTAAAAATAAAATATAAAAATGACGTTACACACATTTTTTATTTTATTTTGTGAATGATCTAGTGAAACTGGTGATGCACACGGCTTTGTCACACTGCAGCTCCAAAGGCAATATCGCATGTTTCTCGGCCGCATGTTCCTTTGTCGGTACACTGGAGTATTGCAGTGTTCAGTCTGAGGTCTTTCTTAATATATTCACAATACAATTGGCTTCATAAATTTGCCACTGAGTATTAGAAAGAATGAACAGAATATGCAGCAATACGCTTAGAAACTAAAAGGCCGTTCTACTTTGTTGTTGAATAAGAAACATCGTACGTTGTATGAAATAAGTCCTAAAAGGTATTCAATCCAAAATGGTCGTGGCCCAATTTTATAGTCTCTGACTAAACTTTGTACATTATAGGCCTGCTTTGTACTCAAGTAAAATTTTATTGATATGATTGGGCGTGAAGGGTTGGTTGGCTACCGTTATGTTTAAATTAAATCCGCTAGAACGTTGTTTAATCGGTCTATTGTAAAAGTAAATGTAGTTTGAAAGTGTTTGAAGAAATTTCAAACCTAAGGAATAAAAGAAAACGGGAAATAAATAAAAATAAAACATCAACCATCACGCCGGTACCTTCTAATCCCTAATACGAGTAGGCCTACTCTAGTATCATAGAGTAGCAGCTAAGAAATTTATTCCTCGATAAAAGTTTGCTTATCCCACTCCTCTGTGCTTGTTCAAAAGAAGCGACGGCTGGATTGATTATAAAAAAGACATTCTTTATTACCACAAAATAGTATGTTTAAGATGGTTACACATCTTAAAATAATTACTGATAACAATATCTTTTTAATTTTTAAGATATTTTCTTAGTTAAAATAGAGGTTTTTAATTGGCTACAGTAAAAATAACTCTCAACGAATGTTTTATATGCTTTACTGCTAAGTGATTGTTCTAACATTCTTTTCGTTTGCATTGTAATTGCAGAAACCCTTTATAGATTTCTTCCCTCCGAAGCCAGAGCTGAAGAGTAATGACAGCTGCCATCATCCGTCATTCCTCCCATCTCGAAGTTCCCCTCCGGACCGACGATGCAATCATTGTTGCCAACTGTAGTTGCTGTCTGTGGCAGATCGCATCATAGGTAACTACAGCAATCTGGTCATTCTATTATGTCAAGTCGTCTGTAGGGTAGGCCTAAATGACTACTAGAAGGCATTATCTGGGGAAAAATTGTAATATTAATTATGGTACCCTCACTTATTCGTCGTTGACATTTGAAAATGTTACTTTTCAATTATTCAATTAGATAAATAGGCCTGTATACATTGAAATTTCATCATATTAATGAAAGCAATCAAACAAAGTCGTATAATGCAGGCTTTAATTGTTGAATGGCGTTAAAAAAATTAACTAGTCTCACTTTTACATTGCCTAATCCCTAAAAGTAAGTTTTTCAAGTAATGTAACTAACTGTTTTTATCATCCTTCTTATTGGATTGCTATTTATATTGATATATCACATAGCAGGGTGTCTGTATTAAAATGTTATCTCTCACTTTTTTGAGGGAGGGCGAAAACATTTTAGACCAAAAATTCACTTAATCAATTTCATAATAATTTTTATATATTAAATTTTGATTTCAAATTATACAAAATGTTGAAATAGAGCAGGAGTTAAAAAATTGATTGTTAAAAAATAAAATCTCACTTTTAACCCTCATTGTCTTTTTAACTCTTAACGTTAGATAAATCATGTATAGTAGTTTTTATTATGATATTCATCGTATATTACGGTTTTTAAATCATATACTTTAACAAAACGTATGATAAATTAATGTAAGTCACTTCATTCGGATACTCAGATCAGTGTAACTTTTTACACATTAGGGGTCACGTTAAACGAGTCATGTGTAGTAACCTTTTACTAAAAATCAATGTATATTACGATTTAAAAAAATTATAATTTAACAAAAAGTATAAAAATATAGTGTAACTCACCTACTTAGGACACTCAGATTGGTGTAACTTTTTTTACATAGTAGATGAAATGTTTTGTACAGTTTGGCATAGTTTGGCTAGAACTGTTTTTTATGCCTAGCTTCAAGTCTAATAGCACCGTAAAATTACGCCTTAAAAATATAAACTATTGTATGAGCACCTGATAAAATACATCTGAAAGATTAAATATAAAAATATAATTTATTGTGGACTATAAGTAAGGGTTTGATGTGCGATGAAACTAAAGCTCTCTTTGGTTGCGAGAAGAATTTTTAATATCCGTCGTGCAGTTGTCGAAACAACTTGCTGAAAAGGACACGGCCTCTCACTCGGGAGTGCAAACAGGAAGGCAAACTGTCTTGTCCTTTGTGTATAGGGTATTTTTAAAGTTTCTTGCTAACTTTTTTTACGTAGTCAAACATGAAATAAGAATCTATCCAAAATAAAATGTTGGTTTGAGTGTTTTTACGTTAAACATACTCAACAGACTTATTTAATAGGTCGACATACCCATTTGGATTTTCATTAATAAACAAGAAAACAACAAACCCGCTCTTTAAAGTTGAATAATTACTGTTAAATCAGAAAGGAAAACTGTCTTTTCCTTTGTACTATGGGGTATTTTTAGCTCTGGTTTCTCCCTAACTTTTTTATGTAGTCAAGCTTGAACTAAAAATCTAGCCAAAAAAGTTGTAATAAGTATTTTTGTATTAAGTTGCATTGGCAGAATGCCTAAAGACATCTTCACAGGTCGACATGCACGTTTACATTTCCAGTAGGAAACAAGAAAATAACGAAGACTGCTTGTTAAAATGGAATAATTACTCTTTCGTCAACAAGCGTGTACTCCTCGCCTTGTTGTTTGAATGAAACGAACACCTAGGATTGAATGAAAAAACATGTAAAGCGAGCATGTGCATTGGAGTAATTAAAGTTGTATTATTTGTGTAGTACCTAAAATGCTTAGGGCTAAACCTTTTTGTTGGATTTCGATTTGTCCGACTTACCATGAATGAGAGTAAGTCGATTTGTTCATGGAGCAATTTTTAACAAAACAATATTTAAATTCGACTTATGTTTTAAAAAAGATCTTAATGTCGTTTGTAGATTTCTGATTGAAAATTTGAAATAACGCCATAATATCACAGAATTATCATTTGATTTATTTATGCAAATAAAAAAACAACCCTCTACGTTTTGGTTTTTCTGAATCTAAAAATTAATGCATAGCTAGTTTTGGATGATTTCTTGGGAAAGCTTCCAATTGTCAATTGTATTTATTGCAGTAAAACTTGAATACGCTTGGGTACAATTTGGGATCTTTTCCGTTATACGTATACGACTATTCCAAATTCACCCTTCAAGCTTGATTTTTGACCGAGCACAATTAACGAGGTCAAATAACCTTTATTAATCGTTTTAAAGTGGAAATTCATTTTAAGAATATTTAACCTACGGTTTCGTTATCTTATTTACCTTTATCTTTGTCTCGACGCGAGAACCAGCGTCTGGCCGTCTAGCGGTCCCACTTCCAGTTGGTTAGGTTAGGTAACGTTAGGTTAGGTTAGGTTAGGTTAGGTTAGGTTAAGTTACCTAACCTAACTTATCCAAACCAAACTTACCAAAATCAAGCTTGAAAAACAAACCCGAAACAGTGGTATACGTATAACGGAAAATATCCACAATTTGAATTATTTAGGATGAAAAATCTGGTGTAGGCGTTTCCTGTATTTAGGGCTTACAAAATCTAGAGTGAAGGGTAGGAAGTTATAGCTGGCGCCAATTCTTGGGGCCCACGCCGGCGCCGTCCATAAGACTAATGTTAATTTTAGCATTGGTCTTATGGACGGCGTGGGCCCCAAGATTTGGCGCCAGTTATACATACGGGGTGTTTTTTTTAACGTAACCCATTTTTAAGATTGAATAATGCATATATAAATATGAAATAAGTATTATTTTGTTAATCTTTACATTTCATACAACCTATTATTTAAGTTTGATCACATTAGAGAGTCACACTTAAATTCCTGAACACGTCTTGCAAGGTACATTTTTGAATTTCTTGCATTAAATTGGTTATGTTTGTTTTGATGTATTGAATATCCTGTGAATTTTTTTCGTAGGAATAAATTGTTATGTATCTCCAAAGAAAATTACATAGTAGGGTCAAATCCGGGGATCTTAGGGGGGAATAATCCTTCACTGATAAAATAAAGTTTTGGGTTGCGTTAATAAAGAATATCCTGTATTTATTACATGGTGATGCCTTCCACCGAATAGCTTGGATTGCTTACAAAAGTAAGCGCCTTACAGATTTCTTTCTATGTGGACTGTATAAGCCTTCTTAAATGTAGTGGTTGCATTTATGTGAATGAGTTTTTTTAACTGATGTTTGAACTTTAGCGCCCATTATTTTTAACAAAACAATATTTTAATTCGACTCGTGTTCAATGGGTGTGTTGAAAAAAAACATAAGTTCAATTGCACATATCACATATAGTTTCTGTATTAAAGTACACACTGTTTCTGTATTAAAGTATTTCCTCTTACATTTTTCGAGGGAGGGCGTAAACATTTTGGACCAAAACTTTACTCCATTAGTTTTATAATAATTTTATATTATAAATTATTTCAGTTTCAAAGTGTACAAAATGTTAAAATAGAGCAAAGAGAGGGAGTTTTTTTAATTGAAAAAGCAAAACCCACTTTTAATTTTCATTGTCTTTTCAGCTCTTTTTGTTGAAAAGAAAACAGCTGCGGTTACGGTCATGAAACAGCTGTGGTTATAAACGTTAATTATATAATATAGGTTACTTAGCTATAAAGCATAGTTTGAATTTTCATCAGAGTCGTATTAGTCTTTGACGTTTCTTAGCTTGTGAGATAGATTGACTTCCAAGACTTTAATAAGTATGACATACTTTTCAAGTGAAATAAACTTTGCATCTTGATAATATTAATTAGTTAGGATCACCATCAAAAATATGACTTGAATCAATGAGAATTTAACAGTAATCTTTACTTATAATATTAATTAGATGTTTTTCCTAAAAAAATTATATCTACGTTACTGCAGTAAGACACTTTAAATCCCGGTAAAATCTTTTAAGTGAGAGAATGTCCAGCTCACAAGAGAGGATAAATATCATTAAAATGGCGTAAACACGTGATAAGCAGAGTGCATGGCAGCCGGCCTGCTGAATGGCCAACATCTTGTTTGATTTATTCGTTTGTTTGGCGCTCGCCTTTCCCATTAGGAAAGGCCATGCTTTCAAATTTTCACTTTCAACTTTTTAATATTTTCGATTGTGACTTTTTCGTGGTTAATTAAGTTAGTGCTGGAGGCCAAAATAATGTTAATATCTTGGTTAATAGAAACAAATTCATTAACACTTTTATAATGCTACGACCCTATTTAAAATTAAAATTATAAATTATGCTACCAGTTAGAAAAGAAAATAGTAATTGTTACCTTCATCGGAAAAATACAATTACAATAAAAAAAATACAATATACAATAAAAAAAAAGAAAAATACAATATAAACGGTAAATAAACTTGAAAAATGATTTTTTTTAATAGTAAAAAATACTGACTGAATAAATTACTTTTCCAAGGAAAGAAGGCTACGTGAAAAAGGTGGTTTATTAAAAATTATTCTGACACACAAAGATTACTCTTGTTGACGGTAAAATTATAAGCAAGTAAAGCTGAGCCTTTAGTTATTCCATATAACATTCATTTTTGTTAGTTTTCCTTGATCTGTCCTTAGTTTTTGAGCTAAATATTTTTTTTAGAATAAAAATGTACATAATGTGAGCATATTGCATAAACTTTAACACAAAATAATCACATATAAGTTTTTAATTCGGTATGTATTAATGAATAAACTATGTTAAAACATAAAAATTACTTTATTTGAAACCTCCATTCACGCGAGTCCCGTACGGAACTTTTACATGTCCCATATGAAACCAGAAAACTGCAATATAATTCTGAAGTAACCATTGATAAACTTTAAAAAATAGTGTTACGTGGGTAAGAAATACTTTCATTTCTCTGTATGTTTAAATAGAAAAAAGACAAATAGAAAAAAAATATTTTATCAAAACTATGATGAGATGTAATTTTAGGGTGTCCTGTACGGAACTCGCTTACTGTTAGTATTTTCAAGAAAAAATCAAGAGTTTGCAAAGTTTTAAAAACATATAATATATTAATTGATAAATCGATACATTAGAAGAAGTATATTTTATCCTGTAAAACCTGTATAAATATTTTTAAAGTCCATAAAATACGAGTAGTTGTAAGTATGGTCTAACTGTCCCGTACGGAACTTGGAATGGCTGATTAACAATGTAAAGCTATTGTGAAATATAGTATATTACGTTACTAGGTCGGAAAGTCGTGTTTTACCGGACAAGCATAGGCGAATGTACGATTTTAATTTTCCCGGTTAAATTTTAAACATTGATATTTTATATCGAAGCATTTCTTTGTGTATCTTGGTTTATAACTAACCGTTGGCTTTGCAACATACAATAATTTCCATCGTCCTGCTCAGAAAAAAAATTGTTAATTATAACGTACTCCTTGCATGAACCACTACGTTTCTCAATTCTTCAAACCTAACATATAATAATCAAATGTTGCGCCTTCCTAAATAGCTTTACCAGAACGAATATTAAATTGTTTACTTAATTAAAAATATAATAAATAAGTAATATCGTAAAATGAACTGTGTTCAACACACCGATTCAAATTCTCTTTACGGTAAGTAAGTGGCCAGCTTGCAAGGTGTTAAATCCCCTCCTTCCAACGAGCAAGATTGAAATATGAGTTTGCCACATTTTCAACTTAACTTCCCGATTAATTTTTTAAGCGGAGATTGGAGCATTTATAATTGTGTCTTGGATTTTAACCGTCATATAATCTTACTTGATACTAGCTTGCTTGGCGACCCAAGCCTCAAGCATTATTATTCTTTAAGTTACGGTCAATCTGTAGAAAGCAGCCAGCTAAAGCTGACCAGATTGACCCTTAAATGTAAATTTCTCAAAAGCTTTGTCCAAAGTCTAATCAATATAGAGTATCCTGGAACAAATAATTGCTAAGAAAGTTGAATTAGTATTTAGATGAATCGTTACTATTTAAAGGATCAAACATTGTTTTGGATCAATCATTTATTGTTCTGAAAAATGCATAGACCGTAATGTCGGAATATCCCCTAATGGTTAGATCAATATAAGGCTGATGTTGCTTCTGATGTAGGCATTTGCACCTTGATGGCGTGATAGACTATTCTGAGTTTATCGGTAACAGGGGAATATTCCTTAAGTTTAAACTTAGCAATCGCAGCAATAAATGTGTAAAAATGTTTCGCAGCATTGGAAAATTATATTACTTTTGTCAAAAATTCTTTTAATGTAAATATTTAATATTATATATTTGGTTTTCATTGAATAATGATTTAAATAGGTTATATAGACCCTGAATTGTCATTAAAGATAAATAAATTAACATTATTATTGGTCATGAAAGAAAAAGTTATTTACTATTTCCCAAATTAACCAATGAACAATTTAGTGAGCCTTTGGCGCAGTTGGTAGCGCACTCGGCCTTGGAACTGTGGCCACGAAGCGTCG
This sequence comes from Flexamia atlantica, assembly GCA_035578135.1. Taxonomy (NCBI): domain Eukaryota; kingdom Metazoa; phylum Arthropoda; class Insecta; order Hemiptera; family Cicadellidae; genus Flexamia; species Flexamia atlantica. The sequence goes on from JAQJVK010000002.1 coordinate 24,476,425, forward strand.
CAGGTTCGAGACTCGGGCGTGTCGCTTACTTTTAGCAGTACTGTTCACCCCTTGTACTGTACCGGCTCACTCCTTGGCTTTGCTTGATAACGTCCACGCACAGATCAATAGTCTATGTGGGCGGGGCAAAGGCAAGGTAAAAAAGAGGCCGCCACCCTCTTTTTAAAACAAAAACCAAACAAAAACTACTGAGAAGTGGTAAAAGTTAAAAAAGAACAATCATAAACAGAAATCGTGAAATTATTCCTTACTCTTTGTAATTAATAGAGAATAACTAAAAATTAAACTAAAATCTCAAAAATATCCGAGAATCCGTGGCTATAATTTCATAAACAATGGCCAAAACTACGTTTCAGTAAACATATTTTTGAATTACTTTGGTGATTATAGTTACAGATTTCTACCAGTCCGAGTTTATATTGAAAAATCATTCTTAATTATTTCAATGGGCATGGGTATGGGGTACTTGTGAAACAGCTCGCACAATCGCATCGAGTTCATGCTTCGATTTAAACGCCGTTTGCATAATAAATTTATATTTACTTGCAATTTCGGATGTTTTCATTTGAATTGATATTTTTATTGATTTTTAACACTTAAAATATGACACGTGTTCATCTTGTTCAATACTGCACTGTGTAGATAATTTTTAAGTAAACATTGATTATTTAACACAATCTGATACACTCTCTGTTTTTACTTTCTCCCCCCTATACATAGTATATGGAGAAAGTATTGTTTTCGTAAAAATTTTCAAATTGAGTTTTTAGTGAATATATTCGTTTTAGTGCTCCCTGAATCCTAAAAAGTGGTTTTCGGAGTGGTGTCTGTCCGTATGTGTGGATGTGTGTGTGTGTGTGTGTGTGTGTGTGTGTGTGTGTGTGTGTGTGTGTGTGTGTGTGTGTGTGTGTGTGTGTGTGTGTGTGTGTGTGTGTGTGTATGTGTGTGTGGATGTAAACAAAGTTAGTTCGAGACGACACCAGTGGTCCGATTTTCATAAATTTGGTATATAGGTATATAGCCGTGGTATCTCCAGGCGTTTTTCATTTTTTTGAATTTTTGATTTTTAAGGGTACCTATTCACCCCATAAAAACGACAAAAATTCAAATTTCTCAAAAACGGCTCTAACGATTTTGATAAAAATCTCATGGTTTTTAGTGCTTAAGATGACAAACAAAATAACACCACCCGCATGTCTGTAAAAATCCAGGTTCAGATGTTATAGGAGTTTAAGTGTTTAAAAATCCATATTTTTGAAATTTCACAAAAACTGTAAATTTTAAAGAAAATGTTCTTACAACCATTAAATTTAGCTTGAAAAACTAAATAATCCAGTATTTTGAATCATTAGTCTACATCAACTGTTGCGGAGATAATTGATATTTTAGTTCGGCGGTAAACACAGTACGTTGTCCAATGTTATTCTTATGGCAAATATTCAAAAACCAATATCTCCGTTATTTTCTAACCATTTTTGATAAAATTTGATGTGTGTTTGTGTCATGATTAATTGTTAATTTGTTTTATTCCGTTATATAAGTTTTATATTTTTAAATTACTTTATGGGAGAAAGTATGTGTCAGTTTCCTGATACCGTTTATTGAAGTAATATTTTTATCGCCCGACCAGTAACGCCTCCTTCTGACTCAGCTGATAGACGGATCTCTGTAAAATTAAGGACTTAAATTAAGGTAGGAGTAATTTGGGGGAGGAAATAAAAGGAATGTCGCATCGTTTGCAAGGGGGTTGAGATGATTGGAGAGAACTGCAACATGGCGGAACCGGGGCGACTGATCATCTATTACTGTGGCAAAGGAAATGGTTGAAATTTTTGATGAAATTAAGTTACATAAAAATATGAATTTTAAGGAGATATTTTGGTTAACACTTTTTTAAATCAGCACTTATTGAAATCAGCATTTATTATCTATAACTGTGGTAAAAGAAACGGTTGAAATGTTTCATTTATATAATTTTAATTAATTTTTATATAATTCTATATAATTACTGTAAAGTTGGATAAAAATATTTTTAGAGGAGTATTTAAGTAATACCGGTTGTTCCTTAAGACCTGGAAACATTCAAACAGTTTTTCCTCATCGAAGTGGATTAGATATCCTCTACATTGTGAAAAAGACTTCGGCACTAGGTGAAATCTTATGTTTTTATATGGTTTCATTAACCGAATACACACACAATAACGGCTGTGTATGAGGAAAATTAAATCATAAAATTTTTTATTAAGTAGTAAACGTGTTAACTGCTAGCAATCTTTAAGGTGCAATTCGTATTTCAACAAAAATTGTGGATTGATTGCTTAATTTTATTTATCGTGAACTAAAAAAATATTTATTAAAAATATTTTTTAGTTGTGTAACAGATAGACTTTAGTCTTGCAGGTAAATGATTTTTAAACTACTACAACTGAAATTAAAATCGAAACATTTTACAGTAATGATATAAAAGTTACTCGAAAACTAAATATTTTACAACTCTCAATGACAACAAGTTAGTAAGTTTTAGTTATTATTTTTTAAGTGTACAACAGAGCCTAGAAGAGAGAAGTGGTTCCCTTTAATTTTCTCGTGAAAAGACTTTCTCCTTATTTGAGTCAGAATCTTTATAATTTTATCTAACCTACAAGGAAATGAGCTAAGCTATTCATGTCCTTTAGTGGGAGATACATTGTTAAAAGTCATAACATAAGTAAAATATCCAAGGAAAGTAAAAGGAGATTTTTTAATTTTTAATACCCAATAAAATTACACATTGAAGTAGTAATTTAGGATGTACTTGAGATGTACAGCTGTACCCGGCAGAGAGATACAAAGACAAATTCCCAGTATTCCATCTCCATCTCATCAGAAGTTGGGTGATCGACGAGGTCTTGGAATTGGAATAGTTTTTGTTTCGGTGAATCTGTCACCACTGTTCCGATGTTGCGGAGTGAACGGAAGTAGCCAGTTCTTTGTAAGTAACCATCAACTTTGCGTTCAATTTAAAAATTAGCATCGTAAATATTTTCTTTCCCACGGATATAGGAGAATTGGGTAGTTTTAAACGTGACCGAAAATATTTTCATTCTATCAAAGTAAATAAATTGGCATACATAAGTGACATACAGAAGTCCTTCTTCTTACTTAACAATCGAAAAGAGGGTTATTCGGTTGGTACTTATTAAATGAATATTTCAATAAGCAAAAAGCTCACAAAACAACAAGACATTGTTTTGTGAGCTCCTATGACATTTTTTGAGCGGTATTTAAATTAATACTAGCTGTTGGATGTGTCCTTCGTTCGGTTTTATAAATGACTGGAAAATAAACAATGGTTCCCTTGGACCCAACTACTTTCACAAAAACTACTTCAGTCTCTATAATTAGTACGGTATAAACATATGTAAAAGCCTAAGGGTTGAAGCCCGGAAGGATTTTAGGAAAGTAAATAGGCCAATGACGCAAAGGTTCAAGATTTATCTCAATGTAACATTTCAGCCCGGTCGGTTTGGATATTTTTGCGTTTACTCCTTACAAAAAAAAAAACAAATAAAATAGAAATTACCTATTGTCTTTAACGTTTTAGAATACAGTGTGTAAAAAAAGTCCCGGAACGGCTAAATATTTTCTGAACAGAATTGGTTTGAGAAATAAAACTTTACACATTCACTCTTATGTAAAAATACTTCTTTCTGAGGTACTTACCCTCTGAGGGACTTTTGGCCTCCGTTGGGGGGGCGGTCCACAAGGAGTCGGCACACAATCTTAAATGTAAGCATAGGTCGATATGCACATAATTTTAAAGGGCTAATCAAGTAGAGTTCAATGCCGCAAACCGCACCTCAAAAGGTCCATTCGTTACAAAATGGCGGCTGATCAAATATCTAAAGGAAATGCACTGTTTTCTCTCAAAGATTGCTTAAAAATTGTTTACAGACTGTGTCTGAAAGATCTAAACTCCGGGGTAGTATGTCAGACCTAAAATCCTATATTTTAGGGTGACGTAGAGGATATTACCTCCAAGGGGGGATGGCCCACAAGGAGTCAGTACAAAATCTTAAATGCAAGCATAGGTCGATATGCACATCATTTGAAAGAGCTAATCAAGTAGAGATCAATGCCGCAAACCGCACTTCAAAAGGTTCATTTCTTACCTTTACCATTACATTTGAAAATGGTGACTGATTCAAATTTTCAACAAAAGTTCATAGGTTTAGGTTTGTTGGGAGGAGGGGGGTGGAATAAAAGTTTTAATAAATCAAATTGCGTAACAAACCCAAGCCTACGTATTTTTGTTGAAAACTTAAATCACCCGCCATTTTTAGCCAATAATCCTTTTGAAATGCGGTTTGCTGCATTGAATTTTATTTGATTAGACCTTTAAAATGATGTGCATTTGGACCCAAGCTTACATTTAAGATTTTGCACTGACGCCTCGTGGGCCGTCCCCCATCGGAGCTAACATCCTCTTCGGCACCCTAAAAAATAGGCTTTCAGGCCTCACATTCAATCCCGGAGTTTTGATTCTCCAGACATAGGCTGTGAACATTTTTTAGACGATATTTAGGCGAAAACTTTGAAATTCTATTACATTTTTGATCAGCCGCCATTTTGTAACGAATGGACCTTTTGAAGTGCGGTTTGCTGTATTGAACTCTACTAGAAGAGCCCTTTAAAATGATGTGCATATCGACCTATGCTTACATTTAAGATTTTGTACCGACTCCTTGTGGGCCGTCCCCCATCGGGGCCCAAGAGTCAGTAAACACCTTTGAAAGTAGTAATTTTATATAGGAGTGAATGTGCAAAGTTTGATTCCTCAAACCAATCCGGTTCAAAAAAAAATATTCAGCCGTTCCGGGACTTTTTTTACACACTGTATATCAATTAATGGTTTTCTAAGACATGCAATCCCTTTATTGGATATTAGTCGCCCTCGTTGTTTATTTTATTCATTTATTTATTCATCCGCATAACGCAAGCCCTTCATCCCCTCACAGACTTCCCTCGACGTCTTGAGATGGTTCAGTAACTCCCCTCGCACGCCCTCCCGAGGGATGATGTATTAGCCTTTGCCATTACTGATTTCATTAAGTATAGATTGATGCTTTTAGAGTGAAAAATTTCATGGAGTTAGATAATAAGTAGGTTTTAAATTATTCTATTCAAAATATTATCATTCTAAAATATTTTGTAGACCACATATTAATTAACAATTGACAACACGATTGCTGAAGTAAGACTAAGTTTCTAAGTGTAACGGCCAACTTTTGACCTTCAACAATAAAAACTTAAATAAAATAGTTGCGAATATTTGAGGATTCAAAAGGATTTCTGTAATGTGGTTAAGCACATGAGTTATGAGGGTTCAAAAGAGGATTAAAGTGGCTTAAGACTCAGTTAATTCACATAGTAGTGAGGCAAAGAAACGGTGAACTTTGTAAGTCCCACGACGAAAATGTCGCCCTGATACATGAGGTTTAATATTTGCCAGTAACCATGTTAAGGGCAAATCACAAAACCTTTCTATTTGGTTATCATGAGGTTTTACAATAATATTTTGTGTTTCATCAAAGTTTCTCAAGTACCTAAGGGCCAACTGAACTCAACAGATAAAGAATACTAAATATTTTTATTACGAATAATTCGAGCTTAGATACATAATATTATAACAATCATCAATGAATTTACATTAGTTCGGGTATATGTTTTTTAGAGCTTACGAAAGACACATGGTGGTGTAGTTTTCCAAACGAAAAAATAGTAAGTTATAAAAACATTGATTTTTGAGTAATATAATATAAGCAAATACTCACGCAGCACGTTGACATGACGGAGCGAATTTCAATTTCGGAACTTAAATTTCTTACTTTAGACCCAAACCCCCTAATTTTGGTTATGCTATTAATATATGCTTTATTATATAGCTGTACTGTGAAAAAAAAATTGTCAAGGTGGTAGATGAAGTTTTTTAAAAACACCTTCGCTTGCGCAGACGAGGGAAGCGACGAATGACAGCTCCCACTTTAGATCAATCCTGGGAGTTGAATCTTAAAAAAATCTTTAAAAGTATTAAAGAATTTTTTTAATAAAATATAAATAAAATATATCATATAACTAATTTTTAAAAATCTGTTATCTCATCCATAAGAATTATTTCTAATGATTTTTAAGTTGAATTTTCTTTTATTCGTTTATGTATGGCTCGTCAATCTTTTCCGAATTCGCAGAATTTACTTTATAAGAATCAAAACGGTAATGTAGATTACCAAAAGTAAAGCAAGCATGTAATTTCAAAGTAAATTTAGGCCTGCTAGAAAACATTCTTTTATTGAATATTAAAGTTCCCCCTGTTTCCACATCACAAAACGTTCAACAGAGCTTGCAAAGCTTGTGTCGAGCCCCGGGCTGATAACCAACCGGGGAAATAATGTAAAAATATCAAGTGGGGTTTTTAATTCATGAGGTCAAAATGTTTAAGGATTTTTTTTATAAACGTTTACAATCAATTGAATAAATACGTAACATTATGATTTTTTAGAGTTATACTATTATGTTTATGTAAATCACCATATGTGTACCACATTACATCATTCATTTACTTACGTCAGCAATCGTAATTATTGTCTGGAGTAACACGAATCCGCCTGCGGCCATTCTTAATATTCATGGTCATTATATTATCCCAAGAAACGCGATCATTCAAAGAAAAATGACGACTCTTAGGTGATGTCTTAGGTTAATGAGTTATGATAATTGTCTAATACATCTGGGTCTATAGTTAGTAAAAATATCGTAGTATTTTATTCTTGCAAACACAAAATAAAGTCAATGGAGTGAATTAAACTTTAAAAATCCTACAAAAATAACGATTTTCACTTAAAAACTATATAAATCGTAAATTAATAGGATCTTTAAGTATTATCTGCAGGGATGTAGGTGTGGAAGTACTTTAAGGTGATGCAATGCTAATACAGAGACCTTCATCGTAACGTCAGTTCAAGCGTTCACAACAAGTTAGGCCCAATACCAAATAAAAATAAAAATCGTATTAGTCATACTAAACATATTCTTACAATTATACTGGAGTCAAAAACAAAACTCAATATAAATAAAACATGGAACTTTGTTATTGATTCTAATTACTCATGTCGATTAGCACCAGATTTTGGGGTGCCTCACTACGTACCCCAAAATCAAGTAGAAAATTATTATTTTCTACTATACTATGTTTTATACTTTTACTAGAGTTTGGATACGATTAATAAATGTATCCTTAGGATATTCTTTAAAAGTTTTTTATATGTATAAATTATGTGAAACAATTTTATTCATCAATAAGAAACAAGCCATCAGGAAACGATTTTATTAAAGAGCGATGTTCCAAACTTAATCCATTCTGACTAAAGGTAACACAACACGGACTTTGACCCAGCACAAATCTGTCAGACCCTAAAGTTAGCTGCTCCACAAAGATATGATCCACTCCTCCTTCCTCTTCTGAGATTCAATTACAGTAACTGGAGTGACAAACCGTAAGTAATCGAGTAAACCCGGCTAAGTAACAAGTAATAGATTTCCTTCCCAGAGGGGCGGCGATAAGCCGAGTGGAAGGGAGGGGAAACTCAACATTGAAAACTGCCTGACACCTTTGATGTCACAGAGGAAGAGTTCATTTAAATTTAGATTTCTACTTGGCTTCTAGCAGGAGAAATTTTCATGAGTTATATTGTTCATCGTTACATTTATGAACAATATGGCTCATGAGTTACATTTCCATGAGGCATATTGTTCATCGGGCAAATATCATTATGCTAATAATACTTTAATACTTATACATCTTCAAAAGCAAATTACAATAAAAAATTATACTAAGAAAATTACAATTAAACTTTAAAACAAAATGTTGATATTAAGTCAAAAATGAAATTGTTTAACAGCCTACGGTTTAAAAATATTACATTTAAAATTATTTTTAAATGTACAAATTAAGTAATTTGATAGCAAGATCATTACAATACGCCTTTAAAATCATAATTTTGATAATAACTCAAAAATTAAACATTCTAATTCTGTTTTATAATATTACTATTAGAAATATTGTGAAATGTATAGCTAAAATTCAAAATTAAAAGTACAATCGTATGACTAACATATCACTTTCCTTTTTATAAATTTAGCTGTCATATAAACCTACTTTTGATGAATAAAAAAACTTTTGATAAATTACAAACTAATATTAGCCCTTCAACTGTTATTCTGCATTGAAGAGAAAAACTTCGCTTACTAATAATATGCAAAAAACCTAATGCTAAAACTATTTAAATCTCTCACTACTCATTTATTTTAAGTCAAAAATTTATCAAAATTTGGATTGTACTTTTACTTCTGCAGTCAAAACAATTTTAGGGGCTGCCGTATGCTGGATAAAAATAATTCAATCACTCCAAGACCCCACAGCCGTTGCTAGTTGACTCGCCTCCTTCCCAATCTGAAAACGAACTTTCCTTTGCTTCACCGGCCTCACCTCGCCGCGTCGACGCTTGAATACCATGCTATAGCAATTTTATCAACAAGGTAATAAAAAGGTTAAGCATACTATTCTTTTAAAATCGCCAATCCTAAAAAAATCGTCTATACAATTATTTTATCTTAAATAAGTTAAAAAACTTACAAAGTCCCAAGGCAAGATTGACTATCCACTTCAGTTACATTAAATTACTACTGATGACATTTGTATTTCCCTAGAGCTCATCTTAAATCAGAATTTCTTCTAAATGGAAGTTTATGTTTTAATGCAAGTAATTCGATATTCAATTAAGAATAACTCATTCAACAGCTATTGTTCTTGATTGTGCTTTTAGGATTAGTCTTAAGGAATATTGCCCACCTACTGTACCGATAAACCCGGAACAGTTGATCGCGCCATCAAGTGGCAAGTGCCTGTAAGTACCAGAAGCAACATCAGCCTTATATCAGGGTTGCCATTAGGGTTCAAATCTAATATTACAGTTCATGTATTGACAGAACAATCAATATAAACCTAATAAATGGTTATTAGGTATTACAGATTTCTACATACATAATAATATATATATATGAGTTATGAAATTATGGACTTATCATTCGGATGTTTGTTCATGTTTTTCGTTCCTTAGACATTAGCAGTCGTCATACAAAAATAACATCTACGTACAATTTTTCTGCAAATAAAATTAGTTTGTTTGTACCGGTCGATACAATGTAAAATAAGCTTAATGAAATCAAATCTAAAAATGGTGAATTCGGAAATAAAGGGTTCAAAAGAAGCGATTTTCAACCCTCTTCATCGGAAAGAGTGTATTTAACACCTTACAGTATCATCCCCTGCTAGGATGAGATTAGGATCGGGGAGTCGAACACTATGTATTTAATAATATTACAATTCATACAATTCACAGGTTGATGTAAATTTGGAATACATCTTTCGGCAAATCCAAAAACCATAAATTCGTAATATAATACTTTTTCTTTGTTAATCTGTTTAACAGGCAACATTTTTTGTTATTTCTAGGCTAATAAAAGATTTGTTCCCATTTGTCTCTTTTTTTGTAAATTACAGAAAAAAATTCTGTTGGAACAAAAAAATACCTAGCAATCGTCTTCCTCTGAACTTACTTCTCAGATCTGGTTTCCCTCTTTTGAAAAATGTTAGGCCTACTCTTTACGTATAAGGATCGTTGACGTTTAATTAAGCCAACACCTAGCCTTACTACGCCTTACCTTACGCTATACATTTAAAATTTTTACCTACGCTTCTCATTTCCTTATCGTAAAAGCATTCTTTTGTTTTATCATTAAGTTATTAACGTTATTCAGTGTGATTAAAATACCCTGGAACGGCTGTATAACCTTTATTATTTAGGAGTGAACAACAAAACTTGACACTCAGTACTTTTACATAAAATACTACTTCTTGACACATTCTATGATATTATATTTAATCAGGGCCAACAGAAATCAGAGAAAAATTTTAAATGTAAGCATGGCTTGAAGTACATCTATAAGGATCTGTCTGAGTAAAACAAAATGCCGCAAATCCGAACTCTTGACTGAGTCAAAACTTCCCTGAATGTTGCATAATATGACTAATTTAAGTAGTAACTGTGCAGTGTGGATTGGCTTTGTTACGCTTCAAGATACCCTTAAAATAGTAAACAAAAGTTTTAGCTATTATGGCCTATGCTTAATTAATTGGCTATATGAAATCTTTTGGGAATGAATTACGCTTACAAAATAATAGGAAGTTTTTTATATCCGCAATAAATCGGAACGTTAAACGTTGAACGGCATTTTTAATACTAGGTTTCTCGGTTACAGCTTCGCTTGCAAACACTGTAATCTGTGGTTATTTGTAGAACTATTTCAAAGCATGACCATAACTATGTTCAGTTGTAGATATGAAAATGAGCTTGGTAAAATTTCGATGGATAGCATCACTTTTTATAAACTTCAGCCATTTAGTAACGCCATTTTTTAAATTCCAAGACCAGTTGACAAATCTACATAAAAATCCCTTTAGGTGGCAAATGCGCTACAGTAAAAAAAGCCAAATGGTAAGCATGGGTGAATTACATATCATCATAACTTCTGATGTTCATAACTCTTTCATCTTTTGACTTTCTACGTGTTCATTATGTATCAAGGTGAGGCGAGTTCTTGAAATGGCAATAATTATTCCACCTGTAATGAGCCGTCCCAGATATTTTCTTATTCTTAATGAAGAGATCTTTAAATAGACGTTCTGTTCGTACTTACATGACGTTAGCAGTTTCATAATTACAATGGAATGGTCAAAGTTCTGTGTCGATTCTTTTCTCATCATGGCTACTACATTTACCGGTTAAGTCAGTGCAGAATAATAAATATTTCATGAGGGTTGGAAAGCTTGTATAACATAATATTAATGTCATGAGGACATGGCGCTAGACAGTAGGCACTGACATCTCTTTCACATGAGCTACATTCCAAGCGTGAAAATTTCAGTAATAGAACGTTAAATGATTGATCCATTAAAAGTAATCTGAAAGAAGAAAATACCTTCGATCAATCAATCAAACTGAGATAACTTCATTTGAACAGGCGTCATTTCAACCATAGCCGCATTAAATGCACAACCAGCAACAGGTTCTTTGTAATGAACTGGTAAAAATATTTGTCAGTGTTAAGTTGATTGGAAGCCTCATAATTTTCCTTCAGTAAAGTTAAAAAATAATTCAGTTTACTTACAAAAAGTCACTTAAATCTTATTTCTACAATCACTGTTCAATTATGTAAATTAAGACATTTGGTACACTGTTGACATCCAACACTCCCGAATTGTAATTTTTTGTTATTGAAGTAAATTTAAAATTTCATTTGTGAACCCATGGCGGGTTCATAATTAAATATAGACATAACGTTAAGACGTCGTGACTATATTAATAAAAGAGTGCGTAGGTGAATAAACTCAACTACGACAAACCTCCTGGCTAAGAAAGACAATGGACGATCCAACTGACGTCCATCTCAGTGGAAATTAATCATAATCATAATGATTAATTTATGATAATCATAATCATAGTAAATTATGGTTTATCATAATCATAATGTGATGTTTGAGTCTGGTTTTGTTAAAGTAAGATGGCGAAACAATACTTCAATATATAAGCCCACCTGATCGGCCCGATCCCTGATCTACTGCAAGTGTACGCACTCACATCCATAACATACCGTGTTGTTCCAAACCCTCTCTTGGTGTTCATTATGTATCAAGGAGAGGCGAGCGGGTCTCTCGACGTAGCAGTAATTATTCTACTGTATTCAGCCGTTCTCGTTATTTTCTTGTTCATTACTGAAAAAGTCTACTCAGGGTCGTTGACCTGTAAATTTAAAATAAAAGCCTCTTAATTTTATCATAACACACACATCCACACATCCGTTTTTTGTTCGTCAGAACTGTTTGGTAAATGCATCCTGAAGATATTTAGATATTTATATAGCTAATGTAATATAGCTAGTGAAATTAGTAACTTTAACTAGCGGTTTGTGATGAATAGTATCGTATTATCAAGATAGAGATTAGATTAAAGATTTCAAAGTCGTAACCCAAATAATCTTTTGATACCTGCCTGCATAGATTAGAAATAGCAAGAGAAAAATGGTTACGTTAAACGCTGTTGTACTTCAGGACATGAAACGAAGGACAAGAAAGTCAACTGACCTGTATGCACCACCAACATTTGGTTTTTTCTTTAAGTTGTTTGGACAACCACACAATTTCTAATCAGGAACGTTGTCTAGTTACGTAAGTCTAGTAAAAATAATTACATGTGTAATCATGTCATATAGCTAGTGAAATCAGTAAATTAAACCAGCGGTTTTTAATAAATAGTACCGTATAATCAATATAAATGCTATAGACCTCGAAGTAAGCCACCTTCTGTTTTAATACCTGCCTGAATAACAAATAGATAGCAAGAGAAAAATTGATGAGGTAAACGCTCCCGCTGTTACAACAGAACGTAAAACTTGGGATAAGAAGGCCAATCGTCCTGATATGCCACCAAAATTACGTCTTCTAAAAGTTTTGTGGACAACCACCCAACGGATGTTTAAAATTCTCTCCCCAGCGATAGGTAGGGGGGAATAAGTCTTGAGACACTTATTTACTTATTAAAAATAGCTTTACTTTTAGAAGTGTCGCCGTACCTCCAGAATAGCTGATTTTCCGACATGTCAGAACAGTTGTTTATTCAGGCCTGTCAAACGTGTATAAACCTGTTAATTGCCTTACCGGCATCGCGTTCCCGGGGGAGATGTCGCTGCATACATTGTGGATTATTCATGACTCGAAGCTGAAACACAAATAGTCTGGCTCAAATTTAAATAAATTTATTTCTTCGTAAATGTTTTAGTAACAAATTCACTCTTTGAACCACCATAATGCAAATACAATATTGATATAAAATGTCTCATATCATATCAATGAAAAGGGCATACACAAATTAAACCACCACTCTCAACAACCTTGGACGAAGCTACGTTTATTTCAATTAAACGTCATAAAACGCACATAAAAGTTTATACACATGGCTTAAAAACGCTCCAAGTTTCAGGCCATAATAACTGATGACCAAAACAATATAGGTAGTTTCCATGTTTAAGAAGATACTCTTTTGACCTGAATTACATTTAAGTTCATCATAACGACACCAAAAGTATACAGGAAGTCCGATTTAATGTGATGCTAAAAATAATAGTCACTAATATTAACTCTTTGTTTCCTACCTACTCAATAAAAAACATGAATAGGAATCTAAACAAATATTAACAGTGTCTTATGTTTATGAGTTTGAGAAAATATAAGTTCGTGAACAATTATATGTCAAATGTCAAAAGAATTGCACATTCCCTTAAAAACATACACTGTACAGATTAAAATACAGTATTAAAATATCACTATATTAAGCACTATTATCGAACCTAATGTTTTCATGGTCATCCAATGTATTACATTTTAAGTTTTACATTTTTTAGAGGTAAAAAATATACTAAAACGAGAATAATTTGAATTTTACAGGTTATGTACCAACAGCCATAAAAAATTGAAGAATCGTTATCACAACGTTTTTTTGTAAGGGTAAAGAATCTATAAACATCTAGGATGGTTTTTGCCTCAATTCTAGCCCTTAAAGCAGCATATACTTGCTTGCCTGTTTTTATACTTTTATGTCGCTTGCAAAAATATCTCAAACATGGCCCCATTAATTTTCTTCGAAGACTGGAAATAACTAATTTCTGGCACACAAACGTGTTCTAAACAGTGCCTTTAAAAACGAATTAAGTAAAAAATTTAAGCTATTAATTAAGTCATTTGAAGTTTGTAAGGTTTTAACATAGATCCTGGTTATGTTAAAATAATATTGTGTTGAAATGTTGGCAATGGAAAAGAGCAAAATGAGAGCTAGTGCTGTTCAGTTGTTTCCTAATACCTAAAAGAATAAGCATTGGACATACAGTAAAACTTGGCGAGCTACCTACGAACCCTTTCCCCTGATACAAATGACCATTTGGGTAATTAATAATTTTGTACTATGTTTCTTCGGCAATAGACTGAACGAGTTATATTAACTTTTAAATTAAATAACGACATATAACAATAATACCGTAGTACAATTAGTAAAGTTTGTAAAAGTTTAGAATAGACTAACAATTGCAAATACCTGTAATAGATACTATAATTCTAGTTGATGATTTGCATCTAATGTCAACCAGAAGCGTAATGATAGGACAACAAAAACACGCGCGTAGGCGTACGCGTATTAGGCGTATGGTAATAGGATGAGCGAGAAAGTTTCACTTTTAATATAAGTAATTAATAAATTAAAAAGAAAAACTAAGCAATAAATCAACGATTATAAAGGCTTAGAATAAGAATTCCAAATACCATCAATGGAAATTAGAATCTTTTAAGAACTATTTATACTTTGTATTGCTTAGATAATTTATTCAAGTGGTCATGTATCTATCATATATAGCTTAGTCACATCAAAAAATCAGTGCTAATTGTACTTCCCACGGACAGTAACTGTAGTTGGCAACAATGATTACATCGTCGGTCCGGGGGAAACTTGGAGATGGGAGAAATGACGGATGGTGGCAACTAACTGTCATTACTCTTTAGTTCTGGCTTCGGAGTGAGGGAGGAGTAATAATAATTTTAGCAATTACAATAAGAATCTTAAAATAAAATAAACTTGGGATTATTTATATAAAGAATTTTTTTTAAATAATAATAATAATGTCCCCATTAGAAAATAAAATTGAAACTGGAACAATAAATGCTTAATAAATCGAATAACAGTCAAACCCATAGTGGTAAAAGTACAAAACACACTGTAAATCACAGTATTTTTTATTTCTAAGACATCGGATTGGTTCATGATCAAACAATCTAGTAAATTCAACCCGAACACTTTAAATTGGACAACAACAGCGTTTGTGTAGCCTCTTTAATGATGTCTCTCCCAACGCTCCGCTGCAATATTGCACTTTATACGACAAAGGAACATGTGGCTGTGACAAATATGCACAATATGAAGTACAGTACCCTATTGCCCTTTGAACTGTGACAAAGGCATAAGCACCTCGTTTCAGTCAGTCAATTACAAGTTAAGACACGCATTTAATTTGTGTCTTAATTTATTCTTGGACTGGACGTCACTTCTATATTTTTGGTATGTAACGTAGAGCTAAGTTTTTCTGTAATTATATATCTCAATTTATTTCACGTTTGAAACATCAACTCATTGCCCTTGGTGTATTTAAAACGGTTTATTGGCGTCCAACATTTTTTATGAAGTTGTTGGCCTGTTGCCATGTTCCTTTTTGAAAGGCAGTCCTTTAGTATGCACATGCGTAACCAAAATATAGTTATATGGTTTAGATTAGTTTCCGATTCAGAAAACACGAACCCT
Organism: Flexamia atlantica; assembly: GCA_035578135.1. Lineage (NCBI taxonomy): Eukaryota > Metazoa > Arthropoda > Insecta > Hemiptera > Cicadellidae > Flexamia > Flexamia atlantica. The sequence goes on from JAQJVK010000002.1 coordinate 24,491,919, forward strand.
GATTGACTTGTCTAAAATTATATAAACTGTAACTTAAGATATCAACCCTGATATCGAGATCAATATAAGGCTGATGTTGCCTCATCTACACTTGATGGCGCAATATGCTATTCTAGGTTATTGGTAATGCTGCAATATTCCCTAAGTTCTGTTTTACTTATGATGAAAATCTGTCGATCACCATTCTACAGCTTAGCAATAAATGACGATTTACGAAGTTTTTTACCGATTCATTTACATTGAACTGAAAGATTTTCCATTTTCATAGTCGATGGAAATATGAGCTGATTGAATCACTGCATCTTCAGTTAAAATACCCCCTTTGCAGCAGACCTGCATACTCAGCGAATTTCAAATGCAAAACAACATATTTCAATCACACATAGCAAGATTTGACATGTTTTGGTAAGCTCCATAAGAATAACATGGGGAATGAGTATGCAGATTTGCTGCTACAGGTATATTAAAACTGGGTGGTTTTAATTCAATATTTAGTAGATCTGAACTAGAAGAAGCTATTTACCAAGTTTTAACAAGATATGTTGAGAAATAACCGAGATATAGAATTTTACTTATTTCCCATAAGGTTAACATTGGGACAACGTACTGTGTTTACCACTTTCAATATCTCGGTAACCAATGGACATAGAGCAGTGATTTAAAGTACTGTACTGTTTGTTTTTTTGAGCAGAATTCAATGGTGCCCACAAAAATTCGATAAATTTTATTTTTCTATGTAAAAAACTCAAAAAACCCATTTTTGGGGTGGTTTATTTCCCTTTACCCCCCCTTCCGGTGGTCCGATCGGGCTGATTCACGAACTCGTCCAATTGATTACCACTTTACATATCCGTACCAAATTTCATAAAGATCGGACTATTTTTGCGGCCGCTATCGTGCTAACAGACACACACACACACACACACACACACACATATATATATATATATAAATTCGAACGAATGGTGTTTTTTGCTTCTGGAGACCCCAAAATGAAAAAATAACATGGTCTCGGACTTAGGCCTTACCATGAGTACTACCGTAATAGTTTATTCCTTTAAGGAAATTCGCTAATATAATTTTTAATTACAAGACACAATTAAAGTGTTTGTATTTCAATTGCTAATCCAACTAATGTTTATTTACGTTAGTATTCAAGGTCTTTGGTTAGTAATATAATAAATTAGAGATATAATATATATATTGTAATTGAAAAAGAATCACTTTTTGAGGAGATGAAGTACGCTTTTTGAAAACTTGGTTGTCTGTTTTTTAACCTACATCTCCTGTTCTAGGAATATGGTTTATTGTTTGAGGCCTTATTGAAAAGTCTGAACTAAGGTCAGGTAAGAGTGGTTTACTATCTCAAACTTAGCAATTAAATTCCCAAACGATCGTATGAGTTACATATTAACCATTAGTTATATTTGCTTCTTAAAATGATCAATAATAGTATATTTCATTACAAGGACCTAAAGTGACGCTTTTCGTACAAGGTCAAGTTTTACAACCGAGGCTGTAAGCCGAGGTTGAAAAATGACCGAGTAACGAAAAGCAGCTTTAGGTCCGTGTGATGAACTATATTTTTCGTTATATTGCTCAATACAATACGTAAACTACTTAAGAAAACCAAAATGTTACAGCTTGTTTACCTTTAAAGATGCCTTCAAAAGATGCCACCGTCTTGTTCTTGCTATTTGAAGCAATCAGCTGATTGTCTGTTTCATTTGTGTTAGGGTAGACTGACAACAATGAATAACTATCGACGTATCGAACGCATGTAATAATCGATTGGTGAAATGAGCGAATTTCGTAAATTGATTAAATTGACAACAATGAATGTTTCGATAGTAACGATGAATGTTTCGATTATTTGTAATCGAATGAATATTGTTCTGTTATTACGACGTACTCGGCACTTTTTGACTTTTATAGTCCTAGGACTATAAAGAGTCAGCTGGTATCGAGTACATCAGCTTTTAATTCTTAGGAATAAAAAGAGTGTATTTAGGTCCGGGAAACATGCATTAAAAACATCTGTTTTTGAAGCAGTATAACGAAAAACTACAAAATAAATTTTTTAACAGTTTCTAAAAATAAAATTGAAACAATGTTTCCCGACATCGCCTGCATTGTTTACCTCCCAGTCGCTCGGTAATGAGCAACTCACTTCGGCGTCACAACGACACAGATTTGTTGTTGTGTATGTTATCGTACAAATAATACAGTAAAGTAATAGATTTTTTGTAGATTACAAACCACTGTTAAATGTTTGTAAAGTATGCTCTGTGAAGTTTTTTTATTAAAGCAAAAAGTCCAGAAATATCTCTGTATTAATATACAATGCATAATTTAATTTCTTGTCACCCACTATATTTTTGTGGCGATCCATGGTAACTTATAACCGTTACGATATTTTGCAAACCTCCAAAATTTAATTAACGGACGGGAAAGATATCTCGTAGCTGTAGTTCCGTTCTTATTTGGTTAAATTATACGAAAATAATTTACTTAAAACACATACTTGTGATACTCATACATTTTCCAAAACGTTTAAAAAATCATGTTTAGATGGACTATATCTGGTCATCCAAATGTATGATTCTAAGGTTAAAAAATCCTACAATCCCTTTGGTGATTGGTAATGTTTTGATAATTTGTAAATTCAGGAGAACCCTACTAGTTTAAAAATGTAAAATTATCAATCAACTGCCTATTTTTCTGCAGACAGACGTACTTCCAATTTCAACATAGTGTTTTTGCCAGGCAATTAATTTCCCAGAAAATATAAATGTGTGCACAAATTCCTAAACTTTGGGTGATGGAATGAAACAGTAAATAGCGATTGGCAGTTCCCTTGAGATATCATAACAGGTTTAGTGCTGGAGCTCGTGTGTTTTTACATCAGGTTGACTGCCAGCCATCAACTCAACTGAGCGGCAACATGTTTACGATAACAACTTTGAAATATTACTCCACAAATTTTGGAACAAATACTTTTAACAAGTCATTTTACATTGTTTCTACAATTTTAATAATTAATTTACCAACGACCAGCTGGAGCCAATGTCATAATTTGTTTTGGGCATGACATATTTAGAATGCAATAAAAACTTGAACTCAATATATACAAGTCAATTATCCACCACAAGTTGGTAATAACAAATCATCAATCCCAAAGTACAAAAATATCTTCAATGGGTGCCTTCTTCTGTGATTGCTTCTAATGCTGATGTATACCAAAGCAGCACATGCATTCAAACGATAACTGCAAAATAAATTAATATACTGAAAAATTTAACTGATTCACCTATACAACATTCAATCCAGCCTTAAGCAAGACTGAAGTGATACAGGCCTTCTTTGTGTTGTATTTATATAAAACACCGAGTATGTATGTAATAGATTATGTAAAGTATGGAATATTCGATACTTAAGAAACCTCCCACCCTGCATTTTAAATGGTGATTCTCATAAAGGACTCGGCCTATCTTAGCAACTAAATACTCAGTAGACTGAAATAGTGTAAATAAGGCTCAGAATTATTCATTTGATGTAAAACTCTGCGATATTAAGATCAAGAGAGTTGAAAATGGCAAATTTGGCAAAGCGATTCACTTTTTAATTTTAAAGATTTATAATTGTGAATGTACTCCTTATTTTTTTGTTTGGATAACTTATGCATTTTAAAAATTATAATTAAATTGGATTCATCTTATCTAAACTAAACGAGCTGTCATTTAATAAATACTTAAACTATTGTATTTATTATGTTGATTTTAGCCTGTAAATAGATTTTACACACCTCATAATAGAAAACAGTATTCAAAATATCTGTGAGAAAGTAACATTCAAATCATGCTTCAATTATAATAACACATGAAAAATGTAAGGATTACTTAAGAAATTTTAAATTAGTAAAACCAATATAGTTTGATGATAAGACCAGAATGACACGAGTTTACGAGTTGTATACAAGCAGTAAATGATAGTAGAGCAGGTCGTTCGTTCTTGATCGAATTTGTAACTACTACAGATATATAAAATACAAACTGGCTTAGTTAGTGTCTTGGTCTTGGCTTTCTCAGATTAATTTTTACTATATGTTTTGAATTTATGTCTTAAATATTCCAACAGGAATATTTTTTCGTCCTTAGATTATTTTTTTGAAGATATTTTGAGAAATGAGGTGTTTGATTCGTAAGGTTAAATTTGTATAACATAATTTTTATAAAATTAATTATTTTATAATAAACTGATTTCATGACAAAACCCCTAAAATAAAAGTCTGCATGTCTACAGACTTTGGTACAATTTAAAATTTGTTCCTGTCTCAGCCCTTTTCAGGACAATAAAGAAAGACAGATTAAGATTGTAGTTTAATCATCAAGTTTATTATTGATTAACCAATTCCGGAAGGCTTCAACATGAATTAAAAAAAATAATCATCAAGGCATTCAACAAAAACGATATTACTATATAGTACCAGGCAATAATATAAATCAATATTATTGCTTGGTAAAATTAATATAGTTTTTGTTGAATGTCTTGTTGATTCAAAGCCCAAAACCGTTGTTCACTGTCATCATTGAAGAAGGAGCAATAGATTGCCTTTAAAGGGCTAACATTTGTTCTTGTAAACACCAAGAACAATAGGGAGTCTGCTGAAATTGATAGCAATCTGTTGTGTTGTGTTTGGTTTGAATAAATGGAATTGGGAGACTGGACATTGATGAGATGTTTTTTGGAACAAGAAACCATCGATGCAAGAAACTGAGGGAAATTATTTAAAATTTTGGTCTTATCTCTAGTTATTATGTAGGCTTATGCAGGCACTTAGGTCGTTATTTTCTATTGCAAAACTACGTACGGGGTGGGGTTTCTTCCGTAAACTCTGTATTTGGATTACGGATTTTCTTACGTAAATCGCGCGAATCAAAAACTTATGGTTCATTTTGAAATATATGTTTTTATACATGAAAACTTAAAATGAATTTTTTGAAGGCATTAATTTTATAAAAAAATTGAATCATTACTTTACTTGATGCCAACTTTGAACCATTGCTTTACTTGATGCCTAAGGATATCACAAGAAATGTTAATAATGCCTAGGTATATTATTAACCCACCATGCATTGATTTATTATAGACACAAAAATAATAAATAATAATCATAATAAATTTATAATGAATCATTCCCTTAAGACAAAATTCAAAACACAGTTAGCCTTTATAAGATAACCACACTATTCATGCTAACAAATTGTAGACAGAATATAATTCAATTTTAAAATATGTCCTGGTTTTATTACATTCATTTTAATTAATGTATCTTTTTTCAATGGCCTAGTAATTGATTCCTATTACACAAAGTTTCGATTTAGTTGTTCAGATCAATATCACGATACCATGTCAACGTTAAAATACATCCCTTCAGATGGCTGATGAGGCAGATATATTTGGCTGTTTGATAAAAACTTTTCGTTCTCAGTTTAAAACTCGCTGTAAATAACAAACTTTTTCTAGGACAACAGTGCTAAATTAATTAATTAGTGACTAGTTCTCACTTCTCGTTTCCTCTACTGAGGAGGTTCAATAACGTGGTGATATTTTTTACTGCAATAATTTGAGATATTTTTGTTAGTTAGTGCTTAGTATTTAATGAACCTGGTATTTTCTGATGTAGTTTCAGTGGCACTGGTGGAACTATCTTATTTGCAGATATAATCTCAGCTCTAAGCTGGTGTTTTAAGAATAATATAAAGTTTAAATTACACAATGGTCCTAGGTTCCAGTGTACAATGGTGTAACAGTTACGTTCATGAGAATTTTCTTTTATTTGTGGGGATCTTACTTTAAAAAAACAGTCTTTTATTGCTACAAAGTATGTGAAACAGCAGCAAATCTAACAAAATCATTCAAGTCGATCATCATTTAAGCCCTTTTCATTAAAGGCTCAACATATTTCTTCAAATTTTTTCAGAGTTATTAGCAATGTTGTTAAATTTCCAGGGTAAACATTGATAAAAACTAGTGAAGCATAAATTTTATTCATTGTGGTAAATTTGCCATAAAAAGGGCGGGTTGGATGAATATGCATTTTTTTAAAGGTGAGCACAACATTTAGTTGCAATAAAGGCTTTTTGAAAAAATGTGTTACTTTAATTTTGAATTTTAAATCCTTTAGGTTAATTTGAAATGAGCAATGCATGCTCACGAGAAAAATAATTTTTAAAATGGCACCGAGGATTTCCTTAAATTTTGGCTATAGCTTTTAGCGAATTTCCCCTATAGGGAAGAAGCTATTACCGTAGGTCTCATGGTAAGACCTAAGCTCGGGACCACTATAACTTTTCGTTTTGGGGCCCCCAGAAGCAAAAAACACTATTCGTTCGAATTTGTATATATATATATATCTATATATATATATATATCTATATATATATATATATGTGTCTGTAAGCACGATAGCGGCCGCAAAAATGATCCGATCTTTATGAAATTTGGTACGGACATGTAAAGTAGTAATCAATTGGACGAGTTCGTGAACCAGCCCGATCGGACCACCGGAAGGGGGGGTAAAGGGGGATAAACCCCCCCAAAAAAGGGTTTTTTGAGTTTTTTACATAGAAAAATAAAATTTATCGAATTTTTATGGGCACCATTGAATTCAGCTCAAAAAAACAAACAATTTAGTATTTTGAAACACTGCTCTATGTCCATTGGTTACCGAGATATTGAAAGTGGTAAACACAGTACGTTGTCCCAATGTTAACCTTATGGGAAATAAGTAAAATTCTATATCTCGCTTATTTCTCAACATATCTTGATAAAACTTGGTAAATGGCTTCTTCTAGTTCAGATCTACTAAATATTGAATTAAAACCACCCAGTTTTAATATACCTGTAGCAGCACACCTGCATACTCATTCCCCATGTTTTTCTTATGGAGCTTACAAAAACATGTCAAATCTCGCTATGTTGGATTGAAATATGTTGTTTTGCATTTGAAATTCGCTGAGTATGCAGGTCTGCTGCAACGGGGGTATTTTTCTCAAAATATATTTTCTATAGATAAGGAAAATCATATTTTATAAAAAAAACTAATTTTGTAAGTATTAACTTAGAGTCATATGGGTTGCCAATAATGTTGCCACGAGGTATTAAAATGAACAAAAAAGGACCTATTTGCAACATGTTACATTCACATCTCTCCTTATATGTCTCTGATCATGTTGTTGTATACGGTTATTTTTGAAGTAATTGTTAAAATGTGCATGATTAAACAATCAAATAATATAAAAGCACAGCAACCGTTGGAATTTTAGAGAACTCAAACCACGTACGTGTTTTAAGTACAGCATCGTCAACAATTAATTACTCAACGAAATAACTCCATTCGATTAAACAAAATATGTAATTTTTAATCAATTCGAAAAATATAGATCCTGTGCATCGCATAAACTTATTAATTTGATCGTTTACTCCTCCGTGGGAATCATTTTACACTTTACAAAGCAGGTTGAGTCCAGCAAACCCTTATTGATTTTTCACGGCTGAAGCCAGCAAATGACTAATGACTAACTGACGCCATTCGTTATTTTTACCCCATGTGAAAAGTTCCCTTTCCATCCGCATCCTTTGATAAATGTAAAATACTCTTTCAATTTGCTTTTATCTCAGTACTTTTTTCAACCAGAAATTCAAAATTTAATTTAGTTTTTTATGAATTGGTGTTTTAGTAAAATATAATGCAATAGATTATTTGGAAAAATTACCATTTTAGTTATCAAACAAATCCTTAAATTTCAATCCATTTGGAATTTACTATAGATAACACGGACATTGACTTGGTACGAACCTCATAGATTCATAGTAGACCTTAACGTTCATACTACATTCATAGTAGTAACCTACTTCACTGAGCTGGTCTCTTGTTCTGTCTTTACTACAAATCATGTGATTGTGTAAAACCTTATGTTATATTTTGGGTGTTTTGTAAACAAGTTATTATTGTAGCAGAATGCTGTAATATATTGATACAATAAATATCTTATTAATTATCATTGTACTAATATCGGTTATAAACGATGGTGTCAGAAAAGAACTAACCATGCCGATCAACAGGAGGATCAGAAAGTCACAAAGGTACCAGGCTGATGTAGAAACGGAAGTAGATGAAAATACAGGTAAACAGCAGAGTTATACAGTGACCGACAAATCTGACAAGGCTTCTCATGGCAGGTACATTTACGTACCACCACCTTTTGAACGTTTTTTTGAAAACCGGGAGTCTGATTGGATATCTTGGATAAAGAAATTCGAACGGTATAGGGTTACTTCACTTTTAAACCATGAACCTCAGGCTACTCAGATTAGTTCTTTATTACTTGCCATGGGTGATGATGCTGAGTAGTTTTGATTCATTTGGCTTGGCTAACGCCTCTTATGATGAAGTTGTACGCAATTTCAATAATTACTTTAACAAAGCCGTTAACATTGTTTATGAAAGAGCACGGTTTAATAAGAGAAATCAACTTGAAGGTGAATCATTCGAATTATACTTGACAGCTCTTCACAAATTGGTAAAAAATTGTAACTTTGGGACACTTAAAGACGAGATGCTACGTGACCGCATCGTAGTTGGGGTACGTGACAGCAAACTCTCTGAATCGTTGTAGATGAATAGAAACCTGACGTTGAATGAAGCAGTGGTAAAAGCTAAATTATGGGAATCAGTTAAAACACAGCAAGAAACGATTAGGGGAGTGACATCAAATAACATTGACGTTCTTTCAGCCCGATATGGTAAGCCCTCGAAGTCATCGTACTCAGGTTCAGGTTCTAAACTCAAGGAAGTAAGAAATTTCAAATGTTTTCGTTGCGGGGACAATAACTATCACTCCAGAGAAAACTACCCAGGAAATAAAGTACGGTGTAGGTATTGTAATATTGTGGGACATTTTGAACGATGTTGTAAAAAAAATAAGAAAGAAATTAAAAAGGTTGAGGCATCTGAGGAAGGATGTTCTGGTAGTGACACAAGTGCTTTGCTAGGTACTGTTGAGTTCTCAGTGCATAGCTTATCCACCACTCCACCATATGAGGTATGTTTACATGTAAATGAGACTCCAGTAGTTTTTAAAATTGATACAGGAGCGGATGTTTCCTGTATACCGGAAGCCTTGTGGAAAAAGAGTTTTTCATGTTTGTCATTACAGCCTTTTAATGGATGTATCAAGTCCGCTGGCCAATATACTCTCAGCTGCCTTGGGAAATTAGTATCTCCTTTAAAACTGCGCGATAGGAAGTGCGAAGAAGAACTCTATGTCATTCGTGGCCTTAAGCAACCCTTACTGGGTCGTACTGCCATTAAAGCGTTATCTCTGATTAAATACACTGAGCCAACCAACCACTGACAACCTTCAAAGGTACGAACAACCTTTGAAGGTTGCGTCCTTAGACTTTTCTGATTTATTTGCGACCTATCCGGGAATTTTAAAGAGGGAGCCCTATGTCATAAAAATGAGAGCCGAAGCACAACCCTACGCTGTGGCAACGCCCAGACGCATTCCATTTCCCCTTGTCGATAAAGTAAAAACAGAATTAGTTAAAATGGAAGAGTTGCGTATCATTGAAAAGGTAACTGAGGGGACTGAATGGTGTTCACCAATCGCAGTCGCTCCTAAGAAAGACGGATCGGTACGAATTTGTGTTGATTTTACTAAGCTCAACATGCATGCTGTAAGAGAACGATTAATCTTGCCCTCAACGGATGAATGTTTAGCTAAAATAAGGGGGGGCGTCGTTTTTTCTAAACTGGATGCACGGATGGGATTCTGGCAAATACCTCTTGCTAAAGAATCTCGTAACCTGACGACATTTCTCACGCCATTTGGGAGATATCGTTTCACGCGCTTGCCATTCGGAATATGCTCTGCACCAGAACATTTCCAGCGACGCTTATGTGAAATTCTCAATGGAGTAGAGGGCTGCGTAAACATGATGGATGATATACCTGTTTATGGACGTACGCTAGAAGAACATGAAAAATGTTTAAATGACGTGCTAACCAGACTACGAGAGAAAAACATCACGTTAAATAAAGAGAAGTGTGAGTTAAAAAAATTCTGTTATCTTTCTAGGACACCAAATTAGCAGCGAGGGTATACGGCCTGATGAAAGTAAGGTAAGAGCGGTGATGAACATGCCTCGTCCAAACAACGTCCATGAACTGAGGAGATTTTTTGGTATGTATAATTATTTAACTAAGTTTGTGAAAGATATTTCAAGTAAATCACAGCCTTTACGTGAACTCCTGAAAGATGATGTAAATTTTTACTGGGGTGCACAACAACAGAAAGCCTTCGACAGTATGAAGGAAGTACTTGTATCACCACCTGTTCTCTCAATGTATGATCCCAATGCTGAAACTAGAGTGCTCGATGATGCTCTTTCGCGTTGGGGGGATGTTTGGAGCAGAAGCATGGCGGGACATTTCGTCCTGTGATGTATATTTCCAGAGCTTTGACGCCAACTGAACAAGCGTACGCCCAGATAGAGAAAGAAGCCCTAGCAGTTACTTGGGCTTGTGAGAGACTCTATTTGTACATCTTGGGTAAAAGGTTCGAAATTTTCACAGATCACAAACCACTGGTCTCTTTATTGGGAAGTAAACTCTTAGAGACTCTCTCACCAAGAATATTGCGATTTCGCCTTCGGTTACTAGCTTTTGATTATGATTTGAAACATGTGTCAGGCAAGAAGTTTTTCGTACCAGACACTCTCTCCAGAGTGGAAGATTTAAATGTTAACGATGTAGAATTATCTGCTTGTGAACTTTTGGAAGAAGAAGTAACAAGTGTTAAGGAAAATTTACCCGTAACAGATGTTCTTCATAGAGAAATTGAAAAAACGTCAGAGTCTGATTCGACTATAAAAATGATCAAACATGCCATTGAAAATGGCTGGGTTTCTGATGGTAAAATAGTTCCGAAATTAACTCCCTTCTACAAGTTCCGTGACTCTTTATCTTGGATCAATGGCTTACTCATGATGGCGAACAGAATAGTTATTCCTCAAGGTTTAAGACCAATGATTTTAAACAAACTTCACTCTGGCCACCTAGGAGTTACAAAATGTCGACGTCTTGCACAAGACACCGTGTGGTGGCCTGGGATATCCAATGATATCAAACAAAAGGTTATGGATTGCTATACATGCTTGCTCCACAGGACTCAGAAAAAAGAACCCTTGATTAATACTCCATTCCCTGAACTCCCATGGTCCCTAGTTGGATGTGACTTTGCCAAAGTCAAGGGTCAATTGTTTCTTGTGATACAGGATTACTACTCAAGGTATCTGGATGTGATGCCAACAAAGTCGACTGCTGCAATACACACTATCGCAATTCTGAAGAGGATCTTTACACAATTTGGTATTCCACACACACTTCGGTGTGATAACGGTCCCCCTTTTGATAGTGAAGATTTTAAGAATTTTGGAAAGTACTGGGGATTTACTATTATCACTAGTAGTCCTCATTATCCCCAGTCCAATGGCCTGGCCGAGTTAGCAGTAGCAACTGCTAAGAAGATTATTCTCAAGTGCAAAGACATACAAGAGGGCCTCTTGGCTTTCCGCTCGACACCTTTAGAGAATGGTTATTCTCCTTCAGAGTTACTTATGAGCAGGAAATTAAGAGGGACTGTGCCCATTGCTCCTGTTAACCTTGTCCCGAAAACACCCGATCTCAAAACACTGAGAGCCAAAGAAGAACAGATAAGAAGTAAAAGGAAAATCCGGTTCGATAAGAGGCATGCAACGAGGGAAAGAGAAGACCTACAAGATGGACAAATGGTTTACGTCAGGGACAAGCAAGTACAAGGAAAAATCATCCAAAAGCTCGATCAACCCAGGTCTTACATAGTGGAAACGGAGAACGGGGGGAGATTAAGAAGAAACCGAGTTCATTTATCAAATATTAAAGATGAAGCTCAAACTGATGCCAGAAGTTCGACTTGAGTAGGGAGGATGTGCTGGTCTCTTGTTCTGTCTTTACTACAAATCATGTGATTGTGTAAAACCTTATGTTATATTTTGGGTGTTTTGTAAACAAGTTATTATTGTAGCAGAATGCTGTAATATATTGATACAATAAATATCTTATTAATTATCATTGTACTAATATCGGTAGTAAACGATTCACTAAGATATGAACTATTCTTCTATCCTCTAAGATTCAATCCCAATTTCTGGAGAGACAAACCGTAATATATTCTAGTAAATAATAACACATAATAGATTTCCACACAGAGGAAACTGGGATTAGCCTGAGAAGGTAAGGGGGGAACTAAACATTGAAAACTACTTGATACTTTTGATGTGAAGCACGAAGAGACTGAAATGAACTGAAAAAATCTTACAAAAAACTAAATCTTTTAGGAACAATTTTGAGATAAACAATAATATAAAACATAAAACAATATATACAAAATATATATTTTCGTAAAATATTGTATCAATGCAAGACCGCGGTTGAATCGGAGCTCAACAATGCCATAGGAGTATTTCCTACTGACATGTAAGGAGATGTGTGAATGTAACATGCTGCAAATTGGATCCTAACCGGCCCAGATCTCACCCCATTGCATCCCCTGTCAGAGTCAAGTTGAAGGCCAATTATTGTACAATATTATAGCGATTTCTTCTATTGTAAGATTCATACATGAAAACATTAGCATTATATCTTGTTTTGAAGGTTTGGCAATTTTAAAGATTTAATCAAGTCCAATGTTTTATTAGCAAGAGTTTGATATATAATGTATTTCATCATACTGTCCGGAAAACAGCCTTTTTTAGTTCACTAAATCGTACGCAAAATGATCGTTTTTGGATCACTTCGAATAGGAGTACTGAAAAAACATATGGTAAATTTTGCCGTACTCTAATGTCAAAATTTGTTTATGTTACGATTGAAAGGTTGAACGATTTCTTAACTTGTGTTTGTAAACAACTAACTCCTCGGCTCGGCTGCGCCTCGCCTGTAAATTACGATCTCGTACCAAAAGAGCCACTTTCGCTCCAGTGATGAAAACTACTACTGTCTGCCTGCATTATTCATCCTTTTTTGTACACAGTGATCACCCAATATGGCTTTCTATCAAATTGATACTGGTACAGAAGTCAACAATGGGCTCAGTAAATAGAAGTAGTCAATGTATTGGTAAGTCTATCCAAGATGACTTGTCTGTATGGCTATGCAAAATTAATTGCTTCCTGATCATCTTGGTTCCTCCTTGACTCCATGGGAACTTTGATTCCCAGCGGAGCTTGGATACCCAGTCAGGTCCAAGCCCTGGAAGGCGTAGTGGATCATCCAAACAGCAAAGGACGAGGGCTCCTTACTTACCTACCTCGCCTAGGACCCTATGATCTGCCAGTCTAAAGGGCGAGCCGTCCTGGGTGAGACGCTCGTGGTTGGCAGTGCTTGTCTGGGAGGTCGACAGGTTAGAGGGAGAGTCGTTCCTGGAGGAGCCCGGAGGTCAGGCTTGGGAGGTGCCTCTCCCTTGAGGGGTGAGGCTGACTGTGACTGACTACGCAAAACCTTCCTATTCCTGCAAATCACTTCCCTCCGTAAGCGCATAATCCCTAAGGGAGTCGTGCCTAGCCGGCAATACTGAAACTTACATTCCTTCAGAATATAAAAAACTAATCTACACAAAAAGATTAACATTTATTAACATTCAGTCTGTCCGCTAAACTCTCGTTTTGTTATGAAAAAAATCTGAAGTCGGTTGTGGTAAAGTCCGTGCTTTTGATGTACAGTATTCATGACTGTACATGTTGTGCATCTTAAAAAAAATAATGTTGAAAAAAGGGAACAGATTTTTTATAATAGGTTTGATCAATAACCACACGCGACAGTTGATTGGTTGAATAATTATAACATTCCGGTAATTCTATTAACATTTTTAAAGCTAGTTAGGCTAGTTACAATTTCCAATTCAAGACAGACGTATATTTATGAGAAAAAAGAAAAAATGAATGGCTCTCAGAATTTAAAATGCAGATTCATTTGTATTAACTTAGTCTGTGATGATGTGTGCGCATCAAGATCCATGATGGTGCGACTCCCCTAAGGTCCCTGGAGACTGGAAACGCAACCCTTTACTTAGCTTTAGCGCTTGATTATGTAGGCTTAATGCATTCTGCAAACAAGAAATCTGGATGATGAAAATTAGCAGTGCTCCATTAGGTGTTTATTTCATGTGCCATTTTAGGCCGCTTTTATCTGTGATTGTTAAATCGTGCCACTAAAATAATTCGTAGGTATTGTAGAGTTTCAAATTAATACAAAAATTTATAAAAACGGGGTTGTTGTGAATTTAGTAACACCAATTTTTCATAATGCTACACATTAAGATATTGTAATGTCATTGTGTATCTTTCAGTATTGTAATGTACTAAATGAAAAATACTTTCTTTTTAAATAAAAAAAAAATTATTCTGTAATTCTTTGATTAACTTATCTAGAGCATAAAATATCGTTCTTCGTTATTAATTTTATTTAGTTAACTTTAACACAGTTGTATCAGAGAATAGGCAGATTAAGGTTCGTTATAGAGAAGGTCTTCACTTAAGAATGCGTTAACTAGGCTCACGCCTGAGGGGGTAAAGTAATTGAATGTTTAATCACGAAGAGAAATTTTACAGCATTCCTGCTGAATAAGGAGTTTACAAGTACATCAGGAATGGCTTGAATGAGTATTTAAAGGTATTTGATTACTGTCAAAACGTTTCCCATTGTTCGTAATTTAAATTAAACTATAAGTATTAATAAAAAACCCGCTCATACTCTTTGTAAGTTTGTGTGAAGTGTGTTATACAGAGCACTCTGCTCTTTTTAGATGAGGGACCAATGAACCAGAATATGCCGAAACGTAATTGTAAAGTGCAAGATAAATGTATAAATGTTATATTTAAACATAATATAGCTTTGTACTAATCCGGATGAGAATTTTAATCAAAGATGATACTTTTCTTTATTTATATTTTTAATTACGATATTAATTCTTCTATTAAACATAACAGTTCCTATTTTTGCTTGATATAGGAATATTATATTGAGAACGGATGTTTGGTTAAGATAATCTTGATTACATCTACAGCAACTATAAATAACATTTTTCTCTAGCTGTGTCGTTATGATTTTTAATTTAATGTAACACTTTCAGCTAAGATGAATAATAACGATAATAAAAAAATATTTGCTTTCGGGAGTAATTAATATAATTGAATTTAAATAGCCTGGTCATTACTATTCAGTTTGATCACGAATCAAAAAATCGTTGAATTTAAGTATTTTATATGAGCATAAATCACCTAGAATGAGTTCGACCTCAGGAAGAAGCTAGGCAATATACATTACGTTCTACCAATAATCGTTCAAGTAAGACAAAGTACTTTTACCATGAATTTATGAATTGAAATTCAAAATCATAATTTGGAGTTGATATATCTATTAAAATATATCCATGACGTTTGTAAGCTATTTAGTCCTAATGACAATGAAACGTATAAAAACAGTCACTTCCAAGAGAATGACATAGACCAAAATACTTGATATTTCATAACATCGAGTTAACACAGTCTCATTATTTATATTTTAATATAAGCCGCCATAAGTTTGGAAGGTATACATTTATTTTCTTATATATTTAGGTAAATTCGAACCAATATTCAGCTTCAGCCTTAAACAATTAACGATATTTTTTGATAATTATTTTAAGATTTATTGAAACATTTATCAAGGGAAACAAATGTTAAACACGGTTTCAACAGAAGACAATGCAAGGAAGCAGTAATGGGGCATTACAGAAGAGCCTGTTGAATACACAAGTGTCGCTGTAACGTTGAGCGCCCATAACACCGTGTTGTAATGTAGGAGACAGTTTACTGGACTTAACAGCGATCTACAGGCCTACTAACATAGGTCTAAGCATTATTGATTTGCTATAGTTGTATCATTTGCTTAGATTAGCGTGCTGGGCTAATTAATTTCTCTGTTGATCTTCCTTTCTTGCTCTTTGAACATGAGGACATTCGTTTAAATGAAAATGGACATTCGGAAAAATGTCAGTCATTGAGGCGGATTTACACGGGCATGTTGGCGGGTGAGTTAGACGAGCGAGTCTAACAGGGCGAGTAGTGGTCAATTAGGTTACTGGCATCACTCGCCCACTTTTTAACTGATCCGATTACAACAATTACACAGGGCGAGTAGCAACTCGCCCGTTCAACTCACCCGCCAACTCGACCCGTGGAAATCCGCACTAAAAAAATGTTTGACATAACTTCCTACTTTGATTAGACCCAAAGTGTTCCAATGGTGATTTCCTGACTGCGTATGTGGTTCGTCTAACTGTTTCTGAAAATTTGTCGAAAGCCCTGAATTTTACTACTTTTAATCCCATCCGTTTCAGCTATAGTTTTATTTCATATGTAATTATATTGAACTATATGTTTCTATGTAAATTGATAACGAGAATGTCAAAGACATGTTTCTTTACTCATTTAGTTCAGAGGAACAATAGTTCAGAGGAAGGATCAAAGTGTATAGGTTCCTAAAAGTTTCACGATAAATTGCTTAAGATTGAGTGGTAATTTTATTGGCTTAGAGTCTTATTTTTGCCTTAAAAATGTAAAATAATTGCTGGTAAAAAAGGAAATAATATTTGTTAATTATTTTTTGGAGTAAATAATACGGAGAAATATTTTACCACATACGAACATTTATTTTATTAAAAACTACTTCATATAAAAATGACATTAACAATAATCTACTTTTGACACGTATACGTATAAAATGTAATAGCTAATTGTACATATAAATGTCCTTTCGACTAAAATATCAACACTTTTCTGTATACACAACAGTCTTAAGTACAGTAGCTCAAATAAATAATACTTATTACCTATTAGTTACAAAATACTCAATCAGTAGTTTATATATTTTTCCACTATTCCATAAGTTCAACAGGTGATTAAAGAGAGTTACATTGTTTTAATAGGTACTTCTTTTTCCTTTCGAGGAATTTCTTGTGGAACGTTTTAATTAAGATGTTGCCAGGAGGAGCAACTAAGAGAGGTTTTGTTATAACAAATTTCATCATGATAGATTCTTGTTGTTACATCGTCACTACCCAGAAGCAATAATATGATGGAACATTGCTCATTGATTTGCACGCTGAAAGCTTGTTAGTGGTAACTTATCAGGGAAAGCTATTTTTAAATATCATTTATATCAGGTTGTATTGTTTTGGAAATTTTATTGAAACTATGGCAGAAAATTAACAATAAAAACTACATACACTCTAATAACGCATATTTTAATGTTTCCACAACAAAACTCTTTACTATCAGCTGTTACTAGGCCTGAATGCATCAACCATTAAAGTGAATGTTTTAGTAGTCTGTACTAAATAGTCTTCAATAAGGTTTCCTAAAATCGGTATCAAACATTTTTACGTATGAAGCAAGCAAAAACATATTGCTTAGAATGTGTTTAAATTAATATTATAACAACGCAAATGTTCTTTATATTTAAACTTATTTTGAATTTTATAAATACAGTACTTAAAATATCATATTTTACCTCATTAATGGTAACTATCATCGGTAAAAAAATACGGCTGAGTTTTACCTCAGTTAAAAATAATTTTTCATATCTAAAAACAAGCAAATATTGAAACCTAGCTTCTGAAAGTCTTTCAAAATGTTCAAAGAGGAGATGGTAATAATCCATTCGATATTATTTGGATATTACTTATTGTATCATGCCTCTATGCATGTGGCTCAAAATATGCTGTATGATATGAATTTGATATAACTTGTACTTAGTATTCCACTAAATTCCGAAAAAATTTTTATCTTTTATCACACTGATTATTATTAATTCATTTGAGGTATCATACTAAAACTACTTATTTAAAATCAAGTACTATACCCATAATAAGCAATAATAAATTAATTGCTCATTTAATTATTTTAAATATTTTTTCTACTTTACATTACTAAAGACAAAGACACAGTCTGACTAGCCTAAAGTGTTCCTCTATTTTCTAATGCCAATATTTAAAGGAACTTTTATGTTTAATGTCAACAAAGCTTTTTCATCGGGTTTATGCCCATTCGTCTTGATCTATTTCAATAAAGCCAAAATAGATTTTCAAAATTATAAAATAAAAAGTCAGTTTTGCAAAAATACATGGTTATAAAAATTTATGATATACAACAGGTAGTTATTGTCGTTCAAAATGACAGAGAGGCTAGCTGAGGACCAATCGTGACGCGAGGACTAAACTCCACGTCCAAATCATCACGTTCGTCGATCTGGCTCTGCTCTCTGCAAAAGACACATCGGATGTGTAGACTAGGCAAATGACAGGTGCATAGATCAAAGACATCGTACTACAGCATCTTCATGATAACTCTTAAGACTCATAAGGTACATGTTAGAGTTGTGAATTAGTCAGACAAACTATAAATGAATATACATATATTGAATTTTTGAAGCAATTTTTTTAGAATTACCTTCAAATAAAAAAAGATTACAAATGAACGATTATTTTCAAAAAATAATAAACTTTCCCTAATTATTTGCTACTTAATTTTTAAAAGTATTTTTTACGATGACCAGATAGAAGTCAACTAATTACGAATAGAAAACCGTATTATTTTTTTCAACTTTTAACTTTTATCAGATTTCCATTGTGTTTGGCTACCATGAGTTCATATCACCGTGAATGAACTATTTTTGATAACAATTACATTGAAGTGAATATTCAAAAAGTAATCAGTATATTTAACTGACAAAAATAACATAAAACTACTACATTGGCTAAAAGGCCAGCCGACTGGAAGGTTAAAAGCTAATATTTCCAGCAATAGGAAACGCGAAGCACGTCTGAAACAAGAGCTAATGTAAGGGAAGCAGTTAGGTGCATTACAGGGGGCGACCAGTTGAATACGTAAATACTTATTTTCACTCCCTCTAGCACTTATTAAATGCAATATAGTTTGTTACTTTTGACCTGGAAAGCAAACGAAACTTTGTTTAACTTTGCGCTTAGCAAATGCAAATATATTTTGATATAACTTCCCGTTTAAACTTAAATTCGTCGTAAAAACTCTTGAGTATTGATACTTTCTTTTTTGGTTAGTTTTTGTTAGCTTTTTTAGCGAACTGAGTGATATGCGAAATGAAAGAAAATAACTGATCATTAGTGTTTTTACCGCAAAAAGAGTTGACTCCAACGATGTTCTAGATGCTAAAATAGTTCTAGAATAAAAAATCTCCTTAGTTTATTTTTTAATAGAAATATTTATTAAAGAGATAATAAGGACACTACTGGAAGAATATCTTATTATCTGGTTATATATTTTTTAACTTTTCTATATTGTATTTTTAGCAGTATTTTTAGCAGGAAAGTTAAAGTCTGAATGTAAAATATCCCAAATTCCGTGATATCAAAAAATTGTTTCTATAATTTCACTTTAGTAATATAGATCCTACAATAATGTTAGTTGCAATAAGTTTATAACTATAACGAGGCTTTTATACGTGAAAGACTATAGCGAGAATGAACATTAATGTTTATAAACTGCTGTTATTTAGTCAGTAGACAGGTAAACATTCAATTTCAAAATTCAAAATTTTGGGGCCAACTGATAAAAATGTGTTTAAGATTTTACACAATAATTTGGAAATGATTCTAAGTTATTTAGTGGCACTATTAATCTATTCTACAGCACTTTAGTTGTTTTAAGTTTTTTCGTGTTATTTTTTAACGTTTAAACAATCCTGGTTACCGCTTTCGTGCGGAAAATATTAAAATACCTTTCTGGTTAAGTGACACAGTCCATGTTATTTAATAAATTAAACATATAGAGAATAAACCAAATATATTCTGCATACTGTTAGATAATTTGTCCAAGATCACTAATCTAAGGATTACTCCTGAAATATAACCTAAATTCAGTTATTGCAACCTGAGTAATCAAACAACTTGCGGAGGGTTTGCCTGACCTGCGGAAGATTCCCTGGTGCCGAGCACGGAGGCGAGCCTGGGTCTGTCCTCGTCCAGCCACACCTCGGTGGCGGCGGAGTAGACGTCGTACAGGGAGGCCACGCACTGCAGCCGCAGCCGCCCGCCCTTGCAGACCTCCGCGTGGAGAGAGGACACGGTCACGTTGGCGTCCTCCGCCTCCGGGGACGTGGCCTCGCTCTCGTTCAGCTGCAGCGACAGATAACGTGACTGAACTGACAGGGAGGCCACACACTGCAGCCGCAGCCGTCCGCCATTGCAGACCTCCGCGTGGAGAGAGGACACGGTCACGTTGGCGTCCTCCGTCTCCGGGGACGTGGACTCGCTCTCGTTCATCTGCAGCGACAGATAACGTGACTGAACTGACAGGGAGGCCACACACTGCAGCCGCAGCCGTCCGCCATTGCAGACCTCCGCGTGGAGAGAGGACACGGTCACGTTGGCGTCCTCCGTCTCCGGGGACGTGGCCTCGCTCTCGTTCAGCTGCAGCGACAGATAACGTGACTTAACTGACAGGGAGGCCACACACTGCAGCCGCAGCCGTCCGCCATTGCAGACCTCCGCGTGGAGAGAGGACACGGTCACGTTGGCGTCCTCCGTCTCCGGGGACGTGGACTCGCTCTCGTTCATCTGCAGCGACAGATAACGTGACTGAACTGACAGGGAGGCCACACTCTGCAGCCGCAGCCGCCCGCCATTGCAGACCTCCGCGTGGAGAGAGGACACGGTCACGTTGGCGTCCTCCGTCTCCGGGGACGTGGACTCGCTCTCGTTCATCTGCAGCGACAGATAACGTGACTGAACTGACAGGGAGGCCACACTCTGCAGCCGTAGCCGCCCGCCCTTGCAGACCTCCGCGTGGAGAGAGGACACGGTCACGTTGGCGTCCTCCGCCTCCGGGGACGTGGCCTCGCTCTCGTTCAGCTGCAGCGACAGATAACGTGACTGAACTGACAGGGAGGCCACACACTGCAGCCGCAGCCGTCCGCCATTGCAGACCTCCGCGTGGAGAGAGGACACGGTCACGTTGGCGTCCTCCGCCTCCGGGGACGTGGCCTCGCTCTCGTTCAGCTGCAGCGACAGATAACGTGACTGAACTGACAGGGAGGCCACACACTGTAGCCGAAGCCGTCCGCCATTGCAGACCTCCGCGTGGAGAGAGGACACGGTCACGTTGGCGTCTTCCGCCTCCGGGGACGTGGCCTCGCTCTCGTTCAGCTGCAGCGACAGATAACGTGACTGAACTGACAGGGAGGCCACACACTGCAGCCGCAGCCGTCCGCCATTGCAGACCTCCGCGTGGAGAGAGGACACGGTCACGTTGGCGTCCTCCGCCTCCGGGGACGTGGCCTCGCTCTCGTTCAGCTGCAGCGACAGATAACGTGACTGAACTGACAGGGAGGCCACACACTGCAGCCGCAGCCGTCCGCCATTGCAGACCTCCGCGTGGAGAGAGGACACGGTCACGTTGGCGTCCTCCGCCTCCGGGGACGTGGCCTCGCTCTCGTTCAGCTGCAGCGACAGATAACGTGACTGACCTGACAGAGAGGCCACACACTGCAGCCGCAGCCGTCCGCCATTGCAGACCTCCGCGTGGAGAGAGGACACGGTCACGTTGGCGTCCTCCGTCTCCGGGGACGTGGACTCGCTCTCGTTCATCTGCAGCGACAGATAACGTGACTGAACTGACAGGGAGGCCACACTCTGCAGCCGCAGCCGCCCGCCATTGCAGACCTCCGCGTGGAGAGAGGACACGGTCACGTTGGCGTCTTCCGCCTCCGGGGACGTGGCCTCGCTCTCGTTCAGCTGCAGCGACAGATAACGTGACTGAACTGACAGGGAGGCCACACACTGTAGCCGAAGCCGCCCGTCCTTGCAGACCTTCGCGTGGAGAGAGGACACGGTCACGTTGGCGTCCTCTACCTCCGGGGACGTGGCCTCGCTCTCGTTCATCTGCAGCGACAGATAACGTGACTGAACTGACAGGGAGGCCACACTCTGCAGCCGCAGCCGCCCGCCATTGCAGACCTCCGCGTGGAGAGAGGACACGGTCACGTTGGCGTCCTCCGCCTCCGGGGACGTGGACTCGCTCTCGTTCATCTGCAGCGACAGATAACGTGACTGAACTGAGAGCAAGCTGTTTATTAGTGAGGCTAGAGACTTCTGTTAGCCGCTTGAGCGGTGAAGGGGGTCCCCACTGCTATGTGTGGGTATGACTTATTTCCTTCCTCCAGCGTGAAGAAAGATAGGAGATCTTGAAAATCTCCTATCTTTCTCCTAGCTTCTAAAGAAAGACACAAAAATATTGTGAATAATATAACCCGTAATCAGTACCACTAGGGCAACCAAGCCCCCCGGGCCTTGTGCCGCAAGCTGAATAGGAGGCCACGCAATGTCAAAAATTTGTGGTTGTGAGTGAATTTGAGAGAACAATTAGGTTCTGGGACGTAGTTTAGATACTTTTATGAATTGGTGACCTTGGAAGTTTCAAGCCAACGTCTCGTATGAATGAGAGATGAGTGTAGGTTGACTGTGGCGCGATCTTGTAGTATAAAACAAGGTCTAAACAAAACTATAACCGACATGTTCCTTACACAGGTCTATTAATTAATAGTTTAGGAATGAAGAGGTCACCACTTTTGTTGAGGGTGACAGGCATACAAAACTGGGCTTAGGGCCGCGGCGGGCGTAAACTCAGCAGTGCCAGCAATCTAATATGGGGCAGAATTATGAGGTGATACGTATGCGAGCCTTTATTTCACCATATAAACCTCTGGAATGTGGTTATGTGGAGAAAGTTTATACTGACATTTATGTCATGAATCTTAATCAAAGCCAAGGCCTAACAATTGTTACCTTTAACAGATATTACTATGTAGCAGTTCTATAGTTAAGTTATGTCTGTGTTAGTTCTATAGCTCTATGGTCTATACGATCATAGCCATACGTTTCACTATATAAACAGTTTATTTCTCAAGAGCCAGTTGACACTAGTTACCTGTCGGCCGTTGAGCAGCCAGGTGAGATTGAGCCGGACGGAGGCCCAGGGCGCGGTACAGTTGGCCCTCAGCGTCTCTCCCACCGCGTAGCTGTGCTTCTCTACCTCTAGCAGTGGCGCCCCCTCCGGCGGGTCTGAGAAAACATCACGGGTATGGTCAGTGGGAGGGTTGGTTGAGAATGTAGGTGTGTAATTTGCTGAGACGGATGCAGTCGTGGATTTATGCTTCAGTGCAGTAAAATAAGAATTAATAAACACTTTCAAATATGTAAAATTATAAATTCAGTAGGAAGTGTAATTTTACTGATGAGTTTAGGGGCGTATATTGTTTTTTTTTAATATGAATGAATTATGTGGTTATAGATTACAGTTATGTATTGTACTTACTGGCAAAGGCAAAGGAATTCTGATCTATTAGCAGAAATGGGTAGTTTACGATTCCCATTGCGCAATAAATAAACTCAAATGGAACTAGAATCATCTAGAACTAGAATCGTCTCTAAACATTACTTAGTTTTTTTGCTGCAGAAGAAATTTCGATCTGGACACCTTTAAAGCATCAGTATATTTTATCACTTGGGCCCGAAGGAAAGCTTTTCGTATGAGGTCGAGTTTTTCGACTGAGGCGTCAGATCGAGTTCGAAAAATAACCGAGTTACAAAGCAACTGCCGGCCTGAGTCATGAACTATAGTTTTCGTTCTACCGCTCGATATATTAAGCTAATTACTTCACAATCTAGTATTATACAAATTGTTTACCTTGGAAAGTTGGTTTCTACAGGGTTATTACAAATGATGTTCCTGATTTTGATCGTAAATAATACTGGGTAAATTTGTTTTAAGACTATTTCAGTTAATACCATTAGAAAGAAAAACTCAAAAATTTTTATTTACATTGGTTTGGGAGCGTATCTGATGTTAGTTAAGTCAATTTATGTAAGTGTTGTGTAATGGCTGAATTTGAAGACAGGAAAGCTTTTTGTGTGTTGGATTATCACATTAACCAATCAGTTATTAGCGTGCAACGACACTTTAGGACTAGGTTTAATGAAGATCCTCCTAGTAACCATGTTTATATGGTTACTAGGAGGATCCCCCCCTTGACCCTTTGACCCTTTAATCTGCAATTGGATGGTGCACCTCCACTTTACCACTTGGATGTTAGGGCTGAACTGAACAATTTGCTGCCTGAGAGGTGGATCGGGCGCGCTGGTCCGAATGATGACGCTCTCCTGAACTGGCCTCCAAGACCTCCGGACATCACTCCCTGTGGTTTTTTCTTGTGGGGATACATCAAATATAAGGTGTACAAACCACCACTACCATAGAGATTACCTGAGATCCAGCAACGGACTATTAATGCCATTGAAACAATCGATCAAGACCCTTTGATCAAAGTATGGCAAGAGCTTGAGTACGGGATTGACATCTGTCGTGTCATAAGAGGTTCGCATATCAAACATTTATAGTTCTGAGCACCTGTGACAAAAACTTTTGAGTTTTTCTTAAATTGTAACCATTTTATTTCTGTGTATGACTACTAAAACTATATTTTATGTTTGCTTTAAATAATGAACATCATTTGTAATAACCCTGTATTTCTTTCTTACTAATAAATAGAATCAGTCGATTGTATGTTACGTTTGTGTTAATTTCAGGTGACTAACACGACGAAAATGTGAACAAGTGATGACCCCATGACCAGCGGCGGACTCTTTCCCTCCCTAGTTTGGTAAAGAGCTTCTTTCGATCCAAGACGCATTAAATAAAAGACATATGCACCGTTTTCCCAACGGTATAGCGAGAATAGTTTTTCTTACTAAAATTTGTATATCCATTTAACTGTCATTTTAATTTTAATGCCATTTAACTGTTGGGATTGAATAATTCTTTTATGACAAAAATGTATTGAGATTTTTTATGGCTACATTTTTGTTTGATAACTATAGGCATTCAGATAATCCAAAATAAATTATAATAAGAGTTGTCAGATTCCTCATTTCAATTATTAGAATGATTTAATGGGCTTGGAAATTTATTTATACGGTTTAATAAATGCCCAAAATAATTTTACTTGATATTTTGAAAAATGCTTTTGAATGTTATACATCTGTCATTTATTGTAGTAAGGAAGAAACATTTGAATCGTCTCGATAGGAGAATTTCAAAAATACAACTTATCTGTAATATTTGAGTGAGAGACTCGAAGGAAAGAGCATAAGTGAATATCGCTTAGGACGAGGATTTAGAGCTAAGCCGTTTAAAAGCTCAAGCCTGAGTAAGAGATTTTAGGCAAAGCCATTCTACATTTGTAATGTGTCAAGAAGTAGTTAAGGAGGAAAGTTGGCAAGTAGTGCCGCCAAGTTGCATGCCTGACGTATGGTGTTTAATCAATTCTTTGCCTCTACAATGAATGTTTTGAAGTTTGTAGGCCTAAATGTAAACTGTAATTTTTTACAGGCAATCAGGAATTTTCCTATTTTTGGCTTATTACCATTTTTGGTTTATCATCAATTTTAAAGAAGCTATTAGATCCATTGTTTATTTAGTTTATTCCAAAATATATAATTATAACATTTTTTATCGAACTATCAATATTATGCTGCATAAGTAAATGAGTTCAGTGTTATGGAATCAGATTAACTAATATAAAATATAAGTTGCTTTAATATGTTTGAGGTTTGATAAAGTGTAATGCTTTATTTTTAATCAATGTTATTAAAATTTCATGTCTTTGTTTTGCAATGAAATTGTTGCTATACATTAAAATGATCTACACTAACTTAACATGATTTGAATTTAAAAGGTTTCGACCATTGCCTAATAAGACTACTACAGTAAAATATGATGTTCACATTCTTTTTCAACATTGTGTATTTGGCTAATCTGGGGGACAGTTGTGTAGATTTAGGGGCCAGTTAGTTTGTCCTACATTCAATTCTGACCCTTGAAACTTGCAACAAGCCTTCAAGTTGAGTGCTCCCAACGCTCACCTTTAGGCCATATTTTTTACGAAAAAGTAGGGATGTCCTATTGACACTGTTTTGTATACAATGAATGTATCACATAATTGTTAAAATGACATGATGCTGACCTTTGACCTCATACTCTCTGATCGAATCTTTTAGGTTGAAGGCAAATTTAAGAGAACTATTCTGAACTCTTTTAAGGATGCTTATATTCTCATTAGTAAGCTTGTTAACAAAGGAAGGCAGAGCCTGTGAAATAACTGGAAAATTTGCAGCACGAAGGATTTTAAAATCTAAAAAATACTGGAAAAACGATGAACCGAAACGATTCAAATATCATTAATTAATAATCACAGTCCGTAATCCTACATATATATAATAGTAGGTACCTCAGATGTACATAAAAGTTAGCCTGCAGTCTGAACTGATAAATGGATTCAAATTAATTCAATTACAAACCACGTTTTGTCAAAGAATACATTCTTGACAAATTTTTTTTCTAAGTCCTTGCACAGAAAAATGTATTTAAATTTATCCAGCACTGCATGTCAGGACTGAGCAATAGACCGGTCTTGACCACTGCCTCACACTCATAAATTCAATTTTCATGCACGCGACTGCTACTGGAAACTCAATTAGAGGGTAGGATAAAATTAATTGTGAGTCATCAGCATTATATGAAAGGACAGATCAATCATTAGGTTTTGTTTTAAGACCGGCATTTCATAATAGAAAAATGAAAGAAGTCCCTAAACAGCTATCCTGGAAGATTCCAGTAGCTTTTGGCAAGAAGCCTAAAAAGTTTTGATTTAAGTGTAGATATTTTACTGAAGGGACCTATAATACTAATCATATACATAATTAATTTATGCATTTATATTGGGTTAGTTATTGGTTATACAATATAAAATTAAAACCCAATAATTTATTTTTTAACTTACACGTACTTGTCTTTTCAAATATAAATTGACACCGAGGACTCAAAGGGTCCTTCAAACTCATGCACATAAAATGAATCATAGATCAAGTCTTGTCACCACGTCTTTGGTTTCATAAACGTTCTTACTATTAGGATATGTTTTCTAAGTTTTATTTCTTTGATCAGAAACTATTGTCATAGTTTGTTTGACTACATCGTAGCCTTTTTGTTGAATTAAATAATGACAATTGATTTCACTTCCCTCTGTTAATATAATTGAAGAAATATACGAGAACATATTGGATTCTTCTACGAACCAAGGACCTGGAGGTAGGCGGAGACGACTTGTGTGTGGAAGTCCGGAGCGTCAGTGGACACCTCACAGCGGTACTTGCCGCTCAGTGTCTTGTCCACAGCCATCAGAGCCACCCGGTCCCTGCCTGACGCGTCGATCTGCAATGACAAGCAACTTGTACTACTGGAGACTGACGGTCCAGGACCTGGAGGTGGGCGGAGACAACCTGGGTGTAGAAGTCCGGAGCGTCAGTGGACACCTCACAGCGGTACTTGCCACTCAGTGCCTTGTCCACAGCCATCAGAGCCACCCGGTCCCTGCCTGACGCGTCGATCTGCAATGAAAAGCGGCATGTACTACTGGAGACTGACGGACCTAGGACCTGGAGGTGGGAGGAAACAATTTACAAGTTAGTTTTTTATGACACTGAAAAACATTGTCAATTAGAAACTCGTTTTATGACTTGGTCGAGATATCGAGTAGTAGTAAATGTTTCTGAATACAATTTTAACCACTTTTACTCAAGCCTACAATTTTATGTGTCTAATAGGCCAATACATTAAAAGAAACAATGTTTATGATTTTCCTGATTATGCACTACATAATTCAAAATTCTCTGAAAACATAGAATAATTGATATCGCACTCTATTACTGTAGTAGAGAAATAAACACCATTTAACTTGTCTAATTGGCTTTCCCATTCACATATTTGTGGAAATACAAACGTGGAATAACCTGTTAGGCACACAATACTCCTCATTTGACCGGGCATGATTACTACAATGGTTGAAATAAGCCCGGTCAAATGAACTTGTTTGCCTAAACTCCACTCAGAGGTCTACTCTTTCACTGTAATGGTTGAAACACAATAACGCAGCTAAGTTCACGGAGGTCTAATTACTCCACACATAATTGGCCTGCAGGCATTCTGTAACAAATTCCCTCATACCAGTAGCTGTAACACAGTGGTGTGTAGCTGTAACATATTAACACATACCAAGTAAACTGGACCTGGCCTCGACTTACTTACTTGCTCATTGATGGTTAAAAATATTTCACAATATGAGCTTGTATTGTTGTATTGCAATAAAAACAATTTCATCTTGCTTTTAGCCTTATAGCTCGTCCAACACTTGTCCGATTTTCATGATCAATTGCTCAAAAAAGCCGTTAAATCACTGAGTATTTTAAGTCCAAGGAGATGTATGATAAATAATCCAAAATAATATTCAAAATACGGCATGTCATTAAGAAATGTATAGGGCTGAATCTTCGGGCATATCTGAATATTCGGGCATATTTTTTTAACGAATCCAGATTTGTAACAACGGATTTCATCATTGTGATCAGGGTAAAAATCTAGTCAATAATGATGTGTCACAACACCATCTTTACATAAAAAAAATTATATCCTATATGACGGATTCAAGATGGCGGCCAGAAATGAGTACGCTGTCAAAATTAAGAACCAATCACCCAACAACAATTGATGGCGGTCCAAAGTCAATATTCCGAAAAAAATTATATTAATGCAGTTGAGTGTCTTTTTTAAAAATGTTCGTTTGGTGGGAAATG
Organism: Flexamia atlantica; assembly: GCA_035578135.1. Lineage (NCBI taxonomy): Eukaryota > Metazoa > Arthropoda > Insecta > Hemiptera > Cicadellidae > Flexamia > Flexamia atlantica. The sequence goes on from JAQJVK010000002.1 coordinate 24,520,784, forward strand.
CCACCATTTGTAAACATGATTTTAGTGGGGTTCCCACGGTCCGATTTTGGTAAACTTTGGATATGTTAAAATTTCTTATAAACGTCTTCTTGTAATTTTTTAAAAGTACCCTATGTTATTTTTCGTAGAATGACTGGCCTACTAATATTCTAAAGTTCCACGGACAAAAATATGTTTGTGTTTAATGATAAGCTAACACATAAAAATAATTTTACCTATCGGGAATAAACTTTAGACTAAAATACAGAAACTATTTAGGAAAAATATATGACAAAGGATCCTAATATATTTTTCCTCGATTCTCTAATTCAATTTGAGGATGAGATTTATTCCCCTAATTTAGGTCCAAAGTCAATGTTCCTGTGAACTGCAATTGTATTTTCTGTCAAACATGTTTTCCAAAAACAAATTGCTATTGAAAATGTTTGTTGGAAAAAAACACAAAAGGCTTAAAAAAAAGTTAAGGCAATACTTTTCAGCATACTGTATATTGCAAAAACCGTAGTGCTAAAAAATGTTAGTGAAAGAAGGGTGAAATATACTTGATTTATCGAAGCAGACACTTACTTACATCGACATTGACGCCGGGCAGGGGGAAGACTCTTGTGTGCGGGTGTTCCTTGGGGACGTAGCGGAAGAACTCATCCCTTCCCTTGTACCACTTGATGGTGTAGAGAAGGTCGCCCTCCAGGTCGTAGCGGCAAAGCAGGGTGGCGGTGGACCCTGTCAGCACGGCCTGGGGCACGTGGATGTGCACGTCCCTCAGTCCGCCGGCACCTGGAGCAGAGTGTGTCACATTTATCGTCAAGTTATTGGTAAACCTAAAACCTGGTCCTGGGAGGAGGAAAGGCTTGGACTTCATCAGTCAGTATTCTAATCGGTTTTTACTGCGTAATACATAAATTAAATAAATATGTAAGGTATTGTATAATAACTCACTGGACACTGGACACAGATTTAGGGCGTGGGATCTGGACAGTTCTGGTCGTACGGTCTCACATTCTGCCCAGTGGCACCAAGATGTTACACAACTTCAAGGAGCGACTCGGGTGGTTCGAGTAAAACACAGTTCTCATTGGATAAACTTCTAATTTGTAAGTTTCTTCAGGTCGCCTTATCATATGTGACTCATCTCTGATTGCTTCTGTGTTGTACGGGATAAACGCCAAAACTACCTGACCGACCGGGCTAAAATTTTAATACATGTAGTATAAATCTTGAACCTGTGCAAAATATTTATTTCTATTCATGTCCTTAAAATTTCTTCGGGCTTCGCCCTAGGCTTTTAATTTATAAAGCTTATACACATTTTTGGAATAGTTGTAGATTGTTTTGGTTGTTATGGGATCTATTTTTATTTTCCAGTGTAACCGAGCGAAGAACGGGTCTAACAACTAGGGGCAAAATAAAAGTTTGGTTTGAGGTGGGATTGACAGTAAAAAAATGATCTTTTTACTGACGAAGAGGCAAGGAAAGAGGATAAATTTCAGTTAGCGTAATTAGATAGTAGTAAATGGTTGGCGATGAATAAAAAAACATGAAAAAATGAAAACGCAGTTTGTAAACTGCTTTACAGACTGTGTAGCGGTTCGCATTTTTGATTTCCTCGACACGTCCTCGTATGGATTTTAATATCATGTGGGAGAGCCACAGAAGCGACCTCTCATATAAAAAATAATTAAAACGCTTTTTGCGACCATAATGCATAAATAATTACACGAATGTATAAAGTCTATTGGCAAAAATTTAAATAAAAGAACTTTACTCATTTAAATTTTAAATCAGTTTCAATCGATAGCTTACGCGAAGTGGTGAAGTGAAATGGTGAAGTGACAGGAAGATGAATGTTCGCATTTCACCTTTGAGACGCGAGGGCGAGGGAAGGTCGGGTGAACGACAGGCCCCAAATTGGATCGCGCGAGAGAGGGACAATCATAAGGGGCAATTATAGACTCACAATACACAATACGCGCTGGCCCAAGAGTATATATCTTTATCGTTATCGTTAAATTTATCGTTATATTTATATTTATCGTATATTTATCGTAAAGTATTTATCGTTAAATTTATCTTTATCGTTTCTACGATATCATTTAAAACGTGGATGAAATGCAGTGATCATACTTGCACGACAATGTAAATTTGTCATATTAGTTGTTAAATGACTTTAGTTCGTGAAATCCCAAGGCGCTGTTATGGAAATAAAAATTAAATTGGATTTTTTGTGAAAGAATGCGGAAAACAAATTAAAATAATTATGACAATATTTGATTAATTTCATATAAATCATAACTTCATAAGGATTAGCTTAATTCTTCTATTAAAATAAAACATCTCAGTTGAAACCGAGATATTATGCATAACAATTTGTAAAAATGCTAACAATTTAGATTGATGATATTTATTTATATAGTTTCTAATACGTGATACGTGCGTTCTTCATGCCCTTATTTTCATTTCGCGCAACTTGATAGTGATAAACTTGATAGTGTGAAAATTACAAGAATACGGAAAGTTTCATTCTTGGTATGAGTGGATTGAATAAAATAATCTATTACTTATTTCACAAAAACCTTTTCCTATGAAATAAAAGAGCTAAGGTGAAAAAAACTGTGGCGAGTCGTTGGAATTTTTGTTTTGTTAACAGCTATAGGTTTTTGGTCTTCTTTTATCTTTTATCAAAACTAAAAATAGGCTGTGTGATAAGGAAAAGTGTCCAACTAAGTCAAAAAAGAGATTGATTATCCAGTATTTGGTAAAGTAATCTTTTAGCGGTTTGCCCCTCTGCACAACAAGCGCGTGTTGTCAGGGACACATGGGGCGTGGACTGGGACCCTCAGCGTGCTGCGGAGCGTTACTAATGGACCTGGTAAAAATCTCGGGGAGCAATAATGTATGCACAAGTAATCTGCTTTCCAAGCCGTTGGTCCGTTTAAAAGTAATAAGCTAATAGTACTTCTTACGTTAGAAATGTTTACAGTAAATACGTACACAGCCGAAGAAATAACTGAATGAAAAGATTAGTGCGGAGAGAACACCCGACCTAATGGGAGCAATTCTTCTTTGGAGAAAAGAACATTTAAATAGAGTCTTTTTTTTATATATTTACCAATGTTTCCTATAACAAATATGTTGGTTATTTTCTGTTAAAGATCCGGTCAGCCTAATGGCAGTAAACATAAAACTCCCCAAATCCCCTACTAAAACTTCTGTTTGTATTGAGCCATCAAAACGTTAATTTTTAAGGCAAGTAACACTACAAAATTTGTGCTTTAATATTGTGCTGGAAGTTATCTTGCGCAATGTGAAACGTATTGAGTAGGCCTACTACCTCCAGTATTAGGGGTTTATCCAGTTTTACCTGTTTGTTAGATTGTGGCCATTTATGCGGGAGAACGTTAATGATATTACGAGAAAGTTTACCAAAGATCGTTGAGCAGTCTTACTTAGGATTAAACATTGATTACATATCTGCTTCAGCACAAACTTTTATAGTGTAAATGCATCCTTACTGGAACATGTAATCATATTATTGAGATGTTACTCGTGGCTTCGCCCTCGTTCAAAATAAATTGGGAAAGCTGGTATGCTAATGCACTATTTTTTGTATCTGTCAATTGGAATTGGGTTTATTTGTCTACATTCGTCTGCCTATATGGATACGTTGTTACAGCTGACTTAAATAATATGACAAACATAGTTTATTTACATCAATGAAGAAAACCAATCTCACAGACTTCCACACTTATAATCTTAGTAGGATCGTATTTACAGCCCAGGTGAACACAGCTAATTTTGAAAACAGCGAAATCAGTCACCCAAGAATGTAGCTGGCCAATAGATTTATATTAAAGTACTCACACAATTTGCTATTACCTGTTAGGACTGCGTGTGACGTTGATCACCTATGGATAATTTAATGAGAATATGATTGAAAAAATGAGTGAAAAATCACCTATTTTACAGCTTTTTTACTAGTATAGACCATCTGATTCATTGTCGGTATAACAATACAAATATAACATTGAATTTAATTTTAAATGCAGGCAATTCTTCCTGTAATAAATAGCACTGAGCTCTAATACAACATAGTAGGTCAAAGCCAATTGTGTAACTATAAATATGAAAATATCACCAAAACCTACTTATTCTCTGATATCCCCTAAATCGGGTTTAGTATGTGGCTGCTCACCTAAGATAAAAGACAATCATGGTGACTCGGCGATATTTCCCCTTCAGCTCCCCTCGCCCCAAGGCATCACTTGAATCCTCCGATCTACTGAGGTCCACCGAACTGTGTAACGACTGTGTACAGCCCGGACATCTTACGACGTTCAATCGTGTTAGCTGTTAAATAAATTTTCAATTTATGCTATTTATCTCCGCCTCGATTGGCAAGAGCTAACGAATCGCACCGAATCAACGCATCGATTTGTTTACACTACATTAAAGCGATAATGAATATATTCACGACTGGCTACATTATGCAGTAACGACTGAATTGTTTTACCATTGTAAATAAAATACAAACTATGTCTTTTTACAATACGAATCATAAATGTTCAATTTTATAAATAAAAGTATTATTTGGTTCAACATAAAGTAAATATTAAAAAATACATATTTTTACCCTGTTTTTTAAAGAATAGTACAACATTTCAATATTACCTTCAACATTATCATCCATATTAAGGAAATATGGACATTCCGTAGCTAATTATATTGATAATTCAGTCAAATACAAAAGTAAACAAAGGCATTTAACACTCTACTTATATAGACCAATATAACATGTAACTTGCTAAATACTTGATGTACTTCTACTCAAAAATTTTTCAGGACTATCTTCTTGAAATCAATTGAAAAATGTTACATACCTTAACTGTAGCCTAATCGATTCAAATCTTGAGTATTATGGTTTATCTCGAGTTTCATTCATACATCCATTCAAGCTGTCATTTTCAAAACCATTTCTAAGAATATTTCTTTCTTATATTTTTCATTAATTAAAAAGTACAATAATTCTCTTAAATAAAAACACAAAAATATAACACATAACCTTCCGGTACGAACGCAAGCGGGTTCTGGACTGCCATTCTTGTAGATAATTTTGAAAATTACAGCTTGAATGTCGAAACTCGGGTGGATCATAATACTTAAAATATGAACTGATTACAATTTTTAAGGTATGTAACCTATTTTATATTGATCGCAATCAATTCAAGAGGTGTAAAAATGACAAACGTCTGTACCTGCTGAAACAGCTAAGCTGAAATAACGATGAATAATAAATCATCAATGATTCCTTACTGCCTGTTAATTCATCATGGTGTGAAGTTTAAGTTTTATAGTGGAATTGATACAAAGAACAAGTATAATTACCTTAAAAATCAAGTTGTATAATTTTACACGAAAACAAAGACACACAAACATGTAGTTCGCAATTCAGTCGTCATAACATGATAACGTGATGCCATTACACCGTCGCCGAGGGCCGCTGCTTGAGCCCTCGTCGGTTTGGACAGGCTCATTACCAGGCTCTCAGCCGGCTTGTGAGAGGAGCTCATCCCTCCCCCGGCCAGCTGCGAGGCTGTAATCACCGAGTTGAGCGCGCAAGTTCTAGACAACTCATCCTACGCACAGTAGGTTTCAATGCTTTATATATCGTTCAATACATTCCTTTATTTCCAAATTGATGACCCGAATTATATGTTATTGCTGTAGAATTTTGTCAATCAGTTTTTTTGTTTGCCAGAGGAATTTGGATATTGATCATGTCCGGATTAGGAAGATTAAAAAAGTATAAAAACAGGTAAATAGTATGAACACAACAGAATACTACCTGTCGTACCCACGGTTCAGCTGGAACATTAACAATACAGTACTCCTCATGGAAACTAAATAAAAACAACTGAAATTCCAAAAATTAGCATAATGTACAGGGTGTCTGGAAATTATAGTAACATATTTTATTATATGATGGCAGAGGTAAATTAAGAAAAAACGTTTATAGAAACATAAGTCATAAAGTGCTTAGTTTTTGTCTGTGGGTCTATAAGTGTTTTTTGAACATATTTAATGATGTTCTCACGACCTCACGATCTCACGACCTCACGATCTCACGATCTCACGACCTCTTAATTTTTAAACTACATGGATTACTTACAATATAGACCAAGATCTACTTCTTCAGGAAGTATCGAATTTCGACTTTGTACCGTTTCAAATGGCAACTTTCCCCCCTCTTTTATTCTTTTATAAAATTTACGGTTTTTAAGATATTTAGCTTTGAATTTTAAAAACTAGCCATTTTAAAATGGTACAAAGTAGAAATTTTATACTTTTTAAATAAATAAATCTTATCGATCATCCATGCACCTCAAATATGAAGAGGATCGTGATAAATCACTAAATATAAAAAAAAAACACTTAGAGACCCACATATAGAAAACAAAGCACTTTAGAACATATGTTTTCATAGACTTTTTTATTTTTACATATTTTATTTTTTCTCATTTTTCTTATACTTTATACCTGTACTTTAGACGGTGCCTTGTGTACATTTTTAGGAGCAGATTTTACGTTTACTCCTTATAACAAAACAAACAGAAACCGCCTCTTCTTTATAATATTAATACTGTAGTAAATTAGAGCATAAAAGTCCCCATAGTTTTCACCGAATTACTGCACCTCCGAAAATCAACAACTCTGAAATCAACTACTGGGTTCTGTTGGTTGCTCGGTTTACAGATGTGCCCGAACCACAGTTTGTAATGGCTACAGTGGTTAAGCGGAAGCGTCAAGAAGTGTGTTTAATTTAGTGGATTTGACTTCCATCCGCCTCAGTACTTCACAGAACCACAAGTCTTGCCTGTAGGGTCGAGAGGAGTTTATCGCCTTGGACTTTAATTAATTTACTTTGATGGGTAATTGTCAGCTTCGCAGAATATTGGATTAAACCGATGCGGGTTCGGTCCAGCACAACGCTGTCTTTGTCTGAATAGGTAACCATGTCAAAAACCTTTAGAAATTGAGTTTTTAATTATTTACATTTAAAAAATAATATTTCCTTATATTTTCTTTTTGGCTTTTTCTACCTCTTTAATTAGGAGTCGTTAGTAATATTATAATAAAAATATAAACTGTGTATTGATGTCTTTTAATAGTCAAATCGAAACATAGAAAAGAAGGAAGCTTGTTTGTTGTAGTTAGTTATTTTTCCAGATATAACAAGTTTAAACATTTTCATTCTTTATTTATTCGGGTATTAAGACTTATTAATACCCAAAGAAGTCTATTTATATTGCTATGTCTAGTTCTTTTTCTATTTCTTGTGGTTTCAATATTGTGGTTATTGTGGTTTTTTGAGTTCAAAATTTGTGGTTTTGGTATCTTAATAAGGATATAACTCTAATATTAATTATATTAATACGATAGTATTATTGTTCTTAAATAAAGTCTTTGATTATGTTAATATTTTTCTAATAATGACTAACTGATATACCCGCAGCTTCGCCCGCTGAAAGGATAGCTCATTTTAATTCAATTATATTATGCCTTGTGCAATTTTTAGGAATAATTAACAAATGGACTGATTTATTTGGGTCATGTGCGTGCAATTAAACCCTTAAGATGCAGCTTATAATTCCACTCTAGATGAAAATGAGAAAGTGTAACGCTTCCTCTAAACATGTTCCCCCCCTCATGATTAGTAAATGGTAGAAATTAACTTCCTCCAATTTCCCAATACAGAGAATGAGGATAACCCGGAATATAAAACAAAGATGACACTAAGGATGGATTTTCGACTTGACATCAATCTGAATTTAACACGTTTTTGAAAATAACCCGAAAACTGTAAGAAAAAGTAGGAGGTAAATATCTTGGCCAAAAACCTATTTCCCCATAAAGTTTCTCATTAAATTTTTAAATTTTATTCTATCAGTAGATTAGTTCTTGTACCTTTTCTGTTCCCTGAAAATATTCTACAGGACTCCCATCCATAGTTAGAAAAAACTAAAATGGCCGCCATTTTGAATTTTTTCAAATAATCTATTTTAGCCGTCTGAGAAAGAATATTATTAAAACCCTTCTTTTTTTTGCATCTAAATCTTATAAGGAATAATTGTGCCAAGTTTCATGGCCCAAAGTCTTGTGGTTTTTGAGAAATTAAGCTTTGAAAGCTAAAAGTGGTCGTCATATTGTATTTTTTAATATACTATATTTAGGCCTTTAGAGACAAAATATTGCAAAATCCTTTCTTAGTACACATCTAGAGCCTGTAAGGAATATTTGTGCCGAGTTTCATGGCTCTAAGCCTTATTTTTGAGAAACTGTGATCAATCAGCCAGTCAGTCAGTCAGTCAGTCAGTCAGGCAGTCAATGGTTTTGGCTTTTATATATATATAGATTATATTTGCCTTTATAGCTATGGAAGAATGAAAGTGCACACAGATTTGAAGTTGCTGAGCCCAATTCATTTCTAATAATTCTCAGTATGGTAAACCCCGTTATAAACACCACCAAATTTTATTGGTACATGATTCCATTTAAATATATATTTGACGTTTATATCTATCCTTGATGTTTTTTGATTTTGCTTGCTAACAATTTGGCGAGACGAGATCAGCTCAGAGACAGTAATCAGCAGTCACATCTGAGGCGATTACAGCTTGGGCAGTCAGCAGCAATCAGTGCAAGCAACCTCTGACTGCCAATACGACCTGGACTTGGCTAAGATCAAACCCTAGTCTTAGTCTGAACATCTATGGCTGAGAAATCAATGTCTGTTACATATCTGAGACAATATATGAAATGCGTTAAATATTTTATCATTAATATACAGAAGCAAGTCAATTGTCCTCCTATCATAACTTCCTGAAATATGAAACTAATTAATTATTTTCTTGATTTCTGAATACAGATTCATCGGTTTTCTTGGAAAATTTGATCAACTGATCAACCGGTTAATCAGAAACCTTAGGGATATCCTGACGTTTCTGATCCAATATGTTATTTACATTTTGTGTTTATGTACATATTGCGTTATGTGCATGTATCGTACACGACGAATAAATTAAAAATCACTGTACATTAAATAATGTGAATCAATGTTATACTGACGTGGGTTTGCTTGATTACGCTTGATTTACATGATTTATGCACATGACTCACGCTCATAATATAGAACTCCAAACAATTCTTTAATGAAATTTAAGTCATATTCCAAAGTTAAATTTTATGAAAAAGTCAGTCTTTACGGCATTTCACTTAAGTATATATGTATGTATACATTTTTTGTTGTTGTTGCTATACAATCAACAAAAATTCATACATATTAATATATTTTTCATTGTAATTATTGCTGATTTTATTATTTTGTTAAACATTGTTGTTCTCATTATTTGGCTGCGCATTGCTGCTCTCTTTTTGTTTTACATTTGTCCATGCTTTTTGTTATTTTGCATTGTGTTATAATGGTTAATCTGTTTTTACACTTGTGTCAGTTCTTGTTAGTTTACATTACTACACAACTCATTTGTTATTTATATTCAAATGCATATTGGTGTATTGCCGTCGGAATGATAAATAAATAAGTATAACCTTCGTAATTTTTTATTCCTGGAATACATGATGCCGGGTTGGTCCTTTTCAACGAGAACTAAATTATCTAAATCGGTTCAGAACTGTAAAGAGGTCTTGGTCATAAAAACCCCTAGCGTATTTATTCGATAAAAATATACGATCGAATAACAATCAAACCCAGAGCATTGAAAACCATTACTTTAAAAGCACAACGAAAATCTGGCGATTTGAAATACACAAAGCCGAATTGTTGTCGAGTACAGAGGGGCTTACCCTTGTAGTCGGACAAACAATGCACTCTTCATAGCTGCTATTAGAAAAAAGCATACTTAAAAAATAAAAATAAAAGTTTTAAATTTCACATGTTGAAATTTACCTAATACTTTCTACGTGCCCCCTTTTTTGGGAAAGTTAAATTTATTTACAGGAGATAAGCAAATGTTTTGTAATAGTTGCTTTTTATGACCTTAAAGTTACTATAAAATGAAATACAACGACAACCTAACCCAGTCATTACATTCAAAAACTTGTCCTATAAGGCATTTATTGACTAGGGGATATTTTCTGATAAAGTTTGATGAAACCCTTTTCAGTGATCAGAAATTAATTATTAAAGCACGAGATTTACTTGATCCAAATATACGAGGTACAGTCAAAAAGTTCCCGGAATGAATTTTTGTAGACTTTTAGCGCGATCGCCAGCGGGAAATTCGCCTTGCAGTAGTTGGTACGACTCCTTGGGAGAGTATATCGGTAATGTGGGTATAGCTGACTTGCCGTAGTGCAGCATTGGAAAGCGCTTTTTGTGTACCTGCAAGTCCAAAATGTCAAATTTGTTTGTTAAGCGAACAAATTCGATGCATGTTCAAATGATTATGAAGGATGGTGTGAACACTTCCATGTGATTTACCTGAAATGCAATTTCATCGAGTTTCACGCACAACTTGTCGTACTCACTCAATGTTTTCGTCATTAACTGATGTTTGAAGGTCGTCCACTACGAGGGTCATCCTCAATGCTTTCACGGCCTTCACGGAACCGTTTGTGACACTCATAAACTTGACTTTTCTTCATCGCCTCTTCTACATTAGCTTGAATTAACAACTCAAGAGTCTCACTATGTGGTTTTTAGGTTAAATACAGAACTTAATGTTCGCGCGCTGGTCATAAAATACCATTTTTCAAAATTCGACAATGCAGACTTGCAGGAACACGAAAAGGGCTTTCCAATGCTGCCAGTGCTGCACTACGGAAAGTTAGCTATACCCCCACTACCGATATGCCCTCCCCAGGAGTCGTACCAACTAATGCAAGTCGAATTTCCTTCTGGCGATCGCGCTAAATGTCTACAAAAATTCATTCCGGGAACTTTTTGACTGTACCTCGTATAGGAGTTTTTATCAAACGTATAGAAGACTTTTTAGCCAAAAACGAAGGGTCGGTAGTGATTTGTGAATCACTGCACGAAGTTGGTAACCATCACGTTTGTATATAGTGTTACTTTGGGCAAGACTAACTGCTATGCCGCTTAAAGATTCTTAATAACTGATATTAAAATAATATGACCTAAATAACAAAGGAAAGGAACAAATCATCATCTTATCCATACTATCTATCTTAGTATTTCAAGTGTATTGTTAACCTGTAATAGCGCTTTTAAGGTTTTAAGTAATGCTTTGTTACTTGTTGTTTCGTCCCCGAAAGCTTGAAATAATTATAAATGAATTGATTACATTGCATTACGTTTACCATGATTGATTAACTATTTTTATGAAATCAGGCTTAAAATCATTTAAAAATAATTCAATCAATATCACTAATTTAAAATATATGTAAACATATTTTTGAAGTTAGTTATGTTACATCATTGCTTGTAAAAAACTTTGTATCAATATCTGACTCACATTCGTTACGTTCTAAACAAGGGAATGATTTTTTTTTAATTAATCAGCATTGAGTCGTGCATTGTAATTAAAGATTCTCATCAAGAAAAGCAATAATAATATTCTCATCAAAGCATAATAGTTACAAGATGTACTCAATCAAAATATTAAGACGATTCTAAAGCACGATACTTAATCCAAGAGATAATGGACAGTGGTTGTGGTTATTCCTTCCAATGAATATATAATATCTTTCTTTGAGCATGCACACAGCAATCTTCACAGTGACCTCTCCTTAGCATATGAGCCGTCGCTTTATTCCTCGCACATGAGACATTTCCCCAGAAGTATGAGTTTAATTTCACGGTCACGTTCGCGTCAGCTGAGCTGCAGCTGATATATTGAGGCTAGCAGAGCAGTGCAGTCTCGGCGTGGTGGCTGTACCGGGGAAAAGGATTTTACTTTTCTAGTTACAAAATACTCTTAAGACTCATGATCTTATGATAAAGGATCAAGGCTATTGATTATTATTATGAGTTTTTTTTTAGATCGGTTGTCGGCTGTTTTAATATACAGTAAACTGCCTAAGATGAACTTCTAGCATAAAGTTGTGTAAAAAATGTCTCAATCTTTAGATTTTTTTCTAGGACTCTCTTTACTTTCCAGAATTAATTATATATTCTTTATGAATTTGTTTTGTTCTTTATGGTCTAAGGTTTTTGATCATGTTACTCCAATAATAAACACTTAAAAATTAATATCTTAAAATGAATCATGGTTCGGTAATAATATCGTAGTAATGACATTGTTTCTACCGTCAAATTGAACCGAAATAAATACGTTTCAGAGCTCATTAGTTGAACGGTTCGTTAACTAGTGGTGCGAAGAAATCGTTTTATACGCTTTACTTCAGTGATCGGCAACCTAATTCCAGGGAATCATGAATCGCCACTGAATAATATTACTTATTTATTTCACTTTATTTTCCTACAAACGTTTTGTCCAAAATAAAAGGATAATTCTCAAGTGTGGAAACGGGTTCATAAATCAAACTTCGCTCTAAATTTTTTGGTGTTTTTATTTTCTTATTTTGACTATCTGTTTACTGATTCGAAGAAAAATAACAAGGATATTTCTTTTAAAATGGGAAAAAGAAGAACGTTATTAGTCATGAGGTTAGATAACAAGAGCCTTGGTTGGTAATTGTATCATGTTAATAAAGAGATGTAAGACTTTTTGGCTCAGTGATAAAAAAATAACTAAGAAAATATTAATCACACAAATTCTAACTGCAGTTTAAGAGCAACCCCGTTCTTTTATTAAATTCGCCACCATCAGCAGTATTCTCCGAAGCTGATTCTCATTTGTGGCGTTAGCAGTCATCAGCAATCAGGCCAGGCTTAGCTTTCAATAAGTCTCTTATTTCAGCCCTCTCTGATGATCTACAGACTACAACGACCCTCTCTTGTGATTTTTCAGAACAATTACTAAACATTAACATCTCTTTAATATGCATTACAGTTTCGCTATATTGTTAAATATAGTCAAAAGCTAGTAAATAATTCAACGATGATTATGTTATAAAGGAGAGTGCTTGGATGCGTAATCATAAGTTTCAATTGTACATCAATACCTATTACCATAATCAAAATCTTTGCTATATCTAAAATAATAAAATTATTGAAGTACACTTTCTTATTAACGTTTCAAGCTAAATCAACTGTAAATGTATTTGAAACAGTTATGCAGCGTTCTTGAAGAAAGACCGCTATAGAGATAAGGATGGGGAGAAAAGAGAAATGGGAGATCGGCAAAGGGTTAATTTAGAAACATCGCCATTAAAAGAGAGAGAGTCGTGTATTTCCATGCTAAAAAAAATTTCATTCTTTTAGTGTTGTGTAATCAAGTATAAGAAAGCATAATGTTTATTTCAAAACACCATATTATTACAATGTTTAAGAATCTTGAAACACGGTGACTCAAATTTGTTTTGAAGTAAGGTATGATGAGTAAAACACCCCTAAAAGTACTAAGAGGTATTTAAGCAGCTGAGCTCATTAAAGTACTCCCCGCAGTGTTCGGTGTCCTCATCATGACTAATGACAATCATACGCCTCTCTGCTAGGTACGAACCCGCGCCCACAGGCTACTCATAACAAGCCACACTACAACATCGGTAATTACGTGATCTTTACTTCCGGCTTTTTAGTGGAGAATTCCCTCAAAAGAAAAACTGCCTAAAGGGAAGAGGGTGGTTGAAATTCTGTCTTGGGTCAAAGAAGTCGGTGTATCTTTGTGTCTCAAAGTTTATTTTAAGCGTATCTAAACAAGGGGAAGTTATTTATAATTGAAGAACTCAGTAAAACTGAAGTAATAAAAAGCTGAATTAATATCTTTGAAAGTGTAGCGCTAATGTAAACATTTCATATTCCAGTTTTCATTTAATATAATAATATTTGTACAAACAATGTTTTTGGTTCTGGAGTGGTTCTAAAGACTGCTCATAATCGGAATCTTATGGGTTATAACGAATAAATGTACTAAATCATTTAATTATTCGGGTTATCGTAAAAGTCCAAACCCCCTAATTGGTTTTTTTATTAGGTACAAAAAATATCAAATTACGGTGACGTTTTTTAAGACCAAAGGAGTAGATTTGTTGCGTCAAAATGTTTACTCTTTCCCCTCAAAATGGGATAGTTTGCCCCTACCTTGTGACACACCATTTTAAAGGTATTCACAGAAAAGAAAATTTGCAAAATACATAGGTTTCTACGTCGATTCTTAGCATTCATAGTTATGGCATTTCAAAGGTTGAATTTTTAAATACTGTTTAAAATTTAACACCAATAACTTAAGCCCTAATTATCCTGATTTGACTATTAAATAACAGTAATCCACAAGTGAACTTGTTAAATCGTTTTCTAAGAATTGTCTTTGATTTTAAATTTCCAGCCGCCGTCTTCGATCTACCATGATGAATGTAAACTATATTTTTCAGAAGTAGATGTGTTTGTAATTACCTTATATGCCTTTGTTCTTGCAAAGTTGAATGTCTATTAAAAACTAGCGGGGTGGGACATCCGGGATGGATGGAGTTGCAGTTTCCAGCATATCAAGCAAGTACTTAAAACAGTTTATGTAATAGTTATGCAATCAAGGAAACAAGCAAGAAGCAATGCTGTTGCATAATTGCACTCCCTTCTTTTTAATGTCAGTTTATTTGCAGAACAGTTGGTTCAACCCTACTAGCAGTCACTAGAAAAGTCAATGATGTCTGGCATAAATTTCAATTTGAAGTGCTCATAGAGAAGAATGACTGTGTGATCCAAATACCTATAATGGTATACTAAAGTTTGACTAGCTTTATATTCCTGAATAAAACACCAGTATCTAGCCAGGAGGGGTTGTTAATGTCTGGGAATACTATTTTAGACGCTCGATTATAACGGATTACACATATATTTTTATGGATGGAAAGAAAACAAAACCTTTTTTTGTTCAGGGGTTTAATTAATCTAACTGTGGCTATATAATCTCATTTAGCCAAAAAATATGAGGTTTATTTTTTGGTGATTTCTTTACTAAACAGGTAACGACAAGTTGGAAAATTTAATTTAGCTTATCCACAAAATGTTTTGAATTTAAAATGCTTCTTTGATAAGTTGGAATTCTGAAGAAAGTATCTTTCGTTTGGCTCAAACTCTTAGTTGTTCAGCTGATACTAATGACGGTCTCAAACTCGTTATTAATGTGGCGAAATCCAAACTCAAACGGGGGATGCTCGTGCTCCGTCAACATAAAGTTTGCTACGACAAATTTATTTTCCTTAATAATGTTATTGTAATGATTGAACTATGTTTTTGTCTATAATGCTTTAAACAAAATACTATTGAGGTTGTGCTTGATTTTTATGCTGGTTCGAAAAAAATAATAACTAATTTGTAATAAAATATAAAGATTTTTGTACATAATATTTTTTAAACAAATATTAAATCTTAAGGTAGCTATAGCAATAATCTTGAAAACTGAATAATTCTCGTTTTAAGGTTTATCAAAAGTGTTTTATTCAAAGGCGAGTTACCTTATTGTATTCTACATTGTATATTTCTTTTTTAAATTCCCAACATATACCACCTTAAATTCGCGCAATAACTGTTGGGGTATTAGAGGTGCACCTTAGGCAAATTATGAGAATACTGTATCCACTGAACAAGTTGTGGCCTTATTAAGGGTTAACGTTGCGTTTTTTTATTACAAATAAAAAACTATATTAGTAAAAGGTTCCGCACAGAATTGCCTACCAAACGCAACAGGCTCAAAGGCAGGATATTCAGGGTTAGTGTTGTAATGAGAATCCTGGCAAGTCTGGGACTGACAACATGATCGATAAACTACCATCAAATCTCAAAATGCAGTTACTTTGTTTTATGTTTCAAGTCCCTTTATTAAACAAAATATGATTTCCCCCCTGAAATTTCCCCTAAATACAATGGTGGTGTTTTAATCTATCGGTCATTCAATTTATAAGTTTTATCTAGAATTTTCACGATAAATGACAGATGAAACATCAACTCACGGTTATTTTATTGGTAAATGATTTTCACTTTGAACAACTGGATAGTATTAAGTCATGAAATTGAATACCCCCATTTGCATACTCGGTACATTTCAACTGATTTGATAAATAGTTTAAAAGTATTCTTATATCGTGAAAATCAATGTTTCACCATAAAATTCATCCTACGGATTCTCCGAACGAGTAAAATATTAAATGCATGTCCTGGTTTGCTACAACGGAAATTAAAAAGGAAGGTTTTAAGTTAAGTAGATATTAACTAGAATAAGCCTCATACTATGTGTTTTGTTAAAATAGGTTAAATAATAAGCAATTTATAACTTTTATTTATGGTCTACTAGCAGTTGCCCGTGGCTTCGCTCACGATAAAAATTACATCTCATCTTACTTCTGCTCTTTGGACTGTCAAACTGTAGTACTCACAGCTGTTTACATTTCGGTATTTGAATGTTTACATCCTTATAAAATGTAAACAATGAAGCTAAGGACGTTCTCGGGGCGTAGCCCAAGGGGATTTCAAGGAAGTGAATAGGCCTTAATGTTTTCCAGTTTCAAGATCTACCTCTCTGTGTGAAATTTCAGCCCAGTCGGTTCTGTATTTTTCGAGTTTACTTATCCTATACATACACACATACAGAAACCACCTCTTTTTTATAATAGTATAGATTTCTCTTAAGGATAACATTTTACAACGTACTGTCTTCATTACAATCACTACTTCTGTTACCAATCAACTTAAAAGTGTTTTACGATTCTACGAGATTCCACAAGATTCTACGATAACAATTTCCTTCTTGTAGGGAAAATTCGCCTAAGTATACCGAGTCATATCATCTAAATTTATTATACTGAATTAGTACAATTGTCTTTTTTCTTCTTTGACATTTTATCTTTAGAAGAGGGTTTCGGGAGAGCAGATGCTTTCTTCAACATAATCGCAAAAGGAAGTGTTGTAAGGATTACGGCGAACGTGGAGGAAACCAATGAAAAAGAGCTCTGACACACTGACCGTTAAAACCATTTTAATAGTCAGGAAAAGTTATTTGAACCCGTGTAACCAAAGCAAGTAAACTGAATACTTACCTTGAGTGGTTTAACAGTAATATATGCGTTTGTAATGCGAATAATATGGTTAATAATTCTACAATTTCCCACACTTAGACTAGACACTAGCTTGATTCAATTTTTTAGGTAAAAAAAGTATTTTTTTATTTTTAATGTTATCTGTCTACAATTATTAAAATGTTAACAAATTATAAACTTTCCCCTTGTTACATTTCTACCTTAGGATGATTACTTTCCCCGATGGATAATTTTCCTTAAATTATCTGCTTGCTAACAACCAAAAACACTGAAAATCAATGTTCTTAGAGCCTACGAGAGGGAAACTTAACATTGCAAAAAACTTATATGACGTATAAAACGTAGCTTTTAGTATCTAACATTGGAAAGTAATTGTTATTTCGTTTATAGTTTAGAATTAAACGGTAAATTAATGTGTAAAATGTCGTGCGTTTATGAAAGGAATTGGTTATGTCAGACTTTTCAGTTACAGATTGTCTCATTTTAAGGAACTCTACTGTTATACTAAAACGGAAGGTGTATTTTTTAACTCTAAACTGACAGCGAAATTCCAATACGTAATATTATAGTAAAAATGTCTTCTCTTATTCATTTATGTAGAATAGTTAGTTACATTAGCAAACTTTTCGTACTTTGGGTTGATAAAAAAAAATAAAACTGCTCATTGTGGGCGAATGGTACTATAAAGGATTAATCACCCAGTGGAGGTGTCCTAATTAAAAAATGCCATTTAAAGTATTTTCTTTAAACGCACATTGCTCTTTGAGAGTTGGTGATGATTTATTTTAGAAAAGTTAAAACAAAATAAATCAGAGAATGGTTGTGCTGCCTGCTGTGTTTAGAACCACACGGACCATTTCCGTTCTTGCGCAGTCTTAATTCTTCGAACGTGATCACAATACTTAGCTAACTAAAGGGTCACTCACACAATCTGAAATAAACAGCTTCAGAGTTGCTGTTTCCTTTAATATTTGCGAAATTGGTTTATTAGAAAAGTTTTTGTGACCATTTTATTTTGTGATTTAATTATATTATTCATGGCAATGATGTCAAAAGGGAAACTTACTTCAAAAATTTACTAATATTTACAATTTCAAAAAATATTAATTTTACATACATTTAAAAAGGGGTCCAGCTTGGTTTTTTAATCGGAAACAAAACCGGGTGAAATATTTCAGTTGAAGATGATTCCGCCCCTAATCAGGAACAACGATTTAAGAGTCCAGTTTTAATAGTCGTACATCACAAATCGAGGTCTACTGATATATTCGTTCAACTCAATGTAATAACTCCTGTTAAATATTAACCAGCCATTATGAAATAATGTTCATTGTGAGCGTATTTTACAATATACAAGGTGCTGATAAAAAACCCTTCAGGACTTCGGGATATGGTTACTTATGTCAAAACTAAGAAAAAAGTTCCTATAAACATGGGTCCTAAAATGCTCGGTTATCCGTCTGTCGGTCTGTATGTGTTTTTAACATGATTTCGCATAACTTTGGAACTACAAAAGATATCAACTTCAAACTTAGTACTTACATGCTGACTATTAGGACCTAATTTGGTGCGGCGTATCAAGTTTCTACTTTGTACTATTTCAAAATGGCAGCCATTTTTATATTTTAAAACTTAATATCTTAAAAACCGTACATTTTTCAAAACCTGGACAAGAGACAAAAAAGTTTGAAAATTTTATTTCCTACAAAACCACATTAAGATGATTAAGATCGAACAACAATTAACGGAGTTATTGCAATTTTACTAACAGAATTCAAGTAAATTTTCTATAGCTACCATAAAACAAGTATGTATTCTGTTGGAAAAATGGCAATAACTCTGTTAATTGTTGTTCGACCTTAATAATCTTTATATGGTTTTGTAAAAAAATAAGATTTTGCAACTTTTTCGTCTCTTGTGCAATTTTTGAAAAATTTATGGTTTTTAAGATATTAAGTTTCAAAATATAAAAACGGCTGCCATTTTGAAATGGTACAAAGTAGAAACTCCTCACCAAAACATGTCCTAATAGTCAGCATATAAGTACCAAGTTTGAAGTTGATATCTTTTGTAGTTCCAAAGTTATGCAACATCATGTTAAAAACACATACAGACCGACAGACGGATAACTGAGCATTTTAGGACCCATGTTCACAGGAACTTTTTTCTTAGTTTTGATGTAAGTAACCATATCCCGAAGTCCTGAAGGGGTTTTTATCAACACCGTGTATAAGTACTTTATATCCAATTAATTCACATGATTAGTAACAAACAAGTAAAACTTGAAACAAGAAATTTTAAAACCGAAAAAATTTTCTGTAAACAGAGCCTCCACTGCTTTTCAATCGTGGGCACAGATCATTTTGAAACATTCATTAAAACACGACTTCTCATAAAAGTTTGATTCTGATCCACCCCTCCCCCTCTAAAAACCTCAAAATATTTTCCACAAATTGAAATACGCACGGTTGATGTGGGTGATTAACGCCAGCTCTTTGCAAATGTTTTCAAGCGTAAATATCAAAACGCACTGTGAAGCGCTTTGAGTGATTCCAAGGAGAACAATGCATTGAGCGGGGCTCGCGAGGGATCATTGTGGGCGTAGCGGTTGATATTGCGAGTGAGGGAGGGGTTGACGTTGGGGTTTCAAATGTACATTTGTGAAACATAAACCTGACGAAGAAAACATCTTGTTGGACTTTGTCAAAGTTTACTGGTTTGTACAACTTCAATGAATAAATAAATAATTTTTAAGATATATTACAATATTTAAGTGTATCAATGATTATTGAGTTAATTCAAACAAAATTAGCTATTGATGAATTCAGTTCTATCAATAAGAATTTATTTCTTCTTTAAAAAGTATATTTGTTAAGTACTGTTTCAGAAAAACCTAAAGAACATCGTCATGTCACGGATTTCCTATTGGCTGGGAAGGCTTCTGGGTTGCTCAGGCTTTGTATTAGGCTTGTTTCATGATTAAAATAATGTCATAGGAAAAATAAATTCCGAATTATGGTTCAAAAGTCCTAGGAGAATTATGTACCCCCGTGGACCCCATATTCATCGAATTTCAATCGCTTAAATAAATATATTAGATGGAGCTTAAATGAAGTAAAACCAACTTAAATCTCAAAATGAGTATACAAAATATATTCTCGTAAGAGTAACATGGGAAGCGAGTATGCAGCTTTGCTGCCACAGAAATAGAATATTTTGAGATTTTTTACCATAATCCAGTATATACCATCTAATAAAGAGTCATACAAAGTTTTATTAAGATGTGTCCAATAAATAACCAATATATACAATTTAATTTTCTTCCCCTGAGGTAAACATTGAGAAGGAAGTTCGGAGGTTTACTGTCAGTGAAATGAATGAATGGGAGATTTAAGCCATTGCCCAGTAGATACCATGAGAGGTTTTAATCCACACCAAGTTGTATTGGAATATTGAAAAATAAGCGAGATATAAACAAGTTATTTATTTCCCATATTGTTACTGTGGAGAATGGGTATACAGACTTGCTGAATTTTGGGGGATCTATTCCCCGTTTCCGATGGTCCTATTGGCTGATTTTCAAAATCGTTGTAATAACTACTTTATTTGTAGTTCTATAGCTGTGCTTTTATTCAGAGCAGACCATTTTTACGCTAGGTATGAGGTGTGCATGAAGATACACACACGAAAAAGAAACTCACATAAAAGTGGATGAATGGCGTATTTGGATCGAGGGACCTCAAAACTAACAATTACGATGGTCGTGGCTTGGATCTTCCCTAGTTTGATATCATCTTCTTCCGTTTGGGGGAAATTATCTAAGAAGGTTAAGCAAAAACTGAAAACTATAACTATGAAACTATAAAGTATTGATTGTGACAAATCGGTCTTATTAGTAGAGAATTCCTACAAGTCATTTCACCGATATGTTTAATTCACAGTTTGAAGTACGCTGTTTCTGTAACGAAGTGGATATTTAAAAGAAAAACTCGTAGCTTATGATTCGATGTTCTATATTACACCACCTACCCTTCTATGAGGTGGTGAGTGAAGTAGACTTATTCCTCGACAAAAGAGAAACAGATACTCCTACGAGCAGCCATGTGATGACGACATTCCGTGTTATCTGCTCATTTCGTATTGTACTCTTTTATATCGCATGATATTCTATCGTTCTCTTTAATATCCGGCAGCGTTTATCTGCCGCTGAGAAATAATGTTTCAACTGTTGTTGAATTGAGAACCGTTGTATGTCAACTGCAAGGAGGGTTGTATTGTCTTTTATTGTCGAGGGGGTTGCGCTACCTCCCTGGAAAGTTTCCCCCTTTCCTCTGGCAGCCCTTCAGAGAGGAATGCAAGAGGTGGAGATGGTATGGCAAGATTTATTTCTTTCTGGCTATAACTTTTAACTTTGTAAAAAGTTTTTTTTTCAAAATTTGTAATCCACTTCCGACTTTTTTTGCATTACAATACTTGGGCTTAGTGTCTGAATAAGTACTCTGACTGGATAATAAAACAGTAACAATACCCCCGTCGCAGCAGACCTGCGTACTCAGCGAATTTCCATAGGATTTATTTTGTATATGTGAGCATTCAACTTGTTTGAAGGAAAGTATCATTTGAGTATGTTAAGTAAATAATATACTAAAAACGCATATTTAATCATTCATGAGCTTTAAACATGAGGAAAATTAACAAAGAGACCATATTGGTTTTCATTAGTAATACATACACTTTTGTATTTTATATAATTCTTAGTCTTTTAATTTTTAATAACTGTAATCTTGTTATAGAATATAAATGGCAACAAACATATAACCAATGCACTCAAAACACTCAAAACAAACAAATAATTTAATCTCATGAAAAAATTAAATTCAATCATATGGTCAGTTTTATAGTAATTAAGACATCCCTGTTGCAACAGACCTACATTTCCAGCCAATTTCAATAAAACATATTATCAATCCTCATAATTGTAAACATATCATATATTATGCTACATTTTCAGGCAGTTTAGACCAAGACATCTCCCACCTCCAAATGCTCTTACTTTCTTTATTAAATTTAAAAATAATTTGTATTTTTTGATATAGTATATATTTTCTGCAAAATCTTGATCAATGAACTCTAACTATTCAAAATAAACACAAATAAAATATTCATCACATGAAAATTTAATCATATGTTCAGAATTGTATCTTTCAAAAACATCTTAAATCAGTGTGACTATACTTTTGGAGGGAAATATTAAAAATAATATTGGACAACGTACTAACTTTAGCACATCCAATATTATCCAATATCTAAGCAACGGATTGACGTAGAATAATAATTCAAAATGCTAAATTGTTTGTTTTTTTGAGCTGAATTCAATTTTGACAATTAAGTTTAAAAATAATTAGTAAAAAGGTGTTAAATCTTGAAAATAAATTTTATTTTGTGAAAAAAACCTTCTTAGAGTAAATCAATCTTGCTGGTTTTCGAACTCGAAGTCATGAATGACGCTTTACACGTTTGCTCCAAATTTCATCAAGATCGGACCTTCTTACAAAAGTTGTCTCGCCTACGGACAGGTATATATATATATATATATACATATATATGAAAATGAACGAACGGTGTTTTTGGGGTCTTGGGACCTCAAAATGAAAAAATAACATGGTCCCGGGCTTAAGTCTCACCGTGCCGCCTACGGTAATAGCTACTTCCCTACAGGAGAAATTCGCTAATAAATTAACGATATTTTCAATTCTATCTATACATCAGTTCAGAATGCATTATCAGTGTGGTTAAGAAAGACTATCATCGATATTTTGCTTTTATTTATTTATTTTTATTTCTTCAGTAAAAGATTTAAAACTAACTTGCATTGTGATTCTAAGTCACATCTCTTGCCCTTTCAAAAATGTACGGACGTGAAATCTTGCGTTAAGCTACATTTTTTTGAACTCACAATATAATATCGACTATTCGCTCTTGTCATCTCATGAATATGTTTTTTTAAAGGATCTTAATTAATTCACCTTTTTGCTTGACCATTTACAGTGAGTGGCATTTGGAATTGTTACAGTATTATCATACGGTTTTACTGAATAGGTGCGTTTGCTTCAATTTTAAGATTTTTATTAGACAGTTAAATCGTATAGAGAAATTCCAAACCCTACGGGTATTTTGGGATTTTCCTTAAGTTTCATAAGGGGCTTGTTCCTTCATCCTTTTTCCTGCAAAACTTCACACCAAGGCTCTTTTTTAACAAAACTTAATTTATTGAAATCAATTTAGAACTGTAGGAGGAATTTGATCATAAGATACCTCCTATTGTATTTAATAAGTATGTAAGGCTTTTGTATTACATTTTTCAACAATTAATTGTGAACACCTAAGTAATTAAAAAATAACTTAGGTAATACATTCTTAAATAATAAAAAAGGTTTAACAATTACAAAAATCTCTTTATTAAATAATTTTGTCTCAGTTGTTATTAATCTAGTATGTTAGTTTTGTCCTAATATAAATAGCCTATGTTGGTATTTCTTCGCAGTAAAATCTGTTCAAATTCATATGAATAATATTTAATAGTTCAACTAAAACAACCAACCTTAAATCATAATCTCAATATTTATTGTAGCCCTTGCAAGAGGGTTTTATTACATATTTTGAAGGTTCGACTGGTACTCATTAATTCCTAAAAGCAAGTGTTACTAAAGTGTATTTCAGAGATATATTGAAGAGAGTAAGACGTAGTTTTTACGGTATTTTTCACTAGATGACATTGAAATAAGCAGTATTTGTTTACATTGGAAAATCTCAAAAGATCGTAAATATTTCATTTTCATTTCCATAGTAAACATTTTTTCCGTGGTAAATAATGTAATGATAAATTTTTCAAGGTGAAAAGCCATGGTCGTCGTCTCTAGCAATAGAGATGGTTATGGAAAAACATATAATGAAAAAATGTTGTGTGTTAAGTGATTAAAGGAACACACAATTGTCTCACAAGTGAAATTGTTGGCGCCCGAGCTCTTCGAGGGCGAGAAATTTTCATGAGGGAGACAGTGTGTTTTAATCTCGAAATACATTCAACATTTCCCCTCCCCACCACCTACAATAATAAATACCCAATCAATAAATATTTATTTCATTATTTTACTAACTAACGGGAAATATTATTCGGGAAATATATTGTTTCGATCTGCAATTATTGCCTGTATCCGAGTAGCTGCAACCATTCATGCACCAGCGATCAGTTGATTGTTGAAACATTTTACACGATTAATAATTCCTAGACGTTATTACAGCTGATTGTTGTCGATATTATTGTTACGTGATTATTGCTGCCTCTAAATCAGTTGATGGCGCCTGCAATCTGTTGAGCTTCAACATAATTGGATGTCTCCGTGGAAATATGAAGGTGTTCGATTAATTTTATTTACTCTCGAAATACATACATCCCCCCCTTACAATAACAAATACACAATATTTAAACATCTATTTCATTAGTTTATTAATTAGCCATTAGTAGTAAGCCTTGGGAGACAAAGTAATCACTTTACTCCCGCTTGGAGACAAAATATTATTTACTAGCTCACTACAGGAGTAGAAAGCGCTGTTAAAATATAGCAGATGGGGGAAAAAGTTATTTTAGAGCACAGAGTAATAATCTTACTTAGACTTTCTTGATTCAGTGTTAATAGTAATTTTTATTATGCAAGATAAACTTGGTAGTCTTAAAAATAGCTTATTTATGTATTGTTTCAGTTTTCAGGTAAAATGCAATAATATGGAAAAAACATAATTCAAATTATGTAATTTGTTCACATTTCCCCTTGGTTTCCTACATTTTTCTAATATAATAACTGAAGTTTCTTCATTCTTCAAGTGATACATTGGCGATTAAAGATTAAAATAATCCTGAACTTTGAATAGATAATTAAACTTCATACCAGGAAAAACCATTTATCGCTAAGGGTTTCTTAAACAGAAACGTATTATATATTATGAATATATTACAGTATTATTAGTACCCAAAAATCCAAAATCAGTGTTAGTGAATGAATACTATTTTTTATTTAGACGTTGAAGGTAATTGATCTTGTTTTGGTTATTTTTTGGCTATTTATCTTTAGCTCCTTATTCACTCTTCCAGGGTCATTAATCTTTTACTGTTTATCCAAACTTGTTTGGCAATATATCTTTCGCCGTCTATCAAGCAGAATGTTTATTTATAAAATCGCTTTAAACGAGATAAAAATGTTTAGTACGTATTTACACCAATTACTTTTTAATTCTGTTACAATCATTTGCACCTAAAACATGCATATTTAAAAAGAATAAAGTGGTGAATCCCACCTAAGCAAAACAGTTTATATTTTTTAATAAGTGTCCTAAGTAAAATGTATGTGATTTAAAGAATGAGTTAAAGATAACATATATTATTCAATTAGGCAGAGTCTAATATACAGTGTGTAAAAAAAGTCTGTCCCCCCCTCCTTAATTTTTTTGTTTGTTAAGACAAACAAATAACCTTTGGGAAATGATACTAACTCAACCCAAATTATTTTTTGACGTTACCAAAAATTTTGAGTGTCCCCAAAAATGGGGGATTTTGAGGGCAACTCAAAATTTTCAAATGCAAACCCCTTTAGAGTGACCCCAAAATCCCCCATTTTTGGGGGACACTCAAAATTGTTGGTAACGTCAAAAAATAATTTGGGTTAAGTTAGTATCATTCCCCGAATGTTATTTGTTTGTCTTAACAAACAAAAAAATTAAGGAGGGGGGGACGGACTTTTTTACACACTGTATGAAAGCCGAGGGCTATTAAAAACTGCGATTCCTTGTTCAAGTTAATAATGATTTATTTGCGTAAGAATATAACTATTGTGATTAAGTTGCAAAGAGAATTTGTTTTTAGCCTGCAAAAACCAAGTCTTAAATTGTTTTTATGTTTAGAACCAATTACCAGCGTTAAACCACATAAAACATAGAGTAAATCCTAATAATCATTTGGATCTAAAGGTTTAACTGCAAGGATTTTTTAATTCGTTTAAAGTCAATGAAGCTAAGTAATCAAAGTTAAATGCATGTTAAACTAGATCTAATGATTGTGTGAACATAGCATTGAAGTCGTAGCCAGTGATACTAATCAATAAATTTATGTAATGTTAAATTTTACATTTTTAGGTCCACTTTTCAATATCATGCTTGAAATGCTATAAAAGAGAGGGTAAATTACCTGTCACCATCAAAACAACCAACTGCAGCCCCACGAGAAACTTAAGTCCCACACTTGCAGTCTCCATCGCCACTTTCACATCGGCCTAAAAATGTGTCGCACTGTGTAAAACAGACTGTTCGTAGGAAATCGAACGTTTCCGAAGCAGCTGGGGCTGAAATGATAATTTCCGCTCGCGGCGCGTAAAGTTAGTCACGGGCGATGAAGCACCCTGCGATGGGATAGGGGAGGACGCCGCGCGCTCACTGTGCGGACGCGGAGTGCGTTCGCCGCCTCCCCGCACCACCGCGCCCCCAGCAACCCCCCGGCCCGGCCTACAGCTATTAATTGATTCTAATTCTTGTAATCGCCCCCAGCCACTTATCTGAGTAAGACATATTCACTACCGCAAACTTAAACTGTCATTTAAGAAGGCTTAGTACAGGTTTAAGTTGGGACAATGTGCCTATGCAGTCATCAAGATAATTGTACTTGTGGGATAACTTTACAAAATATATAATGCAAATTCGTGTCTTACTCTGCTGTGATCATAGAGGTGTTTTAGCTGCATCGGAAGAATAAAGGCCATAATATACGAAAGCAAAAGATTAATAAGCCCGGTTTCTCTTTTTAGACCAATTAAGTTGTGTGATTATTTTTTAAAGTAAAACTGAAATTTGGCAAAAATATTGTGAATCTCTCTTATTTATCAAACTAAATATCAACTGTCAATAATTGTGATGATTTTTCCCGTGCATCAACTCAGATGTACAAGAGTAAATAAAAATACACTTTTCATCATACTAACACCGAAACATCTGTTTTCAGTTCATTTTTTCTGGCTCGAAAGTTACCCATTACCGGCCTAAGCCGGATAAACTTTTTCCGGCCTAGGCCGGATGGAACAGAAATAAACAATCAGCTGATTTGCAGCAAACCGATGTTTAATGCTTGTTTTTTGGTGGTTTAATGGCTTCTTTTTAGAGGAATGGTGGCAGCACTGCATCCGCAGCAAATGTTTGTTCTGTTTGTTATAGGTTAGGTTTGAAGGTTTGAGGAACGTATGTTTATGCAAAGAATACGTTATGATTGAAAGTATGTTTTTGTCTGCGTAGTA
This sequence comes from Flexamia atlantica, assembly GCA_035578135.1. NCBI lineage: Eukaryota > Metazoa > Arthropoda > Insecta > Hemiptera > Cicadellidae > Flexamia > Flexamia atlantica. The sequence continues at coordinate 24,548,248 of JAQJVK010000002.1, forward strand.
TAATAAAAAATATCGTACTTTATAAGGCCGGGAAGTTTTGCCGTACTCGCGTGAAAATCCCGCACTCGCTTTCGCTCGCGCTGGAAGTATCATGCTCGTCCGGCAAAACAGTACTTTCCGGCCTAGTAACGTAATATACTATTTCTGTTTAGTTTTTATAATATCGAACAGTTTTATCATTATTCAAGTTTACAACCTATCCGTAAGAGAATTGCATAGCTTTCCGCCTAGTGAGAATAGGATTACTCTCGTTGGAATTCGGTGCATTTTGAAGATGGAATTGGACGCATTTTTAATGTTTTGGAACACTAATTCATGTGACATGTTGTATAAGAGTTTACAAAGTAAGGACTTTTACTACCGTGTTTCTCTGATCTTTAACAGATTTTCTGCTGTTTACTTGAGTCAAAATCATGCGATAGGCCTGCTCGACCTACTCTAGTGATTCTCTTCTGATGTTTCGCCTTCCTCAATGGCATATAATCGGTGCAAGAGTTGAATTGCTGTTTAATTTATAAGTGACTTTTGGTTTCTATTAGATTACCACTAATAAAATTAGCTGACTTGCCTATCCATGAAAATATATATATTTATTAATTTACATGCTCCAACACAGTTTATTTTTACAAACCAATCTATATATTAATTGGCAAGCATTTTTGTGATTTGATTTTTTAAATTCCTTTTTCTCAGCCTCAGTGCAACCTAGCGAAAATCGAGGCATACCGATAGAATTGTATTTTGCTGTAGATGTGCACAATCCCATTGAAATTTATATTAGTCTTTTGGACATATAGGTAATTTAATTTCAAATTTCAAAATAAATTTTTATTGGCTTTATGAGTTGCCATGTTGGTGGAGTAATAACAGCAAAATGTAAAAAAAAAATTACATCATATATCACATGCTAATTTGCGTAGAGTAAAGATTAGATGTAGAAACACATGTAAGTGCAAAAAGTGGGTAAAAAATTACGTTGTTTTTTCTAACACTAACTGCTGACAACCTATCTGCAACAAATAAACAAAAATGAAGTCTGTATTGCAAATACATATACCGAATATACCACTAATAAATACTGTAAAAGAATGATCGTGGAAGATATCTCTGAGATATACTTGTAGTGAGATCAACTGAAAGCAATGAAATGAAAATGTAAACACTAATAGCGGGCAGACAGAAGAGATATTTAAGAGATTTGTTTGTGTAGTACTTGTTATACTCACGGGATATTTTAATTAAATATATCTCACAACATGAATAATACTGTACTAACATGCAAGATGGTAAATATATATACTTAAATATGGAAAGAGGCTTTATATTTTATCAGCTATCGTAATTGAAAATTTTTTATCAGAAAATGTTCTATTATCTATTAGAAAATAGAATATATTAGCCTCTCCCTCCTACATCAATATCTCATTGAGTCTGAAAATGATCAGCGTGAGCAATAAAATCGATCGCCTATAATCATCTTTTTTAAAATAATATATCCTAAAGGGATATCGTTTTCATCAGACATAAAATCCAACATAAAATTTTTCCTCGTTCAATGAATTGGAATCTTACTAAGGAATGAGAGAGGTAACAGAGAGATTTTGGGATTACTTTTTTTCAACTTTTACGCCAATGTAATTTGAATCATTCAAATTACATGCTTCACGCCCATCTCAAATTTAACTGTTAAAAAAGAAGGAGATTGATATTTATATTTTACTTGATTACATTTATCAAATGTGAGAATAAAGAAGTAAATTTGTAGATGTATTAAAAAAATTGCAAATATACATCTTGAAATTGTTTAACTTGAACAAAACCGTCTTAAATAATATAAGGCTATGTTATCAAGCTTTTGGAAACAAATTATAACAGCCACCTTCTCACATGTATTGAACCTAGTGGCGGCGTCAAACTTGGTAACTAGTGGATTTGACGGTCCAACACCACTACAATAGCTTATTGAACAAATTAATTTGTTTAAAATACAGTGCATATTCATGTTGGGTTTAACACAACTCGCATTGAGGGAACGGCGTTTAAATAACGAAGTTCGGCCATTCCATGTTCCGTAGGGGACAGTGTAACTAGGGTAAAAACTAGTTTGCGGATTTAAAAATATTCAACCCGTTTCGTAAAATAAAATATACTTATCATTTTAAGTTGATTTATCAATAAATATGTAATAGGTTTGAAAATTGTTTAAAACATTGAATCTTTCGGAAAAATAAATATTGGCTGGTTCTGTGGGCCTGTTCCTTCAAAGTTATCACAACAAATTGTATTTTAATCTGTCTGCACTAAGGCTGGTTTATCCTGGAATATCTAAGTTTTAAACTACCATCTCGTGGGTTAGTCATACTTTTGTACATAGAATTTTAACGGTAGAATCGTCCAGGATATGGAAATTGTTTTGTACTAAAACCTAGAGATCGAAGCAATATAACATTACAAATCTTTACCTATCTGATTAATCTGATTTTACTGTAAATGTACTCAACTTTTAAAAGTGATAATTGCTTTTAAAACAAAAGCTACTTGTTGTGTTCAGAAAATTTTAAGTCTTAAATTACATTTTTATCTAGAGAAGTCAGATGTGCACAAGCCTTCCTAGCCTTCAGATGTGCACAAGATGTCCTTCAAGCCTAAACAACCATTTTTTCCAATTTTCAATTTTTTTCATAGATTTTTTAAAATTATTTCTTTGAAACAGTCTTGCAGACTACTCTGACAGATAATGGCATACTGATTAAAATTAGTACAAAAAAAAATTGTATTTGCTAGTATAGTTAAACTCACCATTGAAAGTGCACTGTAAAAGTTAGCAGATTGGACGATAGGTAAACCTAACACCAAAGTCTAAGAATTAAACTAGAATCACAGGCAAAGATCTATTGAGAGTGGAAGAGAAGACCAGATAAATAATGTCTGCTCGATATCAATTCCCTGGACCATTTCGCTCCAACATTCTAGCACATTTCACATCACCTGTCGCCGTTCCACTGATGCTCTGGTATTCGATAATAGAATTCTATAAAGTAATAATAATAGTAACATTAGTTGGATCTACATTACTATGTCAATAATTGTCATTATGAAAATCTCACCAATAATTATGATGTTCTACTAAAATAACAACGCGAATTGAACCTTTTACATGATAATACTGTAATATTTATATCCATTGTGCTATTTAGGAATCTTTGGGCGTGTTACAGAAACAAAACCTGTAAAATGTTAAAATGAAATCCAGATGATGATGATTCAGGATCTGATCTGAATGTTCTGTTTAAAAGATATAATTTTCACACAATTAGTTAGACAAATAGTTAAATAGTTAGACTGATAAAGTTTAACTCATCGGCCTCCACCAGGAGCTTTGTAGTTGGTGAAAAGGGATCCCAAATTTAGTTTCAGCTTTGACCGACAGTTTTGGAGCTTGTTACCTGACCAATTCATTTACACCTGGCTTTAAGCGAGTTGTAAACTTTGGATTTCAACGGCTTAATACGGTTAAATATAAAAAAATATTAAAACAATATACATAAATTAAAACATGTCACTGCGCAGATTAGTGGTGCGAATTAACTTGCGTTTAAAATTGAAGTAATTAAATTTTTCAATAACTAAACCCTTGAACCAGGCCATTGAAGGCAAGGCAGGGCCTAACTCCATGTAGAACTAAAACCAAGCTTTTAGAACTAGAATAACACAAAAAAGATAGTCATCCTATATTTTCATGAAACCATTCACTGACACATTTTTAAGTTACTACCAGAAAAAAGATATTAGAATACTAATTAAATGTAGGACTAATTCTCTGCTAGGTTCTAAAACTTGGTTTAAAACCTAACGTTCATTTTAGAATAATCTTTTTACCACGCAGCTTTAAGTCGAAACCTTTTTCAATGAGCTATTTTATCAGTAGTCCTTGTCCTCAAAGCTACGGAAAATACCTTAGGCTACTAATACCTTGGGAATACGTAGCCGTTTCCTACTTTCCAAAAACTCTTTAGAGATCTCAAATATTTACAACTATTACAAATTAAAAGGTTTTTTTTTCAATAAATACAATCAAATTAAATTCTAAAACTTAATAGACAAAAAGGCTGTTGCCATGCTGATGAAAATGCTCTCTACCAATTTGGGCCTTCAATTTCATTATATTAGCACTTAATCTGGTGTTGAAATGGGTAGCGGAAGTGATGAGTAGGAAGTTGTCAAGTTTCGCCCCTGACAAAGGCCGAGGACTGCTCCTGTAATTTAATTTAATTGCCATAGACCAAACTTGTTGTATTTTTATGTTATTTGTAAGTCTTAAACAACTAATAAGATTATAGAGGTTGCGTTTAAAAAATACTTCTCAAACAATACAAAAATATTAATAGTTTATTACCATTATAAGTCTTTTTTAACACATGAACATATTAAAACAGATGGTGACGGCTTGGGGTCTGTATGAAAAACTGTTTGGAAACTGAAAATTTATCCGTTATCCGTTGTAAACGTTGTATTACTTTATGCGAAGGTGTGTGATTTAGTGCTTTATTTTGATTCCAAAAATCAAAGCAAAAATGAGTTAAAATATATCTGGAGGAATAAATATATCTTTGGATCGATTTCCCTTTTAAGGTATGACAAAAGGTTAGCAACATTATTTTGAACTTCAAACTCAATAATTTTAATGAAGGTTAAATAATAGAATTCCTCTTAAATAGTTCACACCTGTTATTTTCTTCTTTTTTTACTATTTAACATTTTGTAAAACCAATTTTCCGAACTGAAGGCGAAAACCATAAAACGTGATTAAAGTTTTTTATTTAACCATTTACATGACTCCCATAGACGTTCTGCACACTGAGAGAGAGATTATCAAAATGATCAAACTGTTCACATCTATTACTAACGAAAATATATTCCCATAAAACGTGGTATATGTTTTTTATTTAAACATTTACATGACCCCCATAGACGTCCCGTACACTGAGAGAACGGTAGCGAGAGAGAATCACAATAAGCCTGTGGCATTGTCGCCGGCGAGATTCATGACCCAGCGGTCAAGACTGATGGCTGACACTTCGCAAGAGCTTCTTTGTGAAAACATCCTGGGCCGACTATTTATCAAAGGAAGCCTGATATTTTTAACTGCACGGATCAAAGAGACTTTATCGGGAGTGTAACGAGAATTTTGTAAAGTTATTGTTGATTTTCAATAAATTTGGCTAATGCTGACATGTCAAGTGGAGGTATCGATAGAAAAGTCTAAGACTTTTTTTTATTAATACAACATTTTTTGTTTTTATCAATACAACGAACAGCTTGCTTACTTAAAGATTCGCGTGTGAAACTCAAAGAAAAGAAGCTACCGGCAATGCACTTTGTTATAGCTATAATTTAGATAATTCACTCCCATAACATCACTTTTAGACTTTTATTGCAGGATTTAATGTAATTTTAATTTAATTACATAAAGGCCTTAATAAAGGTTTGATCGTAATTTTACTTTTCCAGTCCTTACTTATTTTTACATCTATTAATCCCTACTCTTTTTTTCATCAATTAAAAATTTGTTTATGATTATGATAGCGCTCCCTATTCGGGATCAAGTTTCATATTTCTACGGAATTTTTATTACGGCTTTACCAAAAATATTTATAAGTCAACCAAACAGTTAATAAATCAGGTACATGACTGAAACTCATTACACCACAATGCAATGTCATGTCACGTTTTGACTATAAAGTATCAATATTGATCGTCAACACTGTAAAGCAAATGTAGGGTTATATTTTGACACATGGAAACGAGTACCTCGTATTTTATATTGACAAACTTTACTAAACAAAATTAAATAACTACAAAACTATAAATTTACTAGTTATGACTTTGCAAAACTTTTTTTCAGCTGTTAACCAATTCTTTGTGGATTTACTGAACGTAGTACGTTGTCGTTATGGGATTTTTCACTCTAGCGGCGGCAATTATATCATCCTACTTGCGAGTACGGTTTTTGACGTTTATATTTTGGTAGAGATATTATTTTTATCATACCCGTGGAAGTTTTTATGACGGGGAAGTTACGGGAATAAATTGTTATTGACCCTTTTAAAGAAGGCAATAATTGAAGAATTTAATTTTTGTAGGCTGAAGTGAGCAATTTAAGCCCCATCAAATTTAAATTCATGCGTGGTTGTCTTGGCATATCCATGAAGTATAAGGACTTATAAGACTTCATATTTAAGGATCAGTGGTTAGTACTAACCCAATTTTTTATGCGGGGTCTTTTATGGAATCTACAATTTCTTGGGTTGACGTAGTATAATCAAAGAATAAGTAAATAATAAAATTGTTAGTCACAAATATATCAGAGGATTAATTAAATTTATAAATATATATGAAAGGGATGAACAATTTTATTGATAATTGAATAATACGACCGATTTAACCGTTAAAAACAATTTAACAGATGCAGTCCAACGAAATTTCACCGAGTGATCCAGATCGGGGTTTGGACCGTTCCCGATCGAAACGATAAAAAAACCACTGGTTTTGAAACTAACAAAATAAAAATTAAAATCATTTTTTTTTAATTACAATGTTACGGCCTCCTTTTCCAGCATTGCCCCTGTTAACTATTGACAGTATAAAACCATAATAACACTCTGATTATTGGATTTTACTTTCGGCAACGGAAAAGGTTTTGATATTAGAATTGATCCTTTCATAAGCTGGTTATTATGATTGCCCAGTATAATTCTTAATCCTACCAACAATCCAAAGATACTAACCAACAGCTCAGAAACAGTTGACTTCTTTTGTTAGTTTACCAATGAAAAATCCAATGGGTTTATTTAGAAGAAAGTTGAAATCATCAGTGAAAATTAAAATATTTTAACTATGAAATATTTATTAGAATATTTCAGCGGCAGGCAATGTAGATATTGCTCTGAAGTCCACTAGTGTGTTAACGGCTTTAACGGCGCGACACCTTAAAGCGTTCACACTATATTTTATTGTTTCCTACTGTTTTCTCTTTTCTTCGAACTGTAATGAAGAATACTGAATTCATACAGCTTTGTTTCTTTGTCGTATACAAAGCTATATATAGATTGATGGGCTGTATCATCTCGACAACTAAATGGAAACCCAGTTAAGTTTGCTTACAATCTAATATTAAAGTATTGGCACAATAGACCACTAATAACTAAAGAAAGGTTGAGCAAACCTTAAGAAGGTGAAGGAAGCCCAAATTCCCCTAATCTTTCTGATGAAAACACAGTCGTCCTCTGAAACGTCCTGCAGTGTAATACATACAGTAAATCTAATGGGGTAGTGATTCCTCATGGTTTAAAATCACACTTTGCAAATTTTATGCATATTTAGAAATAAATTTTGTTGGTGCATTGTGTACAAACAACAAATGAATATATAACCGAATACAATGAGGGAATGAGTGATAGACATCCAAATATGTAAAAAAAACAAATTAAACTTCCGTTAAAAGTAGAAGTAATATTTCGTAGTTGTAAATTATATTATACGGACCTGGAGATTTTTAAATATACAATTTTTAATCAATTCACTAGGGATAGGAACATAATTGCAAATAAATGTGAAAGATAACGTCAGGACAGACATTTTTAAGATGAAATAAAATAAAACTAAGGTTTCATATTAATGTCTAATCATGATTTCATCTCCCATTTAAAAACGTTTAATGAATACTACGATCAAAGGTAGGCTAGACTTTGCTCTATACTCTGAACAATAATCCAATTCAGTCTTCCAAATTACTGGTTCATTCTAATGATCTTGTTGCTTGTGTTTCAATGGTTTACGCTGTCATAGTCAAGCGCATAATGAGAGAAAGACGCTGACACGGTTCTCGGGATTATAGCCCAACATAGTTAAATTATATATTTTATAGACTGGTTCGTTTATCAGATCAGTGATAACATTGATGATATACTGAGAATTCATATTGTAATGCTATAAACATATAACGAAAATTCGTATTGTTTTAGAACTTAGTACTGCGGGAATAATATGAAACTGTAACAGGACATATTAAATGACGTCTTGACTTCCATTCTACTTAATTTATGTAATCCATGGAAAGCATGAAACTCAACAAAAAATCATTTTGGCCCAAACTTAAAGATTATTAATGCCAGTAATTGTTCGTATTGTTTGTTCCTTATTAAATTTTTTACCACCTCCTTGTTTATTTGTCTATCTTTCAATATGTTTAATTTTGAAGAGTATTTTTACTACTTTGATTTGTTTTTTTAAGTTTAATTTTTATTAAGATTTCACGTATTATACAGCTGCAGCTGCAGTTTTAAAACAAAAACAGTATTTTTTTTATATAAAATAATTATATAAATATAATTTAAAAATCCCATGTCACATATAGTACGGATAAAGAAAGTTAACATAAATCATGAAAGTTAATATTATTATTCCATCATACCTAGAGCCAGCAAGATCAGTTTGATGTTGACTGATAGCAAACACGCTCAGGTTAATTCATATTGAGAGTACATTTGGATACTCTCAAAACCAGTAGTGTGATCTCAATCAACTTTTATTGTCGAATATCACTGCATAGTATTATACTCATAACATTCTTACTTATAAATAGTTGCTACCATTCGCCAATAGGATAGGGTTCGTAGGATTTTATTTTACTCTTCTTGTAGCTTTTAATTCAGCGTATCCTTCAGAAAGGCAATAACGATTAGATATTTGGTGAAACAGATAATCTCTATAATATTATAATTACGAAATAAACGTAGTGTTCTGTAAGTCTTTTTGTCTGTCAAAATGTTTTTCTCAGATTAACATAAAAACTACCGAGAGGACGAAGCTTAAAATGATTACCTAAGCAGATTATAGATTATCAGGTTGACACAAAAGATTTCTAGGAATGCAATTTACCTTTTGATGAAACGAAATGTGGGTATTCCTGTTAGGGTAATTCTATTATGAAATATTTTCAATTTGTTTATACGTAAACAAAATATTTATGTTATAGTATATTGTTTGAGTAATTCTTCTGCCATTTAACCTCATTAAAAATATACTGTACCTCATTATAGTTTAACTCGCTTCGCTCGCTGGGGGCTTCGCCCCCAGGCCCCCGTTTGTGGTCTCCCGCAGTTGAACAATACTCCGCCCCCAGACCTCCCATTATTAGTCCCAAAGAAGGGGGTTTTGATTTTGAAAAGACACAAGACCAAATTTATTTAATTGTTTTGGTTGAAATTCCTACCTCAAGATATCTTAACATGGTAAAAACCACCAGAGAAATTGTAAACTCATTGCAGGTTCGGATTTAGAGAACTTTTTCATGGAGTTGAAATGGGGTTAAGTTGGCGAGTAGCTTTTGCCTCTGATAATACCGGGCCAGGTTTGAGACAAAATTGTTGTTTTAAAATAGTATTGCAAAACTTTTGAATAGTACTTGATTTTTCTTTTTTTATTGGCGGGATTAGGGGTCGAAAGCGTTTAGAAATGACAAATAACTTAGGGTTATTCATGGGAGGTAACAATAAAAAATCCCTTCTGAAATCCCTTCTGGGCCTCTCAATCAAATAATAATTTTTTTTAACAAGAAAAAATTTAAAAAAATAAAGGTTCAACTTAAGACAAGTATTTTAAAAGTTAAAATGGGGTAATATCGGCGAATGACCTCTGACAAACCTGAGGGGTAAAAATCCCTCGAGTGAGGGGGGTTTGGATATTAAAGTCACAAGGGAAAGTTAATAAAACTACACACAAATTCTCGGCACAAGGTATGTTGGGGTTTGGGGGGATGTTTGGTGGTGGGGGTTGTTGGTTGTGGAAGGTTAATTATTTGAACGGGGAGAGGGTCCGGGGGCCAGGATGTTAGGCAAAGGTATTTGTTTGGAAATAGCAATGTCAAACATTTGAAAATAGTATAAGTTCCTTCATTTTTTGGTTGTTTGTAGGGGTTGAATGGGGTGAAAAATGGCCAAAAACTCCGCTTAAACGTGGGCGGTGACACCGAGTAATCCCAAGTCAAAACTTGGGTCTCTCATTTTAAGAAGATATTAGAAAAAACCACGGGGAAAATTAAAATTTAATTAAAGTTAAACTTTAGAACTCTTTTAGGGGTTGAAACGAAATAAATTGGCGAATGACCATTGATAGAGGCCTAAACCTGAGCGGTAAAACTGACTCTCTCAATGTCAAACTTTGAATCGAAATAAAAAATAAACTCACAAATAAAGAAAAACCAAAAAACCAAAGTGGAAATTTACAAACAAATTTATTTCAGGGCCCATTTTAGGGGTAAAGCAGGTGAGATAGGGCAAAATATTCGAAAATAAAAATCCAAATTTGTAGAAAAACTAATTTAAATACAGTATTGAGCTTTGTTTTTCAATAGAAAAAAATAGGACCACTAGTTTGGTGGTTGTTAATTATTTGAAGGGGTAGAGGGTCGGGGGCCAGGGGGTTAGGCATAAGTATTTATATAGAAATAACAATGCCAAACATTTGAAAATAGTTTAATTTGCTTCATTTATTGGTTGTATATTGATATTTATTGATTGTATATTATTGGTTGAAAGGGGTGAGAGAACGCCAATGACTTCGCTTAAGCGTGGGCGGGGACACTGAGGTAATACCAAGTCAAAACTTGGGTCTATCATTTAAGAATATGTTAGAAAACCCCACGAGGAAAGTTCAAATTTGATGAAAGTTCAACTTTAGGACTCTTTTAGGAGTTGAAACCGAAGAAACTGGCGAATGACCTTTGATGGGGCGTAAAACTGGACGGTAAAACTGACTCTCGTCATGTCAAAACTTATAATCAAGATTAAAAATTAACTAACAAATAAAGAAAAACCAAAAGATAAAGTGGAAAATAACAAACAACCTGTTTTAAGGGCCCATGTTAGGGGTGAAAGAGGTGAGATCGAGCAAAATATCCGAAAATAAATACATAAATTGTTGAAAAATTTATTTAAATACAGTATTGATCTTTGTTTTTCGATAGGATAACTAGTTAAGTCATATTTTGTTACAGCTTAGCCATTTATTAGTTAGGGACGTGAATGTTGATGTGAACTATTCATTATTTAATGCCATTTTCAGTAACGCTGGTGGTTTAAATTATTTCGGATTTCCAGGCGGAAACAGAATACGAAAAAAATATTATGTTAATTCTAAGCAATGTTTGTTTGGCAGTGACTCAAGAGCATATCAGTCTCCAAACATAACACCCTTTGAGTTTTGGACATTGAGTTACCTGAAGAGTAAGGTTTTTGCTTCGATAACCACCTTTGTCAGAAAACATGGCATTAAATTAAGAGTCGTACTCTACAATATTCGCTTAAGACTAACTGAGTAATAAAAAAATCAAAGATCGGTTTTTTGAGATTGGAAGACTTTTATATTGACCACCCTTCATTATATTAATAGGGCATTAATAGAGCGAGTTTGTTACTCTTTTACTAACAACAAGCATAATAGTTGTTACTGGTACTAAAACACTGCATTACACGGAATGAAGGCAATATTTAAAGATGTGTTGAAAATATTTAGGTTTAAATAATACAAATATTTTGTTTCGACGGGTGTTCTAAAATTAAAATTAATTGTACATAGAAAAAATTGGAGAAATTTCAAGTCGACAAAAACGTATTGCAATTTCACGATAAGGTAGAAAAGAACTATATCTAAGCGCGGTAAAACTGAACCAGAGAACCACAGGCCCAGATAAGTCTTACAAGGGCACGTACTGCACTACCGCCGGTATGAAGTGAAAACAGCGACAACCTAAAATTAAAATCATTGTTTTAAATACAATTAGCACATGAAAGAATCATACGATTGAAGTATTTTCAGGCTTAAAAGATCAACTTTAGTTGTAAAGAATATTTATTTATAAAAGTTATTTATTATTATTTTTACCGATAAGAAACACATTAGCAGTTGTGAAACCTGCATTAAACAGCAACTTAAAAGAACATGTGAGGTGGGTTTAACGAGGTAAATTTTCAAGACTTTTTTAGCTTTAGATGCATTTTTACGTTAAGAACTAATTATATTATAGGTGATTTGTAACGAATATGCTATAAAGACGATTTGAACCAAATTTCTGCCCTATACGTTTAATATCAAGCCAACTGGAGCTGGAAAACCAAAGGAAAATCTTCGAAAATTGGAATTTCTAGAGCGATCTAAGGGTGAAGGAGACGAGATAGGGCAAAAAGTCATAGGACCAAAGTTGTAGATCGTGAAAAATCCGTGACACGTGGTGCAGTCCGTTTTTCGATAGAACCATCCGTTCGGCCACTAGAGCTCAAAATAACAGTTGTTTGAAAAAGGCTTATTTTAACGATTTTTTAATAATTTTTTTGAGGGAGGTAAAATTTAAAATTGTGGGTTTTGATATTTTTCCCCGTAGTTTGAACTAATGAGGAACGTTCGTGCCAAATTTCAAGTTCCTAGCTCATCTGGAAGTAGAAAAGAATTCGTATCCTTAATCAGTTACACAAGCGGCCGTATATATATTAGATTTGGACAGAACACTTCGTCCCTTTTTAATAACCTGCAAACGGAAGGGGTTCGACTTAATAAATGTATTTAAGTGACTTTTATCTTTTTATTTATTTGTTTTCAAAGCGTATGAATAGAATGTAAAAGGAAATAGTTTTACATGAGGATTACAACGAATACTAATACTTCCTATGTATGTAATGGGTACAAGGTAAAGAATTTATTTTGTTTCGTAAAGCTTATGAATAAAACATGACCGTTTCATACGCTTATGACCTTAAATTGTAAATCGCATTTGTCGTAGGCTAAATATAGGCTTCATAACAGATTTTATGTAAAAAGAAGTCTCTTTACTAAGACTTGTTCATTCCACCTGCATTCCACAAAAAACTGCTGATTAAAGAAATTATTATGTTGACTAATAGACTTTTGAAGAGCCAATTTACCTGTTCATAGGTTTAACCACGATTTAAAATTTAAAAACTTACGCGTTCAAACAAGTTTTGGTCATATAGAAGTAATCTGACATTTTTTTGCTCTTAAGGGGCCATTTAGGAATTGGCTTTAAAAATATTCACATAAATTGCTTAGTACACAAAAAGAAGCGAAGATCTTGAGGTAAAATCACGTGAGCAGAATTTCACATCAGTATCATATATATCATAAGAACAGAGAGAGATTATACATCAATCTGTCATCTAATGACATCGTCTTAAGTGGTTGTTTAAATTTCCCGTAGATAATACGATACAATAATACAAACAGTACAATGGCAATAACGATACTTCACAGTATTTCAACCGACTTATTTATCTTAAATTGTATTATTTTTATTCATCAGCTTACTGACGCATTATGTCCATGTGCGAGTCTTGAAGCCAATATGGGAGACATAAGAAAATTACAAAATGGGTGGCTTAACTTCTTCAGTAGCATGTTTAAGTTTTGGCTTGAGTTTTATTTTGTTATAATTCTATAATGAGCTCTTGTGCAACGCATTGCATTTTTTTGTTGGTCTTCCGCAAAAACCAACATCCTGGAATGAAAAACATCAGGAATTTACTTAATGCAACAGAAGGAAGCGACTGTACCTCCAAACGTCGAGCAGTTCACAGAACAGACTAATTTGTTTAATAACCGGAACAGGAACTAGGGTCCAAGTTCAGCAGATATTGGGAGACTAGAGGCAACTTCCGGTTTAGTGTGAATTATTGTATTGGCGGCGAGAGAAAATTTTGGGGTATTGGTTTTTTACACATTTTTTTAGCTATGTTTGATACGAGATTGAAGTTACTTACCGCTTTTGGCATGCTTTATACCTACAACACGAGAATCACTTTGAGCGTTGATGTCATATTTTAACGCGTATTTTGTGGCCATTCTTCTTTTACACGATAAATTGTGTATACATTTTTGGTGTTGTAATACATACATAGTAATAAATAACATATTTTTAATAATAAATATTAGAGATCACCTACTTGTTAAAATTCAACCAAAAAATATTTATATTTTGTTTTTACACCTTGCTGTTATAAAACATGTGGCTGGATTTTATGTATTTAGTCATTATTTTGCAATCAACATGGTAACACAGGACCCATGTCAATGTTTTTAATTTCAAATTCATTTTTATACATTTCGTAAAACCCAATGAGAATTATGATGTGATTGTGTTCATCTACAGGAAATACATTTCTGACGGTAAGCTTAAATTTTACCAACGATGCCCACGAGCTGAAAGAAAAGTACCACATAAGTCATGCTTAGCTATTAAAATAAATATCTATAACATAACATACGATAAGTTAAAATCCTTAATATCATTACTTAATTAATTCAATTACCCCCAGTAAACTTTGATTTCACCTACCAAAAATTAATACATTACCAACTATCAACCCCTCAATGTATGTTAGGAGAAAAAGTCAATCTAGTTGTCAGTTAGACAACCCCTTTTTACTCAGAAATATTCATAAATATTTTGTTCACACAACACTAATTTTATTCCCGGATATACTGTGTACTTTGTATATTGTAATTGTATCGTGGCTGCAATCATAATGTTATGTTTTCCTCAGTCAAAAAAATATTTCAGAATGAATCTGTAGATGAAGATAATAGTTGAGGGAATGTAGAGAAGGACTGATTAAAGCACTTGCACTTGGATGAGCAGGAGACCAAGATTGATGTGGCCTGCGAGCGGTTGGAAAACTTCCCAGAAAAAGAAGTTATAATTAGTACCACTTGATGCTTCTGGATACTTTTTGAAATGGAAGGAATTTTATAAACCTACTTCTAACACAACAATTTAAAAAAAGTAATTCATTAATATGATGAATTAATTTGTAATTTATGAATTGTTCCCCTCAATGACATATTTCTTATCAGGAATATCAGGCTGGATAAAGGTTTCCAGAATTATCTGAATTAAGTTATTTACTTCGCTAATTTTTCGTGTCATTGAAGAATTCATAAGTCCACAATCATTTACACATGGAATATCAACTTTTCATAACGATATAATAAAATCAACGTAAATCAGTGCAAGAGGGCAGAAAGTAATGAGGGTGTTTTATATTCTGACATGGGTTTAAACCAAGCTAATGCTGCCTGATGTACGTATGAAATATCATTGTTTCTAGCCTCATTGAAATACAAATTTTTTGGCAAAGCTACGAAAATCAAACTCTCTTCTTTTAATAGACAAATAAAACTTTATACTGTAGTAGTAGGTCGTTAAAGGACTATTTGGGTGTTCTTCTATTAATTCCCAAGGCCTTTGAAGTTTTCCCCTCGTGGAGCTTCTTAGGTTTACTGACCGACATTTCGGAATCGCTGCAGACGACCATCTTCAAGGCAAGCACAGTGTCGATATCACAGTGACTAACTGTAAATAATTGATAAACTAGAATAACTCGGGAGTGATCACAGAGATTACCTCTGTAGATTATAAAGTTTAAGTTACTTTTGATGTAGGCTAATGACTAATATTGGGTTTAAATGATAGCTTAAATGCAAATAGTATACGTTTTTTAGTTATCAATTGCAAAAAAGTATGTTAATGGTCAGTTTGAAGGTAAAAATGTTTGCTTACTTATTAATTAGGTATATAAATCAACGTTATTTCCTAAACATTCAAACTATCCTCAAAACAAACAAGAATAGGTAGAACTCATTTTCTTTAATACACCATTGGCGCTATCACCATGTTAACATTTAATGAATGGAGATAAAGTAACAAAAAAATAGTTATGCATACAATCTTCAATAATTTCCCCAGATCTCATTGATCTGCAACTACTCACTATATATTACGATGAGGATTATTTGAGCAGCATCTAAAATATAAATGGATAAAAGCTCTTCAGGGAGAGAAGTATTTCAGCTAATGTTTTATTCAACAGTGCAGTTGAACCAATAACATCGGTTCAGCCAAGTTTAGAATATTCTTCCAAACGAATCGCAAAACATAATAATTCAATTCTATATATTCATAAGTGGTCTCAAATGAAAAACTCTAAAATTAATATTAATACACTTCAAGCAAAAATAAAAATAATAACTGTAACCTTATCCAGATTTAATATAAAAAGATCGTACACTTTCACATGAATGCTAAACATGATTTTGGCTTGGGCGTTTGTAGGAATTTAGATAGAGTCTCAGATAGATAACTATTGTTACTTCAAGTAAATCCTGCACAATAATTTTTAAAAAGTTCTACAGTACCCTAATTATAGTCAAAAGTAATTATTAAATGTATATTGATTGTACTTAGACTTCATAAAAGCTTTTGGTCATTTAAATTTAACACCCAAAAGAAAACTCAGCACAATTCTGTACTCCCTCTCCAGTGTACTCCGGCTTTTCCTTTCCCACTTACAGGCGTGATTTACAATGCATTCCGAACAGCAAAGACTCACACGGCATGCTATCCTCCAGCAATCACAGCTAATAATAATACACCAACCCCCTCCCCAAAGATATCATGTATCAAACCCTAGATAGATGAACCCTAATGGGTATTACATCCCTTTCCGTGGAACCTCCTATGTTAATGTAATTATAATTACTTCCGGTGTTATGTGTAATATATCATCTTCGATGCCTTCAAAATCCCCTCACATCATTGTATGCCCTCTAACTTTTATGGATGTTACGTGATTTAATATTTTTAAGTAATGAATGTGAACTATTCGTTGTAGGCAGAATTTCATAAAATTTACTATGTATACTATTTCGATTACGTTGTATAAGACTTAAAGAGTAGGTTATTATTACACTTACTGTGCACAACGAAAACAAATATCCTTTGTTGGATATTTGTTGTTATGGCCACCAAACAAAGGATTCCAAAAGGAAATAACCTTTGATATCCCTAGTGGGAAACTGGTAATTGCCTGAAAAGGTAGATTTTCATGAAAAGTACCAACAAAGAAAGAAGTATCACCCTATGTTGGTTTTACAGTTATTAAACCATTAAGGGACTTTAAATTAGTACAGAAATATTCTCTTTAAATGACAACCATTTCTATTTGGGTGAACCTTTTGAGGTCCAGTTTGCGGCATTGTATGCTACTAATAAGGCCTTTAATTTGATGTACATAAAAATCTATACTTACATTAAAGATTCTCTTCTTAGTCCCTATGGGCCGACCCCTAAAGGTGATCCGATCACCATGTACACAGAAAAGTAGCTTACTGTTACCAGTAACAGTATGCCAAATTTTGTCGTGATATCTCTTTACGTTTAAATGTTAGAAAGCCGTCCTAAGACTTAATTGTCAACCTGTATAGATAAATCATTTATCTTTGTTGGTCAAGTAATTTATTCTCCTAAATTTTAACAGTTAACCTCGAACGCGGTTTATAAGCTGTCGTTATAATAGCTTAACCAAATATTGAAATCAGCAACTATTATTTATTATTTTTAAAAATATTTGGAAAGATATCAGATGTGAATAGTTCAATGTTTGACAAATGATTTCCCTATGAATAAATTTCGGTATAATGGTGTTTTGATTGAGTTCATTAACAGTCTGTGCGATTGTAGCATTTCAATTATAATGAAGCGCGCACAACCAACAGTTGGAGCCGCCCGTGGCCACTCCAGTCGCGTAATTGGCAATCTAGCCGCCCGGCCTTGAGGCCAACGCATTTTGTTTGCCATAGTATTTGGTAATTGCTGTTTTAGACACTAGCATCCTGCGGGCAGAACCAACATACTGTGGAATAAAATACACCTTGCCCTAAATAATGAAAATTGGAAATTTCGAAGTTTAATTTTATGATTAGTATTGCAAATTTGAGTTCATATTGTTTCTTTCAATTTCATTTGTAACCATCAGTTGATTTATTTTTGCTGCTCAAAGCTGTAATCTTCAAATTAAGAGGGATTGGATGTGATGGCCCAATAAGCGTAATTGGCGTTATGTGATTATATGTCAGGTTTTTGTCAAGGACCAAGTATTTAAGACGAAAGCGTTGACTGTAAATTCTTAAGAAATCACCTTTTCAGTACTAGAAAGCGTCACCAACGATCTACAGTCATTGGTAAAAAAAATATAAAAGAGTCAAACGAAGAATTTAATTGTAACTTGATATATCAATAAGATTAAATACCATATATATATGCGCGGCATAAATCAAAGTCAGAAAGAGATAAACAAAATTCACAATTTTAAGCTAACATTGGGGACCATGAAGTTCAAATAAACCTTATATCATAAAAATAAGCATCTGAGGGAAATTAAAGTAGGATGAAATTTAGAATTATTTGTCATTAAAGATTGTTGTTTAAGTCCAATAAAGGTTTTCAGTTTTTTGGATTTGGTGTACAATTATGTTGAGCACTATTCCTATTAATAAAGAGTTCTAATAATGACACTTAAAAACTATAGCTAATCTTTTTTTCATTTTCTAAAGAAAAAGAGTTATAATCTCTTCTGCAAACAGAGAATTATAAACTTTAGTTGAGATTTATAAACTAAATAATTCGGGAAATAAATACCCTCCAAAAGATATCTGAGTAATTAAATAATACATATTATAATGAAATACACGGAATCACAGAAAAGTCTATTCACACAAATGTAAAGGTCTACAATCATATTCTACGAACAACGTCAGATATATCAAGTAAAATGTTTAGAAAGGATATAAGCTCATGTGAACTTATACGTTTAATCTATAAAGAATATACTTCACACTAAACTGTATTTAAAATCTTGTATTCCATGTTTTAAAGTTCACAGGAGCCTTTTTGGTGCATCGAACTCCAGACTACGTTTGGTGCTAACGTAGAATTTACTTAATTGGACAGTTAAGCTACTAACCCCGAACTCCAGGTTAGTAACTTAACTGTTCAATTGGAATTATGCTGGAGTGGCAGTGGGAATTTGAAATGCACTTTCCATCAATAAGCTACCTGGATATTAGTTGCCTCTATTGTAAGACATCTTCCAATAAAGATTTTTTCGTCATACTGCTGCGGAAACGACTGTTTTTAATACATGCGTTGTGTGGCGAAACTAGCCGTTTCCCACCTTAGGGAGGGAAAAGTCAACAGATGTTGAGGGCATCAGCTCTTCGTTATTACAATGTAGGATAGATGCAACTACGTGCATGTCAATGGAAAATTGTCGATCGTATCGAAAGAAGCAATCGATTTTTTACTATCGATTAGTTCATTGTTGTATTGTTGTCAGTTGCAATTGTATTTGTTCCGTTCCTGCATTTAGTAAACACTTCCCTTATTATCTTGTAATAATTTGTATTTAGATTAATTCTACAACACCTGAGATAAAAAAATATCTATCAGAAATAATTAATATTCAGAGTCAAGAGGCTGAATAAATATTTAATTTTGCCTCAGTGAGAAGATAAGCTGAGCGATAACGATGTTAGCGGTAAGTCTGAATCATTATACGAAACAGTAGATTAAAATATTCATTGTTGCAATCGATATAGTACACAGCTTTCGAGATATCAGTCGTTATCTTCAGCTGACATAACATTAAAACAATTGACAGATAATCAGCTGATTTTAAAGTGGAAGAAGAAAATGGAGACAACTCTATCGTCTTTAAAACCTTTGTTTTTTAAGTAGTTAACTCAATATTTTATGCAGCATGACGAAAAATATAGTTCATAACACGGGTCTAAAGTGGCTTTTCGTTACTCGCTCAAATTAAGACCTCGCCTATCGGCTCGGTCGAAAACCTTGAGCTCATACGAAAACGGTCACTTTCGCCCCTTGCAATGAAATATACTATATATTTAAAATTTGGTAAAAGTTTTATGCAAAGCTTAGAAAGTGTTATTTACTCGATAAAATAACTCTTGACATTAAGTTTAATACATTAAAATAATGCAAATCTAAGATTTTTCTATGTGTCTTTATTCACCAATAAAATAGTCAGTAAAATTTTTAAACGTTTCAAATTATCTAGAAACTACATCTAAATTATATTTTCTATATATTTCTTGCATTTATTTCAACGGTTGTAATAAAGTTAATAGCTCCGCAAGTTTTATTTTATGTCGTTTTGGACAAAAATATAAATCAACACAATCTATATACAATAAGGGGTTTCTCTGTTAATAACGGTGAGTTTAAAAACCTACAATTTGTTATAATCGTAGGCGAGTTTCTCACAAACGGAAATAATATTAAATGCGCAATTTGCGCATGGGCATTAGTATGACTTTTTTTAAAATAAGCATAATAATCTTAACATGCCGAAAAAGAGTGCGATGGTAAAAGTCGAAAGACGAAATAAGAAATAAGTTTCATGGGTTGTTTACCTCTTCTCACTAACTGTCTTCTGTCTTCTATTAAAACAATTTCCTTTGTGAATATACATTTCCTTTTAATTCATTAAGTACAGCCAATGGAATTTTAATAGAATAACAACTAGGCCTACACACAGGCTTCTACCCATATAGGCCTTTTTCATATTATGAGGCAATGCAAATTTTGTTGTAAATAAATTTAGGTACCATTCATGTTTAAGTTAATATAATTTATGATGTTCCCCTAGACTAGGGCATGTGTATGTATTCCTTGCAGGTTATCAATTAATTGTATATTTACATGGAATATATATTAAATTAATTCAATAACTCATAATGAATATATTTTTATTTTTAATGGGTATATTTTATTACCTATCTCCGCGCACATCTTAACAATCTTACAATCTAACAATCAAACAATATTAACTTGCCAAAAAAGAGTGCGATAAAACGTCAAAAGAGAAAATATTTCGTAAAAAACGTCTTCATTAAATAAGTTCATGAAATATTTACCTCTTCTTACATACTCATAATAAATATATGTTTATTATTGTAATGGCTATATTTTACAATCTACCTCCGTTTTAACAATCGACTGGAAGCGTCAAGTAAAATTTTCTTTTGCGATTATAACAACCATCATAATTCTCTGTTATGATAGTGCAGTTAATTAAAGGAGAGCAAGAGCCGCCGCGCGCCACCGCTGAGATGATCTGAGGGAGTTAATTATCCCACACAATATGTACTTTGATTGCCCAACAAACATTGTTGGTGTAACTTATCATAATTAAAATATAAGCCTTAGTATCCATATTTCTTTCGATATATTCTTAAATTTAAAATTACCTTTATCTTTTATCATTGAATATGTTCCTGGTGTTTACTCGTACATAACTGGAGTTTATGATTTATAAATTATACCTAATCGAGCGATGTGTCGTTGGCGTTTTTTTCTTCATGTCCGACACAGGTAAAATGAAAGCGTCAACAACACAATAGTACCGACCGGAATATGTATAGAAATGATTCTAATATACTTGGAAAACTACAAAATGACCAAAAGACTTAGATAACGTGTAAAACCGATAAGAAAAGTTTTACACTTGTGGGCAAATAACTAAATATGACCATAATTTGCTGTAATACGGCTAGTGTTCCTCATTCCAAAATTATCACCTATTAGCTCATTATGAATTACCTCCTCTCTGGTATCAACACAGTTACTAACAAAGGCATATGAGAGTGAAGGTACAAGTCTAAGATAAGAACAGATAAGTATGACCAGAGAGAGTATAAAAATACACTGGAGCAACTTGTGACTGATTGTAGACGTCTTTTACAATTACTTTCTCTCCTTTCCAAGTCAGGGAAATCCCTTACAACTGTGTGCCACCTTTGTTTATATAAAACAATTTATTTTCACGTGATAACCAGTTCAGCTTAAATTCATTTGTTGAAATATACGGTATTGTATAAAAATAAAAAGCAAACATGCATGAAACTGAAGTCAAATTTTAGCCTACGCAGTTTAGTAGTTATTATTTTAAAAATTACCCCTTGAATAGTTTTGTTGAACTTTAGTTGACTTTGAAAAGTTTCTCCTGTTTAAAAAAAAAATAGTTTGACTGAGAGACAGAATTTTTAAAACGGAGGTAGTTGGTTTGACTATTGGGTTAAGCCAAAGACATTTACTAATGTTAACTCGTTTCAATACCCTTCAAAAATTTATTTACTGTTTGAATTTCCAAAAAATGTTAGTTTCCTTCGTGGTTTTTATTATTTTACAGATTTGTTTGTTGACAGAGGCTTACTTTTTACATGAAGATTGTCAAATTGGCCCTTTGGGTTCATCAAAGGTCATTTGACAATATTACTCTATTTCCAGCCTTCAAAAA
Source organism: Flexamia atlantica (assembly GCA_035578135.1). NCBI lineage: Eukaryota > Metazoa > Arthropoda > Insecta > Hemiptera > Cicadellidae > Flexamia > Flexamia atlantica. The sequence continues at coordinate 24,570,474 of JAQJVK010000002.1, forward strand.
ATCATCTCGGGTTGGACCTTTACTAAGTTATCGATTTCCTTAGTTTTCTACTTTTTTTACAAATTTACTATTTGGCTGAGAGTCATTTTTACTATGAGATTGTCAATTTCCCGAAAGGTCATTAACCTGATTTCCCTCAAGTCCACCCCTCAAAAAGCCATATAGAGTTGGAAGTTTATAGAGATTTCAATTTCCTTCGAAATTTTAATATTTTTACAAATTTATCCTTGAACTGAGAGGCCTTTTTCTACACGGAGATAGTGAGATTGGACCTTTAGATTTAACAGAGGTAATGTGGCAATCTTAACTTCTTTAAACTCTCAAAGGGCCTTGTAAATTTGGACTTTCGTTAAATTTTTCAATTTTTATTCATGATTTTATTTTTTAATTTAATTTTTTTTAATGAGAGACTAAGGATTTTACATGAAGATAATCTGCGAAAATTCCATGGTATATTTGAGGCCATTAACAAACCTTATCACGCTCCAACCCCCCAAAAAAGTGCTTTAAATTTGGAATTTTCATCAACTTTCAATTTCCTCTGAGATATTTAAAAAAATTTTCTGGACTTGAATATTTTTTTAACCTGGAGTTTTTTATATCACCTTTTGCTATGATCAGAATTAGTTTTATAATTTCTATCTCTTTCAACCCCACTGATTTCATTTTGAAATTAATTCTTTTCCAAGCCCCACCTAACCTACCACTTATCATCCCTGCCACCCCACCCTGTCCTACTCTCCTCCCACAATCCAACCATTAGAATTTTTTTTGGATTTTTTTGTAAAAAAAGTATTTACTGACCAGTGACACACCATTTGGGGTCTCCGGCGAGTTTTACTATACTCCTGATCATTGCTCTGCTTTTTAAACGCACACTCTAACCTATGTATTCCTAAATTAGCTAATTCTCTTTGGAGAAGCTTTATGTACATATTTTAGATGTAATAATGTTTTAGGGGCAACAAAAAGGAAAATTAAAAATGGATAAAAATGAATTAAGATAAACAATTCCTCGAGGGCCTAAATGAATTAATACGGTTAGCGTAATACAGATTTGTGTCCCTAGAGAGCCGACATTAGGGGAGTGATTATAGTCAATAGACCACTTAGAGCTCTTCCCTCCTACTGAGATTTGTGTTGAGTAAAAAGAGTAGTGATAGGTTCATCTTACTGTTTAGTTTGTCACATTTACTTTAAATAAAGTAAATCAAGACATATTTTAAAGATTACTTGTTACTGTCCACCTTATGTTTTATTTTCAGCTGTAATTCTGTTTTAGGATCATAGTTACAATGAGTTTGATACAAGTTAGTTGTGCATGAAACAAGCTTAGAGAATGGAGGACCAGGGTCAGACTATATTGAACCAAAATAAAACTGAACTTTATAAATATTCCAGTGTACACGTTAAATGAAGATATTTTATGCATCAAAAAGAGTATTTTACCCAATCTCCTGCATAGTATAAACATTCAGATATTCTGGGTTATCCATAATTCATCTGAATGTGATCCAATGGTTCGATTTTGGATTTCTTTCAAAGTCACTTGTAAATCGTAAAGTAATTTAATGTCCTTCTACTGGTTACACAGCCTCAATAATTTTAATTATTGAAAATTAACGAAATCAAATTTAAATTAATAGTTAGTAGGTAACAAAAAATTGTGAGCATAAAAAATATAAACAGTTGTTGAAGAAATCACATTATTCATTGTTTATTTTGACTACGGTATTCAACAAAATTTTTATCATATTTTTTGGTTATGAACAGTCTATAACTTGCACTTTACACGTAATTAGACTGATTTGTGTCTGTATAGCTTAAATCTATACTTATTTAATGCTCAAGGAGTTTATTTCTGTCAAGAAGATCTAAACCAATCTTGATAATTTCAACGTCGTTAGAAAAGGCTCATCAAGAAGTTTTTTAAGACACGACTTTGGGGAAACTCTTAGCCATCCCGAGTAACAAGGCCGCATCGCTACCAAATGGCAACATCGCACGTAAGGGTTCAGCTGATTTGCTTATTCTTACTCTCAAGCTAAACATAAAACTAGCCAAATTGATCAACTCTTATTTTAAAGTATGAAATAAATTACCAATGACATAAATACTCGTTATTCGAATTTGTCATCTTCAATCACAAACGATTTCAAAAGAGAAATTATTTAGTAAATATATTATGATTTGTAAGCACTATAAACAAAACACAGTTACATCAATGTTGTGATAGTATTCAAATAACTCAAATACATAAGTAAACTACGACATATCTACGTATCTGATCTAGATACATATACTTATTAGCTTATTTAGAAGTTTATCAATAAAATCCAGTATTAATAAAGAAGAAGTCCACCCTGCAAGAAAAACTGTAGCAAACTTGAAACAAAGTGTTGTTTTATTTTTTCATAGGTTAATTTTCCAAACATAGTTGAATTCGGTGTTAAATGTTACAAAACATAAATATATTTATTTTTTACCTTTTAAAAGGTTCATGAGTGTTTGTCATAATTTGATATATTCAATTTATTTTACCACTTTGAAGGACATTGTTATGCAATGCGATATAACTGAAAAATAGTCTGTACTTATGTCATTTTTTGTTTTTCCTGTAGGTGTTAAGCTATTTTTCATTGATAAAACTACATTTGGTGTAATTCACTGGAAATGCATGGGCATGCAGTGAACGTGATAAGTCCTAGTGAGATCTAAGCCTATATATAAAATTTTACACGCTTTAACCAAAATATATAATTTAATTCATTGATCTTTTTAAGTTAGAAGAATTAGTGTTTGTCTATACAACTAAACTCCTGCTTTGCCAATACACTTGGAATGTTACCTTCAAAGCTTTAAGGCCAGACATTTTTCCACGGCTAAAACACGAACTATATCCTTTATTTTATTGGGGTACGGGCTTTAATTCCTGAAAATTGTTATTTCCCTACTCATAACCTGCTGTAAGCTATAATCTGCTTTGTACTGCATCCTATAACACAACGTAAGCCTATATGTGAAGATAATAGCGAACATTCCGTCATTTCATCACTGGTTCATTATTATTCTGTGGCCTCCGCCAGCCTATAAATTAACTTCAACCCTTGTGAGTTCTGACATTCCAAATTTAATGTGTGTTATTTAAAACGTTTTCCTATAAATCAAATCTTTCTAACTGCTTAGAGTGATTCTACCTTTATGTTTGCCTAGTTTCGAATAGGGTATTCTAAACTAAGATTCATTTCTGGATTGGGAATACCAAAGTGAAATGAAACTTCAAGCAAAAAATGCGCCAACACAATTTTTCCTCCAACTTTCCATTTACATTGGAGCCTTATTATAAACAATTTTAAACGATTTATAATTTACTTCAGTTCTTTGAAAACAGGTCCCCATTGGTCAATCACAAATATCTTGGAAAACGCAAAATTTTTAACACTTATATAGAGTTGGGAAACTAAAAAGGAAACTTGAAAATAGTTCATCAATATGACTGATATTCTGTCATATTGATGAACTGTTTTGAGAATGCGATGTTCCTGTACAAATAAGAAGTATCGTGTGAGTGCTGAGTGAGCTTATTTTTGGATATTTAATGTTATTTGAAAAGTGAATATACACAAAATACATAATTTTCAATTAATCGTCAAACTTACTGATAAATAATATATATATTAATTATAACGATAGTTCATAATATTGAGCTTGACGTAACATGAAATATGTATTTAGAGAAATACTACAAAAATATTTGCTTATTCTTTACATTTACTACTTTGACTAACTGATGTTCCATTTTCATATTTCGATTGCAGTTTATTGTGATTCACTATCAATTGTACTGTGATGTGTTTTAATACAATTTGAAAACTATTTGTGCGAGCTACGATGCAAATGATGATAAAAAAGCGTGCATACAGTGAATTATTTTATCATGTAAACCTAGGCCAACGCAATACCAAGTGGCAACGAGGAGGTAAGGTGGTGGGGGCTTACATGCAGCTCCCAGGGAGGTCAACCCGCTGGGCTGACAGATATTTAGTGGGCTCACGTTGGGCAAACTTATTCATTCCTGGTTTTGCACCAAGTCACCAAACTTGACTGCAACAGGGAATTAATCAAGTGGCATGAGTTTAAAAAATAAACCTTACCAGAATTATGGTACCATCAAGTAATTAGTTGAACTTATAAGTTTAAAAGTTCAAATCTGGTTATTACTTGACTACTTCTTGATGTACTGTTAGTTGTTTGTGTTAACATTAGAGGACACTCTTTATTTGGTTGAAGGCTTCTTTCTTTTATGTAATTTTCTAAATATAAGTATTAAACAGGTAGTTTTCTACAAAGGCCTCGTAATTACTGTTAGGTTTTCATCCATCGATTTGGTTTTAATCCATCCATCAAATTAAATTTTGGTAAGAAATTAATCATGATTTTTACTATTTCATGTAGAGTAAATACGAGTATTTAAAACCCATTACTATGCATGGATGAATAATTATTTGTATTCTTCTAGAACTGAATGCAATTGTTTTCTTTTCTCTGCTCCTTTGATTTTTCAACTTATATTAATTAGAAACACAATACCTTATAAATGTTAAGCTTGATGTCAGATAGAATGTTATTATTGCCACTAAGATCTTTATAAAGCCCATATTGCCTTGTTATAATGTATTAAGATATTTGAAAATTTTTCCATATTGTATGTACTATAAAGTTGGTCATTTAATATGTTACTATCAAAGAAAAGACAATAAGCAGATTTAGTGGTTTTTGAGAAGTATCACATATTGATGTAGCACCACTTATTGATTTTTATTCTTGTTTATAACTTTACATAATACGTCCCACATTCTAATTACTGTATGATATGAGATATAATTTTAGAGGAAACGAATGCCCTTGGTATTCATAGTAAATGGTTAAACCAACTACACGTTATAGAGATGTTATGAAAGTTACAGATATATTGACTAAACAATCAAGAATTTTTTAAATCTATCTTGTGATAACAAAATAATAGCTTCGAAACTTATGTAGACAATTCTACATAAACATATCTGTTGACTAAAGGTACATACACTATACACCATAATTTAAATCAATTAACCCACAGTTCTGGAGGCAAGCATCATTGAATAAATTAAAAAATCAAAATATGCATTGTCAAAACCCACTTATTCATAAGTTGAGTTTTATATAAACGTGCTTAGAATTCCGTCCATATAATGTATTTCGCATTAAATATCCTTATTGAAAGTATTATTATGTCTTATGTAAGACTTATTACAAGTTATAAGTACTATTCAGTGTTGATAAAATATTGTTCAGTTATCTTATTATTATTCTCATATAAGTATTATAATATCAAAAATTAATTGATATTAAAATTTTCTTGGGAAACTATAAAACGAAGTTTTTACTCGTTTAATTTGGATTCTTAATGTGAAACACTACAAAACATTTTCTATATTATTTCAAATCACAAAGGTCGCAGAATTGCTTAACCTATTGATTTACTGAACCTATAAACCTATTGATGTATATAAAATTTATTGTGTTTTTTTTCTATGCAGAAGTAACCCTTGAGTAAGGGTCTACACTAAAGTAGACAACAAATTTTTTGTTGAAAAACTCACCTTGTGAGATATTTTGGCTAAGTAATATATGTAAAGACAAGCAATCACTCAAAATTATTTTTTTTACAATTTTGTAAAGAAACACAATTTTGTCACGATATATTGCAATACAAATGCCATTTCTTTATTTAAATACATCATCTTTACGTTTTGCACTGCTCTAGATTTCTGGTTTATTAAATGTCAGAAATATTTACATTTAATTTAAACCATACATAATTATTTGATTTACTGAACGAAAGATAATTAACTTTAAGGTCGACAAAATGATCAAACACAATGTAGACTTAAATAGAAATCATGGTTTAATCACAGCTGTGAGTAATATTATAACTTCAGATATTTCATCAAGTTGACTTACATTTGATGTAAATACTTTGACTGACATAAACGTTGACAGTGAAAGAGCCAATTATTTTTTTACCAGCTACAATTTTCATAACATATCAAGGTGAAAACACTCTACCTTGAGCGGATGGTCTCGGCTGGCTGGCGCGTCTTAGGGTTTCCGCGTTTGCGCGATTGCTGATGCATGTGTGCTTGAGTGTGTGATTGGAAAAATATTTTTTTTATTTGCTGATTTTGTATATATTTTCTGTAAATATCAGACAAGTTTATTTTTAAGTTATATTTTAATATAAATATTTGTTATTCAGTAGCTCATCCTTCTGTTTATTATTTTGTATACATTTAATTAATCCATGTTAAGTGTGAGAAAGGGCCATGTGGCCCTAACTTTGCATGGTGAAATGAAGAATTTTTCATTTTCATTTTCATTTTCATTTTCAACATATATGTGTTTACTCTCAGTAAAAATCAATAGATATTAAATAAAACGACTCGTGCTTTTAATCAAGCTTGAGCGTAACTTAATTAGTTTAGTCTAGTAAACTTAATTGTAATGGAAATGCAGACCACGGTGTTAATAGAGATTCTGAGGCACTCTCGGTTATCCTTTAGATTTTTGCTTGGTAGTTTTTCTTATTGCGCTTCATTCTATTATTGTCCATTCCACCACCGCACGTAGCCGTTTATGTTGGGCACTACGGCTTGATGGCAGTCGCCGCCATTACTATTGTTATGTGCCCTCAGACGGGGTGAAAGGCCTATTGTTGGAACGTGGTGTGAAACTAAAATGAAGGCTTTTCTCCAAGAATTTGTCTATAATTTTACTCTCTGAAGAACTGTGAATTAGAGCTTATTAAATTTCCTGGCATGAAATAGTGATTTTTCATTAGTGCTTTTTCAAAAAAATCTCATGATGTAAAAAGATTGTGAGAGTGAGAGCAACGTTATTAGTAAAACGTAAAGGTTCTCGATAATTCATAACCTTATCTCCTATGTATTATAGCCTTATATAAATAGATAAGGTCCTTATTTATATTATAAGTCTAGGGGCTATAGATATGGCCATGGGTAAAACGGGTCGTTTTAGTTGAAATTCGACCTTAAGTGTTGTGACTATATTTGTTACAATAAACCTTAAATATAAAAATTTTCTATTTAAAATTGTTAAGAGTGATGAGACGCATCATATAATGCAGCACAAATCTCTATTCCTTTATCGATTAATCTTATACACAACCATAGCTGGTAATGAACAGTGTTTGTTATGCAATCAAATTGTATATTGAATATGATAATCAATATTCCCTCGCTGTACCCGCCCGCTCTGTCTCGGCGGCCCGCGCTCCGCTTTAATTATTTGCGGTATCACAACACAGATGATGTTGACGGTTATATACACTCTGAAAGTTCTTATACATTTGTTATAAACAAAATATGTATGCAATTTTGCTACAATATATTGCAATACAAATGTAATGCTAATACTTTATGCTTTTTGAGACCTTATTACACTTCTTATATAGGCCTATACTAATTTATTAAGCAAGTTTTGATCTAGTGAAGAAAGGTTGACTTTAAGAAACTAGAAAATTTATTGTTATACTTATGCTATAATGTTTTTAATTGTTCTCTCCTCATTTTTAGAACTAGATTATGGTCAGGCTTACAAGTTATATGAAAATTCATTCGGCTTAACATGCACCCTCGCATTATTACAAAACAAATTGCTATTGGTGATTGGTGGGACTTAACCCCGGGACCCTGGGAACCCAAGTCCCACGTTCAACACTTCTACACCAAGCCGCTCCCTTTTTATAAGTTTATAAATGTGTTTTTAATAAAACCTCAATTACAATATGTAAAAAAAAATAGCTTAAAACTTTAACTCGTTGTTTATTTATTTTATTGAAAGCTTCAAGGGGCAATATTTGTGAGTGTTAGTTGCACATTGCAAAGTCAAGACGACAGTGGATATTATGAAAATTACGTAGCGTTTTTTGTGGGGGGTACTGGATTTGAGCACAGGGGGTACAAATCCGGGGTAAGACTTAAGGATGTGGCCACGGGGGGTACAAATCCGGGGGGTACAAATCCGGGGTAGGACTTGAGGATTTGGCGACGGGGGGTACAAATCCGGGGGGTACAAATCCGGGGGGTACAATCCCGGGGTCGGACTTAAGAAGTTTAATTTAATTTTTATCAATTATGCAGCTGTTCAGCCAACTGTGAAATATCTGTTGATTAAAATACATAATAATTTATTCGTCCTAAAAGTTCGCGGCCGGAATTTTACCCCCCGTCCTGTGACGTCAAAATGACGTAGCGTTTTTTCTGGGGGGTACAAGTCCGGGGGGTACAATTCCGGCGACCCAGTCATTATAGAGAATTAAGGACTCAGATTGGTCATACTATTTGTGTTCAGTTTACATCAACAATTACAGTTACAGCTACCGATTTCCTATGAGACATTGAAAATGCTAGATTTGACTAACTGCTACTGCTTGCTCTATGATAACGATAATATTGGAGGATTCCGTATGGAATACCGTAGTGAGTATTTGGCATGCCCGCCAATATAAAAAGAGTAGTGGGTTATACAATGACTGTGGTGGTTAAATGATCAGTATCTAGCATTATGTTATGTTTATAGACCTATTTCATCAATTTTTTATGTTCAATTTGACTGTCAATAAATTAATAAAAAGTTGTCGTATCTTGAGAACGAATAATGATGGTAAAAAAAATGCATGGTAGTATGATCAGTAAAAATATATAGTTTGAAATTATATGTCACGACACCACTTTTACACAAAACAATTTTAGCTCCAATATGGTGGTCGAAATTGAGTACGCACGCAAAATTAAGTATTACCTAACCAACAATGATTGAGGGAAGTGTGGAATTGATATTTGAAAATATCAAGGTAAAAGTTAGGAAGGCGACCATTATGGGAAACTAGGTATTTTTAAGTGCATAACCTAAGTTCAATTTCGACTTAAAAACACAAATCATGTGAAGATTTTCAGTAAGTAATAGATTTATTTATCAAATATAAAATGGAATTTTTTAATTTAGTGTTATGGTAAAGTTTATTACTTTAAAGTTTTTCAACGTGAGTAAATCGTTCAATGTAATTCATCCCACCCACGATAAAAAAGGGACATATTTTCAGGCTCTTTAACTATTGACCAGTGAATTGTACCCTGAACCAATCATAAATTTATGTATATCTACAAAATTATCTTTACCTTTTTCAATTGTAGGTAAAACCCCAAAAGCTCGTTGTAAAATAAATAACGGAAGCTTATTTTATAAGAATTCGACATCTAATATACAACTAAAATGAAGGGTTTTCTTTTACAATACATTCATCTCCTATTATTTTTTTTATTAAAATAACTAAGCACCCCTACGAATTGTAATTAAATGTCCATAAATAGGGTTTTTACGGTCGCAATCAAGGTTAGTGCCATTATTACTCATTTACGTAGATCTTTTGTATGCTTATATATGTTACGAATAATGTTTTGTATGATATTAGAGACAATTTTAGCAATTCCGATTTCAAATCAAATTATTAAAATAACTACATCCGTATATTTTTGTATTTCTTTTGTTTTCCGACTCAAAAACGTTACCCCAATAAAGACACTGTTTAGATCATTTCGCTCTTCCTATAACTTCAAATATTCACAATACCTTAAGGGATATCGAGTGAGAGACCCTCTTTACCCTCGGGAGTCGTGTAGGAACGTTACGCAGGGGGGTTAAATATACACTTAAAATGTTTCCATTTTTGTTTTATTTAGTGATAATAAAATAAATGTATTTTTTTAATACTTTGTTATTTACATTACCAACAAAACCAACAAAAACCAACAAAAAATCTAACTCGTGATCCATACTCTAGAATTATTGTCATTTTTATTGTTGTCATTTAACTACGTTTGTATTTATTTCATTGCAATCATTATAAATTTATAGCTACTGCATGTTCTTTTCATTGTTGCATTTGTTTCAAAGATTATGAATTGTTATGAATGAATTGTTAGTTATTATGTTGCTTGTTTTGAATTGTTACTGTCATGAATTTTTTATTGCATTAGTAGCATGATCTCGATTTTGCCATGTCACAGATATTGTATTTGCTTGATCATAGTGTAGTTGATATTGAGTTTGCTGGAATGTTTTACATGATATTGATATTTGCTCGATCATAGTGTAGTTGATATTGAGTTTGCTGGAATGCCTTGCATGATATTGATATTTGCTTATATTCTGATGAGCAGTTTCAGTTGTAATTTAAATCCTTTATGAAACCATGTGGTTGTCAAAATTAATACGATGTAAAATGGAGAAATCCGTGTGATAAATAAATAAATAAATAAATAAATTACGGATCACGGATACAAACCAGGTCCAATTTAATTAGTTTGTCAAGAGCACAACGCTCAGACTCACTTGAGTGCAACACGTCAAATTGAACACTACATCAAGGTCAAGTGCCTTAAGACTGTTCTATCATCTTTTCTCGATCTAAGTATAATCAATAATTGACAATTTTTTAATTTTAATCTAAGTATTGTATAGTTTCTTTCTTACAGCATATTATTAAGGCAGAAACTAGTAGAAATATGTATTTTTTCTTATTAATTCATAACACTTCTCATTTAGTATTCCAAGAAAATGTAAGTTGTTTAAGACTAGTTTTTTCGTTTTTTTTAGGTAAGCTAGTTAACCTAGCACTTTTATTTTTAAAGGGACCGACCCAGTGATAATAATACCATTTAGTTTTAATTCTGCAGGAATCAAGATAACCAGAGCGTCTGCAGGAATTTATATTTAAAAATTTAGTATAAAATATCAATATAAAAAAGAAATTTTTAACTGGATATTTTCAAATAATTTAAAGGATTAATCAATGCAGTTTGTTTTGACGCATATCAAAGCTGGCACTGCAAATAAGCAAACTTTGCTCAGTCACTATTGCTTTTGAATGTAACATGAGGGCTCCAAAATAACTAATTTATTAAACAACTTTAAATTGATATACTTATTATACCTAAATCTTATTGTAATGTCTAAATAGAACGGGTAATTATTCAAAATATTTTAAAATCAAATATAAAAGTAAAAAGAAATATCCGCTTTATTTTAGAGCAAATTCTTACTTTTTTCACATCAATGAAAAACAGATTTATGAATACAGAAAATGTTTAGGATTAATTACAAATAATCTAAATATTCTCTAAACGTTTTTTATTTGCACGAAAGGTTTTTCAGGTTTGCACGAAAGGTTACTTTCAATGTTACAACAATCGTTTATAAACATCATAAGAGTTATGTTTGCAATAGCATGGATTAATTCTTTAATAAGTAGCTTATTAATCTGATTTCTAAAATCGGTTCGGCACACACTGTCCTTAGGCCTGCATCAGTAGAATCAAGAAGTATGTAGCAATGTATGTAGACTAAGCAAGCGAGTCAAGAAATTAGAAACTTAAATCAATGTATTTTTTTCAAGTAATTGTCTTCATAACTCCATTATTGTTGTCGTGAAACTTGTTTTAGATTTTCAACAGAATGATAAAACATTGTATTTTACATAATTATTAATCAATTGTTTGTTTTGTTTTCTTATATTTAATTCATTAATATTGTTATTAGCGAATTTTCCCCCATAGGGAAGTAGCTGTTACCGTAGGCGGCATGGTGAGACTTAAGACCGGGACCATGTTATTTTTTTGTTTTGAGGTCCCTAGAGCCCAAAAACAACGTTCGTTCGTTTTGATATATATATATATATACCGGGTATCTCATAATAGTCTCTCCCCCTAACTTTTTCCTATTTTTTCAAATATCAATTCCACACCACCCCCAAGCATTTTTGGGTAGTTAATACTTCATTTTGAGGGGGTACCTAATTTTGGCCGCCATCTTGGATTCAAAATAATTTTTTCAATTGTAAAAGTGTTTTTCAATTGTTCAATTGTAATAACTTTTTCAATTACAATGCCGTAGTCCGTTTTTTTATATTTTAATTGGTTCTCAAGATATGGGTACTTTTTATTAATTTATTTTCAACCAGTTTAAACATTACAAATTGATAAAATAGGCCCATAACCACAAAATAATGCTAGATAGTGACGAATAACCAACATCAGTCATTGTTGAGCGATTTAAACTTAACTTTCACCAATGTAAATTTTTTGGCCGCCATCTTGGATCCGCCATTTTGAAATGAAGTAAGTTATTTCAAATATGAAGTTGGTATTATGACCCATCATTTCAAACTAGTTTTTTACGCCGAATCCAATGCCGCAACCAGTTTTTAGCAATGAAACTTAGTTTTTGAAAAATTCATATTTTTTGAGATATTTATTAGAAACATGTAATGGTACCAAAGTATATAAATGTTTGTGACCTGAATGCGCCAACGAAACGACGATGATTATAAATTCCTTACATTTTCCACGTGTAAAAAATATATTATAAGAAAAATATAAACCTTGAAGAAAGCCATGCTGACTGTATGAATAAAGATTGTAACTAAAAAGGGCAAAAAATAAACTCCCAATAGTGTATTTGACCAACATTTAAAACGGTTTTTCTACATCACTTTAAAATTATATCGGTCATCGATCCACCCTTAATAGAAAGTGAAGTGTTCCAGGAATTTAAGGAAAATCTACCACACAAATGCTGTCAAGTTGAAATTTCTACAAATGTTCCTCCTAATTAAAATGACAAAGGACCCTGGATATTCCAGGTCTGCTCCTTCCGCCATTTTAAAATACCCCCGTCGCAGCAAATCTACGTACTTAACGAAGTTATAAAGAATAATTTTTATATTTGAGCATATTTAATGTATGTAAGGGAAAATAATGTTTCGAACATTTTATGCAAATAATGCAAAAAGTATATTTCATTATAATTTAAGAGATTTGGATATAATGGAAATGATCATTGGAATCACATCGGTATCCATTGCAGTAATACACCTTTTGTTATAATTATTATCTAATATTTTTTATGAGAGTGGTCTTGTTATAGTATATAAATGTAACAATCAATGATCCCAAATCAGTCAAAAACAAATAAAATAATCACATGAAGAAATAAAATTCAAACATATGACTTATCTTCTTTCAGCAGACCTGCACTTTCAATTAATTCATAAGGGATTATTTTTTATATTTTTATATGTTTTATTTTTTTATATTACCATTTATATATGATAATGATTATAATTTTATGATAGCTCAATGATACTTTACCGTGAATTATCACTAATATTCATATTCTAATAATTTTTAATAATCAGACCATCACATGAACAAATTAAATTCAATCATATGGTTTGTATTATAATTGTTTAATCCCATTTTAGGGGAATATAATGAAAAATTTGGACATTTGTCCTAGAATTTGGGTAGTTTATATCCCTTCAGAGAGAAATAAAGGGATAATAAAGGGATAATAAATAATAGAAATAAAGGGGTAATAAAGGGATAATAAATAATGCAGTACATTATTATCATAATGTACTGCATTTACCAGACCCAATATCTCAATAACAGTTTGATGTAGAGTAATAATTCCCAATGCTATATTATTTATTTTTTGACCTGAACTAAATTCTGACCATACAATTTGCATAAAAGTTATTTATTTATTTCATTTTAACAATGCTAGAAAACAGCACAAGCCTATTACATTGTAGCACTAAAGATCTTTCATTGTTGTAGCAGTCATTGGAAAAAGTTCATCTTCACTGACCGTTGACACTTAACACACAGTTTTTTAAACGGCACTAAAGAATAAATAATAATATAATGTAACAAGAATTGACATGCGTTTCAAAAAACACTATTAACAAAATAGTGTTTCAATATTTCTATTAATTTTGTTAAATCGTTTGCAATAATTAAAAAAAAAAATGTTGGGAAAGATTAATAGAAATAACAAAATTAATAGAAATATGTTAAATCTTGAAAATAAATTTTGTTTAGTAAAAAAAACCGACTTGGAGACGACCGATCTTGCTGGAAAGTCATGAATATAGCTATGAATGACTTTCATGAAAAATTCTCTTCATAATTCAGTGTTAAACAGTTTTATTAATTCTGTCCATCTAGTGAACTTCTTCAGATAAATAAAATGTATAAAAGTGTATAAAATATAGGAAATATAAAAAATAATAACCAAGAAATATATATATATATATATATATATATATATATATAGGTACCGACATGAACGAACGGTGTTTTTGGGCTCTTGGGACCTCAAAACGAAAAAATAACATAGTCCTGGGCTTGTCTCACCATATCGCCTACGGTAATAGCTACTTCCCTTTAGGGGGAAATTCACTAAAAAACATTTCCGGTCTGTGTTTTCCCATACACTTTTCCAGTTAACACTAAAGCTACAAGAGTTGAAAAAGTGCAAATATATAGGATCAAATTTCCAATAAAACCAGTATAAACATGTACTAAAAATTTAACAACAGTTTATAGTATTATTTTTTAATATCCTACTTTTTTATATCAAGTACTTTGTCAAACTCTTCATAAGTACGAATTTGAGGTTAGAATAAAAGTCTCACTTGACGTTAACAAAATGTTCTTTCTTATAACAAGTAATTCGAATCTATCCCAAATTTGGAATAAGACTTCTTTAATAAACAATATGTTACTCATTGTTACTTTAACTTTGTTAATTTCAACAATGTTAATTTCAATCTATCAACATTTTCCAATTGCATAAACAATTAATCAACAACGTCCACTACGAGTAGGCATCGTATCAGTCTCACCGTATGATATACTCAAGTGATACACTGATAACCATGATGCATGTCTCCCTTGGGCACAGGCCCAACCTTCTAACTGGACACACCCTTCTATAACATCATTGTCTAGATTAGTAAAAATAAAGAATTGATGACAGGATAATTGTCGTTAAAGAAATAAGCTTACAGTTTGTTATTAAAGGATTTCACTATTTCCTTCAAATTTTTGTTTGAATTATATTTTTCTTGTTTTATGGTACAGCATGACTTATTTTGATGTGTTTGTTCTTTTTACTAGTATAACACAATTAAAAATGTTTAACTCAAAACTTATCTTTATTTTACACTCAATCAAAATTTAGCAATCATTTTAAATAAATGTTGGGGAAGATTAATCCTACACTTTCTATAAAAAGTTTAAATAAACTAATGCTTAGCATCGAGTGTATCAGAACTTTTTGGGGCCTATTTCTGTAATTATTTATATTAATATTGAGTAAATGCTGAGTACAATATTAGCATTTATATATAAACGTAGATTTTATTCTTTTTACCCATAGAAATCCTACAAGTCTAGATAAAATAAATTTAATATGATTATTTGTGGTTTTTAATTTTTTACTATATCAGGATTCAATCTAATTCCTTCATTTTAACTATAGGGCATTTTTCTTAAGTTTCCATCTTTTACTTATTTCAGTCATTAACTAACGTTAGTTTAAATCCTTATTTGAATTTGATAGCCTGTACATAAAATAAATCAAAGTAGTAGTTGAAAAATAATTAATAACCCGATTTCTCAGCTACATAAATTGAACGCTTCCTTAAAAGCCAGCTTTAAATACGAAAATTAATGGTTACACGAATTAGTGGTGATTAATTAAAGGTCCTATTAGTTACTGTTGGATCTATTTAAGGTTTTGTACCCTGTCTCTTTTCTTTACAATTCGATAAATTTCGATACTTTACTAATAATTTTAAAAACATACTTTGGATCTCGAAATTCAACACCGACTCAAACATATTACACTTCAACTTCAAAAACATTACACCACAGAGAAGGTGGTGTGATTACACTAAAAATTCCTAACAGTGCGTTCAGTGATATGAGCTGCATGTTTTATTTTCCCTTGCTCCATACTGTCACAAAAACCCGCGTTTATCAATACATTTCCCATTACATCCAGCCTGATACTTTGCATTTGATTATGTTATCAAAAGGTTTAAAAAAACATAGGGAATTCAGTAAATACAACAGAAAAGAAGATATCTTTGAAGGTGAAGTATTGTTTTAATAGAAAGTTATTAAAGTAATGTAATTATCATGAAGATAAAAATGACATGATTGGAAGATATGAATGTTGGCCGTTAGTGAAGCGTCACTTGCAGACATTTTTATTTCAGGTCCAGGTACATTTGTTAATATTTTTTCTGAACATCAGTAGATTTTTTGATCAATTTAGTAGTCCCTGTGACACCTATTTCGAATTCATAATGCAAACAAATTCAGCTTGTGAACCCATCAGCATCTTAGCAACTAAATTGCTTTTGACTATAACTTAAACGGCTTTTTAACAATTGGTTACATTTTTAAATCGAATCTTATCCTCCCTAAGAACGAAATATAGGCTATTTTCCCTAAAATGTTAGGAAAATAACGCATCTAAGCGTCAGTTTATGGACTGAAAACTAACTTAAAAGAGCGAGAAAGTTGTCTACTTTCCACCAGCCAATTACATTACAACTTTACGGGCTGTAGCGATTGCTTTTCGCTTCGGTTTTTTAATGAGCCTAAACTTTTGTTAGCCTCAAATACGTACGTTGCAGCAGCAACGCATCTTAGTGAATTATACGTTCTTAATTTTTATATGCTCTAAATCCATCTTGCAACTATGACATTTTCGTATTTTTTGTTTTCCTGTTTCCCGTCTACAAAAGAACGACAGTTTCCTGATACATTTAAAACAGTTTTTTATTGACAGATGACATCAGAATCAACTCAGTCTTAGATAACTGATTTTTCCATAAAACATAAAAAACGCCAGATATTTGACAAGTTGCTGTTTTATTACGCATTCAGGTCAAGAATGTTATAATTTGTTATAGTTTAAATGGAGAGATGTGACATTGTTGATGGCCAGTGTCAGCTGTCAAATCAACTCGCCTTTCATGTTTGTTGTTAGTTGACGTTGATTTTGTATGGAAAGGAAGAAAAAATAAAGGTTGATTTTTAATTTATAGGTTTCACAGTTTACATAATTTTAAACTTATTTAGTTTGTTATTGATCTTGATTATTGTCTAGTTTATGAAGAAAATATACGTTCTAATATGTTATTTTTGTTAAGACTTTTTTTATTTTATATCCAATAATTTATTAAAGGTTAAAGATTTCCGAGGTTTGACAGTTCGGTAATATCGAGCACTTGTTTAATAGCAGGGGTCACATTTTAAGTCAATTACCTGAGTTTTTGTTATAAGTCTCTAACCTTCAGTCCAAGGAGCAGGTTATTTAGAAGGATTGGAGACGCTGTAATTATTAAAAATTGTGTTATAGATCGATTCCAGTCCCAAATATTTTTGAAAAATATTCGAATGTTATGCAATATTTTTTAGTATACACAACTATCAAACTAAAAAAAAATTCGCTTTAAATAAATTAACCAGTCTCTAATTTTATCATAGAGTCAAGATTTTACGGAAATACGTAAAGTATTCTTTGAAAGAATAATATAGATCGAAGAGAGTTTGATATATCAGTCGATTAGGCCCTAATGTTGTATGCAAAGACCACTGTGGGCGAATATATTAGTCATCTACAGAATTACCTGAGCTGATCAATTATTAAAAATATATTTTTATTTCAGTAAATAGTTTTATAGTCAAAGGGCATAGCCGGGTAAGATAGTCGAAATTGCCCCAGTGGAATTTAGATTTGAAAAAATGTAGGGATGTTTGGCAACCCTAAGGACAACCATCCTCCACGTTTCAGCTCAAAATAAGCAAAAATAACCTCAAAAATAAATAAAACATAAAAATAATTATTATAACTGTAACTCCCTTATTTGTTAACGAAAAATCGTAAACTTTATTTCAAAGAAAGGGATTTTTATGCTCTACAATATGATGTGAGAAGAAAAGTCAAAAGTTCCACTTTTGAGAAGCAATTTAGATGTTTGAAAAATCATAAAAAGATCGAAAAATATAGATCCCCAGAAAAAATAAATATGATGCGGAAACTCATTTTCTACACCATGAATTGTTTTAGATTTTTAAAATTCGTGAAACATGTTTGAATAAAATAAATCAATTTTAAGCTAATTTTTTACTTTTTTTGCTTATTTTTCTCACAACTATATTTTCTTATGCAGTGTTTTATTTATTTTGTTGCCTAAATTCACTTAAAAAGCTTATGAACTATGAGTTCAGAAGGTTATGTCTGTGATATAATGTAGGATGTCAAATTAATTAACGATGTCTTGACTCTAGTCTTACGGTCACCCTGAAATATCACTTTCAAACCTCAACGAGAAACAATAAGGTTTCCTGAAACAATAAGGTTTCCTTTGGTCTTGCCAAACATCCCTAAATGTTTTGACATAAGAATTCCACTGGGGCAATTTTGACTATCTTATCCGGCTATGCCCAATTTCTAAACTTTTTAGTTGATATAAAATCAATTGGATGTCGACTAACAAAGTGTATGTGATAACATTTCATGAAAGAATGTAGCCAGCCAATTGTTGTTTAAACAAGGAAACCATAAAAATTCAATTTAAAAAGTAGTACAATTTTGAGATCGTAATAAGGCAGTATTATAAAGTCGTTGTATTAAAAGACGGTAAAGGTTCAGTCAATTCAATCAGTGGCTAAATTAATTCAGTAAAACGAAATGATCGATTTGTTTATAGCAGTAGATGTAAATCAAATCTCTTTGGATATTTTTGAATATCCTGTAGGTGAACTGATTATTGTATCAAAAGAAATACATACGAAAAACTTATCAATAGATTGATCAATTTTGTTAGATTGCTAAAATATAACCTAAAATAAACTGTTATAAACGGTAAAGAATTTCAAGGGAGTGTTTAGGATATATAAAAAAAAATATCGAAAGAAACACTATCAGCAAAGATTTCCTTGAGCTCTCAAATTCCAATAAAAAAGTAACTGTTTGTGTAAATAATAGTAGTTTTCATTACTAGGAGCGAAAGTGGCACTTTTTGGTACGAGATCGTGATTTACAGGCGAGGCGCAGCCGAGCTTGGAAATGCTATCGAGTACCAAGGAGACACTTTTGCTCCGTGTGATGAACAACTATTTTCGTCATTATGTATAAATAACCAATTAATCGTTAAAAAATTAGACTACATAATTTTGAGGTTATCCAAAATAGTCATCGTCATTTACACATCTATTAGTTGTTTATAAACACAAGTTACTGTAAGAAATCGTTCAACCTTTCAAACGTAACATAAACAAATTTTGACATTAGAGTACGGCAAAATTTACCATATGTTTTTTCAGTACTCCTATTCGAAGTGATCCAAAAACGATCATTTTGCGTACGTTTTAGAGAACTAAAAACGGCTGTTTTCGGGACAGAATGATGAAAATAAACTATACTCAAGTTAGTAACACCCCTAGGAAAATAATTAAGAAAAGCGCTCGAAGAGGATTATCGTGCCACGTGCCACAAATGACTGCTTCCAAAAGTACAACTTCAAAGTAAGAATATTCGAACTCAACTTAGAAAAGGTGATCGAAAAGTCAATTGTGAACTTGGCTTTGATGTAGTATTTAATTTGACGCGTGTACTGAACCGGGTGCCTGAACGTTGTGCTCTTGGCAAACTAATTGCTATGGGCTTGGTATTGCACAGTATTGCACTGTTTTCCTATTATTTCCTGATTCACTATTCATTGGAGAAAACAAATAGCTAATGATAAATACGATTGCCTATTATGAATCAATGAAAAATCCACAGTTAAGGTACAATGTGTTTCTTGTATTGAATCCAACTACTGTTCAAAAAGTTAATTACCATGAATTAATTGATTTTTTAAAATTAGAAATTTTACTAGAATTTATTATTTAAGTTACCTTAGTATCTCCTACTACATCTACCTTCTACTACTTAATACTTTGCTAAAAGCATTGACTTTTTATAGTCAAAGCCAAAAGTATTCCATATTGACTAAACATGTTTTAATGACCGTTTTTTAACCTAAAGGTAAATTAATTTGCGAATACAGTAACTAAATATTTAATTGCATTTGAAGGCTATTTATATAATATTTTTTAAATATTTTCAAACAGTTCCTAGAGCACTATTTTTTTCATAACATTATTTTCACAAGACTTCACCTGAACCATTAGTCGTTGGCATAAAGCTTATGATCCATGTAATAGTTTCTTTAAAATACTATTATTTAAAAAAATAAGCAATTTCTTCAGCTTATGCATGATGCGATGTATATTTTTTGTACATGATATTAGCATCGTAGATGTAATCCGTAAAAAGCTTCCTGAGAACTCAAGGGAAGCGTTGGAATGTTTTTCACCCCCAAAAGGCCAGTATAACGATGCGTCACGACCCCTCAGGGGTAGGAGATATCCTCGCTTGTTATCCCTAAAGGTTTAGTGAAATTTAAAGTTATAGTTGAGGTGAAAGAAATCAACAGCGACTAGAAATATAGTAAAGCAAACTAGTAAGGAGCGTTTTATTATGAACATATTCAAGTTAAGATTTTAATGATGCAAGAAAGATTATATTATTTTCAGATAGGTACATTTAGCTGCTAAACTTATTCACAAAGAAAAAGAGGATGACTTCGTAAGATTGCTTTAGCTTTAGATGATTCAAAGCTACTACAAAAAGTAACTTATTCACTTCATGGATTCAGTTTTTTTAAGTCACCAGAAGTAAAAGTCAGAAAATGAGATTTAAATTTTCAAATGCAGGAGAATTTATAATATTTAATTGCTTACATTTTTAGCCGTGAAATGTTCCTGTAATAGTTACAGCGCACAATCTTTTAAGCTGCATTAAATGGCTGTAGTTTTTTATTACAATTAATTTATTGATAAACAAAACGAATACATTTTAACTGTACAGCCTTGTCAAAATCGTTATTTTTATACGATTTGTTGTTTCGTCCATTTTTATGGGTTTGTTGTACTCGTTTTAACCGTCAATTCATCCTTGTTGGGAAAAAGTAAGTATAAAAACTACTTAGCACCCACCAATCCTCCTCTAGTTGCATACGTATTTGTAACTTAACATTCCTGTCCACATATCCTTCAAAATTACCATACGACCTTCGTCAAGTTTTTTTGTCCCGTGGCAAATTCACTTATGCAACATTAGTTGTACAATAAATCAGTTAGACACTAAGTGGCCATGTGCATTCCATAGCATTTATTACTTAAGTGAGAATGTCCATACGTATAAAAATTACTCCCTCTGTTTTCCCTTAATTATCTTTCATTCTAGAATTTCGTTAGTGTTCCTACCTTGCCCCGACACCATCCGATGATGTGTTGCACATATCTGGTGAAAATCGACGCTTTAAATCAGCAATTAGGAGATGATAATCTGTTCTTAGGACCCTGTGCGTGTGGTAGAAGCCACCCTTCATGTGGGGATGTGTCTTAGGGTTCAGTTATAGCTTCTTATGAGTTATATATAGACCGGGCCTGTCTTCAACACCCCAACGCTTGCATATTCAATGATATTTATGAGGGAGGGGAATGATTATAAAAGCCATGCATGGTTTTCTTTTCATTCGTTACAAATAACTTTAGTGTTGTCCTATCAAAATTATTTGTTTCAAAATTATTACTAATGTTTTATATTGTTTTAGCTCAAGAGGTTTCATCGTAACAAATGACACTTCACAAACTATGTAAAATTTAGTTTATTATGATTTGAGTCTAGTCATTTAATTTAGGATAATATAGAGATCAGCTAGGAAAAATACAAATTTCCATCTACCATTTTAAAATCATTAGTAACGAAATTCGCATACACAACATTTACTCAGATGATTAGAGCTGGAATGGAAGTGTGGGTGTGGACTTTAAATGTAGTGTGAATAAACGAGTAACTTGCGTCAACCCCGCTTTACCCAAATTAAATTTAATACATAGCAATGAGTTTATATATTATTACATTAATAGAGGTATTTAACTTTCATCTATCTTATGACTGTTATGTAGATCAATGATATCTGAGACACAGTACGTTGTCCCAATGTTAACCTTATGGGAAATAAGTCAAATTCTATATCTCGCTTATTTCTCAACATATCTTGATAAAACTTGGTAAATGGCCTCTTCTAGTTCAGATATATTAAATATTGAATTAAAACCACCCAATTTTAATATATCTAAAGCAGCAAACCTGCATATTCATTTCCGATGTTATTCTTAAGGGGCTTACAAAACCATGTCAAATCTCGCTTTGTTGGATTGAAATATGTTATTTTACATTTGAAATTCGCCGAGTATGCAGGTCTGCTGCAACGGGGGTATTCTTAATTTTCTTCTTTTGTTTGTATTTTTGTTTTAAAGAACGCATCTGTATCAAAGAAAATAGTTCGCTATACAGAGAATTTCAAAATGAAAGCAGATTTCATATTTTTTGAACAGAAAAACTTCATTAATAAATTAATATTAAAATAAAAATAAACGAAAGAACATTTAAAGTTTACTTAACTAACTGAAGTTCATACATTCGACATGCTCGCCAAGTGTAGCACGGCATACATCAAAACGGTAGTCTGTTTCTCGCCATGCATTGGTCAGTGTCTGAAGTAATGGATTCTACAGCTCGTTATAAATCATAAGAGGCGACTAGCTGATACGACAATGAAACTTTATACTCTTTGCTCCAATCAGTGCCATATATATCATACTTGGACGTTTAATATGCTTTCAAGTAATACACATATAAAATCTGCTCTTTCATTTTGAAGCGGTAAGTAGTCAAAGAAGGTCTTATTGATAAAAGGAGAGGAAGTCATGTAAAGGTTTCAACCAAAAATATTAACCTACCATAATCTTAATAGAGTAAGATAATTTTTCGATACTGCATGGAATTCATTCATCCATATTCCAAGCGCAGTCTATATTATTGTTTCATATTTTTTTGTTCCCAGCGAAAAACCACATTCATTTCCAATCGTAAATTTTAAACTTACGTGCATTGTTCTGTTTCAGTTCGGTATTTATTTAAATAGAACTGAAAAATATACAAAAAACCTATTACACTTATTTAATTATTTTTGTCATTAATTCTATAATATATTCATTTTGTTAGAAAATAAGTTCATAAGTTTCATTCATAAGTTAAGAAAATGTTTGTTGGGATATCTTAATATCAAACAACACCATAAATTACATACATTCAAGACGATTTGGATTTTAACATATGTTTTAAGTCTATATATAAATAATCACATAAAATATTCGAGTGTATCAAACGTTATCGGTACCACAATATATAGATCATTAGATTTTTACACAAACTGCATTCAGCAATTCGACAAAAAACTTTTAATCGTTACTTTTTGCCATATTCTATTTAGATCCAACTATGATACAATTGAAGGAAAATGAAAATAAAAAAATAATCCTGGGTTATTTTACATTTATACTTAGGTGACTTTTTCGTAATTAGAAATGAGCGCAAGCAAAACAATGTTTTGCCAAAACTATACTATGATAATAATTAGAAATGAGCGCAAACCAAATAATTTTTTGCCAAAACTATACTATGACAATACTAAAATTAAGCTTAACACTCACATACCGTGCATGTGTTGTTATGTATGTTTATTTCTGTAGTCTTTGTAGTAAAGGCATTATACAAAAACAGTTAATAATGTATGCGATATACATTATAATCTCAATATTACGAATTTATAATGTTGGTCACTAACAGACTTAGAACTAAAAATATTTAGTAACATGAAACCTAGTCTGCCATCATATCACCGTTACATGCCAGTATTGTTGTATTTTTGTTACAGTATATAGTATTATTGTATTGGAAATTATTCTAAAATAAAACTTTGCTTAAACAAATAGGTCGGTCAAATTAAGTTTCTTTGCCGTTGGTGTTGTTTTTTAATTACACTGATACAAATCAATGGCATTGCACTTGATAATATAAACTCAACAGGGAGGCTGAGACACATTCGAGGCCTTGATTGAAACTACAGACTGTCCTCGCCGTCCATACTGCTATTTGATCTATCTTAAATTTTATCAGAACTCAAAATTGTGTGGAATCCTTTTTCTGTATCTAGTTTTTTTTTATAAAGTAAACCATAAAATTACTCCGTAATTAATATTATCTCTATTAAGATAACTGCAGCAGATCACAAGCCTCCACCTTGCTGGAGCGGTGTCTAATTATATGCTTCGGTGAGGTAAGTGATAATCCCCTTATTAAAGAGTCTAATAATATACATGTTACTTCACAAGTACTTCATGCGTTGATTACTTTAGTTTCCGTTACGGTTGCATGACTGTCCTATCTTCCCTTGCACATGATGGGAATGTGGTATCTAAGTTATTATATTCTAAAATTAAGAGTAAAGAGCTTTTAAACGAATCATACCCTTTATCTTCATTAGCCCTCATTTAGCTGAGTTTTTAGTTTCCAAGTCCTGCTAAATACCATTAGTACTACCAAAGTTTACGAGTTTATTTTGTATGTGTTTAAAAAAAAGCAATTTGCATTATCTCAAAATGAAATAGTAATAGTTTTCAGACTACCATTCTAATTTTCATTAAAAAAAGTTTTAAATTACATAAAACAATATGATATTTAGTTGTATCATTTTTTTATAAGATTACTTGACTCGTGTTTGAGACAATTGCTCTAACCTAATTCGGTTAACAAATTTTACTTGTTTTTATGTAAAATAAAATCTATCAAAATTTTATACGTTTATATATGAATTCTGGTCTTTTTAATTATATAAAGTAATTTAGTAAACAGTTAATAATTTATATTTCATTTAGTACCTTATACACCGAGCCAAGCTCGGTAATTCATTTCTTTCCCCAGTTTTACTCGAATTTTGTAAAATAGCATACTGTCAAAATACTGATCCAGACCAGAACAATAAAACAATGAAACAACAATGATGAATGGTGAAACAACAACTGCTTCAAAATTCTTTAGTTAGTTTCACGCCACGTTTTGAAAGCAGGCTGTTCACTCGTCTGCAGGCCACAAAACAGCAGTAACAATAGTAATGGCGGCGACTGCCATCAAGCCGCAGTGCCCGACATAAACGGCTACGTGTGGCGAGTGTATGGGCGATAGAACGCGGCGTGACGCGCGTGATGACGTCACAAACAATGTAGACGGTGATTAGCCTACTATTAGCATAAAATTTGATTTCAATAAAAAAAAATCCCAACACATAATTTTCTGTGGAAAAGTTGACATCCATTCAAACTACTGTTTGACGAACATTCTTTAATTGTTCAATGACAAATTTATTATTTAAAACGAACATGTTCATCACGTTTGCAAAGTATGGACGCTGCTCAAGCCTCAAAATGTTATATAATGGTTTTAAATGCAAAAAATAAACATATAAGCCATTTGTTATTATTTTCAACATTTAAACATATTCTAAATACATTTTAAAGTGGTCCTTATTTTTGGGTAGCTATATTTAAGAGAAGTACTTTTGAGGCCAACGTTTTCAGCGACTGCAGTTTTATTAGCGATCTACATTCAAAGATTGATAATATCGAACTTTTGGCATCATGCCGATCGTAAAATGTTTAGAACTTACCTGTTGAGGATTTCATATAGAATCGAATCATGTTTCAGTAGGTTTGTCTTTGACTTTATAACTAAAAGGGAGACTGCTCATGCTTATGGATGTTTTGAAGCCAGAAATTTTGCAGTCGCGAAATTAGTCCGGCATTCGTTACTCGAGATTGCGCCAGGAGTATGATTTCAAGCTAAAGATTTTTATTTCTGAAACGGTACATTTTTGCTTCTTCTGGGCTAAAAGTATACAATATGATTATAAAAGGGGTTTTTATTCTAAAACGCCAAAACTAGTTTTTTTTTCAAATCACAATTACAACACAAGGAACAATGGTACACATGATGAACAAAATAGGCTAACCTTGTTTCAGCAAATACCATCTGACAGCGGAATTAAATTATTCCAAGTATTACCAAATAAACTACAATCAATCCAACAATTTTCAAAATTAAAAAAAATCAAATCATATCTGGTGGACTTAAGCTTATACTATCTCTTCAAAAGGTCACATTATTCGCTGCTGATAACCTATACCCAAACTTCCTTGCTTTCCTTGAGAAACAAGTTGACCTGTCTCTTTTAGTCCAGGAATCTAACTTCATTTTAGTTGTTTTCTGAATCACGCTGATTCTAACTAACGCTCAAAAAAAGGTATAGAAGGAAATGCATGGAGCACACTTTTTGACTGCAGCTTTGTTTGGGCTAGTTAGGAGGTGAACATATCAAAAGTAGTATTCAGCATATATTAACTATAAGACGTATAACTCAGTATATATATTCTTTACAACTTACTAGTATATGACTAACCCGCTATTGCAGGCAAGTCTAGTGTCTCGGTGCAAACAAGAATGAATGCGTTTGTCCAGCGCGAGCCCACTAAATATCACTCAGCTGGCGACACGGGCTCCCTGGGAGCTGTAAGCCTCCCCTGCCTCAGCGCCCCTCAACAATATAAACGCCTATACTTATGTTTTTAATCTTAAGCCTCAACTTTATTTTTCATTTATATAATTATCGATTAGGCCTAAAACATAAATAAAATACTCGTTTTGTTTGTTTGTGTAAAATAAAATTAGTAAAGAGTAAAAATATTTCAGTTCGATTCATATACTTTTACAGTTTCAAGAGAAACATAATAAATATATTGTAGAGCCAAATACATTCCATTAACATTAGGAAACAATAGTTGTGTGTATTTTTTACTTTAATTTAAATTCATACCACAGTGATAATCGTTAAAATGCATCTCTCACAATAAATATGAAGAGTGTAAAGTGAACTTACAATTCATTAAAGAGTTAAATATAACAACGGCTCATAATTTATAACAACGGTGCCGTGATGCTCATAATTTATTTAGCGCCAGCAATGTCAAATACGTTGACAGCATATAATTTCATTCCATCAATAATGTTAACTTTTCGCGTAACGTTCGTCTTTATATTGTAGAAATTCCCCCATCGTAGCAAAACAGCGTACTCAGCGAATTCCTAAAAGGTTTTTTTGTGAGTATATCTAACTTATAAAAGAAAATTTAATATTTTCAATAAAATATATAAATAACACATTAACAAAAGCATATTTTACCATGAGTTTTCAACATAAGTGAAATGTAGATGGATATAATATTGGTTTTCATAAAATCTGTGTAAATTTGTGATTATTAATAATTCTTTGTCTTGATTATTGGTCTACAAATATTAAATTAATGAACCCAACACAATATATTAAAAAAAAACAGCCAAATGGAGAAATTAAATTCAATCGATTATTTTTTTGCAATACATTAAAAATTCCTTTCAGGAAAGTCTTTATTGGTTTAGAGTAATTTCAATGACAAATTTTAGTATTCCTCCCACATTTTTTTGTTCTCCCTCTCTCTTGATAGTAATTTAATGACAGTATAAAACAATACACTGCATTTAGCGCACCCAATATCTCAGTAGCCGATTGACTTGGAGAAATTACTCCAAAGTAAAGGTTACTATTTTTTAAGCTGAATCCAAAAATCTAACCATTAAATCCACATAATACCCCCGTTGCAGCAGACCTGCATACTCAGCGAATTTCAAATGCAAAACAACATATTTCAATCCAACGTAGCGAGATTTGACATGTTTTCGTAAGCTCCATAAGAATAACATGGGGAATGAGTATGCAGGTGTGCTGCTACTGGTATATTAAAACTGGGTGGTTTTAATTCAATATTTAGTAGATCTGAACTAGAAGAAGCTATTTACCAAGTTTTATTGA
This sequence comes from Flexamia atlantica, assembly GCA_035578135.1. NCBI lineage: Eukaryota > Metazoa > Arthropoda > Insecta > Hemiptera > Cicadellidae > Flexamia > Flexamia atlantica. The sequence goes on from JAQJVK010000002.1 coordinate 24,598,315, forward strand.
GGTATGTTGAGAAATAAGCGAGATATAGAATTTTACTTATTTCCCATAAGGTTAACATCGAGACAACGTACTGTGTTTACCACTTTCAATATCTCGGTAACCAATGGGCATAGAGCAGTGTTTCAAAATACTAAATTGTTTGTTTTTTTTTTAGGTGAATTCAATGGTGCCCACAAATATTCGATAAATTTTATTTTTCTATGTAAAAAACTCAAAAAACCCATTTTTGGGGGGGTTTATTCCCCTTTACCCCCCCTTCCGGTGGTCCGATCGGGCTGGTTCACGAACTCGTCCAATTGATTACCACCTTACATGTCCGTACCAAATTTCATAAAGATCGGACCATTTTTGCGGCCGCTATCGTGCTAACAGACATATATATATATATATATATATATATATATATATTATATATAAATTCAAACGAATAGTGTTTTTTGCTTCTGGGGGCCCCAAAACGAAAAGTTATAGTGGTCCCGAGCTTAGGTCTTACCATGAGACCTACGGTAATAGCTTCTTCCCTATAGGGGAAATTCGCTAAAATCAAAATAACTCTGTAAAATGTTGAAAATAAGATTTGTTTGCTGAAAAATCTTCTCACAGTAGAGGAAATTAATTTCATACGTTGTTGACTTTAGTAATAAAAGTAGTTTTATATGTTTATTTCAGATCTGATCAATATCGAACCTAAAAAAAAGAAACAATTCAGTGGTCTTGAGTTTTACATAGCCGCCTAAGCCAATATAAAAACTAACTATACTGTTTGATTAACTCGTGGGAAATATTCAACAAACGATAACGAGTGATGCTCACTTAATTATCAGAGCGGGAAGACAAAGCTTTGCTTGGTAATACTTTTTTCTTCTGTGCACTGTGCAATGTTTATTCAATGTGGTGTGGTAAAGAAATGAGACTGAATACTTCTAACAGCTTATTCTCTACCGTTCCGTATAGTCTTCTCAGTATTTACTGTATTCTTATTACGTCATGTTATGTTAATCCCTACAACATACGTTACTGATTCCTGTTCTTTTTTCTGTTTCCTGACACGAAAAAAATTCGATGTTAATGTTAGGTTTTTTGTCCATTCTGAAATCGCCATGATTTTAATTGTATTAAGCTTTATTAACTTAGCATAGGGTGATTAGCGTGTAACTGAGAAATTTGTCCTAAATTAACAATTTTAACCACAATATAAATGTCCATTCTTAAAAAAAAACTATAAATGTATTATAATGGTACAATAGAAGAAATGCTCGCGAAGGCCTACTTTTATGTTCTGTTTATACGTTGTTCTCTTGAAAGCTGTAGAAAGTCACCAGGAGCAATACCAGGAGAGTCTTCATGTCTGCTGGAAGGTGGAGATGAGTGTGTGAGGAACATTGAACTGGGCGTGTTTTATATATCAGTAATCACGCCAGTCGCATAACCCAGTGGTCTGTTGGTCAGTGTGGCACATTCTCTTCCTAATTCCTCACATCTGCAATCCACCGTTGCGGCTCGTGGATAGAACCTAGTACAGTAACCTAGTAACGCTTCAAGTATACTTTGTTGATATTTAACCTGATTAAAATAAACTACCCACTATCAGATAGATTTGAACCAATTCAATGCTAATATATTTTTAACAGTTTTTTTTTGTTTTGAGTCATCGTAAAATACGAGTGATGGAAGTAGTATCATTTTGCGTTTAATCCCGGCAATTAATAAACTGTAACCATTCATATTTATCCATCAGTAACAAGTTTCGATATCATTAATTCGTTTTCCATACAGATTATGTTTTGTCAATTGAACTTCAGTATGTTTCATTATGTACAATTATACGGCAAAGTACATATTTTCTTGCCAAAAACTATGTTTAGATTATTTTCATGTTAATTTGTAAAATATATTTATGATGGAATTTTGTTTAGAAATACGTAAACAAATATTAAAAATTTAAAGATAACGCATGACTTTTAGCGAATTTCTCCTATAGGGAAGATACTATTAACGATCTTCTGTATCATAATAGTGTCTTCTGCATCATGTTTATCATCTATATATATATAAGCCAAAACCCATTGACTGACTGATCACAGTTTCTCAAAAACTAAAAGGCTTAGAGCGATGAAACTTGGCACAAATATTCTTTACAGGCTCTAGATGCGTACTAAGAAAGGATTTTGTAATATTTTCTCTCAAAAGATTTGAATATGGTATATTATGAAATTCATAATGGCGGACATTTCTAACTTTCATGGCTTATTTTCTCATAAACTACAAGTCTATGGGCCATGAAAACATATAAAGTATTAATTGAAAAACTAAAAGCAACTCAAAATCATTCAATCCGTGTAATGCTGCATTGTAGCAAAAGAGAGGGCACTTTTCAGTTATTTTATATTAAAAAAAAATACCAATTCATTATCTTTATGTATATAAAGTAATAAGGCTATTTTAAACATGAAGTGGTAATACTGGGACCACTGACCTTGTATACAAAACTCGAGGAAGTGAACAAAGAATTTTAAGGTTGCCTAAAGTAAACAAATCTTTTTATAGACAGATTAAAATACATAGGGCCCAAGTGTTTCAACCAACGGCCACATGACATCAAAGTCTCCCAAAATGTAGACGCTTTTAGCAAAAAACTGAAAAATTGGATATGGTTCAAAGAGGACATTTCTATCTTAAATTATGTTTTATCTTGAAGATTTTAACTTACAACTGAATCTTTTGGCGTGTACAAGCAAAGAAAAACATAGTGTATATAGTATGTGTAAATGTATATAGTTTGTGAATATAAATATATATGTAAATTTATATGCACTGTATTCAATTACAAACACAAACGTTTTTTTTTTATATTTTAGACACCACTAGGAGAGGCATTTAGTTAATTTTAAATTTTTGTTCAAGACTCGACCAGCAGTCTAATAGACTCAAGTTTATTAGTTGGTTTTATTTTTTAAGTATTGCGTTGAGTATTGCGTACTGGAAATTGTGACAACGTAAATTCCGAAATTGTATTCTGTTTTTTGTAAAATAACATTAACTGTGGAATGAAAATCATTATCTCATTGTCTCAAATTGTAATAAATTGGATAAATTTGAAAACCAGCATAGCAGTGGACCAGTTTGGACTACTGAAAGTGGGGCTAAGGGTGTATTTCGAATAGAAAAATAAAAAAATCCAATTTAGGTCAACAACATTGAGTTTAACTTATAAAACATAGAGTTTAGTAATTTGAATCATTGCTCTATGTCTAATGACTACTGAGATATTGAAAGTGGTAAACACAGTATACGTTTTCCCAATGTTAACCTTATGGGAAATAAGTAAAATCTAGTTTAAAATGATAATTATATTAATTATAATTTGTTTTATCTGTTCGATATTAGTTTAGATAAAAGTTAAGTCATGGAACCTCTACAGAGGCTTTGCCTAAAGAGGCCCTATTTATTTTCCTGTTATGTTTAATTTTCTTTAATTAACACTCTCACTGTTTCATTAGGTTTTAAATTTTTGTTTTAGGTAGAAAAAGTCAGCCTGACAAGTTAAAGGACATTACTTTTATTATTTTGTTTTGTGTGCAGTGTTGGGCAACGAAAAGAGGACTGGAACTCGAACTGGGATGAACTGGAAATTGAATGTATGATGTGCATTGATTGTGATAAATTGTGAAATTGAGAAAATAAATACTGTAATATTCTATTCTATATTTAAAAAAATATGGAAAAAAGTAAGGGGGACATTTAAAACTCAACCTGAAGATTTACCACTTCGCTCTTATATTAATTACATATATTACATATCACATAAAAATTTACTATAATGACGATCTACCAGCATTGTGTCAAACACAGAGGCAACAAAACAACGAGGCTCTGTAAAACTGAAACCCTGTAGTCCAGTGTCGCAGATGTTGGTTGCCCTTTAGAATAGACAAGAAACACTTTGGGCCTGTTTAGCTAAAATGCTACATGAACGAGCTCAGATTACAAACCATAGCCAGTTTTGAACTAATGGATACGTCAATATTCACTCCAGTCTTTCTTCAAATGAAAATTAACTACGGCTTATATAAGTTAATAATTTTTAATTGAATATTATCACTAAGCATTAAGATTAGAAGGTTTTGCCAATGGAAATATATATTTTCCAGATGTTAAACGTGTATTTTCTTAACATCTTTGTCTTATTAATTATACTTTCAATTTGATGTAAAATTTAATTTTCAAACCGTTCTTAATCTGTTTACTTATTGACATCGTCACTTTGACGTAGCTTATTGATAATTTATCGACTTCATTATATATAAGATAAGCATGGTTATGATACAAGGGGTCGTGAAGGTATATCAGTTGATATACAGCCTATATAAGGAGCTATCAACAATAACGAGCAGAACAATAACGCTCCAGAGAAGGGTGGCGCCGGCGCCGCCCGTGGGTTCGGGGGTAGATTATCATCCGATGGCTGCTGAAACATCGCATGTCAATATCAATCGTAAATGAAGCTTATAGATGGGAATCACTCTTTATGAAAAATAAGCATTATGTACGAATCATTCATTGAGTTCCTATTTGCACTGTGCTGAAAAAGGATAGTAAATTTTCACCTACACTCCTGGCTTAGTGTTGTAAGATTAATTTAAATTATTATCAATATAATAACTATTTATATTAGTATACAAACTAGGAACCACTTAAAACCAACGAAAATTAAGAAAAATTATTGGTAGTACTTGTATTTAATCCCCTCTTTATTGTATTCAGATCCTACTATAGTTTTATTTTTTAAGTAAAATAAGAAGAAAACCTTTTTCTTTTCTAATAAGTTTCCTTATTAGTTTAGACAATATTCCGAGCGTTATTTGGTGGACTACGTAGTTGAGTGAAACATAAGAATAAAATACATTCCTCTTTAAAATATCTCATTTTGCATTCCTTGTTAGATTATTTATATTGAAATTACACAGTACTTGAAATGGATCATCAATATTTTTTGGTACGATTAAAAGAGACATTTTGCAATATTTAATTAAAATAATACATTTTAAAAACAATGATCGAGACAACATTTATTTAAAAAATGTGTACATTGTAGGATACATAATTATGGATAATGTACTATCCATCATAGGTTTAATTAAAATACAGGCTAGTTACCGTACTTTTAAGCTGTTCATTTCCAACAATGCTGCAGGTTGCAGTACATACGGGTGTTCTGGTTGACAACATAGTTAAAATAGCACAAAACATACTCAAACACGTAAATGCGATAAAAACATATGAAAATAGGAAGCAGGACGGATGAACGGGTAAAATATAATGCGTTTCAATGTTCATTTGGTAAGAAGAAGCCCATAAACTACTTCTCCCCTCAATGCTTTGGGTGATCTTGATTAGGAGGCCCCTTGATTAGAATCTTGTATTGATTTTATATTACGGTGAGAGAAAAAGAAATCATCATTCACACATTATGCGGTATTAGCCGGACTTAGACCCATGTCAGAATATAAAACTCCAATAATACGTTCTCCCATTTTGTTTATGTTTTGATTTATGTTATTTGTGTTCTGTTGTGCACAAAATACTACTATTCATGGTACATGAATTCAAGAAAATAACGTAATGTCGTAATGTCGTAAAACATATTGTTTTTATTATAATTTAATCAGTTTTATGTGATGTAAAACTTACTTATGGAAACTTCATGGTTCAACACATTTTAAGGCTTGAAATTACTGAAGGTGCAGCAGCGAAGTAAAAGCTGAGAAGATTTCAACCTCAGAATATTGGTTAAAACGATTTTTTTTATTAGGAGCAAGAGCTTCAAACATCAAGTGTTGTTAATTATAACATTCTTTTCCTTGAAGAGTAAAAGTTTCCTCTTCGCTCGCAGCAGTTTCTACCTACCACTAAACTAAGGATCCCCCAATCAGAAATAAAGATTAAAGTTCATTTTAACAATTAAATATCTTAAGATTTTTAAAATCGATAACTGAAGGGACCCATCGTTAAAGAGATATTTAGAATAATACATAATACATCGATCGCTTTTAGAAATACATATAATCGCTTACACTGTCACGATTGCTTCAAGATTACTTCCGTGCGATTTTTGGGTTAAATTATGTTTGCACTGAGATTCAACCGTGAGAGAAGTTTATTGGGAAATTTGTGACATTTAAACATTATTTAGCTTTGGATTTCAGTGATTTGAATTCCGCACCTTTTTAATTAATATTCAATCTCCCATTTAATATTTTGTAAATAATAAACTTAGGACTAATTTAATTTAAATGAAAAATACAATAGTAACAAACAGGCTGAATATATTGATGAAAAATAAATAACATTTTATTCTTTTTTTGACAAATTTCAAAACTCTAGTACCGAAAATCGTGAAATGTATGAAAAATGCTTACTTTTCATGACGCTATCTTAAAAACCGCTCAGAAAACCTACTCGTGATAAAACGTAAAACGCTATTTCAATCACTCTAGAGAGCGGTGCAATTTCTAAGATCAACCATTGTTTATTTTTTATTTTCGAATTGTTTCATATTTGAATCATATAAATCAATTTATGTTTTGTTTAGTTAGAATTATACTCACTCCATCTCCATGAAAATACATTTCAATGTTTTATGTAAACATAATGTATAAACAAATATGTAGGCCTGACCAAACCTGCGGAGACCCGTAGATATTCATTGTACTCACATTAGAGTCACATTTCAGTTTCTCTTTCTGAGTTAATGTGAATAATATTTTTTCCATAGAGGCATATAGTGGAATCCAAACAAAAAAGTACAATATATGATACATAACAAATTTTCCGTCACAATTCTCGCTCTTCATCTGACAGGATGACCCGGGTTTCTGCTTTCATTTGGCCATAATAATATCCAAAAACATGAACTGAAGGTGGTTAAATTTATCTATCAGTCGATGTCGTCGAGAAAGCACAAATATACACAGTGACACGTACGAAAAACACGAAAAATCACATAGTTCACACGTGCGACACAACCAGGCCGTACTGTCAGAGGACATATTTGTGCTGTCTCGACGACATCGACTGATGGATCATTTTAACCACCTACAGTCCCTGTTTTGGATATGAAAGTGGCCTAATAAAGACCGAAACCCGTGTCATCCTGCCAGAGGACGAGCGAGAACTGTGACGGAAAATGTGATATGTACCATATATGACACTGAAAATAGTTCTGATTGGCTTCAAACTGAATAAAGAAATACGGATCAAATGTAAATATGTGACAAACAACTCATTTACTTCTGGGAAAAACTAAGAGACCATAAAAACCATCATAATATGGCTATCAAAGCATTTTTTTTCAAATGTTACTTCCCCTAAAATCTCCCTCTGCCAATGCAATAATTCACTTTGCCCAGGAACTGGCCTCTAATCTCCCAGTTGTCTGCTGAACTTGGACCCTAGTTCCTGTTCCGGTTATTACAGAAGTTGTTGAATCCACGTAACTGCTCGCTTTCTGCAGACAGCGACCCTCTGCTTCTTATATGATGTATTCTAAACAGTTTTATATTTTTTTTCAAAGATACAGATTCTGTGGTTGTGAATTAAAAATCTAAATCCCTTCTTTTAGAAAAAAAATTTCTTATTAGACCAACGTTAACTTGTGTTCGACTAACAATAACTCAATTTATCCTAGTATTTATTTTACTAGAAGGTCTATGATAAAACAACCAATTAAGTTGATGTCGCGGGATGAAATGACGGATGAACTCTCGTCTCTTATGATGTATGATGGTGATTTCATATTTGGGACACGTTTCCTACGCTCCTTTTTTCTAGTGAGTCTATTTAAATTCTCGTAAAGACGTGACCAATGTCAAACAATTTTGGAACAATATCCATTAACTAAATTAGTATTTTCATTATAAAAAAGGGTAATATTGAATTATAATAAATTTAACTTGGTCGACTTGAATTTAAGTTGTATTAATTTAACTACTTTAAACAGTATTAGGTTTAATACAGAACGATTTAGAATGAAGCCATGGGTGCATCAGTTACTAAGGGAGTAGAGTATAAAATTGTCAATTCTCTTTACTCCCGTAATGGACACATAATTCCCCCCCCCCACCCTTTGTATGAATAAGTAAATATATTATACATTTTCTGACTGAATCAATAATTATTATCATAATGATCAATTATTCTATTGACATTAAAAATATTATTGTAATTGCCCAAGTTCATTATCGCCAAAGAAGGGTAAATATGACTTGACCAAACGTTCGCCGAACAATTTACCGCATGAGTCCTTATGAGAGTGGCAAGCACAAGTTGCTGTATTGATCGATAAGTTGATTACGGTATGTTTTTTTACTATGGTTTTGCATTATTTTCTATTTAATCGTAATAAATTCACTTGAAAATAAAAGAACACTTGAATTTCACTTGAGTTTTTTCCAAATAAATTCACTTGGATACAAAAGTGAATTTTTTATGAGTGACAATCAAATGGAAAATTATTTATTGATAAGCTCGAAACCTTAATTAATTGTCACAAAGCATCGGTTTTTTTAGTTCTGCAGTTGTTTCCACTCAAATTTCTAACTTATCAGCTGTTACTTCTTGTAATCCGTTGAGGTGCAGCATATTTTCATATCTGCGTGGCAATTTGATCTCGGTTATTCAGATATTGATTTCAACGTTTTCCTTTAGAGTTTGCTTGGCTCCCACGGTGGGAGACAAAACGTTTTCTCACTCTTTACAAAAAGTAAAATGCGACTAAACTTTGCAGGTTGAGAAAAATAATAGTAAATTAATTTATTTTTAATTAAAATTAATTTATTTTATTAAAATTAATTAATTTTAATTTTATTATAGTACAATTTATTTATTTTTACATTCATTACCACTTAATTATTCATTTGGCTATGCTTACTACAATCTCATAGGCCATATATCAAAATATGAAACACAATTTACACCCAGTAAGTAAGTACCACTCCCCCATTACCTCAGCCTAGCTCAGGAGTAAAATCTCTCTTGTCAGAAGACTGTAAACAAACTCATCTATTGTCCCGATTGTTTGCTTCTCATGACATGCTCCTCATCATTTTTATTTGTGTCATTCATCCTCTTGGTTGGTGATGAAGTATTGATCTTTTGGTAGGATTGAGGTACATTAGTGATATTTTGTAAAAGTCTCTGGTAATAATTAACACGTTTTCTTATACTCACTAAGTTATTTGATATGAGAGCTTAACACATTGTTTTAGCGAATTTCCCCTATAGGGAAGAAGCTATTACCGTAGGTCTCATGGTAAGACCCAAGCCCAAGACCATGATAACTTTTCGTTTTGGGGCCACCAGAAGCAAAAAACACCATTCGTTCGAATTTATATATATATATCTATATATCTATCTATCTATATATATATGTGTCTGTAAGCACGATAGCGGCCGTAAATATGGTCCGATCTTAATGAAATTTGGTACAGACATGTAAAGTGGTAATCCCTCGGACGAGTTCGTAAACCAGCCCGATCGGACCACTGGGAGGGGGGGTTAAGGGGGATAAACCCCCCCAAAAATGGGTTTTATGAGTTTTTTACATAGAAAAATAAAATTTATCAAATTTTTATTGATGAATGTTAACCTTATGGGAAATAAGTAAATTTCCATATCTCGGTTATTTCTCAACAAATCTTAATAAAACTTGGTAAATAGCTTCTTCTAGTTCAGTTCTACTAATTATTAAATTAAAACCACTCAGTTTTAATATACCTGTAGCAGCTCATACTAAACCTGCATACTCATTCCCCATGTTATTCTTATGGAGCGTACCAAAACATGTCAAATCTTGCTATGTTGGATTGAAATATGTTGTTTTGCATTTTAAATTCGCTGAGTATGCAGGTCTGCTGCAACGGGGGTATTTTTATAATATAGGGGTATCCTAACTTTATGATGTCAGTGCCTCTTTTTTTATTTTACTTTAATGCTATTGATTTTTGTGAGCTTGTTTGTAATGTTTTGAGTGCCATTTTATAGTTTTGTTTGGAAACGGACCCTACCCGTGACATTAATTTGATGATGATGCAATTTTCCCGATCCACGAGAAAACCACCACTTCAACCATTTCCCCGATCCATTCCACCACTTTCAACCTTTCCACCATTCCACCATTCGAGACTTTTTCCACCATTTTCCTTTAGTTGAGTCACGTGTTTTTTTTTGTTTTTTTTTAGCCCAGTGCAAACGGCTAATACATTTAATTTCGATACTTTGATTTCATATTTCTATTATGATGATAAGCAAAATAAAAAACTCATTTCAACTTTATAAAAGTTAAAAAAAATTAAATAGGCAGTAAGTTTAGTTTACAATTTCCATTTCATACGTAGGGTATTTCGAAACTCTGGTTTTTTTTTGTTTTTTACCCTGCATCAAGACAGATATTTGGTATAATGATTTCTGTTTCGGTGGTTTATTTTCCCACAGTCTATTTTAATGTCTAAGGATTTACCATATATTATAACTTTCAAACTTCATTAGGTACAAACATTCGGCTCATTATAGTAGTAATGAATAATAATACATATTTTAGTATAAAGTGTAAAGTTTCTATGTTTTACCATTTCAAAATGGTAACCATTTCCATTTTTCAATTCTTAGTGACTATGGAACCGTAAATTGTATGAAATTTTAGGAGGGACTAAAAAAGTGCGAATATAAAATTTTTTTGAATTTTCATTAATTTAGTTTTATTGGGGTTTAGTTACAAATATTTGTGAAATTTTAATTTTTCTTAAGTTACCACTGTGAATACGGGTCAGATTTGCCTATTCATATTTCTTGTTACCACTAGAAAATTACAATAGCTCAGTTATTTGTGCAGAACTTCTAGTAAGAACTTTATTCTAAACAGAATTTCTAATAAAAACATATTTATTTTATTTTTACTTGACCCTAACAGTTTCTCTTGTTCACGATTTTAAATTTCTCTTAGGATTCGATGAGACAAAGCCAAACACTCGTTAACAACAAACTGAATTACGGGAACTCTAAGATACAATAACTGCAAACTATTAAACTAAATAATTAAAACTTTAACATTCGTGAGTATATGCGGTTTGTGATTTTTTTTATTTACAGTAGGTTTCTATAAAACGATGATATCAATAACTTAATAGTTTAATCAACTCGAATGCTAATAAAAAAGGACATGAACAAATACCTGGACTAGACGTCTGGCAGTGACGCTTCACTAACGGCTAACATTCGTCTCCTCTAAACGTGTTTTAGTGTCAAAATAACTGCTTGACATTTATAACTTTAAATTACTAGAATACTTTACCAGATATCTCGTTTCGTGTAATTGAAGGTACTTTACAGATCGAAGGTTATAAATCAAAGCAACGTTTAAAAGCAAAGGACATAAACCAAATCAACACGTTCAATCTGGAATGTTAGTACGTTGTTTTTTTTTTTTTGGACACCCGATGCTATTTAGAAAAGGAGTTCATGCTGTAGGACAATTAAGTTTAATTTACGTTTTTATTAAAAGAAAAATTAAAAATGAAAAAAAGGTGAATCTTTGCCTTTACACCTTCATGTCTATCCATTTCGCGCTAAATGTGGCTTCTATTGTACATAACTCGTAAAAGGATTAGAAATGTATTTTCTAAAACATAAGTTAGGTAGTTACTACAGTGAAGTAAGTCCTCTAAATGGATGAATGGGTTCACAATAAACATGAAAGGGTATCAGAGGCAATGCAATGGAACGCTTTAAATCAAGGTTCAGGTTGATAGTAAGACGTTAATTGATTATTGGTATATAAAACTAGATTATTCAGGTCAATTAATCTAACTAGGAAAACCAATAACTAATATTGCGATCAGCATTTTCGTTTATTTTACGAGCATTCAATTCAAATGAGACTTCTAATCCTAGACTACTGTAAAATGTATAAACTACTTCTGTGAAAACTTCCGAATAGAGACGGAAGTACATATTACCGTGATCAATTTCTCGGTTTGCTTTACATACTGCACATTTATGCACTAATATTCAATCATTCATCAGTTTATTTTCTTGAAATACTGTTTTGCACTGTATACAGCGATAGATAAATATACGTATAATTTCTTACTTACTTACTTCCTTTCACCGTGCAATTGGGTTTCACCATTCATATGAAGGGGACGTAGGATTTATATGAGGGGGACCCTGTGTGTGTGTGATCGCAACTTTTCATGATTTATCCTCACGCACCAGACTGCAGCATGATATGTGATTCCGGAACCAAATTCGAATTCACTTTCGGTTCTTGATTTCATAAAAGTTTCTAGTATTTTCATTGGTGTATTTATTCATTCCACCATCTTAAATATTAACATTGCTTTATGCGTAAATTGTTTCCACTGCAAATTGTTCTCCTCTCAGTTTATTCATTCCTACATCGACTAAAATGTAACAAAAGCCCAGGCAAAATCATTACTCCATTTACTGTATAGGCGCCCAATGAAAAGGGGGTTTCTTTAATTGCCTTTGGCTCCGCTCTTCAGAGGTTAAAAGTTTAGTTTTTCTTCATTATTTTAAATGTGCCTGCTATTTAAAGTAAATCATTGTCTGGTTTTATGTCAATGCGAAGTGTCGAAGTGGGTTACATACAAGTGGTTGTTCTATTGTTGAGATCAATTCAGACATTATAACATCAATATAAGTTCATTTATTGTATTTTTGAACTATTTGCTTTTCAATATATTTTATAAAAGAATGTCTCTCTTTTTGTTAAAAATTTCAGATGATCATTATTAAAGCATTGTATTGCAGTTTAAATAAGAAGATCGATGAATCAGTTATGCCGGTCCCCATGTAATATTTATAGGCAACTGTGGCCAAATATGTTTATCCAGAGTCAGTACTCTCTTTGATGTGCATCAAAATACGTAAATGTATTTTGCAACCCACTCTATTCATAGTTAATGATGATGTACCCTTTACTGAATCTAAAAATTAGTGTTTCACTCACAAAGCCACTCGAAACATAACACCTTGATGTGCTTGATAGTATTGTTTATTCTCATATTATAAAAAATAAGTATAAAGCTGCCTTTTAATGTATAGTCCGTTTAGGACAAATCAACGTTGTAGATCAAAACTCATTATATTAATAAGTTACATTTCCGACCATTTTATTCACAGTAGGATATAACAAACCTACGATACTATAAACCAGTTCGTAAAAGAAATTATTTAATGCTGTAGTTTCAATAATTTCTTGGTTATTCTGCATAAAGCAACTACTCTATGAAAACTAAAAATTAATGATTAAGCATTTAAATAAAATGCCGATAGATACCCGTCCCAAAAACTTTATTTTCAAAGTTTTAAATAAATGATTCATCTCAGAGAAAAGGTGCTCGAACTTCAATAGGGCACTTGGCTTTGATGTAGTGTTCAATTTGACGTCGACTGCTCAAATGAGGGCCTAAACGTTGTACTCTTGACAAACTATATGTACGTGGGTAGATATTGCATTTTCCTTAGGCCTGCCAGTGGACACATAAAAACTCCTTACGGTTTGAAAATGTAAGGATCAACAAAACTAGCGTATGAATAAGTATGGATAACATGAGCTTCTGACTTAACGATTCCTAATATAGGGGAAAAAATATGTTTTTTCTCTATTATGGACCATCGTCTAAATCAAATTTTAATTTATATTCCGTTTCATGTTAATTAATTCAGACTGTTTGAATTTATTTCTGATGTCAAAAAGTTGTCCATTATAGCATAAATAGGCACTTTTCTACGTAGGCTTACCACTACCAGAAAATATTATTACACTATAAGAAAATAATACACTACTTAGTTCGTAGGGTTTTAAGTTCAAATATTTTAAGTACAAAATTTAAAAATTTTGATTTTATAAGTACAACAAGTTACACTTGTTCCAGCAAGTTTTGGAGATTTTTTCCTCACTTAGTTTAGTGATAGGCCTACTACGAAAATACTGTGGAAGCTCATCGTGCAAGCACCCGCCAGCAAACCTACCCCCGGCCCGGCCTACAGCTATTAATTAATTGATTCTAATTCCTGTAATCGCCCCCAGCCACTTATCCCAGTAACCGCAGACCTGAACAGTCACATGGATAAATAGGATTGGCATAGGTTAGGTTGGGACTAGGGAGCCCATGCGAAAATTGCGCATCTTAATATTGTGTTTGTTTGTGGGAAACTATAACATACAATTCGAAAAAATAACTACCTAATTTAAATTCATAATTATTAAAAAGTTAAACTTTTCACTTGAAATTGAAATGTCAATTTTTTAAGAAGCTTAGCTGAGAAAACACACGCACACACACATTGTTCATCGCCCAACACTATGTAATTGAATTTAATTGTCTCCTGGAAATAACTTCGCACAACATTAGGATACCGCAAGTGTTTTTCACGTTTGCCCTTACATAAACTTTAATCACTAAAAGTACAGTATCTAGGTGGTACTGTGTCGCAATGCTGTTCAATCTTTGTCTCTTGGCAGTTATCTGTTCTTGCCGAAGGTTACACATGTTTTCCCTGGTCTCACTAAATCTCATCTATTCTATTTTCTCTTTGGCTTCTTTTTCTTTTTCAGGAATCATAAATCGTCTTCCAGTCTTAACGAATAATGCAATAATTTCCTTTTACAGTTATAACTTCTGACAGTTCAGAAGTTGTTTCATCTCTTATTTACAGTTGCAGACTATCTATTTTTGTTTACAATATCACTGGTTGAAAATTCGTCTCTTATTTACAGTTGCAGACTATCTATTTTTGTTTACAATATCACTGGTTGAAAATTCGTCTGAAGGTAATTAGCTGTTACATTACAATGCACTTTTAGCAAGTTGGTCAGCACTGGACCGTTGAAAGCGCCCTCTAGAAATAGATCAAAGGCTCGGGGGTCGAAGCCTTAAAAGAAATGCCCTTTTTAATTACCAGTCGCCGGTGCCCTAGATAATAAGCTTTAAAATTACACCTCAATCGTAAAAATCGGTTAAGTAGCACGGGTGAAAAAGGGATGTAACAGAGAAAACCCTTATTGTACTAATTATGTAGATAGATGATGTGCCAATGCAGTATTAAAGATAATTATTGCACTCGTGGAATACGTTTACAAAATACTGTAATTCGTGTTTAAATAAGTACTCTGGTCTGGGTAGTGGTTTTAGGTCTAAGGGATGAAGGTTTTTAGGTCTAGGGGTGGTTTTAGCTATAAGGGATGAATGGAGAAAAACTCGTTCCAGGAGGAAAAAATGAATAAACCCGGTTTCTCTTCTTAGTAGATTTTCCGACTAATTAGTCAGGTGATTATTTTTAAACGTGTAAGTTTTTAGCAAAAACGTTTTTAACAACTAAATACCAAGTATAAGGTATAATGTTTTTCCCGTTCTTTAAATCTGAGATGCAAAAAACAAGTAAAATTACAGTTTATTTTTGTTTTGATCTTCTAAGAGCGATTTTAACGTTGTTGATGTTTAAAACTTATCTTTTACCTAGATTCCCTACTAGTATGAGATGAATTCATTTTTATTGTTAGTATACGGTGCATTGTGTAGTTGGAATTTGACGCATTTTGCGTATTTTCGGTAATATGTCAGGTGATATGTTGTATATTAGTTGCCAGTATTAGGTTCACTACCATATTTTTCCACTCATTGGGGCATTTCTTACACTGTTTCAACTTGAGTCAAAATCATGTGAATTGGCCTACTCTGGTAATTCTCTTCTGGCGAATGGGAGTATCTGTATTTTTCCTCCCCAACCCCCTAAATGCCACATTGAAAGTTAGGATTATTGTTCGGCGTAAGAGTTAGATTGCTGTTTTTGATTTATAAGTGATTGTTGTATCCTATTAGTACACCATTCACAAAATTGAACTTGTACTATCCACTAAAACCAATTTAACATGAACCAGTTACAGTTAAACAGTTCTTAATACCAACAAAACAGTAATAATTCATAGAAATTAACTAATAATTAACTTCTATTAGTATAAGCACAGGGCTCATACAGCTGTCAGCTCACCTGCAGAAAAGAACTAAACTATATTCTACAGTGTGTGAAACGTAACTCGAATGTGCAACTAATTATATGTGTGTTCATGGAAGTTAACCATGATAAATACTTGTACTTGTTCTTGCAGTACTCGTTATTAGATGAACTGAAAACAATAGAGCGGGAGATGGTAGAAATATTAAAGAGTTTAATCGTTTAGTAATTATTGTTTATTAAAAAGCTTTTTGATTCGTATACTTCTTATGGTTGTTATAATTATGGGATATAATAAAAACATGTCTCACAACACATAGCATTCTATACTCACACTCAACACGGTGGGAATTTATGTCAAAGAATGGTAAAAGGCTATATATTTTGATCAGTTACTAATCGTGAGAATTCGTTTACCAATAAGAAAATGGAATATCTAACCCTCCCCCTCCCACATACCCTCACATACCCTTCCTCTCTTTGAATCTGAAAATGATCGGCGTGAGTCATAAAATCGACCGCCTATAATTATCATTTTTATACATGCATCTCCTAAGAATATCTTATGAAAGTGTTTTCCCAAATTGACAAAATGCCAAGTTACGTTTACTAGTAAAAAAAGGTATCCTAGAATTTTCCTTGCTCTACCAGATGAAGTCTCTTGAGATAACTGAGATATTTTGGGATTATTTTTTTTTAATTTTGCACTAATGCAATTAAAATTATTCTAAATTGATTGTAAAGCCAAACTTGCAATGAAATGTTTTAATAACTAGGATGGAGGTTGTTTTTTTTCTCTATTCAGTTGATTACATTTATCGGATGACAGGAATAACAAATTATTATTTAGGTGTTTTAAAATAAACCAAAAATAGATCTTCAAAATATTGAACTTATTAACATTAAATTAACATTATTAAACCTCCTCACTTTGTATTGAACCTTGTGGCGGCGTAAACTGGTGTATTTGACGGTTTAACACCGTCAATAACAATAATAGCTTATTAAACAAACTTATTTCATTTGCTTAAAATAAATCGCATATTCGTGTTGCGTTTATTAGTAAGCACTCATATTGTGGGAACAGTGTTTTAATAACGAAGTTCAGCCATTCAATGTCTCGCACAGGACTGTTTAACTTTACACCTGGTGTACGGGCTCAAAAAAATATTTAAACCAATTTCTCAAATTAAAATATACTTTTAATAAAAAAAATAAAATAGAGAACTCTTGTTAAAACAAAGACCGTTTGTGTTCATTGGCTATAGATTCAGTTTTTTTTTTTTTTTTAATATTTAGGGATATCCAAATAATACCCCTTTAAGCCTTAAACGACAGTTTTTTTTTCATTCCGTCGTGGAACATTTTATATTACTACTATGAACCACTCGTGCAGACTACCCTGAGAGAGACTACTCTGAGTTGTATTGTAATTAGAATGAGGAAAATAAATCGTACCATCTGTTACGGTTAAACTCACCTATTAAAGTGCAGTGTAAAGGTTCCCAGATTGGGCAGTGAGTAAACGTAACACCGAGGCCTAAGAATTGAACTAGAATCGCAAGCATAGATCTATTGAGAGTGGAAGAGAAGACCAGATAAATAATGTCTGCTCGATATCAATTCCCTGGACCATTTCGCTCCAACATTCTATCACATTTCACATCACCTGTCGCCGTTCCACTGATGCTCTGGTATTCGATTATAGAATTCTATAAAAGTAATATATTTGTTTCTAGTTAGGCTTAAATTACATGACGTCAGTTAACTTTATTTAAAAAAATCTCATCAATAATCATGTTTTACTTGCAAATTTAACCTTTTACATTATAATACTGGAATATTAAATCCAGTGTGCCATTTAGGAGTCCTTGGGCGATTTACAGAAATAAAACCTGTGAAAATTTGCGACAAACTTCAGATGTAAAATACAAGATCAGATCAGAATGCTCTGTAACAATGATATAATTTTACACTATTAATAGACGAGTAGTTAAAAAGTTATTCTAATAAAGCTTAACTCATTGGACTCCACAGGAGCTTTGTAGTTAGTGCAAAGGGAGCCCAAATTGTGTTTCAGCTTTGACCAACAGTTTTGGTGCTTGTTACCTGACCAATTGATTTACACTGGCCCTAAGCGAGTTTCTAAATTTTAGTGTTAAAGGACTTGATACCGTTGGATATTTGAAAAATTATTGAAACAAAATACACAAACGAAAAATGCGTCTCTCTGCAGATTGGTGGTGCGATATTACTTACGTTAAAAAAAGTGATGAACATTTTCAATTACTAAACTTATGGACAAGGCAAGCCATTGAAGGTAGCCCGGAAACCGTCTTTTAACACTATATTGAAATAAAACCATTACTAGTTTTACGATACTCCACGAAATATAGTTTTAGATGGTTAATCTAAATGTAAGGCTGAAATTCACCTATCTGTCAAGTTCTAATAACAGGTTTTAAACGTGAAGTTCTTTTTAGAATTATTATTTTTACTACGCAGCTCTAAGTAGAAATATCTTACGATCATGGTATTCCTTAGTTTTCCTTGTCCTTATAGCTACAAAATTAATACCTTGGGCACACAGTGGCCATTTTATAGTCCCTAAGACTATTTATAAATCCCAAATAGTTAATATATCCATTATTAAAAATGATATTTTTTAAATAAATACAATTAAATGATCTCCTCGAACTTAAATGACGTAGAGACTGTTGCAATGGTAGTGAAAATGTTCTCGACGAATGTTTGCCTCCAATTTCATTATAATAGCACTTAAGCTGGGGTAGAAATGGGTGGCGGAAGTGATGAGTAGGAAGTTGTCCAGTTTGCCCCCTGACAAAGGCCAACGACTGCCCCTGTAATCTAACTTAACTGACAGAAAACAAAAATTGGTGTTTTTATTTTTTGTCCCCTATACATAGTACTGAGAGAATGTATTGTTTTCGTCAAAATCTTTAAATTTGAGTTAGTGGATATATTTGTTTTAGTGCTCCACGAATCCAAAAAAGTGGTTTACGGAGTGGTGTCTGTCCGTCCGCGCGCGCACGCGCGAGTGTGTGTGTGTGTGTGTGTGTGTGTGTGTGTGTGTGTGTGTGTGTGTGTGTGTGTGTTTAGTGTAAACAAAGCTACAGACAACACCAATGGTCCAATTTTCATGACACTAGCACATATGTATGAAACCATTATATTTCCAGGCTAGTTTTAATTTTTTTAATTTTTGATTTTTAAGGGTATTTACCCCATAAAAACCCATCAAAATTACTACAATTCAAAGTTCTCATATAAGGCTCTAATAAAACTTTCATGGTTTATAGTACTTAAAATTCCAAATAAAATGATACTACCCGCATGTCTGTCAAATTCAGGTTCAGAAGGTATGGGGGTTTAAGTGTTAAAACTTCATATTTTTCTAATTTTACAAAATCTGTAACTCTTAAAGTAAATATACTTGCATCCATTTAATTTGCCTTAAAAAAAATAAATAATCCAGTATATCGAATTATAGGTCTACGTCAGCTGGTTGCAGAGATAATTGATATTTTCGTTTGACGAAAAATGGAGTACGTTGTCTGGTGTTATTCTTACAGGAGATAAGCAAAAACCGATATCTCCGTTAATTGCTAACCGATTTCAATAAAAGTTGGTATGTATCTGTAGGAAGATTGTAGATTTCTTTTATTTTATTATAGATTTTCTTGCTGTAAGGAAGAAAGTATGTGTCAGTTTGCTATAAGTCAGTTTGCATTTATTTTCGGTAAGTCCGAAACAACTTAGATTAGAGTGCCGTAGTTAGTGATGTAAAAAAAATTTCATAGACGATAAAGAAGTATTAAGAAATTTAAAAATTATTTTAACATATACAAATAATAAAATAGCTGATGACGGCTTAGGTTCCATATCAAAAAGTAACATATACGAACACCGAACATAAGAAACATATACGTCATCCGTTGAATAAGTTGTACTGCGTTGTGAGATGGTGGGATTTATTATTTTATTTTAAATACAATTGATTACATTAAAATGTCAAAATGAATCAGGAAATATAAATATATCTTTGGATCGATTTCTCTTTCAAGGTATAACAAATGTCACCAAAATTGTTTTAAGCTTTGAAAAAAAGTTAATCAATAAAATTATCAAACTGTTCACATCTATTACTAACGAAAATATATTCCCATAAAACGTGGTATATGTTTTTTATTTAAACATTTACATGACCCCCACAGACGTTCCGTACACTGAGAGAACGGTAGCGAGAGAGAATCACAATAAGCCTGTGGCAGTGTCGCCGGCGAGATTCATGACCCAGCGGTCAAGACTGATGGCTGACACTTCGCAAGAGCTTCTTTGTGAAAACATCCTGGGCCGACTATTTATTTAAGGAAGCCTGATATTTTTAAACTGCACAGATCAGAGAGACTTTTTGGGAGTGTAATGAGTATTTTGTAAAGAAATTATTGTTTTTCTATAAATTTGGCCTACACTGACACGTCAAGTGGAGGTAACGATCAAAAGTCTGGGAATTATAATGGTACATAGAGTTAGCCTATTTAAATATTTGTCTATGAAAACCCAAAAAACTATCGGCAATGCACTTTACTAACTATAGAATGCAAATAACATAATCAATCCCAATAACACAACATTCATGGTACGTTTTGACTATAAAATATCAATATTAATCGTAAAAACTCCATAAAAAATGGAAGGGTTATATTTTGATGCATGGAAACGAAAACCATGTTTTTGCAACGACAAACTAATAGTTTTCGACTAAGCGGACTGTGCTGTCATCTTCGGACCAAGTTATATCGAACATGTCACCACCACTCAGTTTTGTAAGTTATATTGTGTTGTTTAGACGTAAAATAGTGCCGTAATAGAGTGTATTATATTAAAAACACGTACAATGTGATCATCAAGAAAATATAACATTCCGGAGTGGATACGGCGCTCACCTCATAACCTGAGGGTCGCCGCACCAATTCGATCGAATCCTGACCGCGATTGAAACTGGGTTCCGTTGTCATTTGTCAATCGGCTAAGAATTATTATACTATCCCGTTATTTATTAGCGATCACATTATACATTATTAGATTTTCTACTATTCTCCCAATCACGCTATCTAACCCTAAGATAAAAAGACCTCAATTTTCCACCGTAAAGTTTTCCAAAGTTGTCATTCAGGTAGAAAAACTATAGTTTACAAAACTTCCCAAGAATCATTCAAATGCATATTACCCCCTCGTCCCCTCGTCAAACTGTGCTGAAGTTATGTATACTTTCAATCAAGCCTAGAGCTATTTTAAATAGTCAAAAATGTTTTTTTCTTATACATATCACGAAAGCTTACATAAATGGTTTTCCTATACATGCAAAAACGTATACGCACAAAAACGGACTTGCAAATATAATTTTAAAAAGATTAAAATCCTCCAAAATAATGCCAAAGTTAGTTATACAATCAACAGAAGAGCAAGTTTATTCTTGTGAGAGTTTATTTTTAATTCAATACAATTCCAGAACTTTTTGTTTCTTCACCTTTCCTAATCATTAAATTAAATAGCTACAATAAATTCAAGTAGGTAATACAATAAAGTAACAATAAAGTACAATAAAGTACAATAAAGCAATACAATAAAGTAGGTAATACAATTAATTGTTGATTAATGAACAATAATCAGACTTAAACAATGTTTACGAATGTTTAGAATATTTGGAAATCTAGAATATAGAATATTTAATGAAAATAGTATTATCTTGAAAGTTAATTTAAGGAATATCAAACGTTGCTTAATCGAGATTACAAATACCTCCAAAATGCCGGCGAGAATATGCAATATTGAGAGCCAATAATAGACGTTTTTGCAGGAAAATCTTGAAGTCATTTTAACTTAGTTAATTAACGTCTACTTTAATAATCTAAAGGCGTTGTGTAAAGTTAGTGAATGCGGAGGGTACCTGGAAATGAGGAAGTGAAAAACTCAGTCTGGTTAAGCGGGGAGAAAGATAATCGATTTCTATTTTGTTGAATAAATTAAATATGAAACCTATAAAAGCTTTACGCTTTATCCTTAATCTGTTGTAATAATACATAATGATGCTTCTAGTAATGTTTTCTCAATGCCATCTTTTAAAGGAATACTGTGTACGAAATTAGGATATAAATTTTTAGCTTTAAGTACTTTCTCTAGACTGAAAAAGTATTTGAAAACATTAGTTCCTTTAAAAACAAACAACAATTTTCGATCCTTTAAAAGTAAATCTAATCTTGACTTTAAAAATTATCACAGCTGAATATAAAACAAAATTAAAACGATTACGTATACATTAAGCTGAAATGAGGAGGAAATTTCAGTTACATATTATCATAAAATAATTATTTGGGGGTTAAATGGTCCGATTTGGACCTTACGCTCCCTTAAAATGGGATAGGGGAGTTAGTACGGTGCAATTAGACCTAAACCTGGACATCCAAAAAAAAGTTTCTAGCCAGCGCCAATTTGTTCAATACAGCTCCCCCAATATGTGAACAAAAGTTACACTGATTTGAGCGTCGCCGTCGGGTTTGGGTGGGAGGGGGGTTAATAGAGGGGAAAATGTGATTGTTTTAACTTCTTAGCAAATATCTTGAAAACGGTGCGTTTTTTTCTAAAATATTATACTTTGCAAAAATGATCTATATTAAATTTCAAACAAAATGATACCATATATTACCTATTTGACGTGGATGGTTAGTGAGGTAATGAGGGGTAAATGTAAATTTATTAATATTTTATGAAAACTAAATGTCTCAAAAGATCCACTCCCCATGCTCCATATTGCCATTTTCCATTATTTTAAATAATAATTTACTTCAGGGAATCATTACAAGTCTAGGGAAGAATGTTTTTGGTCCTTCTAAATTGTTACTCCATCTATCTAAAAAGTGGGAGGTAAAAACTCTTGAACAGAAACCCTATCATGTTGTATATCATTTTAAAGGGCACAATAAGAGGAGATGAATGGTGAAAACTAGAGGTCTCTACGTTGACCATAGGCAAAGTTACAGCAATTAAGTTTTACAAAAACTGCTGTAACTTTGCCTATGATCAACGCAGAGACCTCTAGTTTTCACCTCTCATCTCCTTTTATTGTGCCCTTTAAAATGATATACAACATGATAGGGTTTCTGTTCAAGAGGTTTTACCTCCCACTTTTTAGATAGAGGGAGTAAAAATTTAGAAGGACCAAAAACGTTCTTCCCTAGACTTGTAATGATTCCCTGAAGTAAAATATTATTTAAAATAATGGAAAATGACAATATGGAGCATGGGGAGTGGATCTTTTGAGACATTTGGTTGTTATAAAATAATAATAAATTTACATTTACCCCTCATTACCTCACTAACCATCCACGTCAGGTAGGTAACATATGGTATCATTTTGTTTGAAATTTAATGTAGATCATTTTTGCAAAGTATAATATTTTAGAATAAACGCACCGTTTTCAAGAAATTTGCTAAGAAGTTAAAACAATCACATTTTCCCCTCTATTAACCCCCCTCCCACCCAAACCCGACGATCAAATCAGTGTAACTTTTGTTTACATATTGGGGGGAGTGTAATGAACAAATTGGCGCTGGCTAGAAACTTTTTTGGATGTCCAGGTTTTCCCCTTTTTAAGCTAATTGCACTGTACTAAGTATATTGCATCAGCTACGAACTGTCACTCGTAACTTGACAATCAGATCATAGAAAATACTATCTCTACCTGATCCAAAGGACATCGGGTCATAACTACTGCATCTAGAGTGCAAAATCCACCTAAGACAACGTTATGTGTCTAGTGAATTAATGTTTCCGTCGAGAAACCGTCTACTTTTGTGCTATAATTTTGGTAAAAGGCTAAAAGTTTTTATATTTTATTTGATTTTTTTAAATGTATGAAAATCACATTGGTAGCTTTGGGCCAGAAAACCCTGAATTCGGGACATTTACCCTTCAAAAGTAGTGTTAGGGGTGCTCCTTTTTTCCTTGCCAACTTGTCCAATATATGATGAAAAGGAATGCCCATTCCTAATACGAAGAAATTTGAGCAATCATTACATCTAGTAGAGAGCCGAAATATTTATAAATTTTTGAACTGTTGTTTTTTTCTGGGGGCTCTGAAACTAAAATTATCACGGTCCCATGCCTTAGAGCCTCCATGTGGGTCGTGACAATAGCTCATTGAAAATTTAATAAAAATAGGCTACTTAAGTAGGTACTTCAGTGTGACTCAAAATGTGACTAAAAGTAGTCAACACATTCCAGAGCACAGGAATGACGTATTTTATGCATCAAAGAAAAGTGCTTTATCCAATCTCCTGCATAATATAAACATTGTGATATTCCGGGTTATCCATAATGCATCTGCATGTGATACATTAGTTGATAAGGAATGAAAAAGTGAAATAAATTTCCTATTTGTGATCAGTTTGTAAAGATTAATAAAGTAAAAACGTTAAAATGTATTTCATAATTTTTATCATGTAACAGTAAATGCAATATTACAATATTTGGCTATACAGTATCTTCCAGTGAGCACTTACCTACTCTTAAGAGGGCTCTAAACCTTTGCCAAGCGGCTAAAAACGCATCTCTGTATTACTAAAATTCTGAGATTATTAAAACACCTAGCGACCTCCGGTGAACGAGAACGTGTTTTTCATTAAATGAACTAGGAGATAAAACTTTTTTTAGGGTATTTAATTATTATTAGACATATTTTATTCAGGGTTAAACTTAGTGAAAATTGGTCATTTTATTCTACATAAACCATAACATTTAAAATAAAATGCGAAAGTTGTTTTTGTTTTAAACCCTTTATTAGATATTCGAGATGATTTCCCGCTGGGTAGGACTTCAAAAAAACAAATAGTTACCTCGTAAATCGAGTAATTTGTGAGGGTTATTTCTGAAAAGTGCTTCTCAAAACACCCCCGTACAGAGGACGCCCTGGCGAGCGTTGATGGAACTACGACCGCCGAGGAGACATTCGTCAGTGTCGCCAACCTGTTTCTCTGCCCATTGAGACATCGGGCGGGCGTGAATCCCAGGAAAGGGAAGGAAGCGGGGAGGGTTCTCTGTGTCTATGTCCTTGTATCCAATGACTCTAAAGATACAATTTGTCCATCACACCATTTCGTCATTCTTGATGTATAGGTAAATCAAATTTAAAATGACATTATAACCGGTCTTTAACCATTCAGAGAATATGCTATCAAATCAAAAATACCCCCGTCGCAGCAAACCTGCGTACTCAGCGAATTTCCAAGTACAAAATATCCAGTAATTAATCCATTATTACGAAAACAAATAATAATAAACAAGTGATATATTTATATATTATAGCTCAGAGAGTAAATAGGAAATTGGGTAAGCCAACATTCTGCTACCCTGATACTAAAACACAGGGGAAATTAAATATTAGTTAAATTTTGAAACAAATCGTGATTTTTGCAGGTAAAAATGCGTTTTCACAATAAACTCACTTCATATCCAGAAAGTACACATAAAAAGCTGTCAATTAATATAAATATTAATATGATTGCTGAGGTTACCCTGAACGGATATTTTTTGTCCATTCTGTTCTGTTAAAACTACGGTAATAGCTTTATTTCTAAGGAAATTCGCTAATAACTTAGAGACCAATGGACCTAGAGCAATGATTGAAGCTACCAAATTGTTTGTTTTTTCGAGCTGAATCCAAAGGTGAAAGGTATAATTTGATAACTTTGATATTTCAATTTGAAAACCTCAAAAAACCCATTTTTTGGTTGGCAAAAAGGGGCCTTCCAGAGGTATTTTTGCTTATATCTCGGAGACCAATGGACTTAGAGAAATGAACCAAATTGTTTGTTTTTTCGAGCTAAATCCAATGGTGCGAACAATAATTGGATAAATATAATTTTTCAATTTGAAAAACTCAAAAAACCCATTTTTGGGGGGTAAAATGGGGCCTTTACCCCACTTTGGGTATGTCGATCTGGCTGGCTTACGAACTTGTCCAAGAGAATCTAGTTTTACATGTCTGTACCAAATTTTATTACGATCGGAGGATATTTACGAGAGTTATCGTGCTAACAAAACTCAAAAAATGAAAATTCTATTTCCCATATAAGCCCATGTTAAATTTTGAAACAAATCGTGATTTTTGCAGGTAAAAATGCGTTTTCACAATAAACTCACTTCATATCCAGAAAGTACACATAAAAAGCTGTCAATTAATATAAATATTAATATGATTGCTGAGGTTACCCTGAACGGATATTTTTTGTCCATTCTGTTCTGTTAAAACTACGGTAATAGCTTTATTTCTAAGGAAATTCGCTAATAATTAAACCTCATTGATTGGAATACTGTACACCAAAATTTGAACCAAATTAGACCTTCCTTAACAATAATTTGTTTAATCCAGTTAATTTTACAACAAAAAGTATAACTTCAATAATCGCAGGATTTTAAAGTTTTCAATCACTATTGAGGTGCTGTGGATAGTTTCTGAAATATCGTAACTTATAAGTTTTTACAGAGCTATTCAAAGTCATTACTGTATTAGAGGTTTTCCATGGGCGTAATGCGGCAAGGAGGGGGGCGGCCGCCCCCCGAATAATTTGGAGGATATAACCATAGATAAAATATACCCTGCTGGGTATATTTTATCTATGATATAACGATATAACATTGTAATATAAGAAAAGTCGCATAATCACGATCACGACCATTTTTGCTGGTTCTTTTAACCAGCGCGAAATGTAAGTACAGCACAGATGGCAATATTATTTTACACACTATTCCTGGATAAAAAAACACCCAAACAATTTAGATTTTAATGTTAAATATAATTGACATTGTTACGGCTATAAATTCCCAAAATGTTGGCGAATTAGAATGTTTACTTCAATTACAACTCAAAAATATCGATTTTATGCGAGAAAGATACTTAGTTCAAATATAGATACAAATTGATTTTAAGGGAGCGGTGCAGTTTTACAACCCGTCACTCAAAAGCTTCTCGGCATCGTAATAATCCTTTTGACATACGCCGCCCCTGTCTTCCCTGGCCACACCGCACTGTTGCCTTTTGTAGTTAGTTGGCAAGGCTGACGGGCATACTCGTTTTGCGCACACGATCAATGCATACTGCTCTAATGGCCTGACCGCAGCTTTAAATTAGATAGTCACGAAACGAAGACACACACATATCTGTTATTAACATAAATACCCCCGTTGCAGCAGACCTGCATACTCAGCGAATTTCAAATACAAATTAACACATTTCAATCCATGACATGTTTTTTGTAAGCTCCATAAGAATAACATGGAGAATGAGTATGCAGGTTTGCTGTAACAGGTATGTTAACTGGGTGGTTGTAATTAAATACAGTATTTAATATATATGAACTAGAAGAAGCCATATTCCAAGTTTTATCATAATAGTATATTTTAACATATTATGTTAAGAAATAAGAAAGATATAGAATTTGTTTTATTTCCCATTGGGATAACATGGGGAATGAATATTCAGGTTTGCTGCCACAAAAATAGACATATTATTGGGGATTTAAGACTACTAAAAAACTTATACATTAGATGTCATCTATATCAAATTTCATTCCAATCGAACCATTTTGCGACCGCTATTTTTTATATTATTTACAGTTTTTTTATTTATACAGTTTTATTTTATTCTGTCCAGTTCAAGTTGGCCGGTGGACCCGGGACTACCTGAGGCCACCCCTGTACCTCGCCACGTCCGGCGGGGCTGTCCGCTGCCTAGGCGATGAGTCACCTACTGGCTGTGTTTATAAAATGGTACACCTTTTTTACAGAATAATAATTTAACATTTTTAAAAGCATACTTGAAATATACTAAAAAATTTATGAAAAGTGATATAAAATTCGACCCAGATAGACTTATTACCAGATTTGTTCGTTTATAAACATGAGATCAAATGCTATAATAATAGGTCGAATTTTATATCACTTTTCATAACTTTTTTAGTAGATTTGAAACATGATTTAAAAAATTTTAAATTATTATTCTGTTAAAAAAGTGTACCATTGTATAAACACAGCCATTGTTGTGTACCATCATTGTTGGTGATTCATCTTCTAGGCAGCGGACAGCCCCGCCGGACGTGGCGAGGGATTACAGGGGTGCCCTCACGTAGTCCCGGGTCCACCGGCCAACTTGAACTGCACAGAATATGAGTGTTATTCAATGATCCAATTTTAATTGTTTAATGACTTGTTATATATAATATGTTATTTATTCAGTAAATTTTAATTTATATCATGCCCGCTTTAAAATATTACTTTATTTTGTTGCACTTATTTGATGCTTCAATTGTACGCTCTAGCGATGAGGTTTAGTTGCTTCTTTGTTTTTGGTTTATGTTGTGTCTTTGTTGGTTTATGTTGTATATTTCGAGCATTGTGTCACCATTTTGGCCAGTCAGTGCCTTTTTGTAGATTTAAAAATAAATTTGTTTCCCGACAACTTTTCAAATAAATCGTTATAATATTAATTACTTTTCATCTACAATATTTTTTATTTAGAATTTTTTTCTGTATTATAGCCCGGTTTTAAACATTGCTGTATTCTTTGTACTTAGTTGATGCTTTACTTAATTGTAGGCTCTTGCAATGAGATGATCTCTTAATTGTTTTTCTTTATGTTATATATTTCGAGCGTTGTTTACTCATTTTTGCCAATCAGTGTTCCTTTTACATTTTTAAACATATAATATTTGTTTCCATACAACGTTTCAAATAAGTCGTTTGTTATTACTTTTCATCTACAATGTTTTTTATTTAGTATTTTTTAACTATATTGCAGCGTGGTTTTAAACATTGCTGTATTTTTTGTACATATCTGATGCTTGCTTTTAGTACGTTCTAGCGATAGGCTTTTCGACTTTTAAAAATTCCTAAAATTTATAGGTAATTTTGTTGGCATTTATACGTCATTTAGGTCATATATATCCGTTAAAGAGTATATGTTACAGCAGTTAATCAGTAATTCATGCTTGTTTGTAAATATATTTGTCTTTAATTGTATACACGTGTGAAAACTTGGTGTGTATTTAGTCATATGTTTTTAGTGATTGTTACACTCGGGTTACTTTTCATGTTAACAGTTAAGTTAAAATGTTGTAGTCTAATATGAAAAATTCTGTTCCATTTTACTGTACATTGAGTACAAAATCTATATGTAATACAGTCGGGTTTTTACTTCACAATAATTTGTTTTTCTTCATCCCTTATACAACATGATGCATTCATACATTTCAATACAAAGTATATTAGAGTATATATATTTTTATCAATTCAAAGTGGTCGTGATAACCAGTTTGAGTTTGGTACTAAATTCAGATTCTCAAAGAGAATTTCGAAGGAACATAGAAGCAATGAGGTGAAAGTAAGACAACACCCTGCCACCAGCGGTATCGGGAATTGGCGTTGTTCGTTCGTTCGTTCAACTTCCCCACGAATTCATGGACTCCCTAACAGTTGGCAGCAATGCGTAAAACCGGTCTGAGGGTAGCTCACCTAGCGCGGCCACTGGTGAAAATTGAAACTACGAGGAGCTGTGGTGGACACAGATCGTTGTCCTCCTCTGTGGCCACGAACCTTTAGAGCCCTCTTAAGCACAAAAATCCCTAATTTTCGGCTTTATTTCTTAGTAACATAAAAAAATAAATCGCGTTTCTTAAAAGATTCTTTATTGAGTTCAGCACAAGTTCCCAGTCATAGGCTAATTATTTATAGAATAATTGTTCATTTTGCCTGTTGTAAAGAGTAAGCTTTTATAAATTGTGTTTACATATTATTAACGCGATGCAGGCTTACTGTCAAGTATAAATGTCAACATTCCGTCATTTTATCATCAGCATCGTTTATTATTTCTCTGCATTCAAAATTTGCCTAGCATTAATTCGGCCTCCCTGGTTTTAGACATTTATTTTACGTTAATATATTTCAAATCGATACTAAAGAAAGGGGTTTTTTTATTTGAAAGAGTTTTTTCCTTAATAGCACTCAACAATACACTACAACACAATAAATTACTTGCACACTACACACACTACAATAAATTACTTGCAAACTCGTCCCAAAATGTTCAAATCGTTGTATATGCTAAAAAACAATTGTAAATATCCTAAAATTTGATTTAGTATGTTTTTCCTCTTCGGTTGACATATGTTTACAAGATATTTTGAATTATTAAAAAGTTGGTAGCGTGATTATCCTTGTAGTTCATTTTTTAAGTAATCGACCCTTTTTATAGGAAAACACTTAAATTTAAAAATTTAACTTCTAGTCTATTTTCAAAGTAAAGTTGAATACCCCAAAAAAATTGTACATGGCTACTATTTATTTTAAAACAATTTGCTGAATATTTTCAATCAATTAGAGATTGTTCATCATAGAACCGAAACCTGTCTCAAGTATTACAATTTTTTCGACTTCTCCTTATTTATTTATTTTAAATGTTACAAAAAAGAATACTATTCAATTTGTTATCCTATTAATATTCATTATTCAATGTTTCTATCATATTTCTTCTTACGTGAGTTGAAAATTAATCTAAACTATATCGTTTTACAGATTATAATCAAAGATAATGTGATTGTTATAATAAAGATCTATTAGAGGATGAGGGTGATGTATAAACGAATGGCATAATGAATGGTGGGCGGGGGTGTGTGTTTTTGGCTCTTCAATGAAACGTAAATACACTCTATTGTCACGACTGGTGACAATCATGATGGACCATGATATCAAATAATGGTTCATTATAAAAAGTGTTTGTCAATAATTTTGGTGGATTGAAATGCTGTGTCTCAATTTGATTATCAAAACGGGATTTCAAGTCTTTTTTCTCAAAGCGTGTTAACATTTAAACCCATTAGGCATGAATCGTTGATTAAAATTATTTAGTTTGTGTCCGTAAACGCTCCTGTTGTATCAGTGAAATTTTAGTCTTCTATGTTCAATATTTGTTGTGCTTTACATTATTTTTATATGGACTTATAAAATACAACTATTTTTTTATATGAATTTTCAACTATAGTACAACTAGTACTGTATTAAACCTTAGGCTTCGTCTTAAAAAACCTGGAATGAGATAAAATGGAAGTGTCCATTCCACATTACATTTCATTTCAATTTTGATAATTATTGTTTGTAGATCGTAGTGATTAGAATTAGCAACGTCATTAAACAATTTGATAACAATAAATTAAATATTATCCAAAAATTCAATGATAATTTTCTTGTTATTCTTGTTATAAGTAAGGTCTTTTAATACTCAATATGCTACTTAGTGGAGTACCCGAAGCGCCAAGAACACTGATACCTCTGAATGCAACAAATCAGAATGACAGTTTTTGATTGTGGCTGGATAATTTTTTATGCTAAAAAATTAAAATCTCTTCCTATTATTTTGTTGTGCTTTTGATTTTTCACTGTTTTAACACAAAATTAATGGAACCATAGACGGTTTGCAAAAAGTCTGTCCCCCCTTTTTTACAGGTAAATCACGTTTGGTGGACGATTCTAACTTAACCAAAAGTATATTTTGATGATATCGGAAATTTAGAGGGTCCTCCAAAAATGAGGGATTATGGGGGCAACTCAAAATTTTCAAATGTAAACCTCTCTTAAGTGACCCCTTATTTTAAAGAGCTTTAAAGAAATAGGCGAATGATGGAGGTTCGAGGTCTCTAACATGTTTCTTTCTGGATTGGCAGCTTGTCAAAGTATTGAATAGGTACACTGGTGCAACTCATTCTTGAAACCTGACGTCTTTTTTAGTCTAATTTCATCTCTGGTGACTTCACACTGAAACGACTTTTGAACAAATTCTATTAAATGAAAAAGTGGTCTCTCTTGGTAATATTTAAAACTTTAAGTTTCCTGTAAAAATGAAGGATTTTTAAAAAGACAAAAATTCTCAAAACAAGAACGTATTATGGAATAATAGTTATTTCTAGGAGTATATTAAAGTTCACTGAGTAGAAGAGAGACAATTTAAAATTGGATGAGCATATTTTGGACATCATAAATGAAGTCAAACGCTCTCTAAAATAAAATAGAACTATGCCGATTTTTTTAGAGTTAAAGTTTTATTTCAATGATATTCCGTTAACTGAGGTTTGAGGTAAAACATACCTTTACCTATATACTTCAAGTACGAAATTTTTATTTTAGTAAGAAGTTAAAACTACCTAAATGTATTAATTACACTAAGAGTTTTTGTAATCAAGACTCCTCCCACATATTTTCTAAACAGATTTTAATAATTTAGGTGTGAATGATTTGGGCTAAGTGTTCGCGTATCCACTAGTAGGTATAAGGACAATGCAATAGCCTACCAAACTACGTGCATTTAGTTTGTCAAGAGTATAACGTTTAGACCCTCATTTGAGCAGTTGGCGTCAAATTTAACACTACATCAAAGCCACGTGCCCTATTGACGTTCGAGCACCTTTTCTCTGAGATGAATCATCTAATTAAAACTTTGAAAAATAAAGTTTTGAGGTGGGTTTCTTTTCTGTCGGCATGTCATTTTCAATTTAAATAATTTATTTTTAGTTTTCATAAAGTAATTGCTAATATAGAATAACCCAGAAATTATTTGAATTACTAAATTACTTTTATTAGAAACTATAGTTTAGAGTACCATAGTAAATAAATATTTGTATGTTTATTATCAACTTTCTTATTTTTGAGAAAATTAGACTGTCGGTGTTTTGACAAAAGCCTTTGATTTGTCTTAACCGATTTATATATTTAAAGAAAGCTTAGCACTTATCGTTTCCTATTCATAGTTAATTCTAGTTTCCTGTTTTATAACATGGGAATAAACTATAAAAACAAGGAAATAAACGTTTAATGTTCCTAGTGACTATGTAACAATGACACCAATTTTTAAAATTAAAAAATAATACATCATAATTGACTTTGAGTAGTGTATGTTACTAAAACTATTTATTTTGCGGCACATCAAAGCGAGCGCTGCCGCTGGACAAACACATTCGGCCACAGATGCCTTTGAATATTACATGGGGACCGACATAACTGATTCATCAATCTTATTTAAATCGAAATATATTGCCTTAATGATTATCATATGCAATATTCACTAAAATAGACACGCCCTTTTGTAAAAACAAATGTTGGGAAGAGAATCAAATTGAAATATTCAATAATTGAACTTTTATTGATGTTGTAATGTCTGCATTAATCTCAGTAATAAAACAGCCACTTCATAGTAACCCACTTCGGTGGGCATTGACATAAGAAACATATATTTATTTACATGAAATGAAATACAAAAATTAAAAAACAATATTTTTTTATTTTATTTAAAAATCATGAAATTAAATGTTTATTTACATGAAATGAAGGAAAGAAGGAAACTGTAAAAAAAGCAAAACTTTGCCCAATTGAAGGGCAGAGCCTATGGCAATCCCTTTTTCGGGTGCCTGCGCAGTCAGTGGAATAATGATTTTGCCCGGGCGTTTATCAGATTTTAGTCTTATAAATAAATCCAGAGAAGAACTATTGACAGTTATAATCAATGTTGGACAAAAAAACAATGAATTTACGTAAACAATGGTAATATTTAAGAAGGCGAAATAAAGTAATACATCACTCCAATCACTACTGATTCTTAGAAAATTTAACCTAAAGTCGAATTGGAATTGAATTCCGGATCACATATCAAGTCTGCGGTCAGGTGCGTGAGGATAAATCATGAGCAGCCGCGATCACACACGCAGGGTCCCCCTCATATTAATCATACCTCCCCTTCATATGAATGGTGAAACCCAACTGCTTGATGAAAGTAACGAAGTCATCTTTTACTGTTTGAGGCCCTACATATTAATTCAATTCAATATTCAGTAATAATAATTCAATATTTCATCATTTCTGCCATTGATTATTATAATCCAGACAGAATGAATCAGCAGGTATTCTTCTTTAACAAGGATGTAAAAAAGCAAAACTTTACCCCACTGAAGGGCAGAGCCCTATAGCAATCCCTTTTTCGGGTGCCTACGCAGTCATTGGAATAATGATTTTGCCCGGGCGTTTATCAGATTATCGTCTTGTTATATCAATCAATAAATGCAGCCATTACGTCTTGCTTTTTAACAGGAGCTGATTATAAACATTGGTTAATTTATATCGCGATGTGTTTTGTCGGCAATGAGCTTAATATCACCGCAGAACGTAAAATTCTATGTCCTGTCCGTCCATCAAAGACAATGAATGGCTTTTTTGTGCCGCGATACTCTGGCATCATATTTCTCATGTGACTCGTTCTTTTTACTTTACCAATCATCTAATTGAAAAATAATATTGTTAATAATTGAATTTGTCTTATTTATACAGTAGAAGTAAATAAACATGGCAGGTATGAATCAGAATAATTGCAGGAAAATTGTTAAATGATTAAATGATTAATGATTAATTGATTAATTGCAGGATGTATGATTAAATAATAGTGCATTAATGAGTGAGCACGAAAAATCTAATATAAATAATACCAAGAAACTTATCACTGGATTATGTATTTCCGTCTTCATTCGGTAGTTTTCACAGAAGTGATTCTTATATTTTAACACACTGGGTACACACCTCCGTCTTAAGTTCAAAACTATAGAAACATGAATTTTAATAGTTGTATTTTACATTAGTCTAAATTATACGACTCATTTGAATTGAATGCTCATTAAATAAAAAAAACGGTGGTGGAAAAATTAATTATTGGTTTACCTAGCTAGATTAATTGACCTGAGCAATCCAGCTTTATATTCCAGTAATCAATTAACGTCTTAACCGGAGCCTGGATTTAAAGCGTTATTTCATTATAACTGATACCACTCTCTCGCCTACTGTAAACTTATTCATTCTTTTTGGGAACTTATTTCACTCAAGAAACTAAATAGCTTGGATTTACGAGGTACAGTACTTAAACAAAATCCTTTGTACGAGAGATTTACGATACTAGCCATATCTAGTGTAAAATGGATAAGCATGAAGGTATAAAGACTTAAATTCTCCTATTTTCATTTAAACGTTTGCTCCTAATTAAAATGTAAATCAAATCTTTTTGTCTAAAGCCCTTTTCCCAAATTGTACCGGGTGCCCAAACAAGGACAAACTGACTAACGTTCCAGACCGATCATGTTGAATTGTTTTATGTCCATCGCTTTAACGTTGATTTGGTTTATAACCTCGATCCGATCTGTAAAGTTTCTTCAATTACAACAAACGAGATTTGATAAAGTGTTCTTGTAATTTAAGGTTATAAATGTCATGTAATTATTTTATGTTTATTTATTAGGTAAGGCACGTTCAGAGGAGACGAATGTTGGCCGTTAGTGAAGCGTCACCGACAGATGCCTCAGCAGGTGTTTGTTCATGATCTTTTCATTAGTATTCTAGTTAATTACACGATTAAATTATTTATCTCATGCAATTTAACTTATTTTATAGGAAGTTACTGTGAATATTAAAAAATACAAACAATTTCTACCCTCGAAATTTTAGTTTAAATGTATATTTTTAGTCTCTGTTAGTGTGATTTAGGATTCCCGTTGTCATACAATTTTTTTTAACGAGTGGCAGGCTTTGATTTGTCGAGTCCTAAGAAAGATTTAAAATCGTGAAAAGGTGGAACTGTTCGTGTTAAGTAAAAATAAGATAAATATGGATGTGCTAATTTTATATTCGGTGTAAAATAATATATTATTTATTAAAAATTAATTATCCTACTATAACAATAAGATGAAAATTAAAACCCTCAACGGTCCCTTGTAAATCCAGAGTTTTTCTGTAAATCCAAACTCTCGATATTTCTGTTGGGAATTTATTTTTCATGTTTTTCTTCTTCCATTTCAGGAACCATACGGCCTCGAAGAACATTTTTGGGGATTTATTCCTTGCATCGAAACGAACATATTTCGGTATATAAACATGGGTTTCTTGTGCCTAGTTTTTGAATGTCTGTATTCATTCACATTAATTCATATAGCACTATACTTTCAAACCTCAGTTTGTATTTTCGAACTTGGTACATTAGAAGAGACTAAAGACTTATTTTGTTATGGAGTACCAAGATTCTACGGTTTACCTTTAAAAATATGGAAGCCATTTTCTTAATTTCTCAAGATACATTCAAGTTATGGAAAAGATTTAAGATACTAAAAAGATCCAATATTTAATTCACTTTAAAGTAACGTATAGTTTCATTAGAATTTCTGCACAAATCACTATTTAAATTTTTCTGATTATAAATAGGCAAAATTTACTTAAATTGACACTGGTAACTATAAAAATATCAAATTCCCAAATGTTTATAGTAAAACACTCATAAAACTATTATTTTTAAGTAAATTAAATGTTGCACCATTTTAGACCCCCTTAACTTTTTTCATTATTTGGCTACCATTTTGAAATAATAAAACGTAGAAACTTGATACTCCATGCTAAAATATGTATTATCAGTGTATACTGATATAAGTAATTTAAAGTTTGTACCTATTCAGGTTTAAAAGTTTTAAAATGTTATGAATAATTAGGCCTACATAGTGCGAAAACTAGGCACCCACGTTAATATGAAAATTTTTTTGTCTAAATGCAAAGCAAAAATCCACAAAACGTACCTAAAGAGTTCAGAAACACTCTTTTAAAACTAGAAATTACATAAAACGTAACTTGCTGTCTACATCAAAATAGTGTTTTAGTAAAAAAAAGAAAGTAAATTGAGTTGGTTAACATTTATATTTTGTTTGTCTGAATAATAGATATATGAAATCAAAGCTCCGAAACTAGATGTAGTTACTGTTTGTCATTTGACTATCAATTAATGACATCTTCGACAACTTTATTCCGCATGTAAGACCGCTGATCCGCTGATTGTAAGACCTGGATGGGACAGTTCCAAACAAAGCAATAAAAATACACTCACAACATTATCACAAAAAGTGCATACAAATCAATATCATCAAAGTTCAAAGTAACATAAAATAGGCACGCATATTATAAATTTAGGATACACCTAAATTACTACATTACTTTATTCATTAAAATTCCCACGTCCAATAATTAAGTATATGAAAAGTTTTAAAATATTTAGAGAAATTGTTAAAACTTAACACGACTATCACTACTGTACCTCAATCCTGCCAAAATATATATTATAATTCGCCATGAAGAGGATGAATGAATCAAATAAAAGTAATGAGCAGCATGTCATGAGAAGCAAACAAACGGGGCAATAGATTAGTTTGTTTACATTCTTCTGAAAGAGAGGTTTTACTCCTGAGCTAGGCTGAGGTAATATTATGAACGTGGTACTTACTGACTGGGTGTTATATTGTTTTGAATATGGATATATGATATATATGTCCAATGAGAATGTATAAAAGCATATCTAAATTAATTTATAAATGTAAATGAATATCTTAGCTAAGTAAATCGGATTACTTTACCCCACTCCTCCTTGTAATGACTGAGAAAAATAACGTTTTTTCTCCCACCGGGGGAACCAAGTGAACCCATAAGAATAGCTAACATTGAAGTAAATAAATAAATAACCCTCTGACAATTTTGCATCCACTCACTGGATATTGCACTAATGGCTTCATTCTAAATCGTGCTGTATTAAAGTAAACACTGTTTGAAATAATCTCGGCTAAGTTAAAAAGTTAAAGTTAAATCAACTTTAATTCAATATTTCCCCTTTTTATAATGAAAATACTATTTAGCGAATGCATATGTTTCCATGTATTTTTTATATTAGCAATGTCTTTACGAGAATTTAACTAGACTCACAAGAAAAAAAAACCGTATGAAACGTGACCTAAATCTGAAATAACCATCATACATCATAAGGGACGAGAGTTCATCCGTCATATCATCCCCTGACATCAACTTAATTGGTTCTTCAAATGCATTCCAGTAAAATAAAGAAAAGGAGAGATATAATTATTTTTAGTCAAACACATGTTAACGTGGACCCATTTAAAACCTTTTCCAACCAATGTATGAGATTTTTAACTCACTACCATTGAGTATTTGTTTTTTTTTAAATATTAAACTGTTTATATTACCAACACCCAAGATAAACAGGTAAACTGAGATAAACTGTCTACAGAGGTTGGGTAGTTAGGCGGGCATAACAACTTGTGTAATAACCGGAACAGGAACAGGGTCCAAGTTCATCAGACAACTAGGAGATTAGGGACCACTTCCTGTGCAACGTGAATTATTGTATCGGAGGAGGGAGACTTGGGGAGGTAAAGTTTGAAACAAAATTGTTCGAGAGAAATACTATAACGTCAACCTTTCGCTTGGGATTTTTTCAGAAGAAAAATTGGTTATTTTCCATATATTTACGTTTAAATTGTATTTTTTGTTAACGTTCCACTATATGCCTCCGTGGAAAAATATATGGTACACATTAAGTCAGGAAGAGAGAGACATAAATGCGACTCTAATGTGAGTACAATGAAGACCTACGGGTCTCCACAGGTTTGGTCAGGCAGGGCCTACATGTTTGTATACGCATTATGTGTATGTATATCAATCGTGGAATGTATTTTCATGGCGAGGGAGTACTTAAAAATCGAACTAATTAAACCGTTAATTAATGTTATCGCACAATTAGAGATCCCTTAAAAACCGTTAAAAAAAGACAATGTTTGGCTTTAGAAGTTGCATCGCATTTCAGAGACTGACATAGCGTTTTTAAATTAAAACTTAGTTTGTGTTATCTATGCAGTTTTAAAAATTACGCACCATAAAAAGTAAACATTGCTCTTAGATTTCAAGATAGTTTAATTTCGTCTAAATTACATTTGAATATTATTGACTTCTTATATGAATATCCAGCTTTTATGCTATTTGTTTTTTAATCATATTACTTTTGATTAGATTCTTGACAAACAAAATAATGAAGTTGGAAATCTAAAATTAATTTTAAATACGGAATACCAACCACTGAAATCCAAAACTCAACTGAGGTCTATGTGTAGCGATTTTCCCAATAAACGTCTACCCTCAGGTTTGGATTTGAGTGTGATCATAATTTAAAGCAATCGTGTAGAACAATTCTCACAGCAATCGTTATGACTGAATAAATGTAATTATTTTTAATTTTTAGTACAAGCGAACATAAATAGTCATTCTTAATATTTTTCAACAAAGAAGCCCTCTTGTTATCGATAAAAAATTATTAAAAGTTAATTTTTAAAATTATTTTTATCCTTTAATTTTGATCGGGGATTCTTAGTTCAGAAATGGAGAAGAAACTGTTAAAACTGCTGCGAGCGACGAGAAAACTTTTACTTTTCAAGAAAAGAATGTGATAATTAACGACACTTGATGTTTTGAGCTCATGCTTAGTTCTTAAAAATCTATTTAGCCAAAAATCTATTTTGAAGTGGAAATCTTCTCAGCTTCAATTTCGCTTCTGTAACTGAAGTAATTTAGAGCTATTAAAAGTATTGAACCATCAATTTTCCATAATTAAAGTGTTACATTACATAACATGGTGACATAAAAGTCAAAACAATAATTTTTACGTGATTACATTATTTGCTGGAATGCAAATATCACGATTTTGTGAACAACAACAACATGACGACAACAACAACAACAACAACAACAACAACAACAATATCAACAAAATCAACAACAACAACAGCAACACCAACAACAATAACTAGAGCATCAATAAAATGGGAGAATGTAATATGGGTGTTTTATATTCTGACATGGGTCCAAGTCCAGCTAATGCTGCGCGATGCATGAACGATCCTGTTGCTTTTATCCTCGCTGTAATATAAAATTCAATGCAAGAGTCAAATCAATTACTAAAAAAGGGATTTTCCATTCAATATCACCTAAAACACTAGGGTAAACAATATTTTATGATTTATTATAATATATTGTAGAATTACCTTTTGATTCTACCTTTTAATTCTAATTACCTTTTAATTCTATTGTAGAATTACCTTTAATTCTACAATATATTTTATAATATATTGTAGAATTACCTTTTTTGCCTTAGGTGCGGCAATATCCAGTTTAATGCAGTACGCGTTTCACACCATTACAGTGCACCATCAGCTGCCCAAAAACTATTTATATTTCCACTCATAAGTGGAGTCATGTCTTGCTGCATTCAAAGCACAATAAAAAAATACTTTAAATTTAAAACACTGAAACATTTACACATAGTCCAGGCAACGAATGCTCAAAAAACGGCATATGGGAATTGCATGGAACACAATTTTTATCTTTGCAGCTTTGTTTGGACAAGTTAGGAGGTGAACATATCAAAAGTCCCCGTCCGTAGCCCTTGAGTGGGGGGAGGGAGGGGGTCTGAAGGTACCATTTTTTCGTTTTTCCTAAATATCTTTAAAACTATCAACTTTTAGTTTTACCTATTAAATTTGAAAATTAAAGAAAATTACATTTCCTGTAAGAAAAGTATATAATATGTCTACTTTAGTCCAAGCATTTACAAGGTAAGCACTATTTTTATTAATATTTAAACAAGTATCCCTTCCATAAGACATACATGTAAATTTGTGGGTAACATACATGCCCAATGGGGCAACACTTTTTCACCTAAAGGAAAATTAACAGCATTCAGGAAATATTGACAACACTTCCATTTAAAAAAAAAACTTTATTTTTCAAGGAATTATCGTACATTAATCGTACATGTCTGTATTTACGTGCTTATCATGGTATTTCAAAAAAAATTTACAACACTTAGATATGTTGCGTTTGATGATGGTTTTCTAAACCCGAAGTATGCCAACATAGCCTGACTTTGGAAATGAACTCCGACGAGAAAAGTAATAAGCCTATAGTTTTATGAATCGTATGATGGATAGGGCATGGCCATTTAGTTATTTTTTAGTTATTTATCCAACATCATAAACGTATCTTTGAAATAATGTTTTGACCATGGTTTCAAAAGGTATTACTATATGTATAATAATTATACTTTTTACATTATATAAAGGAGATTAAAAATAAAAAATATCTAAAATTGTTTTAGGTTTCGAAGGCCTTATTAAATGGATCTTTGTGTGTTTACAATTACAGGGGTTTTTTAAACGTAACCCAAAACTTTATTTTATCAGTGAAGGAATATTCCCCCCCCCCCCAAGATGCCCGGATTTGACCCCACTATACAGGGTATCCAGAATTATACTAAAATATTTTTAGTATGCGATAGTAGAGGTAAAAATAAGAAAAAAGTTGATATTATTATAGGTCCTAAAGTGTTTCGTTTTCCGTCTGTGTGTCTGTTATTTTTACATAATTAATCACATCTCACGAACCTCGTAACGTATAAACTTAAAACTTGGTTTTTGAATGGCCACTATTAAGAAGTATTTTTGTAAGAAGTATCAAATTTCTACTTTGCCTTATTTCAAAATGGCGACTGTTTTTTTTCAAAGCTAAATATCTTATAAACCGTAAATTTTCTAAACGTTTTACAAGAGACAAAAAAGTTGCATAATTCAATCCAATTATCGCTGTTATTAATATTATGATGATCGGACTACTAATAACGGAGAAATGTTAACTTTTCTATATAAAAACATGTTATATAGAACATACTGTCTAAAATTTTAATGTTTTTATCCGGGAAATTCAACATTTCTCAATTTTTTTGTCCGATCATTATAATCTTAATATCAGCGTTAATTAGATTACGTTTTGCAATTTTTTTATTCCTTGTATAATTTTTCTAAAATTTGTGGGTTTTAAGATATTTAGCTTTGAAAACAAAAAAATGCCATTTTTAAATGGTAATAAGTAGAGATACATCTTACAAAAATATTTCTTAATAGTAGTCATCAAAATACCAAGTTTGAAGTTTATGCCTTGAGAGGTTCGTGAGATATGATTAAATATGTAAAAATCACAAACAGACACACGGATGGAAAACGAAGCACTTTAGAACCTATGATTGTGTGAACTTTTTTTTTCTTATTTTTACCCCTGCTATCATATACTACAATATTTTACCATAATTTCCAGACACCCTGTATACATATATTTTTTATACTATAAAAGTAAGACTACGAAAACAATTCACAGGATATTCAGCACCTCAAACCAAACATTAAATATAATGCAAGAAATTGAAGGCAAGAAATTCCTTGTAACACGTGTTCAGGAATTTGATGGAGAGAGCACAACTTTGTACAAATGCCAATGGCGGATTGTTTCAACTCATAATGTAAACTAAATATTATCAAACTTGTTAAAAAGGCCCGAACTTTTAAAGGCTGTATGAAATGTAGAGATTAAGAAAAAAATACTCATTTCATATTTATATGTGTATTATTTAATCTTAAAAATGGGCATAAAAAACACCCTGTATAAACAGTTGTTATATTTGTAATAACTGAAATTAAGCTTACAAACTGTTTGCCGATTGTTTAGGAGTAACGTTAAAAATTAATCATCATATTTTTCAGCACAGTGTTAATATATTTTGTACATAATCTTTATGAGTACTGGATTCCTATTTATAAGCTTAATTTATAAATTTTAAGGTTCATCTCTTACGTGTAGACACTTTCAAAGATCGACATGCGATGTTAGCAGTCATCGGATAATTATCTACCCCCGAATCCTATAGGGCGGCGCCGCCCTTCTCTGGAGCGTTTATTGTTCTGCTCGTTATTGTTGATAGCTTCTTATATAGGCTGTATATCAACTGCTAAGCCTTCACGACCCCTGGTATCATAACCATGCCCATGCGTAGCATGTTTTATCCCTGCTTATCTTAGATATTATGAAATCAATAAATTGTGAGAAAGCAAAAAACGTGGTTGGTATCACGAAAAAAACAACTCTCTTATTGGTTGCAAAACAACTCTAAGGGTTGCGTCAAACAAATACGAACACAGTTATAAGAGTTTATATATAAGTAGTTTAATGGAGTAAAAAGTAGATGTGTTAGGCTTCTGATAATAAAACGTTGCATGGTTGATGATTTTGAGAAAATTTTATGCACTCATATCTTCCAACATTTCGTATCCTCCCAGGTACCATTTCGAATTATGGTCTTCTTTGTTGAAGTTGATCTGTTTTAAAGTCTAAAAACTTGGCCTTTTCCTGGTTTGTTGATAATTTTATGTAAGGAAAATATAAAAAATGGAGTTTATGGCAAAAAATTTAGAGATTCGAAAGTTTTCTAGATAATCTATTTAAATGAAAAGTGGTGAAAACGACAAAATTTATTAAGTTACTTTAAGTTAGTTTAATTTTTGTGATTGCCGATTCGGTTATGTTAATTAGGGCCGATATAGGACCTAAAATTGAGCTTTTCGGAACTTCTCTGACTAAAGCCACGTAGATAAAGAGTTTTATGACTAGTGAGGTTATCTTTTTCTTGTTATTGAATATAACTTCATCCATTTCAGTGCATTTCCATTCCTGCAGCGGCCAGCTCCTCTGTTCTGTGTGGACGTCAACATAAGCGAATGCTTTTTTAAGGTCTTAGAAGGTTCCAGTAGCATATTACCTATTTCTTCGGCGTTTATTAACATGATTGCATTTGGTTGGTTAATGCTACTTTGTTTGAATCAAAAGTGTTTTGTAAGAAAAAGTTTTATCTTAAAAAAATTTCGCCAGAACTTTTGCAAGCTTTTTTAATGTCTTTAGTACTTACTATCAATACGGATATGTGATAGTAATTCTTCACGTTTCTTTCATCCCCTCTAGTAAATAAAGATTAATTTCTCCCCTATTGGGAGACTGTCTTGGCAAACTATTGATTGATAACACCAGCAAGCTGTCTTGCAATTTCAATTACTTCATAACTTAAGAATGTTTTCCGAAAGTCCGTCACGACCGGTTGTGCTTAGCGCAACCATTTCATACACTTCTTTCGCATTCACTCAGCCAAAGGTAACATATAAAGAACTTATGAGAAGGGGGGCGTTCTTTTATAGAGCTGAGTTTTGCTAGCAATCTTTTAACATACCAGAACAACAAAGGCGAATTGTTATTTTTATCATGTATCTGAGAAACAAGAGAGACAATCAGATACAAATAGTTTAAACCAACATGTAAACTTATATTGATAGATTATTAGGTATATTGGTGTTTTGAGTTAGTTCATTACCAATCGGTGCTAAATGTATCATTTCAATTACAACCAACAGTTGGAGCCGCCCGTGGCCACTCCAGTCGCGTAATAATTGGCAATCTAGCCGCCCGGCCTTGAGGCCAACGTATTTTGTTTCCCTTAGTATATTTTGTTATTGCTGTTTTAGACAGTATCCTGCGGCCAGTTATATAATATTGAGCGCTATAAAACGAGCTGCGATAACAACTCACTTAAGACACTCACACTGAAAGTTAGCTCGAAGGGAGCGCTGGTCAAGCGCTCGGCCTATCAAAGGAACAAAAAAGCAGAGAAACCATATAATCTTTCTTGGACCTACACGCACTAAGGTTCATTCTGGTCCTTTCCTCATAACTCAGATTATGATATACGTTTCACAGCTATTTTGCGGCCAAAAACCAACAGAATTATCTGTTTAGATATTGCAGTTAATTGAAGGAGGGCATGTCGTTGAGATGAACCTTTAGGGAGTTAATTATACCGCACAAA
Source organism: Flexamia atlantica (assembly GCA_035578135.1). NCBI lineage: Eukaryota > Metazoa > Arthropoda > Insecta > Hemiptera > Cicadellidae > Flexamia > Flexamia atlantica. Next base: position 24,643,062 of record JAQJVK010000002.1, read on the forward strand.
ATCCACTTTGATTGCACAGCAAGCAAGTTTAATGTGACATATTGCAATTTTCTTTTCATTTTTACTAATTTTATTGATTGAAATTACTAACTGTAATTTACTGTCATTACTAACTGTAACTTTTAAAAATAAAGTTTCTTAGACAAAAAGTAGTAAAAAGACTACGTTTTTATTAATTAAGAGTAGGGAGGGGATTAAAATAAGCTGTTACATTTCAGTAACCACTAGAAGAATTAAATAAAACATCATAAGTAACCTACTTTCCTTAGTTAAGTCTAAATTAGTATCGGTTTATTCTAATTATAATTTTACTTGAAGAAAGTGACAAAGTTAATAAGTGGTGAGATCGAGAACTGTTTGAAAATTAACTGTTGTCAAGTTTAAAGAATTAATATTAAGATAAAAATGTTAAGAAATTACACTTATTGACACCTGCAAAATATGAATTAAAATCAGCAAAAACTTCCAATTTCTTTGCTGATCATCATATCCAATTTAAAGTTAAGGTGTAGTTTTTTTATTAAAAAAATACTAGAATGAAAACTGATGTTTTGATTAGATCAAACCTGGCTGTGGTAGGAAGTCTGGGCTCGGCCATGTAGCATTATTGCCGAAGTGTTTCTTGCCTATAACATCTGCGACACTGGACTACAGTGCTTCAGTTGGCCAGAGCCTCGTTGTTTTGTTGCTTCTGTGTTTGACACAACGCTAGGAGGCTGTCATTATTGTAATGTTTTATGTGATGCATAACTTATGTAAGGACTGCAAGAGCGAAGTGGCAAATTACTATAATATTATATCTGTGAAGCTTCAAGTATAAAATAAGAAGTTAACTCAGTACGCAAAGCTGCGAAGGTAGCCTAAGAAGCTTGTTTCAATAAATCTGTTTTTATATTCTCTGAACCATTATCAAAGTTATTGAAAAGTATTGCAAGTTTTAATGATATCATTATGATAAATAAGATTAGATTATATGAGTTGCCAGGAAAGCTCCACCTTTAGTATACAAAATTCTGCTTATAATCATTGAAATCTATAGGTGATGGAAAGTGAACAACGAACATTAATTTGGCCCTTGGAAAACGTATAACTATTGTAAATGTGGCAACGAAAAACTCTTTTAAATAGATCATAACATTAAGTCATTTAAGTTAGTACTGTATTATTTTATGTTTTTGAAGGGCACATAATGAAAATTACAGTAATATTACTTTTACCACACTACTGCACACAATCTGTTACTGAAATCTCTACATAAATTTTCTTATGTACCCTTCTAACTCATTTCATAAATTAATTATAATGTAATATTTTCACGCCTCCCTGCTATATTTCTTAAATCTTACATATTTCTTCCATCTATTTTCTTACGTCATTTGATATTTTCCAGAGGAACAGTTTCAAATACAGAAAATACCAAAGAAAGGTCATATATAGGGACACGGAAAGGTCTCACTCTGAACCAACTCTCACATGAAAACGGGACACAAGGAAACTTAATGTTTACCATGGCATAGAGTGCACATTAGTACTTACAAGAGAAGATATGGGTCTAACGTTATGGAAATTCGTTTCTCATTAAAACAAAATATTTTAATTTTGTCATACAGTTTGTGCTGAAAAATATAGTTTTTTCCTTAACTGGCTGATTTGTTTGTTATGTAATACAGTGTATGCTAGTTAAATTATGGAATTTTATTCAGTACTTAATTTTACTAAGATTAACTTTAATATTTTCCATGTTCTGAAAAGAAATGGTATTTACAATACACAAGTCTCAAACCTATTTCACAACAGAAACAACCAAACAGCAGTATCATAGATATAATAATGAGTTAGCTTATATAACCATGAACCATCGATATTTATGTTTTTGACTACCAAAAATAAGAAGAAAAAAACAGATTCGTTACTTACCCCAAACACTTGAAAACCAAACGCAATTTTTGCGTTAAGAAAAATGTCCTCCATTATAAATTCATTATAAAAGATTATATAAATTTAGCCTATAAATAAGTCATTAACTGATTATTATTTTAAATTATTATTAGTTTGTATATAAAAACATACTAGGTACTGAGAAACTATAATTATATAACATATTTAAAATTCGCATAACTATTTTATAAAAAAATTAAACCGATGATTTTAGCCCCTGAGCTGCAAATATATTTGTTAAGACTTTATTACTTACGTCTAACAGCTCAATACTTTTCTTGTGTAGAGAGTCAATTATTTAATTAGTACAATAAAAAAATTATGTACAATAATTTTTTTACTGTATAGCCCTTAAACCGACGTTTCAAAGGGCTGTACAAGAAACGGGTCGATTGTGTTGTGTGCTTTTCGTGTTCTGTGTTGTGAACTTTTTAGACAAGACCTTGCTGTGTACTCTTCCACCAATTAGGTGAGTGATGCCCACAAAAATAAAATAGAAAATATTAAAGATACCTCACTGAAAAACAAACCATGTTATTCAGAAATATAATATAGCCTTATTACATAAACACTTTCGTAAGCAGTCATTAAAATTGATTCCATAATTTTTTTCATTACTTCAAGAAAGAAATCAAAGTTAAGGTTGAGAATTAATGCAGTAAGAGAAGGCGTTCTTCGAAGCGTCGGAAGAGGGGAGTGTAATAGAGATTTGTGTCTCTAAGGTACGAAGTGTCGACATTAGGGGCAGAGATTATAGTCAATAGAGCACTTAGAGTTCCTCCCTCCTTACTGAGATTTATGTCCAGTAATAACAGTAAAGATAGGTTAGATACACAGCGACTTTTATTTTAGAATTTGTTGTTTTGGACGGTTATAATATTCACGATTTGATGTTCCCTAACACACATAAATACTTTTCAAAAACAAATTAATGTATACAAATTGTTGTCCTCTCTAAAAAAATTTGTTGATTCTAATAAATCTACAGAACTGCCGATGCAGTAATAAATTTTTTAATCGGAAGCAACATGAAAAAAATGTTTGTTATAAGGAAATACTCCAAAAGAAGTATACCTGCATACTCAGCAAATTTAAAATGCATAAAATCATGTTTCAATCCGACTTAAGCGAGATATATATTTTTGTAATATCCTAAAGAATGGTATGGAGAATGGGTTTGCACAAGTATGTAAAATTTAGTACTTTTAATCGATTATGTAGTAGATGTAAACTACAAGAAGCCATATCCCAAGTTTTATCTAGACATGTCAAGAAACAAGGAAGATAGCTTAAAAAACAGTTCCTAAACAATAAATTTATCAATTTTAATTTATTTGCCTTATAATGCGGGTCCCTTATAAGATTTTACACGAGAATGAACTTTTTAGAGAAAATATGTGTATTCTTCGTATTTAAAAAAAATCAGAATCATTTAGCTCATATTAAAGTAATGGTAGTAGTCGTTTAAAGTCTGCTCTACCTGTTAGCATTTCGATTTCGACCTCTAGCACGGAATTTCGATTGACAACATAGTTTGTGTGATAAACTAATTTAATGATGTAGGATCTTGTTGTTGATGGATAAATATAATTGGTTGCGGTTAAAATTCCCAGGATTAAACGCGAAAATTATACCATACCAATTATTGTTCTATGTTTAAAAACCATATAAAGCTTTTTAAAAGTTTTACAAAGAATAAATCGGTTTAAACACTTCTGATAGTGATGTGTTGCCCGCCTACAAACTTGTAGGTAGCCGGATCGATCCCGAGAAAAGTTAGTAGCTTTTTGAAGGGTTGCTTCTGGAGCCAGCTGCCATTGGTTGCTCTTCACTCATATTCAGGGTAACGTCCTCCATGAGGTACCTGTCTTATCAAGAATGAATGAATGAATGAATGAATGATAGTGAACAATTGTCTTGATTCATGCTAAATAACAACAAATGATACGTCATCACTGCCTTGCACGAGCCGCAACGGTGGACTAAGACGTGCGGAATCAGGAAGGGAATGTCCCACATTGACCAACAGACCACTGGGTTATGTGACTGGCGTGATTACTGATATATAAAACACGCCCTGCCCCATGTTCCTCACACACTCATCTCTACCTTCCAGCAGACATGAAGACTCTCCTGGTACTGCTTCTGGTGACTGCAATCTCCGCCGAGGACAAGCCCACTGGAGACAACACAGTTGACAACAAAACGATTACAAAGAGAGGCTTGGAGGACTTTGGGGGTCATGACTTTGGAGGACACGATTTTGGAGGACACGACTTTGGAGGACACGACCACCATCACCACCACGAGGTGAAGACCATTACGATAGAGAAGGAGGTGAAAGTGCCTTACCCGGTCCACGTGGAGAAGAAGGTACCGTACCCTGTCAAGGTGCACGTTGATCGACCTGTTCCTTACCCTGTGGAGAAACCTTACCCGGTGACTATAGAGAAGAAAGTGCCTTACCCCGTGAAGGAGTACATCCCTAAACCTTACCCTGTCGTGAAAAAGATTCCCTACCCCGTGAAGGTGTCTGTAGAAAGGCCAGTTCCCGTGCATATCCCCAAGCCTTACCCCGTCTACGTGGAGAAGAAGGTGCCCTACCCTGTAGAGAAACACGTCCCTTATCCAGTCAAGGTGCCTGTCCCCCGGCCTGTCCCTTATCACGTTCCTGTTTTCAAACACGTGCCTTACCCCGTCGAGAAGAAAGTTCCCTACCCCGTCAAGATACCAGTTGAGAAGCCAGTCCCCTACCCTGTGGAGAAGCCTTACCCAGTTATAGTGGAGAAGAAGGTTCCCTACCCGGTGGAGAAGGAGGTGCCGTATCCGGTCAAGGTTCCGGTTCACATCCCGGTCCACGTCCACAAGCATCACGAACATGAGCTTGAACATCACGAGCATGAACATCACGAGCATGAGCACAAAGAGCATGAACATCACGAGCATGAGCACAAAGAGCATGAACATCATGGACTTGAGCATCACTTCAAAGGTCATCAAGAATTTCATCATTTATAAAGCCATTAGGTACTTCAATCTTGTAAATTTTGCAACCTAAACATAGTTAGATTGATTTATTTTTCATTTAGTAAATTTCTTAGGCTGCATTACTTTAGATGTACATTTTGAACTTAGTTTACTTTTGTTATATTCTGTATCATAAATTATTCACTGTACAAATATATCGACTCTATTTTTATTTTTACATACGTTGTTTTTTTCCAAGTTTAAACTACATTTCCTATGCATTGCCTTTTCCCTTTGTTTATTTACAACATCTGAAAATCATTTCCTTATCAATTGTGTGAAATATAAAGTTTAACGAGTAGACGTTGATGCCCCAAAACTATCGAATCCTTTATTCTATGATATCGATATATTATTCAAACTTCGATTCGTCACTAACCGAAATCAAGATTATTCGATTCCATCAAGAACAAAACACAACAAAAACAACCTCTTAGTAAAATCTACTTTACACAAAAAAAAAAACAAAATGTGTGTTTTATTTCTATTTCAATTACCAATATAAATATGAAAAATGCAAATTATTATTTTTATAACGTAGAGGCTAAAGTGTAAAAACATACGTAGAGGCGTTTATATTGTTGAGGGGCGCTGAGGCAGGGGAGGCTTACAGCTCCCAGGGAGCCCGTGTCGCCAGCTGAGTGATATTTAGTGGGCTCGCGCTGGACAAACGTATTCATTCTTGTTTGCACAGAGTCACTAAAGTTGGCCGCAACAGCGAGTTCATCATATACCAGTAAGTTGTAAAGAATTTATACACTAAGGTATACGTGCATTACGTACATAGTACAATGATTTATTAACGCGGTTGCAGTTCCGTATGCGGTATGGGTCTATATTAAATGAATGAAAATATCGACCTGATGCCAGCCTGATACCAATATCGTGAGTAAAAATTGAGATACGAAACAATGTACTTCGAAACATTACAGTTAATTTTATACAACGTGATATTTTAAGTTACGATACAATGAGTAAGAATTCAGTTTTGTTTATGATTTTTATTTATATCTTCGTTTCTATTATTAACTTCAAGTATGATGAATATAAATTAAAATAAAATAATGTAACATGGTATATTAAGAGACACTAAGTGTTGATTTCGGAAGTGTCAATTAATTGTCAACTTGGTTTTTTGTGAGTAAGGTCAGAGTTGGCCGCTAAACTAGATTGCAGCTCCACTTGAAAACATTACCACGTATGGTTTTCCTGCAGAACTATTTCAAATCATGACTATATGTTAAGTTTGGACTTAGTAAACGTTCTGGATGGACATAATTGTTAAATATTAAGTTTCTCATCGAACAAGGCAAGAGCTACAATTAGATTAGATTTTTCACCCTCCACATTGTTAGTGACGTCATCACGCGCGTCACGCCGCGTTCTATCGCCCATACACTCGCCACACGTAGCCGTTTATGTCGGCACTGTGGCTTGATGGCAGTCGCCGCCGTTACTGCTGTTTTGTGGCCTGCAGACGAGTGGATAGCCTGCTTTCATAACGTGGCGTGAAACCATCCAAAGATATTTTTTAGCAGTTTGCATCATTGCCACCTTTTTAGGTTGTTCTAGGGCAGAATTTTAACAGTGTATTTCTTTCACAAATGGAATAAACTGGGAAAAGAAATTAATTACCGAGGAGGCTAACCAGGAGAGAGAACTAAATAATATAGGACTATAAGTAATGAACTACTCGCTAAATTTTTATAATATTTTAGAAAACCAGAATTTCTATTTAAAAATGTACAATTTTAAAGATGATTTTTATTAAAACTACTGAATTTTGTTAAATTAAATTGGTTACGAATATTGTCTCAGCCAAAAGTCAATCATTATGTATTAAGAAAACAATAAATAATGTTCTGCATTTAAATGAAAAAAGTTTTTTTGAATTTGAATTAGAATGGTACTTTGAATTATTTTTTTATCTTACAAGATAAACCCGTAAATTGTGGTAGAACCAATTGTATTTAGTAGGTCTTGGAAACTTGAAACTCAGCTAAACGAGGGTTAATGAAGATAAAGGAAAGGAGTCGTTTAAGAACTCTTTTCTCTTCATTTTTAGAATGAAATAATTTGGGAGTATGCAAATGAAGGTACGGCAGTTATGCTATATTAATTAGTTAGCTAACCTAATCATGAAATAGTTGTGAGTCACATTTGCAGTATGAAACTGTGTTTATATTATGGGGCATCATCACTTCTCTCACTGTGGCATGGACACCGCTCCAGCTCGGCGTGCTCCGCTGCAATTAACTCAGTCTCCAAATTAAGATCATATTGACGGATACTTATGTCGGTGTTTCATTTTATGTTTTACCTTAAAATGAAACTAAAGCTGCAGGGAAAACACACACAGAGGTGAGGGTTTTTTCACAGAGGTTTGTGATATTGTACTTGCATTGTTCCACAGAATAGTATACTGTAGTAAAATGTAAGACAGAACACATGGAGCAAAATGAAGCAATTTAGATGGCGAGGACAGCCTAGCTATGGGTTTAAAAGAAGTCATCGAATGCTTTTCAGCCTCCTTGTTGAGTTTATACAATCCATATGCAGTATTGGCGATCAGTAGCAGTGTGATCAAATACAGCAACATCAAAGCCAATGAGCAAGCTTAATTGGACCAACATCATTATTTGGGAGAGATTTCTTTTTAGAATGATTTCCATTGTATTTATTACATTACTACTTGGCATATAATGATGATATGATGGCATGTAAACTGGATTTCATGTTTAATAGTTATGTTGTTTCCAACTTTTTTTTTTGTTTACCTGTTAGTGACCGAAATTGTAAATTCGTTATATTGAGATTATGATGTAATATTGCATTTAATGTGAGCTTTTTTCGTTTGTCTTTATCTCATCGACTAGAGAAATAAGCGGTTCTAACGACATATACTTCGTTTTTTGTGTTAACCTTAATTTCATCATTATCATAGTATTTACTGCCCACAAAATGGGCTGCAAAGCTCACAGAGCTCTCAATTTTCATTCCTAAGAAGTAAATTATGATTAATTTTTTTCTTGCCCTAACTTTTAATGTAATTACTGAATTCTAAAATTACTGTAGTAATCAATGTTATTATTGAATTATTATATATTCCGTACCTTTACTTTAATTTACCATGATTAAAAAAATAAAATAATATAATTATAAAATAGTGCAAACTGACGTTTGAAAATGTTTTGTAAAATTACTGATTACAGTAAATGATAATTGATTGTGATACCCATATCGATACACACAAATATTCAATGTAATTATTTTTTATATATTTTTTAAAACACAAATAAAAACCTAATTATCCTGGATTTTTTTAACTCCTTGAATACAACATACACATAAACAAATATAAACCTAATTATCTTGAATGTATTTAACTGCTTTAATGCAACATACACATAAACCTCTAGTGAATGTTAATATGAAGTTATATCTCACCAAACATTTTCAAAACGAAAACTCAAAGAGCCAATATAAATCTGATTAAGAATGTATCATCAATCAAATATGAAATAACTTTAGTAAATTTGTTGCATGTTTTGCACTTTTGCATAGGTAAATGCAATACTGAAAAGGAATTATGCACATAGGTTTTAACAAGAACGGTTGGAAATGGACGTGTTTTATTCTGGATGAAAAAATTCAAAACAATATTTCGGAATGCGCTTTGAAATTGGAAAATGAATTCCTTTTTGAGTATTATAAAAGGACTTTCCTGTCCAAAAAGTATATTAATTTAATTTATTTCTGTTTTACTTTTTTTAATATTTCCTCTTTCTATATTCAGTTCATTATACATCCGCTGTCAGTATTATTTGGCATTTATTTCCTTTCACGCAGATGCATTTTTAAAAACTAGTAAAATAAATAGTAAAAATATGCAAAATACTACATTTATTTCTACATTAAATGAGTATTTACATAATTATTAACTTTACTAAGATATCATTGATTGTTACGATAACTTTTGAGAATGGGTAGGGGAGGGGACCTTTATTAATATAAAAATATACAGGGTGTCCCGTAACTATCAGGACAAACGTATATATAGCGTTATAACTTAGGTCAAGACAAACACATTTCACCATAGGAACATGGGTCTATGGTGCCTAGTTTTCGGTCTGTCTGTCTGTATGTGTTTTTTACAAACAAATTCATAACTCCTAAACAGTTTGAGGTACAGCGTTAAGATTTTGCTCAAATTAATATCTTATTAGGATCTATCTTCGTTTAAAATTACACCAAAATATCATCAACCGTTTCAAAATGGCGGCCATTTAAATTATTTGATGCCAAATTTCACGAAAACCGTTAATTTAAACAAACAATTGCAAGATACATAAAAGTAAGTCCATTTTGTATAGTTTCCAATGATACCTTATTTGTTGAGATTGGCTAAATATTTACTGAAAAATTAAATTTTTTCGTAATGACTGACCACTTTTCTCCATTTAAACAATGTTAAAATTAAGGGGTGTCCAACTTAACTGTGCCACCATTGGTATCTCAGAAACTATTGGATTTAGAGATAACTTTAAAAGGGTAACTTTAAAAGGTCATGTATTACGAAAAATCTAATTTCTCAGTAAATATTTATCCAATCTTAACAAATAAGGTATCATTGAAAACTACATAAAATGGACTTACTTTTATGTTCCTTGCAAATTTTTATTTAAGTTAATGGTTTTCGTGAAATTTGGCCACAACAAATTAAAATGGCCGCCATTTTAAAACGGTTAACGATAATTTAGTGTAATTTTAGAGGAAGATACATCCGAATAAGATGAACATTTGTGCTAAATCTCAATGCTGTATCTCAAACTTAGGAGTTATGAATTTGTTTGTAAAAAACACATACAGACAGACAGACGGAAAACTAGGCACCAGAGACCCATGTTCCTATGGTGAAATGTGTTTGTCTTTACCTAAGCTATAACGCTATATACACTTGTCCAGATAGTTACGGGACACCTTGTTTATCATAATCAATATCAATCAATATATATAAAAGAAGAGTTGTGTGTTGGTATATTTCGGGCTGCAGCCAAAACTACAAGTCGTAGAAACTTGATCTTAGTATCAAATTAAAGCTTAGAATCTCATGATGTGCACTATGATGGTTTGGTTTTGATATCGTATAGGGTGTAGGTACAGGATCGTCCGAAAGAGACCTATGTCAAGGATTTTGGGAGTTCTTTTAATAGTTGCTATGGTTACCATTTGAAATAGCTTTTATGGTTACTAACAGAATTCAGCACTGAGAAACAACAAGCAGAAAGTAATCTCCCGGGCAAAGCCGGGGTTATCAGCTAGTATATCATAATCATTGTCTATTTACTTTCATGTAATACACATAATTTTGGACAAAATGGTGTTTAACGTCGCTTGCTTGTTTGTTCACATTACATTTAATGTCTACACCCACACGTCCATTGCAGCTCTAATCATGTGATTGATTAAGTGTAGTTTATGGACTTTTAATCACCAAGGCTTTTAAAATGGTAGCTGCAAATTTTGAAAATTTTCTTAGCCAATCTCTAGATTATCCTGAGAGATGATAAACAAACCGTAAAAATCGATAGTATAAAAGATTTAAGAAGGGCTATTTGTTAAAAGGAAATATCTTCAACTAAAACAATATATCAAATTTATAATTTTTCTTAATAAACAATTATGTTAGAACAACATTTAAGTTTTAAAGTTATTTGTAACGGATAATAGGAAAACCATGCATTGCTTTTATAATCATTCCCCTCCCTCATAAATATCATTGAATATGCAAGCGTCGGGGTGTTGCAGACAGGCCCGGTCTATATATAACTCATAAGAAGCTATAACTGAACCCTAAGACACATCCCCACATGAAGGGTGGCTTCTATCACTCGCGCAGGATCTTAAGAACAGATTATCATCCCCTAATTGCTGATTTAAGGTGTCTATATATTTACCAGATTTGTGCGGTAAATTATCACATTGTGTTGGGGTAAGGTAGGCACACGAATAAAATTCCCGAATGAATGAAAATTAACTGAAAACAAAGGTTTTTATGTTCATGCATATGCCCACTTAGCCCATACATGCTATGGAATGCTCATAGCTACACAGCGTTTATAGTGCAACTAATATTGCATTGGTAAACTTGTCACGGGACAAAAACTTTGCGAAGTTCGTATGTTGATTTTAAACAGCATGTGTAGTCAGGAATGTTAGGTTACAAATACGAATCTTACTAGAGGAGGATTTGTGCTAAGTAGTTCTTATATAAAAAATACTTACCTATTCCCCCACACAAATGAATATAGCACTTACCAACTAAAACGAGTACAATATGGCCAAAGAAAATGGGCAAAACATCAAATTACATAAAACATATTATTTCGACCATGTTGCACACTAAAAAATATCTCCGTCGTGTTTATCAGTAAATTGTGTCAACGAATAACAGCCATTTATTGCAGCTTTAAAGATTGGACGCAGTAAATATCACAGAAATAGTTCAAGGCTGAAAAATGTAAGCAACTAAATCTTATGAATTCCTCTGCGTTTGAAAATTACCAATCCAATATAATGACTGTTGCCTCTGGTGACTTAAAAAACGGAATCAATGAAGTGAACAAGTTATTTTATGTAGAGGTTTTGTATAATCTAATATGCGGATGGATGTTAGAAGAGTTGTAAACTATGTTATCAAATAGGACAAGTCATTCTGGCGTAAACAACGTGGTGCCGCGTTTCAAAAAATTATAATCTCAATTCATTGGATTACTTATTAGATACCTAAGGCAATCTTAACCAAGTCCCTCTCTTTTTCTTTAAACTGATTTTTAGCAGACCAATGAAATCTGAATATAAGATCATACTTCTTGCATCAATGAGAGTAATCATCCAAACCATATGTAAACAGCAACGATATGTTATGTGTAATTTATGTCACTTATTCGATCTTTACCTAAGAAACTACTAGATCACTCAACTACTGTCACTTACTAGATTTTACCTCAACTATAACTTTAAATATTCACTATGCCTTTAGGGGTAGGAAGCGAGGATATCTCCTACCCCTGGGGAGTCGTGACGCATCGTTATGTCGGCCTACTAGGGGTGAAAAACATTCCAACGTTTCCCTTGAGTTCTCAGGAACCACATCTACAATGCAAAGTAATGTTAAGGTACGAATTGTACCTTATTTGTGTTATATATAAAAACTATACATCGTGACACACAAAAACTGATAAAAAAACTTACGTTTGCTTAAAAAATTCACTCATTACTCAAAATTACTCATTTGTTACAGAATAGCAAGGAAAACATTTTATGGATTTTATACTTTATGTTAATATATTATATTACAGTCGGTGACATTAAAACCCCAACGACTTACTGATTCATGTAAACCCTCGAGGAAAAAGTGTACAGAAAAAAAAGAATAGTGCTCTTGGAACAATTTAAAACAATTTTACAATATTATATACATTGCCTTCAAATTCAATAAAATGTTTAGTTACTGTACTGCATCAGTATATTAACTTACTTTTCGATTATGAATTGGTCAATAAAATGTATGTTTCATCAACATGGAATAATTTTCACAAACTGTTTAGCTTTTTCTAAGGAGTATGAGATAGGTGAGTTACCTTAAATAACAAATACCCGTAAAACTATAAATTTTACTGATTTTCGAATTTTACTATAGCTTTTTTTATCATAAGCTACTTGTTTTCTCCAATGAATAGTGAAACAAGCAATTACAGGAGAACAGTGCAATACCAAGCCAGTAGCAATTAGTCAGCCGAGAGCACAACGTTCAGGCACCCGGTTCAGTACACGCGTCAAATTAAACACTACATCAAAGCTAAGTTCACAATTGACAGCTCGATCACCTTTCCTAGGTTGATTTAGAAAATTCTTACTTTGAAGTTGTTTTTGGAAGCGGTGATTTTTGGCACGATAATGGTCTTCGGACCCTTTTCTTAATAATTTTATTAGGGATGTTACTAATTTAAGTACAGCTTATTGAATTACACAAATACAGGGTGTTTTTTTTAACGCAACCCATTTTAAAGATTGAATAATGCACTTATAAATATGGAGTGAGTGTTGTTTTGTTGATCTTTACATTTTATACAACCTATTATTTAAGTTTGATCACAATTAGATTAAATTATGTGTTCAAACAATCCGCCATTGGCATGTGTATAAAGTTGTGCTCTCTCCATCAAATCCCGGACACGTACCTCTTTGAATTTCTTGCATTAAGTTTTTTATGTTTGTTTTGAGGTGCTGAATATCCTGTGAATTGTTTAGTAGGCCTTACTTTTTGTGTACCCCAAAGAAAATAATATACTGGGGTCAATCCGGGGATCCTGGGAAGAAATAACCCTTCACTGATAAAATAAGTTTTTGGGGTGCGTTAAAAAACACCCTTTAGACCGGCATATTGTGTAATTGTAAATTTGGAATAAAAGAAGACAAAATTAATGGTAGTCACAAAAATATTTCTAGGTACCGTTGCTCAAGCAAACGACTGACTTTAAAAAATTAATCTTAAATTAAAAATCTTAAAAATTAATTAATCTTAAAAATTAATCTTAAACATTCGCCCGTTCCTAAAGGTTTATTTATATCCTAGAGCGCAGTTTTTAGAAGTAATATACTTGTAAGAAGGGAATCGTTCCCTAAAAAAAAAGAACAAAAACAAATAAAACCAACGTTACATCAAACCAATCAAAATCAATAATAAGTTTTAAATGGTGTAATATTAACCGTATAATCTGTAAATGCAGATTCAACCTTGATTATTTCCTTTGTTTCCATCCAAAATCAACGTTAACGAACAATGAACATGAAAGGCGAGTTGATACGTAGTAAACAGCAGCATGTCAAATATCTGGCGTTTGTTAATGTTTTTTTGGCAAAATCGATTATCTAGGACTGAGTTGATTCTCTCATCTGTCAATAAAAACAGTTTTTAATTTGTCACCAAACTGTCGTTCTTTTGAAGAGGAAACACAGGGCACAAGGATGTGGCTACGCTATTTAGAAAGTGACATATTTAAACCCTTAACAGAAAAGTAATAAGTTAAAAACTATATTCGAACTATAATCGGTGCATATCGAAACGAAGTTATGCGTGAAATAACATTTTCATTTAAATAATATAGAGTAACACCATACAGAAATAAAGAGAGGATACACGTACACCCCCATTGACACGTTTTTTTACACTTGCTAAAAGTTACAGTATTAAAACGGTTGATTGTTGGTTTTTCCTTGTGTTCATAGTTATGTCGTTATATGGTTATATAGTTAGTTAGTTTGACTTCTTAATTCGAAGGTGTAGTGTGAAAAAGAGGTAGTTATTACTACATTGTAATTGGAAATGTAATTGTATCCAACGTTCAAAAACATAATAGGCATTCATGTATTGTGCGCGTAAAACGGGTCCATCGCTAGAGCAAACTATTCAACGCGTGTGCCATAATTTGGCTAAATAGGTAACAATGCTTTACACGCGAATTACATACAACATATTTCCCACAACTGCAGTTTTACAAACATCTAGCATAGTTGATTCAAACTCGTCATTGTTATCGTCCATTGTAGCTGAATGGGTGATTTTAGCGATCCCCCTATATATTATATTGGAAAGAAACTATTACAAGATGAAAGAAACCATTTATAATTACTCTGTATTATACAAATACAGAAAAAAATACAAAAAAATACAGAAAAGTCATTAGTCGCTTAAGATGTATTTGGTAAGACTAGTATAATGCCGATTTTAATATATTTAGTAGGTATACTGTATATTTAGTCAGTATATTGAATTATGTTTATTCAATGAATTAGTTATTTCGGAGCCCTCATGCTACATTAAAAAAACAATAGTGAGTGAACAACAAGTTTGCTTATTTGCATTGCCAGCTTTGATTTGCGTCAAAATAAGCTGCATTGATTTATTATATAAATTAGTCTATCTATATTATATACAATCGCATGTGTAACTCACTCACGTATACAAATTCAACCATACTTTCCGATGAGCTAGAAACTTGAAATTTGGCACGACTATTCCTTTGGTGATCAAACCACAGGTAAAATTGTCAAAACAGAACATTTTCACCCCCAACCCCACCAAAGGGGGGGGAAACAAGAATTTAAAAAAATACTTTTCGTTTTGGGATGTAGCGGCTAAACTAAAGGTCCTATCGAAAAACGGACTGCACCATGTGCCACGGATTTTTCACGATCTATAACGTGTGTTTATATATACATATATATATATATATATATATATATATATAATAAAACTTCAAAATTCGCTAAATGTCAGTGATTTTCTCGAGGTATTTCATCCCGGTTCCAACCATACTTCCCGATGAACTAGAAACTTGAAATTTGGCATGAATATGCCTTGGAGGGTCGATATGTAGAAATACCCCCGTTGCAGCAGACCTGCATACTCAGCGAATTTCAAATACAAAATAACATATTTTAATCCAACATAGCGAGATTTGACTATGTTTGGTAGCTCCATAAGAAAAACATGGGGAATGAGTGTGCAGGTTTGCTGCTACAATTATGTTTAAACTGGTTTGTTTTATTTCAATATTTAGTAGATCTGAACTAGAAGAAGCCATTTACCAGGTTTTAACAAGACATGTTGAGAAATAAGCAAGATAGAGAATTTTACTTATTTCCCATAAGGTTAACATTGGGACAACGTACTGTGTTTACCACTTTCAATATCTCGGTAACCAATGGACATAGAGCAGTGATTCAAAACACTAAATTGTTTGTTTTTTTGAGCTGAATTCAATGGTGCCAACAAAATGTTGATAAATTTTATTTTTCTCTGTGAAAAACTCAAAAATCCATTTTTTGGGGGATTTATCCCCCTTTACCCCCCTTCCGGTGGTCCGATCGGGCTGGTTCACGAACTCGTTCGAGTGATTACCACTTTACACGTTTGTACCAAATTTCATTAAGGTCGGACCATATTTACGGCCGCTATCGTGTTAACAGACATATATATATAGATATATAGATATACAGTGGCGGTTCGTGCATAGGAGCACATGAGCACGTGAACCCCCTATGAAAACCCACAAATAATATTATTTATTAAAATACTTCTATAGAAATGCAGAATATCCCAAACAAATAAAAATGACATTAACAAGCAACGTTGCACTCGACGTTGTCACTAGAGCCAGAGGGGCGAGACTGAGTTTGGAGCACAGCGCTCCGCGGCTATAGGCGTAGGACGAGTCCATTTGTGGCAGCGGTGGGGGAGGAACCATGATTGCATGGTGCCTTATGGAGCTTCCCTCGGAGCTGCTTCCTAGTGTGCCCATGTGCGTTTTAACGAGGCTTGATACTTGTTGTTTTTTGGTTCGGATGATGTTAAAGTTTATTAATATAATTATTGTGTGTTTTAATGTTGTTTTAGTGATAAATATGTTTATTTCAGTAATATGATATCTCTGATTATTGAAAGAAAACAATTGGCGTACCGGCCGCGCGATAGCTGGCCCTCTGCAAGATAATTTATTACACTCCTGGCTAATTTACTAAAAGCGTGTACAATTATTTCAAACCTGCTGGAAAAACTTGTGTTATACTTTTTAAACGAATAAAATTTACTAAAACTTGTAACGAAATATTTTAGTTCAACTTTATGAAATAGAAGGAGTCAGTTCTGATGCGTGGCAGTGGCAGCGTTTTCTTTCGGTAATCAAGATAAAGTCGTAATTCATCGTACGTTAATGATTTTTATTTTAAAGGATTAATCAAGAAGAGCATTAATCAATGATGGAATATAATAATTGCAGGTCTCAGTTCTCAGTTAGTTATTTAAAAAACATTCGGTTTTCCGATTTATTTAATATCATATTAATGTGTAATAGTAGCAAAATACGATTCATGTTCGTTAAAGGTAGGGTGGTCCCTTAATAAATTTAATACTTTAAGCATTACACTCGTGTATAACAGGTAGGTATCTCAAGACATGCAGGCGCTATGGTCTTTAAGCGTTTAACGTACTTAAATACCGATTAGTTTAAGACAACAACTCTAGTATAATACATGATATCATGTATATGTTTTTTAACTGTGAACCCCCCGTACAAAAACTCACGAGCCGCCACTGTATGTATATATATATATATATATATATGTGTGTGTGTGTGTGTGTGTGTGTGTGTGTGTGTGTGTGTATAAAAATTCGAACGAATGGTGTATTTTGCTTCTGGGGACCCCAAAATGAAAAGTTAACATAGTCTCGGACTTAGGTCTTACCATGAGTACTACCGTAATAGCTTATTCCTTTAAGGAAATTCGCTAAAATTATCAAAATTCGTCTTTTTTATTTTAACCCCCTTAAAAAAATACAAAAATCGCTAAAAAGCTATGTTACAAATCATCAATAACATAACTTCTTCTTTTTTTCTTTTATTTGATAAAGTTTGTTATGTGGCTTAATTTAGATATTTAGTTGATAATGGCCTAAATTTTCCAATTCGTTAATTTCTGTGACATAATACAAATTTCTCATTTGCTCGTTGTGACATAATACAAATACTCATTTCTTTCGTTAATGATGATGAAATAATTTTAATATGTTGATTTCTACGTTTAATTAGATATAATTTGATTTTTCAAATAGCACTGCAAAGGGGGTGTTTTAGGCTGTAAAAAATGTGTTCAGCTAAAAACTCAAGCGAAAAGCAATCCGATAAACCCGATCATTTAGACGTTGTAATACTGTATAATCAGCTGGTGAAAAGTAGACAACTTTCTCGCTCGCTTAAGTTAGTTTTCAGTCTGTAAAATGACGCTTCATGCGTTATTTTCCACGACTATTAGGAAAATATATTTCGTTTTTATAGAAGACAATGGTAGTTTAAAATCTATCAAATTTGTTAATGAGCCATTCAGTTGCCTAAACGCTGATTGTTTCACCATCTGCGAATTTTTTTTACATTATGAATTCGATATAGGTACCTCAGGGGGTAACTGAATTTGTCGCAAAATCTACTGCAGTTCAGAAAAGACGTTAACAAATATACCTGGAGCTGAAATGTCTGCCAGTGACGCTTCACTAACGGTCAACATTTATCTCTTCTAAACTTGTCATTTTTAACGTCAAGATAATTATATTACATTAATAACTTTATATTAAAACAATACTTTACCTTTAAAGATATCTTATTTTCTGTTTTAGTAATTGGAGTTGCTTTGTGTTTTGAAAAATTGGTTGGTAACAAAATCAAATGCAAAGTTTAAATCTAGATATAATAGCAAACGTATTGGTAAATACGGGTTAAGATGACAGAATTATAAATTGGAGCAGGGGAAAACGAAGTACAGCAGCTCAACTCACTGAACTTATTGTTTGGAATTAATTGTTGGTGAAATATGTTTGATTTTGTTCCTAAAATATTCGTTGTTAAAATGTATTCCAAGTTAGAGATTAAGTTAGTTAGAGTCGGTGTTAAGTTAGAGAATCCAAGTAGGTGTGTTTTTAAATTATTAGTCAAATATCGAAATTTCATAAGAAAAGATATAAGGTATAAAAACTTTAATACTGCCAACAGTAACTAATAAGACTCCTTAATTAACTATCATTAATTCGGGAAACCATCAATTTTCTTATTTAAACCCGGCTTCTAAAGGAGAGTTCAATTTATCAAGCTGAGAAATCAGGTAATTAGTCATTATTCAGTTAATTCATTGATTTATTTTACATACAGGCTATCAAATTCAAATAAGGTCTTAGGCGAACGGTAATCACTTATGCTTAATTAAGAAAATTTTTCCTTAATGTGGAGGTGTCAGATTGAATGTTGATGTAGACTGTAGATGTAAATTAAAATTTCGAATTAAATAAAGAGTTAAGATAAATTTATTGAATCGAACGGAAAACAAAGCCCTTCAGGACCTATGAGAGTTAAGATAAATTTATTGAATCGAACGGAAAACAAAGCACTTCAGGACCTATGATTATAAACTTTTTTATTATTTTCACCCCTACAATCATATACTAATATACTTTACCATAATTTTTGGACACCGTGTCCGGAAATTACGGTAAAAATATAAGAATTATAACTACAAAAAAGAATACAATCTACGTTTTGATTTAATTACTAATATTGTACACTCAGTGCTGGTGTAAAATAATCTCGATACAATCGATTTTAAACAGTAGTTTAGCTGGGTAATTTGCAATGAAAATTCCTTTATATGACCTTGGATTATTTTTCTAACCATTTATATTACATATATGAATTAAATTGTTATTGAGAGAAAAATAAAACTAATATTATGAGGTAAACGTTTTAAATTACATTACACCAGAAAAAAGAAAAAATCAAATCAATATAAATCATGCTGTACCATAAAAATGAAAAAATAATACAAAGAAATGTTTAAATACCTTAGTAACAAACTGTAGGCTATTCCGTTTACTAACATTATTCTGTCATAAAATCTCTCGATTTTTGTCTCTAATCTAGATAATGATGTAATAGGAGGGTGTGTCCACTTAGCAAGGTTGGGCCTGTGCCCAAGGGAGACATCCGTCATGGTTATCAGTGTATCACTTGCGTATATCATACGGTGAGATTGATACGATGCCTACTCGTAGTGGACGTTGATTAATTGTTTATGCAATTGGAAAATGTAGATTTACATTGATTCGAAGCTGTGGTAATTATGATTAAGATATTCTTTATTAAAGGTGACCCAGTACAAATATGATATAAATTCGAATTAATTAAGTTATGAGAATTAAAATTTGTTAACGTTTAAATGAGACTTTTGTTATATTCGCAAGTTTTTTTCCTTTGAGGAGTTTGTTAAAGTACTTGAACCATATTAGCATTCTCTGTTATGACTATTTTAAATTAAAGTTTTGCTTTTCACTGGTGAATATATGGCAAATATTAGGTGAGAAACAATAACAGTGCTTCAAGTAAACAGCCTAACCTCGGCTGATAATCCAAGAGTTTTAGGGATAAAAAGTGAATCGAATCCTGACTGAGTGGAAACTTCGCTCACAATTTACTCAAACCATCATCCTAAAAAAGACTTTATGGTCCGTGTTTTCCTATGCATTTTTTCAATCAACTCGAAAACTATAAAAGTTACAGGAAAAGTGTAAAGATTTTTTTGTAGAGAACCAAATTTGCAATAAAGTAAGTATAAGCATGTTTAACAAATTCAAAAAATAACTGCTGATATCATTAATTTTCTAAAATGCTGTAATTCTAATACTCCTGCTAAAACGAATACATGTAAAATTTGATACAGAACCAATTCTCATCAGGACGAAGCCTTTTGATCTTAGAGATTAATAAACTACATTCATAATGCTGATAAAAATTGCAGTGACATGACAATTATATAATCCAAATTCGTCTACATTTAAGGCAAGGGTAAGCTCTAAAAAAGTCTTTCCTTATAGTAACATTTTTATTAATTACTGTACTTTGAGAATGCCTTTTTTGTTAGCTCATCCAAGCTTTTATTGTAAACCAATTTGGATAGTTAATTGATGTGTCAAATAACTGGACTTGATGAGATTCTATAAATTTTGTTTATTATTCTTTAAGTTCAAAGGGCTTAGTCCTAAAGAGAATCTATTTTACATCAAATTTTTCATGTATTCCTTAATGGAGTAAAAGAATCACAAATTTTCAAAAAAATCAATAATATTAGCAGTAATTTCCGAAGATTGTAATTTTTATGTTTATACTCATTTTATTGGAAATTTCAAATGTTTTCGCAGTGTCATTTTTGTGCTAGTTTAAAACATGTATGGGAAAACACAAACCGGAAATTGTTTTTTTTTTAATTACAGTTGGAGTACAGCAGGGATTTCCGAGGGCTTTTATCATTTTCATTAGGAAGGTTCACTTAACATCTGTGTGAATTTTCAACTTGTCAAGATTTATTTGGTCGATTTTCCTTAAAATGACAAAGTTTCAAAGAGTAATAGGAAAACTATTTCAAAAGTTGGTCAGGCACTATTAGGAGTTTTTGTGCCCTTTTTAGGTTTTATTAATACAATCCTAGAGAATTTTCTTTATATAGTACAGTGCAATTAGCTTTAAAAAGGGGGAAACCTGGACATTAAAAAAAAGTTTTTAACCAGCACCAATTTGTTCAATACACTTCCCCCAATATGTAAACAAAAGATACACTGATTTGAGTGTCGGGTTAGGGTGGGAGGGGATGTAATAGAGGGGAAAATTAAATTGTTTTGACTTTTTAGCAAATATCCTGAAAACAGAGTATTTTATTTTTCTAAAATAATATACTTAGCAAAAATAATCTACATTAAATTTCGAACAAAATGATACCATATGTTACCTATCTAACGTGGACGGTTATTGAAGTAATGAGAGGAAAATGTAAATTTATTATTATTCTATAACAACCAAATGTCTCAAGGTATCCACTCCCCATATTGACATTTTGAATGCTCCATACTGACATTTTCCATTATTTTAAATAACATTTTACTTCAGGGAACCATAACAAGTCTAGGGAAGGAAGTTTCTGGTCCTTCTAAATTTTTACTCTAAAAAAAGTGGTAGGTACAACCTTTTGAACAGAAACCCTGTTATGGTATATCAATTTAAAGGGCACAATAAAACGAGGTGAATGGTGAAAACTAGAGACCTCTAAGTTGATCCTAAACTTAAACATTTGATTTGCTGCAACTTAGCCTATGATCAACGTAGAGACCAGGTTTAGGTCTAATTGCACCATACTAATAAATAAACTCATTACAGTAGAGCGCCGATTATCCGAACTAATTGGGGGCAAGGGGTGTTCGGATACCTACATATTCGGATAGTCGAACATGAAAAGACAAAATTTAAAAATTATATATATAATGTAATTTTTTCTAGTAAAAAGGCTAAAAAATGATCAAACAAAAATTATTCATATAATTTTATTATGAAATCAATCAGAATACATGGGTATAAATTTTTAAAGAACAATTTATCATACATAGATACAGTACACTGTATCCGTTTTATTTAGAAAAAAGTCCAAAATTTGTGTTTGCTTTAGCCCTGACACTTTTTTTGGCGCGAAAATTTGAATTGTTTAAGAAGCATGTTCAAAATATGAATTTACGGCGTTCGGTTAACCGACGGTTCGGATAATCGGCGCTCTACTGTAATATTTTATTCATACATATGGCTTCTTTGTTATTTTTTATGTTCCTTTGGTTACTAGTACGTTTATGATGAAGAAATTTGCAAAATAATTTGAAGTGTAAGTTTTTAGTTCCAAACATCTATAACATTGTAATAATGATGGGATCTAAATTTGATCAACTATCCTGTTTCAATCTATCTGCCTGTTATACATATTGACGATATTCAATGGATTGGTTGAATATTGATATCGGTTACCTTGAGATAAGTTTAATCCTATTAAATATGAAAAATTAAAAAGAAAGAACTGCCTTACCATACATACTCATTGTAATTTACTACTCAGCAGATAATTTACTAAGTAGATAATTTAGAGTGGAATGTAAGTGGAAATTATAGTGATCCTATGCTCATGCTTAAGTATACGTGTGCTAGTAATACTATGCTAGTAATACTTATAAATAAATTATTTTCCCAGATAACAAATGTAAAGTACATAGAGTAAATAATCATCAATGTATCGTTGACGCATTCAGGTCACAAATATTTATACTTTGTTCCGGTTTAAATAGAGACGTGACATTGTTGATGGCTGGTGACAGTTTGTTGTCAAACCCATTCATATGTCATGTTGATTTTCCAATGACACTAATTTCATGTGGAAACTAGTTCATTGTTTTATGCTAAAAAGATATTTAGGCTTGCTTCTTAATATTAAAATTTGTTTTTTGATCATTCTAACTATGTAAAGATATCATTCATCTTTGAAGTATCTTATCGTACAACACCAATATAAACCGAAATAAGTTTTTATCTGTTATTTTGGTTTTAACAGATACAAGTGTTAACTTGAACGATGACTTCACAAACCACCCAAAATTCATGTGCAAATTCAAGTTCATGATACAAGATGAACAATAATATTTTATTGGTTCGAGTTTGAAATCTGGAAATGACTAGCAGGCTTAGCCTTCTTACAATATTTTATAAAACTCCGATTTATTCATTATATTACATACTATTTCATCATTTACATTATATATGTAGTAAGTGAAATGTTGCCGGAATTGTCGTGAAAGTAAATCTACTATATTCTTATTATGAATTATTCTTTATTACATTCATATTGGATTATGGTAGGTTAAACTTTCTATCAAGTTTATTCCTAATAATGCTTCCTTTTGTCGTGATTAGCATTTTTATTGCAACACAAGCGTTAAGAAATGTTTGACCGTTTTTCCCAAAATATTGGAACTTGGATAGTACGACCCTCAAGGGACCGATGAAAAAATTTGAACCATGCAAAATATCGAACTACTTAAGTTTGCTTAAAACTGTTAAAATAACTTGACTTCGAACTTTCTATCAAAACTCTACTAATGTATGACGATAATTTGAATTTTGAATATTTTGTTTGTATTTTGAGAAGATCAAAAACACACATTACGTGAGACACAACAACTAGTTACTACTACTATAATAAATAATAAAATACAGTAATGATCAATAAATAATAATCGTTACTTAAGACAAAAAGGCTAAACTGCAGATGAAACAGGATTGGAAACTGCGCGGATAATCAAGCTGAATCGGACTGGCAATCGCAGTGCCGAGAGTGGACATCATAAAAATATGTTATTCTAGTGACAAGCTACAGTAATTGATGTTCAAAATGGAATTCAGGTGGGCAGTATAATAAGACGCCACATGTGGCACTTATTGACCTGTCTGAAGACCCCCCCCCCCAGGGGGCCTACGTATGGAAAAAATACAAGTATGCAAGTAAGTAAGTGTTACGGTACGTCCTGAGTGCACGCCGGTTCCGATTCCGATTCAGTTTCAGATTATCGGCGCTTGTTTAGTCTGATTCAGATTTTTTGTAGGTGGCCATAGTGGAGGCATGAAAGGCTTTGCCGAATCGGCGAGCTGGCAATAGAGTTGCCAATGTCGTGTATATTATTTCACCAGTACAGCTAATGTAATAAATGCATAATTTAATAAGTGCTTTAAATTAATTTACACGGCAAATTGGTAATTTAGGAGGCCTCTGCGGAAAAGATGTCGGGGAGTGGTAAAAAAAACCACGAAGCAATTAATTATTTTATAATGGTAGCCTAAACGGCAGCAAAGCAAGCTTAACAACAAAGATAATGAATGCTCGCAACTTTGACATAGTCAGGATTTAATTTGTGTACCTTATCTCAAATCTTTCTAGTTCGTGGAAATCAACAAAAAATATATTGAGATAGTGCGACGAGCAGATGAGGAAACAACAATGGACTTGGAGGCGCATAAGGAATATTTTAACGCTGCAAACCATTTTAGCTGACTGATATAATAACCTATCATTTCAAATTTTACATGTAGGTCCTGTGACTTGAATCAGACCATTGTTCTTTTAAGTTTGAATAAGCTGTTTTATTTGTAAAAAAATCCTTATTTTGTCTTATCCACTAGGCCTACAGTCATTGAACATAAATTTAGAAGTTTTGATCTTGCACAAATAGGTTGTTTCACTAACCTTCAATGCCGAGTTCCAACGAAATTTATTTCCAAAATTTATCTACTATATCTCTGTTTGAATATGCTATGAGTATTTAATCCCAGATTGGTGGGTTTCTTACAATATGAGAGATTAAAGTTGGTAAATCCATTAAACTGCTGAAATTAGGTTTCAAAATTAAATGTTGCTATTTATTTAAAATGGCGGCTGGAGCAATCGGAAACTGGAATCCGCAACCGGAATGAATAATACATTCCGTTGAGCAGGCACCTGCGCGCAAGCTCTGCTTCCGGCTGCCACAATGGCCACTTCCGTTAAAATACAAGTGTCATTCCTGTCGCCGAAAATCTGAATCTGAGTCGGAATCGGAACCAGCGTGCACTCAGGACGTACCGTTAGGCTCAATGGCCTTGAAAATGCCTTCAAACAAAATCTGATCAGCCGTTACTTCACGTGGAGTCATTCTAGTGCGTGAGTTAAATTGATACAACTGTTTTATGAAAATATCGTGTAAAAAACTTAATATCAGACCACTAACTCTAGATCATTACGCCTTTTCTGGGATTTTTAATCTAAAGACAGTAATATTTTGTAATTTCGAAGTAAGTAAAAAATTCATATTATCAAAGTTTTTATTTTATTATCCACAATTTATTTACACTGTTGACATGGAAATGCTGTTAGAATAAATATTCTTATCAAGGATTATTTAGAATGATGGAAGTTCGAATTAACCAGGATTCATTATGTCATTAGCTCGTAATTAGTGCAACAAATTTAAAAATACGGTGGTCATTAACTGTTAGTTGCATTTTAAAATTCAATGGAAAAATAATGTAAAAATGATGTTAAAACAAAATTGTATTATTGGTTAGAAAATCTTAAACAAGTTTCATTGCAATAGGTTAGTGAATAGTACAATAGCTAACTAGCTATTGTAACACATACGACATTATATAACTATATAATGTCATAACTATATAATAACTAGCTATAACTATAACTATATAATGTACTAGCTATAAATATATAATGTCTAGCTATTGTAACACGACATTATATAACTATATAATGTCAACAAAAATTAAATTTACTCTAGTTTCCAATTCTTTGCCTCCAAGCTCTACAGACATTACTATTCACTTCCTTGTTTCCACTGTAGGCCTTTTAATAACAAGGAAAGTGGTTCAAAAGAGTTTCGAAAATTGAAGTAGACCAATAAAAAAAATAAAATATTATTGTAAAAATAACTCCTAAGATGTTTTTAATCATTTTCGTAGCGTACAAACTTTGCGTGTAAATAAAAAAACACCTAAAGAGTATTTGATTTATTTATTTATTATATTTATATGACAAGCATTTTTCCATAAGGTTTTTGTACTCCTTTTTTCTCAGCCTGTGTGCAACGTAGCAAAAATCTAAGCACACCGATAGAATTGTATTTTCCTGTAGATGTGCAGAATCCCAATGAAATTTATATTACTCTTTTAGAAATGTAGAAAATTCAATTTAAAATTTCAAAAAAAAAATAACATTAGCCTTATGAGTTGCTGTTTTGGTGATATTATAACAACCAAATGTAAACAAAGTTAGCATCATATGTAGCTGTTATCACATGCTATTTTTGTAGAGCAAAGATTTGATGTAGAAACATTAAGCCACAGTTAATTGGGGCATGGAGTAAAAATATAGAATTTGATTGAAATCAGGGCTACTTAGAGAAGATTAGGGATATCATACTCAAATGTGTTCCATTTTACATATATATTGAAAAATAAAGTTTACCTGCTTAAATATGATTAAGATATAAACATTTTCTGATAAAAAGGGAAGAAAAAAGTACATCAAGTTTCTACCATCCAACGTACTAACTGACATGCAACCGGCAGGGCCGGCGACGGGGGGGGGGGGGCAAATGCACAGGGGCCTGGACTCACAGGGGGCCCGGATCCACGCGAGATTAGTAATAATGGGGCCCAGCATCGAGATGAGTAAATAAAGGCGGGTTTCTCAATTGCACAGGGGCCCGAAAATCCTGTCACCGGACCTAATTACCGGGCAACCGGAGTATAAATGGACACATTATATTCAAATTTTGTTTTTATTGGTGGATAATGGGTAAAATATATATTACATTTTAGTGATAGCAATAGGAAGTGAGAGAAGGAGGGAAAAAGTTCCAAATGGTAGGAAAGAAGGGAGGAGAGATGGTAAGAAGAGAATGAAGGAGAAAAGGAGGGAAAAGTGGAAAGAAGGTCGGAAGTAGAGAGAGAGGAATTAATGGAGGGAGGGAGAGAACTGTGGTAAGGGGTGTACAGGATAAACTAATTTGATGACTGAAGTTTTACTTTCCTCTGATTCAATAATTATTCCTAAAAAAATAAACATGAAATCTTAATAAAATAGTCATTATCTTAATAAAATACTAATTACTAAAAACCAGAAATGAAGTAAAATAATTAGTCAAGGACTGAGTCTTTCTCTTTTGTTTTTGGGCCCCCCAGTTTGGTTATATTATGTGTTTACATGGAAAATATGTACTATATGAAATGTATTCAGAAACGCATTGGTTTATGCGGGAATTATTTATAAAATTGTCTATCCCTATTTGTCACTTTGAAAATTGGTCGAATTTTCGACCATTGGCGATCTCTAGTTTATAATAAATATAAGACATTTAATATACACATATTTTCATTGTTGTAGTAAAAACTATAAATTTGCTTTAAAATAAAGCTATTATTTCTTTTTAATTTGTTAATTAATTTTAAAAAATTACAAAATACATATAATTACCCATTCTACTTAGACATTAAAAACAATATTTTATATTTAGTCAGTATATTGAATTATGTTTATTCAATGAATTACTTATTTCGGAGCCCTCATATTACATTCAAAAGCAAAAGTGCGTAAATAATAAGTTTGCTTATTTGCAGTGCCACCTTTAGATCTGCGTCAAAATATAATTGATTGATTTTATTACAAATTAGTCATAAAGATACAATTGAAGTTACATGATTTTTTTTTTTTTTTTTTTTTTGGTAGGAGGTGGAATGCATTTACGCACACTGAGGGGCTCATTGTCCCCTCAGTAGTGTCGGACTCCCACGAGCTCGATGTCCCGTGAACTACCGACTAAACCACCTCCCTCGGCACCGAGGACACTAGCCTGGAACTGTTTCACACATTACTTCGGGCTAGGCCTTTGATATTACGCCACTAGGGCAACCTCCTTGGGGAAAAGCTGAGGATTAAGGCCGATCGAGGTCGACCTTTTTCGCCCGAAGAATGGCCTGGACGTAGTGCTGGACACAGTTCCAGTTGCCCTCTCCCTGGAGCATAGCTCCGACGATGTTGTTTGGGCTGACGACCACGCCGATCTCAGATGAAAGCGAGGCTCGGCGGACGTGCCAACGGTCGCACTGAAAGAAAGTGTGCTCGGACGTGTCTGGGATGCCGGGGCAATACAGACAGTCCGGGCTGGCGACTTTGCCCATCCGGTGCAGATAGGCTCGGAAGTACCCGTGCCCAGAAAGAAACTGGGTCACGTAGTAATCGACCTCGCCGTGCTGCCGTTCCACCCATGGTCGGACGGAAGGTATGAGCTGGAAGGTCCAACGTCCCCTCAGCTCGGCTTCCCAGTTGCGCTGCCAGGAGTCGAAGCTGCGATCGCGCTCTTCCCTGGCAGCTGTTTCCCGGCCCACTTCAGGCCTCCTCCGGTAAATCGCCTGCCTCTCCCTCGCGAGGAAGAGGACGGGAATGACTCCGGCGATCACCATCACAGCAGGCTCGGAGACTGTGCGGTAGGCCGAAGCGACCCGCAGAGCTCCTCGGCGCTGGACTCGGGCAAGCCGATCTCGGTAGACTCGCTTCTCGAGTGCGTGAGCCCATACCTCCGCCCCGTACAGCAAGACTGACTGGACGGCAGTCATGAGCAGGCGGCGCTTGCAGGAGCGAGGACCGCCGACATTGGGCATAAGCCTACCAAGGGCAGCGACACCCTTAGCGGCTTTGTCGGCGGCGCGCTGGATCTGCTCGCCGAAAGACAGTCTGCTATCGACCATGACTCCCAGGTACTTTGCAGCAGGCTTAGTCTCGAGTGTGACGTCACCTATCTGCACCGGGAACACGGTGTTAATCCTCTTTTTGGTGAGGACGACGATCTCCGTCTTACTGATAGCCAGGGACAAGCCGTGATCTCGCATCCACCCGTTGACCTTGGCCATCACTACGCTGAGCCTCAGTTTTGCCTGCTCGACGTTCCTCGCAGCGATCAAGGCAGCGACATCGTCAGCATAGCCAACGAGGCGGGTCTCATCGGGCATGTCTAGCCTCAGCAAGCTGTCGTAAGACACGTTCCAGAGATCTGGTCCGAGAATGGACCCCTGCGCAGCCCCGGAAGTGATGGAAATGCGCCGCTGACCTTCGGTCGTGTCGTACAACAGAACGCGGTCTGACAAATACGCTTCCAACATACGCAGGAGGTAGGAGGGAACTTGGAACGTATGCTCAAGCGCCCACAGCATATCGCTCCACCTGGCGGAGTTAAAAGCGTTCTTCACGTCGAGCGTGACGAGAAGGACCACGCGGCGCGACCAGTGGTTGTGGTCCTCCGCCCTCCGCACTGCCTCAACTACCTCCTGGATAGCGTCGATGGTAGAGCGACCGGATCTGAAGCCGTACTGCTGCGGGGACAAGTCCCCCGCAGAGACGATGGCCTCGGTCAGCCTGACACGCAGGAGCTTCTCAAGCACTTTCCCGGCCGTGTCGAGCATACACAGGGGTCGGAAAGAAGAAGGGGTCCCCGGTGTGCTCTTCGCCTTCGGAATAAGGAAGTTACATGATACATGTTATATTAATAATAACAATAATACCTACAGACTTTCCACGTCTTTTATTCATACTTACAAACTTTAAAAGTAAATTATTCTCAATTGGTTAATTCCTTTAATAGGAAAGTGTTAGGTTAAGTCGTTTAACCAATAAAACAAAACAATAAGTTTTGAATGCAAAAAGAGGAAATTGAATTAAAAGTTTTATTTTTATTTTATTTTTATTTGTTTATCTAACCACTTATAAACACAAAAGTAAGAAAACTTTTTCTTGACATGGCAAATAATTGGAAATTTTACAAGATGAAAAATGCTTGTGTATCGGAATATTTAAATTAATTAATTAATTAATTTTCAATTATCGTATCCTTATGATTCTACAAATAATCGTGATACAATTTATAGAGCTGTAAGTGATCATTACTTTCAATGAAAACTTATTCGAACTATTACAATAGTAAATACATAACTTATAAAAAATACTATTTATGTACAGCCTAAAACAATCGTTTGGTGATGAAGTACTAAAAATCACCATTCGAGGTGATTATTTAGGTGGTTAGTTTTTAAGGTAATAAATATGCAAGGTATAAACAGCTTTATTTATTAAAAGAAACTTTATCCTAAGTAAACGTTTCATCAATCGTTCGAAAGTGTCTTGGTAAACAAACGTATTAGCGAATCGAATTTTAAAATAGAATAGTATACAACAACTAGTTGAACCTGAGAGTAAAAGAAACTTTAAAGGCAAGTGATTGTATTCAACATTACGTATACCTAATTATAAATGAAAATTACTTAAGTATTTGCCATTTTTTGACTTGAGAATAAATTATTCAAACAAGTTAAAAAACAACGTCAAACTTGTTTCTAATGGGGTTTTTTCAAAAAAAACTTCTTGTATAGACTTTTTAATGAGTTTTTTTGAATGCCAACAAAATACTTTATAAAGTAAGTAGTTTTGAAGTATTTTTTAATTTTTTTTTAATACTAAATAAAAAGAGTTATTATTATTAAGGAGAATAAATATTTCCAGTAAACACTACCTTAGAAATCCTCTATAAAAAGGAATACAACGCTTAGATTGAGAAGAGATGACAGAACAGTCTGTAGTGCACTTGGCCTTGATGTAGAGTTCAATTTGACGCGATGTACTCACTGCACTGAGGCTGAGCGTTTTGCTCTTGTCACAAACTAATTGCATTGGACCTGGTTTGTATCCATGACCCCCAATGAATATTAAAATGTATTCCGATAGTAAGAAAAAATACATTAATTTCATTATCAATCGCTAAAACAAAAATGGAAACATTTTAAGCGTATTTTTAACCCCCCAATATAACGTTGCTACACGACTCCCAAAGGTAAAGAGGATCTGTCACTCGATATCCCTTAAGGAATTGTGAATATTTGGAATTATAGTTAAGGCGGAGTAATCTTAACAGTGATTTTGTTGGTGGACACGTTTCAAATCGGGAAATAAATTAAATCCATAAATATATGAATATTGTCATTTTAATAATCTGAATGAAAATTTTTAGTTCTGATAAAGCCTAAAATATTATACAAAAATGATTCTTATATTAATTATAAAAGTATACAAAAGAAGTGAGTAAATAAGCTAAAAATGCCACTAACCCTGGTTGCGACAATGAAAGCTTATTCATGGACTTTTAATTCCAATTAGTAGTGATGCATATTCTTTTTGATTAAAAAAATAATGAACAGAGATTGTTGTATTGCAACAGAAACCACTTCATTCCAATATGTGTAAGTTGTATATTAGTCGTCGAATTCATATAAAATAAGTTCGTTTCTGTTATTTAATTTAAAACAAGCTCATGTGGTTTTTACCTAAAAATTAAAAAAGGTATAGAAAATTCTGCATATAATTAAATTTATGCTTGGTTTAGAGGACAATTTACTGCTCGCATAATAATGAGTCTAAAACATGCCCCTATTTATCGTGGTTGGGGTGAATTACATTGAGCGATTTACTCATGTTACAAAGAATTTACAGGATAAAACTTTACCAAAACTATTAAAACAAAAAATTCATTTTATACTTTTAAAAATAAATCTATCACTTACTGAACATCTACACATAATTTGTGTGTTTAAGTCGAAATTTAACTTAGGTTGTGCACTTGAGAATAAAGTTTATTTCATGCACTATTGTAAGCTTACAAAGTGTGTCTAGTAAATGCTTACTAATAATAGGTTTAACCATTTTCAAAACCATGTAAAATTTATTTCATATAATATATTATGCATATAATATATTATGCATATTATGCTCCTTTTAATGAAGAGTTGACAAAATTATTGTTTCATCACAGCCTGCCTGTTGTGCAGGACAATGGCCTGTGTATGCCCATTTCATCCTAGTTCATCATTACACTGTGATCACCTCTCATAATCATAAATGGCTGGATTGTTCAATATTATAGCTGAAGTCCAAATTCGGTTTATGCAAAATCTCTAAATAGTCGATCACCTTATGATTTATAATTAAAATATGCAAATATATTCGCTGCATGTAAATAATAAACGTTGCACAACTCTTAAAAATACCGGGTGTCCTTAACAGGTCCTCTCCTAACTTGTTTCCACTTTTATTCAAATATAAATTCCACACTACCCTCATTGGTGGGTGGATAAAAGTTCATTTTTAGGGGGGATTCAGTTTCGACCGCCATCATGAATCCGTCATATGAGAACCAAAATAATGTTTTCAAATATAAAAGTGGTGTTGTGATTCATAATTTTTTAATATCATGATTAGTTTTTAAGATATGAGATCTCTTTATTATTTTTTACAACCAATTTTCACTTTACAACCGGGTAAAATAGGTCCATAAACAAAACATAATACTACATACAGATTAACCACCACTAGTCATTGTAACCACTATATTGGCTGGTCGGTCGTGCCAGAAACTAAACTATTCCATAGGGAATCCTCCGATATTTTCGCTAACATAGAGCAAGCAGTAGTAGTTAGTCAAATCTAGTCTTTCAATTGCCTCACAAGTAACCAGCAGCTTTATGTTGCTGATGTAAACTGAACACATAGGGTATGACCAATCTGAGTCCTTAATTCGCTATAATGACTAATATTCCCCTGTTGTCTAATATTGTTTGTGGTCGTACTGGAAATAACGAATTCTTATAATAGCTACTGTCGTCATAACTTTGCAATATGCAATCAACACACACAAATACTGCCTCTCAAAGCTTTCAATAAAATTAATACACAAATAAATTATATAAGTTATTTTTTGCGTATCGTTGATAATTTGCGGTTATACTCAACACACTTATCAACATTTATAAAGGGAGAGGCCTGGTGTAGAAGTGTAGAGCGCTGGACTTCGGTTCCCAGGATCCCGGGTTCAAGTCCCGCCAATCATCGAAGGCAGTTTCTTTTATAAGTCCACGTAAGTTTAAGTCCAACGGAGTATAAACAAGTACTTTAGTATTCTACTCCAGGTACTAAAAGACGACTTTAGATAGAAGGTGGAGGAAAACATTAAAGCGTGAATAGAACAATAAATTTTCTAGTTTATTAAACTTAACCTTTCTTAACTATATTAAACCTTGCATAATAAATTAGAATATAAAAGTAGTAAGGTCTCATGAAGCATAAAGCAGTTTTCTAACAAATGTATAAGAACTTTCAGAGTTTGTATAACCGTCAACATCATCTGTGTTGTGATACCGCAAATAACTCAAGCGGAGCGCGAGCCGCCGAGACAGAGCGGGCGGGTACAGCGAGGGAATATTGATTATCATATTCAATATACAATTTGATTGCACAACAAACATAGTTCATTACCAGCTATGGTCGCGTATAAGATTAATTGTGTATAACATTATAGAATGAATGGAGCAATGAATATTCTATTTTATTAAAATGAACCTTGCTAAGTTAAACCTTGCTTAATAAATTGGTATATAACAGTAGTGTAAAACATATTTTTCACCATATATATTTATGAAAATGAACGAATGGTGTTTTGGCATCTGGGGAACGCAAAAAGAAAAGTTATGATGGGCTTAGGTCTTACCATGAGACCTACAGTAACAGCTTCTTCCCTATATGGGAAATTCAAAAAAACCTACAGAAGAAAACGTTCCACCTTCTCATTTCAACCTGGAGGGAATCACTATCTGCAATCTTAAGAATGTTATTAAACGCTTGGAGTGCAAAAATAATATACAATAAGTCAGGCCATTTGGAAATTTGTAAAAAATCTTATTTTATAATCAAAGTATCAATTAATTAAAAATTTGTTAGCGGGTTTCTGCTAGTATTATCATTGACAAAAGTCAAAGGTATTATATATATTTCCTATAGCTATTTGAACTAATCTTTTAGTTGCCAATAATAAATAAATTATTGATTTTTGATTTTCTATTACTCATCAATATTTGACAGTTGATTGAAAATGGTGTATTGTGTTTATTCGTTGTTCACATACCTAGAGATTATAATGCCCACTCATCACTCATGATGCTTTTTATTTTTTTTAGAAACATCACACTCCCACTAATAGTCAGGATATCAGACATATAGATAGAGTATTTTCTAGTATTCATTCTACTCGTAGTTTCAAACACTATATCAAGTGTTAAAGATTTGCGTTTTCTGGCCTATACTCTTGTTTTTAAAGTATTGTCGTGAGTTATTAATTGTTATAAATTAATTTTGATGAGGCTACAATATAATATCAAATTTCAAAGAAAAATTATTTAGGCGTGTTATTTTATGTTTCAAGTTTTCAATTCACTTTCATATACCCATCTAGAAAATGAATCAGCTCGGGCATATAATATATTATTGAAAACGAGGCACTCAAAGAGATAAAGAATTATAAAGACTGTTTTAATGGAAAACATTGCAACTAACTCACATTAAATTTGGATTGTCAAAACTTTCAGAAGTTCAAGTTGATTAATAACTTGAACTGTGGTGGGGGCCACAGAATAATAATGAACCAGTGATGAAATGACGGAATGTTGTCAATTATCTCCACCAATAGGCCTTCATCGCATTATAGGACAAAATGCAAAACAAATTATAGCCTAAAACAGGTTATAATAGGGTGAAAACAATTTGTTCATTCCATGTTTCCCGGCAAAGAAGGAGTTTGGTAATGAATGAAAAATTACTTCTTCTGATTTGAAAAAAAAAACGAATTTAAGTCACAACAAAGTCTAGATATAAGTTATAAAGATACAAATCAGTCAAATTATTTGTAAATAGTACGTTATACACATAACAAAACATAATACGTAAAAAATAAGTATTGATTGGTTGTCAATTAATTATCAAACAATCAATAATGTGATTTCTTAAACTACTATTACGTTTTTTATTCTGATGAAATGTTAAGTTTTTGGCATCTTCTAAGTTTTTATATTTATTTATCTTCGTTAAATAAACGGAAAAATATTGTGTATAAACTGTGTATTGTGTATTTATACATGTGTATAGAATATCACATTGTACTTATTTTTTGTACTCGTACAACTAAAATGATTGGGCCTTAATAGAAATTTAAAAGTGACTTTGATAAAAACCCAAAATTGAACATTGTTGCTCATCAACCATTGTATCACATTCAGATGAATTATGGATAACCCAGAATGTCAGAATGTTTATATTATGCAGGAGATTGGATAAAATACTCTTCTTTGGTGCATAAAATATCTTCATTCATATACTGTGAATATTAGAATATTTATAAGTTCAGTTTTACTCTGATCAAATGGTTTACCCTAGCCCTCTTTCTACGAGCTTGTTTTATGCAAAAATTACTTGTATTTAACTCTTTGTTACTGTAATTCTAAAACAAAAATACTCCTGTAAATATATAACATGAGCTGGAAAGCAACAAATAATCTTGTTTTATATATGTTTTGATATACTTTATATAAATATTCGAACCTATAATGATTATTTTTACAGACCATAAATCTCAGTACAGAGGTAGGAGTTCTAAGTGCTCTATTGAGTATGATCACTGCCCTTAATGTCTGCACCTCCTATCTCAAAGACACAAATATATATTAAGCTAGCCATTAAATTTCAACTAGAGGAATTCTTTATATTTAAAAACAAATTTTATACTCTTTACGGTACTTTTTGTTTCGCTCGTGTAAAAAGCTGAAAATACTACACTAGCTGATCAACACGGTTTCACCCGTGGAAAAACATAAAAACTCCCTCTGTTATTTTTAGGATTTAATTTGTCATACATATTAAGGTTGCCATGACTACCTTATATCCTTCCCTATAATTTAACATTAAAACTTTGAAGTACCACAGAGCGAAACCCTTTGGGAATTTTGTAAGACCGTTTCTTAGTGTGTATCTAAGACCCAAGGGGAGCACATGTGCTAAATTTCAACTCTTTAGGTCTTATAGTTTTGGAGATTTGCTGTCCGATAGAAAACCTCTTCTCCTTTATATATATAACAGATTACACTATCAATAGACATGTACATACAGGGGGGTGCTAATGCACAATTGCAAGTGAAAGAGAAAATTACAGTTTACCATAAACACTGTATGGACAAAAAATGCAGGGGCCACCGCTAGCGATAAATTATACTACTACCGACCACCCTGCTGCGCGCACCAACCACACTGCCGCGCTTGGACTGGGATCAGGGGTTATGTGCAAAAACTGATCCTTCGAAACTGGTAATCGTTTGACCGAAAACTTTTTTAATTTAAGACAAAATATTTTCCGATTGTGGATTTGTTGTTGCAAACCCCGTAGTTTTATTCTGCTCAAACGCCGTATTTTGATTTCTAAAAATAAGATTAAAACGCAATGAAAATATACCCTTTGGGAGATTTTCTTTTCTTTTCTCTTGAATTACATTCTAAGTAGTAAACTAATAATTACTTGTAAACTGCTTAGGATAAATTTTATTTCAGTTTCATACTGTTTTTTTTATACAAACCCGTATATTTTCCAAAAGAAATTTAACCTCAGCTGGTTTTAATGCGGAAATAAATTGTTTTATATGAACAAAGGGCGAACACGGTTGTAAGGGATTTCCCTGACTTTGGCAGGAGAGAAAGTAACTGTAAAAGACGTCTCCCATCAGTCACAAGTTGCTCCAGTTTATTCTTGTACCCTCTCTGGTCAAACTTATCTGTTCTTCACTCTAATAGGCCTTTGTTAGTCACTGTGATAATACTGAAGAGGAGGTATTTCATAATGAGTTAAAAGACGATACTACATCCTCGGAAAGAAAGGCTATTTGTAACAACAGATCTACTTCAGCAAAATATAGTCATAATGTAACAGAACTATGTCGTTAAGGATTCATATAACTGATTATGTATTTTATGTAATTTAGTGCCCTTATGTTGGACGAATTTTCCAATAGATTTTTTTTAATGCTGATATACTGACAATTAACAGTCGTATGCTCAGATCTTCACTTTGCTATTCACCATTTGATTTTCAATTTTGAAACAAAAACTATGTATTTTATCTTACAATATCTGTCTCATTTGGTTTCCAATAATTAAAAAAATTAAAACTGTGTGGTAAAATCAGAAAACCGACGCAAAATATCACCTTATACTCGAGATAAGGGAAATTAAAATAACTTGCAATTTCCATGCGATTGCAAACGTTTCTTCATTGATCATTGTTAATTTTACACTTTTGTCAAATACTATTTTACTTTTTTCAATACTATCAGTCCACCAAAAGACTGGTTGGTAGACTTTACCTTCTCCCAACATGACCTTTCATTGGTATTTCTGGGCTGGAATTGCTTTCTGGGAAAATATCAAGTGGTTTTATTAGTAGGGTGCTTCTAAAAAAAAGAGAAAATATCATTAATACAACATATGGAAGCCTATTTTTAATATAAACATGCAAACTCACATAATTAGGAACTTAGGTTAACAAAACTATATGACGTAGTGTATACTCTAAAAATAGCGATAATTTAACTAATATTGCGATTATTAATTGAACTTTACACCTTTGGGTGTCCAACGTTTGACTTCTTTAATATAAGTATAATTGTTTTACATGATATAAACAAGTACGGAGACTTACTGTTTTCTCTTTGTACTTCTTTTCAGAGACTTACACTTTTTTACTCAAACAATTCCCTAATCGGTTCTAAAGTAGTAAATCCTACTGGTTTACATGTGTTTCAACTTTGAGAATAAATTTTAAAATACATCAGCAGCATACTTTACTTGCTTTAAAATTCATTTTCAAACAACTTAAATAAGATAAATTACATTAATTTAAAAATGTACGCTGGCCCGCTGGTTAGATAAAAGCTCCATGGGTGCGTGTGTATCTTGGTTCGTTGAATCATCAGATCAATATTCGTTGAATAATTAGATGAAAACAATTTTATTTACTATTAGCAATGTATATAACACACACACACACACACACACACACACACACACACACACACACACACACACACACACACACACACACACACACACACACACACACACACACACGCACACACACACACACAGATATGTATATACCAGATATATATATATATATCAAGGCTAATATAATAAGTTACACCAACAATGTTTGTTGGGCAATCAAAGTACATATTGTGTGGGACAATTAACTCCCTCAGTTCATCTCAGCGGTGGAGCTCGGCGGCTTTGCTCTCCTTTAATTAACTATCATACCAGAGAATTATGTTGGTTGTTAAGGTCGAAAAATAAAGTCTACTTAATATTGCCAGTCGATTGTTGACGTGGAGGTAGATTGTAAAATATAGCCATTAAAATTACGAAAATATTTATGATTTATTTAGAATAGGTACATATTTCATCAATTTATTTGGATTATTTTACAAACTATTTCGTCTTCTGATTTTTTATCACACTCTTTTTTGGCATATTAAAAATATTTAATAAGTCACATTGCTTATTTTAATAAGTCATATTGTGTATATTCATTGTTTTATTTTTGTCCAAAACGCCATAAAATTAAACTTGCGAAGCAGTTAACTTTATTACAACCTTTTAAATTAATGCAAGACATACACAGAATAACCCATATGTAAACTTGATAATTTGGCATGTATAAAAATAATACTGACTTTATTTTATTGACGTATAAAGGCACTTAGTCATGTTAAATAAAGAAAATTTCAGATTTACAATATTCTGTATGTACTAATAAACCTAATATCGAAGATTTATTTCATCGAATAAATAATATTTTATCTATTTGATTGTAGTGCATAAAAATATAACCAAAAATTAAATATGAAAGCTTTATTGGAAAAGGACATACCATTTGATTATTGATCAGTATTACATTTTAAGTCCACCATACGATTCCAGCATAATTCTAGCATAGTTCAGTTAAGTTACTAACCGATCCCCAGGTACACCAAAAAGGCGGTAAGCTCCTCAACACTAGTATTTTTGAACTGCAAACAATATATTTTGCACAAAACAGGATTGATAATATTTTAATACACCTTTTTAACATTTTACTTAATATCACATTGTTCTTTGAATATATTGTAAAACTTTAAATTTGTGTAAAAAACGTTTCTGTGATTCCGTGTACTTCATTATATGTATTTTTAAATTACTCGGATTCTTGTGGAGTGTTTTTATTTCCCAAATCAATCAGTTTATAATACTCAATATTTTGTTCAGATTCTGACTATTTCTCTTTAGAAAATATAAAAAAGAATTAACATTTTATAAGTGTTATTAATAGAAATCGTTATTAATAGGGTTAGTGTACAAGACATAATACTCTTGAACCTAATAACAATCTTACCTAATACTCTCTTGAACCTAATAACAATGTTTAATAACAAATAATTCTAAATTTAATTCTACTTACATTTCCCCACAGATGCTCAATTTTTATTGGATATAAGGTTTGTTTGAACTTCAACATGGTTCCAATTGTTGGCTAAAATTTTTAAATTTTGTTTATCTAGTTCTGACCTTGATTTGTAACGCTTATAAATACAGTACATGGCATTTATTCTTATTGAGGTGGAATTAAATTCTTCCTATGATTCTTTAATAGCAAAAACGTCTGACCATTTACTGTGGATCGTTGGTGACGCTCTCTAGTATGTACTTACTGCAGATACCAAGTTGGGACCAGTACCTTTTAGTTTGAAATTTTGTTGACAAGACTGCAGTTAATAAGAGTCAGCCTTTGGATATGAAGTAAGACAACTTATATCATCTTAATAAATCGTAACTGGACATATTCAATAATCTTTCTTGATTTGCTGAAGTAGTTATATTTTTATTTAATTGATACAAAATGCCCATACATTTTGATGAAGAAATAGTATATTTCATTACAAGGACCTAAAGTGACGCTTTTCGAACAAGGTCAAGTTTTACAACCGAGGCTGTAAGCCGAGGTTGAAAAATGACCGAGTAACGAAAAGCAGCTTTAGGTCCGTGTGATGAACTATATTTTTCGTTATATTGCTCAATACAATACGTAAACTACTTAAGAAAACCAAAATGTTACAGCTTGTTTACCTTTAAAGATGCCTTCAAAAGATGCCACTGTCTTATTCTTGCTATTTGAAACAATCAGCTGATTGTCTGCTTCATTTGTGTTAGGGTAGACTGACAACAATGAACAACTATCGACGTATCGAACGCATGTAATAATCGATTGGTGAAATGAGCGAGTTTCACAAATTGATTAAACTGACAACAAAGAATGTTTCGATAATAACGACGAATGTTTCGATTATTTGTAATCGCATGAATATTGTTCGATTATTACGACGTACTCGGCACTTTCAGACTTTTATAGTCCTAGGACTATAAAGAGTCAGCTGGTATCGAGTACATCAGCTTTTAATTCCTAGGAATAAAAAGAGTGTATTTAGGTCCGGAAAACATGCATTAAAAACATCTGTTTTTGAAGCAGTATAACGAAAAATATCTTAAATTCCTATTACAATATCAGTAATTGTAATTGTACTATTATAATTACTGGTTGTATTTACTGATATGATATTACTATTGTAATTGTACTATCATATCAGTAATTGTACTATTGTGTGACAAACTCACTCTATCTCCAGTATCGCCGTGCACTCGGGCTCGCTTTTTCAACGAGCAGTGCTAATTTTGGGGAATAGTGCAAGAGTGAACTTTATCCTAGCTCCTAATTGATGTTGCCTCGAAATCACAAGAATGCACAGGAGTGCCAACAGGTTAGTCTTGAAAAGTAACAGTATTGTGACTGAATATAATATTTTATATACATAATTATTTGTTTGATTGTTTTTAAACCTGGTTTTAACTTTGTTCAGTTTTAAAATAATTCAAAATTAAATTTAATACATTAAATCAGTACAAGTACTTAATAGGAGGGATCCTTAAGAATTTACATTACAAACGCTTTCGTCTTAAAAAATTGGTCCTCGACGAAAACTTGACATATGATTACATAGCGTCGATTACGCTTATTGGGCCATCACGTCCAATCCGTTATTGGGATTCTTAGGATTTTTAAATCTTTAAACAACAAAAATTAACCAAATTGTAGTTGCAAATAACACTGAAAGATACTTAATAGACTAAACTTTGAAATACTTATCTTCAAATTGAACTATGTTAAACTTCGAAACAGTTAAATTTTCTTTATCTAGGACAAGGTGTATTGTATTCCATTGTATGTTAGTTAACTAGCTTCAGGATCCTAAGTGTCAAAAACAGCAATTACAAAATATACTATGGCAAACAAAATACGTTGGCCTCAAGGCCGGGCGGCTAGATTGCCAATTACGCGACTGGAGTGGCCACGGGCGGCTCCAACTGTTGGTTGTGCGCGCTTCATTACAATTGAAATGCTACATTCGCCACCGACTGTTAATGAACTCAATCAAAACACCATTATACCGAAATTTATTCATCGGGAAATTATTTCCTAAACATTGAACTAATCATTTATGAGATCTTTTCCTATACGTAAATCAAGAAATAATACTTGCTGATTACAATATCCGGATAAGCTTTAATAACAACAGTTATTAAACTGCCATAAAAAAGAACTATGATTTATGAGACTAAATAAATGCCTCGACCAACAAAAATAAAATATTTTTGATAAAACGTATATTTGTTTTCCTTGTCCGCTTTTAGATAGCGAAATAATATGTCGCTCTTTATGTCTTAGTCAACTTAATGGAAATTGTTGCAATAATAAATGTTTCACATGCATTACTTATTATCATGTAACAACTATGAAAGTCATGTTGAAGGCATTGAAGATGATACATTACGTATAACATTGAAAGTTATTATAATTCCCTTAACACTGGAGGTTCCAAAAAATGATGGTAATACCCTTTAGGGTTCACCTACCTAGGGCTTGATAGGTGATATCTTTAAAGAGGGGTTTGGTATATTATTAATAGAGGTCATTGATGGATCACAGTATGTCGTGTGTCTTTGCTGTCAGTAATACATTGTAAACCGTGGGTGTAAGTGGGAAGGGAAAAAGCCGGAGTACACAGGAAAAGGAGTTTAAAATTAATTGTGTTAAGTTTTTTTCGGTGTTGAATTAAAGTGACCAAAGGCTTTTGATGAAGGTTTAGTAGATTTAATACTTTTGAAATCGTTACTATTATCTTTACGTAGGCTTTTGCAAAAGATTTTGTGAAATATATTTGAAGTAATAACAGTTATCGATCTAAGACTCTATCTAAGTCTCTATCTAAATTTCTACATACGCCAAAAATAAAAATAAAACACGCCAAAATCATGTTTAGTATTTAGATAAAACTGTACGATTTTTTTTTAAATCTGGACGAGGTTATAGTGATACATTTTATTATTGCTTGAATTAGATAAATAATATTTTTAGAGCTCTTCGTTTGAGACTACGTCTGAATAAATAGAATAGAATTATAAAGTTTTGTGATCCGTTTAGAAGAATATTCTAAACTTGGCCGAACTGGTGTTATTGGTTCAACTGCACTGTTGAATAAAACATAAGCTGAATTACTTCTCACCCCGAAGGGCTTTTATCCTTTTATATTTTAAATGCTGATCAAATAATACCTCATCTTGAGGTATAATGAATAAATGCACATTAATAAGAACAGGAGAAATGGAATATTGTTTGCATAACTAACAAATGTCTTGTTACTATATATCCACTTATTAAATGTTAACGTTTGTGATGGCACCGATGGTGCTTTAATGATAAAGAATTTCCTTATGAAAACAACCATTAGTTCCAATTGTTACCAATTTAGATTCGATGAATTTCCAGAGCTCTACCTATTCGTACTGGCGTTTAGAATAGTTTTAATTTTATTAAATAAATAACGTTGACTTTTTAATGTAACCAATTAGTAATCAAACATGGTTATTTTCAAATTAACCTCTGACATTTTTTTGCAATTGAGTATGCAATTGGGATAGCCTCTGAATCACTGAATTCACAATTATAAGGTTAAAGTTACCTGTTGCCGTCGAGTGATCCTTTTTGATT
The DNA here is from genome assembly GCA_035578135.1 of Flexamia atlantica. NCBI lineage: Eukaryota > Metazoa > Arthropoda > Insecta > Hemiptera > Cicadellidae > Flexamia > Flexamia atlantica. The sequence goes on from JAQJVK010000002.1 coordinate 24,686,083, forward strand.
TAGGGGACTGCAGCTGTTTCAGATATAAATATCCTTCTTCAGGTCGAACGTCTATTTTAAATTACTACATTTCTATCTAGCTGGTCGTCAAAACATAAAATTCTCCACGAACACAAACACACACGAGACACATGCTATTAAAAATATTTCACCAAAAACATAAAATGCGAAACACGTGTGTTACCGATGGTTGAGATGACATGTTGTGTCCGTGAACAATATTATCTTTTGACGACCAGCTAGATGGAAATGTAGAAATTTCAATCACACGTTTGACCTGAAGAGGGATATTTATATCTGAAACAGCTGTAGTCTCCTAAACTACAAAAAGGATCACGGGACGGCAACAGATAACTTAAACCTTATAATTGTTATACTTTATAATATTCAAAGGTAAGCTCTGTGATTACTCTCGAGTTATTTTAGTTTATCAATTTTCAGGTAGTCACTGTGATGTCGATACTGTGTTCGCCTGGAAGATGGTCGTCTGCAACGAGTCCGTAATGTCGGTCAATCCAAAACAGTGGGGAAAATCCAAAGACCTCAGGAATGGACAGAAGAATACTCAATAATCCTTAACGACTAAGCAATACACTATAAAGTTTTATTGTTCTATTAAAAAGCAGAGGGGTCGACTTTCGTAGCTTTGCCAGCGAATTTGTATTTCACTGAGGTTAGAAACAATGATCATACATACATCAGGCAGCATTAGCTTGGTTTAGACCCATGTCAGAATATAAAACACCCACATTACTTTCTGCTCTCTTGTACAATTTCCGCTTATGTTATAATGTATTTTTGAAACATTTATATTCAGTGTATTATTGATTTTTTGTGCGCTCATAAAGTTTACATTATAATTCTGAAAATCTTAATGTAGCCTGTTCCCTAATAAGGAATACAGCATTGAGGTAAAAAATTTAATAATTACAAGTTACTTTTCACTGTATTGATAAATTCCCTTTTTTAACATTGTTGTGCTAGCCGCATGTTCATAATAAGATTCCTCCAATTTCAAAAAGTATCCAGAAGCATCAAGTGGTGCTAATTATAACTTCTTTTCCTGGGAAGTTTTCCAACCGCTCGCAGGAAACATCATTCTTGGTCTCCTGCTCATCCAAGTGCAAGTGCTTTAATCAGTCCTTCTCTACATTCCCTCAACTATTACCTTCATCTATAGATTCGTTCTGAAATATTTTGACTGAGAAAAACATTATGATTGTATATACGATAAAATTACAATATATAGAGTACATATCTGGGAATAAAGTTGATGCTGTGTGATCAAAACATATACTATTGTTTCTGAGTACATGGGGTGTCTAATAATCTACTAGATTGACTCTTGCTCCCAACGTACATTAAGGGGTTCTAAATTTGGTAATAATAGGGTGCAATCAAAGATTGTTTATGGTAACGGAATTATGTAAGTAACGATATTGAAGATTTTAACTTATCGTATGTAACGTTATTTACAGTAATACGCAAGCATGACTTTTGTGATACTTTTTTCTCAGCTTTTGGGCTTTGTTGGTAAAATTTAAGCTTACCGTTATAAGTGTATGTGCACAATCCATCATAATTTGCATTTGTTTTTACAAGTTGTAGAAAAATAAATATGAAATGAAAAAACTAACATGAATATTGTGTTATTTTAAAAGAGGGTGGCGACCATGTCGGTTACAAAATAACAACTAAATCAAGTTAAATCCAGTCACATGTTTTTTTTAGCAAGGAGTGAAATCAAAACATAAATATTTCTTGTTGAATTTCGACCAGTGGGTAATTCCTGATAAGTATTATTAAAAATCTACTTTTTATCCGTAAGTTTGTATTACAACGCCATTCACGTATCAGTACAAAATTTATCGTGAAGCATGACCACGGCCAGGCAATATGCGTAAAAATATGACATCAACGCGATTCTCGTGTTGTAGGTATAAAGCATCCCTCAACGAATGGACAGATAACTTCAATCTCGAATCACACATAACTCAAATTAAAATGTATACAAGAAACCAATACCGCCAAATAAATTTTCTCTCTCCGCCAATACAATAATTCACACTGAACCGGAAGTTGCCTCTAATCTTCCAGTTATCTGCTGAACTTGGACCCTTGTTCCAGTTCCGGTTGGCATGTCCTGCGAACTGCTCAACTTTTGGAGGTGCATTCGCTTCCTTCTGTTGCATAAAGTTAACTTCTGAAGTGTTTCATTCCAGAATGTTGGGTTTTGCTGTATACCAACAAAAAATATGCTGTATATGTTGGTAATCTGACCTTGAACAACGATTTATCTCCATACAATTTAGGTAATTAAATAAGATTATATAGCCCTACAGTTTTGAATAAGGATATTCATTTTATAATAATTTTAAAACATGACAGATGACATAAAACGTGATTAAACCACTTCATACCTGCCTTAAAAGCAAAAAAAAATTATACAGTGGTAAAAGTATTAGATTTGTATATTTATAAAATATATAAATGCACATCAGTGCATTATAATATTATAACAAAACAAACCCCTAGCAAAAAAGACTTAAATATTCTATTGCAGAAGTTAACCAACTCATATTCTAATTTTCTTTTGTCTCCCATAATGACTTTAAGACACTCACGGAGACATTAAACGTCAGTAAGCTGTTGAATAAAAATAAAACAATGTGAGATTTTCAATTGTATGACGACGGTTGAAAAAATATGAAATATTGTTGTTGTCATTGATTTTTTTGTATTTTTGTAATATATTATCTGCGGAATAAACAACCTATTAAGACGATGGCACCAGATGACAGATCGATGAACGTGTCTCTCTTCTTATGATGTATGACTAATGTAAAATTTGGGTCACGTGATTTTACCTCAAGGTCTTTGCCTCGTTTTGAGCACTGAGCAATTTGTGAGAACATTTTTACAGCCAATGTCTAAATCGTCTATTAAGCGCACAAAAATGACAGATTTAGTCTGTAGGCCCTATGACCAAACTTGAGTATACGTGTAAATCTTTACATTTTAAATCGGTGCAACCTTATGAACATTATCAGACCAATTACTAATATCTACGTAAAATACAATAACTTTTACGAGTAGCTGGTTATTAATAATCGTGTCAAAGTGTCAATAGTAGGAGTGTTATAATTAAAAGGTTATTAGTAGCCTTTTGGATAACTGGGTAACCGGCTGCAAACCTAGCCATTAGAATCAAGACTATTTGCCACATGATTTAATAATTTTTTTAATGTCTTAGAAAATGGACCACAATATGCAACAGGCTTTTTTATATGTCTAGAAAACTAACTAAAATTTTTAAGAGGTTTGAAACCCAATATAGGGTTCATTGTAAAAAATTTTACATTTTAAGTTAAAGAGTTCCAAATTTGTCTTACGACAAAGCTATTTTATGGAGATCTCTTATAAACCAAAATCGATCAACTTTTTACAGGGTTGGAGCCAAGTCTAAAAATCTTTTTGATCTCTTAATGGTAAAAATCTAATTTTGCAGCTGTGTACTGTACTCAACAACAAACATTTATACATTAATTACCAACTGTTTCATGCTCAGGGCACGGTCCACAATAGAAATCTAGAAATTCTTAAATGTAAGTGTACCTTTAAATGTACCGGATTTTAAAGATCTTCAAAATCGGATACAACGCCGCAAAATCGGTCGCTAAGGATGATCCAAAAAGAAATTACAGCTCCTCAAGGATCGCAATATTTTCCCTACTACTAAACTATAAGAATAAGTCTGAAATATTGCGAATAACTACGAAAGTGCCAAGAATATGATACTGCTTTGCACACACGCATATTTAATAGAAACGAAAATGCTTGTTATTAATCATTTTTTGACATTCGTAGGAGACGGCCATTGGTGAATGTGTTGAAATTTTGAAAGTAAGCATACCTGCCTCGCCTTGCCTGCCTTATTTCAAAGGAACGTAGAACACAACATTGCAAACCTGGTCGCAAAAGGTGAATTCAATCAAATCTTCAATAGTATATTAGAAAATATAATTTATTTAATCTGCTGTTTTTGTGGAGCGAAGGTGGAATCCACAAACACGAGTCTTGGTGGAGATTTCCTTTTATATAAAATCTCTTACCAAACCTATATTTAGCCTACAACAAATACAGGATTTATACTATGAGATCGTTGAGGGTATCAAACCCTTATGTTTTATGCATAGGCTCTACAAGAAACAAATGAAATTCTTTACCATGTACCCACTTTTACATAAGAAGTGTTAGTATTTGTTGTAATCCTCGTGTTAACCTTTTTAATTTCACATTCTGATCAGACCTTTAAAAGCAAAGAAATAAAAGTGTGAAACTAATTTAAATAAATTTATTAAGCCCCATTTATTCCTTTTGTAGGTTGTTAAAGGTCGAGGTGTTCTGTCCTAAATAAAGTACAGTGAGTATAATGTGGTTAAATCGCAATATTCACACAAAATTGTATAGCATAAATCATATTTTCGTTATACTTCTTCAAAAACAGATGTTTTTAATGCATGTTTCCCGGACCTAAATACACTCTTTTTATTCCTAGGAATTAAAAGCTGATGTACTCGATACCAGCTGACTCTTTATAGTCCTAGGACTATAAAAGTCAAAAAGTGCCGAGTACGTCGTAATAATCTAACAATATTCATTCGATTACAAATAATCGAAACATTCATCGTTATTATCGAAACATTCATTGTTGTCAGTTTAATCAATTTGTGAAACTCGCTCTTTTCACCAATCGATTATTACATGCGTTCGATACGTCGATAGTTGTTCATTGTTGTCAGTCTACCCTAACACAAATGAAACAATCAGCTGATTGCTTCAAATAGCAAGAAGAAGACGGTGGCATCTTTAAAGGTAAACAAGCTGTAACATTTTGGTTTTCCTAAGTAGTTTACGTATTGTATTGAGGAATATAACGAAAAATATAGTTCATCACACGGACCTAAAGTTGCTTTTCGTTACTCGGTCATTTTTCAACCTCGGCTTACAGCCTCGGTTGTAAAACTTAACCTTGTACGAAAAGCGTCACTTAGGTCCTTGTAATGAAATATACTATTAAAGAATTAAAAAATTGAACTACTTCATAGTTATTTTTTTTACTTTTCCTTTCGCTTCTAGTGTTCGCACAAGTGTAGTTTAACACCAGAAGCGAAAAGAAAAAGTCCAAAAAATTAAATGGCAATACAAATCTTTCGCTATCATGAATTTTTTTAAATATTATAACCTTTTTCGGCATCACAATATAATTAGCATTTCCATAAGGCCTTTGTGTCAGCTGTATAAACTATCTACATGGATATTAATTTCCAGGTTTGCCCGTGGTAGTTTTTATGATCACCTGAGAAATACAGTCTGACAGACGATATGGGTGACATAACACTACTATAATTTTACAATTATAAGGTTACAGAGTTTGCTGTCTCACCAAAAATCTTATTTTTATTGCTTATGGGTCACTTTTTCTGAAGGATTCGCTGTTTTATAATTAAAGTAAAAGCAACAAGAAGAGTAAAATTAAAACCAATTAATCCTATGATAATGGCTAATGGTAGTAACTATTTATAAGTAGTACCCGTGGCTTTGCTCACCATAAAGAATTCAACGCATCACCCTTCAGTAGCATAATTCTGTTTCCTAATTTATTCATCTTGGTGTGAAATATTTTTCTTTAAACAGGTCTAATGTATAGGCTAATTTCATAAAACAGATTTTTTTTGGAAATCGCTAAGTACTCACGCCTGTTGTGACAGAAGTGTTCTATTCCTGTCTGAAGGTCCTGTCTTAAAAATGCGAGCATAACGGAGCCCCAACAACAAAGCCCCCAAGCTAGGCTGCCCTTGGTAGGCTCATGCCTTACATCAGCTACAAACATATATATCAACATCCTCCTTAATATAGATAATGGATAAATAGATGGATAAATTAATAGATGGATAAATTTTACGGGTATAAATACTAGAAGTAGTGAGTGATATTACATACTAAACAATTGATTGAGATCGCACTACCACTCCAGATTTTGACAGTATCCAAATGTGCTCTCAATATGGGCTCTCAACCTGAGCATGTTGCATATTAGTCATCATGAAACTAATGATGCTGGCTCTAGGAATGATTGAATTTTATCCCTAACTTTCATGCTTTTTAATTAAGGTTTGTTTTACTATTTTATTTTACGGTACCATAAGTGCTAATGGATTTATAAGTGGTAATGGATTTTATTATTACGTAGGGTTATTATAAATTTTTTTGTATCAAAACTGCAGCTGCGCTGTATGATACACAAAAGCGTCACAAATCAATTTTATAGTAAAAAAAATTGGCAAACACCAGACGGGTCACTGGCATCTGTTACCAATACAGAAAAAAAAACACCCTACGCAAGCCAGGAAAGCGGATGGTGGAGCGGTGTGTGTGGATGGTTTGTCCGTCTTGTTTATTCTTTTAAATGAAGTTTAATTTGTTTTGGAACCATAATGATAATTTTTGTACTAACTAAAAGACAGTTATACCAAAAATATGAGTGAAATTATATACATAAACCTTTTTATCTACAGACATTCAGTAATTCAAAACATGTTTATAATTTTTAATAATAGGAAAAGCAATTAAGTATAACGTATAAGTATGGTTCAGGGGAATGGTTTGTATATAATTTAATATAAAAAAATATATTTATAAAAATGCACAGAATTTGCAAAGTATATATCAACCCAGTGACAAGACCTGTATTTATAACAATTTATTTACCTTAGTTTGCCTGAAGGTCTTGTGAAGTAGTTTTAACTTGATTTTTTTAAAATACGCATTAACATGACCTTCAGGCAAACTAAGGTAAATAAATTGTTGCAAAGTATGCTTTTACAAGAATCTAAGTAATAAAATACTACCCAGTACCAAACTTGCACAAATAAACAAGAAGGTGACAGAATATTTAATAATGTAAGAATTAATGACATTAATAATCTTTTGGCTTTGGTCAAAATGATTTTCTATTTAGTTTCAAGACTTCATTGAACGACAATTAATGCTGTGGTAGGAATTTCTTACATAAAATAAAAAAGGAAGTAAAGTCGCTCAGTCATTATGTATTATTATAGTTTATTATTATTCATATAAAATTATGTTTTAAAACAAAACGAATTTTTATGTTTATTAATAGATAACCATCCCAGCATGCTTCCTCAGTGTATCAAGGTTACCAATCTTGTAAGTACGCCAGTGTAGAAAAAATAGAATTTACTAAAGTTAAGCTATAATTATGATTTCTGTGTCAGCGTATTTCTCTCATTGCTTTGATTGTGACAGCGTAAACATTTTGGAACGCAAGCAACAAGATTGTTATAATAAACCAGTAATTTGGAAGACTGAATTATATTGTTGCATTCCGAGTTCGGAGAAAAGTCTACCTTTGATCGTAATATTCATTAAACGCTTCCGAATGGAAGATGACATGATAATTTATTCTTGTTGTTAGCCTCCTGAATCGTGTCTAGATTAATTATAATAGGTTACTAACCTTGTTCCGTCAACGATTCAAATAAGTAATTCTTTTGGTTACTCGGAGTTTCGACCACAAAGGGCTATTTTTGGTCGAAACTCCGAGTAACCAAAAGAATTACTTATTTGAATCTTTGACGGAACAAGGATAGTAACCTATTATAATTGAAATGATAATATAAAGTTTATGTGAAACTTTAGTTATAATTTATTTCAACTTAAAATTGTCTGTCACAAAGTTATCTTTAACGCATTAGATAGTATTATAACGTTTCATTCCCAGTAAATTGTTAAAGAATTTCCTCTCTAAATAATCTTTGAAGTAAGTATGTATAATATAGTTTACCAATTACTAAACTAATTACCCAATCCCCCTCCAAAAGTTATCTTTAACATCAGCAAGTATACCAATATAATTTTAAATTATAATTATAATTATAATTATAATTAAATTTTAACTATAACATATTACCTATATAATTTTAACTAACAAATATTGTTTATTCTTTTAAATGAAGTTTAGTTTGTTTTGTACACTTATGAATGTCAGCCATACATTCCCTCATTGTATTTGGATATATCGCCTAGATTTTGCTGGATAATTAAGAAATTTGAACGGTTTGTATATAATTTAATATAAAAAATATATTTATAAATTTGCAAAAATTTGCAAAGTATGCTTTTACAAAAATCTTAAATTGAGTCGCATAACCTCATGAGATCCATTAAAGGTACACTTAACGCATAATTGAAACCGTTAATTCAACATCAATCCGGAAGGTTCAGGGGATAGTAGCTAGGCCTATAGTAAGATTTACGACTGTGTTTTCATCCGAAAGCTTCGGGGGATTTGGGCTTCCGCTACCTTTCTTATCTTAAGGTTTGCTCAACCTTTCTTTATTTATTAGTGGTCGATTGTACTAATAATACTGTATTATTAACAAATTTAACTTATTCTCCGTTTAGTTATTGGGATAATATAACCCATCAATCTATAGGTTGGTGTCATGGCAATGAAAGAATTTATTCATCATTACAGTGCGAAGTAGTGGGAGAATGATAGGAAAAGCAATTAAGTATAACGTATAAGTATGAACGCTTTGAGGCGTCGCGCCGTTGAGAGCATTATCACACGAGTAGACTTAAGATCAATATCTAGATAGTCGCTGAAATGTACAAAGCTGCGAATATTTGATAATTCAAATATTTCAAAAAGACAGTTATACCAAAAATATGAATACAAATTATATACATAAACCATTTTATTTACTGACATCCAGTAATTCAAAACATGTTTATAATTTTGCCTTTTTTTATAAAGGTTTGTGCTCTTTACCAAACCATTAATATTTATTTCAAAACTGAGATTGAATAAGAAATGTTATTTTCTTATTCTTGCCCATATATGAAGTGCGAGATTTATTGAGCTCTTCAAACGTAAGGTCTTGAATATGCAATGACTCGCTACTCTTGTGGAGAAATATACTATTTTGGATTTTTTTATTTTGACAGTTTTTACTCGTTGAATCTAAAATCTCCTCTTTTTTTCTACACCCTAATTACAGTTATTGACATCTTAAAAAATTATTCAGTAATGTAATTTTTCTATCTGGCACTATTTTAAAAGCACTATGGTAAAAAGTTGTATAAAATCTCTACTTAGCTCAGATTGCTGAGTTTAACATTTTCACCAGTTCACCATGTTCGGCAAATGGATCATGTACGAAATAAATTAAGATACACTCACCAGTAGCGAGTTTAATGATTTATGTACCTTTGATAACCATAAAGCGCCATTCCACTCTGCTTGAACACGATGATATGTACTCACAAGTTATACAAATCTTTTATTTATAAAAGTGTTATTCTCTTTTGTCGCAAAAAAACGTTACTATTATTTTCTAACACTCTCCGAAATTAGACAACGCAAATTGAATTAAAGTTTAAAAATTAACATTTTATTGGTATTAGAACATGATTTATATTTTGAATTAAGTATAATATAGTTTACTACCAAACTAATTACCCCTCCATAAAGTTATCTTTAACATTAGAAACTATACCTATATTATTGAATTATTATAATAAAATAATTTCCTGAAGGATTTCTAGAAGAAGTATGTAAAATATGAAATTAAAAATTTTGTGTTTCATGCTTGGGGATTAAAACTTGTGTTTTGAAATTATTTTTATTTTGTTAGACCTTAAAACCTTTTATCAACGTTTACAAATCCGTCAAATTTATGGAGTAAAAGATCATATAAAGATCATATAAATCGTTTTTATTACTTCTTCCTATTAAATGAAATTTAAAAGGATTTTAAGAATGTAATACCAAACTTAAGGTGGATTTACACGGGTTGAGCTAGATGGTTGAGTAAAACTGGGCGAGATAGCAATCGAGTAGGTTTTTAATTTCACTCACCGACGATTTCATCAATGTGATTACACACAACAGCTCCTGGGATGGTTGCAGATGAGTTTCTGTTTCTGAATCTGTGGAAATCACATGTTGGCAAAATGTCTTAGTTGCCAGCTTTAACGCTACTCAACTCGCCCAAACTGATCACACCAGGCGAATCAAGCAGGCAAGTAGTAACTCGCTCGCCAAATACTGAAAAATATAGTCCTAGTCTTCCTCACAGCTTTTTTTGTACTAGCATATTATAGTAACATTTTTACTAAAAAAATTGGCTTTTGTAACTTGTTGTAAAGTTGTAAACTGATTGGCAAGTCTGACTTTTTTTCATAAATATAAAAAACTGCTCTTGCTTTTTACAATTGGTTATTTATTACAGTTTAAAAATAAATTGTAATTTTAAACAAAAAACAATTAGTTTTCACATACCATTAAAGCTAGAGCTCATGAAAGATATGAGCATGAAGTAACTTGAGTAATAATAAAACATCAAAATATTTGTCCCAATACCTAGGTGAAGTTTTGGGCCGGCTATCCCATATAGGCGAACTAGGTGACCCCCTAGGGCGCCAGGGCCTGAGGGGCGCCAAAGGGGGCGCTGGATGGTCGCGTTTGTAAAAATAGTAGGGCGCAAAAATAAAATAATAAACATGAACGCCAATGATAGACTTAAATTCTAGGTTTAAATTATAAGGTTATAATCCAGGAATGGCTTTTCCTGGAAAGCCTGGTGGTGTAGTTACTCTTTAAATCACTTCAAATCTTATCACCAGAGGTGGAAACCCCGAACCTTCCCTTTAATCGACTACTTATACCAATAATTAGCACCCGTTATTGTACGTTCTCTTGTTGCCCTCGTCGTTATGTAGTAAGGGTTTATACTTTTAACTAAAAGTCAAATATACGTGAGTCAGGCCGGTTATTAACACCAAAATTAACATCAGAATACGGATCAACATGGTGGAAATCTTCGTGTTAGCAAGGCACTTCTTGTCAAAGGAACATGTTTTTGTTTTTACAACTTTGTTCATAATAATTTTTCCCTTAGTGTTTTAATTGTTAAATTATACATTGAATACATTATTTCAATTATTTTCTCAAAATCATACCTTATTAAACTGTGCCTTTAACTATCTAAACTAGGAAAATAAAATACTTGTTTGAATTTTTTTCAAGGAATCAACTCTATGTCAAATCTATCGAGCCTCATTTTATGAGTATATTTTTTCAAATGGGATCATGTCCTTTGAACTCTCGATATGCAGTCGAGCTTCACTTATTATTATTATTATTGAAATGAATTAAAAAAATACGGCTGAAAATTAACAGCAATGAAGTCATTTGATCTCGTTTTTAATTGAAGCGGGGTGCCGGGCAATACTCTCGCCTAGGGCGCCAAAAACTATTGAGCTGGCCCTGGTGAAGGAAAATATAAAATACTTATTCCATTATAAGATTTTCACACGATTTTATTTTAGTGAGATTCTACGACAAAATAATAAAAAACATTCATAGTTAATCTTTAATACCATTAATATTTACAGGTTTAGACACCTAGAGATAGTGATGTATTTCCACTTAACTTTGGACTTTATTCTCAGTAAAAGTTACTTTTGCACCAACTGCAAGAAACAAGTTTAAGGAATGTGCGTTATTCTTTGTTTTACAATAGTTATGAGTTTTCAACCAAGGTACTGTCTTGATAAACTGTTTTTGTAACCTGAAAGCGATGTCCTAACCAGCAAAAAGTATTGTCTTCATTTCATTAAAGCTTTCCAAAGTCCTTTGCTCTTCTGCCTCATGACTTAAAATATATAAAAGTTACAAAAATCCGTTGGAGTCAACTATTTTGACAGACTAATTAAAAAGTTTGAAATAATATTCATTACATGACTTAAATTAAGGTAACTTTTCCTTAGACAACACAACCTCTTTGAACCATGTTTTAAAGGCTTTCAAAGCCACGCGATGATCTAAACTTAGATGTAGGCTTCACTACTTTGACATTTTCTTTCAGACTGATCTTTTCCAGTTCAGGTCACGTGTTATCTCATACGAAATGTATGAGACCCTTTCATATTCTGTTTTTTAACAATTCAACCATGATCAGTTCCACAGTCAGAATGAATCCTAGAACAGAAGGCATCAGTTTTGCGCCTCCGGCAGTCAGTAGACTCTGTGCTTCAGCATCATAGAGGTAACTCGAGCAGGTGGGGAAGTTTGGAGGTGGGTCCATCATCTCGTGATGCTCCCCTACTTGTAAAACCATCCCCATCCCCAACATGAGGTGGTTGGTAACGTGGCAGTGGAACAACCAGAAACCTGCAAGGAGTGTAACTTAGTCACTATATAAATTGGATCTATTTCAAAGCTGCTGAAAACTGTGCAATGTTTGAAAAATGTAAATATAAGCAAAGATTATTGATTATGCGTTTAAAACACTGTTAAGATAATACTATTGTGGAGGGAACCAAAAATGGTGTATGATGTGGTAGGGGCTGCTCAGTGCTATTTATGGTTTACATAGCTTGCTGATACCTTCTTCACCTAACACTATATATTATAGTGTTAACATATTTCACAGAAAATGGTGACTTTCAGATATTCATCACTTTTTATCGTAATTATAAAAATTATACTATGAACAATAAAAGTTTATAAAACTTTGTAACTTTTATGACGTATTAAAATACAAATTGCTCTTGATCTTGGATTACTAAAATAAATACATTGTAAATCAGAGATGATCCAAATATATACAGACGTACCTGGGTTTCCAGCTCTAAATCTAATCACGGCATATCCAGCGTTGGGTACTGATATTGTGTCTTTGTAAGGAGCTTGGACCAGTTTCTTGTCAATTAAGTTGTTCTCATTGAGATACTTCACATAATCCAATGTGACATTATCGCCAACTACTCCCATCGCAACCAAGTGGAATTTGTATCCATGAAGATGAATCGGGTGGTCTTGTTGACGCTGATATGCTGGAAGTCATATATTGTCTTTTAGTATTTTGGAAATAACAGTCACAAGTTTGGAATCTTATTTCTCCTAGGTTTTATGTTTTTTAAATTTTTTATATTATTTCCCTGAGGAATTTCTTGTTATAGGAATTTGTTTAGTAAAATAATTTTATGCATTTTAATTCTTGAGGCCAAAGAATAAATTAGTGACAGTGCAATTCGGATCATTCGGACCAAAATTACCAACTCAACCTCAACCTTGATTTACCAAACAACGTTGAGAAATTGAAGTATATTGACAACGCGGTCTTTCTCTTGGGTTCTAAAATCTCAGTTTCAACCAAAATGAGCACGTAAATTATTAGTTTACGTTTACCATTATAAAGTAGTTTCGCTTTGAAACCGAACTTTTTTAAAAGGTTCAATAGCTGGATCTCAAATCTACCTAGCTTTGACAAGATGTGTGTTGGTGAGACTCGTTTTTGCACAACTTAGATGAGATTTGTCTGCTGTGATACTCTCATGCGGCATCCAATACTTCCAATTTATACAAGAATTGGATGTAATTTTGTGCCATGCACTGTGAAGCCTTAATTGCACACTACCTTGAGGACAATACTGAATTCATCTGTGACGACACATCAAGGGATTGTTCTTCCACATTAAGGGGATGTTTTAACAAGGTCCGTCTCCTACAGTCTGACGACAATGGCAATATCGGAGACGATAGTTTCGTGATTACCATCACGATTAACCCTTTAGCGCCCAGTGTTGCCTTTTGGTAACGCCATGTTTCTGTCGATTTTTCTCTAAAATTATTTTGTTTGAACCTCAAAAGCCCACAGTTGCCTTTTGTCAACACCCTTTAGTTCAGAAAACAGCCACTAGATGGGAGCTAGTCCAGTTGTCTTTCCATTAGAGAATTTTCCTCAGAGCGACCACATGGTTTGGAGGTTAGTGGTAAGTTGTGCTTTTTCAAGCGATTTTTTACTATAGTTCTAGACATTTCGTATTGTGGGAAAAAATATCTTATCAATCCTCAGTTATTCTAGTTTATGTTTCTAATAAGTTTTAGTAATTTAAGCGAGTATTTCCATAATTTATGTGAGAAAATCGCCGTGTTGCCAAAAAGCAACTATTGGCGGATGTGACATTAAATTTCACTGGCTTAATCAGTTTCTCCATATAACCCCATGCTAATATTAAATTCATTTACAGCTAATATTTTGTGTTAATTATATGTTTTTTGGCCATTTTGTATAGGACATGATTTAAACTTCACAATGGACCAAGAATATTTGGACGAAAAGGAAATAGAACGGTTTTTATTAATACCTGATGACAACGTGTCCGAAGTGGGGGACATAGGGGACATTGGCATTAGGGTCTAGCCCGATGTAACCACAAGTGCCCGTAGTTGCTTTTAAGCAACAAACAATTTTTTTTAACCTGAGAGGGAAAATTTGAAAAAACAGTTTTAATGTGTTATTTAGACCCTAAATAAAAGAAAAATAGGAAAAAATAATTTTTTTTCTCGGTGCATCATAATTTGGGTTTCAAAGGGTTAAGCACTCACATAATCCTATAAGGCAATTTCGTAAGGCGAATATGCACCGCAGTGCATGAATATGCACTCTTGCTTTGGACTTCAGATTATCTGGATTTTTGGTCATCGATTGGATTTTGTTTTGGGTCTGATTAAATTAGGTTTTTGGATACAAATAATCTGAGGTACTGTGTAGATTTATCAACTTAAAACTATTCATTAATTATGGGTTTAGGAGTGTAAAATATTTAGCATCATTGCAAGCTTCGATGTTATATATCAACTAGTCACTTTCTTCTGTAATAGACGGAAGTGACAAGCTATTTAAATTATGCCAAAGCTTATGATCCATACAACTTTTTGGCCACTATCCAAGAGCCATTAATTGCTTATTTTATAAAATTTACAATGCATTAGTTAAAAAAACCAAACTAATTGTTAAGCTGATTAAAATTTGTACTATTAGTTGGCTATTACTTCTATATTGACTCTCTACTTACTTACTCTCTACTTTAATCATTTTATTAAAACACTTTATTTTACATTTTTATGATCATAACAATAAAAAAAGTCTGCATATGAAGAGTGATTAAAACCTAAGATAACAACAATCTGCCTGCTTGCAATATGGCTTGTTGGATTAGATAAGTCAAATCCAGTTGTTTACTTGGAAATAAAAGACCTTGTAGTTTCAACAAAATACTTGATTTAAAACAAAACTTATTGAGGATTTTGGTTCAAGAGATCAGGAGTAATCATAATAATTTATCATTTCACTTGTTCACCAGGGCAACTTCAATTTTGTTCAAAATATTCCCTAATCATATTAAGAGGAAGCAAATCAAACCAATTCTTTATTGTAGTACAAAATACCCTCATCGTAAGTTAGCGTTTAGATCCACTATCCATTTATCTCTAGCACATGGTTTTCAATCAAGTATCAGCATCACATGTTTTATATGCACAAAGCAGACGTTTACAGGTCCCAATGCTTTTAAATGGCAGATATTTTATTGTATTTCTTGTTTTCTGGTTAATTTTAAGCTATTCCAGTATGTTTCCCGCCATCACGGAATGGACACCTTTGATTTGAGTCCTCTCCCATCTTTCTACGACTTACCAGACACCCACAATTTTTATGTGAAAAATCGCCTTATGAAATTAAATATATGATGTCCTGTGACCTATTCATAGCCTCTGAATGTGTTGAACATAATATACTTTTAGATAAACCCCACCTTTACAATTGTTTCCATCTACTCTGTCTTGAATTAAATTGTATATTTTTTAATGGTAACATGGAACGATTGATGAATAGCAACTGTCAATTTAAATTATAGTAAAAGGAAGAAACCCTTGGTGTACCTCAATATTTTGGAGCCATTGAGCCACTTATTTCACTCATTTTCTGACAATAAACGACTTAATTGTCTTATTAATAATGACATATGGTAATTCAGAGTAAGTCTCCTAATAAGGGCACTATTTTGGTTGTTAATTGGTCTTGAAATTTTAATGTAGCCCATGTTGCGGATTTGGTCCAGACATAAATTGGAAAGTTTCTTTAATTTGACTCCAGCTAGGTTGTTTGTAATCTATTGTAATTATTGTTTCAGTAACACCTTGAAGCATGTTTGGATTGTTGGATAAAAGTATTTCAGTGACTGATGTTAGGTTGGTTTGCAAGTTTACTTGTTGGATTTTGTATTCATGGAGAATCCTTTGGGTGGCTTCAGTGGAGGCCACTGATGTTGATTTTATTGTTTTCATCTTTATCAGTAAATGATTAAGTGAATCATTTCTCTGAAGATGAAACAACCACTACCCTACCATGGGCCACAGTGGAGGTCTCTGATGTTGATTTTATTTTTTTCATTTTTATTAGTAAATGATTAAGTGAATCATTTCTCTAAAGATAAAAAACAACCTCTACCACAGATGAAGCACAAATATCTTTTCTCTCCTCCCTACCTCTACATATAATACTAACCCACATCAACCATGACGATCTCGACGAGGGCGTTGAGAGGTATTTTCTTGACGTAGGTGCAGGAGCAGAAGTCGCCGAGACAGAGGCGCGGGTCGGGCGGGTCGTCGCACAGGTCGGCCTGGGGCGAGCCCAGCAGCCCGCGCTGGCTCAGCATGCTGAATGGGGGGAACTCGAACGTCACGTTGTTGAACTGGGGCCACGGCCCTGGGGCGTCCGCCTCGGCTGTGTGCAGATGGGAACATTTGAATAAAAATAGCTATTTTTAACGAATTTCCCCTACAGGGAAGAAACTGTTATACCTTAGGTCTCATGGTAAGACATAAACCCGAAACCATCATAACTTTTCATTTTGAGGGGTTCCAGATGCTGAAAACATCATTTGTTCATTTCCATAAATATAGAAATATATATTTATACTGGGTGTCCCATAATAGTCCCCCCCCTAACTTTTTCCTACATTTTTTCAAATATCAATTCCACACCACCCCCAAACATTATTGGGTAGTTAATACTTCATTTTGAGGGGGTGCCCAATTTTGGCCGCCATCTTGGATCCGCCATTTTGGATCCAAAATATTTTTTTCAAATGTAAAGATGGTGTTGTGACCCATAATTTCGAATTAGATTTTTTTCACTGATTACAATGCCGCAATCCGTTTTTTAATATCTCAATTGGTTCTCAAGATATGGGTACTTTTAATTTATTTATTTTCAACCAATTTTAACATTACAAATTGATAAAATAGGCCCATAACCACAAAATAATGCTAGATAGTGACAAATAACAACCATCAGTCATTGTTGAGCGATTTACTCTTAACTTTCACCAATGTAAATTTTTTGGCCGCCATCTTGGATCCGCCATTTTGAAGTGAGGTAAGTTATTTTAAATATAAAGTTGGTATTGTGACCCATCATTTCAAACTAGTTTTTTACGCCGAATTCAATGCCGCAACCCGTTTTTAATTATAGCGTTTAGTTTTCAAGATATATACATGTTTCTAATAAAAATCTCAAAAAATATGAATTCTTCAAAAACTAAGTTTTATAGCTAAAAACGGGTTGCGGCATTGAATTCGGCGTAAAAAACTAGTGTGAAATGATGGGTCGCAATACCAACTTTATATTTGAAGTAACTTAACTCATTTCAAAACGGCGGACCCAAGATGGCGGCCAAAAAATTTACATTTGTGAAAGTTAAGTGTAAACCGCTTAATAATGACTGATGGTGGTTATTCGTCACTATCTAGCATCATTTTGTGGTTATGGGCCTATTTTATCAATTTGTAATGTTGAAATTGGTTGAAAATAAATAGATTAAAAATACCCATATCTTGAGAACCAATTGAGATATTAAAAAACGGATTGCGGCATTGTAATCAGTGAAAAAATCTAATTCGAAATGATGGGTCACAACACCACTTTTACATTTGAAAAAATTATTTTGGATCCAATATGGCGGATCCAAGATGGCGGCCAAAATTGGGTACCCCCTCAAAATGAAGTATTAACTACCCAATAATGTTTGGGGGTGGTGTGGAATTTATATTTGAAAAAATGTAGGAAAAAGTTAGGGGGGGGACTATTATGGGACACCCGGTATATACTGTATATTTATTTATGTGTCATCAAGCATGATAACTCATGTAAAAATGGTGCGATCTGAATGAAATTTGGCACAGACACATAAAGTAGTAATTACATGGATGTGGACGTGTTTGATAACCAGCCTGTTCAGGCCATTGTAAGGGGGGGGGGGACAAACCCCTCCAAAAATGGGATTTTGAGATTTTTTACATAGAAAAATAAAAATAAAAATATTCTGATTTAGACCATTGGGTTCAGCATGAAAAAGCAAAGCTAGCTTGAACAAATACAGCTTGAATTTATCTTGAATTATTAATCATGAACTTAAACTTCAAATCCAATCGTGAATCAATCTTCAGGACACTAAGGTGTGTCCAATGCCTTTGAGTAAAAGCATAATGGTTCAAGCTTATTCATGTTTTACATAATTATTCACCATAATAATTATTATGTAAAACAACATCAACAAAAGTCTAGACTATCTTTGAGAGAGACAGAGTCAATAAAATCTTATCTCCCAGTGATAACATGGTTGGCCGTGAAAAAATTGTATATCGTTGTCAAAAGGTGTGACTCTTACAACGTAGAACACTTGTGCGTAAGGTGAGATTGATTATGAATAATTTTACACAACACTAGAGAGATAACTCATTTTCAAGGTTGAGTGAAGACAAACTTCCATTAAGAAAATATTAAATAAAGTCATTGGTGTTTTTTATTTTTTTCATATTGGCCTGTTCCTAAGTTAATTTTTTTAATCAGCCTTTTCAGATCCCCTCCCTCCATTAAAAAGGATTTTAAAAAGGGCAATAACCCTTTCTTGAAAATTATGATGCTTATTTTAACGCTGTGCTATGAACCTCCTCTCCCAAAGTAAGAAAAGCCTTGTACCTATATTAAAAGAATTTGAAGTTTCTTAACGAATTTACATGATTATTTATTTTGGTTTAATTGTTGAGGAACACTGCCTTGAACCCGCCTCCCTCACACATAACGGTTGAAAAACAACCTTCCCCTAGGTGCTTTACGAAACATAGGGACTGCCCCCATCTTAATAACATATATTGAGGGTATTGGACACATATTGGTTCATAAATTTATTGTCAACGATACATTTACTACTAAACCTTACTAAAATCAATTAAATTTGCAATAAGAAGTCGGTGTCAGAGGAAAAATATATTGTATGAAAAATAAAGATTTTTATCCAATCCATTAACCTTTCCAACAAAACAACGAAGTAACTGCTGCTACTTAATGTGTCAGCTCATATATCACACAAAATGTGTTGTATAGGTTTCAAGTTCCTCAGGGAATCGCTCTAACTCAAGTTGGACTTTCAAGATTGTTTTTAAAACTGACTCAAGTTAAGCTATAAACATTTTTCTGATAATGCTCTAAAAAGCATTTGGATTTCTAAACAATGCCTCTCTTTAAAATCCCCAAACTTAAAATACAAAACCCTGACTTAGCACTGAGTTTGAAACTTAAGATATCACCTACTCTCTACTTTACATGCATTGTAAGTATGACAGTGTGCAGACAAACCAAGCTTGACGTACAGTAGAGGTGGGCCTCGAGCTCCAGATAGAAAGTTACGTCGGGAGTTGCGTTGTAACTGTACGGGTCGGGATCGACTCCTGTCAAGTCACTGATCAGCACCAACTCGTTCTGAGCATAGTCTTCGTTGCTGTTCACCTCTACTGGGTTCAGCAACTGCGGGGAGAATGTTTTTTTTTTCATTTTTGAAACAAAAATCACAAAAAATATAAATTTAGTACTATTGAACTTTTACATAAACCTTCTCATGTAATCTTGACAAAATGGTCTGCTTCCTCTTTAAATTATAAATACCTTAAAAAAATTAATTTTGGTTTTCAGTTTTAAATTTTGTGCAATTGCTTTATTAATAGCCAATATTAAATGACAGTTTTTTTTTTACCAATTGCAGTGAAGTTACCCTTCATTTTTGTATAATTTCAGTCAAGTAAACAAACATCTGAAAAAATCTCTCCTCCATTTTCCTGTAATCAAAATACTTTGCTAATTAGTTATACTTTTACTTTATTATAATTATTTCAATTCTTTATATTCCTTTTTTAAGCTGCTCACACCTTTCCCCCTCTCTTGCCCTGGTTGTACGTGGGTTCGTCCATAGGCTCCGCATCAGTGCCGTTGTAGCAGAGGAAAGCTTCGCCGTGTGTGCTCGACTTCTTAGGTCCACAGTCTCCGAGACCACGGAAACGCATCCAATAGCAGGCCACCTCTTGGTCGGCGTTCACCACAAAGCCAAACCTCTCCCCGGCGTTCACAATCAGTGATTCCGCTGGCGAAACCAAGGAAATAAAATGATAGAATAATTCAATTTTTTTTCTAAAATTTAAGATAATGAGGGAATTATTTAAGCTTTAATTGGATGGTATTATGGCAACTCCTGCACAACGTGACAATTAAAATGTATTGCAATTTAAAAAGAGAATATATCTATAATAAGGTACCTGTTGTGATACCATAATAATATGAAAATTATTTAATTGTTTTTCACTTTTAAACAGGTTATTTGTCATCAACTGTGATCCTCAAAAAAAAAGGTCCCTACTTTAGTTTTTTTTATCATTAGAGAGGTCATCTAATGCACAAGTTTCTCTGCAATCTAACCCTTTTGTTTTTATAATAGGCACTTTACAATAAAGCTTTTTAAGACATAATTTTACTTGTTTATGACAATAGTTCCTCATGTAACAGCATAAATAGATATATATTTTCATTTAATTTTCGTAGGTGGCTATTACATTACAACTTAAAATTGGACAATAGATCCGTTTATAAAATTTATTGAAAATATCAATAAACTTACCTTCAAAAGGTTCGAATGCATTGGTATCAGTCGAAGTCATCAGCATGGTGTGGTTATCAATGGACATTTGGACAGGGCAGTAGATGGCACTGTTCACAATCAAACGAAACCTGTACCGTTTACCCTGGAACATCAAAAGTAGTTATACTCTCAATCCTGGAACGGTTCTTAAAGTCACTATTTTGCTCTGGCACAATAACTTATCGGTACCAGTACTTAACTCACCAAAAATGAAAACAATTTTTGAACAAAAACAAGAGAACTGATAATTTATGGTTTTGTTTCTTAATTTTGCTCTTCTGCACATTATATGTAGACTCGAAAGTATTTCTGTAAAAATAGCATGTTATTATTCGACTATAATACTAAAAAAAAACTACTAAAAATAAAATACTCTTCAGGAAACAAATTAACCTGCCTTCTCAACATAAAATTTTGCCCTTGGAGTCGAGATTACTTCAGACGTATTAGTTCTTGACTGAAATTTCCCAAAAGGAGCTTGCCCGTTTATGAGGAGACCATAACCAAACACCTTTGCATATGTGTGCAACACTGGGGGCAAAATACTTTTGTCAGTCTGAAACAAAAAATATTTATTTGAAATAGAACAAGAAATAAATATGGTTTACTGTTTAACTAATAATTATAATTTATAAACTGTTTGTGATTTTAAAAAAGTGCTGAGCCCAAAATAAAGCCTCATACCTCATTGTACCAATGCCATACAGTGATAGTGTGCTCTGGGAGATCGTAGTCATATTGAGATTTAACATAGTCAGGCTCTGGACGTCGCACGATTAAAGGACCAAAGAGACCGCTCGAGTCATGAAAACCTGAGAAGTTTAGGCAAGGATTAGTGAAACAATTTTTTATCACTAATAATGCAGAATAGTTGTAAATTGTGTTCAAGTAAAAACCATTTCAGAAAGCTCTTTAACTAATTATGGAGGGTTTTCTGTAAAATCTTGCCATGATTGCTTAAAGAGACTGTTAATAGTGTAGGAAATATCTAAAGATTTTTGGTTATAGTATTGAAAGTGTATTTGTAACATTTGTATTCCTCTTTACAAAGCAGTACAATCCTTGCAATGACATTCCATTGTCAAAGTCATGAACTTGCAGAGTACTTCCAATTGGAATGATAAGATTACCACTCATTAGATCATTCACATTGAAATATAATATTTCTATTTTATTTTTATGAATACTTTTGGACAACTTGTAAAAATTGTAGGATATATAGTCCATGCTCACATTGGTTAAAAATATTTTCCCAAAATGTATATGTAAGTAACCCCCCTCCCTTCCCCCAACCCATGAGTATAGACAAATTCTTGATTGATGTGCTGCACTTAGAAATTAATAACAATGAAACACTAGGTACACTTTCCCCCTGTTAAGAGTATCACTGGAAAAAAGTTCTCAAATCAAACGAACACAACACAATCAGCTGACTCACCCACGTGGCCGTGCCACATGTGGGTGCCGTGGGGCGAGGCGAGGAAGGTGTACTTGAAGGAGTCGCCCGGCGGGATGGGGCACTGCGTGATGAAGGGCGCACCATCCATGAAGGGCGAGCCGACCTGGTGCACGCCATGCCAGTGGATGGTGAGCAGCTCTCGGTCCATGGCGTTGGTCACCTCCACCTCGATGGTGTCGTTCTCACACACCTGTGTGGCAAGGGGACGACATGTCCATCAGGTGAGCTGATTTTGAGTATCAGGATAGTGGGAAAAGGTGGATTACAGCACTTTATAAAGTGTTTTTGATGTTTCAATTGGTTTATGAATCAATAACTTAGAAGAGGGACTTCCTCATACTTATAGTCCGATTGGGTGACCGATGGGGAATTTTATGTTTTTTATGTGTGTCTGTAATTGAGGGATGTCTGATTTTTGGTCTTTAAGTTTCATAGTTTTAAATATAAGGCCCAGGGATTGAGAGAGTTTGTAAGTTGACAACAACTGCAGTTCTACATCATTATTAACATTTCGAAAATTAATACACTAACTCCTAATGCCCATGGTAGTAAAATTATAAAAAAATGTATTGAATATTTTATGGAGCAATAAATATATTCTCATTTCATTTAATTTCCCTTTTTAGATCCCAAAATAGAAAAAAATTAATACAATCATCAAAATTAACCAAATTACCTCGCTTCATGCTGTTTTACTAACTAGAATTATAAATTATCACTGTCGTCCAACAAAAATTCTTCCTGCACTGAAATAAATTACCAAACTTGACTGACTTCTAATCAGCATTCCATGGCAGTGATAAGACGATCAAAGTGTCGTCTAGTCAAATTTTCAAACCTGTCACCATACTTACCAGTATGGCGGGACCGGGAGTCCTCCTATTGACAGAGATGACTGGCCGGACGATGCCCCCGCCGACGATACACCCGGGGCTGGAGCAGTCGGAAAGGTTGTGGGGGCAGTCCCCGCACTGCACACTCATCGAGGTGTACCAGTCCACGATGAACGTGTAGTTGCAAACCATGTGCTCCCCGGCGACACATTCCCGCACACATGGGTTTGCGTAGTCTGCAGACATATTACTTTTATTTCAAATAAAATTTATTTGAAATAAATTATATAAAATAAAATTTCATAAAATAATATTATTTGCAAAAATTTTTTTAACAAACATTATGAAAAATACAATAAACAAATGAAGGTATAAAGCAAGTGTCTAATTATTTCAAGATTTTTAGCTTTCATTTTAAAACTATTTAAAACAAAGTCACCTAAATTAGTTAATCAGTTCTTTAAGGAACAGAATAGAATAAAAGTTTATTTCCAATAATATAATACATTTACACATTTGAGTACAAAGAAAAGGAAACAAAATTCTCATATAAGCCACCAATTTCCTGTGGGTCAGAACGTGCTCGTTACTAATAATAAGTATGTACTCTTTAGAACTAAATCCATTCCTTGACGTAAAACAAAGAAAAATATTCAAAATAAAAATAAAATAAACCTATTCAAATTCCAGCTACAAACAAAAGGTGGAGTAAGGAAAAATAAATAATAAGTAATAAATAAGGATCAGAACAATGTTAATAATTTCAGCCAGCTTAAAACTGGTAGATGGGAATGGTTGCCTTTGGATTTTCACAATTATTCCGAATAATTGGATTTTCACAATTATTCCGAATAATTGGATTTTCACAATTATTCATGAAGCTAGTTCGTGAAGGCTTCATATGTGTGATAGTGATAGTGCAAAACAACTGGGGAGTGGCTTGGTGTAGTGGTTAGAGCGTGGGATTCCGATCTCCAGGGCCCGGGTTCAGATCCTGCCAATCGCCAATGGCTTTTTCGCTATGTTATAATGCCGTGACCCCCTAGTCCTAGCCTGAAGTGATGTGCTAAACAGTTCCAGGCTAGCTCTAGCGTCTTTTTTTTTCGCTCTAGCGTCCTGGGATGTGAAGGTGGCACAGTAAACAAAAGAAACAAAAAAAGTGCATAACCACTGCAAAAACGTATCTTAACAAGTAGGTATAACAATAATGTTAAATAATAACTAATTCTTTAATCAATATGTAATTATGTTTTTCATCTTCATTTTTAACTTTAACATTTTTCCTTGAATGTAATTACACTTCCTTTGGAGTCTTTATGAGTTAAAAAGTACTTGAAGAGTAGTTGAGGCTCTTTTTCTGGGATATTGATCACAAAGAGGAATTTGAGGAATTTATCATATGAAATCTGTCATGGAAAATCTTGTTATTACTCATTCAGAATTTTAACTTGTGTTGAGTATGATAAATAAACCGTCTAAAATTAGGTAGCTTATCAGTATTTTTGCTTTACCGGTCAGTTGATGTGCAAGAATGGATTAAAAGTTGAGATTGCCCTCAACTGCAAAGTGAAAATAAGTTTTAAATAAAAATAGATCAACAACCTGATAAACTCACCTGATTCACTTGTCAGGAATCTTTGATTTTTCTGAAACAAATATATCTCATGAAAATAAAGCCTATAATTTTAAGCTATATAGCTTCAATCGTAAATTTTGAAACATGTGGAGAATAATAATTATTTTTTGCCATAGGCCTAATTTAGATTTGAATGGTAAAACTTCCCCTGTTTGGCATCTAAGCACTATAAACTATGACATTTTTAGCAAAATCGTTAGGAAGTATTTTTTACAATTAAAAACAATAACTTAATAACTTAATTCATGTGAAAATTTAACATCAATAAACTGTAAAATTTCTAAACACGGTGAATTGTTTCAAATTCCAGTTGATTGAGAATCATGAGGGTTGTTATTTGAACTTTGAACAATTCATTATGATTTTTATAGATTATTTTCTTACCATTTTATCTACCATCCCAGCCTTAACAAATGGTATTATTATTATTGTCAAAAGTAACATAAATTGAAATTGCAAAACACAGCTCATTTTTACGATCAAATAACTAATACTCACTAAAATTATAATATCACAGTTAAACAGAGTGTTAAGTCAAGATTAAACCTCCTCAATCTCCGCCTGAGTCAACGAGATTAGGCTTGATCCACGTTACTCACAAATCTCTTTAATGGTGGATTAATCTAATCTAATAGAGATGCATAAGAATTACCTGTGTGCTCTAAAAATTATCTAATCATGAGGGATTAAACTTGTTGTATAAGACATGAATAAAATTTGGCTTTATTTAATGTATGTGTTATATAACCTTTTTGCCGGCACTAGATCTGACAAACCTCACGAAGCAGCTACATATCAGAGGTTTTTTGTAATTGATCGAAAGTTAAAATATTCAAATCCCAGTTGGATAACCAAAACCACTCGTTAAATTTCTCTTCAGAAAAATATCTTTCTATGTATTGAGTGTTTGTATAAAAGAATTAAAGAAAACCATATTAAATATACCTTGGTGTTGTTCCATTGTGGAACATTTTTTTTCTGGGCTAGGTTAGGACTGGCCATAATCTAGTCAGTACTGGTTAGTGCCTGGCCCAGAGCCCAGCTAATTCTGGCCAGAACTTGGCTCTAGACCTGGCCGGGACTGCCCAGATCCTAGAAAACCTAGATTTTTGCCAGTACTGCATTGGTTCTATCAATTTGATTTTTTGTATTTATTTTGGAATACTAAATATTTTTCTTTAAAATCATAATGTTATTCGCCATTTTAACTTGCGGCATTCAAAACTAATGTTGTTGGATTTTTATTTTTTTTCAAGCCAAATATAGCTGTTAAATTTTCTTTAAAAATTATGTAGTGAAATTTGCAAAAAAAATTTAACACTAAAATTCCCATAACTTTGCAAACTAAATTTTTACTGACGTGCAGGTTATATTGTTTTGCATCCAAGTACCGTACTACAAACCATGAAATTTTTATCAGAATCGTTAGAGCCGTTTTTGAGAATTTAGAATTTTGTGGTTCTATGGGGTAATATACTTAAAGATAAAAATTTAAAAATGCCTGGAGATATTATGGTACTTACCTGCCAATCTGCCAAATTTAATGAAAATTGGACCGTTGGTGTAGTGTTTGGCTCTGTTTTACATCCACAGACACGGACAGACAGAAACTACCAGAGCTTATTTTAAAGGAATTCCACTGGACGATATAGGTGCACTCAGTATTTTACTTTGGGGAAGAAGTGAAAATCACATATTTCTACGTATTTTTAAGTGAATTTTCCCATTATATTAGCTTGGAAATAGTCCATAGAGTCCCACGTAGTCCCACTAAATTACGTATTCTAGGCCAAAGCTGCCTTTACAGCCTCTTGGGCCCAAATCATAGCTCAATTTCAAAAGTGTATCACAAACCTTTAACAATTTACGAACACAAACATATTAAAGTATTTTACGTAAATCTGAAACCTCAATATACATTTCTGCATTTTATTTATGAATGTTAAAAATCACATTCCGTCATTATTTGTTACTGATTACTTAATGTTTTTATGTCTCCTAATTATTTTGAACGTGTGTTTCCTCAATTAAACAGTATCATTTACTTTGGATAATAAGTCCAAAGACCATGATTGTATTCTCACTTTACAACTCTGTACACGAACGGGAAAGAAAAGCAATTATAATTTTAACCTGTTTAAGATAACTATATAAATTTTAAGTAAATTAGATCCTGGTGCTGAACACTAATGTAAAAACCCAAAGGGCTATTGCAATATTATTTACATTTAAGAGAGCATTGAACTGTAATCACTGTTCACTTTTAGGATTGTAAAAACGTTGTTTTTATAAATTTTTTATTGTATACGGAAAACAACAAAATTTTAAATAATAATTAAGTTACTAAGGTATCAACAAATCTTTTGATAAACACTTAACAAAATCCCTAATTCAAAAAAATCTTAGAAAAGGGAAACCTAAGATTTCTTTTCTAATATTTATAAAAGGCCGGTAAGTTTTACCGAACTTGCATGAAAACCCCACACCAGCTTTCGCTCACGCGGGAACTATCATGCTCGTCCGGCAAAACAGTACTTTCCGGCCTACTAACGTAATATACTACATCAAGAGTGGCTATAACAACTTTACTCTCCAGATAAACCCACATTAGATTGATAATTCAAGTATATTTAAAATTAATTTTCCTTATTTTTTAATCCATTTAAGTTGCCTGTAAAATCATATTAGCATAGATAAAAACATGATTTTATCTATGACATTAGCCAGTTATATATAACTTTATATAGTATGAGCTTTCATGGCTGCAATCTAGCATTAATATTTTTGTTGGCAGTATTGAAACTTTAACGTGATTGTCAGTTTTGGAGTTTGGAATTGAAAACCGATCCGAAAATCGGAGAGGTTATATTTTGTTAAATATTTTATTTATTAGTTATATCAATAAAAGTTTGGATAAAATTTACGTTGAACGTTTCGGTTGGTTAATATCAACAATTTAATCAGAATTCCATAAAAATGGTACGTAAAACTGCTTGACAACCTGTTATTTATAACCTAACTCTTTAAAACTTCCTATCTTTATACTTCTTGAGTACTTAGACTTAGTTATATTTTACAATATAACATTAACAATCAGCAAGCTGTAATTTTATTTATAATGCTGACCTGAGTTTGAGTTTCATTTGTATATCCAGAAAAGAAGAATCAGTTTTCTAACTAGGCCATAATCTCATTAGGGAAGGTTATTGTTTTTTTTTATTTACACAGCTATCTTATTCTGTAGGTAATATTTACACAAGATGTTTTTCCAGTAGGCCTAGTTTAAAAGTTAGAACTTCAAACTTTTGGCTCTGTTAAGTAATGTTAATGTAGGTATAGCCTAAAAAAACATAATAACTTATGTATGTATTGCTAGATAAGTTAGGCCTACAATACCTAGGTATGTTAAAACATTGACGGACCATATTCCTTAACATGGTCGGTTTTACAATTGGGGGGTGGGCCACATTCTGGGCTGTGGTTGGCCACTGAAATGAATGGGCCTTCTGTGCTCCAGCACACTGCTTGGGACGGTTGATCTGTTGCCCACATGTAAACTTAGGCCTAGTTCGGGAAACATACTTTTCAGCAGTAGAGTTTGTTTGCTATATTGGAGTTCTTGTTGCAATTTTATTGCAGTATCCGAGGTAAGTTTAGGGGTATGTGGCCTGCCAGTGTGTTAAATGAACAGGTGCAAAAAATATTGTGATAACAAATGGTAAGTTATTAGGTCTACACTTTTATTGCATTTATCATAGGTAATCACTCAAACTTAAAAATATAAAGCTTGTTGACCTTTAATGTGCATGCTGTGTTAATACCCTGTCAATGCTCAATAATATTAAAAGAAGGTTCAAGATCTTATGAAGAAATTAGGTCTAAATGTTTTTAGAAAGTTTCCGCTGAAGTTTTATTCGTGTGATGTTAATAACATAGTCATTGTTCTTCTATAAATCCTAGTAGGCCTACTAATCTTGTCTTGTTTTTCGTCAATGGTGGCAAGCATATATAACCCAATGGACAAATTCACATATAGGTAGGTCTAGTCTTTCATATTTCTGCCACAAGAATTTGGAAAGGATAACCGACATGCTGGCACTCTGTGTATTTTAATGTGAACGTTAATGTAGGATGAGTTTAGTAGGGTGCTTTAGCTTTATCCTATCCTACTTTTTGCAGAATTTTCATTATTGCAAAATGTGAAATTTGTTTGCTTTTTACTTCTTTATTTTTACATGATTATTTTGGATGCTTTCTGAGGCAAAGATTTCAGAATACCGTAGCTACTAGACCCCACACAATTAGCCCCTTGCAGAGGTTTTAGTCAACAGACTCCCTGCCAATAAATGATGCAGGTGCGGCATTCAAGCTTTTCTTTGATAGATTAACTGATATTTTTTGACAGGGTTTTCCCAAATATTGCAGTAAATAGGCCTAAGAAATCGAATGCTTGTGGTCCAAATAGGGCAGTCTCAAAAAAGCCTTTGGCTTTACATGACAATAAGTGGTTTACTCCCGAGCTGCGTGCACTTAAGGCGTTGACTTTGTTGCTGCATGACAGATGTAAAATGGCCACATCGAATGCTGACCATGAAAGATTTTATAGGCTGTATTTAGACACAACTAGAGATTATAAGATTGCTGTAAATAATGCTAAAAAGGCAGCCATTGAAAGTTTCATTGACAACTCCAATAACCCATGCAAGGCAGCATGGAATGTCATTAATTCTAGTAGGAAAGTGACTACAAAAAATGAATGTTGGAAGAACCCTGATGAAGTTAATAACTATTTTGTCCAAGTGATTAAAGATATAGTTGACATTATGCCAGATACGCCAATTCAGGCTTCTAGTAAAGTAGTTGTAGACCCTAGTAGGAAGTTCGATGAGTGGCAGCAAACAACACCAACTGAAATTATCAAAGTGGTGTCGAGCTTCAAAAATTCACCTAGTGTTAATGTCTATGGCATGTCCATAAATTTTATTAAGCATATCATTCATAGTATTGCAGCTCCCCTTGCGTCAACTTTCAATCTTTGTTTGGCTCAGGGCTATTTTCCTCAAGAACTTAAGCTGGCAAGAACTGTCCCTGTGTATAAGAAGGGCGATCCTGATTCACTCAGTAGCTTTGGACTGATAAGCATTATTCCGGCATTAGCTAAGGTATTAGATACCATTGGGAAATCTCAAGCCTCAAGTTTTTTTGAGTGTAATGACCTCTTTAACCCGATGCAACATGGATTCCGAAAGGAAAAATCCACCACTACAGCAGTTGGAGACCTGATTAATAAGATCTTAGATGCTTTTGAAGATGAACAATCTGTCATGCTACAGCTGTGTGATTTGAGCCGTGCATTTGATTGTGTATCACACAGTATTCTTCTCCAGAAGCTAAAGAGGTACGGACTATCTGGATCAGTTCTTAATCTGATGGAATCTTACCTTAGTGATAGATGGCAAGTTGTGAGTGTCCGTGGTGCTTCATCACAGGCAGTACAAGTGCAGAATGGCGTACCGCAGGGCTCGTCCCTTGGCCCTCTTCTGTTCCTGGTGCTTGTCAACGATCTTCGGTTTGACGGTAGGGCCCTGCTTTATGCGGACGACACCACACTGCTATCATGTGGCCATAACCTGCCTCAAATTGAGAACGATGCCACAGCGCTTCTTAGGGACGCCAAGAACTGGTTTGAGCTTAACCATCTACAGCTGAATGAGAATATAACACAGACCTTGCCCTGCAGTTTGTGGAATAGGCCTGGAGTCACCGAACATAGCTCAGACTGTGTCAAGCTACTGGGGTTAACTTTGGATCAGAAGCTCACATGGCACAACCACGTTGATGAAGTGTGCAAGAAGCTCTCCAGAGTAGTATTCTTACTGCGGAAGCTTAGGCTCATGGTAACACCTGAGTACTTACGAATGACATATTTTGCACTCTTCCATAGCCACATTAACTATGGCATTGTGTTGTGGGGACACTCACCAGCTGCAACGAGAGTCCTCTTACAACAGAAAGCAGCTGTGAGGGTTATAAGTAACAGTGATAGGCTCGAACACTGTAGGCCCATTTTCAGTCAACTTGGAATCCTCACAGTACACTCAGAGTTCATCCTTAACTCACTACTTCTTGTAAAAAAACAGTTCCGCACCAGTTAATAATTTAAGAGAAGGTCACCACAGCCATAACCTCAGGAACCATAGAGACATACACATCCCTCGGTGCAGACCAAAGAAGACTTCCGAATGTAATCCTCTACTAGGCTACAAGTTGTTTAATAGACTACCATTGGAAGTTAGAAATCTCGAGTTAAAAGCCTTTAAAGGTAGGCTGGTTGAGTGGCTGCTGAAACATAGTTTTTATTCAATCAATGAATTTTTTGAGATTGGCCCACATGGTTTCGATATCTAAGCCGGCTGCCATGTTGTTTAAATTAGGCCTAAATATTAGTTAGTTTGATATATTGTGACAAAGTCTATCCAGATAGCTCTGGCCAACGACGGCTGTGTGGTAATAAGGTAATAAGGTGCTTAATGATATTAAAAAAAGACGTAAGGTGCTTAATGCTCTACCAGAAACCAGTTAAAAGTGTGTCATTTATGATGACAAAATATTTAACTTTATCAGTGACTAAGTTACAGGCTTTGCGTGGCAGAGAGATAAACTTACTAATAACATTATGCAGGTAAGTAGGCCTAATATTATTTGTTACTTTGGTTTTATACGGAGGCCACCCTCATACAGCGCGCTGCGGCGGTTATGTTAAGTTAGGTTATCATAAATACGTTAATTAGGACTTTCTTCATTTCGTTATGAATCGAACGATCCAAATGAGTCATACTTTAACCCGTTGACTGGTGATGCACGTGCTCTGGTCAACGACCTGACCTAGGCCTACTTGGAGGGGATTTGGCGGGCAAAAGGATGACTCATCTGGTATCGTTTGGTTCGTAACATAAGAAGGAAAGTCATACTAACATATTTATGACAATCTAACCTAACATAACCGCCGCAGCGCGCTGTATAAGGGGCAGTCCCGTGTGGACGATATCACTGATGACGACGTGAACACTCAATCCTCACTGACATCGCTGCCTTCTGGGAGGCAGAACACAAATACCGTTCATCATAATTAAGTCAAATTTGGACAGTTAGTCGATTAAAGTATGTTCTTCCCATCTCTCTAAAAACAGTGGCTTCCATACAATACCAAAGTAGCCTACCTATTATTTAGCCTATTGCTATTTGTAATTTGTGTGATAGATTGAATTTTAGCTTAGTTAATTCCATTTTTTTTGTTTGCAGGATGTTTTTCTAATGATCAGACGGAAGAAATTAACCATATTTACAGATGCAAAAGATACAACATCAGTTTTAGAACTTAAGAAAATAATAGAAGGTTGGTAATGTTTATCATCAACCGTTTTAGACCCTGGATTGCTTGAATGTAGCATAATGAGTCTAACCTTAGTAAACCTATAGGCCTCTACATTGTTCCCATCCTAGACCAGTAGGCCTAGATTACCAAAAAGGCAAATAGTGTAAGTTAGATTTAAGTTGGCAAATTTTTTAAAAGTCATAATCATTTATTCTTTGAATAGAGATAATTTGTTTTGCAACCATGTTAGTTGTATTAACACAAGCTGCAGATTTATTAAAATGTAAAAAATAAAACTAAATATTAGGCACAAAGATTGTATCAGCATATTTGTATGTAGCAGCTTTCCCAACGGGGGAAGGAGTTAAATAAAGATCTTTATATATCTTTATATAAAGATCTAGATCTAAATTCAGAATACATTAGAACCCCTTATAACCGGCCATCATGGGACCAAGCCCAGGTCGGTTAATGAATTGGCCGGATAATCAATCCTATTAAGAAAATTTATATTACATAATAGAGGGGATAACGTATTAATATAACATATAATATATGCCTAATTTAATGACATGTAGCTAATGAATTAAGTTCTAGGTAAAGATTTAAGTGCATTTCTGGGTTGTTTAAAAAATACATAGGTTAGTAAAAGCAATACGTCACTTGAACACTCATTGATTTAGTTTTATCTGTGGTATTGATTAGATTGTAAGCTAAATCATTTCCCCATTCAGTTGTATTCACTACAGCCACAGTTTTCATCAATGTTTGTATGCCTACCATTCAAAGGAACTTGAAGGAAAAAACAATTACAATCCATACTTGATACACATATTAAACAGCAGCTTAAAGGTTACTTGTTCAACTGAGTAAAGTACGACTTATTAGCTTAAGTCGCTTAAGTTCACTCTGTTGCCGAACCAGAGTGAATCCAACTTGCCCAAACGTTCAGTTATCAATTTGTCGCAAGACCTTATGAGAGTGATGCAGAACCAGTCACTTCAAACGCACTAGTACACACACACATTTATGTGGATTTGTCCTGATTGTTGATAGTTAACTGGAGCCAAAACAAGGAGTGAGATGATAACTAACTGACACCAAATCTTAAGGCCCAGTGCGATGGATGCGCGGCAGCAAAGACAGCTTGGACGCATGAGCGGCAACATGCGCAGCCAGAGCGCAGCACTGTCATTCTGCGCTCAGCTGTCAATAATCGTGTGTCACTACATGTCGTCCTAAAAACATTGACCGATGGAAAATTGACTCTTATTTACGATTAAAGTAAAATACAGTATAAGATTTTAAAATAACATTTCATTAGTATTAAAGTGTCTTGTTACTCTGAACAACATTTGACAGATAAGCAGTTACTAATTGTTAGCTGCTGAATGTATGCAGCCAGGCTAGTACACCATCTACTGCCGCTCCCGCTCCTATTCCCCTCTCCTCCCAGCCTACCCACTACCCACCCCATGCGTGGACTGGGCCTTAAGATTTGGCACCTGTTATAAACAAGTACAGAGATACAAAAGAGAGTATCAGAGAGATTACAGTCTGTAAACCTTGGGAAATACTTCTTGATATTAGATTCTGAGAAGCGTCCAGACAAACGAAGGACTGGTAAAACCGAGGCTGGATATTAGGGGCTCTACTGTATATCTTAACATTCGTAAGACTTAATTTTAAAAAATACATTGTAAACTTATAGTTAATGTGATATTTTAATATATGTCAAATAAATAATTTTAAAACATGGAAAGAAAGAGTGTGGAAAGAAGTAGGCCACCTAAGGGAAGCTGGAATTTCTTTTTCCTTCCTTGTTTTTGCTACTTATTTTTTAATATTCGGACTATGTATGTCCATCCTTCACTTAAGGCACATTCAAGCCTTAATAAAATTAAAATCTATATACCAGCGACGAAGGACTATTTTAAAAGAAGTAAGCATAACCAAAAACATAAAAGGAATCTACAGTTATCAGTGGCTTGAAGGGGCATATTGTAGTACAAAATACCTTCATAGCAATCTCAATCTACCTTATATTGATATCTAATCTACCACATGGTTTTCAATCAAGTATCAGCATTACATGTTTTATGTAAACAAAGCAGACGTTTTTAGATCCCAGTGCTTTTTAAATGGAAGATATTTTACGTTATTTCTCGTTTTTTGGTGAATTTAAAGCAATTTTATTATTTTTTCCGCCATCACGGAATCGAGACCTTTAATTTGAGCCCTTCTCCCATCTTTCTACGACTTGCCAGACGCCCACAATTTTGACGCAAAGAATCGCCTTACGAAATTAAACATATGATGGAAATGAAACAGCTGTATTTGTAACAATCAGTCTAGCTAACTAATATGATTGCAACATTGAAAATCCAAAAAAGACTTATCCATTACAAATACATGAGAAAATGAAAACCTTTGAAAAAAATTAAAATTAAACGTCTTGATCCATTGTGAGTTACAAAAATCGAAGTAACCTAAATCCTCCTGAGCCCTTCATTGACCACTGAAAACAAGATATTCAAAATCAATGCACCTGGAATATTGTAAATTGCGAACAGAGAAATTGTAATTTTTGTTTAGAAACTATCTAAAATTTTATCTAGATAAGTGTTTATACAATGTCTTGCAAAGAAACTTGTTTGTGATACAATGGGTTTTTTCAATACAACTTGTAACATTTCATAGAATTGTTCTTAAATATTAGCATAAAATTCTTGATAAAATGTTCGTGAGTCAGGAAAATTAGTGTCCAGTGGTCAGAGAAAGTCAGGGGAAAATGATCATGACATTTTGGTGGACACCCTGTCACATTCATGGTTTGCCTCCCGGATTGAAAATCAACTTGTAAAAATACTAGGCTACTAACCTTTATGACGTCAATCAAAAATTATTTTCAGACAAATAGTTACGGGACTGCTGTCCCATTTTCATGTCCTTTAGTCAAGTAAAATCACTGTAAGGCCTACCATACACATTCAGTTTGTCCTCGAGGCCAGGCCTCAAAGGCTGGGACTGCGCAGGTTGGCCGGAATCGTCGTGTGCTCACACACGCTCAGTTCAGTTTTACAGTTTTCGCACCAGTTGCGCTGCGATTCGTTCAGTGGTGGCTGTGTACTGTGTGAGTGATGTCCACAATTGACAATTCGGATGCACTTGCTTGTGTTTTAGCAAATAAAAAAAAGCTAAAGAGGACAATTTGCTCTATTCATGTAAATTCACGCACCGAACTGAAATTCCACCCAAAAGACTGGAGGAACTATTTGAGAATGGACGAGCCATCATACCTTAATTTATTGACAATTGTGACACCATTTATTGCTAAGCAAGACATCGTAATGAGCTTTAACGCCACACCAAAGGCTAACAGCAGGCGGGAGAAGAGGTAGGGGTTGCTCAGCCGGCGGGATTCACTATACACACGTGCAGTTCTGGCCTTCAGTCCAGGACTGCACAGTCACGGCCTCAAGTGAATCCCATCTGGCCAACACCTTTGCCTCAAGGAATTGCCAAACACGTTGAGTCCTGGACTGTACAGTCCATCAGTCCAGGACTGTACAGTCCCGGCCTTGAGGCAAAACTGAACGTGTATGGTAGGCCTAATACACATATCTTTGTCAGTTTTTTTTTTAATCATTACACACTAAAACACCGACATAAAAGAAAATACGTGTATAGTACACATGTCAGGTAGGCAGGTAGGCATGACCGGCTAGTTCCAGACCAGCAAATTTCCACTGTCTGGAATTTCGGAATATGGCTGATAGCCGACCATGGTAGATTATAGAAGCACCACAGCTTGACAGTCCAAAACGACCAGAACTGCTTTGTGAACTACAAAAACAACCATGTGGAATAAGAATTAGTTTTGTTGGTGGAACACAGTTAGACAGTATCAACATTAACCCATCATATATTTAGATAAAATAACCAGAGAATTTGTTTCTTAAGGTATTCTCAAAGTGCCGCCGGCGAATCAGCAGCTCTACAACAAGGATAACCAGGTGATGGAGGATGACAAGGCTCTCCAAGACTACGGGTTAAACTCCTCCTTGGCGAAGGCTCAGTGTCCGGCTGCTGTTGGGTTAGCTATCAGGTAATATTTTGTCGCTATAATGGTATTTCCAATATAGATTAGAATCTGTAATATTCAAGACTAATCAGGTTGGCCCACTGCCTGAAGACAAAAGTGGGTACTTACATATTATACTGCCCACACCCATATTATGTCAGGAAAAAGTGGATTAATAAAAAATAACACAACTGATTGAAAACACAACTTTTAAATGATGAAATTATAAACTTATTACATATTTGTATTGTTGGCTGGTTTATTGTCCTTCCCAAAACAAAATGCAGATAATCCTTTTCCCCTCCCTGTTTATTACCTTATACCGGGTGTTCAAAATTTTTTAAATCTTAAATATTTACCTACGGAACTACGAAACTATTTTGGCACGTATTCAGTGACCCCCTACCTCCTCAGGGGCACGGCCCACTAGGAGTCAGAAGAAAATCTTAAATGTAAGCATTGGTTGATATGTACATCAAATTGAACCTCTTTTTGAGTAGAATACAATGCCTCAAATCCGAGCTCAATCGGATCACCAAATCCAAAATGGCGGTCGATTAAACTTTTCTCAATTGCAATTTTTAACCTCCTTAAAAATTCAATTTCAGATATTTTAAGCGTCCTTTCGAGAAATTACGTACAACACTACCTATGCTGGTCATCCATGTAAGATATCCTTTAAGGTACGTCCGTCATGGAAGTGGTTTATGCCATAGGCTGTGCATAGGTTGATATGTATATTATTTTAAAGAGGTAATAAAGCATAATGCCACAAACCGCATCTCAAACAGATGCTTAGAACGTTTGAAATCAAATTTTCAATGTAGGAAAAATT
Organism: Flexamia atlantica; assembly: GCA_035578135.1. Taxonomy (NCBI): domain Eukaryota; kingdom Metazoa; phylum Arthropoda; class Insecta; order Hemiptera; family Cicadellidae; genus Flexamia; species Flexamia atlantica. The sequence continues at coordinate 24,723,212 of JAQJVK010000002.1, forward strand.
GCAGTTGAGAAAAGTTTAAACGACCGCCATTTTGGATTAGGTGATCTGATTGAGCTCACATTTGTGGCTTTTTGTTCTACTTCCAAAGAGGTTTAATTTGATGTAAGTTACCCTATTCTTACATTTAAGATTTTCTACTGACTCCTAGTGGGCCGTCCCCCTGAGGAGGTAGGGGGTCACTGAATATGTGCTAAAATAGTATTTTGCATCCAAGAGACATGTTATAAGTTTCGTATGTCAATATTTAATATTAAAAAATTACGAAGCCAATCTGGGACTTTTTCAACACCCGGTATTTATTTTTCGCCACACGATTTTTCGTTGTTTATTGGTTTACTATTCACACAATTTTATAACTGGACCGAGCTTATTTTACTCTTCAAAAATTTACAAAAGTAAATTAAATATCTCATGCACAATTTTCAATTACATAACCCTTCCCTATCACCCATGGTATCATTGTTTAATTACGTATCTAATCAGTACCACATTAATTTTGGACCATCTTTGAAATGTTCACTCTGTTAACAGGATGGAGAACGGAGAGTTTGAAGCGTTGGAGTGCACACCGTACTCCTCGCCCCCGGACCTCCCCTACGTGATGAAGTCTAATGAAAGCAATGGCCAGGAACAGTCCTCCTGAGCGATCTCTCTTCTACAACTTATTAGGAATTTAATTATCGTTGTAAATATAATATTTACCTCAGTTTCCTAATTATTTATGTTTTTTATAAATCGTCAACTTGCTCTTTGTTTAGTGTACAGAACAACATTTTGTGTGCGCAACTCTACATTTAACCTTTCCAATTGTAACTGTAATGTATATTTTTTAATTTTATGTTTATAAAGTGGCTTTTCAAAATAATAAAAGTTTACATAATAATTATTATATTTGTGTGTTTTTTTGGCATCATAGTTGAATTAATTCAAGTATGAAGTGGGAGAGGGAGGGTAATTAGAGGAGATTAATCATTCGCCAGTGATAGGCAATTCCAACAATGAAAAACTCTCGTGGAATCCCAAATTCCCATCAATTCCAAAGTCAAAATAAGTGTCACAATCTAACGGACAGTCAATCAACTTTTAGAACAGAATACCACAACGATCTGAAATACTCATCCAATACGAAACAAGATCATGACGAAAAACCACAATAGTCTAGCTAATTATATACTTGGTGGGATCTTATGAAATATAGGCTACTCACTGGTTTTTGTGAGAGACATGCCTGTCATGGTGAATTTTAAGTACAATTTCCCTCCCTCTCCTGCTTCATGATACATGGGGGCGGGTAGAAGGTGTTTTTAAAAACATTTCTGAAAGTGAGGAAGGCATTTACCATTCACTACTGAGAATGCTGATCTCAAAATTTAGATTTTTCTTTTCTTTGCATTGGGTTGGACTTAAGAAATACCCAAGCAATACTTTCAGGCCACAATCACAAAAATGTCAAAAATGTTACTGTCACCATATTTTTTTCAAGCTTTCTTTATTTTAAATTATTTGGAAAACCTAAAAAACCACACCAAAGAATGGTCTTGACTAAGGTAATCCACTCTATCTGTGATGGTTTTTATTATTTATTTTTTAATCGTACATTAGACTATCAACAGTTACAATTACTGTCAATTAGTAGTCAACTTCGGGGGTTTCGAAATATTGTAATGTCGACTATAGGTAGTATATGAGATATTACATGAATAAAAACGTTAAAAATGCAGGTTGTATATATGCATTTCCTAAATTCTTTAATACCATAAATTTAAACCATTGCTAATCCAATGTTTTAACATTATTTACTTTTACCGATATATAGGTCCCAATAAATATCACTGTTCAAAATATTTGGTATTGAATAAATGTTTATTGAGTTTCAGCGCTTGTCAAACTATACAGGGTTTCGGAAGTATCGAGAGTCGAACAATCGGTTTTTATGTTCAACTCACAATAAGATTACATCCCTCCAAAATGTCACCAATTGTCCGGCGTTAATTGTGCTTGTGACTAAAAAAAAACAGATTCATTAGCTCAATTCTTAAAATGTTTTTAAAATAAAAAGCTTTTTAAAAGTGTTTTTAGATTTAAAAACTCTCTTCAGAGACATCATCTTCTAATGCCCTGTGTCGTTGAAACAATAATTCTCAAAAGGAGAAGTCCAAGCTAGATAATTCTCTCTAATTTCAAACCAAAGGACTGTAAAAAAAAGTTAATAGAAGAATAGTACTAAGTCAGGTTACCTCAGTCAAAAATGTAGACAAATCATGACGTCTTCAATAGACTGGAAACCTTAGACCTTTGGCTGGGTCAAAAATTTATCGGCCCATCAGAGGGAAGCTTATTACTGACACTTCAACTGAGGCTATATTTTTAATTTTACTCAACAGGCTAACAGAGCTCGCTTGAAACCAGGAATGGGTCTATGATTGATGCCCCAAGCTTTGGTTCCAAATGCCTCATGGGAATAAGGCAACCTGCAGTGGCGGCCAGCCCATAAGGATTCTCGAACGCCGCCCCCCCAGAAGATTTTCAAACATACTGAATTAAAATTGGTTTACATATGTATCCGATAAATGTGTAAAAACTACTAATTTTAATTATACTGACCATTAATGATAAATTAATTTAACTATATGCATCGAAATATGTTGCAAAAATATTTAGGCGTCAACTGCTATTGCGCGTATATCCTGCGGACGCTGGCTGGAGGGTCCCAATCCTAACACATGCTATCTTATGGAAAATCTTGCAGACAGTCGTGACGGTGCTCTGACATCACTGCCATGTTGTGATATAGGGCGTCTCGTGCAGCGTCCAAAGATGCGCGTCAGTAATCAGTGCAGCCACTACAATCTCATTAGGCCAATAAGAAACTGATGATAAGATGCCTTTGCTGCCGTTATGATTGCACGATTCATGGTGACGAACCTGTTGTTTATTCATTTTAGTAACCATAGCAACCCGCCAATCTCTGTAACCTCCAAACCTTAACCTAAACGGTGAGGCCGAGGCATGGGAGCTGAAGTGAGGTTATTTGTTTACATGCTGTGTTTCATCCAATGAGTTGGTAATCAGCAATGGTGATAAGTGATTGTTACTATTTTTATAGTGAATTCAGCGGATCTTGGTTTTTGGTAAAATTACAGACCATGAAGTGTGAATAGCAATCGAAGGTAGGTGTAATACACAAAATCCACCTAAAATCCGGTATATTATATAATATCTATATAATATACCGTAATGATGCTATCTAACAAAAGGTCGCCGTTAGATTAGTAACAAGACCCGGGTTTGGACCGTTTCCGATCAAAACGTTAAAAAATGCCACTGGCTTAGAAAGACACAAAAATACTCTTTTAGTAGTTAGAAGTAAGTGAGTCCTCCTGTTCATTAACCCACCAGCCGCCACTAACAACCTGACTATGGTATTGTTATTATTCTCTTCTAATCTACATACCTTGATTAAATCCTACCAAATTATTATTTAATTATTGTGTATATCAGGCTGCTCCAGCAAAGTTAACAGGAAGGAAAGAAGTATATTATGTTTCAATTTTATAATACTGTATATTTAAACTGTCTTAGACTATTATATCACAAAACAGCAAGGGAAAATCCTTATAAAAGTTATTTGATAAAAATATGAATGTTTCAACTCTTTGATATCAATAAAATAAACAAAGAGATTTATTTATCACAGAACTTAGTTATAAAGGGTACATATACATCTCTAATCTCTTTGGAGGCAGGAACATAATGTCCGCCGGGGTGAGTCACAACTTCTGCTTTGTCAAACATCTCCACCAGCTCTCTGCTACGTTCTGCAACAACAACTTATGTTAGGCGCTGCATACTGTACCAACTTCAACAAAAACTATGTAAACCTCATGGAGGTCTTTCCAATTCCCTTTTGGGGGAGCTGACAAGAGAAAAAGGTGACGGGGTTCAAATTTGAGGTAGGATTCACACTTTCATGTCCCATGTTTTGCCAGTCAAATGTAAAATGTTGGACAGCTAAACTTTTGCCCATTGCCCTGAAAATCACATGCAAGTCACATTCACCATCAAACATATTAAGAGTGTGTGTCAAGAGTTAAGCAGCTTGGTAAAGAAATTTTATCCCAACAATACGTAGTTTTCAAAGGTTGTTCTCTGGCTTAATTTCTGGATAGCTTCCACAAGATTACTTGTTCAATAATGTGTTGTTTGATTTTATACTTAACTTTGTAATCTTTTAGTTGAACAGTAAATAAATTAAATATAGCTAGCTACTAACAAGTGTTACCGACCAATAAGTACCTTTAATTCACAAATCTTAAAACAAGTGATTTAAATTTGTACTTAAATACTTAAAACAGTACCAAGAGTGCTCTCTTCAGTCTGTAACCATGTATAGATATTCAAAATTTTACCCCTCAAGACTCGATAATTATTAACTTATAATGAAAATAAATTTTTTCCAAATTTACACAATAGCTATTTGTGTATTAAGAGCACAAAGTACGTCATTGCCGCTTGAGAATTGTAGATGGCTGCATGAAGTATTAGCTGAGTGCGGCCAAACATTCTGAGAGCGGCAATGACTTTTTGTGCTCGTAATAAACACAATATGTTTCCTACCACCATTATTTACACAGTTTAACTTATTAACTAACCTGTACACAAAAGTTCATTGAGGTTATGTTTGCTTATTCTATTGGGACGAACCGGAAGTAAATGTATAGAAACACCGACTGTGAAATCAGCTGTTATTGAGCAAGGCAACTAAAATTTAGAATACAGTGTGTGTCATGGGATTTCTGACCAATAGAAACTGGTCTATGGTGTTTGGCGTCATAGTTATCACGCTTGTGTGCCATCTTAACCTAAAAAGAAACCCTGATTTAGCGAGCGGGAATGTACATTCTCGATCGCTTTTGCGAGCAGGAATGAAATGAAAGCAGAAATGAACCGTTTTGCATACTGTTTACAGGTGTGGAAATGTGATTATTTCCATGCTGAGGTAGGAAAAATGTTTTTAGTACACTTTGTCTTTTGACAAACCAAAACATGGTAAGTAGACAACTTTGTTTTCTCTCTCAACATTTTCAACCACTTTCCCCTCATATGTATTAAAAGGGGTTTTAAAGGCCTACCTGGGCATTAAGAGTGTTTGAAATATATTTAAAATTAGGGTACTTAAATTTTAAAATTGTTATATACTCAGTACACACCTGAGCTGATGATTTCATCGGTTTCACCAATTATATGAAGTGATGGAATATGCACCTGGACACCTGACTCATAGTGTATTCCATGAGCAGGTATTAAGGACTTGAATCCAGCAACTAAAATTATGAATTTTATGGACTTTGAAGACACTGAAACAGAAAATGCTTAATGTATTTTCCTTTAGATTTTTTTGATGATCCAATTACATCACAGAAAATTCATGTTTACCTTAAAAGGAATAGTTAACAATGAGTGCTGTAGTGGAGGAATGCTAACCATACCAAATCAACATTCAGCAATAAATAGGCTTTTTGGGGGAAAACCAGTGGGGGAACACCCCGTGTTTCCCTTCCACTAAACCCCTGTTTACAATATTTTGTTTTGTTCAAAATAGTTCTTTGAATTTGTTAAAAAAAAAACTTCCTTCCGGCCCTTAATTGGATTAATAATTTATATCCATGATTTTGTAGACTATAAATTTTGTGGGGCTTATGATAAAATATTTGTGAAAGAGATTCATTCCATGAAACATTTTCCAAACATAGGCCTACTAAAACGATATTGTGTGGGCAACTCCCAGAGGAAGTCCCCCAGGTTTACCTTCCTCCAAGTTCAGTTGAAATAGGATAGTATAGTTCATCTAGGCATTGAATGTTTTTATTTTAATAGAATTAACGACAGTCATTATTATAATAATTACTTTGCACAATATTTTTTAGTGTTTCAAGTTGTAGTGATCAATATCATTACAAATATTGTAGACATACATATTACATACGTTCCTTTTCCAGTAAGATACAGGCCAGGGCTAGGAATGCGGCTCCTTGAGAAAATCCCATAATACCATCAAATGGGCCATTTTCATTTAGAAATGTTTTGAAACGTTCCAAGCTGGCTTGTAAACCGTCAGACTTGGGAAGATGTTTCAACCACCAACCCCTGCCATCTGAAATGAAGTAAGATGTTTTTACCATTCTTAGATTAGTTATGTAGGTAAAACATTAATGATGACTCAAACTGAATTTAAGTAGAATCCTTCAATGACATGGATACACCTTTGGCAAGGGAGGGATACAGACAACACCGCCTTAAGGATGTGTAATACCCCCCCCTCCCCCCAGTGAAGAGGAGGGTCTAGGGGTCCTCCTCCAGAATATTTTTCAAAATTATAACTATAAATTCATATTTTTGGCAATCTAAGGCTTAAGCATAAATTGAAATTCTATGTAAATCAAACTAATTAAGGCTGTTCCGTGATCAAATTCATAAAAATTTTGATTGAATCAATAAATTAATATGGTACTTATTTTGAAAATTTACTCCTTCAATTACCCGCGTTCAGAAAAATTGCCACACTTATTCTTGCAGTCACTTTTACCCTTCAGATAAATTTTCTCGCTAACCGTTTTCAGTTGTTTACTCACAGTTGGTTTTTTCTTTATTGTCCTCTTAATCGTCTTTAATGCCCATTCGCCTCATTAGAAAAGTTATTACTCTATTGCCAGTTTCCTGCAATTAATTTTTTTTACAACCGTAAAAAAATTGTGTTTACGGCTGTTTGCATCATATTCAACGTAATGTCACAGAGAAATGAATGGATTGAATCATTGTCCTATCAAGCCAAAAAATCTGGTTTGAACCGCCTTTATTTGGAAAAGTCCATACTTCAATGATATATATAAATCAACAAATTTCCATTAAAACAAATATTTAAAAATGTTTAAAAATTTTCATTTTTATTAAATAAATTAATATAATTTGTCCCCCCCCCCCCACCCGAAAATTTGGTTCCGACTTTTTTTTACTTAAACCCCCAAGCTTCACCGTGTTTCCTTACAGATCTATTCAGCCAGGAAGTCTCATAGGGGTGGAAGTGCGAGAGAGATGGAGAATACCCCCACCACTGTTTTTCCTTCATCGCTTGTGTATAGTCAACTTAAAATCCCACATGGCCTATGACAACATTACAAATATTGTTGCAAACAAAGAATCATATGTATTGACACATGAATTATTTCAAAATTTGACTGTACTGAGACTCGCGGTAGGGGAAATCTTCACTGCGTATGCGCATCCCACAGAACTTCTAGGCTGAACAGATCTGTACCAGGTAAAATTAATTTTTCCTAAATCAAATAAACAATTTAACACAGTTTTAATAATTTATATTCATATTTCGCTTATTGTAAAAAAGAAACAATGAAACAATAATTGCTATGTACATGGTCAGTACACTCTACATTTGTACAAGAGCAAGAGGTATTTTTTCAGCAATGAAACATTTTATACTCAATGTTAGTTCCCATAGAAACAAATAGTCACTCTCAAAACCACTCAAGCTTGATAAGTTGATCTGAACTTTTGAGTTTCTAATTTTGATTTAAAACTAATTGATTAGCATCATGGGTCTCGGGAGGTCCCTGGTGGTAGGGGGGTCGCTGGGCGTTGCCGTGTATCTCATCTGGCTACCTGGTGGGCCGCCCCCTGCGTCCGCTGGAATGCTCTTCCAGCGTTCGCAGGGCAAGCGTCTTTCCCGGGGGGTCAGGTGGGAGCCTAGCCTCCTTTCCTACCATTCGGGGGCTGAACGGGGCTCATGAGGGGGGGGGGGGTTAGTAAAAAGGTCATCAAACATAAACTGCAGCAAAAAGTATCTACAAATGAAAGCAGAATCCAAAAGTAAAAAGAAGTTCCTCCCCCAGAATCAAGCCCCCTGAAGTGCCTCAGAGAGGCAGCCTGTTAGACCAAGACTTCTGAGATGTCTTCATGAGATGTGGCAAGATATGTCGACTTCTTCCTGTGCAGTGTCAAAACATGACGATATCTTCCTATGATGAGGCAAGATACGATGTATTCTTGTGATACGGCGTCTTCATGAGATGGGACGATGTCCTGTTGATATGGCAAGATGTGACGACATCTCCCTCTGATGGGCTGAGATATGACAACGTCTTCCTTTGATGTGGCGTCATCATGAGATAGGCAAGATATTACGACACATTCCTGTGATGGGACGTGATATACGACATATTCTGGTGATGTGTCAAGATATGATCGACATCTTTCTATGAAGTGGCAAGATATGATGTCTTCCTGTGATGAGGCATCTTCATGAGATGTGACGAGATGTAACAACATTCTCTGTCCATGTGATGTGGTGAGATATGACGACGCCATTCTCTGACGTGTAAAGATATGACTTCTTCCTATGAAGTGGCATGATATGATACCGTCTTCTGGTGCTGTGTCAGTAAATGATGATGATGTCTTTCTATTAAGGTGAAGTATGATGTCTTACTGTGATGTGTCATCATGAGATGTGACAAGATACAATGGTGTCCTCCTGTGATGTGATGGAGATATGAAGACGTCTTTGATGTGTCAAAATGATGGCGTCCTCATTTGATGTGGCGAGATATGACAACATCCTCCGTTGACGTGATATGGTGAGATATGTTGACGTCTTTGTGTGATGTGACATAATGTGTCAACGTCTTCCTGTGATTTGGCGTCTTCCTGTTTGCTGGAGGGACATCTAATATCTGGAAAGATTTCATAATAAATGTTTTGTAACCAAATCTGTGGTGACTTTACTTACAACATAATTATCGTCATCTTTACCTTCACTTTTACTAATGTAGGCCTAATGCGATAGTCCCTATCTTCCCTTAATCTGATAATTAAAAATAATTTGCTGAAATTGTATCGATCAAATTTCAATAGCCAACATTTATCTCCAACTCCTTGCAAACATTTGAGACCCACACATATTCTAGATGAGTAGGACAGACATTTTTGTAGACTATAATTCACTACAGATATTTTAAACGTACTGTAACTTGGGTAATCTATGTTTTGGGTACAACATAATGCCCCCGTTGCAGCAGACCTGCATACTCAGCGAATTTTAAATGCAAAAAACATATTTCAATCAAACAGCGAGATTTGACATGTTTTTTAAAGCTCCATAAGAATAACATGGGGAAAGAGTATGCAGGTTTGCTGCTACAGGTATATTAAAACTGGGTGGTTTTAATTCATTATTTAGTAGATCTGCATTAGAAGTAGCCATTTACCAAGTTTTATCAAGATATGTTGAGAAATAAGCGAGATATAGAATTTTACTTATTCCCCATAAGGTTAAAATTGGGACAACGTACTGTGTTTACCACTTTCAATATCTCGGCAACCAATGGACATGGAGCAGTGATTCAAAATAATAAATTGTTTGTTTTTTTGAGCTGAATTCAATGGTGCCATCAAAAATTCGATAAATTTTGTTTTTCTATATAAAAAAACTCAAAAAACCCATTTTTAGGGGGGTTTACCCCCCTTTACCCCCCCTTTCAGTAGTCCGATCGGGCTGGTTTACGAACTTGTCCGAATAATTACTACTTTACAGGCCTGAGCCAAATTTCATTCCAATCGGGCCATTTTTACGGCCGCTATCGTGCTTAAAGACACATAGATATATATATATATATATATATATATATATATATATATATGTATGAAAATGAACGAATAGTGTTTTTTGCTTCTGGGGGCCCCAAAACGAAAAGTTATCATGGTCGCGGGCTTAGGTCTTACCATGAGTACTACGGTAACGGCTTCTTCCCTATAGGGGAAATTCGCTAAAAAGCTCCTTTGCCTGAACTAAGTCATAAATACATACCTGCTGACATATCACCAGATATTTTCTGGATATAAGCTGGATCAAGTGATTCATCTTGAGATAAACTATCTCTCAATAAGTGAGGAGCATCTAAAAACTCAAATTCAGCATATTTTTTCAACGGCTTTCTGAAAGACCCAGTCTTCTGTCTAAAAATGTCTTTGTTTTGATGGTACCCATGAAGACACAAAATCTGAAACCACGTATATGAAACTTCAGATAACTTACAGATAAAACAACAACTAATAGGCCTACAGTAAAGTGATTAAGCGGGTAGGAAAATTATGTAAATTGTTCCAGGTACCTGAAAATACTTCTTTAAGTTAAAGCTATCTTGGAAACTCAGTGATCCTGGCAACAGTGCCGACCTCGGGGGGGAGGGGGGGGGGCAACAGGGGCAGCCGCCTAGGGCCTCGCGCTTAGAGGATTTTTTAAAGACGTTAAGTTACGGCAAGGAATTTGTAAACTGGTGCACGCGCTAGTGAATGATCGGTGAGAGGCGGGAGCATTTTCTACTGCCCTGTCAAGGCGAGTGCTGTCATCAACATAATCATTGTAAATAACACATCATTGTTGTGTTTACATAAGTTATCAACACAGTATTTTCCTTCATAAGATCAGTAATCTCATCTGTCGGAGCGTACAAGTGGCGTACCTACAACACTGATAGTACTGATAGTAGGCCTAGTGATCGTGATTACTGATTGTTTTTAATTAGTGAAAGTGATGAGTTTTATAGTTCAATTTTATTAAACTGTTATTTATAAGTAAAATATCAACTAAACTTTTAATCTTTGTGGTTTGAGTGGTTTGTTTACTCATGTAATCGTTGATGTTATAATCACATTCTGAATAAGGTTAATCATGTCACGAAAGCGTGAAAAATTTTGAAATTCGAATCCAGCTATGAAATAGGAAAATCAATTCAGTGGCTGAAATCTCAGCTTTTGAGAAGTTTTTTAGGAAAGTTTTTTCTTTTTTTTAATAAGAGTCCAGGATGAAAAAACATAAATTTAGATGACATCAACGATATTAGTTTACTAAAACATTGTCTTATTAGGTAATCCAACATGTATTGCTTGTGTAATAATAAAAATATGTTTTAAGTTCACTATTTTCTTGTTGCAATGTTTACAGTTCAGAGGGAACACTGGTCGCATGATTGATCACTTATCTTTTGACCCGGCGATGTGGGCAGTAGTATTGCTGGGGGGAGGAGGAGAAGTGGGGAAAAAGGGTGGGAAATCGGAGGGCGACACAGTGATTGGGAGGGGGGGTAGTCACTGAAAAGGGAGGGCCTCGCGAGGATATCTCGCCCAGGGCCTCGCGTTGCCTAAGGCGTGCACTGCCTGGCAAGAAAATAAGTGAAGTCAAAACAAACAAGTGCATGAAACTAAGGCGCAGAGTTGGCTTTTACTAATTTGTTTAAGATTTCTTGGAACCTAAATCTGATTCAGAATTATGAGGAGGAGTCAATAGAGGAATGATCTTTTGGAGATCATCGTGGGAGGGAAGTTGACTTCGCCATGTATTATTGATTATGGAACTGGCATCGCCAGAGAAAAATGTGTCCTGCAACTAAGGGGATCTAATGTGTGGGGGCACTACTGAGTTCTTTTCTTTTAGATGTACACTAAGCAGCGGTTCAGCGATGCCAATGTTCTCTAAATTTCCTCCCATGCTTCACAGAGAGTTATTTCAGCTTCAATTAACAATTGAACCATTTTATTATCTTTTAAATGGTTTTCTGGTACCTGAGTGACCATAAAACCCTAGCATTGTTTTTCGGACACCCTGCAGGCTACTTTTTCTGACTTCTTTAGAATAATTATGAAGATCCACATGATCACTTTGTGGATCTTCATAGTTATTCTAAAGAAGTCAGGCAGTGAACACTTTTTACTCAGCTTAGTCCTCCTAATTAATAATAATGTATTTTAATCATTTACACGATATTGGGTGGGTCTGACACAGAAGAAAGGAAGGAAGGAAAACCTGGGATGAAGAAGCAGAGACAGGGAAGGAAGTGGAAGAGAGCCAGGTGAGATAGCCAAGTGGATACTTTGTTAATACATTCAAAGATAGATGGAGAAAGCAGATCCATGTTGGTATTGTTAAGTGAAGGAACCTGGATTAACTGAGAAGTCTCCGATCAGGACAAGAAAGAACAGGGAGTAAAAGGCTGGCAGCACAGATGCCCCAGGGTGGTGATAACCCTATCTATTTGACTAAGTGTCTAGCCAATTACTAAAGACATTCTGGTGGACAACTTTACATGACATTTTTGTCCATCTGTAACTACTATGGAAATAAAATTCTTGAATGTAAGGTAAGACAGGGCTGAGCCTGTCTTAAGTTCAGTGTAAGATATGTTCTCATTTTATAACAAGATCAATAGTCTATTTAAGGATATAGAATTTCATGTTAAAAACTATGAAGATAGGTCTGCAAACCCTCACGGACTAACACGTAATTTCGGTGTTGAATTCATGTATGTGATTGTCAGCTCTTCATGAGGATGGGAAAAGTTTACAAAATAAGTGTGTACATCAACAAATAAATTATTTATCAAACCCTTAAATGTTCGATAAAAACACTTATATGATAACAAAATACTCTGAAAAAGACAAAGTAAATTAGATTAATATAGTTGGCTTCTTATTAGGTTAGATAGGTTATTTTTGTCTGCTTCTTTCTGCTAGAATTTTTTCATTGCTTTCCTTGAAATTCAGAAGGCAAGCTTAATTTGCAATGAAAGAGCCTCTTTGAACCATAGTCCAGGAAATGACAAATAACATTGACCTTTATATTATTATTTTTCCACCGGGCATGTTTAAAAACATCCAAATTCGTTATTTTTAATAGTCAGTATAATATGTTTAAAAAAGTTCAGGAGGTTGAAATTTCTTACAATCAAGTTCACAATGTCCAAGTTCCAATAACGTCCAGGATATTCAGGCAAGGTTTGGTAAAGTATTGTTATTTTTGGTTTGTAGATAAGGATATATTTGTGTTTTAAAAATTAGTTTAGTGCAGGTTGGATCGTTTTTATGACGTACGTGGGTCATGCACCTGGAAGTTTGGAACGCGTCAGTTTATTTGAATCTATTAAAATATATTTCATAATTTCCAGGTAACTTTTCTTAAAAAAACTCTCAAATCGTCCAGGATTAAAACGACCGGGTTATAATTTTATATTTACATGATATTAATAGTTATTTTAACAAACTCAATCAATAATTTGAATGAAATATGTTACTATCTATCTATATATTATTAATTCTGTAAGCGATTTTTTCAATCAAAATTAATTGTGAGAGTTTGACAGCTCGCAGGATGATGGGAGATGGCTCAAATGAAAGGTCTCGGTCCCAGGGGGTCGGGAAAAATATCAGATTATGTCCAAATATACCAGAAAATGAGAAATAACGAAAAATATCTTCCATTTAAATTGCATTGGGATTGAAAAACGTCTGCTTTGTTTACATTTAACATGTGGTGCTAATGCTTGATTCAAAGCCAAAGCTATATGGTAGATGTTGACATGTGGGATTTTTTTCAAAATGCAGCTCGCTATGCACGTTCAATGTACTATAACAAAAAATATTTTAATTTTAAGATTTTCTGATTTTATAATGATTAAGGGTTTGAGTTTTTCATAATTTAAAATTATACAAAGATAAGTATGTTTGTTTAGTTTATGTTATAACGATGCAGATTCAATAACAAATGATCTATACATATATATAATTACGTAAGGGAAATTTTTGCGCCGAAATTATGGGCGTTTGGAAGGTTTCAGGATGATGGGAGGGGGCTGAAATTAAAGGTCTACATCCCAGGGACTCGGGGAAAATACTGAAATTGCTTTAAGCTTACTTTAAAATGAGAAATAACGTAAAATAGCTGTCATTTAAAAACTATTGGTATGTATAAAGGTCTGCTTTGTTTACTTAAAACCAAATACTAGATATAATCATAATTTTGTGGGTCCAAAAGCCTATTTTCTAAGAAGGTATTTGGAACTATAGTAAAGAAGGATTATGCTTAGGGGCTAATACATAGAGTAATAATGAAATTCGTAAAGAGATGGCACTCCCATGTTAACTCGGTGGTAAGGGAACAGCAGCGCTATCTGAATAAAGTCGTGCAACGAACTAAAAAGATCGATGCGATATATCGATGGTCGTCGATGCGATATATCGATGGTCATCGATGCGACATATCGATCGTCGTCGTCTGCTTTGTTTTTTCGTGTTCTTGTTTTGTTTGCTAGAATTTCAATTTTACTGACTTTACCGGTTTGTTTAGATTAAGTGCGTTTGCCGCTAGTGCAAGTTGTTTCGCGAAATACTGTACTGAGTGATTCTTATTGTGCTTAAAGCGATTGATAGAAAATAAATACGTAGATCTTTATATAAAAGCACTTAATAAAAATTAACTTATTAATACATTTAAAATTTTGGGGCTACCCCCCCAAAATCCAATTTTGGGGCAGAAGCAGAAATGACACATACATCAAAAAGTATTTTTTTTTTTAGTACTAAAAGGTATGCGAAATATTGTTTTGATATCTGGCTTACTTTAAAAGATATTAAACCGGTCCGGGACTTTTGGGACACACAGTCACACAGTATATAAATTCGAACAAATGGTGTTTTTGTTTCTGGGGGCCCCAAAACGAAAAGTTACCATGGTCTTGTGCTAATGTCTTACCATGAGACCTACGGTAATAGCTTCATCCCCAGTGCCGGTGACAGGGGGGGCAGGGGGGCAAATGCATAGGGGCCCGGGCTCACAGGGGGCCCGGAGTCACCAAAAACGGGTCCGCAACGACTGAAAAGGGGCCCAAAAGCACACGAAAGAAGTAAAAGAAGGTCGTCAGGGCCCGGAATTGAAGATTGTACAGGGACTGACAGGGGCCCGAAAATCCTGTTGCCGGGCCTGTTCATCCCTACAGGGGAAATTCGCTAAAAATCATTCCCTCTTTATCCCCATAGATTTTTCATCCTAAGAAGTTTAGATATTACTTCACTTTCAATTATAACATTCAGTGGGAGTATCAATACAATCCTATTATTTTTTTGTATTTCTTTAAATGAGCAATGAATGTATATAAATGCTATCTCGAAAACGGCTCAAACGTATATATAAAATTTTGCATGTAGGTGTAGTTTTTATTTTTAAGTTCACCTACGTGGTTGAATTTGCTGTAGAAACGCAAATATTTTAGAAAAATTAAATTTAAAGTTGATATTTTCTAACATGGGTATATGAGTTGCCAATAACAACGAAAAAGTAAAGAAAAGTATCATCCAGCTGTTCATGACGAAGCCACTTAAAACTGTTGTAGCACGTTGCCAGTAACAGTAGAATAGAACAGAGAT
This sequence comes from Flexamia atlantica, assembly GCA_035578135.1. Lineage (NCBI taxonomy): Eukaryota > Metazoa > Arthropoda > Insecta > Hemiptera > Cicadellidae > Flexamia > Flexamia atlantica. The sequence continues at coordinate 24,738,479 of JAQJVK010000002.1, forward strand.
AATACATTTGATTACAGATTCCTCATGGAGTATTATCCCCATCTAAAAATCCCAAACAGGTAAACAGCTGTGTTGTAGGTTGATTAGAAATAAATAATATCAAGGCAGCAACATGTATTTGTTTATTTTGTGATTTAGATTTTATAAATTTAAATAATCAGTTTAATGTTCCTTAAACGTCGCAAATACAATTTATGAAATAGAGATAAGCAAATTCTCAAAGATCTACAAAGAATAAGTTTATTTGAGGACAAGGTTCATATCAGAAAAAACGTGATATAATTCAACTCAATCCACCTCAAACTTCAGTTTGTACTTCAAAATTTAAATGCTCAGAAAATTTATCATTTTTTTTTTGTGAGATTACAGCTGATGTTGTGATGTGATGTACACGTACATTTAATTATGTGAGTTATTTTAAGTTTTTACTTAATATAAACCACCCAGAACTATCAATTATGGACTTTAAATATCGTTCTTTTCTTACATTTTTATATTTCATAAAAAACTGTACGCTTTTGTTACGATTAACAACAAAATCTGCATTTTAGGTTGCATAACCTTGAACTATTTTCTTTTGTTTGTATTTCTTTTGTTGGTTTACATTTTTCTTTCACTAAATGTTGTCTACTAACCGTCTTGATACGATGTCGGATCACGACTATTATAACGAAAATCAAAATTTACAAAATGGGTTGCCACACACATTTGGTCGTAATACTGAACCGCTTTCAAAGTCTTCACCTAGCATTAGCGTTCAAGAGGAAAATGTCAATACTTCAGTCTCACATAATGATGGTGTTTGGCAAATTGTGCCGGGTAATAAAATGAGTCTCTTAAATACAAACGGCCAACACCCTAAGAAACCATGCCAAGTACCTTCGACCAGTTCATTGGAAACGAATAATAAATATGATGCTCTCAGGGAGTCCCAAGATATGGAACAAACTGTTGTTTCAGATAAAGAGGAAATTAAACCCCCACCCATATTTATTCCCAATATCTCAAACATTAGACATATGATGGCCTCGATAGAGTCTGTAATCCCAAAAGATGACTACACCTACAAGTGTCTCAACGGGAACAAAGTAAAAGTTTGACCTTTGTCAATCGCTTCTTATCGGAAGTTGGTTCACAAATTAACTGATGAGAAAATTAGTTTCCACACTTTTCAAGTAAAACAAGAAAGAGCCTTCAGAGTTGTATTGAAGAATGTACATTTCTCAACTGCCACTGATGACATAAAAACTTCTATTGAGGAAAAGGGGTTTAAAGTACGTAATGTTACAAACATAAGACACTTCAAAACCAAGTCGCCACTTTCGATGTTTTTCGTGGACATAGAGCCTTCTCAAAACAACAAGGACATATACAAGGTGCAATACCTGATGAACGCAAAAATTGTGTTTGAACCACCTCGCAAAAGGTCTGAAATTGTCCAGTGCAAAAAGTGTCAACAATATGGGCACACAAAAGGTTATTGCTGGTACCCGTCTCGTTGTGTAAAGTGTGGGGGAAACCACGACACTCTGAGTTGTAAAAAACCCAAAGCAGATCAACCAAAGTGTGCCCTTTGCGAAGAAGACCATCCAGCAAACTACAAGGGGTGTACTATATATCAAGAAATCAAACGCAAAATGTACCCTCCATTAAGGCCCAGACCACTAGAGGCCACAGGAACAACAACTGAGAGTGGGATAGCCCACGCTGAAGTTCCTAGCGGATCTCCCTTTACAGTTACGCCTGGTATTCCCCACCAAACCTATGCTCAGGCTACTGCTACTCGTGAACCAGCGCCGAAACCGAATGATCATAGTTCTTATAAGTTAGAGCAAACTATTTACACTTTTATAGACAAATTTGAAAAGTTACTTCTGCAACAAACCCAACAAATAGGTACTCTCATGAACCTATTAACAACTGTCATTAACAAACTAAAATGAATCCACTTCTAAGAATATCACTCTGGAATGCCAATGGCTTGGCTAACCATAGCCAAGAATTAAGGTTATTTATTGCTCAACAAAAAATAGATGTGTGCCTGATTTCCGAAACACATTTCACCGATAGAAGTTTCTTCAAAATTCCTGACTATTGTGTCTATTTTACTAATCATCCAGATAATAGAGCGCATGGAGGAACCGCTGTGCTCGTGCATAAAAAACTAAAACATTATGAACTTCCTGAAACACGATACCATTTTTTACAAGCTACTAGTATAGTTTTAGATTGCAACAACAGTCCTATTGCGCTTTCGGCAGTCTACTGTCCTCCACCACACGTCATCAGTGAAGATCAATTCTCAGACTTTTTCGCAACTCTTGGCCCAAAATTTATTGCAGGGGGAGATTTCAATGCTAAACATATACATTGGGGCTTTAGACTAACATCTCCTAGAGGCAGGACCCTTTTCAGGTCTATGACGAGACTTAACTTGGATTTTGTCTCTTCAGGCCAACCTACTTACTGGCCAACTGATCGAAACAAAATACCAGACTTATTGGACTTTTTTATTCTAAAAGACATTCCGTTAAATTATCTGAATATAGAAGCCTCCCTCGATCTTTCCTCAGACCACACTCCCTTAATCTTGACTTATAGTAGTAGTGTTTGTCTAAAAGAAAAAGGCCCTTCCTTGTGTAGTAAATTTACAAACTGGGATTACTTCAGAACGTTAGTAAATAACAACATCAATTTGAGAATACCGCTAGGAAATGAAAACGATGTGGAGGAATCAATAAACTACTTCAACACTACGATTCAGAATGCTGCCTGGAAAGCGACTCCGGAGTCTGAAATCTGCGTTACAAAGTCTTATAACTATCCTGTTTTTATTAAGAGACAAGTTGCAGAAAAACGTAGATTGAGGAGGATTTGGCAAAACTCGCGTAGTCCTGTTGACAAAGCTCGGCTAAATCGTGCAGCTCAAAGGTTAAAACGATGTTTAGTAAATCTGAAAAATAGATGGTTTGATGAGTACACGAATAACCTAACACCAACCGAAGCCACCGAGTATTCTCTTTGGAAGGCTACAAAATACATCAAACGTCCTATTCAGCATGTACCTCCAATTCGAAAACGTGATGGTTCCTGGGCTAAAAATTCTAAAGAAAAATCATGTATTTTTGCTGATTACTTCGCAGAAGTATTCAAACCGTTAACTCCTAATCCCCCAAACGATGATAGAGAAATACATGAATTTCTGGAGTCACCCAATCGATTATCCTTACCTATTAAGCCTTGCACTCCTTCCGAAGTATCAAGAATAATATTCAAGGAAATTGATCCCAAGAAGAGTCCTGGATACGACCTGATCACTGGAAAAATTCTGAGGGAACTACCTCGAAAAGGTATCTTGTTACTAACATTTATATTTAACGCAATGTTACGATTAGAATTTTTTCCCATTCAAATGAAAATTGCGCAAGTTGTAGTCATTCAAAAGCCAGGTAAACCGCCAAATGACGTATCTTCTTACAGGCCAATTAGTTTGCTTCCAATAGTATCTAAATTGTTTGAAAAGGTAATTCTTAAAAGATTAACTCCTATTGTGGAGGAACTTAACTTGATACCGGACCATCAATTCGGCTTCCGCAAACAACATTCTACCATTGAACAATCTCATAGATTAGTAGATATTATTAAAAATACATTCGAGACTAAGAAATACTGTTCTGCTGCATTTTTAGATGTACAACAGGCCTTTGACAAAGTGTGGCATCCTGGGCTTCTCTTTAAACTCAAGAAGTCCCTCCCTCATTCTTTTTATAACTTATTTAAATCATACTTAAGTGACCGTCTTTTCCAAATCAAGTTTGAAAATACTCTGACAGAACTAAAGCCAATACAATCTGGTGTCCCACAGGGGAGTGTCCTTGGCCCTTTGTTATACTTGTTGTACACATCAGATATCCCCACAGGCCTCAACGTTACAGTGGCTACATTTGCGGATGACACTGCACTACTATCCAGTCATGATATTCCTCAAGTCGCTTCCGACAGCTTACAAGACGCTTTGAATGAGCTCCAAGACTGGCTAAAAAAGTGGAGAGTCAAAGTAAACGAAACCAAATCGTAACACATTGTCTTCACCCTTAGGAAAGGAAACTGCCCCCCAGTTTCAATAAATAACGTACCTTTGGCAGAAGTAACAAGTGTCAAATATTTAGGACTTCACCTTGATCAAAAGTTAAATTGGAGGGATCACATTTGGTGCAAGAGACAGCAGATGGAACTGAAATTGCGTAAACTTAATTGGCTCCTAGGAAAAAGCTCAAAATTATCGCTGGCTAATAAGCTATCAGTTTATAAGGTTATGATCAAACCAATTTGGACTTATGGGATTCAGCTCTGGGGGACGTCGAGCACCTCAAACATTGAAATTTTAGAAAGATTTCAATCTAAAACTCTGAGAAGAATTATCGGAGCCCCGTGGTTTGTTTCAAATGCGACCATTAGGAACGATCTGAAAATTATCTCTGTGAAAGAAGAAGTATCAAGATTAAGTCAAAAATATCAAGAAAAACTTGAAATACATCCAAATAGCCTAGCTATTAATCTTTTAGACAACAGCCAAATAAATAATAGACTTAAAAGTGTCAAACATGTTTTGGAACTCTCGTACAGATTTGTGTAGTTATAAATAATTTGTGAGTTACTTTAAGACGCAAGGTTTGTCGTTGGGCAAGCTCTTGCTCCCGTTCTTATTATACATCCACTTTTTTACTTATTGTTCAATTTACGAATGAACAGATTGTAAAATAAATTACTGTCGAAAAAATTTTTTTGTGAAATTTATTATTACTAGAGGCTTGAAGGGGCTAATAGCCCCTAAGACACCGTTGAGATATAATATATTTAACTAAATCAAAATTGTATCATATCCTATGTTTAATAAGGTTTACCCAATTGCATGGTCCTCGAAGAAATATTGCCTACATTTACAACAAAAAAATAGAAAGGCGATTGTTTGGATCAGCTAGTCGATGACTCGGTTGTCATTTTCGTTGTTTATGTCAGTTTCAATTTTTGTTTTCAGTTAGGTTTAAAGAATGTGTTAACTTGTGTAATTTAAAATTTTGTTTCTGTATCACACAATAACCTATTTAATTCTATTTTAAATAGTCCTCAAAATCCAAATAATGATATGCTATTTAAAAATTAATGGGATCGGGTTTTTTACATAGAGACAGTTCTTGTCTTTTTTAAAAATTTTTAGGTTATGTTGACTTACTTACAATTAATATTACTTTCCTAAATTATTTCCGGCAAGTTACGAGGAACTTTGTAACTTGGAGTCTTGCAACTATTTGACTACATAAGTCAGGCTTACTTAGGCTTCAAGATTTTGTAGTAATGTTAAAATTGTGGATAGAATACATGTTTCCTATTTTTGAGTTCTTGTCAAGTAATGAGTGATTCAGATGACACAGACTTGTTATTGCTTATACCTCCAGACTTTTTCTTGGTACGTTCTGATCTAGAAGACTTTGATTCTGATATTGACATTAGTTTTAGACCTGAAGAAGTGAAAAATACTATTGTTAGTGATTTGATTACTCAGGTCAATGATTTAGAGAGTCGAATCTGTCAAATAGAAAGTCTGGAAAGAACATCTACACGCTGTTCTACTTGTAATGACGATTCTCTATTCAATCAGTCTATTATTTCCCTCACTGAATCAGATGTGTTGAGAGCTCAAATCAAGGAACAAAAAGGCTTTTTGAAAAAAGATTTAACTGACCTGCCATTTATGGTCAGATCATTCAAGAATGACATTCCTCCTGGCTCCACAATTGACAAAGATGACAATGTGAGAAGGTGTGATGGTATATCAACAATACCTGAAATAGTTGAAAGCAATACTGAAAATAATATTAAAGATACTTCTGTTAATAATGAACACTTTAGGACGTTAAATTCGGATTTTGATACTAAGAGCCTCAAGACGGCATTTCAGCAAAAGCCTCTTGCCACCCCTGGTCAGTTGTCAAAAGAAAAACAAACACAACTCTTGAATGAAGTTGATTCTTTCCTCTTGAATAAACAGTTAAACACCTCGGAGAATAATGAACTAACTGGAATCACCAACATATCAGAAATTGATCCAAATCATGAAGAAGCCAGTAAAATAACAATAGATAATGCTTCTGTAAATAATCATTTTCCCAGTTCACCCAAAGATTATGAACTTGAAATCAGTGATGAAGAGAACATACAATCACTAGCTTTAACTGAAGTCTATAATTTAATTACTGAAATGGAAGTAACTCAAAATGAAATGCAAAAAAAGCTGAACAGGCCTATTAATAGTTCAAGACCTGTTGTAGATTTCCAAGATAAAAACAATGACAGTTCAGGAACGAGTAGGCTTATGAAGACCTTTGGCCAGGCATTAGATCTTGAAGATTTGTCTACCAAGTCACCAAAATCTTTACATAGCAAACAATCTGGAGACATCATGGAAGCATTGAGAAATGAAAGAAGTATTAATAATGTGGATAGTTTAGATGCTTATAGACATGGAAAATGTCCAGGAACAAACTATGGATCAGCAAAATTTCCTTTGTCAAGTGAAGAAAAAACAAACCAAAGAACTTCAAAAACATTATCTCCCAGTAGAACAGCAGCAGGGAGTTATAACCCTATTGATATTGTTGAAGCAAATTTACCGGGAAGAGAAAATGCTAGAAGCTCTCAATCTGGTGAGGGAAAGTATTCACCAAGGAGAAGTTCAAGTTTTAGAAGACAATTACAGTTTGATAAACCTTTATCACCCCTTCGAGCATCTAAATCTAAAACATCTTTTCTTGGGGAGCAGAGATCATACAACCCAAATGAAAATCAAAACAAAAATGAAAATGATAGGTTTGCTGCCCCTCCGTTCAAAACCAGCAGGCCTGTTAAAACCAACCCTAGTCTTGATGAAAGATTCAGTGCTTTAACTATGCAGAGAACAAGTGGACCAAACTACAAAGAAAGTCAAAACGTATATCAAAACTTCATGAACAAGCCTGCTGGTGACTCTCTTCAACAAAAAATAAGGTAGGCTATGACATTATCATAACATTACAAAAGAAAAAAATTGTCACCAGGTCTAAATGCTGCAAAAACTGAAATCAGTAGGCCTAACCTTCAATGGAATAGGCCTGAACCATTAATAATTGATGAACGAACAAAGTGAAATGAATCTATGTATTAGCGGAGTCAAAGATTCGCTGTCCGTCACTGTATATGTGTGTGTGCGTGTGTGTGTGTGTGTGTGTGTGTGTGTGTGTGTGTGTGTGTGTGTGTGTGTGTGTGTGTGTGTGTGTGCGCGTGTATGCGTACGCCTTAATTCAAAAATGGTTCCACTGATCATTTTCGAATTTTGCACAAACATTTAAGAACTCACATAAAAAATGCCATTAAAAGTAAAAGAAAAATCCTCATTTTGAAAATTGAAAAAATGCCAAAATTGTGTTTACTAAACTCCGAGATGCAAATGAAGATAATTTCAAATACAAAAGAAACTTAGTGACTAAATAAGTGGCATACAAGGCTATATATTTTCCGAGAAAGATGCATCGCGTGATTTTTAGTTAACGATTCTTCAATTACTTTGAAAAAGTTTTAAATTATTATTAGTGGGAAATGCAAAATTTACATATGAACAATTCAAAGGAAACGTTCTCCCAATGTCTTATACAATAAATCGTACACAAGAAACTCACCATAGAGAGCAGCATCTGATCCCACCAAGGATTATTTCCAATAATGTGTTGAACTAATTGGCCTCCAAAAATTTTAACACCATCATAAAAACAAATTACCTATTTATAAATGTTTAACTCTCTCAGGAACGAAAATCGTCAGGCCATGTCCAAACTCTTTAACATAAGTAAGTTCATAGCCTACATGTTTTCTCCAAAAACATAGAACAAATTTTTAATCTGTATTTTTTGATAGATAGGTTTAAAGAAAAATTAACTTTAGAAGATTATATGGTAATGTTTTTTATAGCTCTAACAACTTATTGAGCCTTTCGGAACTGTGGAATAAGGAGCCATCTTTTTACTCAGATGATCCCAATAAGCTCAGACAAAAATTGGAAGAAGAGCGATATAGACGTCAGGTAATGTTGCTGTCAATTTCAAATAAAGTAATATATATATATATATATATATATATATATATATATATATATATATATAAGCCTACGAGCAAGAAGTAAATTAGGAGTGTATCATTTAAAATAAGGTAGCTATGTATTTAAAATAAGGTAGGCGCCCTTTTAATACTATACCAAAAATAACCCTGTTGTAGCCGGTGTGCAGGCTCAGTGAATTTCAAATACTGTACGTAAAAATATTTTTGTCAGTTTATCATAGGTCCTTATGACAGTAAATTTTTATTAACTTCTCGAGAAGCTTGAAATGTTTTTAGAATTAATGAGGAAGAAAGAAATTCAAACTAAAAAAGATTATTTAGCCAGAGACTTTATTGTTGTTGGAATCATGTACAAATTTTAAAACCTAAGGTTAGTTAAAGATGATAAGAAATACCCAAATAAAATCAAAAGTTTGTCGTAAAAGTAGAGTTTTTTCAACAAAAGTTTATTTGTTCAAAAATAGTTTAGTTGCAAATAGAATAATTTTAATACTAGGCTAGCTGTAACTTGTTTTGAAGAACTACTCAAATATTTGTAAATATTTGAGGCCTACTCAAATATTTTTGAAAATGTTTTCCTCTAAGCTTGTATTCTAACAAGGCCAAAAAAGAAAAATAGTTGGATAACAAAAGGTATTATTATATCCAGTGCTAACAAAATCTCAGTAGAATTGTAAAAGAGTTAAAAAATTTTAACTCCCAACTAGGAGCTGAGAGCTAAAGACCTAAATATCCCAGATGTTTTGTTAATGAGTTGGTTTCAAATAATGAAAAAGATATCTTAAACTTATTCAATGAAAGGTTTGTAAATTTTCCTCAAATTTTGAATACAGTTTCCTTGAGGCCAAAAGCAATTCAATTACTTCAAGAAAACAATAACAATATCCACCATCTAGTGTCTTCTTTTTCTTTGTTTCGAACTGCAGAGACTGTTAAAGTTGGCTGTGGCTTAGACTGTTAATTCCTTCAACAAAAAATATGCAGTTTGGGATGAAATACCTTTAAGTTTAATGAAAATTACTATCGATTCAATTCATAGACTGCTGAGTAAAATTATAAAACAATCATTGTTTAGTGGGGAATATTTTGTTGGCCGATTGAGCAAGAAAGTGAATTATCTTTACAGCACTGTGAGCAACAGATTCAAGCCTTGCAGCTGAGAGTGCTCGAGGAGCAAGAGAAGCTTGCAGTCGCTATCAGAGTGGACCAGGAGAAGGACCGAGCCATCGTGCAGATTACGGAGTCGTGGAAGAAACTCAACGAGCATTGGAGCGAGCTGGAGGAGCAGCGCCACAGCTTGGCTCAGCAACTGCAGTCTGAGCGAGCGCTGGCCAAGAGCAAGAGTGACGAACTGACAAAGGTATGACGAGTCAATTTCTTTTGGTATATTCATTGATATACACTTGTGATAGCTTGTGTGAAGGCCAATGGCCAAGAGCAGAGTCAATGGCTTCACGTAATTCCGATAGTCCTCAATCTATAGCGCCCCAGTAAATGCATATATTCAGCTAGGGCATGGATAAAATAGTGAATAGTAACACCAAAAACAGAGAAAAGGCCTGAAGCTCATTGTACAGTTACCAAGAACCTACATTTAAGTTTACCACATCATCAACATTTTTTAGCGAATTTCCCCTATAGGGAAGAAGCTGTTACCATAGGTCTCATGGTAAGACTTAAGCCCTGGACCATCATATAACTTTTTTTTTTGAGGTCCCCAGATGCCAAAAACACTATTCGTTCATTTTCATAAATATATACATATATCTATATAGTATTGGACTACAATACTTAATCCAAAAAGTTTTTGAATAAAAGCAATTTACCCACTGATTTATTTTATTTTCAAAGTAAAGTATTACTAAATAATATTTACCGGTACCCTTTAGGCTGTTTTGGTTTTCTATTTTATTCTGTTCTAGAAATATATTCTTCTTTTAGAATGTTAGTACACAATTTGTTATTAAGTTAACAGAACACTTTCTAAACTTTGTAATCTTTACCAAAGATAACTGAAAAATTGAATAAATAAAATATATAGGCTATCCCTACAAGTTTAGTTAGTTATTCTGGAATAAAAAATTTTTATATTGACTGAAATAAGTATGAACCATGTCTTATATTTTATTCACATTTTTAATTTTGTGTACTCAAATAAATGTAAGTTATTGATGATTGTATTTTTAAAGGGGTTTGCCATTGAATAAATACGTTAATGAAACTCATAAAGATTGAAAAAAAAAATGTTATTACTAATGTCTGATATTTATCAATTCAATTTACACGAAGGGATTATTATTTATTTATTTTTTAGAAAGCAGAGCGTTGGGAGAAAGAAGTTAGCCAAGCTCTTGATCTTGCTGCTGGATACAAGGAAAAATGTGAAGCAATTCAAAAACAGATGGAAGAGTTAAAAAGAGAGACTGAAGAAAAACTGCATGAAGCAAATAGCCAGCTTCAAATTACAAAAGAAGAAAACAAAAAGCAATTTGAAGAAAATCAAAGTCTTAGAGAAGAGTTGAAAGCACTCCAAGAACAACTGAACGAGGTGTGGAACCTATTTAACTCTTCTCACCTGATCATGATTTAATAATTAAAAAAAACATTTAAAAATTTTTTTATGAAACCTTTTATTACATAAAGCCCTTTATTGCTGAAATGTAATTATTAAAATTGTATTTCTTTCCCATAAAGGATAAGGTTATTGTTAAAAATTCCATTGTTGTTCTGCTAGTTCTATATTGCCCTTTTCACGTCAACATAGTAAGGTTATACTTAATCTAGAAGAAATATGTTTCTTACATTTCTTTATAATCTTGTTGATGCAAATATTTCTTATAGGAAGAAGACCTACTCTCTAAACTGAAAGCTGAGGTAGAGAAGTCTAGGAAGAGACTTGAAGAGTATGAAGCTGAAAATATTATATTGAAGGAACAAAAGTCTTCGCTCACAACTGGTATTAAGGAGGAACGAAATCGTATTGGCATCTTAGAGCAAAAATTAAACTCACTACAACAAGCTTTGAATGAAGCTCAGAAAAAAGAGGTGTGTCACCTATTTTTCAGCTTGTCACATTAGTTTTAGCCACTTGACAAAAAAGAAGAACTCTGATTATTCAAATTAAATATTGGGGATCAGGCTTATTCAGAAAACTATTAAAAATTTCGATAGTTGGATATAACTCACAAATCAAGAAAAAAGATACATACACAGAAAGAAACTTTTTATTATTACATTTGCCACTAACAATATAAAATATTCTAGTGTAACTACACTGCAGACAACGTATACAATTTATTACGAACACTATAGTAAAATTTTAAATGATAAGTGTTACATGCATCAGTAACTAATTACTTTTTAACTAACTTTAACTTACTAACTACTTTAATGTATGTAACACTGATACTTTTACCAAAAATCGGTTGAGATAGTTGGGGATTTGGTTAATTGGAGTTCGAATGGTTGGAGTTCTGTTGCATCAAAAATTCCACTTTTTTAAAGTAGAAATCGAATTTGTAAGAAATCTTTTTCTTAGTGAGTAATTATTTGAAAAATCTAGAAAGGAAAAATCGTATGCCTTCTTACTTCCACTTATTTAAAAAGATAAATAGAGAATTCAGTTATAATATATTTTAACATTAAAAGAACATACACAAAATTCTTGATATTTCGTCCCTGTTGAACAGCCATTGTCCTGTACCAGAACTTTCTCACTCTCTCTTTCTGATGAAGTCCTAAAGGGGCGAAATATCAAGAATTTTCTGTGTGTTCTGTTAGTGTTATTCTGTGCTTCACCTGCTTCCATCTTTACCAGGTAAGCTAGCTGTCTATCCCCTTCCTTTTTACAATATATTCACAGCCTAGAGCTTTTGATAATGAACCTAATAATATATTTTATGTTGTATGTTTTCTGTTTTGTGATTAATTTAAATCAATTTGATACCTTAGTGTCAAATTTTTATCACTTTCTAAAAATAACTTTTTATGCTTGTAATTAGGGATAGTCCTAGTAAGAACTTAATAAAAACTAATTACAGACAGAGAGCTACGAGCGCTGCACCAGGGCCAGCTGGAGGCCATGGTGAAGGAGAAGCTGCAGTTCCAGGTACTGACGATGTTGTCGTATGTTCGGCCAGAGAGCGGCGGGGGAGGAGGCGCGAGTGAGCCAGGAGCGAGTGGAGGTGGCGCGGACAGAGCTACGAGCGCTGCACCAGGGCCAGCTGGAGGCCGTGGTGAAGGAGAAGCTGCAGTTCCAGGTACTGACGATGTTGTCGTATGTTTGGCCAGAGAGCGGCAGCGGAGGAGGCGCGAGTGAGCCAGGAGCGGGTGGAGGTGGCGCGGACAGAGCTATGAGCGCTGCACCAGGGCCAGCTGGAGGCTGTGGTGAAGGAGAAGCTGCAGTTCCAGGTACTGACGATGTTGTCGTATGTTTGGCCAGAGAGCGGCGGCGGAGAAGGCGCGAGTGAGCCAGGAGCGGGTGGAGGTGGCGCGGACGGAGCTGTGAGCGCTGTACCAGGGCCAGCTGGAGGCTGTGGTGAAGGAGAAGCTGCAGTTCCAGGTACTGACGATGTTGTCGTATGTTTGGCCAGAGAGCAGCGGCGGAGGAGGCGCGAGTGAGCCAGGAACGGGTGGAGGTGGCGCGGACGGAGCTGCGAGCGCTGTACCAGGGCCAGCTGGAGGCCGTGGTGAAGGAGAAGCTGCAGGAGTTCCAGTCGCAGCTGGAGGCGGCGGAGGCGGCGCTGAAGGCAGAACTGGCGGCGAAGGAGCGACAGTGGGCGGCGAAGGCGGAGGAGCAGTATCGCCAGTTGCACGACAAGTAAGGATTGTCTGTGACTGAATTGATACTTACGTAAACACCTGTATAGGTATCAAAATTATTATTAATTGCTGGACTAGTTTCGAGAGACTAACCTCTCAGCCTCAGCAGCAGTTTACACCTCACAGACTAAGCCCTTATTTCTGCAGTGGGCACAGACAAGACTGGTGTAAAAGATTATTGAGATCTTTTAATATCTCCATAAAAAATTAAAAGAGATTCACAGGATCATTCAGATTACGTATATGGTATGAGACAAACATTAACACAGATGTCAGCACAAAATTAAAACAGACATCACTCCTAGCCGGTTGTCGTAGGCTTACTATCTGATAGGAGAGGTTTCGGACTAAGGGCAAAGTTAATCTCTCAAAATTAGTCTGGTAAGCAATGAAACTTTCAATACCTACACGTGTTTACATAAGTAACAATTAAGTCATTAACTAAAAGGTATCAAGGCTGTTTTATTAGTGAAAATCATTTATTACCAGTGGCATTTTTAAATTATAAGACTGGAAATCTTGAAGTCTTTTTAGGTAGCCAAATAATTAGATCAATGACCTCTCCACACTAGATACTAACCACTAGGCTTAAGCTTCACTCAAAGTCTGTATAGCTTATTACTTGGTCATGTGATTCCAGCGGCAATGGATTAAATTGAAATCCATAAAAGGAATATCGTTGATAAAAAGGAAAATTAATTTTACTAGTGAACTTGAAGTTTCTGTCAACTTTAAATTTAATATTTTGTCTTCACTTAGGAACAATAACAGCTTATACACGTACGAATGGATAGGAACTGCAGGAAAGAGAAGGATCAATTTTGCGGAGAAAAAAAAACTCAATAAAATGACAAACATTTTGATCCCTATGATGAGTGTCAATCAGTTATCAAAGCTGACCTGCAAATCTCTCCTTCCGTGAGACGACGTCTACACGAATCACCGTTTCCCCTCATAGGTACAAAAGGGACTTGCTGCGGGTGGAGCAGATCCACAAGGGGGATGTGAACAGCTGGCGGGAGCGGCTGGCAGAGAGCGAGCGGCAGCGGGCGGCTGTGGAGCAGCGGCTGCGGGAGGAGGCGGAGCGACGCGCGGACATCGCCCAGCGGCTGCACAGCGTCATGGAGACCCAGTGGCGGGAGGCGCTCAACATCATCAGCAACCCGGTCAAGGTAAGTCAGAGATTCTTAGTGCTCACTGGTCGATTTTGAGAGTATCATTAATTGGAAGTAGTGGAATGCCATTGTGGTTGTTTTTTTTAGACATAGATGTTTATAAGATTTTTGGAAGTAGTTAACGATTCAGTCAAAATAAACATCGGGACTGGCATCAGTAGCTGACAACATTAATGGCTACTGGATGTTAAACTTATAATGAGACAAAGTATTCAAGAATCAAGAATCCTTTGCAAGACTCAGTAAGTTGTCTACCATCATGAAGCTTACCTGTTTCATTTAGTCGGAATTCAGTTCACTGCTGTGCGAAATCCATTGATCTTAAAGTAAATAAATCTTTTTATATATAATTGCATTTTTACAGTAAAACTAACTTCAACACCGTCAGGGCATATGTATTAGTCTTGCTTGATCTTGCCATTCTTTAAGTGATGGTTTACGGTATTCAGGGTTTTTGAGTATTAAAATGAAGCATTATCAAAACAATCAATTCTATTGGACTGGTAATGATTGTTTCCGTTCAAAGTTGTTAGGAGATGGATGTAAACCTAATAATTGGTAAAAGTTGATTGTATATGAACCAATTTTTTGGTTCCAAATCAAGTTATTTTCAACATTCACTGCAACCTACAAACGAAACCTCAGTACAGTTCTGTTAGACCTGTATGCAACTATTTATTACAGGCTATGTATGAGATGCCCAAAGAGGAAAACACGGGCGGGTGGCCGAAGCAGCGAGGGCAGAGCCCCGAGAGGCTGCCGGGCGTGGGGGACGGGAGAGTCAGCAGGTCCAACTCCACGACCAGCCTGGGGCCGGGGGAGGAGGTGCCGTTCTGCCGAGAGGGGATGGTCACGACGAGGTCACAGCCCCCCCAGGACCAGCAGCTCAAGAAGTACATACAGATGGTGAGTCGAGCATAGCGGGAATATGATGAAGGATTAGTTTGATAATGGGGCCGGATGGTGTTAGTCAGTATGCCTTAGTAAAAATTGGTTAGGTGTGAAATTTTAAGGGCGGGAGGGGGGTTTTGTCTGTCTGTCTGATAATCTTTGCAAGTGGCAAACATGAAAAATGGTCTAATGATAAGCAGGTAGAAATAAATGAAAAACCAAATAAAAATCATTTTCACGTTTTTTAGTATGTAGTCTGCTAATAAGCAAAGTACAGAGACTTACTTTATCTATACTAATGTCTAATACGCTAAGGTTTTCATAGTGATCAAGACACTAGATAATTTTGTTGTCATTGAAAAGAGCTTGGCATGAAGTTTTGCAGGATATAAAAATTTAAAGGTCAGAATTAAAGGAATTCCTATACACCCTTAAATTTCCAAATTTAGCACAGGAATAAAATGTTCAAAGATTTGCTCATTACAATAAACATTTAGCAGACCATTAGGTAAATATAATAAACTTTGAAGCTGCTGAGTAGCTATTAGTCCATTAGTGTGTATATAATATGTAACGTCTCATAATGTTAAATTTGTGGCAGCTGCTGGAGAGAGGTCCAGGCAATCCAGTCCCACCCCAGAACTCTCAGCCGGACGGCCCGGACCCACAAACTCTCCCACCCAGCTGCAACGATCTGCTTGACAGGTGGATTATGGTGAGTTTTAGGCAATCATAGCGAACCTTAAAATACTTTTGTTCTAAAGAATAGTGTGGGTGATGTTTAAGAAAACAAAAATGAGAGAGTTAAATTTCTAATGTTGAAAAAGTTAGTAAGTATTATAGTTGTTAATTTGTATTTTAGCCATTTAATCAATATATAAGAGGGTCATGTGGAAAGTAAATGGTTTCAACTTTTTAGTGAAGGTAGGGAGTAGAGGTGTGTGTGGAAATTGTGGCATTTGCTTCAAGAAAAACTCATTAACATCCACGATGAAGAGAAGAGTGATTTCTGTCTGTGGCTACATTTAACCAAGCTCGGTTCACTTTGTTTATAACTGGACTTGTCGCATGCTTTGAAATCGATCTACAGGTAAACTAGATTGCAGTGTTTGCAAGCGAAGCTGCAACAAAGTAATCTAATTCATCATTAATATAATGCTACCTGAGATTCACTTAGTAGTAGTTTTACATTTTCATTTTCAATCATGAACATCGTGACATTTTCTGCATATTTAGTTTATGTACAATAACTTTGGTAAACCAAAACTTTCAACTGTTATGGATTGTAAATAGAAGATCTAGGGATGTGTCGGTACCTTAAGTCGGTTCTCGGTACCTCGGGTTCTTTGGAAGAACCAATGTTAAGCCTTTATTATCTATTTACAACTTTATTATAACTAAGCTACTTGTTTCAGGAAAATGAGAAAAAATCAGCAGGGCAACCTGATAGACAGAATCAATTTAACAAACCACCATGGAGATAGAAGATGCTTTTGGTTCTGCCTACAAACATTCCTCAATAAAATATTTGTTACAAATTTAAACTGACTGTAATTTTGAATTATTATTAGGTCAATTAAAAAAAGACTAAATAATTGTATAGAGATTAGTGTACAGTACAAATATATTTTGGAGTGTTATAAAATTGTTTTAAATAGTAATATATTTTATCATAGTCAATTTTACAAGTTAGTTTTAAGTTTTAAGAGAGATAAATTTTGATGTTGACTTTTGTGTTAGCCTTATGTGTGCCATGTGAGATGATTAAACCACTTTAAGGGTAAATGCAAGTGTTTTTTTATAAGTGAATAAGTCTTGAAAAGAATGAACCAGTAAAACTTATTTTGCTATAGATATATGATATGATCAATAAATGCTTCTAATTCAGCATAAATTGGAATAGTTATTATATTATAATACCTGAACCTTTTAAGTTTGATCGTATTCTGCATTCAAAGTTCGCTTGGCTTGTACTTTATTTTTGTTACCTTTTTATGACTCTTATGGTCTTCTGAACTTTTCCACAAAATCAAATTAAACACCTCAGCATTAGTTTATTGTTTAACAGTAGCTTTAAGGGACGGGGGGGGGGGGGGAATGTTTTAGCGCTATTATTTTATTTTGGGATAAAGATTATTCCCTTTTATTATTTATATCTGTTCAATATGTTTTTGTCTCCATCAAAATTAAAGTACAATACCATAAATCGATTGATTAAATCAAAGGAAGGAACAGTCATATCCTGTTCCCGCACACCATCACACACTACCAACTTCTATTTGAATGTTTATATTTATAATTTAATAATGTATTATGTAATGAAATATATATTTAAGAGGGTTCCATATATACTCCAAAATATGCCTAACATTTATAACATGTTATGATTACAAGTGTTAACTATAAAAATTATAAAATTTATATTAAATTAAATAACATTTAATTTAACATAGCATTTCAAAGACAGAGAGTTGTAGAATGTTTATTTCAAATCCAAAATCGTTCATGTTAACGTATTCTTAAGATAGATTCCTTTGAATTGACCAACTTTAACACCATGTATCTTTTTAATGAGTGAGCATAAACGATTTTGGGGAAGCAATAAACACTCTGCAACTCGTGATCTTATCAATGCTATTTCAGAATAACTTTTAAGAATTAGAGACTCTAAATGACACCGCGTTTACCCATGCACCGGCTTGCGCGGCGAAAAGTGCACACATTTAACTAGGGCTCTTATGGAGCCGTAGTTCCAAAAGTTGCCGCAAGTGCCGCAGAAAAACGAAAACTGCCGTTGGTAGGGAACCCTCTTAAGCATCCTCTTATATAGGTGCTAAGCTAAGGTAAGATAGGACATCGATAAAAGAAACACATAGATATCCCAAGCACTGTTAATTTTTAACCCTAATATGCTAGATGTTTTTATTTCACACCTCTTAAACTCCTCAGGACAATTTAGCCTTTCCAGTCAATTGGAAAGGGTCCTTTTTTGGAAGTATCCCACACCACGGGGCCGAGACCTGTCCGGATAAAGAGTTTTCCGGTTAAACTGACATTTCCTAAAACACGTTAAATTGTAACTCGAATGCATACTTCCTTTTGATGGTGCCCTGAGCACCACATCCCCCATTCTGAGCACCCCTCTGCAATTCCAAATAACAGGCAGAGATAATATCTCTACCGTATATCTCTCGTGATTATATTCAATCCATGAGATGAACTACTAACTAATTGAGTAAGTTCAAATTCAACTTACTTAATTATTTATCCATTAATGTTAATTTATAAATTCTCATTTAGACAAAGATTATATTGGTCTCAAGTCTTTCCCACAAGGAAAATCGTTGATGCAGTAGTGTCCTTTCAACCTGATCAAATGTGTTGATAGATAAAACTCGTCGGTTAACTAGATGTAACTTCAGTGTAGTGTGGTTTCATGGTGGAACTTCCACCATGGCAGGGGTGCCCAGAAAGGGAGATATGGCGCTCAGGGCGCCATCAAATAGAATTTTTGGGGGGAGTTTTTTGAACTATAAAAAGTATTTTTAGTACTATTTGAAGTATTTGTGATCGATCATAGTGATTGATAATTCAAGTATGTTCAGAAGGATGACCATTACTAATAATAATATTGACAAATTTATTGTTATTCAAACAATCATTAACTGTGATATCACACTCGGTATTATACTCTATACTGAATGCGAAAAACAGCGGACCAAATAACTTTGTGTAAGCCGTGAAGAATGACAATCACGTGTAATATCGGCCGTGATGGTCGGTTGCAAAATTGTTCGGCCATTGATTCCATCAATAAAAATAATCAGAACTGAGTAAATAAAAATGCAGAAATACTTTTTATGAAGAAATTAATAAATAGTTGTTTAGTAAGATTAAGAAATAACTGTTTTTTACACTGTCAAAAAATTTATCAGAACTGATTTTTTTGTGATTTTCCAACTGTAAACAGAAATTTCCAAGAATTCATACCTTATTAAGGTTCAGAAAAATGTATTTTGTGAGGTATTTAATAATATTTAATGTTATAAACACAAACTATTTTGTGTTCTATTGATTTATAATTGATTATATTCAATTTCATTCAAGTAAGAGCCGTAAAAACTATGTATTAAAAAATTTAATAACATCGTTGCAGCAGATCTGCATACTCAGTTTCAGTTTACTGCTGATAATGAAGAGGAGGGGGGTTAGCCAAATTTGGGGTGGAGGGGTTAGCCGAATTTCGGAGGGGTTAGGGTTAGCTAAATTTGGGGGGGAGGGTGAAATGAGGCTTGGGGGGGATGGGCACCCCTGCACCATATGGAGTGGTTCGGATCAACCAATGTCCGGTTAAAAGGTGTCTGGATAAGAGAAAGTCTACTGAACAGTGTGTACCCAGGGAACCTATTTAGTAGACTCCATTAGGTTCCCTTTAATGTGCCAGCTAAGCTAAACAAATCATGCAGCTGAACAACTTGAGCCATGACAGTTGAGTGAGCTACGAACATCATGCGAGACGCAAATAATCATCTTTAGTTACATACATAATTCATAGGAACTCGATTGTTATGTAACTTTTACATAAAGAAATCGCAAAACATATCTTCAATGCTAAATTAATTGGGGTGCACAATAAATTAATTTATTGTAAAATGACGATACGTCTCAATAATATTTCCCCACTATCACGTTGATACGGGGTACTGTACGTCCAAACTACCAACAACAACACTGCAAAACGTTAGTGGGGCCTTGTACTGCTGTGGGAATTTGTACGCACTACAGTATTATTATATACCGGTACTTAGTTTGATTATATTCAATCCATGAGATTAACTACTCAAATTTAACTTATTTATTTTTTATCCATTAATATTAGTTAAATGTTAATTATTTAAGTTATATTATCTGTGAATTGTATATTCAATATCACTACATTTTAGATAACTTTATTTTATACTTGCTAAGAGCATGTTGGTCCAAGGAACAATCCCAATATTCAGAAAATTCTCTGTTCTTTAGTTCTATGTTAATATTAAGCAAAAATCTGTAATATTATGCCTGTCTATTTAGTGTATGATACATTTCAAGCAATGCATAATGTATATATTTCCGTTATGAAGGGATATTCAGTTTCTGGCATTGGACACGTTAAAATTGGTCAACTTGCTGAGGTTTGGAGTGGTGAGGAGTGGAGGAGCGAGGAGAAAATGGCCGGTGTCAGTGATTGCTTTGGGATAGGGAGTATAGTTGCTTGTAAAACATGTTATAATAAGGAAATTGAAGGAGAAGTCCTTGCGTTTGATCCTCAAACGAAAATGCTGATTTTAAGTATCCTTTTATTGCATGGAGGTGGGCAGGATTTATCTGTAGGTTTAGGTTTTTGTATCGACTAGGCTATGAAGGTTGACTGAAGATTCATGCTCGTATTACTCAATCATGCTCTTACCCTATCAAAAGCTTAAATGCTTCTTCAATTTTCGCTAAATATTATGTAAGTAATCAAGAACAAAGTGCTAGCCAAAAATGTTTTTTGAATGCTGTAATTTTAAACTTTATAGCCTATTAAACCTGTTGTAAATTCTAATTATCACACGAACCTGAAATTCAACTACAGACATTATTTTTTTTATTTTATATTTTTTTAACCTTGCATCAGCTACATTGCTCTGTTCATAAGCTGTATTGAGATAAGGTTAAGTTGGAAACTTATTTCAGTATGTTCTGTATTTTATCAATGAATGGCAGTGAAGGTGTGCCAATGCTCTCATTCCTCTCCTATAGGCCCTACTTAAACATTAATCACTTTTGTTTAACTCATTTACAATTGAGTTTTTTAGAATCAAATTGAGTTTTTTCATTGTTAAAAAAATTGTTTTTTTTTTCAAATGAGTCAAGTTGTACCGATATCTCCGTATTCAACCCTCGAGCGGGCACATGCGAAGTTTTCCTCCGCACATGTTTTTTTCCATTAAAATAAACAAGGATAATGGGTGTTGGCAGTCATGTTCGGCTTTGTACCTCACACGCCTCATTCCAGGAAGCCCCTAAAGCTATTTTATATTTTCCCACACCCCCTTAAGTTAGTAACTAACCTACCTTTTTATTTGCAATTCAGTGATGTCGTGTCAGTTTGCGGAGTACCCTTTCTCTTAACACAGTAACTGATTCCTAGCGGTACTAGAAAATTACTTAGTAGGCCTATGTTCTATTTATTTATTTATTTATTTATTTAGTTATGTCAATTTATATATATATATGACATGAATAAAGTAGTTTCTGAAGTAACATATAAATTCGTTGATGGCACAACTGTTTTTATTAAACACCAAAATACCCAAAACTTAGAAATGAAGTCAATAGGAGTCTAAATCAACTTTCACAGTATTTTTCTGAAAATAACTTGATTCTCAATCCAACTAAAAACTAACTTTATACTCGTTCAAACCAGCCAGAAAAAAGTCAGGAATAACACCCCTCTTGAACTGTACCTAGAAAATTAGGAAAATTTAGTACCGGTACCATTGCAACAAACCGATCATACAACTTTTTTAGGAGTATGATATTGGACGATGAGTTAAGATGGAACAAGCACATAGATGGCCTTGAGAAAAAGCTAGCAAAAAGTCTCTTTATCATCAGAAACATTAACAGATTCAACAATACAGATCTAAGTAGAATGGTTTATTACAGTCTGTTCGAAACCCTCATAACTTACTCTGTTGTGCTTTGGGGGGGCGGGTAAGGGTAAGGTAACTTAGAAAAAATATTTATTTGGCAAAATAAGGCTATAAGATATAAGTAGGGGTGTGCGAGTACTCGAGAATCGAGCTTTTTTCAACTTATTACAAAATACTCGAAAGTTTGAGTCGAGTAGTTACTCCCGCCGTTTACCCAAAATCGGTATGTGCAGAAGAATATTACGGCCATTTTTCACATTGTCAATTCATCTTTAACGAATATAACTGAAACCTCGATTGTTATACTTGTAGTAAAAAGTACTTTTAGTTATTAAAGACACATACATTTTTTATATCACTCTATCTTTTCTATAGTTTGAGGTTATTTATTATTACATCTCTTAAAAAATTAATTTTTGTTATACCTAATTTAGAAATCATTCCAAATAAATAAATACTTATAATAAATAGTTTTTATGTTGACAGTTACATGAATAAACATGTACCTGTGTGAATAACTCAAAGGAAATATTTTAATCATGAATTGAGTCAGGTAATTGGTCATGGCTTATAGTCAGTGTTTTCATTTAATTTCAAAACCCAGGTAAGCCTTAAACACAAGTTAGGCTTGAAAAATATATCAAATCAAGAATCATTGTGAGTTTAAGTAAAAGCTTTTCTTTCTTTTTTGGTATCATTTATTTGTATATCTGCTCTTAGTTCAGTAACTTTTTAAGTTTAAAAATCCTCAAAATTGTAATTTGTATTTTATTAATGATAATAATTTTTAGCGAATTTCCCCTATAGGGAAGAAGCTATTATCGTAGGTCTCATGGTAAGACCTAAGCCCAAGACCATGATAACTTTTCGTTTTGGGGCCACCAGAAGCAAAAAACACCATTCGTTCGAATTTTTATATATCTATCTATCTATCTATCTATCTATATATATATATATATATATGTGTGTCTGTCAGCACGATAGCGGCCGTAAATATGGTCTGATCTTAATGAAATTTGGAACAGACATGTAAAGTGGTAATCGAATGGACGAGTTCGTGAACCAGCCCGATCGGACCACCGGAAGGGGGGGGGAAAAGGAGGATAAACACCCCCAAAAATGGGTTTTTTGAGTTTTTTACATATAAAAATAAAATTTATCAAATCTTTGTTGGCACCATTGAATTCAGCTCAAAAAAACAAACAATTTAGTGTTTTGAATCATTGCTCTATGTCCATTGGTTACCAAGATATTGAAAGTGGTAAACACAGTACGTTGTCCCAATGTTAACCTTATGGGGAATAAGTAAAATTCTATATCTCGCTTATTTCTCAACATATCTGGATAAAACTTGGTTTGTGGCTTCATCTAGATGAGATCTAATGTATTTTGGTCTAAAATCCCCGCAATTTCCATTTTTATGGTAGCAAACCTGCATACTCATTCCCCATGTTATCCTTATGGGAAATAAAAAATTCTATATCTTCCTTATTTTTTGACATATCTTGATAAAAGTTGATATATGGTTTCTCCTAGTTCAGATCTATGAAATATTGAATTAAAACCACCCAGTTTTAAAAGACCTGTTGCAGCAAACCTGCATACCATTCTCCATATTATTCTTATGGAGCTTACAAAAACATATTAAATTTCAATACCTTGAATTGAAATATGTTCTTTTGTTCTTTTGCATTTGAAATTCACTGAGTATGCAGGTCTGCTGCAACGGGGGTATTTACCATTATGTAGAAACATGATGACTATTATATTATAAATTTTAAAAAACTCGACTCGAAAAAAGCTCGAAACTCGTGGGTATTTTTCAAAACTCGGCTCGACTCGACTTCAAAAATCACTACTCGCACACTCCTAGACATAAGTTTTAGCCAAACTCGCACCTCAAGCTCACTAGAGAATTTTTTCAACAATTTAATATCTTAAGTTTACCGAACCTTTTTATCTTAGAGTCAATTTGTTATGTAAAACAAAACAGGATCGATGAAATCTTAGAAAACAATAGTAACAAGACATAATTACAATACTAGACATAAGACTTCCTTTGCACAACAACAAAGGCTAGCAATTTTTGAGA
This sequence comes from Flexamia atlantica, assembly GCA_035578135.1. Taxonomy (NCBI): domain Eukaryota; kingdom Metazoa; phylum Arthropoda; class Insecta; order Hemiptera; family Cicadellidae; genus Flexamia; species Flexamia atlantica. Next base: position 24,762,286 of record JAQJVK010000002.1, read on the forward strand.
AAAATCCAGAATAGGTGTAAAATTGTACCAGGCTTTGCCACTGTCAATAAAAAATACAGCCCGTTTTTCTAAATTTAAATGCCATTTGAAATCATTTTTATTAAAGCATAGTTTTTACAATCTTGATGAGTATTGGGAGGCTTGTAAAACCTACCAATGAAACTCCCCCATGTTGGAGAGTGGTTCACTAGCTGAACATGACAGATCCTATGCCCCTGCGGGACACAGAATGCCAAACATAAAAAAAATTGCATTATGTCATCTATTAAGTTTACAATTAATTGTTTTAACGATGAAATGTGATTCCTAATGAAGTTTGTTAACATTTAAATCTACTATATATTTGTCAAATACCACTCACCTATCATCGCACAGCCCAAACTACTTGACCGAGAACCTTGAAACTTTGCAAGAACGTTCCTCTCAGGGCATAAACATCCACTAAGAATGGATTTTTAAAAATTCCCTCAGGGCTACGCCCTATGATACATCAAAGTTTCAATGTTAAAGTATAGGGAAGCTCATATAGTTGTCATGGCAAACTTAACATTAAATTATGAATCCAAGGAAGTTTTCTATTTTTCCACGGGTAAAACCGTGTTGATCAGCTAGTCTACTATATATTTGTCAAATACCATCACTCACCCATCATCCCACAACCCAAACTACTTGACCTAGAACCTTGAAACTTTGCAAGAACGTTCCTCTCAGGGCATAGCCATCCACTAAGAACGGATTTTTAATAATTCCCTCAAAGCTGCACCCTATATGATACATCAAAGTTTCAATGGGAAGCTCATGTAGTTGTCATGGCAACCTGAACATTATATCATGAATCCAAGGAAGATTTTCTGTTTTTCCATGGGTAAACCCGTGTTGATCAGCTAGTACAATATATAAAGTGATAGCCTACCTAATCTATCCTAGAAAATTCTTTAATTTGTTCAGTTGAATTATTACACCTATTAAGATGAACAATCAATCGTATCAACGATGAAATGTAATGAAGTTTATCAACATTCAAATACAATATTTCGGTGTAAAACAAGTAAAAAGGGTTAAATTTATGCAATTTCACCGATTGTTTCACCCTCTGTTGTTTCACTGGTGAAGCACCCGCTCAAGGGTTAACATTCATTCACAATAACCCCATTTAACCCTTGATATCTAGCCTTTAAGACTTCCTATAAGCTTGGCCTATTTTGAAATAAAATTGCTCTTCATTTTGTATAATATAGAGTAACTTTGTGCTCCCTTTGCCTCAGCCAACATAAGATCCAGCCATGGGCAACATAAACTGACCGAGAACCAAAACTTAAAAACAAAAACAATCGGAAGAATATGTTGTCTATATAACTTAAAACTTAGGCCTATTTGGAAATATCCAAGGATTACTATTTTAAAGAGAGGGCTTCAGTTAAGAAAAATTACATGTTTATACAAGGCTTAAGTTTCTTAGTCACTTCTTCCTAAAGACCAATAGATTTTTAAACTAAGAACTAAGTTTAAGGACCTTCAGATTGTACCAGAAGTTCGATATCATTGAATCAACTTTTCAGCAGCTTACTCAAAAGAGCAAAATGTTTCTTGCAACAATTTTTGTGAGAAGTATTTTGGGTAATAATATTCTTATCTAGGCCTATAACAATTTAATAATAGCCTAGTAAGTTAGGTCTAAATTGTTAAAATAGGCCTATCCTTTTTTGTGATTTTTTAAAAGTGCACTAAAATGTGTGACTTAATAGAATTGTAGGCTTTTCTTTCTAATTACTTACCTAATGCATTTTTGATCTTTTAAACAATCTAAGGTAATGATAAAAATTAAGTGAATTTTGATGAATGCTTTAGGCTGTTCTGGTTTTGCAAGAAAGAATATGCAGCAAGATGCATGAGACTGTTGCTCAGTTTAAAAAAATTTAAGTCAAATACAGTAAATTCCCAATTATCTGCGAGCGGATTATCCGCACATGCTACAAAAAGCGAGAAAATATGTATCCAGCCCATAAAAAAATTATACCAAATTGACAAGTTTTTTTAGTACAAAATGCGTGTAGGCTTTCTCCGAACTTTGGCGCGCAATCTATTTTTATCTCAGAATCACCCTACAATATGCAGGAGTTTGCGCCAAGGTCACTGAACACCCCTCCCACCATTCCCCTCACCTTTCTCTCTCGCCTACTTACGTGTCCAAACTATCCCTTCTCATCTGACACTACAGTATTGAGTGAATGGTGACACTGACTGGTTGAAGTTTATTTTTCGTCTTTTATTGTGTTTAGCAACTGTGTTGCCTGGTTTGGTATTTTTCGTTGTGGATTTAAAATGGCTGAAAAGCAAAAGAAGGTTGTGTTGACCATCCATTATTTAGAGGAGCAAGACGAAGGCGCACTTGGCTGATTATGCTACGCAAAATTCATCTGCGAGTTAATTACGGAATTAAAAAAAAAGTTTCCAAAGCAAGCAACAAAAACAAGTGACCGACATGTTTAAGAGGGTATAATTATTAGGGTATTCATGTTTACATTATTTTTGTCTTAGAATACAGAGTTAAATAAATTGATTTTTAATGTTGATATTGTTTTTCTCTTTTATTCTCTCCCATTTTCAACACTTTTTTGCAGATTTTCTGCGATTTTCGTTATCCGCGGTAGTCACGCCACCCAATTCCGTTGATAATCGGGAGTTTACTGTATGGTAACAAAATTAACCGTTAGTGTTACTGCCTATTTGAATTTTAAGTATTGTGTTCCCTATGTTAGTTACTTAATTAAAAGTCAGTAGGCTATGTAAGAGATGTTTAGGCCTCTTTGAACGCCTCTTTCAAATTCAAGTTGATTTTATCACCTTTTTTGAAGAGGCAACATAAAACCATGGACTCAGGGCCCGAAAGTCTAAAGTTACTGGTTTTGGGTAGTATTACTCCATGTACATTTACAATACAATATACTTGGCCACAGACTATTTATGACTACATAGGCCTACTTTTAATTTTCCTTAATAATAGTACAGAATGTGCACCATCTAGTGGTAGACCAAACTTGAACAATGTCCATATAATAAATCTATCACTAGTCAGTGATGTTCAAGTGAAAAAAGAAGTTAATACAGTCCCAGAGCCTCCACAATCACTTAATCTCCAAAGGGTGAGTTAATTTTAGTTGGTAACTGTACCTATTTTGTAATAAACAGCCATAATAAATTTGATGGGCAGACCAATACTTTATGGTGTCATACAAAGTCAACTTAACCATTCAACTAACTTATTGACATGATTATGGCACTTTAATATTGTTCCCAGAACGATTATGAATGTTTTGAACTTGATGTTTTAACCTCAATAAAACACTTATATTTTCTTTGAATCAAAACTTAACATATTAAGTCAGTCATCTGTATAGGCCTAGTGTAATATACGTTTGTTAAAGCCGAGATAAAAAATATTACTCATTGAGTATTAAAAAAATCCAATTGAGTTAGCCTACATAAGTTTTCTTGATAATGTGTTACTTTTCTTTCAAGCCTAAGTAAAGGCTCGTTTACACGATGCCCAGTACAGTTGAGGACAGTCGACAGTAGCTGTCCCTTTTTTTAAATGCACTGTCCAACTTTCCTGTCCTGTCTCCGCTCGTTTACACGACGCTGATGATTATTTAGACAGGAGCCTTGTAAATGCGCGGGAATTCAAAACGACTCTCAGATACACAATAAAAAAATAGTTTGAAAACCCGAATCACTGAAACGTTTTTCTGCCTTTGTGTAAACTATAGGATGATCCTATTGAAAGACTAAACTCCATCACAGGGACGTAACCAATGTCGATAGTTAATATATAGCATCACGATTTTAATTATAGTTTGAATTTTATCCCTTTTAAGAATAAAACAAATTGTCTATTAAATGATGATAGACAATAATAATCCCTTCTGGGTTGGGTCTGTTTTAGAAATGAATTCTTAAGAGTCTATGTCCGACAAAAATTAATGTTTAAGAAATTATTCTGATTGCAAAACAATAACTCAGAAACTGGTTATGATTAACTCTTTTATTATAACTTAGTGTAAGAATAAATGAAAACTACTTGTTTTAAGTTTTCTCGAAAATAGACTTTCTCTAATTTTAATAAAACATAATGATGAAAAATTTGAAGACTGGAGTAAAAAATAGAAACAACAAGGTGGACCGTTGGGAATTGTTGTACACTTTCAAAGTGAGTCAGGGTTTGCTAAAGCAACAATAAGACAGAAAAATGTTTTGAATTGTTTTCCACTTTATAGTTTTATGTTGTTTAAATGGCAAATTTACTTCCATAGACTACACACAATGGCTTTTTATTGCATAGGCCTAATCGGCCCTAAAAATGATACAGTATCACATAATTAGAGAAACTTTCCTTTCATATAGGGGTTACCTGCAATTGTCACTCATGGCAAAGTTGCTACACTGCTGATTGTACGTGATAGTTTTAATGGCAAAAAGAGATCCCAGAACGCATTTCCTTCTCAAATCAAACACAGGGCCTTCTACTGAAAAGTCCTGATAACATTATGAAATAAATACTACGATAATTAAATATCCAAGTTGTTAAGGAATTACCAAATTAATTTTATTATTTACTGCACTTACAGTTAAACACTAGGGTGCGAAATCAAATAGAAGAAAAGAGACGCTTAGTGTCAGCCCTGGCAGCAGGAGTCTCACCAGACGGTCAGAAATTATTCCTCACAATCACTAAAACGTAAGTAGTGAAACTAAATCCTACAATATTCTTGTAGCTACTATATTATGGTAGAATTAACAGAAAAAAGCAGTTGGAGGTAGAAGTAGTTGAAACAAAAATTCTTGTTGTAAATTGTAGGTAATATGCTCCTAATCGACATATTAAAACTATACATCCGTATTTAGACGGGAAATTTGTTATTATGGCAGCCATCTTAAAAATTGCGTCAGAGCACTATAAATTCTGGAAATGATTGCCATAGGTGATATTAATATGATCGAATATTGTGGCATTATCACTGCCGATAATTGACCTGTGATGAGAACTTCACTTTGACTGGGTAAAAAGTTTTCGCAGCCATCTTGGATCCGCCATGATGGATGTAATTTTTTTCAAATGTAAATATAATGCTGTGACACATCATTAAAGACTATATTTTCACATTGATTTCAATGCTGAAATCAGTTTTTGAAAATGTGGCGCATAAGTCAACTACAGTAAACTCCCAATTATCCACGCGTGCTACGGAAAGCGAGAAAGTATGTATTTATAAAAAATACCCCCGTTGCAGCAGTCCTGCATACTCAGCGAATTTCAAATGCAAAACAACATATTTCAATCCAACATAGCGAGATTTGACATGTTTTGGAAAGCTTCATAAGAATAACATGGGGAACGAGATGCAGGTTTGCTGCTACGGGTATACTAAAAATTGGGTGGTTTTAAGTCAATATTTAGTAGATCTGAACTAGAAGAAGCTATTTACCAAGTTTTATCAAGATATGTTGAAAAATAACGGAGATATAGAATTTTCCTTATTTCCCATAAGGTTAACATTGGGACAACATACTGTGTTTACCACTTTCAATATCTCGGTAACTAATGGACATGAAGCAGTGATTCAAAATAGAGCTGAATTCAATGGTGCCAACAAAAAAACGTTAAATTTTATTTTTCTATGTAAAAAACCCAAAAAACCCATTTTTGGGGGGGTTTAACCCCCTTTACCCCCCCTTCTGGTGATCCGATCGGGTTGGTTCACGAACTCGTCCGAGTGATTACCCCTTTACAAGTCTGTACCAATTTTCATTAAGATTGGACCATTTTTAAGGCCGCTATCGTGCTAACAGACATATATATAGATATATAAATAGATATATATATATATAGATATATATATATAAATTCGAACGAATGGTGTTTTTTGCTTCTGGTGGCCCCAAAACGAAAAGTTGTCATGGTCTCGGGCTTAGGTCTTACCATGAGACCTACGGTAATAGCTTCTTCCCTATAGGGGAAATTCGCTAAAATTAGACAACTGACTAGTTTTTTGAGTACAAAACGTGTACAGGCTTTTTCTCCTTCTACCGTAACGCGAAGACGATTTTCGTTTACCGCGACGCGAAGACGATGTTTGTCTCTAGCGACGAGAAGACGATGTTTGTCTACCGTGACGAGAAGACAATTTTCGTCTACCGCGACGGTGATTTTTGTCAACTGCGATGTGACAACAATATTTATCTATTGAGACAATGATATTCGTCTACCATAACGACGATACTCGTCTAGCGCATCAATGAACTTAGCCTACCTTGACATCCATATTCGTATCACCCGATGACCATATTTTTTCTACCGCGGCGACGATACTCGTCCACCGTGACAACGATATCCTTCTGCCATAACGAAGATTTTTGTCTACTGCGACGTGACAACACTATGTGTCTACCGCGACAATGATATTTGTCTACCACGACGACGATATTCGTTTACCGTGACGTCCATATTCGTCTATTGTGACGTGATACTCGCCCACCACGACGTTTTAGGATATCCCCCCTCCCCCCGAAATTAAATCTGGGTTCACCCCTGACTGTATTAAATAAATTGATTTTTGAAATTTTCTTTTCTCCTTTATCCTCGCCCAAATGTTTCAACACTTGTGAATTATCCGCGATTTTCGTTATCCGCGGAAGTCACGCCACCCAATTCTGCGGATAATCGGGAGTTAACTGTACTTCAAGTTACCATTGTAGAAGAATATTGTCTATTTCCAAAAATCACGTCTCGGCAAGGTGTATTTCTCCTTCATTCCTTGATGTTCTCTCTCCGACTTGAAGTCCCTTTTCCACCCTCTCACTTTCTCAATTATTTTAACAATGAAATTATAAGTGTAAAACGTCTTTTAAAGTTAAGATTTAAATACATAGTTTTCAGCTTAGTTTTGATTCCTGGTTCATTTCTTAAATATTGATTTTAAATATTCTGTGAACGTTTGAAGTTTTGCGTCTTGATTTCCTAAAATATCCATTTTGATGAATTAAAATCAATAACTCAAAAGACAAAAAATCATAGCACTACTAATTATATATCAAATTTCACCATTTTATGCTGAATTTCAGGAAGTTCCCAAATCTGGAAAATTCCGATTTGAGGTCCCTTGTTACTTTCCGCATAAGGGCTTATTAAGGGGCCTCTGATCCAAAGCCTACTAGAATAATGTCTTTGTGATTCCAAAACTGGCGGCCATGATTTTCACACCAATCACAATTAACAACAGAAAATACAAAACTCTCAGTTAAGAAAACTGAACCTGGTTCTGAACTAATTCTCAGTTCAGCGTAAACTGGGAACTGTTTGAAAGTGTCCATCGATGAGATAATGTCAATTTACAACCATTGAAGAGCCAAAATGAGTCAATCCGTTTTTCCCAATGAGGCCGTTGCATTCATGGGAGAAGACTCTTAGTTTTATAATTTATGGACCCAAGTCCTTTATTGCAATTGTTTTGATTTGTTGTATTTTGTTTCTTGAATAATAATCATTTCGTAACCAAGCTTGTGGTGGATTTTTTTCACAGGATTTCTGAAGTGACCTGGCAAGGCTCCAACATAGTTGTCCTCAATCAAGTAACAATTACTCCTCCATATAAACCAGAAAATGTTAAAGGAAATACAGAAAGTAAAGCCTTCACGCATATTAAAAAAGTGGTAAGTTGTGTTCAGTACAGCCAGTTTGGTTTTTTTTATGATTTCAATAAATCTTCAATAGAAAGGAAACTTCATAGGGTACCTACTGTTATCAAACACAGATGTCTTAGCAGTAAAACTTCTTTCAGTAATATTGGCGTGTACCAATGGCCTTAATGAATTGCTCATTATCAATCTTATTGATTAGACATAATGGCTTATAGCCTATGTAGGATCCTACAGGCATCTCACACAAGAATGATTGATTTAATGGTGAGGTTAACCTTTAATGGTTATTTCATATCATTTATTTAAAAAAAAATTGCATTAAGATTACCTACCAAAACAATCTGTCAAGGTTAACATGGTAAATGTGCATAATTTTGCTACTCTACATTAATGTTTTTCTCTAAAATTTTCTTGAATTTAAATGGAATATAAAATCACAATAGAAATAAAACATTTAACTGATGTAATTCAACCAATTGGGGGTTCTATTTTATTTTGATTAACTATCCAACCAAATAATAACAATAGTTTTGTCAGAAGCACATTCACTCACCAGCTGTATTTGGTGTTCGCGATGATTATAAACTTTTGTGGTATGTTAATTAGATAGTTATCTCAGGCACATGAATATCTTAAATGCAGCCAAACTCATAATAAACTTTAACACTAGTCACTAACATGAAACAATAACAAATCAACACATTTCTTCAATTTAAAATAACTCAAACTACTCATCATTTCACGTTGAGAATCTTAATTATCTATAACTTCAAATAAAAATTGTTGTCCGGCTTGGAAGTGACAGTGTATTTATGAACATTAAATTTTTACAAGTGATGGCCTACAATATCATTACATTTTGTACTTATAAATCCTACTTAACTGCTACGGGTGCCTCAGAATCGCATATTTTACCTATTCGAAACAAATACTTAGAGCTTTGGAATTTCTCTAAGAGAGAATAGTTGGCATGGGAGTAAAGTTTGTCGCGGTGGGACTAGATCGTGAGGCAGTCAAGCACAGGGTTCTTTTCAAATCCATCTGCTGGGTGGTTTGATTTTGTTGTTTTTGGGAGGTAAAAGTGGGCTGTTTGAACATTAGCTGCGATTCATTTGATGGCATTTTTGTCAATAACATTAAGAATAAATAAAGACCCATATCAGTACTGACTTAGATTAAATTACAAATATAATTCATTTAAGATTATAGTTATAGACATTGTGTGTTATAGACACTGTGTTTTGTCACAGGTAGAAAAACATGTAAAGGATCAGCAGGACCTAGATAACTGCAAGCACAAGGTATCCCAGTAAACCCAGCCGGCATCTCCTCACTGCGCAAGGCCATGACGTCTTGTCATCGTGCGTCCCGTTGTCGGCCGCACCCATAGTTTACTCTCTATCAAAACATTTCTAAATCCCTGAAACTTGAAACGAAATCGGTTATGAATACTGGTACATCGTGAAACCCGGTCAAATCGATGGAAATATGATTCGAGACGAGGTAATAGTTGAGGGAACAGATAATCAGCTGTTTATATCATTCCAAACATTTTTTAAAACAGACATTAGAAGTCCCGGAACTATTTGAGAATATTTTTTAAAGCTTTAATTCGGAATCAAATCAGTAATTACTGAATAAATTTGTAAGAATTTTGTCAGTTTTGTAATTTTTGTTTTCTGTGTATTTTAAAGGGGGCGCTTGCAAATCTAATTTGTAAAAGTGTTATGTAAGTTTTTTGTTACCTAAAAGAGATGCAACATTTTGGAGGAGGTGGATTTTGTTTTTTGTGATCCTCAGTTTTAAGCCGGTTTCCACACACACACTCGTGATCTGTGTGATTTGTAGTGTTACTGTACTTAATGCCTATCTGTGGCATTTCTAAAGTGGGGTCTAATTTTCCGGCTATAAGGAAGTTTGATTATTTCAAAAAGTACAAACTGAAACTATATTATTGCGATACCTTATTTGTTTTTCTCGTAGTAACATACTTTTTGTATTATTATTTTATAGTAATATACCAATTGTAATTTATACCTGTTATAAAATGCATTTATTTGCTAGTAAGATCATGTATATCAATTATTTCAAATAGGTTTGCAAAACCAATAAAAATGATTATACTATTGTATTGTCATTTCACATTTTTGTTGTTTTTAATAATTATATCAGCGCATGATGGATGATATTAGTATTGGAGCATGATTGGTAAATAATGATTTGTTTGTAATTGATAGTCTCTATTGATGGGTACGATTAAAATATGTAAAAACAAGCAAAGGTTTCTTTGTTTTTAGCCAAGCTAAACAGTTTTAGTTTGATCTATTCCAAACCTCAAGCATGCATGGATAACAAAAATAATATGTAATTTTTTTTTAATTTTTGGAAGAGGATTAAAAGCAATAAAAATAAATCAAAGTTATATTAGGATCATTGAACAGTCCCCCAGTTGTTACATTTCATTATTTAAAATGACTGTACATATTATTTATGAATGATTTGAATAAAGAAAGCACTGTTATAATTGTATCTTTGATTTTCCTCAACTCTTACTAACTCTGGGTTTATTCTTCCATAAGGATGGAAATCATATTAATATTGGAAGATATTTAAAAGAATTTTAGCTACCATTTTGTTACCAACAGTATTAGCAGATAAAGTTAGGATGTAGCATTGACTATATTTTAACTAGAATATGAACGGAAGACGACTCACTTTTTCTGTTTTCTGCTGTGAGTTAAACCAAGCTTTGTTGAACAAATCCAAAATATAGGGAGGGCCTTGAGGACCTAGCCACTCCAAGGTGGCGAATGCCACTCCCCCTCTCCCAGTTAGCCATGTTTACCCCTGCAGCTCCGGCCAGCCGTGTTGGTGGGTGAGTGTCGTTCATTGCCTAGAGTGTGGCTGCTGAAATCACCGATTATTCCCTGGGTACATTTGCGTATCTCGGTTATTTGTAAGGTGATTGGTTTAAATTTTAAAATCCCAAATTTATAATTGTTCTGAGAAAACAATTTTATTGTTAGCTCTATTTTTTAAATGGTTACTCGTACCGCACTTTGGTTACTTATGAAACGTTACATTTAGTTTTTTTGTTGTTGTACAAACAGCAAAAAACCACACACACACTCAGAAAAAGGTATAGGTAATGGCATTGGATATAAACAACATTTATAGTACATTTATTTATCACAAGACAATCAATCCCAATCTGATAATACGGTGAATTAATTAAATTAGAGAAAACAGTACTTTCGAATTAAAAAGTTGAAATGATTTGGCATGAGGCCATCCCAAGAGAGAGAGAGAGAGAGATCGCGTGGTTCGCGGATTAATAATTTATTCACGGGACATCACGGGAAGACTGAGATCGATTTTACGTTGCTACAGGCTGAGGTCAGAGGTGGGGAGGGCATATGCCCCTGCTTGGTGCTGCGCCCTATGGATTACATAGGGCGTTACAATTACATTACAATGATAATTGGGTCTTGCTATTGTGTCGTACCCGTCGGTTCTGCAACGCAATATTGCACAGCGCTGCAAATTCCTTACACGTGCCATCTGGCCGAGGCCCCGACTCGCAATTCCACCTTCCGGTTGAACTTCTGTATCCAACTTAAACTTTGACAGAGGGTGTTCTGAAACTGTCCTGCAGGAATCCTGTATTTCCTAATACCGTGTTATATTGTTATTTAATATTTTATCACTTCCTTACAATCCTGTTCCAATAGCAAATAACGAACTATAAATATATTTTATAATTAAAATTAAGTTTATAAGAATGAAGTTAATGCCAGTGGCCAAATTGAGGGATGGCGGCACTTGAGCCGTCACACTGCTTTGTACTAGCAACTTACAAATTTATTAAATTTGAAATTAGAGGTTTATTTTATTTTTATTATTATTATTGGGAGCACAAAATAAGATAGGCAGCAAAAACAAACCACCGTAAACCAACAAACCGTAAATTCATCAAATCTTCTGCTGAACTTAAGCTGAAATTACTAAATGAAGTGTTTTTTTAACTGTCAGAACTTTGCTTTTTTACTGTCAAAACTCAATAATTTTTTTTGGGTGATCATATACCCAAACAAATAAACAATAATTTCGCCAACAGTGCATTCATTCAGCCGCCTTATTTGGTGATCCCCGTAATAATCCGCTTTGGTTACTGATGCAAGGTAGATGATGTTAAAACGTTTTGCTGTGATGTGATGTGATCTTTATGTGATGGATTTAGTTGTATTGAAGAATTTTTTTTTCTTGTACTTGTAATTTGATTTTCAGATTATAATATGGTACACTCCTGATTATCCGAGGTGTTGGGGCCTAGGCTGCCTAGGATACTGAGAATCTTGGATCTTGGATGATTTGGAGTTGCTTATACTTTAAGGTTAGAGTGTTATGAGACCACAATAATAAGTGTAACCTATATTATTTAAAGAATTTCTGGAATTTTGTACAGAGCATATCGATCTCTAGAAATTAGTTTTGCTACACATATTTGGTATCAAATTAAAGCTATCACTCTCTAGATGTGTCTTTAGTGGGTTTTGAAAAATATCCCATGAAAAGAGCCTTTACACAGGAGGCTTTTGAAATTCTAGCGAAAGTGTTATCGTGTTTTATGCTGCGAAACTCCGTACATAATCAACATTAAACTAAGCCTATTTTAGCAAGTTGTTTTAAGTCACGAAGTGACGCAGGCTGTTAGTGTTAGTAAATTAGTTTTATCCATATATAGAGTATATAGACTGGTAAAATTTTTGTCAGTGCTTTTATTTTAAAGTAACTATCAGTTACAAAATACACATTGTCAAGAGAAATTGTCATTTGTCACGTGTTCAATTCAATTCAATTCAAAACATCTTTATTTGTCAATCAGCACATAATAAAATGTACAAAAATAGCGTAAAAAAATAACACAGTGATGTAACATCAGGTACCTATATAAAATTTCCGATAAGAATACGTAAAACAAGTTTACCCTTACCACAACCATATTTTACACTGCAAAATAATAATAAACACACTGCACTATAATAAAAACCATATTTTACACTGCAAATTCCTAGAAAGAATACATTGCTTTGCTGATGAGAAACTGTGTAAGCTTCAATTTTAATTTATTATTTAGTTATTATTTAGTATTATTTTATTTATTTATTTTGTTATAAAATTTTGACCCAGCATATTTAGGTTTCTTTTCAAAAAGGTGTAAATTGTGAAAACTAATTGCTAAATTGTCCCGATTTCTTGTAAAGTAATCGTGGTTATCTCCCTTGAGCTCTGCATCCTGCAATCTATGTTTGACTGATAGAATTGTCTCAAAAATATACATGCTGTAAACTGTCATAATGTTTTCGGACTTGAAGTAGGTACTCTATGACAGGTTCTGGAGTGGAAATTAAAAATTAGTCTGATTGCTTTTTTGCATTTTTAAAATGGAATTTTAATTCTTCTCAGCTGTAGCACCGATCAGCTGATCGGCAATCATCGTTCATGGCGATTATATTGTTTCCAAAAGATATAATTGAATGAATATGAGAGAAATAAACCACTTTCAACGTTTCCTTATCACAGAGGTTTTTCAGCATAACCAGTGCATACAAACCCGACGAGATTTTTTTGAGAAGCTGTTCCACGTGAAGATTCCATGAAAGCGATTAATCAATTTTTAAACCCAAGAATTTGATATAGTCTTTGCCTTCAATTTCGCTACCATTTATTGCAATGTTAATTTGGTTGTCGTAACCTATATTCCGGGTTTAAAAATTTATAAAATTTGTTTTTACTGGATTTAAAAGTAACTGGTTAGAATAAAAAAAAAATTGAAAAACATTTATATTAAAATTTAATTTGCATTTGTTTCAATTTCATTAGTCGCTGATGCTGAAACCTTTAAATTGGCATCATCCGCAAACAGGCAAAGCCTACTACTGTCACTGAGTTTTGGGATATTTCTCAGGAAACAAATAAATAAAAGAGGGCCTAAGATTGATCCCTGAGGCACCCCATATTTTACTTCTCCAATCGGTGATTGATAAGAAATTTTGTAGTTTTTATCATTTTGGAACTTAATTTCAACAAATTGTTTCCTATTGCAAATGTATGTCTGTAGCCAACTCAGTTCTTAATTTTTATCCCCAATTTATTTATCTTTTATAATAATAAATAATTCATGTAATATTGAGTCAAATGCCTTACTCAGGTCCATGTATAATCCTAGAACCTTACTCTTATTATCCAGACAATCAATGACTGATTCAACAAAATCAGTGGCGGCTGTGATCACAGACGTGCCATTTCGAAAGCCATGTTGGCACTCTTCAAATAAATTTTTTTTTCTAAAAATTTACAAGTTGATTATAAACTACTTTTTTATGAATTTTTGGGATGGATGGTCACATGGCGATTGGTCGATAATTTGATACAATTTGCTTATCTCCTTTTTTTTAAATGGCCGCAATTTAGAAACTTTTGAGTTTAGTTGGAAATATTCCTGGTACCAATGAAGAATTTACCAAGTGAGTAATAGGTTTCAGCAGTGGGGACTTTGCTTTTTTCAGGAGTGCCACAGGAATTTCATCATATCCCATGCTGAATGAATTTTTAAGACTGCTAATAATTTTATCCATCTCTTTCTCATCAATTTGAAACTTTTGCTGACATTAACTTCTTCTGTGTGGCAATTATCCGCAAACAGGCAAAGCCACACACACAGGTGCCACACAGGTGTTTCCAAGTAAGGTATGACTGTTTCATCTATAATATTAGAAAAGTATTAAACTCCAAACAATTTATTGCGAATGTAACGTCCGTTTACATTCGCAAGAACGTTTGTTTATGGTGGGGGTTCAGTAACATCAATTAAGGGTGAATTTAGGCCAATACGAACATGGGGTGTACTGGTGTGATTGGTACAACTCGTATTTAAGTCAGTATCAGAAGGCCTCATCCGGCAAACAGTTTGTCGAATATTTGCGGGCAGGTAAAATTCACCATTGTTTGACGATAGTAAATTCATGCCTTGCATCCAAGCAGACGACTTGGTCAGGTCGTTTACTTGTGATTTTGATTTGAAACAACTCTAGGTTATTGTGGAGTATTCATATCAAAATAATGCATTGAATGTTTATTTAAATTATTAACTTGAATAAATCAATAAATTAACAAATTACTGATATCTTCATATTCACTTTGAATAAAATAAATATTAATGACAATATTATGTTCCAACCAAAAATAAAATAATACATATTTCAGCTTAGAACGACCTCAGATAACATGGAGCCTCAGATAAATCGGGAGTGCACTGCACTGATGTTTTAAATATCAGTATATTTACAATACTGTTACACACATTGTGAAGTGTTAAAGCTAACTGTACCCAATCTTTCTTACAGTATCATTTAACAGACTTGGAGATAACATAATCTTGAAAAACATTTCTTAAAGTATGATTAAGAGGAATTTTTTGTTCTGATTACTCTTTTCTGTAGAGCTAGTACTGTCTTAGCTTGGTAATTACCTCAAGTTAGTAATGTATAGGTCACAATAAGGGGTTATATCAGTCCGTAACAGATGGTAAATAAAATAATAGTGCTACATATTTTGGGGGTCATTTTTACTATAAAGAGAGCCCTTGATATTTTATTTCAAACTTCGTTATTAACTTTTAAACTTTTTCTCCAGTCTTAAAAATGTAATTCAATTAAATTGTTCTATTGATTTATTTTTGAATAATTGAAAATAAAAGAGTGAAAATTTTTCATTGTGCCCTTTTAAGACAAAATCGTGAGATTCGTGACTTTGCAATACGGAAAAAATATCTAGAACCAATTAACAACCAAATACATATTATTAGAGCCGTATTAGAGGCTTAGACCGTATTAGAGGTTAGCTGTAAGAAAGGACCATGTGGTCCTAAGTTCGCCTCAATAAAGAAGTATTTTCATTCATTCATTCATTCATTCATTCATATTTGTAAAATGTTGCCCCCGTCCCAAAAAATATTAAAACACATTATATGATACTATAAAAACTGTATCTACGAAATAAAAGGCCAGGCGGGACATTAAAGGGCACGATAAAAAATTTTCACTCAAAAAACATTGACAACAAATACAGAAGTTCCTGCATGTGATGTAAACGATTAAAATTAATTTTTATTTATTAATAATTTTTATTTAAAGTGGTTTTATAGCATTTATTTCAAGACCATTTTCTTCCAACAATTGTTCAGTACAGTTTATTTCTGTGAAGGTCTTTACAGTTAGTGCATTAGGTCTATATCTACTATCTACGGCGATGGCTCGTTCGCTACTGACCGTATCATATGATATTTTAAACATATGATTTTGGTAAACACAGCGTTTGACATGCAGCGGGACTGTAGAACAATGTTTTCAGAAAAGTACCCCCTCTCCCCCCACGCCTTGCAACCAGCTGACTCTGCCATAGCCGGAGACATAATGTGCGAACTGTAATTCTAGAGATTGATAGATGTGTGGTTGATTATGAAAAAACACATGTTACATTCAAGTTTATTGACATCTGAAACTATTTACAAATTACAGCACAATTATTGACATATCTATGTATAAACACTATCCAAATTACTTGGTTGTAAAAACTATACACATTTATTTATAACTAAATAACTCAAAAGCTCAAACACATGCACTCTCAATAATTAAATTTATCAACTATAAAGTAAAGCAAAATAATACGACCTACATTCACAAATCAAATTTACAAAAATAACATAATCTAGTTGTAGATTTTAACTCATTTTGGTTTAAAGTTCAAGTTTGTATTTACAATAATGTTACACATAATGTGAAGTGTTTAAGCTAACTGTACACATTCTTTCTTACAGTATATCATTAGAACATTTAACAATACAATTTTCCCCTATCCATCCCTCTAAAAAAATTTAACATTTTCCCATGTGTTAAAAAGTTCAATTAATTAAGCTCATCTTGCTAGATTAAAATGATAGACACAATCTGATGTGAAAACCCATATCAATTAAAGATGATGAAAGCAAAATTGGTTACCAAAACGTTCAAGAGAAATGAATAAATTAATATTTTAATTTCACATTATCATATGTGTAAATATATTAGATTCATGTAATAACAAGTGCTAATTGCACTGGTATACTCACCAAGTGTTTGTTATGATAGGGGTACTTTTCAGAGTTGTATATTTTCTAAATCCGACCGACCATTCAGCCTCAATTGGTTCGGATTTTTGGGGTTCCTATATGTATAATGTTCCACCTCTAGACTGCCTAAAACACGAGTTTAGAGATCTAATTTTCAAAATTTTTCCAGGAGAGGGCCCCCGGACCGCTCTTTTGCTGGAGAATATTCCATACTCCCTCTGGACCCCTGAGAGGGCCTTTGTGGTGTGCAGACTTGGGGCCCGGCTTGGCTCACGGCGGCCCTGTTCAGATATTATGAAATTCTGCAGTGAACCTCTTGCCATGAGCCTGCAACAGTGCACTACACTACTGACAACCCCCCTCCACCTAAGAGTGTTAAATAATTAAGGGATGGCTCCTTAGCATGATGTAGAGTATAATGGTTAACAAGTTAACATCAAACGGCCATTGCATGTATGAAACTAGGGTGTTAAAAAGAAATTAAGGGACGGCTCCTGAACATGATGTAGCATATCATAAATCTCAATCATCAAAGGATCAATGCATGTATGAAACTAGGGTGTTGAAAAGTAAGTGATCACAAGGGTCGACCTAGTCTTAGAATTTTCAGAATTAATTGTATTTCTACTAGATTTAGAATAGCAAATTTTGTGATGACTTTTCTCTTTTCGTCTTAAAAACTAAACAAGTAGTCACAGTAAAATAGTTAAAACAGGTTTTACAGTCAGCCAAAAACCAGTACAGTAGACTCTCAATTGTTGGACACTTTGTGGACTTCCAAGGTGGCGAAGTATCAAAATGTCGAACTATAGGGAGTATATGAGATTTCACATTAATAAAAGCATAAAAATAAAGGTAGGTCATGTCCATCTCCTAAATTTATCAAATGCCATAAACCTATTCCATTGCACAGCTATTTTACTAAGTTTTATCATAATGAAGGTCCCAGTAAATATTACTGGACAAAATACTTGGGAGCCTTGGAATGGTTTTTTCAGTGTCAGCAGGTGTCGAACTATCCAGACTGTCGAAGTATCGAGTGTCAAACTGTCGAGAGTCTATTGTACATATCACGACTTCACTTTCAACTGTCTCTTCTCGGGGTATGAGATACTTCTCTTAAAAACAACTAGCACAATCCTTAGTGTAGAAAGATTGTCACAAGCAGTGCCATTTTGCAGAAGAACATCACAATCTGGAATCCTGACAACTCTAAATCCTGGATAGATCAACATCAAATCCTAGGGTGCAATTTTTATCAAAAGGGAGGAACAATAATTTGAAAGTAATTCTTATGTTCAGGTGATTAATTATGTGTTGTAGTTATTTTATGTTTAGAAATACTAATAATGAGTGCATATTATCTGATTAAAATCCTGTATACTTCGTGGAGAACATGTTGAAGGTTGGCTGTTTTCAAACAATGTTTTTTTAACTGTATTTGGTTTGGAAGGACTGCAAATGTCAATGAACCAATGCACTAAAAAATGAATGAAAATTATTTGTTCTCCTTCAACCCTGAAAAATCAGGTTCTAACCGCATTTGCTTGTAAACACCCATGTTTCACCAAGATTCTTACTAGGTACGGTACAAAGAATTTCCAGTCAAATCTAGGGCGTGTCCTCCCCCACAATGTGATTCAAGACAACTTTACCACAAACTTGACCAGGTCAAAGTCCCCTGTACAAACATCTCCTGCCCAGAAGGAAGTCACTGTCGTGACACTGGCCAGGTCACGAGAGCAGCAAGGGTCAGTACCAGGTGTATAACGGCTGGCCCGCTGGGTCATCACGAGAGCAGCAAGGGTCAGTACCAGGTGTAGAAGGGCTGGGCCAGCCCGGCTGGCCGCTGGGTCATCACGAGAGCAGCAAGGGTCAGTACCAGGTGTAGAAGGGCTGGCCGCTGGGTCATCACGAGAGCAGCAAGGGTCAGTACCAGGTGTAGAAGGGCTGGCCGCTGGGTCATCACGAGAGCAGCAAGGGTCAGTACCAGGTGTAGAAGGGCTGGCCGCTGGGTCATCACGAGAGCAGCAAGGGTCAGTACCAGGTGTAGAAGGGCTGGCCGCTGGGTCATCACGAGAGCAGCAAGGGTCAGTACCAGGTGTAGAAGGGCTGGCCACGGGGCTGGCTCGTGACGAAGCCCGTGTTGTAGGCGCCGGGGCTGAGCTGTGAGGGGAGGGTGAGGGGGGGCGGGGGGCTGGCCCGCTGCAGCTGGTGGTGCTGGGTCATGGGCAGCGTGGCCCAGGTCGTGGCGCCGCCGCTGGGGCTGTGCATGGACACCATCTCGGTGGTAGAGGGCGCCAGCGGCTCCGGTCCCGAGTGGGTGCTGTTACCTGGAAGGGGAAAGAGGCGGTAAAGTTGTGTCACTTGTGCTGCCACAAATATCTGTAGAGGTTAGTCGATTTTTTTATGTTGTGTGAGATTGCAACACTTGGTAATTCTTTGGAAAATTACATGTTTAATTAAATATTTTGAAAGGTTAATGAGATGTTCTCCAAGTATCCAAGTAAGTAAGTAAGTAAGATTGTACTGAATTGGTGGAGGCAATAATAACCTCGTTGTTGGAGACATTAAGATGAATAATCTCAGTCTTGGGTGGTGATGAAGAGGTTGAAAACAGCTGTGTAGTGGAGGGAAAACAGGAGTGGGGAACATGAGGAAGCGACTGGTTTTCTAAAGAAACAATTGTGGACATACAAATGACAGTGTTTTGAAACTTAATATTGCATATATGTTTCGAAAATTTATCACAGCACCACTACCACTGATTGAAACCCAGGACCAGGCAGTCAAGCTTTTTGTGTGGCTCCAATTTTGTTTTGGGGAATTTAAATTTATTGTGCGATATTACTTTAGGATTTACTTTATGACAATCAAATTTATAATAGACTCAGATTAAGGAAATACTTATTTTATCCTTCTTTATTGCACTCTTTTATCTAAAATTTAGTCTCTATCTTATAGTGTTTCGCAAAAATAATCTATGTTTATTTTACACTACGTTTAAAGCAAGGGCTTCACTAAATCCAAGCTAGTTAAACTGTAGCAGATATGACTCTTAGTTTAATTATCAAATACACTGCCAAACTTCCTTGAAGGGTGACCAGATGTTATGGGTGTTGGGGCTGCTTACCAGAGGGGGGCCCCATGAGCGCCAGGCTGGTGGGGGTGGGGGGCAGCTGGTGGGAGTTCAGCATGCCGCCGGGGCTGATGGGGTAGGCGCCGGCGTTGCCCGAGAGCAGGGTCGGCGACACACTGCCCATGCTCTGGATCTGAACACAACACCTCACATTACAAATTAATTAAATACTGTTAAGTTTTATTCATTTATTTCACTTGACCTTCTCATGGAAAAATGTGTCATGATTTATTTGATGATTTTAATGAGATAAAATTTTTGATAAATTGGTTTTCTTTTTGGGTAGGGTACTCAAACGCTTATGGCTTCTATAGTTTTAGTCTTCACCAGGATTCCAAAAATATTTTGGTATATTTTGGAGGTGAGAAAAATATCATCCTTGCTAAACCTTTACTTTCAAGGAGGTTGTAGTTATTTGCCATTTTTATGTGCCGCTTCTGAATCTATTTGATAAACCTCTGTGACAGTGTTAAATTGTAATAATTTCATTTTGGGATCCACACTTTCGGCTTGAACAGTTTTGCTCTACCAGGATTACCAAAAGATTGTTTTGGTATATTTTGGAGGTGAGAAAAATATCATTCTCACCAAACTTTAACTTTTAAGGAGGTTTTAGTTATATACCATTTTATGTGCTACTTCTGAATTAATTTATAAATACCTCTGTGTACATTCAATTTAAAAACTAATGAATACAGAAACAATACTATCTTTATTCATTGCAAAAATCCTGTTGATAAAAAAATAACTTCCTTTTAGGATACTAACGCTTTCGCCCAGCAGTTTTAATCCTCACCAGAATCACCGAAAATATTTTGGCTTATTTATTGTAGCTAGAGGTGAGGAAAATAGCATTCTCACTACACTTTAAATGAGGTTCTAGATATTTACCATTATCTGCTGATTATGAATAAATTAATACTAAAAACAAGTACCAGTTAACAGTATAAAAATGCTGTGGACTTATTGAAATTACATTTGTTCTTTGAACTTGCTATTATACAAAATGAAAAATTAATCACCAGCAGAAATAAAATCTGTTTAACACTCGAAGAAACATTTATACATGAAAAACTGGAGCTCCTCACTTAAAAATACTACTGGAGCTGGGCCCACCTAAAAGACATCTACAAACCAACCTGCGAGGAGAGCAGTGAGGAGGGCGGGGGGTGAGAGCCGTAGGGGCTGAGCCCTGCGGGGTACACGGGGGCGGGGCTGGCCGGCTCCTGGAGCCCCGTGGACATGACATGCTGGCCGTAGTGCTCGGGCGGGGGGCCTGGGGCGGGGGTCACGTACGACGGCTCCGGCAGCATGTAGGTGGTGGCGGCGGAGCTGGTCGGGTAGGACATCGGGAGTCCCATCCCCCCGTAGTTGCTCGAGGTGTTGGACGCAAGTTGTTTACGCAAGCGCGCTCTTCTGTTGCTGAACCACACCTGGAATGAAAAGGTCAGTGTGTTAAGAAGTGTATGGAAGCTTCAATTTTGTGTGGTTGTATTAATTAAACTTTAATTTTATTGAGAGGGAGAAATAGATACTACTGCTAGCCTTCCACGTTGGTTTTAGCTAGTCAACAAAGAGGTCTGCAGGGCGGAAATGTTCTGGCAATTAGTTTGGGTTCGGGGCCAAGTTACCCAGAGGAACTACCCTCCAGTAAGAAGAAGCACCTCTGGGTGGTGGTTTCTTATAGGAAGTCAAATTTAGAGGGTGAGTAGATATGGGGAGATATGGAGCCTTATAAAGGATGGCTGGACTTGCAAGTGTTTTACTCTTTCTTCTGGGCCAAGATTTCTTCTCATTTCTCCTCTTATTTCGTCTCATTTCTCCTCTTTCTTCTCATACTTTTCCTATCATTGTAAAGAACCTCTTAATGCCTAGACAATTTCTCCAATTCTGGCTGTCTCAGCATGGGTGGATTTCTGGGGGTGCCCGGCACCCCTTGATTTTTGCTTGAATGTTTGGCACCAAAATATGAATTAACTTTCAACATAACTTTGAATAAGCTTTGACAAAAATTACAACTGGGTTGTTCTCAAATGACATAAACATATATTTATTGGAGTATGCCCGCAAACGGTCTATTTGAATAGGAGTTTGATGTTTGAATTTGAGCATACAATACTTCATGAGTGAGGTGACCTGGAACCCCAAGAATTAACACCTAAATCCGCCCATGTGTCTCGGGAGGTTTTCAACATTCCAACTCCTACAATACACCCTACCGTGATCTGGAGATGATTGCATACAAGAACGGTAAAGTATGCGACTGCACTTCCTAGACACCAGTCAGCGTTGTGTTACCTGTATCCTGGCCTCAGTGAGCTTGGTGCGCTGCGCCAGCTCCTCGCGCGTGTAGATGTCGGGGTACTGCGTGCGCTCGAAGGCGCGCTCCAGTTCGTCCAGCTGCTGCGCGGTGAAGGTGGTGCGGCTGCGGCGCTGCTTGCGCTTCAGGGGGATCCCCGGCTCGCTCTCGCAGTCCGACTCGCTCGTCTTCACTGCAACAGCGGGGACTTATTATTTTTGAAACTTGGTTTTTGAAGTAGTGATTTCATATTTTGGTGTTAAATTAATTAAGAAATTATATTAGAATTGTACAACTATGAAGCACGAACACTTATCGTTCGCCAGCGCCAGGCATGCCCCTCAGAAAACAAACAAAAACCAGCGAGTATTATTCGCAAGATCCCGCTAAGCATATCATTGGCTGGAGCATTTTGGTTTTTTTGTCACGACATCATTTCCTATTGGATGAATCATTTGCTTTTTTGTTTATTTGTGACCCGCCCAGGGAAAGGGGGTCCCTTTCCCAGACAAAATTTTATAGGACAGCAAGTTTTAAAGGATAGGGTAAAAAACACTTTTTTATTTTTGTTGTTTTTTACTGTTTATAAGTTTTCAAACAATATTTGGTCCATCTTTTATCTTTTAACATGGTTATAATAATTTTTTTCGAAACCCTTGCAATCTGGAGTAAGTAGGGGACCTTGACTTCCCCGATGCTATTGTAACGCTCTGAAGTTAAGAAAATCCGAGAGTTCTGTGAGAAATAAATGCAGGGCTTGTTAAGCCCTGATCCATGAATCAAATCATGAAAATGTACAGGATCTTCCAAAAGAAGTAGTCGACGACGTAGCCCCTGGTCCATGTGAAGTTTCAAATCAAACAAAAATGTACTAGAAGTTCAACACATAAATAAGTAAAACTCAGACACCTAGTAAAATGTAATATTTTATTAAGATTTTTATAATAAATTCTTAATTAAATATAAAATTAAAATTAACTTAGTTTTATCATGTAGCAAGACAGTTTGTCTTTAAAACGTTGTTTTTTACTTTCTCCCCCCTATAGACTTCATAGTAGGCCTGTATGGAGAAAGTATTGTTTTTGTAAACATTTTCGAATTTGAGTTGTTAGTGGATATTCTATTCGTTTTAGTGCTTCCTGAATCCAAAAAAGTTGTTTTCGGCGTGGTGTCTGTGTGCGTGCGTGCGTGCGTGTGTGTGCATGCGTGCGTGTGTGTGTGTTTGTGAGTGTGTGTGTGTGTGTGTGTGTGTGTATGTGTGTGTATGGATGAATGTGTGTGTGGATGTAAACAAAGCTAGAGACGACACCAGCGGTCCGATTTTCATGAAATTTGGCATGTAGGTATAAAGCCGTGTTATCTCCAGGCGTATTTTTCATATTTTTGTGTTTTTGATTTTTAAGGGTATTTACCCCATAAAAACCCATAAAAAATTACAAAAATCCAAATTTCTCAAAAATGTCTCTAATGATTTTGATAAAAAGTTCATGGTTGATAGTGCTTAAAATGACAAACAAAATGACACCACCCGCATGTCTGTAAAAATTCAGATTCAGAAGTTATGAGGCTTTAAGTGTTAAAAAATTGATATTTTTCAAATTTAACAAAATCTGTAACTTTTAAATAAAATATAGTTGCAACCATTAAATTTGCCTTGAAAAATTAAATAATCTAGTATTTGAATCATTAGTCTATATCAACTGTTTGTGGAGATAATTGATATTTTAGTTCGGCGGTGAACGCAGTACGTTGTCTAGCGTTATTCTGATGGCAAATATTTAAAAACCCAAATCTCCGTTATTTACTAACCCATTTGTATATAATTTGGTATGTATTTGTGTGATAATTAATTGTTAATTTTTTTATTTCACTATAAAAGTTTTCTAATTTTAAATTACTTTAAGGGAGAAAGTTTGTGTCAGTTTCCTGATACCGTTTATGCTACCGGTTGCTCCCTTCTATTTAAGCACAATTTGACACAAAATACAAACTAATGACACAATGGTGGATTCATATTCAGCTTTAAATTTCTGACGAAGTGATATATAAAACATAACCAATAATGTAAGTAGTGACAAAAAAAATAAAGTTAGAAATTTGTAAAATTTAGACCTCGATTTCCTAAAATTGATGTTTTTAAAATTTCAAATTCAACACTTTATGCCTCAGGATTTTTTTTATGAAATCTTGAAAATTCTTTCACCAGCTTGTTCGGTGTTTAATGTAGATTAAGGATATATTAATAACTCAATTTTGAAAAAAATTGAACTTAAGGTCCCTTTTACCTTGGCGGGTCACATTTCTTGCCTAGATTTTGGAATTTTTTGATATATCGGAACTCCTCATATGTTTTCGTCTGTCTTCGAGGAATTGGCCTGTTGCTGGCGAATCACAATTATATAAATTTCCCTCCCTCTCGTGCTTCAAAGTTGTATTTATTTAAGAATAATGGAAAACACTTTTTTGCCAAGCAAATAAGGGAAGGTAAAAAATGTACATTATTTAAAAAATCATACAAGGTGGATATGGAACTGCGTTAATGATATAGAGTTGCTTGTTTATTTTACAAATATATTGGTTGTACTGAAGATTATTTTTAACTTTTTAAACCATTTGTAAACGATTTGAGAGTGATATTTATTTGCTGGAGTTCAAGATCGGTGCAAAGTTTGTCTCGAAATCAAATTTGTTCCTGGGAAATGGTCTTTAATACGTCTTCGTGATTTCGTGTATGCATTACTAACTATGAATCTATATATATTCCAGACCTATACAATATTTTAATGTAAATGTAGTTAGCTTACTATAGGCTGGAACTGATCAGCATGAAGTTTTATCGGGAAAAATATTGAAAAAATAAACGTTTTTCTGTAGCTTTTAACCCGGGAAGAATTCTTGGACGCAACAGAACGCAGTCAGAAAAATTCAAGAACGCAATCCCCGTCCTCTAGGTTTTCCCGACTTTTACGTTCAAACTGTTATAAAGGATATCGTTGACTGTTTCAAAATATTCCTCTTAAAGTAAAACATAAAAACATGAATTTTGTGTTTGCAGCAAGGCTTAGAATTTATCAAATTTAATTCAATTGAAAAATGTTTATTCCACAATTATTTTGATAAATATACGTTTTGTTATGCCATATGATGTGCATACGCACGTGCAGGATGAGAAATTAATTCAATACAACTTAACAATAACTAATTAGTTGGTGATGAGTGTGCTTTGATCTTTATTGTTGGAGTCAAGTAAAGACGGCAGTTTCAACATGGCCTCCGTGCGCGCCGCCATTTCCACAAGTTATTGCCGCATTGCAGTTTCTTATCCGGCAAATGGCTTTCGCACCATTGCAAATCCTCCCCGCCACTCACATTCATGAGCATTGCACCATCGACTATCCACTTCAGGTGATGCGATAATCAATTATTCGCTTTGTTAAATAATTTAATTTCATTTAATATTACAAGGTGTTAGAGGTCCGTGGTTTAATTGAAGTGCGTAAAACAAATTACAGTTATTAACTTGTTTAGATATTTTGTTAATATTAATTTTTTTAATATTAATATTTTTTCAGCAGCCTCCAAAATTAATAAAATAATTCGTTATTTTAATCTAATCTTTGCCGTGGTACAGTGTAACCCTTCAAAAACATCCCGAATGTTCCTCATACTGACCGCATTGCAGATGTGATTTGCTAAATGCAGTTTACTTGTACTGCAGGCGTTTCATATAACCTCCGATTTACAGTGAGTGAATGCCTAAAGCCTAAAATTTTAATACTCAAACAGTTACTTTAACATTAACATTTGTTAATCAAAAATTATTTTTTTTATTTAGGCTATAATCAATTTTTTAAGTTAAGGCCTGCCAATTGGCACCGAGGACATAAAATTAAAATAGGCCTATTATTGAGCCTGCTTCTGTACAGTTCATACGGAAAGTCTATAATATTTGCCTTTGATGAACGTTTAGAATAAATATAGATTTACAAATGATTTTTTTATTTTTAATTTTGTGGATGATGTATTTAAAAATACATAAAATAAAAAAGAAGTGAAAATGAAAGTGTTTTTATAAAGGATGTCCTTTAAAAATATTTCCAGAATATCTGGATGTGGTTCCAGATTCCTGACATTATAAACTAAGAAAAAGATTGATATGGAGGAATGTCCAAAAGTGTGTATTTATATAGATAAACGCAATTTTAGCGAATTTCCCCGATAGGGAAGAAGCTATTACCGTAGGTTTCATGGTAAGACCTAAGCCACATACCATGATAATTTTTCGTTTTGCGGCCCCCAGAAGCAAAATACACCATTCGTTCGAATTTTATATGTGTCTGTTAGCACGATAGCGGCCGTAAAGATGGTTCGATCTTGGCGATCTTTCTGAAATTTTGGTACAGACACGTAAAGTGGTAATCAATTGGACGAGTTCGTAAACCAGCCCGATCGGACCACCGGAAGGGGGGGGGGGATAAAGGGGGATAAACTCCCCCAAAAAATGGAGTTTTTGGGTTTTTCACATAGAAAAATAAAAATAATCAATTTTGGTTTGAACTCTTGAATTCAGCTCAATTCTTATCCCGCTTATTTCTCAACATATCTTAATAAAACTTGGTTTGTGGCTCCATCTAAATGAGATCTAATGTATATTAGTCTAAAATCCAAGTTAGTCTAAATACTTGCAACAATTAAATTTGGTTAGAAGAAATAAATGATCCAGTATTTTTAATAATTTTTATACGTTAACTGGTTGCGGAGAAAATTGACATTTGCGTTTAGGGCCTACGTTGTCTAATATTATTCTGATGGAATATATTTAAAAACTGACATTTCCCTTATTTACTAATCGATTTTGATCAAACTTGGCTGGATGTATTTAATTTGTTTTATTTTAAAGTAGATTTCTCTGTTTCGTGGCTTTCAAGGAGAAAGTATGCATCACTTTCCTGATAACGTTCATTCATTTAATTTTGATGTTTCCCACAATTAATGACCATACAGCCAATATTTTAATACTTTGTGTATGAACCATCATTTCTTTATCGTACTAAGAAGGTAAAATTAAATATTCAGATGACAGCTGTGTGTACCGTACCCCTTGCACCTTGGCCGCCGCGCCGCGCGCCGGGCCGGGAGGGTTGTTGGTGGGGGGGGGGGGTGAACTTTGACCCGTCAACTCATAAAGTCGCCGCCGCTTTGAGGCACCGCGGGCCACCGCAGGCGCGGCCTCGGGCATTCGTCTCGCCTCGGTCCATCTGTCTGCCCCCCCCCCCCCCCGGTCATGCACACCGGCACGCCGCCGCGCTGGGGCTGCTGATGGGAAATGACAAATCGGGGAATCCCATCGATAAATGTAAGGAGTAATTGCGGATCCAAAGTGTGCTGTCAAGAGAACGTGATCATAGGATTAGGAGAACAGAAACTAAATACATGGGAACTTAAATAAAACAGTAATATTTTTAATTGGACCAAGCGAACATTGGACTTCACAGAGCCGGAACTCAGGAGGGCGGAGGGGGCGGCAAAAATGAAGAAAATCAATAAAAAACGAAATAATTGAAGGGGTCCCCCGTAAAACGTTCTAAACGACAAAATTTCAAAATCTGAGATATTTAGTGAAAAAGGTTCTCTAGGACATGAGCTACACCGTGGTATATTTTGTTTTGAAGATATTTGAGTTGGTAGCCCTGATTTCGTCTGTCAAAGTGTGCGTGCTTCGCGGGACTGCAAGGAATTTCTGGGGAATAACGTTCTATTCGCCGAAAGATGGAATCCCCGCCGATCGTTGCGCTGTCACCCAAGGACCAAAATCGCGTAAATAAAAATAAAAGACGTGAAGTAAATATTGGAAAGTGGAAGGATTAGACCAGAAATGAAAATAGAAAAGTTGGATTACCCTATATTTCTAAAACTAAGAAGCCAAGGCCTGGAAATTGCCCCCCAAATAAGTATGTAGAATAACGTTTTAAGCACCACATGTGGATAACTTTTAGCAAAATGACTTATCACGTTTCAGTGTTAACATTACGTTTTTGTACTTTTAAATCAATTAAATTGTTTTATATTCAGTTTTACTTTTGTTTCTGTTGGTATTCCTACACTCCCTGATGTTTTCTTCCAAAGTAGAAGAGCAGTTCGTCAGAAAACGTTTCAAGCGCCAGTCATTTAGAACGTTATAACCCCTAAAAAACCACGTAAAATGTTTTAAAATGCTTAATGGGAAGTAAAAATTCAATATACGGAGAAAATTAAATTATGATGTTATAAATAGGGTGTTAAAAAATTATACACGATTATAAGTTCCAACCTTAAAAAACCGTAAATTTTAGAATTCAACTTTCAACACTTGATTACTCGAAACTAGGTTTTTGTCGTTTAGAACGTTTTACGGGGGACCCCTTCAATTATTAAATAAATTTGAAAATTGTACATGAAAATCGGAGAGAAACCCAGTGCCATATAGTTTCAAATCTTATTACTCTAAAAAAAAGGTTTCACTACTTGTGGGCCAGATGGGCCTTCCGCCCAGTGTGGAACAATGCAGAAAAATAGCAGCCTTATATTTCAAGGACACAACGCGTGCATATACAATCCGGGCCACTTTTCTTACTTTTCTACATTGGCAAAATTCTTTCAATTTTGTTTAATGTACAAATCTCAAAATCAACATTGGGTCAAGTGATATTGGTGAAGTCCGTCATTGATTGCAGGATCATACTAAAAAATACTCGAAAAAATATTATACTTCATTTTGTGAAGAACGGGACTATAATATCTTCATTTTTAATTCAAGGCTATGTTGTATCATTGACTTAAAGTCAATGGTTGTATTTCTAAAGGTGAATAAATTATTTACAAAACCGGGTTTTACCTTTTACGAAAAATAAGAAAGACTTCAAGTTTATGTAGGCTTGTGCCTAATGAGCCAAAACATGTCAATCTTCAATTACGTAAAGAATTATTGAATGCATTTGGGGTCTGATTACTGTATATATATTATAAAAAGTTATTAGTTTTCTGAAAAGATTCTTTAAAATATAAAAGTTTTAAAATGTGGATTGTTTGAATTACGTCATATGAAAATTCATGAAAATTTAAGTACGCAGTATATATTTTCAATGTTGGGAACATGGGGGGCGTCTCTCAACACATTCGGCTTTGCCCCCCCCCCCCGCTGAAAAAATCTCCTAGTTCTGGCCCTAAGTTCAAGAATTGACTAACACAACCTGCTTTCATATAGAGCAAAATACCAACTTAAAAATTCGTTCCCTCCTCGCATGAGGCATGATTCAATTAAAGCTCAGGTATACAGTATACTCAAATGCAGATACATCCTACGAATGAAAGTGGTTTTAAAATTAATCGAGTCGATGCCCAAAAGTGGATCAAAAGGTCCACGAAATCTTTGATTTCTGTACCCAACAGCTTATTTTCTTAAATAATGACACAGCAGTTTCGTTGACTACCAAATAGATCAATAGATCCACAATAGATAGATAGCGGTTTCAATAGATCTACCAAAATTCAAAATGATTATGTGATATTGCTTGAATAAAAAAGGCACCACAGCCACAGTGTACCTTTTTTAAACGAAAAATAAATACATAATTTTAAAGAACTATTGGGAATGGAACTACGTATTTTTTAACGTCCGGTAGTACGCGACACGATGGTAATGGCCAGTCGGTGGGGGGCCGGCACAGCAAAGTGGTTATGGCAGTGTGGCAGTGTCGGTGTCGCAGGCGCGATGGCGACCAATGTGGTGTCACGGCGATTGTTATCAAACTCCTCCCCCTTTACCCCCCCCCCCCGGTCACCACAGTGACACCGCGACACGGTCCCTGGCTGTGGCTACAGCCTTGTCACACGGCTCCACCACCTAGCGAACGTCCGGACCCGACTGGGCTGGAAGAAATTTTTAGGAAAAATAAGGAAAGTCTCTAAAAGTGATTGATTTTGCTGTTTTTAAAGTTTGATTTTGCACAAATTATTTTGAAGAGCGGATTTTCGAGTTTTTTTTAACCGAAAGAGAAGCTTCATTTTTAAAAACAGTGGGTCATAATTTAGAATTAGGCGTTCAAAAAATATAGGGTCTAATAAATTTTAACATCATTTTAAATCTTCTTTTGCTTAGAAAGAATCAAACTTGCTCTTGCCCAATACAACAAGCACTGGAGATTGTAATAAATACAGAATCGAACCCACTGGTGCCCTTGTTGGTGATGATATAACAGACCTGATTTTTAATTTTGTATCACTGGTGATTTCGGTTACCTACTGTCTATTTATAAATCTTAACGATGATACTACATTATAGACCTATGCCGAATTTTATCTATGTAAAAAAACCTTAAAAATAATAAATACAATAACAGAAAACTCCACAGAAAATAAATTTTATTGGTATTTGGAAATTTGACAGACCCAATACCAAACATGTTAAAAATTCAAAATTAAGACTAAAAAACGACATATAAAGACTATAAATATATATTTATATAACTTCAGCGAGTTTGAAGTGCAAAATGATGTTATTAAATCATTGGTCACAGTCTAAAATTTGATAAATAAACACATTAAACAATTCAAGATTGAGCCTAAGGATTGCTTTATTTTGAAACAGTATTACAGGAATGGAATATTGCTTATATGATCATTTGTTTTGTTTACAATTAATCATAAACTTTTATTAAATTATTACAATTATCAGTTCCTTGTTGGCTCTAGGCTCTTCGGACATAAGGGACATACATACTACATACAACTTCCATTATGTTGGGTGTGTCATCGGTACTAAAAATTGTACATACACATGCCTAAACGGAAATATTACAGAGGGTTATTGCAAGCGCAATTGATGTTATAGTTAGTCAGAGAGCTGTTCTGGAGGGCTGACTATTATGTGCAAAATCATAGAACTCGTTAAAATGGGTTTTTTGCTTGCAAATTTTAATAAATTAACTTAGTTAAATGTCCAATGTTGTGGTAGAAACTGATTAAAAATTAATTTCTATTTATTAAAAAACTGTTCATATTACCCTAGTAAATTTAATATTGATTGTAACATTTTCTATTTATTAAAACAACAGTCTTATTTTTACATTAAAAATTGATTGATAATTTTTTATTCAGCTTTATAAGATGTATCAAAAATCTACGACCCAACTTCGATGGGTGTACAGTAAGTAGCACTAGCAGGGCGTTTATTGGTCCCTACAAGGCACGACACCCTGACAGCGTGTTGGCCCGTAGCCCAACAACTAACGACTCATGTAAACCACATGACTGATGGGCGACCGACGTCCCTTTGTGTGCTGCCATTACGCCGGAGGACCGTAACGTCCGTACGGCTGACGTACGTCCGCTATTTCGGAGTCTGTCAGACGACTCGCCACGCTTATCAACCAGCAAATCGCCAAGAAACACCCTGATATTAGACTAACTATCCTGTCCCGCTGCCAAAACCTCGAGACATTTGCTGCTTCAGGTTTAACACGGGAAATCTGGTTAAGTGCTTTTGGAATGGTAGCAAAAGTTATGTTGGCGTTGGATTTGAGATAGAGATTTAGATTCTAATATCAGATAGACAGTAATGCAATTTTTATATGTATCTAATGCATTTATCCAATATGTAATAAGGTTTACACGCCTGATAAATCTCCAAATCGCAACATGGAATAATAGGTAGAATATACAACTCTATAATGTGAAAGCCTACTTAAATAACAGAAATAAACTATGTATAACATAAATAAACGATGAAGTTACATTTAATTCATCAATCCTTTTAACATCGAGAGCTGTAAATTAATATTTTCTAATAAAAATTACAACATATTTTTTAAGATGTGAAATGATTTCGCTGTTTTTGATGGGTCTTCAAAAATGTTTTCTGAAATCACTGAAATTTAAAACACAGTACAGTCAATAATCCAAATTAAATCAAAGATTTTAAAATTTTGGTTCGATAAAGGTGATTGTTATTGATTGGTCTCATGGGTACAGTAAAATGAGACAATAACTGAGCTCATATACTTGAATTACTTCTTCTCAGTGACTATGTCACATAGTATAAGTACAATATTAAAAATGTTTCTGTAGGTGAAGTGTAAACAACCCACTTCAAGACACATCCTCCAGTCGTTTCAAACTTGCAGCTATAGATCCGTCACCAAAAGGTCAAAAGGCAAAAAAGCCCAAGAACACGTCACACATTCGCGGATATACCATCTCCTCTGCGATCCATCGCCAGCGATCAGCTGATCAGCTACCGCAGCGATCAGCTGATCAGCTACCGCCGCGCCGGGGGCGACCGTCGCTGCGTCGGTTCCAAATTAATTAAGGTACTCCACTTGAAAGCTGTTATTCGGCAGCTATGTTTTCTGAACAGCCAGTAGCATGACGTTGACAGATCAGCTGTGGGTGTTTTTCTCTTGCTTTGTGTCGGCTTTTGTTACGCCGCGCCGCCTCTGTTGTTTTCGGCGCGCTTGAAAGGGCCCCGCTGATTTCCGAGTCCATCAATATTTTCTGGCCAAGTGTGGGAACTGGAGGAAATTATAGAAGGCTTTTGGAGAATAGTACATTGTTGTGGTTGAGGAAGGTGGTTTCAAAGAAACGTGAATCAGGGGTTCAAGTACATACAAAACTGTGTAGGCCTTCTCTACAAACTGCAAACCTCCCAGTGTTTTCGTATGGCGTCGTAAAACAAATAATACTAGCTTACACTCAGCGTCGTGCAACTAAGTAATTTCGAAGCTCGCATATTTTGCCACCGACCGCCGAGAATGACCGATTTATTTTTAACATTAGTTCAGAAACTCAAAAGAGATAATTAATTTGCATAAAACATGTGTTTACTTTATTATTTTTAGTAGTGCTATAATGTTTTAACTGAAGGTAGAATATTTTGCCATTTATTTGAATACAATTTAGCCTAACCTGTCTTTGAGTAAAATTAGAGCACAGATAAAATATTTGTTATTATAAGTGTTCCCCTCTTCAAATAAACTATTCACCATTATTAAATAAACGATAATTTAAAAATTAAAGAATAGGCCTACCATAAACTCTGACAATCAGGAGCACGATTTTTGAGTACGATGAATTAATATTCAAAAGTAATTTAATTTGTCGTTATTTTCATCACAACAACGATAATTACTCGCTATTAGTGATTGTTATCACTACTGTATTTTGTAATCACATTTCGACAGTCTTCTGAAATAAACAATTCTAATTTATTCTATATACCGGTTTGCACAAGTAAATGTAACACAGCACATGTAATTTGCAGTTATACATTATAAGGATGTTTTATTTGAACTAATACAGTATAAACGTACAGTATATTCTAAACTTTAATTTAGATTATCGATCAATAGACAAGTAATTTAAAATGCATGTTTTTTGTGTACTTTAAAATGTACAAAAAGTGTAATTATTTTAACTTTAGAGGAATTTGCAACCATAATTGTATTAGATGATACTTTTTATTTACATTTCCAGATTATTCTACGAAATTAGTTTATTTTTTAATCATAGTTTTTAGTAGTACGGTGTTATTATTATTTTTTATCTCTATTTCTTTAAGACCAAGCTTAGCACATATACTTTCCTTGTTTGCGGTTGCATTTTCCCCACCACAGCATAGTTTTATGACGTTCTAGACACCAGTCACCCCGCGAGCCCCGTCACATTTGTTTCCACAACGCCCTGGGGCGCTACCGCTACCTCCCCTCCAGTTTGTGTAACGAACCGTCAGTTTTTCTCAAAGCCGCGAGGTCGGAGGTTGCGCGGGGTGTTTTCGGTTCTTTCGCCGGTTATTTAGGACTCGTTTAGTCACCCACGACTTCCGTCCTTGTCTTCCTGCTCATTGCTTTCGTCTTGCCGCCTCGGTTGACGTGGAGCTTGTATGACAACTGACTTAGGAAAGATTAAACTAAGCGCATCCATATTGATTCTCTTATCCTGACCCTAAAGTGGATCGTATGCTTCCTAATGCACGAATTAGGAACATTAACTAATGGCCTCCATTGGTCGGCTGTTTAAACCCCTCCTATATAGAGATGAACAATATGAGTTGAAGAAGTATTTATTTTCATCAGCACAAAAATCAGGCTAGAACAAACAATAGATTATGTATCCCTTTTAAACAAATTAGGATATTTTTCTGACAGTTATTGTTTGGTCAACAAAACTTATAAAGTGTTATGTAAGATATTTTAACCTAAATAAATAAATGGAAAATGGCAATACAAATGTTTGGTTTGAGATTGAGTCAACCTGAGCACTTCGAGACCAACTTTTAAAATTATTGGAAGCAAATATAAAAAATCAAAACCTCACAGACTAGACTCATCGAATTCATTCAGCAACTCAAAAATTAATACTCATTGAAAAAAACATCCTTTTCAATTTATCCCTTTGGCGGCATTACAAACGATTTTTTGCCACTTCGGCAAAACATAATCCAGTATGATTTTATTGCTAATTGTTTTGTCTTTGTAATACATTCATGTGGCCGCGGACGGTACTGAAAGGGTCACAAGAAAAGAAACTAAATTAAATTTAAAGATAAGTCTTTGAGCGGCTCAGAGGCGAGGAATGGGCGGTTAAACTAATTGATATTGAATTGACTCTATATTGTGTTGGTCGTAAAGCCGCCGCGCCGCCCGGCGAATGGTGGCCCGACCCGCCACAAGCTCTCTCACATCTCGAGTGGCTGGGTGCTTAGGCCACCACAAGCTCTCTCACG
Organism: Flexamia atlantica; assembly: GCA_035578135.1. Taxonomy (NCBI): domain Eukaryota; kingdom Metazoa; phylum Arthropoda; class Insecta; order Hemiptera; family Cicadellidae; genus Flexamia; species Flexamia atlantica. The sequence goes on from JAQJVK010000002.1 coordinate 24,797,348, forward strand.
TCACGAGTGGCTGAGTGCTTAGGCCACCACAAGCTCTCTCACATCTCGAGTGGCTGGGTGCTTAGGCCACCACAAGCTCTCTCACATCTCGAGTGGCTGGGTGCTTAGCCACCACAAGCTCTCTCACATCACGAGTGGCTGGGTGCTTAGGCCCCCACAAGCTCTCTCACATCACGAGTGGCTGGGTGCTTAGCCACCACAAGCTCTCTCGCATCACGAGTGGCTGGGTGCTTAGGCCACCACAAGCTCTCTCACATCACGAGTGGCTGGGTGCTTAGCCACCACAAGCTCTCTCACGTCACGAGTGGCTGGGTGCTTAGGCAACCACAAGCTCTCTCATATCTTGAGTGGCTGGGTGCTTTGGCCACGACAAGCTCTCTCACGTCACGAGAAGTTGGGTGCGTCGGCCACCCAACTCACTTCACGAGTGGCTTGGCTCTCTCACTTCACGAGTGGCTGGGAGCTTTGGCCACCACAAGCTCTCTCACACTCTCACATCAGGAGTAGTTGGGTCCCTGGTTGATTGTCAGAGATGGGTAGCCGGCCTGCCACAAGCTTTCTCCCATCACGAGTGGCTGGGTGCCTGGGTGACTGTCAGGGATGGGTAGCCGGCCTGCCACAAGCTTTCTCCCATCATGAGTGACTGGGTGCAAGGGTGACTGTCAGGGATGGGTGGCCGACCCGCCACAAGCTTTCTCCCATCACGAGTGGCTGGGTGCCTGGGTGACTGTCAGGGATGGGTAGCCGGCCTGCCACAAGCTTTCTCCCATCACGAGTGGCTGGGTGCCTGGGTGACTGTCAGGGATGGGTGGCCGACCTGCCACAAGCTTTCTCCCATCACGAGTGGCTGGGTGCCTGGGTGACTGTCAGGGATGGGTGGCCGACCTGCCACAAGCTTTCTCCCATCACGAGTGACTGGGTGCCTGGGTGACTGTCAGGGATGGGTGGCCGACCCGCCACAAGCTTTCTCCCATCACGAGTGACTGGGTGCCTGGGTGACTGTCAGGGATGGGTGGCCGGCCCGCCACAAGCTCTCTCCCATCACGAGTGGCTGGGTGCCTGGGTGACTGTCAGGGATGGGTAGCCGGCCTGCCACAAGCTTTCTCCCATCACGAGTGGCTGGGTGCCTGGGTGACTGTCAGGGATGGGTAGCCGGCCTGCCACAAGCTTTCTCCCATCACGAGTGGCTGGGTGCCTGGGTGACTGTCAGGGATGGGTGGCCGACCCGCCACAAGCTTTCTCCCATCACGAGTGGCTGGGTGCCTGGGTGACTGTCAGGGATGGGTAGCCGGCCTGCCACAAGGTTTCTCACATCACGAGTGGCTGGGTGCCTGGGTGACTGTCAGGGATGGGTGGCCGACCCGCCACAAGCTCTCTCGCATCACGAGTGGCTGGGTGCCTGGGTGACTGTCAGGGATGGGTGGCCGACCCGCCACAAGCTCTCTCCCATCACGAGAGGCTGGGTGCCCTGGGTGACTGTCAGGGATGGGTAGCCGGCCTGCCACAAGCTTTCTCCCATCACGAGTGGCTGGGTGCCTGGGTGACTGTCAGGGATGAGTGGCCGACCCGCCACAAGCTCTCTCGCATCACGAGTGGCTGGGTGCCTGGGTGACTGTCAGGGATGGGTAGCCGGCCTGCCACAAGCTTTCTCCCATCACGAGTGACTGGGTGCCTGGGTGTCTGTCAGGAATGGGTGGCCGACCCGCCACAAGCTTTCTCCCATCACGAGTGGCTGGGTGCCTGGGTGACTGTCAGGGATGGGTGGCCAACCCGCCACAAGCCTTCTCCCATCACGAGTGGCTGGGTGCCTGGGTGACTGTCAGGGATGGGTAGCCGGCCTGCCACAAGCTTTCTCCCATCACGAGTAGCTGGGTGCCTGGGTGACTGTCAGGGATGGGTGGCCGACCCGCCACAAGCTCTCTCGCATCACGAGTGGCTGGGTGCCTGGGTGACTGTCAGGGATGGGTGGCCGGCCCGCCACAAGCTTTCTCCCATCACGAGTGGCTGGGTGCCTAGGTGACTGTCAGGGATGGGTGGCCGACCCGCCACAAGCTCTCTCGCATCACGAGTGGCTGGGTGCCTGGGTGACTGTCAGGGATGGGTGGCCGGCCCGCCACAAGCTCTCTCCCATCACGAGTGGCTGGGTGCCTAGGTAACTGTCAGGGATGGGTGGCCGACCCGCCACAAGCTCTCTCGCATCACGAGTGGCTGGGTGCCTGGGTGACTGTCAGGGATGGGTAGCCGGCCCGCCACTAGCTTTCTCCCATCACGAGTGGCTGGGTGCCTAGGTGACTGTCAGGGATGGGTGGCCGACCCGCCACAATCATAATCATTCGTCTGTGAGACTACTCAAGTTTAAAAATAAAAAAAAAATTTAAACCAAAAATTCTATTTTTATTATATGGAAGTAAAGCAAATTTAATAACCTTTTGTGTGAAAACATATTTTAAGTCTTAATTTACTTAACAATAATTTTACAGATTTTTCTTTAAAATGCTACGAGGAATATTTTTGATATAGCGATATAATTTTTAAGGCATAATAAATAAATGGATTTTTACTAAGAGATATTTTGTCCCCACATCACTGTAAATTAGTGTAGAATTGCTATACAGGCCTTGACATTCAATCCCATTGAAAAAAATATATGCTTGGAGAAGTTTGAAAATGTGGAAAAATCATTGATTTTCCATATATATTTCTTAATGACACTTAATCATTAGAAATATGAAATGATTAAGTAATCGTTCGTCTGGGAGACTACTAGGTTAAAAAATTTGCAAAAAATTCATTTTTATCAAAGTTGCAATAATGTTTCTTCTATAAATGTAAAGCAAAATTAATAATATTTTGTGTGGAGGCATATTTTAAGTCTTGATTAATTTTACAAAATTTTTACAGAATACAGATAAAAGCACAAGCACAAAACATAATTATTCGACTCACAGAGTACTATTGTAAAAACGGCATGAACACCAATCGTAATCATTCGTCTCCCAGAGCACGACGCAAATTAAAAAATTCCTACCCTAAAAACTGCTGACTCTCACGCACTGCCGCAGGGCAGGACTGTCAGGGGACCCAAAGAGACAACTAGAGGGAAGGATTGCATTCTGACTAATCTACGATCACCTGATCAGCTGATTTCGGCAATGTTGCTAGGGTTTTAACGTAAGATCCGAACCAAAATTTCTCCTAGTAGAGGAAAAATAGGGGTTTTACAGAGTAATCGGCACGTTTTTCCATGTTATTCTAATGGGGATCAGTTTTTGCACATTTGCCTGATCCAACCCTTGAACCCGTTTATTGTTTGGGTAAGTTGTTTACCTAGATGAGTACATTTGTAAAAGGTATAATATGTTATTCCCAACGACCTTGTATACTTTGTAATATAAAATACAGTAATAAAATTAGTCAAAAAATTAACGTTGGTATTTATTGCCCGATTTTTCTAATATTTGGATATGTTGTTAAGTTAAGCAAGTGAACTTGTAAATAGTATATGTTAATCAAATATAACCAATAACTTTTAAAATATACAATTATAAAAATATATAAAAATGCTACCTTTGTATACCATGACATACCCAAATTATAGACATATCAGGCAATAAACAGGGCATATAGAAATAATATATACCACTTACTAATGCATTTACTTAATAATACGACATATCCAAATTGTAGACATATCGGACAGTAAAGACCAAAGTTATTTTTTTTTACCCAAATCTAATTTTTTTTATTTACAATAAATAGGGTAGGTATAATTAATTAATATATATATACCATTTGTTCATGCACTTGCTTAGGTTAAGAACATTCCCAAATATTACTCAGATCTGTTAATAAACACAAATATTTTTTTTATATATTTTTATAATTTTATATTCTAAAAGTTTTTGGTTACATTTGATTAGCATATGTTATTTACAAGTTCACTTGCTTAGGTTAACATGAGAAAAACGAGCCGATTACGCTGTAAACCCCTATCTTTCCTCTACTTCGCCAACTTCACTGATGAACAGGTCTAAGGATGCCCTTATGTATGAATGTAGTATTGGGCCACCCTTAGTAAAAAAACATAAGAGAGGGTATTGATAGTTTCCTTTTGAAAACACTTTTATAAGTATAAACCGCAATCTCTAACGTATTTTTTTCAATTTTTTCTCTCTTAGAAAGTACGTCCTGACGTTGATATATCAATAGGCGTTAACAGTTGAATACTTCAAAAGATGTAATTAACAGCTAAGCAAAAAAGGTTAGGAGTTATCTTTAATTAAAAACTAGGGGCTTGAAGGGGCTAAAAGCCCCTAATGAAGGAAAATTCAAACAATCCTTATTTATTATAGTACAAAATACCTTCATAACAAACTGAATCTACTTTATATTGATATCTAGCCTACCACATGGTTTTCAATTAGGAATCAGCATCACAAGTTTAATGTAAACAAAACATATGTGTTTGGATCCCAATGCTTTTTAAATGGCAAATATTTTACGTTATTTCTAGTTTTCTGGTGAATTTCGAGCAATTTCATTATTTTTCCCGCCATCACGGAATAGAGACCTTTAATTTGAGCCCTCTCCCATCTTTCTTCGACTTGTCTGACGCCCACAATTTTGACGCAAAGAATCGCCTTACGAAATTAAATATATGATGTAAATAAATAACTCCTTGTTCACTCTCGTTTGATGAAGCCACAGTAGGCAGCGAGCGTCCGCGGCGTTATCTGGAGGTTGTGCACCGGTTCAGCTGATAACAGGTACTAAACCGCTTATCAGTAGACGCTGGCAATCAGAGTCACGGAGCTTACAGCCGTGTGGTGACGTCATACGCGCTCCACGCCGAGAGAAGCTCTCTACAAATCTGAGGCGACATGAAACTTCCTTAACAATAACTTAAAAAACGGTGACTACGTGTCTGAGTCTTCAAAAAAAGTCCTTTATTTATTAGAAATAATAATTGAAATATTGATGTAGGCAGTGTAATCTTAAAAGAGGCTCTCACTCCTTTAAGTGAGCTTTAAGTAAGCTCGTCGTCTTTGCTACCACTTTATGGTGGGGTCAGTCGAAGCTTTCGTCGACGTCACAAGCATCATATTTGTGATCATTTTCTCGCAGTCTGTGTGCAACGTAAGAAAAATCCAAGCACACCGTTGAAAGATTACTTTCCTTGAAGTCATATGTAAATAATTAACTTGAGCGTTGTGAGTTGCCATGTTGGCTACGGAATAATAACAAAATTTAAACAAGTGCAGTTACATGTTTAACTGGAGCAATGTGTAAAAGCTAAATCAAAATAATTTCTGTTTGAATTCCGACCAGTAGACGATCTATTCCTTATTATTTTAGTACCAACAATTATGAGAGAAGCTCGGTCAGGCGCACTGAATTATTAATGTCTTCAAAGAATCTCCATTAAATGTTTACTTTAGCGGACTGTGATTTTTCAGTCAATCACGCGGTTACCGATTCACACAACACACCGAGTGATATACAGTCCGTCGGCACTGCATGCGTTACTAGAGCGGCCGGCGGCGGCGGCGGTGGGCGTGCGGCGGCGGCGCTGGTTTGAAGCCGAAGACCCTGGTAATTACTTTATAATTGCCGGTGTCCCACCCCAGTAGATTATATGGGTACAGTCGCTGCCCGCGCTACTGAAACACCGGACGCTAATTTAATTAAGACGAAATCACCTGTAGAACGTGCTGGCGCTCCTTCATAGGTACTGGAGATTCCCAGTTTTCTGTGTATCAAAAGGTAAATTGCAAACCCAAAAAATTTTAATCACTCAATATTGAAAATATGCACGATTCATGATAAACATTTTCTATAAATATTATCTACGGTAAAGTATGGGAAAATTAAAATAAGATAGTGAGAGGTTTTTTTTATCCTTTTTCCAACTCCTACTAATTGTTATACAATGACATAATATGAAAAAGAATTGAAAATAACAGTAGTTTACTCTGTAGGTAATCTGGAAAACGGTGATCTGTTTCCAACACCCAGAGAAATAACGCAATAATCCCAAATAATAATTTTTTGATGAGATAATTGCATATAATTAATAATTAACATGTTTAGAAAACAAAATTCCTGCAAAATCTTTGCCAATAATTATAAAATTATTTTTCCTACATTAATTTTCAAGCAAGAGTTGACCTTCCATAATTCGAATAATTACTCCGGCCGGCAGAATTTTATATGTGATAAAAAGGCGAGGATAAAGTTTAAGGGCAACTCAAACAAATTTGGATGGTTTGTTTATAAGTACTGTAAACAACGAGAAAAAGTAGATGTTTTCAAGCTGAAAATTCCCAAAAAGAGACATAAAATTCGTAGAATAAAATCCACTTTCAACACGATACTTTCCTAATACGGCATAAGACAATAAAATTTACACCTATACCACTCGGTTCTGCAACCCCTCAACATTACTCCACCTATCGTAAATTATAGCCGATCGCTTTTTGCCTGCTCGTATCCTAAACTAAATTAATATAGTACCGAGGAAAGGAACTATGTTTCTGAAGGTGATTTTATTAATTTTTAAGATATTTAAATTTTACGAGTAAAGAAACTTTTAGGTAATATACGTTGATTTTAAAATTAAATCAAACTTTCCATAAAACATTGGCGAAATCTCATAATTCAAATTGTTGATATAATAATATAGTAATTTCTCCGTTTTCAATAAAGTACTGAAATGTATCCACAAATATTACTTACTGACAAATGTATAAGTACTTAAATATTACTTACTGACAAATGTATCCACGAACCTTAGGTTTGTCGTGTTTATGAAAAACATACTTTTTATTTAATAGTTTGCATTCCTTGTTAAAATTATTGACTAATAATTTGTAACGCGAATATAATTTGTAAACCCATTCTTCAATCTAAGTCAAAGTCAAATCAAGTTTATTTCTAGAAAATTCATTACAGTATTTACATAGCCACAATACAACCGAAATTAGTCCCCAGATAAGCCACATTGGCTTTTGCGTGGGTGACGAGTTCTTCAAGAGGAAATTAGTGCACTCTTAAAGATACATTAGAAAGAATTTACGTTAAATATGAATAATAATTGCTAAGTTATAAATACATATTATAAAAAAGAGGGACAGTAACAGACTGACGTTAATTTATTTTATTGTACGAGGCGAAAGGTAAAAATAAAAATAGAAAAAATCGTAATAGAAATAATCCTAAAATAACCACAAGATACGTTGGAGGCGTCATTAGAGTTTTAGTTGAAAAGGAAACTGAATAATTTAACGGTTTTAATTGAAAAATATATTGTATTTTAGAGGCGAACAGTAAGAAATGAAGCGAGGGCGCTGCATGAGAATTTAGCAAATCTTTTACATGTGAAGCAGTAAAACCAGTCGTTGCACACCTCTGATCGGGGTTGGACTTTTCTGATTGGTGCTTTGGTAATTTACATGTTTCGCCAGTTTTTACTGTGTTTTCAGAATAAGTGCTATTTACGTTCTTTGTTATGGACATGTTTGTTGTTCAAATCCTCCTGGATGTATATTACTAATCTTGTTATGTTACGTGTCCTTCTCACCTGAAGACGGTATCCCTAAACGTCATCGTCAAACTCGTTTTTACCAATCAGTGATGTGAATGCACAATATAAAATCACAACAATACAAAGTAAAGTAGACAATTTTGACCGCGGCGGCACAACACAAGGGCCCGGGTCCCTCGGTTTCGACACAGACTGTACTCTGATCTAAGTAGTCTCTCCAATTAATTACGTGGACCACCTTCCCAGGCTTCCGTTTCGATAAACGGCGGCAAAAATTAATTGAGCTTCGTTAAATATTGTCTTTTCGAATTATTATCCAATTTGTTTGTTTGACATAATCTGTACGGGTGTCCGGCATGTAAATGGTCCATTAACAGCGGCGCTGTGTAGGCTGTTCCCACACACCCTTTCTCCGACAACCGATCTCTCTCTGCTTTGTTTGTATTGTTTGTTTGTTATTTTATCTTAAAAAAATTGTTATGGATTGAAGAGTTTTCAAACCTTCAGTAGTAATGTGAGGAGAAGGCTGAGGTATTGGCTTACAGTAATAACGCTTTTGATTTTCATTGTGTATTCAGTCGGAGAATTCAAAGTTTGATAAGAGAAAAAATTTAATACATTTTATCCATTTGGTAAATAAATCTATCATATTAAAAAACTTTTCTTAGCTAAAAGACGTTACGTAAAGTTACCTTTATATGCAAACAATGACAGTATCATTCCTTCCCCAATCATTAGACAATAAACTGGTCCATTTGACGAATTTGTACTATTTGTTTTACAGTGAAATCACTTAAATAGTGAGTCTACTTTAATAATAGAAAAATATTTAATTTCTACATACCAGTTTTTCAAGAGGCAGACGTTTTGTTGCCTGAATAAACATAATTTGAAAAGTATTCGATTTGGAAAATTGATGTAATCCAAAATACATAGCTCAGTCAATTTAAATACAATACCAAAAAAAAGCGCACGTGTATCTGACTTTTTCAACCGTGAAATCCCTGTGCTACTCCCATAGTACTCGGAAGACTAAAAATTTTCTTTAATTTGCCCTCATATATCTTGAAAACCATTCATCCTGCAGAAAACACTGAAGCTAAAACTTTAAAGACTTAATTCCCTACAGTTCGAGTGCTTGTACAGTTCTGTAGCTATTACCGATTTAGAGATGAGATCCTTGAAAAACAGACAGTATTTCAAACAAATTTCCATTTGATTAAAGTAAGAAATTAAAAATACTTCTTAGGCCACTGGGAGAGGGCCCTGGAGCATAAACTTGATGGCTTAAAAATCTATTCCATGCTCCGTTCTCCTGAAGTACATCTATAGGTACAAAAAGAAATTTATTCACTAATGGAATTATTTCTTAATCAAGTTTAGCAGCCAAGATGAAAGACTCACCGTCGATGAGTTTCTTGTCGTGGCCGTCCTCGCCGTCGTGGCCGCGCAGCAGCCGCGAGATGGCGCTCACGCTGGGGGCCGAGCTTCGGTCGCAGAGTCCCTCCTTGATGAGACTGCAACACGACGGAACAACCACATGATTCCTCCACGTCACCGGCAGCGAGTTGCAATTCCAATATATATTATTACAATTACAGCACTATTTTATATAATACTATGTTGGAAATATTAACTTTGCTTAAGATACCTAGGATGGATAACGTGTTTTATTGATGGTTTTTGCTCTGGGAGTGGTTGCAGAGGAAAATTATATAGTATTATGATGAAGGCTTAGGCTGGAATCCCCCTTTTGGTTGGTGCAAGCACTGCGGTATACAGGACGCGCATTATATCTCCGGCTATGACCACTACGCTACTAACCGTGTCATATGATACTTTTAACATATGATATTGGCAGGGGCGGATCTAGGAAGTTGTTCAGGAAGGGGCGCATTCCGGGGGGCCTGGGGGGTATGGAATACCCCCAGACAAAAGGGGGGTCCGGGGGTCCTCCCCCGGGAAAAAAATTTTAATTTTAGACTTAAATGATATGGGCATTTAAGGCACTAAATTTAGAGTTTAGCTAATCATAATATAGTACGTTATTTTCTTCAGCTTACAGTATTAGAAATGTTTTAGTTAATCGCGATCGTGGGGGTTAGTGAGGTTCATTGTATGTGATGCGGAAAGTGAAAAGGGACATCAAGTCGAAATTTTCCGGTTTTGAGTTATTTACATCCTGAAATTCAGCATTAAATTACAAACAATTTGACATATAATTTATAGTGCTATAATTTTTCGCCTTTGAGTTGTTGGCATTTTAATTTTAACTAGTTAAAACGGGTATTTTAAGTAATAAGAGCCCGGAACTTCAAACGTTCACAGAATACTTATTTTTAGTCTAGTATTTAAGAAATGAATTAGGTATCAAAATAAAGCTGAAAACTAGATCTTTAAAACTGAACAAAAAGAGACGTGATACACTTACAATTTTATTGTTTAAAAATCAAAAAAGTGAGAAGTTAGAAAAGGAGACCTCAATTAACTCGAAAGGCAGAATACCGAGGAATAAAAGAGAAATACACTATCAAGACGGTGATTTTCGGACTTAGACAATATTCTTTTACAACGAAAAACTTGAAGTAGTTCACTTATCTGCCGATAGATGTCAGGAAAGACTAGTTTTGTAATGCCCCTGACGACTCTGTCAGTGCGGGCTTGCACATTTGGGAAATGGAGCCTGAAGTCGCCCGCTATGTTATTTCCCATTTAAGCGACTTGAGGTTCCTTTTCGTATGCTAAATAGTCATAGACTGCTAAATCGATTATTTTTAATATTTCTCGGTTTATTATCGCTAAAATAACAGAACCGAACCGAACCGTACACAAAACAACTTCGTTGTGTTTCGTCAAATTGCCGATTAAAGGTAGAGCACGATGCAAGAACGAAATTACCCCTCCGCGCACTACCACGTTTAGCTCCACAATTTAGTAGGAATGCAGACGGTTATTTAGTTAAAATATATAACCTCAATTAGACAATGTTGAAATGGTATGGTTGGATTGTATATTAAGAAATAACTCTAATACATTAATCTGAATAAGTGCAAGCCCTATGCATTTTTGTGTAAGTGAATCCCATTTCAGGCCCCAACTATTAAAACGTAAAACAAACTCTGGACCTGAGGGGGGGCGATCACCCCCCTCGCCCCCCCTCTGGATCCGCCACTGGATATTGGTAAACAGAAGATTTGACAAGCATTGGTGTTTTAGAAAATGTTTTCAGAAATTACCCCCTCTCCCCCCGCACCATACAATGAGCTGACTCAGTCGTAGCCAGAGATATAATGCGCGAACTCTACATAATTTTGTTTGATATTATGGCTTGTTATATCAGAACAATTCAACAGAATACTCAGCTATAACATAGCCCGCATACGGTGATAGTGATTAACACACGGTGGCACTAGCATGTAATCATGATAACGTTTCGCCAAAATACCACCCGTTCTAAACTTAATTAATTTATTATTTCTGACACCCAAGCGGTGGCATTTTTGTCAGATTTTCAACACATTTGACAGGGACATTCCTTTTTATGTTGTCTAGGACTGGTTTTCTGTTAAACATCGGAGCACTCCTGTCCCCACTTTTAGGGGTCAATGCTCAATATTTGGGGACAATGTTACCTGAAAGGATGTTGCTTGAAAGGATGCCCAATGTCCCCAAATACTGAGCCCCGAATTGAATTTTAATGTATATTGTTATGAAGAAAAACAACAATTAAACCCACTTAAAAAATTGTAGAAGGGAAAATTACCAATTTACCAAGTCATTAGACTAGACACAGTAGTTTTTGGGATACATAGGAATTTTGCGCTGTAGAATAATCTGAATAGCAAGTTGGGAAAATAAATAAAATACCAATAGACTATCCCCAATTTTAGGGGGAATAAATCCCACATTTGCCCCAAAACTTAACCTAAAACATTTGGGTTTCGGGTCTAATTCCGACAGTTTAAGCCAGTTTAAATTGAAATTCACCCCCTCATGTCAGCGTGCTGCGGTTTGAACTCATTTAAAGAGCTCTTGCTTTAAATTTCAAACTTCTGAACAATTCAAACTTACTATTAAAAATGCCCACCCAGTAATCCGTTTAGGAGAAATCGAGACAAGGTTCTCATTGGAAGTTTTTTATTTACGTGAGTCTCTATAAACCTATTATTGTAGCAAATAAAACAATATAAGGGTATTCAAGTGTACTATTAGAAACGTCAGATAGGTTTATTGAACATTTTCATAGCCTCAGCACACATTTATTTAGTCATTAATATCTCCGCTTTTACGGAACAGTTTCTATCCGTCCGTTCAGACTCCTACCGACTACCGGAACCACCATTATTTTTTCAGATAACCTAAAAGTAGGCGGTGACGCGTCCTGAGCTCTGAGTGGTCATAAATTAAATCCCTGGTAAAACAAGGGTGTCAACCACGTCCTTGCATTCCAGGCGGTAACAATGTCTGGCCGCCACCGCAGGACGGCAATATGCAGTAAACGGCGACTGCCCCGCTGCACTCCGACCGCGGCTGCAGCAAAGCGATCGGTCGCTAATTTAATGCCGAGTAATATTCCGCTTTATGAGATACCACAACCCAAGGTAATTACCAGCCTTCGTCCGGGTGTAAAATCCATCCGGAGAGGTTGGAGGGTGACGCGGAGGTTTGAGGAGGCGTTATGACGATTGTGGTTGAAAATACAATTGCACAAGTAACATCAATTGGTTTTAGGTTTCAATAGGTTTTCAGGTTGTTTTGATTAAGGATACTGGTTATTGAAATAAATCTGGGAAAAAGTTGTTTTCTGTTGTATTTTTAATGATAACACCGTAAGTTGGCGCATAAGTATATCTGTTTACATTAGAAAACTTAATTTACCAATTATAGATTTACGTTTCGATTTGGCGATTAAAAATGCATGACTAAACAACCACTGGGAAACGCTTTCAGAGTCGAGTGATTCAGTTCAATCATTGACTTTGAATCTGAAGTCAATCTTAATTATAGTCTAAGGTTCAATAAAAGCGTTCCTTTGTAGAATCAAAATAAAGTCATGAATAAACTTTACTTTAAGTTTTCAATGAATGAAGATAAAGTTCTTTTTACAACGTTTTCTTTCAATATATAATCAGTTTTTAAATACATTTTATAGCTTACGTCGTTGTGTTTACAACAAATAAATTTTATAAACAAAAATAGCTAAACATTTTAATAATATATCAAAATAACATTGTACCGAGCCAAATTGAAGCCAGGTCAAATCAAAGTTGCTCTGACGCTGTAATATTGGGAGTTATTAGAATTTAATTAATCAAAAGAGTTTATTTTCTTCACTTGTAATTATTCTAAGACTTCTAAACAAGTAACTTGGAAAATCTCATGAAGACAACTAAAATCAAATTTTGAATAATAACTTGATAAAGAGGAAATTACGTACATTTTCTATACCTCCCGCAAATTTAAGGCCGTTAAAAATAGAATTTAAATTTAATTCGAAGACTTCATTCATGAGTTGTTTGAAGAGGCTGAGTATGAGTAGGGTGCTAAATCAGTATTGGAGTGATGGGTTTATTGAGGTCGTGTCTAGGAGAGGTGATATATCCACCCTTACAGCCGGCACCTGCCTTCGAAGGCGGCGGACAATTTGTTAGCTACGGTCCATTACATTCGCTTCATCGAAAGACCTCCAAGCTTTTTATTCACGTTGATGTGAGTCTGAAAGGCAATTTGCTCTCAGCACCCATTCAGACAACCTAAATGAACGGTAGTCCAGTGAATGGGTCAATTCAGACTTGCAATCGGAGGTCTAAAGAAAGTTCTCTAGAAGTTAACAGGAGTTTAAAAAGAAAAATCTATGGAAAAAAATTGAGAAATATTTTCAGTAGTGAAGATTGAAAAATCTTGATATATTTGACAGGTTTTTTACATTATCCACTCACTGTAATGATTTTCACGGCGATTTCAATAATTAAGTACCTAATTAAATGAAAGTTGCACCAACGCTATAATTTTGGACGTTCTTAAAATTTAATTAATCAACAGAATTTTTTTAATTTATACACTTGAAATCATTCTGAGATTCCAAAACAAGAAACTTAAAAATTCTCTTATAAAGGTCAGCTAAAATAACATTTTGAATAATAACCTGATGACGAGGAAATTACATTTTCTGTAGCGATCACTTATTTTATCGTGCACAAGCTCGGGCTCTTCAGTCAACACCAATTTAAATCTTTTATGGTCGATTGTCTGACTGTGCTAAAACCTGCGGTATGGTAAGTGGCTGTTTTGGTGTTTTGCTGGCCTACGAAAAACCTTAACCTAGTTGAGAAATATTTTCAAGTATGATTATGCCTTGCCACGTTTTTTAGCTTCAGAAGAGCTATCAGTAAACTTAGAAAACGCACGACCTTAAACGTCAAACCCGTCAAACAGACAAAGGTTTCAATAACTTAACAGTGACATGTTGACACTTCCAAGCGTGGGTCAACGTGAACATTGTTGGTTAAATTGCTAAAGATTTTGGATTTTGGTTATTTAATATTCGAAAGAACTCGAGAAATTTGTTGTTGTCACTGGATGTATTAACGTCAATAACATGCATTGGTTTTTATAGTGGGATTTTGTAAAAACCGTGGTCTTATCTCTCCTTAATTTGTAGACTCAGTAATCAACAACCGAATGAAATGGCGTGGCATTTAAGTTTCAAATAATTAAATATTTATAAAATAGTGGTCATTTGAGATTTTAAAAGTATGTACAGGGTGTTCAAAAAATGTGGGGCAATAATTTACCTAGTGATTCCTTGGGTGAAAACAAGCAAAAAAGTTCATATAAACATAGGTCCTAAAGTGCTTCGTTTTCCGTCTGTGTGTCTGTTTATGATAATTACATATTTAATCATATCTCACGAACCACTTAACGTATAAACTTCAAACTTGGTATACGGATAACGACTATTAAGAACTATTTTCGTAAGAAGTATCAAATTTCTACTTTGTACCATTTCAAAATGGCGAGCATTTTTCGTTTTCAAAGCTAAATGTCCTAAAAACCGTAAGTTTTGGAAAAGTTATACAAGAGGCAAAAAAGTTGAAAAATTTAATTTAATTAATGCTGATATTAAGATTATGATAATCGGACTACTAATAACGGAGAAATTGCAACTTTTCTGCATAAAAACATGGTTCCTTAGAACATTCTGTCTGAAAATTGCATGTTTTTATTCGGAAAATTTAAAATGTCTCCATTATTAGTTGTCCTATTGTTATAATCTTAATACTGTATTATCGTTAGTTAGATTAAATTTCGCAACTTTTTCGTACCATGCATAATTTTTCTAAAATTTACGGTTTTTAGGATATTTAGCTTTGAAAACAAAAAATGCTCGCCATTTTGAAATGGTGCAAAGTAGAAATTTGGTACTTCTTACGAAAACATAGTTCTTAATAGTCGCTATCCATATACCAGGTTTGAAGTTTATACGTTAAGTGGTTCGTGAGATATGATTAAATATGTAAATATCATAAACAGACACACAGACGGAAAACGAAGCACTTTAGGACCTATGTTTATATGATCTTTTTTGCTTATTTTCACCCAAGGAGTCACTACGTAATTTATTGCCCCACATTTTCTGAACACCATGTATAATAGATCAACACTGAGATATAACACCATTTACACCAACTATAATCTTACATGTAAGAATTTGAAACCAATGATTTATACCAATAAATCTGAAAGATGCGAATTATTTGTGTATTAATTACGTTTAGTTTCAAACCACGTGAATAATAAATAAAAAAAAAAAAACATAACCCAAGACGAATATTGAGAATCTTTTCCTTTTGATAGTAGGTGGGGGAAGTCAGTTAAAATCTACGCCGACGTTGAACTTTGTTGTGTCTTATTTTGTACAACATTCCTACAAATATTTCAAAAAGTATAAAGATAAAATTTCCAGAAAACGTAGGAAGTATAAAGTGCATAATTCTAATCACATGTTAGCCATGACAGATTTGATCTGTGTCGTCTAGATTACTATACAGTATGTTAATATTCTAAACATATCTTCTAGTTACTATTCTACGCTTTACTGATTGCGTTTCACCTCGAGCAGCCTCCTGGACCACCCTAACAGCATCCAACCCAATCCCTAAAATAATTTTCAATCGACGACGCTACAGACTTTTCATATGCCAACCTCGGTGCACCACAACCTTCCCATCTTTGGCACTAATCAAAAACTCACTTTTCAAACAAACAGTAAATAAAAGGGTCTAAGGCTCTCAATTGATTCAGGACCGAGACGGCTACCGAACACAGATCGGCGGCGGCCGTCGGCCACTTTGTTGCTCGCCGGAGTCCAGATTTATGGCTTCGGCCGGGCCGAAATGATGTATTGGCCGTAAACCGACCCTCTCCTGCCGAACCGTTCTGGGACTCCCTGGAAGTCGTTTGACACCACTATACGACTTTCTCTTGTAGTTTTTGTTCTCGCCCTTTTGAGCCGACTTATTGTTCTAGAATGAGATGAGGACTATCACAGACCATTCTCGGGTATCACGGAGCCTCTGGGTGTCGCTAGGACGAGGAAGTGTGGGATCGCCCGGGAAGTGAGGGAAGTTCTGAATTCTAATAGCTGGGGAACTGTTGAAGATATAGCTGCGTTAGGTTTCATTGAAAGACTGCCGAAAAATAAGAAAACCAGAATATTATATAATATCAATGTAATATAGCTGCAAGATTATATAGTAGTATAAAGGGAAAAACTTGTTCCTGAACGAGCAATTTTATACAATAGTCCAAAGCTCAAATAATATTTAAAATAATTTTTGGAGAAAAAAGTTTAAAATTACTGTGATATTGGCCTAGGCGAGTCATGCAAACTAAAAAGTGTTTACGAGAAGAAACCTGAGCTAGGTTTATTTGGACCTAGCTCGAAGTACGATAGAGAACAGCCTTAAGTCATTCTGCCTTAAAGATTGCCTTACCCAGCACCACTCTGCAATAAATCAGCCTAAACCAAAATAGCAGAATTACCGATCTCTGATCTCCCAGCTGAAGATGCCAGGGTTCTCGCCCTTGTACTCCTCGATGCGCCGCTCCACGTCGGGGGTGGCCACCCGGGGCTTGCTGCCGCCGATCACGCCCGGCCGGATACTCCCCGTCTCCTGGTAGCGGTTCAGGATCTTGCTGACGCAGCCGTGGCTGACGCGGAGCTGGCGGCTGATCACACAAGGTCGGATACCGGAAGCTGCCATCTCCACGATCTTCAGCCGGATGTGGTTGGGGAGAGGACGACCGTTGATGAACACGCCGCCCAGCTGGTTGACGCGGCCCTGACCTGCAACAGACGGCGGGGTGAGAGGACGACGTTCGGACCGCGTCAAAGTCGGACGACGGCAAAGTCAGACGGCGACAAACCAGTGCAGTTTGTCTGTCCGGGTTTGTCGTCATCCGACTTTGACGTTTCTGTGCAGAAATGAAACCGGCCGGTGTTGACGCCTGACGTTCCCGACGAATAAAGGCACTTTCAAAACCGTCCGGGTTTGTCGCCGTTCGACTTTGTCGCCGTCCGACTTTGTCGTCGTCCGACTTTGAAGCTTTTGAATTTGTAAACTGTCCACGTTTGTCGCCTGACGCTCCCGACAAATAATGGCAGTTTCAAAACCGTCCGACTTTGTCGTCGTCCGACTTTGAAGTTTTTTTTATTTGAAAACCGTCCAAGTTTGTCGTCGTCCACGGTGTCAAAAGCACACTGTTATACACGAGAGGATGAGATGAGAGGATGGTGACGTGCAAGGCTTAGTGAGTCGCGGTTTAACAGGTGGATGATGTCAACATAATGCATTTGGTTACGAGGTAGGATAAGGTGGAGTATAGGTTTAAGACACACGGTTTTGTGAAAGGAGAGGATAAGACATAAGGTTATGCAGGAGAAAAGCTGAGAAAATTAAATGAGCGGGAAAAGATTACACCCAGGACTAAGATTACTTAGGATAACTACATGCAGGAGGAGACAGTAAACGAGAATCGTACAGAATGTGGTTGCACGGGAGCTCAGGGAGCGCGTCATCGAAGAAGGGATGTAGGATCTTGGTTACATCGGAGTAAAAGGGTAGAATGGAGGATATGAGGATGAGGTGAATAGGTACATAGTTGGGTAACCTTTGTATTACTTTTATGCCATTCAAGTGCTAAGAGAGGTTGTACGCCCTGTAGCGAACGCAAAAGAACAGGAACTGTCAACAGACGACTTCAAAACGACAAAAACAAATTGTGTGGAGATTGAATACGTAAAGTATTACTTTACGTATTCAAAAGTACATCACGGAGTAAATCAAAGTTTAATAAAGTTTAATACCCACCGGTACGTATGTATTAACTGAAATAAATAAGTACAACGTTTGAAACTGTGTAATATTACTGCAATGTAAGTGCTTTTAAAAATTATATCTATAGAATCATTGTATAATGTTTTAGCTATATGCACTACACATGCAGAACACATGCGAAACGGTGTATACAATTTATATTGTACATTTCGAGTATACTACAGTTTTCTAATTAAGGGGGTGGTCTACCTTGACAGAAAAATCTGCGTCACAGAGCGAAATAACATTGTAAAGATAGGGCTAAAGCGCGCTGAAGTACGCTTGCAGACGATGCGTATCTGCGCGACAAAAGCTTTTTTTTAAGATTTAATAAAAATGAGAGTGGGTTCACGTTCTTCAGAATATTTCATATGTCTCTATACACTTTTTATTTTTCTATAAAGCGTTTCTGTCATTAGTTATGAGTTTGTGAAAATCTAACAAAAAACTACCTTTTTTGAAAGATTTACACAATTCCTGTAAATAAACGGGGATAAAATCAAAAATTCTAAAAGTATAGCGACCTACAAAAACATATCATTTTTAAAATGACACCAAAATATTGGAAATCATATGAAAATCCAGCGATCAATGAATAAGATACAAAACCCTGTTTTAGCGCTCGGAACTTGAGGTAGACCGCCCCCTTAATCATTTCAGAACAATTCTAATCAAATGATAATTTTTCTAAACAGTTTTCGTAACTGGTCAACATTAATGAGTTTTCAATGTTTAGAAACGTAATAATAGAAGGTGTTAAATGTTGCGGGCATTGGCATGAGTAATTTATATAGCCTGAAATTGAAAACATTTGGCTGGACAATTGTTATTATTATTATTATTATTGATCGACTAAACAATAATACAAACTACTATACTCAAATTTTTGTTATCAAACAAAAATACTTCAAGTTACAATAAAATAATTTGACATGGTTATTTTAATCAAAATTCCTATAGTATAAGTAATGTTTGCTTGCTTGTTTGCTTGCACTATTATCTCGAAAACGGCTTTTAGGATTTCCTTCAACAAATTCTGAAAATAACTGATTTTTGGTTCAACAATGGGTTTCAAGCGGCAGGAAAAATCTGATTACGTAAAAAGTTTAATTTAAAAGTTGAATACTCTTAACTAGGGGTGTGCGAGTAGTGATTTTTGAAGTCGAGTCGAGTCGAGTCGAGTTTTGAAAAGTACCCGCGAGTTTCGAGCTTTTTTTGAGTCGAGTTTTTTTTAAGTTTAATATAATAGTCATCATGTTTATACATAATGGTAAAAAATTATTATCATTACTCAAATACAAATTACAATTTTGAGGTAGTTAAACTTAAAAGAGTTACTGACCTAAGAGCAGATATACAAATAAATTATTTCAAAAAAAGAAAAACCTTTCACTTAAACTCACAATAATTCTTGATTTGATAAATTTTTCAAGCCTAACTTGTGTTTAAGGCTTACCTGGGTTTTGAAATAAAATGAAAGCACTGACTATAAGCCATGGCACATTACCTGACTCAATACCTGACTCAATTCATGATTAAAATATTTCCTCTGTGTTATTCACACAGGTACATTTTTATTCATGTAACTGTAAACAAAAAATTAAGTTTTTATTTATTTGAATGGTTTTTAAATCATAACAAAAATAATTTTTTTAAGAGATGTAATAATAAATAACCTCAAACTATAGAAAATATAGAGTGATATAAAAAGTTATGTGTCTTTAATAGTAAAAAGAACTTTTTACTTCAAGTATAACAAACGAGGTTTCAGTTATATTTGTTAATGATGGATTGACATTTTGAAAAATGGCCATAATATTCTTTCGCACGTACCAATTTTGGGTAAACAGAGGGAGTAACTACTCGACGTGAACTTTCGAGTATTTTGCAATAAGTCGAGTCGAGTCAAGTAGTGTATACTCGGCTCGTAAAAAGCTCGATTCTCGAGTACTCGCACACCCCTACTTTTAACATGGACCATACGGTTACCACTTTGGAAACTACTTAACAACTAGACTGTTACTGTTTGTTTAGTTTGTAACATTAACTAAACTAGAATAGCTTTCAGTAATATATTTTAATAGTAAAAAGGTTGAGAATCATGCGATGCGTAAAACCATTTAATTATATACATTTTAAAATGCTTGAAAAAGTAATATAACTAATTTAGGCATAGTTATTTATTGTGTTAACTTTTACATTAGTTGTGCTAACTGTTCATTGAGGCAAGCCGTTGATAATGCTTACTTAATAACCATTATTTTGTATTGTCCTAGCGCACAAAGTTTATTATAAATGGTACTGCCCATTTTAAGTGAATAAGAAAAGAATTTTTATTTTTTATGCCTACTAGCAAATAGTTATAATATATTCACATAATTCTCCATCTACAATAATAACAAATACAGTACGAAAAAGCTTAGAAGGCAAAACGCAGTTAAACCAAACATTCTTCCGTTTGCAGAAAAATACGGCCCTCAATAGAAGATACGCCAGTTTAGGGGATTCTTCAAAGGACAAATTAAGTGATTTTTATTTTCTCCCCCTATACAAACATATTATATGGAAGAAGTATTGTTTTCGTCAAAATGTTCGAGACTGAGTTGTAAGTGGTTATATTCGTTTTAGTGCTCTCTGAATCCAAAAAAATGCTTTTTGGAGTGGTGTCTGTATTTGAATGTGGATGTGTGGATGTAAAAAAGCTAGAGAACACCAAAGGTCCGATTTTTATGAAATTTGGCATTTACGCATAAAGGCATTCATTGTATCTCCAGGCCTTTTTTCATTTTTTGAATTTTTTATTTTTAAGGGCTTTTATCCCATAAAAAATTATAAAAAACGACAAAACAGCTCTAACGATTTTAAAACAAATTTAATGGCTTTTAGTGCTTAAGATGATTAAGAAAATGACACCTCCCGCATGTCTGTAAAAATTCAGGTTCAGAAGTTAAATGGGGATTTTAGTGTTAAAAATTAATTTTTTCAAATTTTCTTGAAATTATAATAATTAATTGAAATATACTTTCAATTATTAAATTTGGCTTGAAAAAATAATAATCTAGAATGTTGAATTATTAGTCTACGTCAACTGTTTGCGGAGATAATTGATATTTTAGTTTTACGGTAAACGCAGTGTTTTCTAACGTTATTCTTATGGCAAAGATTTAAACCCGACATCTCCGTTGATTACAAACAGATTTTGATAAAATTTGATATGTATATGTGGGATGATTAATTGTTCATTTGTTTCATTTCATTATTTATATGTTTTTTATTGATTTTATGGGGGAAAGTATGTGTTAGTTTCTTGATACAGTTTTTATAAAAAATGCAGACAGTGTAGAAGTTGAAGTGGGTGCCTGTGGAGCAAATAATAAAATAGGCTATATATGATTACAAAAACTGCACACCATATTATTAATAATTAATTACTGAACATATATAGCCGAAGTTATTTATTAAAATGAACATATTATAAGAAAGGTTTTTTGCAGTGATTAGCCTAATTAGGTAGACAAAGCCTCAACGTTTCATAAAACGGATTAGTAAAAAAGGTTCATAAAATGATGAAGGTATACTTCAGCTACTGGCTTAAAAAATCCCCGAGAATCTTTATATTAATAGACAAGCATTTTTTCCATAAGGTTTTTGTACTCCTTTTTTCTCAGCCTGCGTGCAACGTAGCAAAAATCTAAGCACACCGATAGAATTGTATTTTCCTGTAGATGTGCAGAATCCCATTGAAATTTATATTAGCCTTTTAGAGATGTAGAAGATTCAATTTAAAATTTCAAAAAAAATTAACATTATGAGTTACCGTTTTGGTGATATTATAACAAAAAATGTAAACTAAGTTAGCATCATATGTAGCTGTTATCACATACTATTTTTCGTAGAGTAAAGATTTGATGTAGAAACATAAAGCCGCAGTTAATTGGGGCATGGAGTGAAAATATAGAATTTGATTGAAGAGAAGATCAGGGATATCATACTCAAATGTGTTCCATTTTACATATATAATACCCGTATGGAAAAATAAAGTTTACTTGCTTAAATAAGACTAAGAGATAAAAATGTTTTCTGATAAAAAGGGAAGAAAAAAGTACATTCAGTTAAGTTTCTACCATCCAATGTACTAACTGACATGCAACCGGCAGGGCCGGCGACGGGGGGGGGGGGGGCAAATGCATAGGGGCCTGGTCTCACAGGGGGCCCGGATCCACGCGAGATTAGTAAAAATGGGGCCCAGAATCGAGATGAGTAAAAAGGCGGGTTTCTCAATTGCACAGAGGGGCCCGAAAATCCTGTCATCGGGCTTGGCAACCGGAGTATAAATGGACACATTATATTCAAATTTTGTTTTATTGGTGGATAATGGGTAAAATATATATTAAATTTTAGTGATAATAATAGGAAGAGAGGGAAGGAGGGAAAAAGTTCCAAATGGTAGGAAAGAAGGGAGGAGAGATGGTAAGAAGAGAATGAAGGAGAAAAGTAGGGAAAAGTGGAAAGAATGGAAAAGAAGGTCGGAAGTAGAGAGTGAGGAATTAATGGAGGGAGGGAGAGAACTGTGGTAAGGGGTGTACAGGATAAACTGATTTGATGACTGAAGTTTTACTTTCCTCTTATTTAATAATTATTCTTAGAAAAATAAACATGAAATCTTAATAAAATAGTCTTTTTCTTAATAAAATACTAATTACTAAAAATCATGCCATAAGCCAGAAATGAAGTAAAATAATTAGTCAAGGACTGAGTCTTTCTCTTTTGTTTTTGGGCCCCCAGTTTGGTCATATTTTCTGTTTACATGGAAAATATGTACTATATGAAATGTATTTAGAAACGCATTGGTTTATGCGGGGATTATTTATAAAATTAGCTATCCCTATTTGTCACATTGAAAGTTGGTCGAATTTTCGACCACTGGCGATCTCTAGTATTAATAAAGGTGAGATATTTTAATGGACGTTTAGGAATACTATAAACCAACTGATTTACCTCCCAAGAGTTTCGGTGCATGCATTGATAAAGTATCAAATTCTTATTTCAGAAGCCATGATTTATGTTTACTATAAAGCTACTTGATTTTTTTCCACTTCTGTAAGATAAACTTTGTTCTCTTTCATTTATTTTTAAAGTTAAATTCTTGATCCACATTCATTACATCCACTTTTATACATACATAATCTTAAACTTCTAATTTTTCAGAGATATTGTGTAAAACTTTATTATGTCCTCTAAATCTCTAAAATATTCCATTTTAATACTAGCCATTTTAATGGCCCGTAAACTTCTTGCTTCATCTCAGCATTGCAGTTTCCGCATTGTTAATTTCTTGATATCCGATCATAAAAGGTACAGTTTTGCAACAAGAAGAATGTTTCTCTAGAAGTTATAGTCAATGATTAGCTGACTCACCGGCTCAATGTATGTTTTCCAGTGAGCACACTGTGCTCGCTGATGTTCTCATATTATTTGTTAATACAGGGCTATTTAATCAACATTTTAAAAATTTCCCAGCACACCACGTTACTCACATCCATGATACAGATGTAGTTTTAAAAACATGTTAAAACTCATCAGGATGGTTTTCTGAAGATGGACTGTAAATAATCCCAAATCTGTATAAACATTCATAATATCGTTTGACATCCAAGGTCACAAATCTGCAAGTAGTTTGGTAAGTTTTGAGTATTTAAAATAAGGGTCAAGGCTTCATTAATTAATTGTTGATATATTTTTGTGAACTAACTTTCCATTAGGCCTGCACTAAAATTAACAAATATGAAATGGGAAATAGTTTTTCCAGTATAATATTAAAAAAAACATCTTTCATGAATTCATAACACAGTAGTTGGTAATTACAAAGAAAAATATAAAATAAATAGTATAATTAGGCTAAATTTTAATTACATAACATTGTCCATGAAAAATTGTTAAAAACCAAAGAACCAAGGATTTTGAATAACAATATTTTCAATTAGGCTAGTAATACAGTGACAATGTTGCTTATACAGGCGACCACATAATGTAGTCGCTGGCTTATACACAATTATTTATTCAAATATACAGCGCCAGGCTAAAGATAATGATTAAATTTTTACAAAATAAAAGTTATGTAGATCAATAATAATGACAACGCTCTAGGGTAATAAAAACGAGCAAACCATGTGTTCGTGTTTTGTTTGATAATGTATTATTGAGACAATTATAGTTGTCTGCTAGATTCATTTACAACTGTTATGTTTGCTTCGTTTGATTTTGCTGTCCAATTTTATTTGGATCAAAACTTTGAGCGCTTTCCAAGAGTTTCTGAGACCATATACATTGACTTGAGACACTCTAAAGGCACGAAAATCATCAATACCGACCCAG
Source organism: Flexamia atlantica (assembly GCA_035578135.1). Taxonomy (NCBI): domain Eukaryota; kingdom Metazoa; phylum Arthropoda; class Insecta; order Hemiptera; family Cicadellidae; genus Flexamia; species Flexamia atlantica. The sequence continues at coordinate 24,821,645 of JAQJVK010000002.1, forward strand.
TAGTTTAGCCAAAATCTTCTGCATGATAATCACCTTAGTCTTTTCATATGTAAATTATACTAATGACAGAAAAGTACTTAAAATACTGATGAGCAAGCATAAATCCATTTGCTAATAATAATTGAAATATAGTTTATTAATATTAAACTAAAAATTGTAACTCACTGTCTACACTTATGAATAAAATAAAAAATAAGAAAAAGAGGATTTATGTTTCTTTGTCCACGGTTATACGATAGATCTATTAAGCATATAATATGTTCATTACTTTAATTAATAAACAATATTTAATCAAATTAACGTAATTTGGAGGATTAGATATTTTGATTTTAAGGGAAAATATCATGCTAAGAAAACCCCACTACGTAATAATTTTATTTAAAACGTTCTAAATACTGTAGAACCATATTAGAAAGGTGTCTACTTAGTTATTCAAAATAACATGTAATAATGTTCGACTTTCCTAGGGCACTCCATTTTATTATTTTGTATTGATGGTTCCAGAAGAACTTCCAACAACCTTTTTTATTTGCAGTGGTATTATGTAATCTTTATTTACAATTCAAATAAATATATTAATATAAGGTTTATTGTTTAACGTGTTCATAATTACATTTTACACAATTATTCTCCAACAATTTAAACACGAGCAGTACCGAAGAGTACTCTTCATACATTGATGATAGATATAGAGGTGTAATGTGTAAGTCTATTTCACCATAAGATATGCCAAGAACACTTTTTTCAAGAAATTTCATTTGCAGGACTTATATTACAATGAATCGTGTATAATTGTTTTTTTTTTTATTTAATTTTAGCAACTTGGTTTTATGTAATCAATCAAAAGTCTTACCTTAGCAATCGATTACTTGTTCTTGCTCACTCTGATAGGAATCGATTTCGGGCTTGGAAGCCCATCATCTATGGACGACCACTTCAATATTGTTTCTATCCATCCAAAAGAAAAGCCAAGTATCAACAAAAGTACTAATTTTGGTATTATTATTATTTAACCTAATTATTTTCGGATTTTGTGTATTCAGTCATGTGGAATCATATAGAAACTCAAAGTTCTAAACTCTCATTTTGAATTAAAAAAAAACATTGCTTTAATCACATACAACCTTCATTTATATCACTTATTTATTTGCTTGTTTTTTTATACATCTTTTAATTCAATAAAGATTTGTACACTCATAGATAACTATATCATGTAGATAACGACATAAGATGAGGTCTGTAAAAGTAATCGATTTAAAAATAAATTCGGGAACAAAATTTGACAGATAGTGTTTAAAGTCATCTTAAACTTTCCCAACAACTTTATTTTGTAATTTTCGATTTTAGGGCTACTTATGTTATAATATAACTAGAAATTACTAACTATTTGAGTAAAATTACTAAACCGCAGCCAACTTGTGTTTTTTCATAAACATTAGGACTTCGAAAATAAAAAATGATGGCATAAAAGTATTTTTTATTACATATATGTCCAAGTAAATTTTTATTTGTACCAATCTACTTAAAAAGTATCTAAAATAACTAACCGGTTTTACCCTCCTCCAGATACCCTGTCATGCACTATTACACCAATAATACCAAGCCAAGATGATTTGTTGACTCACCAGCACCGGAAAGACTAAACTCTTCGTTGGGCTTGTGTGGCGGCCCGGCTTGTCCTACAAATTGAAAATTCACATTCTCAAAACAGATGAAATTTCTTGTAAATTTATATTTTATAGATTAAGTATATTAGTTAAGCAATTCTTCCAGATAAAGATAAACCATAGTTAACGGCTTTATTACAACTTTGACTTTCTTAAAATTAGTCTCCCAAGCTTGATGAACCACCTCAAGTGGTTGGTCCATGGTCAACGGGATGGACCGTGATTAGGCTAGTATTATGGTTCATTCCAGTAAGGGATATTCTGCTGGTAAAAATATTAACCAACATTATCTAATATCGTGGTGTAAAGATAATCATTTCGCAGAGGCAGGCTACACAAATAACATTCTCATTTGAATCGGTTAGTGTGGAACAATTATTTTGAATCAACAATGAGAAGTAGTTCAGAGACGGAATAGTATAAAAATATTCATAATTTACATTTCATATGCACATTTATTTTGTTTGTTTGGATTAGTGTGAATATTTTAATGTTATTATTTTTAATTGAATTGTTAAACTATTTTGTAAATTTATTTTCCAAGTCCTTGCTGGGAGGGATATCTATCACATGAATGAGACGATGCGTAGACATTTTCTTATCACGTAAGGTTATAATGACCAATATCTACTTTTAATTTCTTTGGCCACATTTTCAAAAACAACCAATTTACGAAATAAAATTAGTAGCTGGCATTAAACCTCAACAAATTGTGCGTTTTGTGGTGATGTAACATTTTAAGAAATTCAAACGCATTAGAAGAACAATTTTAAAAATAAATAGAAGTGAATGCAAATAATATATGTGAAACTGAAACATATCTTGTTATAGGGTGTGAGGGGAGGGACACAAAATAAAAACCTAAAAATAATCAAGCTTGCGTAATTAATAATATTTATGAGACACAATACCAAACCAGCAACTAAAATAAAATAAATCTCGACTGCAGCAAGACTAACGTCATCAAACCATCCAGCATTGGTCGGAGTATATAGGCCTACATATATATTATATATCCTATCGTTTACAAGGATTACTTCATTTTTGCTTTTCATAAATTTTTTTTGTAATAATTTATTATACTTAAATTAAAAAAAGGCAGAGACCAAAACAAATAAATTATTCTTTTTAGTACCTATTTAAAAATTTTGTTAATGCAATTATGTTTATTCACACATTAATTATAAAATAGTGGTCCTCAGAAAATCCAAAACCACAATTCATAGGAATTTATGAACTTCTTTACCAGCAAACGGACTTTTTTGCCTCTTATAATGTCAATCATATATAAGACGACCACATAATGTAACCTTCGGTATTGCAGTGAGAGCCATAATGTTAAGGCTGTGGTTGCTGCCTTGAGCTCAATATATATAGTAGTCGGCCCATGTTGAAAACTCTGAAGGTATGTTGAACAGTGATGCAGGAACATCGTGCCGTATTCATAAAATACCCCCGTTGGAGCAGACCTGCGTGCTCAGCAAATTCCAAATGCAAAAAAAATTCTATTCAACATAGCGAGATATGATACGTTTCTGTAAGCTCCATGAGAATAATAAGGGGAATGAGGATGCAAGTTTGCTGCAACAGGCATGTTAAAACTGGTTGGTTTTAATTCAATATTTAGTAGATATGAACTAAAAAAAGCCATATACCAAGTTTTATCAAGATTTATTACGAAATAAGGAAGATATAGAATTTGTTTTTATTTCATATAAGGTTAACATAGAAATGAGTGTGCAGGTTTGCTGCCAAAAAATGGAAATATTGGGGATTTTAGACTATTATATATTAGATCTTATCTAGATGAAGCCACAAACCAAGTTTAATTAAGATATGATGAGAAATAAGCGCGAAATGTAGAATTTTACTTATTTCCCATAAGGCTAACATTGATACAACGTACTGTTTTTTCGACTCTTACTATCTCGGTAACTAATGGACATAGAGCAATGATTCAAGATACCCAATTTCTTTTTGCAAGCTGAATTCAACGGCGCCGGCGTAAGCTAAAATCGATTAAATTAATTTTCCCTTTAAAAAAGTAAAACAAACCTTTTTTTAGTTTTCTCCCCTTAATCCCCCTTCTGATGGCCTGATCGGCTTGGTTTTCGAACTCATCTGAATGATCACTCCTTTACAAGCCAATGCCAAATTTATTCCGATCGGACCATTTTTGTGAGCGCTATCGTGCTGACAGATACATTAATTAATTACAAATAACTGTCTTATTAAAGTGATTAAGTGATTAAGTGATTAAGTGATTATACAGACATATCTTTATATTAATAGACATGCATTTTTCCCACAAGATGTTTGTGCTCCCTTTTTCTCAGCCTCTGTACAACGTAGTGAAAATCTAGGCATGCCGATAGTTTTGTATTTTCCTGTAGATGTGTACAATCCCGTTGAAATTCATGTTAGTCTTTTAGACATAGAAAAAATTGAATTTATAAAATTTCAAAAAAACTAACATTGGCTATTTGCTAATGGCTAGTTTTTGTTGCTATTAGCAACAAAAACTATGAGTTGCTATTTTGGTGATGAAATAACTACAAAATGTAAAAAAATGTCAAGATATGTAGCTAATATCACATGCTACTTTTTGTTGAGTAAAGATTAGATGTAGAAACACATATGTGAGTTCCAAAAGTGGGTAAAGATATCCGATGTTTTTTCCAAACCAATCCAAAAACAAAATACAAGGTCAGTTCTTACTATTTAAGTATGCACGTCATGATCAACTAATTATTTTATAGTTTTTATTTCTTAGTATTTTCATAGTGGTAAAAATAGTATTTGATTGACTGTATCAGGACCGTTTGGAGAAGATATAATATTCAAATGTGTTCCATTATGCATATATAAACAACGTGAAAATAAAGTTTTTTTTGTTGAATAACATGAAGAGATCAAAATTTACTGATAAAAAGGAAAGAAAAAAGTACATTAAGTTGAGTCTCTACCATCCAAAGTACTAAACGGGCAAATGGAGAACGACTGGACATTACATTGAAATAGTGATTTTTATTGGTGGAGGATGGGTATATATTAAAATTAGTGATAGTGATAGGAAGAGAGGGGAGGAGGGAAGAAGACATTGAAGGAAAAAAGAATGGAAGAGAGAAGAAGGTAGAAAGGAAGAGAAGTAGACAGTAAGGGAAGGAATGAATGGAGGGAGAAAGGGTATGGTAACTGTAGAAGGGGTATGGGAAAAATTGATTGGATTGCTGAATTTTTACTTTTCTCTGAAGCAAAACTCGGTTAAGTCTTAAAAATATAAACGTGGAATCCTATTAAGTTCTAATGACAAATCCAAATCGATATATAGTGAGCAAATATAAGCCATAAATATACGCCAGAGGTGAGATAAAAAAAGAGTCCAAGAATGACTTTCTCTTTTGCTTTTGGTTCCCGTTTGGTTATATTGTGTTAACATGGAATATGTGTCCTATAAGACGTATTTATAATCTACGCATGGTGTCTGCAAAGATCATTTTCAAAATTAGCTATCCCTATTTCGATTCGAAAATTGGTCGACACTGGCGATCTCTAGTATAGATAAATAGATATATTAGATATACATATTATAACGATTTGAACGGACAGTTTTTTTTATTCTTGGAGCCACAGAGCGAAAAGTTATGATGGTCCCGGGCTTAGGTCTTAGGTCTTACCATGATGAGAGCTACGGTATTAGCTTATTAGCTTATTCCTATAGAGGAAATTCGCCAGAAAGGATATCCTTATACTGTAACTATAAGGTAAAATTATAAGGTTGTGCAGAAAAGTGTTTGGTAAACGTGGTGCCATTTTACTGCTTTTCATATTCATAATATTTACCTTATACTTACGAGGATATCCTTTAAGAAAAAGTAAATGGTAATTCATCCCTACATTAAGGAATCTGCAAGTAAAGACACTCAGTATTATTGATTTGATTGTTTTTAATTCCCCCCTCCGTTCACATATATGAAGAAAGTATTGTTTTTTTCAAATTTTCAAATTTGAGTCTTTAGTGATATTTTTTGTTTTGGTGTTCCCTGAATCCAAAAAGTGTTTTTTAGAGTGGTGTCTTTCCGTCCATGCCGATGTGAGGACATGTCATACTGCCGTAGCGTCGCGTCCAACTAGTAAGCGCGGATGGATGTTTAAGAAAGTCGCTATCCATGAAATATTAAATAGGACAAGTCGTACTGGCGTAATCGACGTAGCGTTGCGTCCGCTTATAGTCGCGTCTGGAGCGACTCTCGAGTAGTGTTGCCAGACAGGATTTGGCAGTTAACCCGCCAACTCCATTAGTGGTCCCCACTTTTATCGGGTTTTTCGGCAATATCCTCGCAAGTACAAAAAACCGGGTAGTTACCCGAAACTCCACCTCATGACTTTAAAAATACCTATAACCGGGCAGACTCGTAAAATTGCTAGATAAGCGGGGAAAATTCACATCAATAACTGCATAATATATTTATTTGCTCCAAATAATGTTCCCAAAACCATAAAAACAAATTATTTTTCTCTCATATTTTATGATGACCCTTGGATATTTGCAAAGCATATCATAATTCTAAAATCCCCTGCCTTTATGCATTTTGTATAGGATGCCGAGTAAATCCCCGCATCTCACGTCTCAAATCCCCGGTTCTATACCATAGATTTTTTTAACCTCTCAGAATCTCCGAACGGCCTATAAAATACCCGCAAACCGAGCAAATAGCCGGTTTCTGGCAACACTGCAACGAAATGGAAATAGCCAATACAACATTTTTTAAATTCATAATACCAACTTTCGTTCAAAAAATTAAATATCCGAGTTCCAAAAAATCCTTGTAGCTCGTTCGAAATCCCCGGTTTTATAAGTTTTTTTTTTAATATCCAGGTTGTTGAGTAAATCCCCTCAGCCAAAGTCCAAAATCACCGCTTTTACCCGGCTTTTTCTTAATCCCTACCAAATCCCGCAAAAATACCCGAAAACCGGGTAAATAACCGGCACTACTCTTGAGCAACGTTGCCGGACGGACGGTGGCTCGCGCATGCATATACCTGCTCGCGATTGCCCTGTGCTATGCCTGTGCGAATATACCACTCCCCCAGGTACTGTGCTTGCTCCTTCCTTCAGATAGGTGGCGTGTGGTGGCGTGGCGTGGCCTGATAGATAGATCGACGCGCGCCTGGCGGTGTGTCGGGGTTTGAGACCGTCGCGTCGCGGCGGACGTGGATGGTTCGGTAAACGCGACGCCAGTTTGATCATCCTCCGCGGCGTTATCCTGATGGAGAAAGATTATATATCGCTATGTTAAATTGAAATAATATGCTTTGTTAAAAATCGTTTAGTACGAAGGTCAGCTGCAAAGGTGGTATTAAATATGAATGATCTTTAACTATAATTACCCGAAAATCCTCAAAATAAAAAAATCCTAGTGTAATATACAATTTAGTTAAAAATCTAGCAAACTGTAAACCTTTAAGCTTCTTTATTATTCCGCCTACATTATTGTAAATATTCAGGTTCAAAATTAGCCTATATGTCATAAAATTAAAACTTAATCAGGAATGAGGGGAGGAGGTATGTGATAGATTCATAACACCGATTATTTAAAAGTAAGAGGTAAATATTATAAATAGCCTTTTACTCATTTGAAGTAAATCATTCAGCTGGAAAGGAAATGCTTGTACTCTACAGGTATAAGGCTTTCCTCTAATACCAACCTAGACGATTTCCTTCAAATTTCACAAGTATAGGCATGTCCTTTTTATGAATATGGTACATTATATCGGATGTATCATGACAAAATCAGTGTCGCCCAAAAAAAATCTTAATATTCTGTATTCACATAGAATTATTACGTAATGAAATGAAATGAAATAAACTTTATTTTCCCAAAATTTAAGACAACTAATCCACAGTGCAATTGTGTATGGAAACATGAAAAAACAATAAGCATTAAATAATAAAATAAATTAGTTTCCATATGGTATTGCAAAAAATATATATAAAACTAACAGCAATTTCACAAATAATTATTGGAAAAAGAGTCTACATGGGCAGATTGCCTGTGCGTAGACTCAGTTGCAAGTCAAAGTCCAAATGAGTGGAATTAAAAATTATTAACTGGTAATGTGAAAAAAAATTAAAAAATATATTTTAAGATGTTAGCTAATTTTGGTGTAATTTTAAGCAAAAAGAAAAACAATCATTGTTGTGATGAGTGCATGCAACGGCGTTGAATGAAATTCAAACCCCACAATGAGTGATGCCGACGGTCGTGCGGGGGAGGGGGTCAGTAAGGTAGTGATATAACAAAAATTGTCCTTGTTGCCTAAAAAATAAGGTTGCCGGTTTTCAGTATCCCCGCAGACCACATGTTTCAAAAGGAAACAACGTGAGGAAAAATAAATATTACAATAATAAATATATTGTAAACGTTGTTTGATTTATTTCAATCAACCGCATACAAATTTACAGGTACGAACAACATACATCAAAATAAATCAATTTCATTGGTTCAATTGATTTTTAAGGAACATCTAGGATACTTCAATTGGATCATCTCCGGATGAGGTTTATACTTTGAGTATATAGAAATTATAAGGCTATCGATCAATAAAAAATCGCCAATCGGTAACTAAACACTTGATTTTTAGTACTTTGAACATACGTTGCAATTAATATTTTATACTGTACCTGTGAAACGAATCGTAGACTTCATTCTATAAAGACCACTTAACATCCAGCTTTCTTTAAAAGAGTGTTCTTTATAAGGCTAATAATTTTCATTAAAAACATTTGTATCTTGAAACATGTAATAACACAAAACTATATACATGTACTGGCTTGCACTATACATATTTACTAGGAATTTTATGTCATCGTTGTCAAGTGTTAAAAATAAAACTTAAAATCCCAAATATATATATATATGTATGTGTGTGTGTGTGTGTTTTTTTTTACTATAGACAGTATAAAAACAGTACTGCTTCAGTCCTTAAAGCTAAAAAACTATGATTTTATAGATCACCAAACTTAAAGTTGCAGTCAAAATAGAAGTGGGTAGTATAAACAAATGAAATAATTAAATTATAAAATATAGACGTATTTTTTATGTATCGCGGCCTCCAACCTTGTGCAACAATGAGCTCAGACCAACTAGAGGATTATTATCTTGACTCATGGGTGGTCTTTGAAACAGCTGTTGTCACATCTTGTGAGATCTTTTTAGCAGTCTTTGATTGATGACTCTGTCAAACGTCACATAGCCTCACTCCCTCAGTAATAACGATTTTCCAGTCTTTTTTGTTGGCTATTTTAAATCCTGAATTTCATGTATTATAATTTTTCGACTTCATAAGTACTAAAGAAATTATATTTAAATTCAGTTTTATAATAAATGCTCGATTTTTATTGTTAATCCTTTACTGTTATACGAGCAATGTTTGCGCGCTTCCTTGCTATGTCAGTCTACAAAATTATCTCAAAAACGGCTCCGATGACTTCATTAAACATTTGAAAATAACAACGTTATGGCTTAAAAATGTGTTAGAAGCAGATCATACCACCAGAAAAAATTTAAGTGCGTAAAAGATTATATAAAATTTCAGAAAGAAAAATTAATTGTTGACATAAACAGTGTAAATAGTTGCAAAAAGGACGATTCATTAGATTGATTGTTTTAACCATAGATATATAATAAACATAATTTACTCAACAAAAATTACTATCGAAAGTAAATTTTTAAGTTAAACAATGTAAATTGTTCCTATATGAATGACTTTTTAAAGTTATTGTTTTAATTATATATAATAGAAATAACCATTATATATAATAGAAATAACCTAATAATAGTTATTAACAATTATTTATAATAGCAAAATAAAACAATCTTATGAGTTATCTATATTTTACAACCATTACATTGACTCACCAATGTATGTTTGCCTGTGTATAGTAATTTATTTACATCGATGGTCATAGCATTAGCATGTGCTGTTGAATCGGCAACCAAAAAACAATGAAAAATGTAAACAAACCAAACTAGTGCAATTCACTTCCACGTTCACATTTTAGTAGAGACCTTATAAAAATTTGCTATTCTATTACCTTTGCTGGTGCACAAGTATTTCTATTTCCAAAGCTCCTTTTAAGAAATCATTAGCTGATAATGATACATATCAGATAAAATAATCATTAAACTCAGATCTGGGTCTGCAAATGTGCAGTGGTACCGGGCCAAGCAGCTTTCACTTTTTCTATCAGGTTAAGAATTGTCGTTTCCAGTTGACGTTTGAGTTATTCTTCCTCGCAGTGATGTAAATAGTCACTTTGCGAAACAAATTTCCCTCTTTGCATATGTTTTGATTGTTATATTAGTTTTCATAAGTTAATTTGTTATATATATATATAATTTATCAGAGCGCTTGTTATAACTTATGTGATTAGCTGATCTCTCAATTAGCTTTTAAGCTAGAGAGATTAATATTTATAACTGCTGTGTAACCGAATATTGTATTTAAATGAAATAAATAAATAAATAAATAAATAAATACAGTTTTGCTAGTATACCTTAAATCGATACGAAATTTATTTCATGGCTTATGGAAATTCTATAATGAAAGGCGAACGTGGAGCAGAATATATTATATAGAATATTATGTTTTATGCAGCAAAACGGATCAGAAATAGACATAGAGTAAAAAGAGCGAAAATAATGAATTTCTGAGCAAGGCTGCTCCTCCGGGTACTCTGATTTATTCAAATACCGAATTGAAATTAAAAATATCAAAATTAAAATTTTAATGCTGAATAACAATTTGTATTGTGCCAAAAAAGTTAAACCTTATTTTAAAAACACCAAGATAGCATACGAAATCCTGTACTGTATACTCTTACTGTGCATTGTATGCTTGCTTGTGTGTTTGTTTGCTTGCACAATTATCTAAAAAATGGCTCTTAGGATTTCCTTCAGAGTCTGGAAATAACTAATTTCTAGATCAAAAATGTACTATGCAAGTTAGGCATGACAAATTTAATAATGTAATAAAATGAGTTTTGAAGTAGTAAAACTTATTATTGAGCCATATTGGCCAGATGGGTTTTGTTGTAACGAAATACACCACGAAAATATTAACAATGTATTGCCATAACAGCCCAGGCCGTAACGACCACAGGGGACAGGAGAAGCGGGGCCGGTGTCCCGGGGTCCCCGAGGCCAAGGGTCCCCAATCAAGTGTGAACACGTGAGGCGTGAGGAGCAGCTTTCAAAAATCGGAAATAATATTAATATGAACTTGTCTTTAAAGTAGTCATTTGATAAAGTTTTACATTTGGATTGCTGTACCTTGTATTTAAACGTTAAATTCACGAAGTAAATGATTAAAATCTGTTATATAGTTTGGATTTGTAAGAAACCCCCCCCCCAAAAACAGTTAGATTGATGTTCCCTTAGAGTAGAATCCTGATGTGAGCTTTTACTTCAGTGTAAACCCAAAGAAATTCATTACGTGTAGGCTATTTAAATTTAAGGGGGGCCCCTCTCTATAACACTTTGCCTCAGGGTCCCCAAAGTTATCATTACGGCCCTTGGTTCATGTCGGCCCAAAGCCATCGTGTCGGCCAGCTGGTTGCTGGTTGCATCTGTAAAGAGAACATGCGAAATGAATATTCCGTGGAGTATGAAATATCAAGCAAGGCTCGGTCCACCAGGTACTATTCCCTTAGGTAAAACATCGTGCATGCTATTGTTTTAGGCCCATTCACTCCAGATGTATATCCATTCCAAAAATTTATAATACGTTTTTGCCGATAGCCGATTAACGAGAGTAGCTAGGCACAAGACTTGTAATTTATAATCTACTTTTTTATTGTGTAAATGTGTTTTTACCAAAGCTTTCAGAATCCAACCATTAAGCAGCCTCAGATTAGTTCTATACCTATACCGGCTTCAATATAGAGTCGTAGATAACACTATCACTGATGTCTTCCGCCTGCACGCACTTAATATCTACATTCTGTAGGACGCGCGTTTCGGCTTTCGCCATCTTCAACTACAATATAGAGTGTTTAATATAGAGTGTTCAATATATAGTGTTTAATATAGAGTGTTCAATATAGAGTGTTTAATATACGTCTAGATTCCTGAAAATGTGCGAATACAGTCACAATTTACGGAAACTATTACCCTCCCCGAGGGTAATAAGGGTTATCTGTACCCCACAAACCTCCCTTTCTGTAGAGTAAATATGGAAAGAGGGGGAGCTGGTATCTGGTGCAGAACAAATGTAGAATGCAGACCTCTCGATTGTGGCAAGTTCTGTGTCGAAGGAGTCTGTGAGTTTGCAACCATATCAATCTCTATTGGCCCTGCTGATAAGATTTTACTTGTCGCTGGTTACAGACCTCCAAACAACCAATACGAAATATTCATAAGCCAACTATCCGATTTGATTGACAACTTTAGGAGAAACCATAAAAGATTGATAATCATGGGAGATTTTAACATAGACATGGCGGAAAGATCAGTCAAAACTATGAAGTATTCTGCATTTATGAGATCTTATGGACTTTCAAATATCGTCCAAAGTTTTACAAGAGAGGCTCTAGGATCAAAAACACTGATCGACCACATCGTGACAGACGATCCATCTTTAAAAGCTTCTGTTTTTGTCACAGCTCTGTCAGATCACCATGCTCAGTCCGTTTCAGTACCATGGCCCTCTTTTAGGAAACCACCAGGCAGAAAAGTTACTTTTGGCAGAATGTTTGACGAATCAAACAAAGCAGTGTTCAGATATTTACTATCGAGAGGATTGTGGGATGAACTGTGGATAACAGATGACTTGGATGAACAATTTCAAGCTTTCTACGATCAGCTGAGATACTTATTTGAAGTGGCCTTTCCGAAAAAAGTTAATATTGTGAAATCTGCTAAAAGAAATCGAATTTCCTTAAATCCTGAAATATTAAAGGTTAAAAAGGATGTATACTTCTGGTACAAGGAAACCAAAGACTTAAATTCCTCCCACCATCTTAGAAAGTACTATATGTCATTAAAAAAGAAGTATAGAGAGATGATTAAAGGGGCTAAGTCTGACGCTGTCCAGAAGGAAATAAATAGCACTGAAAATAAGTGCAAGGCAATATGGAGAGTAATTAACAGAAATAAAGCCCAAAAAAGTAACTCTCCAGATTTGGTAGAGCTGAAAAGTGATGAAGGGATGAAAATCAGTGACCCAAATACAGTGTCAGAAATGTTTAATAATTTTTTTATAGACATCACGAAAAATCTGATACCTCTCCAACTTTCAGTCATCCTAAAGTAAGCCAGCCAATAAAAAACTCGTTTTTCCTATTTCCAACTACAGAAGCTAAAGTAAAACATATCATCCAGCAAATGAAAAACAAAAAGCTCTGGAGCTGATGATATATCCCCGATGCTTATAAAAGAATTCCCCGACTATTTAGTAGGACCCCTCACACATCTCATTAATCACTCATTTGCCAAGGGTCAGTTTCCTCGAGCACTTAAACTATCTGTAGTAAGACCTATTTATAAGAAAGGGGATCCCAAAGACTGCAGTAACTATAGACCCATAAGCATTTTATCAACTTTGTCTAAGGTTTATGAAAAAGCTGTGTTAGAGAGGTTGGGGAATTTCCTTGAGAAAAACAGCATAATTTTTGAAAATCAGCACGGCTTTGTCAAAAACAAGAATACTACAAGTGCCATTTATTCAGTAGTGAACAAGGTTGTTAAAGAGTTGGATTCAAAAATGTTTTCTATGGTAATCTTCTTCGACCTTAGTAAGGCATTTGATATGGTTGACCGCGATCTCTTGCTTGACAAGCTAAGTAGTGTGGGGGTTCGGGGATCTACATTAAACTGGTTCTCTTCATTTCTCATAGGACGAACACTGTTTGTGGAAATACCTGGTGTTGATGCCGGTGGATGTGTAAGGAATTATAAGTCACCAGAAGCCTTGGTAGAAAGAGGTGTGCCCCAGGGATCCGTTCTCGGTCCCGTGCTCTTTCTCCTGTTCGTAAATGAACTTCCATCGAGTATATCAGAGGCCCAAGTCTGCTTGTTTGCCGATGACACTTCCTTGACATTGTCTTGTCCTTCTTTAAACGCCCTTGAACAAACGTCTTATATTCAAGCAAACAGCCTTGTCCAATGGTTTGACGACAATCTTCTGAAATTAAATACCGATAAAACTCAGATCATCAATTTTCTTATTTCAAATAGATCTTCTACTGACCGTAACTTATCTATTCTTATTGACCAAACTATTATCGAACCTTCTGACTCTGTAACATTCCTGGGTGTCATCTTGGATAGAAACCTAAATTTTAGATTACACATTGAACATGTCATCCGTAAAGTTAGTGTTGGGATTTTCGTTCTCCGCACTCTTGCGAAAACAGTATCCTCTGAAGTCTTAATTTCTGCTTATTACGGATTGGTTTACCCGTTTTTATCCTATGCTCTACCTGTTTGGGGTGCAGAGAACCAAACTACTCAGTTTCTTTTTAGGTTGCAGAAGAAAGCCGTTCGAGTGATATTTGCCCTCCAAATGACTCAATCGTGCAAAGACGATTGAGTCTTTGCAGTATTGAGTCTTTGCAGTCAGGTCAGTATTGAAGCCGAGTTTTTCCGCTCGGCTTCGATACTGACCTTGCCTTCATTGTACGTTCTAGAAACCTTGAGTTTTATGAAACAAAACTTCAGTAAATTCGAGGGCAACTCACATTACACCATCTATTCTTTGCGGGCAACTGCAAACTGCAAAAGTCCTAAGCATTCTACATATTTTTTTCAGCACCATCTTCTGTATAATGCCACTAAGCTTTTTAACCATCTTCCTCTCCAGCTGAAACTAGGGACCGACTACAAAAGATTTAGAAAGAACCTGAAATCTAAATTAATTGATAAAGCATACTACAGCGTCCGAGAATTTTTGGCTGACGGATAAAGTTAATTATTGTATATTGTTACAAGTGTTTTTAGTTAATCAACCTTTAGTTTAAGGTTTTGTAATTAAACATTATGACATCGCCAATGCAAATTGAATTTTTGTTAATTATTCTGGCAAATAAATGACTTATGACTTATGACTCCCAGTGACGTAACTCCCCTCCCCCAAAAATAATTCTGGCTACACGACTGGTCACGATTGGCCCAAGTAATAAAAACGTTGAGGTTTTAGTTTTATTTTCTGGGTTACAATAAACAAATATTATTTCATCATTGAAAGCTCATCCCATAAATAATTTCAAAATAATACTAGGTTATCGGCGGTACACTTCCGCCCTGTTTCCACGACTCATTATTAAGCTCATTGTTTAGCTTTTTCTACTTATTTTCACATTTGACAGTAACAACAGTTTAGGAATCCCTAAAAAATGATCAGTGTTGTCGATGGATGGACAGTTCAAAAAAGGGTGCCTCCGTGCGTGTATGTGAGATATATGAAGGAAAAGAGAGCAAATCATTGATTTAAATCTTCATATTCTGAAAGCAATGGAAAATAATCTATAGGAAGAGGATGATATGAAAGTTTTCGGTGTGAAAAAATATATAACAAAATCAACTATCGAGCTTGAAGCTGGTTATTTTAACCTTATTGCCTATCAAGATGGTGGTGTTCTTAAACCAAAGTGAGTTACTGTATTACAATTGTTACAAAGCCCATAAAAATAATATACCGAGAACTATAACTTCTGATTCAGTTTCAGCTCCTTTATCATTTTATTCTGATGTTTTCATTTTATCATTTTGTTTGTTTTTAGGGTAACAGATTGTATTATGTTGCGCCCTCTATCTCTAGGAAGAAAACTTGGAAGACACGAAGATGACGGGATGCCGGAAGTCAAACCTTTGAACCTTTAAACATTTTTGAAAGAAGAATGATTTTATCTGCGTGTACTTTAACAGGTGTGCAGCTGAACCGTATGTGTATATCTTAGCACTGGTCCTATGTTTTAAAAGCGCATACAACATAAGATGTATCAACAAACCTTTTCTTTCTAGGTGAGGGTCAAGCTTAGAATGTCCTCATGGATATGCACAGCTTATTTAGCTAATTGTGCACCTTCAAGTTCACAGCATCATCACATAGCAAATTGCCATTAATGATTGGCGGGATTCGAACCCGGGCCCCTGGGAGCCGAAGTCCCGCGTTCTACCACTATACCAAGCCGCTTCTCCACATCAAAAAACCTTATCGGACCTTTAATAATGATCGGAGAAGCTTTTATCAAATTTTCGTGAATGTATATCAGTTGCCGATCAAAAGGTTGTTTTAACCTTATTACGAACAATCGTTTCCGAGTCAATCTAAATTAAGGGACTCTGCTGGTAAAGGCCACTTTAGTGTTAGTGTTATATGTATTAATTGCCTCTGTGTATGTTGAAACGACGAAGGTAACTCATAAAATTTCGTGAAACAACTTGCACTAGTGGCAAACGACCCTAATTTTAAAGGTCAGATCAAGATATGAGTTTAATGGCGTGAACCAGGCAGTCCAAAGGGTTTATCCCTTATAATATGGCAGCTGTTACGCTATCGTAAAACAATATTGGTTAATTCATATGGAACTATTTGAATCGCAGTAGCACCTATACTAAACCACTGGCACGAGATAAACAAAATAAGTGTAATTTCAAATTCTGTCAGGCATTTTATTTTATTAAAAAACAAGGAATTTTGTGTGGCTTTCGTGGTATTTTTGGTGAGTTAAGCGTTTAAACAACATCTCATTTTTTTACGTCGCCTATCGTGATGACACCGATACAATAACAGGGAGGTCGTGATGTGATGTAGTAAGTGTTTCCGACGATTTTTATGTCAATTTAAAAATGTATAAGCATTGTTTAAATTAGAGTGGACTAGATTAGTTCGACAATTGTTGACTTTAATTTCACGGATAATTATGGTTGCAGCTTTTGCACCTGCCTCACAATATCCTCTTAAATCCTCCCCGGGGAACACCCAAAGCCCAATGTTAACCCTTATAAGTACTGGCGCGGGGTGTTTTAAGACCCCCAGGTCTGGAAATTTTGCTCTGGAAGCTGAAATAAGTTATCAGCAATGCTGTGCGTCCTAGTACCTTCAAGTTACATCCCCCCTCACCTGTTGGCACAGTTTTTGTTAGTTCATCACATTCTGTTGCGGGTGAAACTTGCCCTGGGGTGCACCTAGACCCCCACGCCAGTGGTTGCGTTTTAGCATGGCGGTGATTTTTACATGTATTATTTATCATTAGAAAGTAAAGGTTAGCTTATTTTTTATTTTTGTTCATACTTAGTAATTTTCAAACATTAATAATTAAAAAGCCGATGTGTGTGAGCCACATGAAAACTGTTTGCCAAAAATATTGGAACTCCAAGATGCTTCAGAGTAGTATGGAGTTAAGATTCCAAAACCTGTTTCTTATAACCAAAAATTTATAGGATTCCTTGTATTTTTCAATATTTCATTAAATTTGTTCAAAATAAAAACGTTTAAGATATTTTTAGAATATACATGGCGATTGTTTTGTTTTCTCACCAAAAATTGCCATATTTTAGTAAAATTTTAGATGTGTAAGTTTAGGTCCAAAAAATAAGCAATCTATTATTAATATACTAAAAATATTAATTTTTTCCATGTTTCTAACACTAGTTTACAAGAATATAAGGTTTAAAACATTTTAAATTGCACTTTAAAATTTTCATGCAAACTGAACAAAACCCTTACATTTTCAACCAAAATTTTCGTAATTTATTTTTTTTCTTTTTTATATAATTAAATTTGAGTAAATCTACTTGTAAGTGATAAATAACGGTTTAAAACATTCCAAACTATAAGGAAATCAAAGGTTTTGTAAAAAAATATGTTTAACAATATTTTCACAAACATTTTAAAATAGGGGTTTAGCAGACCCCCGCGCCAGTTGTAGTGTCACAAAAAACCGCGCCAGTGCTTAAGAAACAAGTGGGGCCATATATTGCAACATTCTGTTTGGGGTAGACTTTGATATGCGGTGCACCCAAACTATCAACCTTGAGTCGAAACTTCGATATATCATTAACTGAAACCAAGATTATTCGATTCCATCAGGAACAAAACACAACAAAAAATAACATCAATTACATCTAACCTTATAAGTGTGATAAAATAACAATGAAAAAACACATAGTATCGCACATCATATTTCACACATTCCGCTATTTAGTACTGGTCTTCGTTGTTTACACTTACATGACACTGATATAAAATGTCTCGCTCTGGGATGTACAGTTTGGTTACTTAGTATTAACTAATTGGTTGATTAATTTTCAGCAATGTTAAGTTATACATTATAGTAACGATTTTAAATCAAACTAAATATCACATTGAAAAACTCTGAATAAATAAGGTTTTCGATATAGGATCATTGGATCATCGGTATGTTTGAGGAACTTATAGTCCGCTCTAGTGAATTTTAGTTGAATAGTTTTTATTGTTTTAAACTAAATAATCTAACCATCACTTCATCTTAATGATATGGAATACAGTATTGTTTTGTTTATTATGTTATAACGCGGTGATTGCATTATAACCTCTTGATTCGATGTTATCGGATAAAGGATGTTATATAGTTTGGGTGCATCGCTTGAAGACTATCCCTTGGGAGGAACGTGCTGAGGCTTGAGTGTTGACAAACAAAAGCTGCTTGAACTGGATTTGTTTGTTTCAAAAGACAGAAAGCTACATGATTTAATAAATTGCCATTAATTTAATGAAATAATGCATTTTATTCTTCCCTAAAACCCACAACTACGGCTCAAAACTACCTTTGCTTGTAAGAACCACCCAGGCTTCACCATGTTCCTTACGAGGTATACCCCTATATTTGTACAACAATAAAATATGTATTTTCAAGCTATTTGTCTCCGTGTAAATGATGGTTACAGTATTTAATATGAAATTGGGAATAGAAGAATAAAATTCTTAGGGCAAATAGTTCCCACTTAAATAATGTGTTGCTGCTGCTTCAGAAAAAGAGTGTTGTGCGAATAATAATCAAGGCTCCTCTTAGATATCATTGTAAACCACAATTTTTAAGAATAAGATATTAACTGTGATAAGCACATACTGTATGTAAAAAATTTAATGTAGGTAGATTTCAGAAATGATAATGAATCACCACTAATGTAATCAAAGCGGACGTATTTAACTCCTCATGCTTTTTAAATGATGAGTAGACTAAAGTCTCTAGCTACAAACTAGGAATATTTAAAGTAAAAATCGTTATTTATTACAGTACGATTAACCTACTAATTTAGCTGGCTTTTAAGTAATCCTTATATTAACATTTAGCACATGGTTTTGAATAAACAGTAAGCACCTCATGGCTTAGACGAAGATGAGACAGTATAAAACGTTTTTATGCAGTGCCCTGCGTATGCTGATTCCCGGGCAAAATTGCTAACGGCAATCAATGAATATTGATTTGAGAAAAGTTTTGTTGGTAATCACAATTTATGGAAGCACTTGTTAGTCACCTTTATACGTTGAAAAAGATGTTGTGACACTAATTTAGTTTACAAGTGACTTCTAATCTTTTATTGTAATCTATAATTGTGTTTCGGGCTACTTGGCTGATGCATTTACTTCGTTCATTTATGACAAATAAAGAATAAAAAACATCACATTGTTTAAATGTAAGCAAAGCAGACGTTTTTCACTCCCAATGCTTTTTAAATGGCAGATATTTTACGTTTTTTTCTCATTTTCTGGTAAACTTTAAGAAAGTTATTTTCCCCGAGTATTTTCCCCGAGACCCTGGAATCGATACCTTTATTATACATTGGAGCCCTCTCCCATCATCCTACGACGTGCCCAACGCCCCCAGTTTCGGCGTAAAAATTTCCCTTACGTAATGTATAGATAGATGATAAGGGGTTTTAGCTCCTTGAAGCCTCTAGTATATTTGAATTATGCTTTCAAATTTTAATGCATTAAAAAGTTAATTACATTATTTGAGAGAACAATCACCGTATAAAATTTTTAAAACTTTCAAAAAGGAAAACACTATTCGATTTTAAGTTTGATTTCAAAAACACAAGGCCACTTGCAAATAATTAGAGTTTTATTTCATGTTCATTTTTGCAAAACTGCACCAAATGTACCAAAGGTAACATAAAAGTTACAAAAAATTATTATAATCAGTACACTTTTTAATTTACATTTTTGTTAGCATATTTGCAAACTAAAGGGTTTGAAGCTTTTACTTGAAAAGATTAATATCATTGCTTTCATCGTCAAATAAAAACTCTTTCGTCTTAAAATAAACAAGTTTTTTAACACTACGTGTTCGTAAAATATCTTCCGTTTGTCCTAGACGAAAATACACGTGATTTTTCAATTTGAGTTCACCGTTTAATCACCATCGGAAAATTCACGCAATGTTTATCACGGCCGTTTGCAAGTTTCATTAGACGTTATGTGGCAATAAGCGCGCGATCGTTTCACGGCCGATTGCAACTTTCGTAAAGATACATTGCTCTTTAATCTGCGATCTGCATAACGCACAAATGTTTTTCAAGGCCTTTCGTTAGTTTGCAAAGTTTGATTACAAATTGCTGTTTACGAGCGGTAAATAAATAAGCGATAATGTTTTAGGGGGGTTTGCAAGTTCCACGTGGCTACAAACGCCGCGCCGTTCTCGGTAACAAGATACAGACCAATCAATTTTTCAAAGCCTTAAACAAAATTTCATTACGTTTTCATTGAAGCGACAATTGCAAATTTTTATTTTAAAGCTATGGTCTATGGCTACAGGCCTACCGATAGAAGGAAAATAAAAGAGCCATAGGCTACATCAATTATACAGCAACGGCAAAGAATCAGCAATAATATTGCCAAGAACATCAGTCATCGGCTGCCAGTGTACTAGCCAGTATATGCTATATAGTTTAGGAACATAAATAATATTTTAGGAACATAAATTATTGCAGAGTTAGCATAAGCAGATAACATAAGCAGATTTAGACCTATACAGTTTTAGGAAAAGGAAAATAGATTTATGATTAAATTGAAAAATTATGAATCAGGTAAGGGGACATTTTGTTGAATTGAAACTGACTTTTTTGGTCTATGTTTTAGAATGTGCATTGTTTGTCGGATCCTTCTTTAAAAGAAACAAAATAAAATTTAAACGCATTTTTATAATACTATGAATTTAAAAGAAAGTATAGTCTCAACAGAACTTTGAATATTAAAAAAAAATAATTATAGGACCTACTCAAAGTCGACATTTTGGGATTAGGGATTAAAAATTTTATAATATAAAAGCATGTCATTGAACGACTGAGTCTAATAAATAGAATATAAAATATAATGGAATATACTGGGTTAGAATAGGGTATAATGTTTATTTTCTCCCATGATTGCAGTATAACACAGTCATCATTAACATTTTACTGGATCCCGTTTAATCTTCTTTGGTTTTTAGTCAAAGAAGAATTCCTTAACTTGTCAGGGTCACTCAGTATTTAAATAAAATAAATAAATGCCAAATAAAATCAGTACTTTGTAACAAATATAGATAAGTTATAAGCGTTTTTGCTACTTATTTTACATGAAATATATTTACAAATAAATAGATTTTTGTTTTATTCGATTTTATCTAATGGGTAAAGTTAGTTCTAATGTCAGTAGGAGCCAAGGTATATTTTAAGAACATTTTTATTATTGTATTTTTGAAAAAAAACGGGTTGATAAAGGTTTTTTGTTTATTTTTACAAGTTATGTTTGGCAAGTAGACCTACTTTATAATGTGCGTCAATTAGGGCGTGCCACAGGGATAACTCTTGAGACCCTTTTTGTTTCTCAAAATGCAATTTTTTTTAAATTTCAATATGAACTCGCTATCAGTTTTTTCATTCGAGATTCTTTGCGTTATATGCCGTTGTGTGTGGTATTATTTGTTGTTTTGTGTTTCGTGTTTTTGTTTTATTTTTTCATTTAGAACTTACAACGGTTGCATTGTATTCATCATTTTCTGTTTTCGAATTTATCAAATTGTACGCCTTTGACTTCCAAAACAATCTTCTGATGACGCAACTCAATCCTTCATGCTACTTAGTTAGTGAACACACTGTAGGAGTGTTAATTATCTGTGGATCACACAGCTGTCGCGGATCTGCACACGATCATTAATCAACTCGGGGTAATCCTCACCTTGAAAAGGATATCCGGTGAAGCAGGGTCGCATCATTCCGAAATTAGTAACAGTCATTTTCCAAGGTACACTGAACGCCACTCGCGGTTCACTAAGTTCGGGTTCCAGCCATGCCGGCACTCCAAGAGTCACTAGATCGTACGTGCTCCAAGCCCGGCGGTCTCGTCTCTGCGACTGGGCCGTGACGGGGCCGACACCTCACAGTAGAGGGGAGGCCGCGCCCCCTCGCTCCGGACCAATCACGAGGCTTCCTGTCCGCCGTCTCCTCCCATTGGCTGTATCAAACCGCCTTATCAAGGACGAGATGGAGGCTTACTTTGATTCATCCACTTTTTATGTTCTTGCATCCCAATTCATCGTATTGTACAGGTAACACTGGCTGGAATGCACGAGAAAGATTATTTATGAATCGACAGGGGTTGATTTATTTTAAAACGGGGGCCGATCAGAGCCTGCGGGTTAGCTGGAAGGCTTGGTAGGCTAAGGCCTCCTCAAGGCTTTTCTTAACTAAGACAAAAACATTCAAACAATATATTTAGATTGGCCTGTCTGCAATGCATTTTGTGTATGCTTTTGTGATGATTGTGGAGATGTGTAAATTAATGTGGCGACAATGCTTGTAAGATAACAATTTTGAAATGGACTAGCTGTTTGCTCCAGAAAAACCAAAGGAATAATTTTTTTATTTAAATGCGAAATAACTTGTCTGTAACTTATCGTAAATTCCTCTGGGTGGGACGATATCTCAAATAGGAGATCAAATCATGTTTCTTCCTGCAGCTGTTGCATATTCTCATTGTTAAAAAACCACAATAAAAGGAGTATTCCTAGAGGTTGCAAATTAGCTCTTATTAAGCCTATTTTAAAGAAATGAGCCGCTCGATCATCTACTTCAGAACACCGTCCTACATTGCTCATTTCTCCAAAGATTTAGGACAAAGTAGTTTGCAATAGAATTTAGGGTTTCACGAGAACATAACTTTTTTTCAAAAAACGTCTTCATTGAAGTATATAAAATTTACTTTGCTAACTCTCATTAACATATCTCCCATCGAAGGGAGGCGGGGAGACACTGTCATTGACTGTTTTTTGACATCTACAAGGTGTTCAATTGGCCAACTGTTCTGTTCTAGAGGTCAAGAGGAAAAACTTTTTCAAATATACAGGGTACCGTCTTAAATTGGTTCAAACTCTATCTTTCACACCGACCATAAAAAACTTTCATTGATTACAAAGACAAATCCAGGAGGAACAAAAAAATAGCGGGAGTGCACAAGGGTTCCATCCTTGGGCCCATACTTACAAATAAAATCTCTACTTCTATTTACGAAAGTAATCTAATAATAATAATGTTTGCTGATGATTCTACTGTTTGAAAAAAAAACAAAAAAAACGGGAATATTATTGATTTGGAACTTGACGCCTTCCAAAAACTCAATAGGTTATCCCAATGTTTAGCCATTTACAGTCATATAGATCATCGATCATGACTGTGAAAAGTAGAGGGCCAAGGATATAATCCCTGTCTCCATCTTTATCTATAATGCAGGGAGCTGTTCTGCAGCTGTCATAGTTCTGGTACGGTAAGTCTATTGGCTAACCAGATTGATCGACTTCCTTGGTTCCTCCTTGTCTCTCTGGGAAATTTGATTCCCAGCTGAGCTTGGATACCAAGTTAGGTCTGAGCCCTGTAGGGAGTTGCGGGTCGTCTTGGCCTGTCTATCTGGGTGGGGATGAGGGACCCTTATCCGACAAACTTCTAAGCGTCTGTAGTCTGGAGTGCGAACCGACCTGGGTGAGACTCTTCACAACAAGGAGAGCTCCCAGTTGGCGGTCCTTGTCTGGGGACGCTTGGGAGGTCTCGAGTTAGAGGGTGAGTTGTCCCCTGAAGAGCCTGGAGGATGGGTTGTCTCTCTTCCTTCAGGGGCGAGGCTGACTGACCAAGTCATACCTTTCCCATCCTGACAATCCCTTCCTTCCGTAAGCTGCACAGTATCCCAAGGGAGACGTGCCTAGATGGCTATGCTGGGACTTTCATTCCTTCAAAGTCTAACAGTCTAACTATCCTTTTATTCCGCATCTCACCCCTGGAAAACCATTTCTTCGGTTACTTTCCGGCTTCGGCGGGTTTGCGTTCATCGTCTGATTTCAGCAGGGCATCCTCCTCCAATGGGGCCAGATCGTCCACGCTTAGATTAGCAAGAGGAATAATCTCGACCTGTTGGTCACATTTCTATTCTATGTCAGTGGGTTTTGTTCCCACGAGTTCCGAGTATATAAAGGTCCACCTGCCCAGTGACCCGATTATAGAGGTAAAGGGTACATACTACTGGGTTACCCCAGGTTCCCAGAAGGCTCCGTTAAAGACACTGAATGTTAGGCCCCCAGTGTCATGAGACTCTCAGCACGGATCGCATAACACCTTAGTCTAGGGCCCACAGTGCCTAGGCAACTTAACTACGTGACAGATGCCCAGGCATGCGGCTTGAGCCTTCGGGTCCAGGTGCCACCCCGACCTAAGCAACGGCTCATCCTGAACCGGTTTTGGCTCATTTTGGTACTGGTAGTGCTGCTGCCCCCTACCAGGGAATCATTCGGGATTCCAGCCTAGAGCCGCCAGGATCAGCGTATCAGGGCCACGAGCGCGAACGGTGCAACCTTTGGTTACACAGGGCAGCACATCAAACTTTTGTACTGCCCTTCCCGGACGGTCTTGGGCACCCTTACCGGTACCCCTGGGGGTGAAGGTGTATCCTGGTTCTACACATCTACGCAGCTAGGGAGCAGCTTGGGGACAGCCAGGGGGCTGTCCAGAAGACACCCGCACCCCCTTAGCCCCTGGGGTAACTGTGGGCCATTTGAAAAAAAATTGTTTGGCAGAAAAAACCATAAGGGTAATTACGGGTTTAGAAAATAACGACCACTGCCAACAAGCCTTTAGGTGCCTCAGGGTGCTCACAGTTCTATCCCTCTTTATCTTCGAATCGATCCCTTACATCAAAAGAAATAATTTGATTGCCGACAATAGCAACAAATGGATATTCCACAAGAAATAAGCATATTTTTGCAGAGCAGCACATATTAGCTCATTACGAAAAATAGCCTAACTACGCAAGGCAGAAATTTTATCAGACCCTACCAGATTCAATCAAAGAAATGTTAAAATTCCAATATATTTAAAATAACTCTCAGACAGTTTTTAATAGACAAATGCTTTTATAAGGTTGAAGATTTCTGGGCCAGCCTTAAGCCGTCCCATCCAGCCTAATTAATCTATGCTCTCATTCTAAACTAAACTAACATAACACAACCATAACTTAACTAACTTTTTTGTCTCTGGCTCTGGCTATCTCTCTCTTTATTTATAGTATTTTTCTCTGATTTCTCTTTCTCTGATTACATTAACACAGCAACCCTTTCCCGTGACCCAACTAAGATTGGGCACGTTGACGCGTCCACCGCCCCATTAAGGAGCACCCTGGACCTGGACTAAAAACATAAGTCCACGTAAGTTCAAGTAAGCAAGATTACACCTCTGATCTTAATAAGAATGTGTTTTTATATTTCCCGCTATGACTCAACAGCTCGGAGCCCTGATTTGGTTTTTCTGGTCCTATTATAAGTTTATAGTTTGGAGATCGTCAGACGCCGCCGGGCCCAGAGTTCTCGGTCATAAAAAAACGTTAAAAACCAGCGACACACTATTAATGTGGCCAAAATTTTAACTTTCTATTTGATTGATTTTGAAACTCTAAATTAATTAATTGATGAAAGTTAAACTTAATCCACGTAAACTTTCAATTAAATTTTGAGGTGGATTAATCAATGTGTTATTTTAAAATCAAAATAATTAAGAAATTTGGTTCTTCATATTTGAAAACATAACTTACGATTATCTAAGACTATATTGTAATCATACCATAAAACTAGATTAAGTTGTGTATTCAGTGAATTTTTTAAGTGTCCGGTTTGTTCGTTTTTAAGAGAGCAGCAATATGCTTCCAACATGCCAATATTGCAAGGATTAAATGTTGGCTAATTTAAAACAAAAACATCTAAAAAAACACATTGAAATAAAAAATACTAATTATTAACCGTCAAGATATGTGACTATAAAATCTGATTTAAGTGATTTAGGCCTAAACCAAGAACGAAAAATCAGTGATGTCAAACAATAATTTATTGTTGTTTGATATTTATTTACAATATTAAATTTATTCGCTCAAACAATAATTAATTTACAATTTACATTTAACATAGTTCGCAAATCGATTTTAACATACATAAATTATTTCTTTTTCCACTTACTTTTAACTTCTCATGTAGAGATTCTCTAGTCAAGTAGATAAATAAACTCATTTTGATCCTAATTATTTAAATGCTCTTTTGGGGGATTTTATTTTTTTTATTAAGGCACCACTAAAAACAATGACTTTATAAACTGAAAGGAGACTGCTCATGCTTATGGATGTTTTGAAACAAAAAATCGAGCACTCGCGAAATTAGTTCGACACTCGTCACTATATGGAGACTACACCATCAGTGTAATTTTGTAATTTCACGCTAAAAACTTTTACCCCTGAAGCCCTGAAATGGTACATTTTTGCTTTTACCGGGCTTAAATATGGTATAGGGCATATAAGGTTAAAAAGGGGATTTTATTTTTTAAATTTCAAATCTAGAAGTGCGAAAGAGAGGAAAAAAGGTATTTGTAATATCTTTAATGCCAATATTCTCTACCAGAATATGCTAATTTTGTAACAAATGATCTCATTTTATTGGCTTCAAAATTTAATTTTGCTTGGATTATTATTTCTTTTACAATCTACTAGCAGCCCGCGTCACTTCGTGGCTTAAAAACAACTTGGTTATTAGGCTTTAGTTTCATGTTGATTATGTGTAGATTTTTTCAGTGTAAAATACCTTTCATTTCAATGAGAGAGTGTGTGAATTCTTGTGTTTTTTATTTTTTTATTTTCTAGACTAATTCTTTATGTCATAGCACTGGAATAAAATTGCCAGTAATTGAACTCCTCACTGGGGCAAATGTTTAATAATAAAATAACTTATTACTTTAGACTTAAAGCTTCAAAGTGGGTCATTTATTTAATCTGCTTTAAGTATACGTTCTACACTTTGAAATTTCGACAGAGCAACAACATTCATTTAGCATAAAATGGGGGTTGGTTTACATGGATCTCATTGCTTGGCGCATCTTCATGTCTCTGTTTTAGAATTTTATTTCCTTAAGTATTGAATCTTTATCTTGATTGTACTTAACATCAACGCGTCAGTTTTTACATTCATCTTTGTTAGGTCTTAACAACAAACGGTAAGAAGGTGGTCAAATCACTGATCTACTGATGAAATTATCTCTAAATTACATTTATAGAATAGCCATTTGCCGCAAAAACTTATTCAACACTCATAACGGCCAGGGAATTGAATTACAAATTGAACCACGTATTTGTTTCGCATCTTAAATACATGTTTTACAAATCTTTACCTCAGCAAATAACATAATTTTCTATGAAATGCCCTCATTAAATAGGTGAATTGTTATTGGCACATTTCAAAATCAAGTAAAATAGGCAAGCAGACTTCAATCTCCTTCGCATTCCGAGTACATTTACAAAATACAGGTTTCAAATTTATTATACATTTTAAAACTTGAATTTTTCAGGTTAATATTCAGTTTCAATTGATATTTTAAAACTTTAAACGTTGAATTATGCATACATCAATGTGTTGAAACATGTATCAATGTGTATTCACTGTCAATAGTTGTTAGAAAATCCCCTCTCCAGAGCACCTCCTGAGTCACTTATATTTCTTTTTCCCGGAAGTAACTTTGAGGTTTAACCATATCATTAACAAAAATTGAATACTGTACCATTATTATTTTATCTAGCAATTTGTGTACTCGAGAGTTTGAAATCCCACGGCAGCCAGTCCACGTCGACCACATTAAACTAACTACACATTGTGCACCCTGGAGGATTCTAAAGCAGATTTAAAGAGGCTCCCAAGGTCCTAATCGCGATTCGTTCAACGAATCGTTGTTTGAAAAAGCGCAACGAGAGGAGAATGGGCGAGTGTCGGGGGCAATAGCTGGAAGTGGAAGCACAATATTTGTCGCGTAGACAATAAAGTGCCATAAACCAAAGTCGGTGGTTGTAAATCCTTCCGCCAGGGGGCGCACGCGGCTGGGTGCCCGGGTGCTGACATTCTCGGGGAAAGTGGCTTCCTCGAACCGTTAGGGCACACCCTGCACCCTGTCTGTGCACCCTCTTTTTGAGTAACAATGTTTTCTACATTAGATTTTATTTGTTTGTGTAGAAATATAAGTATGTTTATACTTTAAAATAGAAATAATAACTAATGTGTAACGTTATATGTAAAAACGTTCATCTCATGAAATAAATGGTATAAAAATCCTCGAGAATATTACTGTATTACTTTCTTCTATATAGTACAATTTTATAATTTGACAATTTATTAAATGCGGGTAGTTTTACTTTGTTAGGTACTCAAAATGTAATCACATCAAGTTTTAAATGATTCAAACTTTTGGTTATTTTAAAATGTTAAAAAGTAGTTTCAAAGTGAGTCTAAAAATATTTCCTATAAGTACTATCTCAAAATAGAAAACCTTTACGGGAGAATACTTCCTCATACACACCCTCCAAGAGAGAAAGTATTTGTAGCGTCACAAGGAGCGAACATTTTTCTCAGGAGAGTATTAATAATGAAAGTAATAAAATTTCATAAACGGGTTATACGCTTCTTATAGAATGCTAACATTTTATTTCTTCAATAAAACACAACGTTACATTAAATTCTTATTAGGCCTATTAAAACTATAAATATTTCCTCATAATAGATTTCGGAGATAAAAATTGCATCAAATGAACTTTCTTCAATTCTATTAAATAAATATCATTCAATATAACTGTACTTTATAACCAATAACCTTTTGAAAGTTATTATGACCAATGACTATTCGAATGTGGTACACCTTTCTCCGAGATAAAAAGCCTCAACCTACATGCAGTTTATTATGAAAAAAACGGTCGACGGCAAAAGCGGTCGACAGTTAAAGCAAATAGCAGGAGTTCTTGTTGACGTGAAAATACGTTTTGTAAATTAAGTCATGATGCTACGATCCCTTCATCTAAATAAGTCAGTTCTTCTAAGCGACCACATAGTCCAAACAGACGGAGCACACGAGGCGCAACTTGAAGCCTAAATTTGTTTCTGGTCCCTATGCATGCTAAAAACCAACAACGTAAAAAATTACAAATATGGGACCAAATTAATGGTCTGAATCTCAGAATTACTATAGTACCAAACATAAATAGTTTACAAGCAGTTTACACATCGTAAACAATGATAACCTAGAAGCTCGTCATGACATTTTTTTAAGAGAAGCTGCCACCACGGAATGCACCTGTAACGTTCCTATGATGTGTAAACTGCTTATAAACCATTTTTGGTACCATAGTAATTGTGAGATTCAGATCTTTAATTTTATATCACATTTGTATTTTTTAGTCGACTATATTTTAATTAATATAGTTTAGGATTTACTTTATTTTTATGCAGGCGCTGCGCCGCACAGATAAACTCTCCCACAATAACTAAATTATCGACCAAACTATTTTTTTATATGATTAAAAAAATTCAACTCTTAGCAGCAATTTCCACAGTTTTTTATTTTATCTGACCAAAAAATAAAAAAAAGTATCGGCAGACTACTTTTTTCATGTACAGTTTTAAAATTGAATAAAAACTTGAGAATTTTTATTACTTTTTTTTAAAGAAAAAATTATTTTGTAAATACGATCGATAATTTTAGTGTTCAAAACTAAATGAATCCTCACATGCAAAATTAACCTTACGCCTCAATGTTAAATGGTATAAACTACGATTTATTTGAAACATGAGCACTGTCAGATTACGCGGTTTTAAACGCCGTTTTATGTTTCTATACCTAGACAATATGGCGGCCCAGTCTTCATTTGCTGTAATGCAAGTAAGATAGGCATGCACCGTCCATTTATTTGTTTTATGCAGTCGCTGATTCTTCTTAAGTTTCTCAATTCTTCAAACCTAAACTTTAATAAAAAAAAATGTTTGACGTAGCATCGATACAATTGGTTGTTTAGTTATACACGTTTCTGATCAGAAGTGCACGGTAAATTTACTGCGCAGTTAACGACAAGAATAAACTTTCCTGCCAATGAAGGTAGACTACAGACCCTTACGTAAGATGTATGATAAAAATGCCTACAGCCAATTGCAGAGTAACTAATTTCCTCACCAACACTTTCAGTTTATTACTGTCCCAAGTCAACATTTTATTGCTAAGACGTTGTACAATGGACACCTCACAGATGGACAGTCTCACATTATTAGCCACCAAGTCAGCAACGGTGTCCAGCTAAGACGACACCCGACCAAAACCACACCCCTAAAGAATGCGGTCATAACGACACAAATTCTGGGACTGCAACCTGGGGAGGGCCAGTAGGTAATCCAAACAAAAATCTAGCGGTTAAAATCTCACACATTCCGTCACCGAGAGAAGTACACTATTTTGATGACTTTAGCAATCCTTAAAGTAGCGTAGTTATAACACTTAACTGAGGTAGGTAGGTTATCTTGGAGTTTCACGTTAACTGAAGCGAAACAAAAATCTGATTGTTATCTCATCACACTATGATGGTATCATGCAATACCTGAAGGTATTTTACATTAAAAAAATATTAATTTATGTAATATTTAAAAATAAATATGTTTTATCTGGAATAAAACATTTTATACTTTTTGAGGAAAAATAATCAGAGTATTGAAGTGCGTCAACACAAAGCGCGAAATTGTCACATTCATCGGATGACACCTACATGGGGCTACATCAGGGGTTTTATCAAGTGGTGGCGCGGGAGGGGGAGGTGCATGTTTTAATGTCACTTTTATTATGGTTATTATAGCACAATTATTACAAAGAAATGTTTTCATGTATGGTTTAGGTATATATATTTTTGTTTTGGCAATAAACCCCGTGGTATTGTGTGTAAATATGACTCGTCACAGTTAATGTGTTTGAACAGTTATGTCATTCGCCTAATCTCAGTACAGTATACTCTAGATTATCCGAGCCCCGGTTATCCGAGACTCCGGGTTATCCGAGGCAGCTCTAAGCTTAAATAACTGTTTTTATTTTCTACTACGCGTTTTATTAATGTGTAAAACAAGTGTCTTTATTTAAAATGCTATTATTTGCAATCGAATGGACTTTCATTGTCGTATTTATTGGTAAATACTATATAATAAAAACATTTTGAAGTGGTCCCAACCTCATAACACACGTAAACTCCGTATTATCCGAGGTAGCCTTGGTCCCGAAGACCTCGATAATCGGGAGTGTACCCTACTGTAGTTTTTAACCAAACAGCAAATAACAATAGCTTAACCACAGCTGATTTTAAACACGCCAAAGTGATAATAAAGTTTTACAATCACTTTGCTATAGTCCAAAGCCTGAATAAAGGGTGATGGAAATCAGATTTTTGTTTCGCTTCAGTTAATGTGGAACTCTAAGCTTTCGCTTCAGTTGTGGAACGATTCAGTTGTGTTTATGGTATCCTTTTCCTCGAGAGAATTATTGGCCCTACCTTAATTTAACAGATTTCCTTTACTTAGACCTACAGAGAGAAACTCCAGCTCGCTGTTTCTGCGCTACTTTAAAAATTTCGAAAGTCATCAAAATCTGTACTTCTATCGGTTGGCGGAATGTGATGTGTGGTTATAGCCGCCAGTTTTTGCTTGGAATACCTACTGACCCTCCCCAGGTATCAGACCCAGAATTTGTGTCGTTATGACAGCTTTATTTAAGGGTGTAGTTTTGGTCGGGTGTCGTTTTAGCCGGTATTCGTCACCAACACTTGTAATCCATTGATGGCAGCCAGTGGGTCCGCCCCATTGTCGTGGTGCGAGGGAGCGCCGTCAATACGTCATTGTACCCACCCTCCGCTATTTATCAGGCACATTGAGCCATAATTAACCACTTTCAAGTAGGTTAGACTCAGCCGTGACGAATCGCCCTGGGTCACGATATAGGCCTTGGCTTACCTTGGCGGTGTGAAGTCTAATTTAAAAGTTATTCAGCAGGTAAAGGAAGAGAATTATATTTAGTGTTTGAAAATTACGAAAATTCGATTTATTTTAGTAATCCTACAAGCTTTCTTTAAAAAAAACCCCCTCTGCAGAGAGGAGGAAAACCTAGTCGACCTACTACTTTAATAACTATTCCTTCGAACCCATTGTCACACACGTGTAGGTCGGACGGTGAGTGGGTCATAGCTTCTGGCTCCAGGACCGATATATATTTATTACGATACTAGTAGTTATACCCGCGGCTTCGCCCACTGAAAGGATAACAAATGTTTAGTTCAATTATACGTTATTTGTAATGTGAAACTGTTAGAAATTTCCAAATAGACTGATAATTAATCTGAACAATAAGTTTTTAAGCGCTTAATTACAAACTTAAGCATTTAACTTACTTCCGTCTCGATCCCAGATTGACATGAGAAGATGAAACGTTTCCTCGATGAATTTTCATTTTCCCTTCAAAAGGTATGAAGTGGCTACCTTGTGCTAACATAGACTAATTTTTCAGTTTAACCTTAAGTGTACTGAAATTTCCTTGTTAATCTATTATTTAACCTATCAAATTGGGTTTATAATAGTTTGAACATTAAAGTATCCACTTCAGGGTTTTGAACTCAGATCTTTCATTGCACTGCGCTACCCCCTAAAACCTGCCGGCCAGTTTGATATAAAATAATAAGAGGAAAATGATATATGTAACTGATGTAAATACCGCATAAGTAAATACCGTAAAGGGCGGACTCAATAGAACTAACATCTGAATTTAGTATGTATGTTTATTAATACAGGCTACCAAAAACTGTAAGAAAAAATATTAATTTACGTGTAGGCCAAAATATGAGGAAACCTAATCCCCAACATTTTTTCAGTTATATTGGAGATTGGATTTCTCGTTTAACAGCTTGAGGTGACATTTTGTGGTAGAAATAGTATATTTGTTTGAACAGCCCAAATCGCTCTAGGCCAGTACCCAAACCCTAGTTTTATTTGAAATTCAGAAACCCCCGATTCTATAAAAATAACGGCATGATTTGTCCATGCAGAGTTTCAAGATTCTAGTTCGAATACTTCGATTGATCCGGTTAACGCGAGAAGCCTTTTTATGTAGTATTTGATAGATATATAATATAAAATAACCGTAATATTTTCTCACATCTTATTCTTTTAGTAAAAGGAATTTCTATATTTTATCTCTGTAAAATACTCTAGAGACCTTCTATGGATATTTTGTAATCATAGCTCTAAAAACTGAAAAGGCCGCCATTTAAAATTTTTGAATTTACCTTATTTTAGCCTTTCCAGAGAAAACATTTTAAAATCCTTCATTAGTATGAATCTAGAGCCTATAAAGAATATTTGAGCCAAGATTCATGGCACAAAGCCCTACATTAAGAAAAAGAGCTATGAAAACTAAAAATGGCCGCCATTTTGGATTTTATAACATACCCTAATTTATTCTTTTGAGAGAACATATTTTAAAATCCGTTCTTAGTGCGCATCTAGAGCCTATAATGATTTAATCTGCCAAGTCTTTTGGCCCGAAGCCCTATAGTTTTTGAGAACCTGTGATCAGTGAGTCAGTCAGTCAACCGTTTTGGCTTTTATATATGTAGATTAAGTAAACATATAAGTCATGTGACGGGGTTTTTCACGGCTTTCATAGGAATAGGTTAGAATTGAATGAATAAATGGAATTATTAAATGTAGTCCTACCCTAGACTACATGACCTATACGTTACGTAAGTTACATAAGTTCCATAACTTCCTAAAATAAACTTCTTAATATTTTAGAAGCGGTATACTTACGAACTAAATAACGGTAAGATGATGAACGGTCTGGGTGGCAAATCTACACGTTTCCTTCTTTTTAGAATAATATATACAATATAGAATATATTGTTCTAAAAAGAAGGAAACATAAAGAAGAAAATTAAATGACATTTTAAATTATTTTGAATTTTGTAATACTTAGCAACCAAAGTTCAACAATCATTGATTAAAAAAAAAGAAAAATAGCTATGCAATAAACGGAGATTTATTGTTCAAGTTATAGTTTGACCTAAAACAAAAGTAATATAGCCTCTTCAAGTTGTAATTCAAGCAGAAAATAAAACAATTATGAAATACCTTTAAGTTAAATTCAGACAATAAAAATAGAATGTTCGTCATGCTATGATAACCTGGTAGACCGACCCTCATTATTTTTCTCCCTTTTACAATTGATTATTAAAGCCAATGGTTTTACTCTATTTTCGATTCTTTTAATTTTTGCAGTCATCAAACATACGACTGGTCAATTCTATACCAGTGACAGGGTAACTAGAAGCAATCGTTATAATAATTTCTAATTACCAAGCCTAGTGAGGAACATGGTATAGCTTAAGCAGTAGCGTTGTTTGTTTACATTTCCGTTGTCGTTTAATTGCCAATTTAACAACACACGTGTGGCACCATATTAAAATTTTCAGCTTTAAAATTAATTTGAAATAGGGTTAAAAAAAAATTAAAATTCAGTTTTGTACTTGTATATTTTATACTGGCGATATGACCAGTTTAGACGTTTTTGAATCATAAATTTATTTCCTGACCTTGAAGGAAAAACTCGGAGCCGTTTTGTTGTAAACTAACAAATAAACATGTTTGCTCATATAAAAGTATATAGGATGGACATCTATAATGAAAATTAGTATACCTAGGTATTTAACGATAAAATAGCCGTATTGATTAGAAATGGACCGTGTCTGGTAAAGTGCAGCAGGAAATGTAGCCCAATTTAGGCTGGGAAACTATCTCTAACATAACAATAACAATGGAGACTCAAAAATGAATAGCCTGAAGACAGGATCTCTGCACTAATCTATGTTGGTAATTTAATTAGTGGTGGTAGCTGAAAAATTCAAACAATGGACGTTGATTTCAATAAAATGAGTTTCTGCACTTCATGATATTCAGATCGTTATATTTATTTTATAATTTATCATGTTACTTTTCCCACTGGGCACTCACTTGAAACTAAACAAATGTCTCCGTGTCCTTGTAAATGTATGCCAGTTTTGTGTTAGTGTTTTATAGTTTACTGATGAAGCCAATTGGTGGATCATGAACTTCACTAACTCCCAGCTGAAGATGACACTATTGTGTTAAAACGTGTCCTGAACAAATACATGTTAATTTTTGAGCTGTTTGACGGATTTCAAAGCAAGTAATTCAGTCTTACATCGTATATAAATATTTTATAATTAATTGGCTAAACAAAAAAACTACTTTAAAATTGAAAGTACAAATTACTATACAAGTTGAAATTTTAAACTGCAATTTGATACAATTTCGAAGAATGTTTCCCCAGTGTTCAAGGGCCACGAATAAAAGAACACACGTGAAGGCAGTTTGTTTTAAAATATATCCATAGTTTTTCGTCGGTTTCAAGTAAAAAGAAGTTTGAGAAGCGCGGTGGCGGCGGAACCTTGAGCGAGGGACAATGGACTTACTGGTGCATGACCACCATGGCGGCCGCCCCACCACGACGCCGCCCACGATAATAAATATGGTCATATAAATAAGCCGAACGAGATGGTGTCCGAATGCGGGTCAGTAAAGCCACTGGACATTTGTAAGTCGGGACACTTTCTAAAGTAAGCCATGCGCCTATGGGAGTTCATAGATTGCAAAAACTGAAAGACTATACACAAATTCATTGGGGTCACGCAGTTGTTTATGAAATCGAAATTTAGATTTTTGTTTATCTTTTACATTGAAATCAGTAAAATCCCATAAATAAGGTGCCTCCGCGACTTATCGATATAAACTTTACGATATAAACAGGAGGTTGAATTTAAAAATACGTGCTAAAAATCATCCCAATTGAACTGAATAAATGTAAGTATCTCGAAGTAGAACTATATTGATTATATATACCAGACAGTCTGTTGCTCGAAATTGAGCAAAACAAAAATCATATTGTAAAAGATTAAATAATGAACTATTTACTTATATACTTTTAAATTGTGATCAAAGGGACAAAACTATAACAAAATTATGGCTTAATTACTGGTAACTTTAAAGTTTATTTGATTTACCGCAGGAGTTCCTGCTAAACAATATTTTTTGATGAGGTCACTTGTTCATATGGTGATATTGTTGTTGTTGGTTGTTCGTATTGTTCGTTGTGTTGATGGTGTTGATGTTGCATCTTCATTTTCCCTTTTCTCATTTTTCTGAAATGTATATTTTAATACCGGTAAAAGATTGTGCTCTACTAATAGCAACAGTTCT
This sequence comes from Flexamia atlantica, assembly GCA_035578135.1. Lineage (NCBI taxonomy): Eukaryota > Metazoa > Arthropoda > Insecta > Hemiptera > Cicadellidae > Flexamia > Flexamia atlantica. The sequence goes on from JAQJVK010000002.1 coordinate 24,857,963, forward strand.
TGAATGTTATCACAAAAGTTTCTGGATTTAAGTCTAACAGCCCAAGGCCAAACCAAAGGTTTATAGCCCTGTTCTCAGATCGAGAGTTTTCTTTAATATTTTGAAAATACAGCAAAATCCGCTAATTAGACAGACGGACCTTTCCTTTGTGGCAGCAAAAGGTTAATGATGCATTATCTCTACAAGTCTTTTCATTCTTGAATTGCAAGCCGCCGCTATGTACACGTTTCAAGTTCATTGGTCCGCAAGGAGCACCACGATGTTGTTTGAGTGATACCGCTCTGTACCCATCAAATGCATCGAGAGGGTGATACCAACGGTTACGTTCGTAATCCCTCCAACCGGTCAATGTGCGTCTGTAAAAATAAATTTGCTCAAGCTAATAAAATCAAAAAAGTGCTATGGTGAAATGTATTTATAAATCGTAAACTACATTGTAAAAAGATAAACTGGTAACTACACCAAAAACAATTAAAACAACACTTCATTACGTGGTAATTAAGGCCAACATTTCCTAAAAAAAGAAAATAAACAAACTAAAACTGTTGAAACAATTTCTTGTCGCGTCCCAGAGTAACCAAAGCAGCTGTAAAAATAAAAACCGCTCTTTTCGAAAAATAAATTATAAGTGCTGCAATCTGTGATATATCTGTGATCATAATATGTTCAGTTAAAAACATAGTAAACTGAACTTTGCCAAACGTCGATGGATAGAGCCACTGTTCAAAAACTTTAACCTTTTACTGTACTTAATTGGCACCCTTTTTTAAAATTCTGAGGCGAATTGACAAATCTACATAAAAACCCTTTAAATTGACACCTCAAACGTTAAAATCCGTTTAGCCGTTATTGAGGTTGGACTGTGAAAAGAAAACCGCTTGCGTATCAATATAAGACGTATTAATATATATATTAAAATCTTCATGGTTTTGATTTCGATTGAATGAAATATAGTTAATACTTGAATGAAACTGTCACTAATCGCAGCAAATAAAGCAAAACAATCCTGATGCTAGTAAAATAGTTTTGGCATTGTCACTATTAACAGAGCATCTCTTTGATTTTAGTTATTTCTATGTTCCTCCCTTTTATCAAAAGGTGACAAATAAAACGATTGCGTTAGAATCGCAGGCATGAATTTTACCGTAATTCCAGTCTCGGCTAGCATTGATAATATAAAGTTAGTCAACCTTCAGGTATAATTCAATGACTGTAGCCTTTTAAGATTAACCCTAAATAACTGAAACCGAAAATAGGTAGTGGTATAATCCAGTACGTTATCCAATATTATTTTTATTTTACCCTCCAAAAACTATAACTACCCTGATTTGAGGGAAAATCCCCAACCAAAGGTAATTTTTGAAATCAACGTCCGCTTTTTTTGGGCAGAAAAACAAACTTGGGGGCAGACGCGTTCCCATTAGGGGCTCAGTGGTTCCAAGCTTCTCCCAACATTAATTTGAATTGCAACTTAATTGCTACAACATCGTAAAACAATATCCTTTGCTTGGGCCGGATAATCTGTTGTTCATATAGCGAACTCCATCGAGTTACAACAAAAGGTTTAAATTACCTGTATCATGTACTAGAGATGGTTATGCCTGTATCCGTCAAGTGATCCTATTGTAGTTGGCAGACTACAGCTGTTTCGTGTTATAATTAACACATCTTCAGGTTGTCAGAACGCCGTTGCATTGATTTAAATATCCTTGGATATGGTCGTCATTTCGATAAAAGTTCACATAAACACACGCACACGTGTAAATCGATCTAAATCAATGCAACGGCGTTCTGACGACCTGAAGATGTGTTAATTATAACACGAAACAGCTGTAGTCTGCCAACTACAATAGGATCACTTGACGGATACAGGTAATTTAAACCTTTTGTTGTAAAAATCAGTGATCCAGAGGCTATACCATCAAAATGGTATAGAGTTAACCTCTCGGTCCTTTTGTGGCGGTTTTGTCGGCCACTTAATAGCCGTCAAATGTCTCTTATCGCCGTCGGTAAGTCTCGGCATTTTCTCGGTCGTTTCGTGGCGCACCAATAGTCTCTTGGTCTTTGAGGCTGTAAAATCTCACGGTCGTTCATGAGGAGCATTCTCTTCATATCACAAGACGAATAATATATTGATTCGATCGCGCCAGCCGGAAAATATCTCGGTCTTTTCGTGGCCAATAGTCATATAGTGCCCGTCAATGTCTGCGAATTCCTCGTTAGTGTATTGTCTAGAAAATGTCTCGATCGTGGTGTAAAATATCCCGATCATAAGTCGACGCAAATATTTCGGTTTTATCGCAAAGCAATATTTAAATTCTATTGCAAGACAACCATAGCATCTATCGTGGTCGTGGTAAACAACTTTACGGTTATAATATCTTGGCTTACAAAAATATCTCGATTGATCATGGCCGGCAAACTTTGACCATATCACGGCAGATGAATCTGATTGTAATGTCGATGTCGTCAATTCTCGGACGTATTGTTTAAGACCGCCAAAACTCGATACTATAATTGGTTGAATTCTCCATGGTACCGCGACAACGAAATCTCTCGGCTGTTTCTTGGTTGGCAATCGTAGTCGTATCACGTTTAGTTTTCGGTTTTAAGATCCTTGCAGTAATTTAGTGCCCGTCAAATATACAAATCTCTTGCAATAAACATAGTGAGTACAACATTCTAATGTTACGGGGATTCAAATTGATTTCATTAGCGTTAGGGTCCATGAAATCTTGCCCCCCCCAGTCTAGATACTGAAATAACGCTAATGGCCAGGACTCCTTTTTTGCTCACAAAAAATTCCCTATAGCCTTTGGGTAGGAAGCCCCCTCCCCATAAACAGTATTCCAGATATACCACCGAAGCCGAGCAATATACGAGTATATATCTATAAGTATAAAAGAGGATGTTGGTTTGTATATTTGTATAGTTGGCAGTGATAAACTCAGAAACCGCTGGACCCGTGGCCACGAAACTTGGTACATACATGAAGAATTTCATAGAGTAGGTTTATACACTTTCAATTCGTGATAACTTTCAGGGCTTAGCCCTGGGACCGTCTTAAAGGTACCCACCTCAGGGATTTTTAAAGAATTTTAGTTAGATTTGTTTACTAACAAAACATGACAGTAACATTTAAAATCACTGATTACTGAAGGACTTCAAGTGATCACTGATCACTGATACTTGAAGGACTTCTTTTTTATGGCAACTAACTTCTATTTAAGGAGGAAGAGTGTGCTATTGTAAAGTATTAATTTTATCTACAGCACTTTAAAAAATTAATGGGATGGCTCATTCAATTTCTTTTTCAATATATAACCTAAATACGTAAGTCAGCCCTTTTCAATAATTGCTGGAGTGGCATTGAATTTTTTTTGTTGAAGGTAGACCCTAAAAACTAAAGAAAATGATCTTATACAGTGAATAAACTTTCAAGCCATGTACTATGGTTCCTTTTACACATGAAGCAAAAAACTAGGATTTCTAATACGCAGGTCTGCTGCTACGGGGGCGGGGGTACGTAATAAAGTCCTACTTAGGGTAACTATACTACATATACCAGCAGATTCAACGCGCCGCCGGAAAAAGCCAAGGGTGCCGTTCCTTATATCGTGCCCCCTGATCATCATTAGGACAAGCTCAGGTACTGTGCGGTAAGCAGAAACTACCATAAATGCTGCTCGGCGTTTGTCTCGGGTGAGCCAGTCTCGGTCAACTCGCTTCTCGAGTGTGTGAGCGCAATCCTCTTCACCTGGTAGCAAGATCGATTGGACAGCCGACACAAGCAAACAGCACTTCTTGCAAGAGGAAGGACCGCCAATAATGGGCATGAGCCTACCCAGGGCAGCGACACCCTTTGGGGCTTTGTCCATGGGGCGCTGGATATGGTCACATTTTTAATATAGACAGGCACTTTTGGCAGAAATAGAATACCCCCATCGTAGCAGGCTAGCGTTCCAAAAGCGAATTTCTAAAAACATTTCTGTGTTTGATGGAAGTAGATTTGATGTTTAAAGAAGTAGTTTTTACAACACGGAAATTAAATAGGAAAGCAAAACTATCTAATTGAGGGGTGATACTGTATGTTTAATTTTCATCGTGAGCGAAGCCACGGGTTCTTCTAGTACATATATATTATATATATAGTATATGGTGATTAGTATAGAGGGTGTTTTTTTTAACGCAACCATTTTTAAGATTAAATTATGCACATATAGAGATGAAATGAGTATTGTTTTGATAATCTTTACATTTTATACAACCTATTATTTAAGTTTGATCACATTTAGCTTTCGTTATGTGTTCAAAAAGTTCACATTTGACATTTATACGAAGTCTAGCTCTTTCCATCAAATTTCTGAACACGTTCTGCAAAGTACCTCTTTGAATTTTTTGCATCAAATTTGTTGTGTTTATTTGAGGTGCTGAATATCCTGAAACTTGTTTTCGTAGGCCCGAATTTTTATGTATACCCAAACAAAGTAATATAGTGGAGTCAAATCTGGGAATCTTGGTGGTGAATAATCCTTCACTAATAAAATAAAGTTTTAGGTTGGGTTAAAAAATGTACTGTATGAAACTGAAGGAATGGTGTTTTTGGTATCTGGTGACCTCAAAACGAAAAGTTATGACGGTCTCGGGCTTGGCCTTACGTGACATCTACGGTAACAGCTTCTTCCCTATAAGGTAAACTCGCTAAACCATACATATCAAACGACCAACTAAAGTTACTTGTTTATAAAAAACTCACTGATTAAATTTTACTCAATATTTCCAAGCTGATTGGTTATATACCCTTTTGCTCAACAGTCATCTTCATCACAGGCAGATTTTGAACACCTTAAATCAATTTACCGTTACCTGATCCGAAATGCAATCATCAGGCCACAATGGAGTGGAGTGCTTCAATCTCGGAGTAATGTCGAGCGCTTTTGTAGTCGAAGGATAGCAATAGAGGAATTCCCAAATACCCAATATGGAGATAACAGATTCATGTAGTGGAAATAGGACTTTTCTATAAAGACCCACATTTTTGTATTCCTTTGAGTTTATTAGAAGAAAATCCCTAGTTTCGAAAAAGTTTAGTTTATAGGTTAATTTTTAATTGGGCATAGGGCCTAGGGTTGAGTACAGGGACTAGATAATAGGGTGTGAGGATTTTGGATCTTCTTCCACGGAGTTGCTAGTCGTGTCGCCTTGTCCTCTGTAAAACATAAGGAACAGCTCGATTAATGTTAAAACACAAGAAGTCTACGTGCTTGTACAGATGGTCTTGAATTATTATAACGACTATAAACTAATTCTTCATTCGTCAACATCTTTTTCAAGATGGCTGATGGACTGAAGAGGAAGCTGAGAGGGGTACTTGTCTGAGTGAGGCATGCACCTGCAAGCATAACGTGCAACAAACAGCATAATTTCTTGTTTTGTAGCATTAATCTTTTTGACATAATGGCATGTCTTTAGCATGAGCTGACATAACTTATTATTTTTGAATTATTATTGCTTCTTAATGTTGGTGTTCACTGTTTGTACATTGTTAAAGGTTTTTGTTGGATATATTGTTGTTGCATAATACAGTTAAAGTATTTATAGTAGTAAAATTGTTGTAGTATTTATAGTATGTATTTAGTATTTGTTGCTGCATTTGTTTATAGTATTTATGGTAGTAGAATTGTTGCTTTTTGTTGCATATATTTATAGTGTAATTTCATAATTTAGGTAGTTCATGAGTTCTGTAAATTACTGTCTATCAGTAATCTTGAATGTTAAAAAAAACAGAGGGGGAACCCCCCCCAATAGAGGGGGGCCCCTATTTTCTATTACATATGAAAATAGAGTTGTCCGTTGGCATGTAAATTAAAAAAAATTAAAAATAAATAAAAATGAGTTGTTTTAGAGATATTAAACAATTATGTAAAATGCTCACAAAATATCAAGAATTAGGCCAACACACAAAAGATAAATAATTTTTTTTTTTTTTTTTTTTTTTTTGGGAAGCAGGTGGAATGCATTTACGCACACTGAGGGGCTCATTGTCCCCTCAGTAGTGTCGGACTCCCACGAGCTCGATGTCCCGTGAACTACCGACTAAACCACCTCCCTCGGCACCGAGGACACTAGCCTGGAACTTTTTCACACATTACTTCGGGCTAGGCCTTTGATATTACGCCACTAGGGCAACCTCCTTGGGGAAAAGCTGAGGATTAAGGCCGATCGAGGTCGACCTTTTTCGCCCGAAGAATGGCCTGGACGTAGTGCTGGACACAGTTCCAGTTGCCCTCTCCCTGGAGCATAGCTCCGACGATGTTGTTTGGGCTGACGACCACGCCGATCTCAGATGAAAGCGAGGCTCGGCGGACGTGCCAACGGTCGCACTGAAAGAAAGTGTGCTCGGACGTGTCTGGGATGCCGGGGCAATACAGACAGTCCGGGCTGGCGACTTTGCCCATCCGGTGCAGATAGGCTCGGAAGTACCCGTGCCCAGAAAGAAACTGGGTCACGTAGTAATCGACCTCGCCGTGCTGCCGTTCCACCCATGGTCGGACGGAAGGTATGAGCTGGAAGGTCCAACGTCCCCTCAGCTCGGCTTCCCAGTCGCGCTGCCAAGAGTCGAAGCTGCGATCGCGCTCTTCCCTGGCAGCTGTTTCCCGGCCCACTTCAGGCCTCCTCCGGTAAATCGTCTGCCGGATTATTATTATTATTATTATTTAAAAGATAAATAATAATAATAATAATAATAATAATAATAATAATAATAATAATAATAACAATAATAATAAATGAATCAAATGGAAAGTTACTGGCAGGAAATAAAATACTGAAGTTTTTCAATATTCTTGGTAACGAAAATATAACTATTTAATAACTGCTTTTGATCTGTCAATTGAAAAAAAATTAAATTCATTACATTATATTTTGCAAGCAATAAAAAAAGCTTGCAGGCATGTAAGTTTTTAAATTTTTTAAATATTTTAAATTATAGTTTTTTTATTATTTTTTTGTATGAAAATAAAGAATTTTTCATTTCATTTTATATTTCATTTATAGTCCAGTGGATTTTTCATAATTTATTTCTTTTTTCGTGCAGTGGAATGCTTTCCAAAGAGCAAAGTGTATGATGTTAAGAATACATTATAAAACTAAAAATCCATTTATGTTAAAATTATATACGCCAATGTTAAATAATACAAAACTGATAAAAAATTAACAAATTTAAAATTTAGATTTTTTTTTAGATAAAATGAACAATATCACTTGCCAGAGCTAATAACGTTACCTTTAATTTTGTCACAAACCAAATTTAATTCCTAACTCAATTCTCACATTTTATGACAACGCGCCGACCAGATAAGTAGTAAGTCTCCAGAGGACGCTGACGGTCGTCTCTTTCATTCATGAATAGGCCTATTCAGTAAAACAAAATCACTATAAAACACTCAATTACAAATGAAGAAAGCACTCACGATATTCCCAACAATTCTACCCTCCCGCGCCAGTTTTTGTTCTCTCTCATGCAATACAGAAAATAACTATACTTTACCCAACCCAGAAATTTCCTGGGGTGTTTTCCAACGCCATTTTGAAACAAAGGTGTTTCCATCGCGCCGCAATGGAGGACAGTTTCAACACAATAAGTAAAACGAGAAATTCCCGGCTCGTTGGGTTCCGCTCGGGTGGTTCTCGTTGCGCAAGAGCCGTGGGGCGGAGCGGCAACAATGCATATTGTTGTAGACGTGGTCGACTGGGCACATTGAGAGGCTGCCATGGCCCCACTGACACCTACCCACACACAAGGCTGCGATTGGACCAACGTCCATGTTCTGTTTGAATCACAAAAGAAGATTATTTTGGTTTCAAAAGTTCAGTTTTGAGTTTGGAAGGATAATTTGATATATGACGGATTTCAGCTCCAAAAGACAGAGGTGTCAAGTTAAAATGTCTATATAATTATATAGGAGTCGATATGATTTTGAGAAAAACTCGGCTCGAAAGTGACTTTTTGTCTTGATAACCAATCAGTTCTTGTTGTATAATTTTGTTTTTGTTTTCAGCTTGTTGGATTGTGTATACTTTTAAGTGAGGTATGTGATGGTTAAAAGTCTGATAAGATAATAGCACGGTGTATCATCAGTCCAGATCCACGCAACGAAAAGGTATAGGAAGTTTGTCTGGACTCTGGACTAGTTAAAAGGTGAAAATATCCAAAGTTCCCGTTCCTAGCCGTTGAGCGGGGTGAGGGAGGGGGTCTAGGTACCATTTTTAGGGTTTTCCTAAAACTCAAACGATCACACTTTTAATATACCTTATTAAATTACTTACTTCTTACTTCTGAAGAGTCGTCCCGATTGACCACGTAGTGGCATGAGACCAATCAATAGGAAAGGAAAATAGGTTAGGGATATCCCTAGAAATACTCCGAGGCCTTACAATTCATCAGGAGTGTACAAACATTGGAAACAATTGGAAAAATAAAGAAAATTAAATATCCTTTAAGAACAGTATGTACAGTAATATGTTTGATTTGGTCTAACCATTTGCAAAATTATCACTAATTTAATATTTTTACAAAAAGTTTCTTCCATAAGAAATACATGTTAATTTGTGTATGAAATAAATTACCTAAAGAGCAACGCCTTTTTCACCCAAAGGAAAACAAAAATCATTCATGAAATCTTGATAATATTTCCAGTAATTTGACACGTCAATTATGAAAATTGGCCCAAAGTAAAGACTTTGGTGAGCTCATAAAAAAGTTGTATCAACCTCATGTTTGTAATATTTTTTTGAGATATAAATATTTTTATGAACAGCTCATTATGGAAGGAATATATTTTAATACATTATAAAATTAGTGTTTATCTTGTAAATGGTTGGACCAAAATGAACATATTATATAATTTTCTTAAAGCAAAATTTTATTTAATTAATTTTACGATGTATTAGGTATATTAAAAGTTGATAGTTTTTAAGATATTTAGGGAAACCTTAAAAATTGTACCTTCAGACCCCCCTCTTCCCCCCGCTCAGAAGCTAGGGATGGGGACTTTTGATATGTTCACCTCCTAACTAGTCCAAAAAAAGTTGCAAAGTCAAAAATTGTGTTTCATGCAATGCCCGGTATGCCTTTTTCTGAACATTCGTTGCCTGGACTATAAAGCTTATGGAAATTACTAAACTTAAGAGCGTCTAGGACTAGGTCCCTGTATTACCTTTTTGAATTTTGTTCAAAAAAATTCGGGAAATCTTCCCATTATCCCCTTCAATTTAATGTACTGATAAATCTTGAAGATAGTTGTAGTAGTCACTAGAGTTTTAACTGCGTAATAATATGCATGATTATTATAGTATAGGATAACTATTGAAAACATTGTGGTGTTCAATTCCCTAATATTTAGCAAAAAATGGGATCTAAACCCTCTCAATTAAGAACCTCCGTTTAATTTGGCCTCGTGATCAAATCAGAATATATTTGAGAGACGAAAATTACTTATAACGTAATATCCCTAGAGAATAAAAATAATACGATAAATAATACTCTTTGATTGTATCCTCAAGGGTAAACATGTAAAACAACCACCAGTCGAAAAATTCGAGGTTCTAAACGGACCTTAAAAACTAAGATATATTGCCAAAGGGAAGAACTTTAAACCAAAACTGTGACTTTAAAAGGTCTTGCCGATTGGAAGTCAATTGGCGAATAATGTATGAAGACCACCGGCGCGGGCCGCCTTTGAAGGTGTTTTGTGGGGCGGAACGCGCTTTAGTGGTTTGACACGACGACTCCGCAACGCCCCTTCGGGCAAAAACGGCCGCTGACGCTCACAGACGCACACATATTATACTGACTGCCTCGCTCGTGTACCACCATATAGTAATGCACCTTTCGTAGACTCAATTCGGTTGAATTATTGAAAAAAGTAATGTATATTTAAAATATTAAGATGTGTTTTTTAAGATTGCGGCAAAACCACTCAACTTCGATGATCCAGTAACGCGCTGATTGGAAGCTCTTAATGTGTTTTGAGAGTCTCAAGTCAGAGCGTGGGCCCAGAAACGCTTAAAAAGCCCTCAGAGTTTCATTTAGGCCCATATAAATTGCATTGGAGAAGAAATCAAAACAATTATCTGCTGTATTAATAACAATCAAACATCTAAAAGTAAAGTTCAACTTGAAGGTCCTTGAACTGTTCAAGGACACATTATTTTGAACAATATTGTTCTGCTGCATTTTTTTATGTGTAACAAGACCGTTGACAAAGTTTGGCATAACTGGTTTCTTTTTTAGCTCAAAAAGTCTTTACGTAATTTCTTTTAAGTATACCCTGTTTACTTTAATTCATACTTATGTAGCTGTCTTTTCCAAATTAAATTTGAACATACTTTGAACTGAAGCCAATAAAATGCGGGGTGCCCCAGGGGAGTGTACTTTTATGATATTTGATATACGCACATCAGATATCCCAAGAGCCCCTCAAGAGCCCCTCAAGAGCAATTGTAATTTTTGTAAGGTTTTAGTCTAAACACTAAGAAGATTAGCTAAAGCTCCATGGTAATCATATCAGACCATCTAGACACGATCTCAAAATGCCTGCGGTAAAAGAAGAGGTATGATGATACCTAGTGAAGGCTATCAAGAAAAACTTGAAAACAATGTAAATAGTCTGGCTATTAATCTTCTGGGTAACGAATAGACGAAAAGAGACTTAAAATTGTCAATCACGCGCGAGACCTTTTATGACTCATGTGAGGTGGAACTTATTACTTTCCTTACGCAAGGTTTGTTGTTGAACAAACTCTTGCTCATGTCATTCTTTTTTCATCCTTCACTTATTGCTATTTTATTGTACACACTCTCGATTATCCGAGCCCCGGTTATCCGAAGCCCCGGGTTACCCGAGGTAATTCTGAGCTAAAATATATAATTTTTATTTTCGGTTAGAACAGAATAATAATGTGATTAGCATATATTTTGTTTAAAGTAAGGATATAGTTATCGGTAATTTTGTTAGTTTAATAATTTATTCAACTTAATAATTCAATGAACATTCAAAGTATTATTTTACCATATGAATTCTCCACAGTAACCGATAGGTTTGTGTTAAGAATCAAAATCACAATTAAAAAATAGACAAACTGACCAAGTCGTCTGCTGGATGCATGGCGGGAGTTCACTGTCGCCGAACGATGGCCACTTCGACTTGCCCAAATATTCTACGAACTATTTGCCGCATGAGGTCTTATGAGGAAGACGTAGAAACGAGTTATGCCGGTTGCATAAGTACACCCTAGGTTCAAATTAACCTAGATCCTCCCTTGGTTGATGGTAGTAATAAACTCCCATCATTAAAAAACGTTTGCACAAATGTAAACAGACGTTAAATTGGTAACGTATATGTTGTAACTGATTGTTATTTTTAAATAAAGGTACTGTAATGGATTTAAATAATTATTTGTTGATTTGAGATTCGTTTTTACGGGCCTACATACTCTATATATTTATAAAATTAATATTTTTACTACTTACACTTACTAACGTGGTATCATAACACTAATCTCAAAATACAGGGCGTTTCAAAAAGGACTTTACAACTTTGAAAATTCATGTATGGAACCTCCGTATCATCCGAGATTTTCGCCAAACGAGGCAGCCACGGTCCCGACGACCTTGGATAATCGGGAGTGTATTGTATATTGAACCGGGGAAAACGCAAAATGAAGGAGTTTGCGCGAGGCCTCGGTGTGCGAAGGCACCGTTAAACACGTAAAACAAAAAAAGTTATCAAAAAAGTTATTTGATAATGTCACACTACGACGTAATCACCTTCATTTGGTGGCCGAACCAGCTCTTTTCGGTCGCAAATCTTTCGGTCCTAGAGCTGAAAGTCAGCTGATCGTTTATTTGCTTAAAACAACTTGAGGACATCACATATGTTATATAGGGTGATTTCATTCTATACTATGGTGAAAAATAGCGTTTGCACCTCGGCCGGAGGGTTTTGCAGCTCTCGATCGTTTCAAATTCGAGACGAAGTCGAGCATTTGAAACACAATCTCGAGCCTGCAAATCCTCATTTTCGGCCCTTGTTGCAAAATATACTATTTTTTGAATAAAAAACTAATCCGAAAGTAAACGTTCTATCTCGGATTTTCTAGATATCTGAAATTACTTTAAAGCTTTATCTTATCGCTTTCCGATAACATAAAGTGTTACTCGTTTATTGGCAGCTTAACCAACAAAATGAGTGAAGTAACCTTTACCCAATCATCATGAATAGGATAGTGTAAGGTAGAATTTATGAATTTGGAAAATGAATGAATTGAATGGTATGAATTTGGAGGCTAAATCAGGTTTCTGTCAACCTAAATGCCCTATCTTCTTTAACTAACTTCTTTAAATCAGTTTCCCATCTTTGTTAAAATTTCAAATCTAGTGGTCACGTCCACGCTTGTGCCCCAGTGAAAAAATTATGTCAGAGCTGATCATATCTGTATGAATGTTGGGACATTTGATCATCAAATCTGATCACGAATAGAAATTCTGATCAGTCTTGACCAGGCGTGATCAAGTCTCCTGAACATATCTGAAGATCGAATTTAGACCTGATCAGGCTTTTTGAACAAGATTAATCAAATCTGATCCAACCGGATCAAAACTGATTACTTTTGATCACGCCTGATCAAAAATATTTTCGCTGCTGCATTGTGATTCTGGCTATTGGCAACAAATTCAGAATGTGAAAATTTGGGATCTCAGAGCCAAAACCACACATTCTTTTTAGCGAATTTCCCTATAGGAAAGAAGCTGTTGGCTGCCACCTTAGTACTCCTGGTAAGACCTAAGCCCGAGACTAACTTTTCGTTTTGGGGCCCCCAGAAGCAAAAAACGCCATTCGTTCATTTTCATAAATGTATATTTCTCTGTATATCTATATTACCAACGTGTCTTTAAGAACGATAACTCCCGTAAAAATGGTCCGATCTTAATGAAATTCGGCACGGACGAGTATAGTAATAATTCTTCGAACGAGTTTGTATACCAGCCCATTCGGATCACCAGAAAGGGGAGATAATAATAAACCCCCTCAAACGTTTTTTTAGTTTTTTTTACATAGAAAATAACATTTTGTTAGCACTATTGAGTTCAGCTCAAAAACCAATCAATTTACTATATTCAATCACTGCTCTATGTCCATTTGTTACCGAGACATTGAAAGTGGTAATCGCAGTACGTTGTCTCAATGTTATCCTTATGGGAAATACCGTAAGTAAAACTTTATATAGCTTATTTCCCAACATATCTCAATAAAACTTGGTATATGGCTTCTTCTAGTTCAGATCTGCTAATTAATGAATGAAAACCACACAGTTTTTTCATACCTGTTGCAGCAAACCTGCATACTCATTCCCCATGTTATTCTTATGGAGCTTACAAAAACATAACATATCTAGCTATGTTGGATTGAAATTTGCTCTTTTGCATTTGAAATTCGCTGAAATGGGGGTATTTAATTATTCACTTCCTAAAGGGAGATCGTGTCACTGATTTCATTGGGAGCAGCTAAATGGTTTTTGAGATTCAGGATGAATGAGGTGTACCTAAAGTTTCTTTCAGGATTGTCAAAAAATGAAACCCTCCCCCAAATTAAAGTCTCCGGCCTAATTTTCCCACTGCCTTTTGACACACGTGTTGACAACCAAAGCGAAACAATCTTCACGGACGGCGAAGAACCTTTGAACTCGGTAAAGAAAGACAACGTGTGTGTCTAAGGTCGCGATGGCACCGCCCCTGTTGTGGGCCCATGAAATTAGCGGTCGCGATTAAAGTGTGCAGCAGTCACATCTGCGGGGCAATTTGTAAGATAAATGGTGAAGTTGGCAGACAGACCGTCAGACGGCGTGACCCATCAGTCAACTTCAGCCCACCATTGTCTCCCCGGTTTCTGAGTGTCGCTGTTGTTAACGCCACCGCACACCGCACAAATAGTTTGCGGTTTTGAAAGTCTAGTTAGTAAATAATTAAGTTTTAAGTTTATTATTATATACTATACTAATTTCCATAAGGTATCTTGTCTGGAACTCAAAGCTTTTAGATGGGACCTTTCCCGCAGAATCGGTTTCTTCCCAGCTGTCCCACGTCTGGTAATTTTAAATTTAATGCCAACAAATATATTCTTATACCTCATCCATATTCTAGAATCCAGTACTATAAATAAAGCTTTGTAGTCTAATCTCACCCTACGAAAAAATTCCCTTAAGAGGAATTAGGACATGTAAAAAATATAGAAGTCAGTCTAAATTTTCAGTACTTTGATTACAAGAACCATTCCACCGATTGAAAAAAATATTGAAATAACATTCTTAAAAAAGGATTTTGGAAAAATACCCCCGTTGCAGCAGACCTTCATACTCAGCGAATTTCAAATGGAAAAGGACGTATTTAAATCCAACATAGCGAGATTTGACATGTTTTTGTTAAGCTCCATAAGAATAACATGGGGAATGAGTATGCAGGCTTGCTGCAGCAGGTATATCAAAACGGAGTGGTTTTAATTCAATATTTAGAAGATCTGAACTAGAAGAAGCTATTTGCAAAGGTTTTATCAAGATATGTTTAGAAATAAGGAAGCTATGGAATTTTTTATTTCCCATATCATGGAGAATGGGCATGTAGGTTTGTTGCCATAAGAATGGAAATATTGGGGTTTTCAGAGTAATATGTATAATATCTCATCTAGTTGAAGCCAAAAAACAACTTTTTTTTAAATATGTTGTGAAATAAGCGAGATATAGAATTTCCTTATTTCCCACAAGGTTTACATTGGGACAACGTATTGTGTTTGCCACTTTCAAAATATAGGTAACAAATAGACATAGAGCAATGATTTTGAATAAAATTGTTTGGTTTTCGGGGCGAATTCAATGGTGCTAGTAAAAATAGGAAAATTCTTATTTTCCTTTGTAAAAAACTCAATAAACCCCGTTTTTTGGATCCACCTTTACCCCCCTTCTGGTGGTCGGGTCGGGCTAGTTTACGAACTCACCCGAGTAATTACCATTTTAAACGTTTTTACCAAATTTCATTGAGGTCGGACCATATTTACAGCCGCTATCGCTATAGAGTTTTTTGCTTCTGGGCCCCAAAACGAAAAGTTATGGTCTGCTTGGGCTTAGGTCATACCATGACATTATGGCATTGACTTTGACTTTATGGATAACTCTAAAAAGTATAGTCCCTATTTTTAGAGGCAACTTTTGTTTTGCAACCCAAAGTCTCATGAGACAACCATTTTTTTTTATTCAGGCGAGGGTGTACTGGCGACCCAAGATGAGGGCCACGAGGGCCACCTTATCTCTTGAGGCCCTCTCCCTTCATCCATCGGACAAAAGTATATCTTTGCTTATTCAGTCTAAGCTTGGCCGAACCTATTCTTCTACCCATTCCTTTTTCCTTTTCCTTCTCCTGTATTAATCTGCTAAAGGCTTCCCAAAGGACCTAAGGGATACTACAGAGGAAGCTTCCTTTCATTTCCGGTAGCCGTACACAAAGACAAATAATGGCTGAAGTACCCTCACAGGATTGTCCTGTGGGGTAGGGCCGCCCAGACTACCAAATCCCACCCCCCCCCCCCAAATAAAATAAATGCAATTTAAATTATATAAATATACTATCAGAAGAATTCTTGGGATTTTGTCAAATAAAAGAGAAACATAAAATAAATAAAATTAAAAGAGTAGACTCAGTAGTCGACCTCTTTCACCTGGCTCTTCAGGGTTGAGTTGTCCACCAGTTTCATGAGCAGTCTTTCAGTTGTGCTCCAGTTTTTCCGAAGACGCCTGTGAACTTACGCCCGGCAGCCACAACGTGAATACATCATGTAATTGGCTTCGATGTCCGTCAAGATTGGCAAAAAATCTTTTTTAGTATTTCTTGCTACCTCATGAACGAATTCCCTGTTGAAATCATTATGGAGTGTCTTATTATTCACATAGCAGGGAGCACCATATATCAAACGAAGGATTTTGAATAAGAAAATTTGAATCTTCTTCATGTGGCAAAATTTTGCAGAACCAAAAAAATATGAATGACGTAAGTACACATCGGTTTTAAGAGTTTTGTAAAGTAATAATTTTGATTTCACTGGTAATTTTGATTTAGAGTTAAACAGAGGAAAAAGTTGTTTGGTCCTTGCTTTGAGAGCAGTCTTATATGTTTTGTCGCAAAGTGTTTCTTCCAAGTCAACCTCGTATTTAAATGAAGACCAAGATAACGATCATTGGATCCAGGGGTTAATTTCAGCCGGAGTACACCGGAGCGCAGCTTCGGTACTTTTTAGAACACTGGAGCGCAGCCCCTGTACTCACAGGTCACCAATGCGGCTCCGGACCTTTTTTCTGGTACGACATTTCATGATACTGCCTATAAAACGATTTTTGTAAAATTTTACAACTCTTTCCAATTGGAGAATTTCCTATGACAACTTTAAAACTATATTTTCCTTTACTCATTTGCAAGCACGGTAATAGTCGTTTTTTTAACCTTAGGGGAGAGTGGGGCTAGTTGAGACAGCTTACGGATTTTATTTTTTAATGAAGCCATTGGTAGTACTAAATTATAGTGAATATAATATTTTGAAAGCTCGGACTTTTGTCTACATGAATATTATTTTTATTTCAATAAAAATTCATTTTACAAATTTTTAGAATTTCTTTCGCTAAGCAACTCAAAGTGTCTCAACTTACCCCACATCGGGGCAAGTTGATACCAAGAGGGGGCAAGTTGATACTGTGGTAAAAGCGATTGATATTATAGAGGGCTGGAAAAAAATTCTGAGCTAAATCAAGAAAAAATACTTTAATTAAATTGTAAACTAATTTTGCCAGGGCTTGTACCCTGGCAAAATTGCGAGAGTACATATTTATACTTTGTTTAAAACACATTGTTGGTGGAAGTGAGTTTATGTTTTGGTTTTGATTTTTGCGGTCTTTGGCCATCACTCGTTTGTAAAAACACGTTTTACAACTGATCGGCTTTGTTTTTACTGATCAGTGATGGCAATTGTCCACAAAAATCAAATCTCGCATAAAAATAAGTTGTGTCAACCTGCCCCCAAAGAAACATATCAACTTGCCCCCAGTGACCACGTGCATTAAAAACTAATATAACCTATTAAATATGTTACCTGAGTAATTGAAAACTATATTAATTTACTCATTAAAACTGCTGAATACGATGAGTCCGCAGTTCACTGTTCCCGACAAAGATTTAGCCCACTTATTACCACTCAATCTTGACATGAAAAATTTACTATCTTGGCAAAAAAGCACAAATATTTCGTCACTCAGTAACGAATGGTAGCTGGACCATAAAACTGCATACATCTCTTCGTCAATGTTCAGAAACATTATACCAATCACCCTCTTGAATGTACGCATGCGCGTTGAATTTTAATAATTTTTGTATCAACCTGCCCCCGTATCAACTAGCCCCACTCTCCCCTAATTCTAAATATGATCACTTAACAAACTCGAGATCGGCTTTAGCGAGTGGTGGTGGGAGTCCACTGTCGTCGGTCAAGGGCGAATCCAATCCAGGACGAGTGTGTATTGTATACTGGATGCGTTCGGCATTACTCTTTTCTACGTCGTTCTTATAAGGCCTCATGCGGCAAATAGTTCGTCAAATGTTTGGACAAGCCAGATGCACCTTTGTTCAAGGATAGTAAATTCCCACCATGAGGCGCCACTCAACTACGTTCTGTGGAAATGTTTCTGTTAATTGATAGCTTTAAATCGTTTTATTGCCATACATATATTTAAGGTAGTTAATTTACTTTATAAATGCTTATGGCAGGTATTTTTTTAATAATTTAAAACAGAATAAAAATATGTTTTGTAGTTCTCGAGACACCATATATTATTGGTATTCCGAAAATACCAATATTTTTCACGATAGTGGCCGCGATTTTAAAATGAATAAAGATAAGTGTATTCTGTTTTCACCAAATTGTTCGTCTTTCTTAGAGCTTTAAAATAATGCATAGCGTGACATATTTTACTTATAAACATTCTGAGATTCGATCGCATGACTTCCAATCTTTTGAATACCCCGAAATTGAAAAAGTTTAAAGATATTTTTACGTTGTTCCTTAGGTATGAATCAGTGGGGAAAGGTTTTGTTTCGTCTTTTTATGTCAAGCCATTCGTCTACAATCTGTTGTGGACGGGTTAGAAGATTCACCCTGTATATATAATTTACTAGCAGAACCCGTGGCTTCGCTCACGATAAAAATTATCGTCTAACCTTGATATGAAGAATCTAGAGGACTGAATAGAAAATATTTATATTAAGGAATATGTAATGTAGAGATATGTTTGTTTTATGGCGGAATGTAGGATAAAAAATATATATGCCACAGTAGATAGTGGAGGTTTTCTTTTCACCGTTATAACTCGAAAACGCCCGAACTGATTTTAACTTCAAATGTGTCGATTTTAAAGTACTTCTTTGTAGATTTACCGTTACGTCCCTGGATTGCCTAGTAGGGCATCAATTAAGTACAGTAAAAGGCTGAATGTTCGTAACAGTTATGGTGCTATCCGCAGGCAGTATTTCAAACTCGATTCACTTAGTTTTTAACTTAAAATATGGGCGGGTAGTAATAGTTTAAGATCAACCACTGATTGCAGTATTTATTTTGCCGTGAAAAGCCGGGACACCGTCGAATTAGATTTGATGAAAAAGGAATTCGCCCAATTATTGTAACTGACATGATTGAAATTATAAACATGAAGGCCGCCCTAAAGAAATAACTATAGCTCCCGCTGCCTAAAAGATGATACCACATAATGAGCTTATGATTGAACGTATAAGGTACGAAACTAAACCAAACGTAACTTTTATATAGTACGAATGACCTAACAAAATCATCAAAACAACCATAAAACCATGATAAAAGGAATCAAATTATAAATCAGCTGTAACAACGTATCCGTTTGTGAAGCTAATATGCTTGATTGAATAAAATTTGAAATTTAAACAAAAGATCTTCCATTACATTAACATGGGGAATTTTCAAAGCTTCAGCTCCACCAAAAACCTCTAAAAACGTCGAATTTAAAAAAATCCGTTCTTGGTGAATGCCAACACTCTTTAAGGAATGTCCAGCAAATTTTTAAGGTTCTAGGTTAAGTAGTTTAAAACTGCGTATGTCGAATTATACGAAACACCAAATCATCGGACAGGCATAGTTGTAATAAAAAAATTATTCGGAACGCCTCCAGGAAAAGCGAAGATGGTGCCACTTAACTAATTAATGGTGGATTTTATCTAAACTAAATGTAACTTTTATGTAGTACATAATTACGTCCTTGAAACAAATCAATAAAAATCAATGAAGCCATGATCAAAGAAATCAATTTATTATCATCTGTATCAACGTATACATTTCCGAAGCTAACTACCAGCTGATTGTTTTATGAACATTAAAAATGTAAACAAAAATCGTCCAACATACTTTTTAAATGGGAAAATTTGAAAACTTCGGCCTCGCCAAAAACCCCTTTATACTACGAATTTCGTAATTTCCGTTCTTAGCGGGTGCCTACGCCCTAAGAGGAACATCCATGCAAAGTTTCAAGGTTCTAGGTCAAGTAGTTTGGGCTGTACGATGTTTCCACTGAGTGGTATTTGACAAATATATAGTAGATTCATACAATTATTATTGAACAAATTTAAGCGAATTGAAAATGTTACTGTCAGTATGATGATCCAAGCCATAAGACAATCAAACTTTTTCTTTCAACATCTTTATCATTCTTTTTAATTTGTTCAAAATTGTAAACAGATTCAAAGAGCCTACTTCTTGTTAAAATTGTTATTAAATTCAACTCACAAGGTGTAATTGGGACACAGCACAGCAATAAAATTGTTAAAGTAAAATTGGAAATAAATAGGTCAGCAATAAAAGTTTAAAGCTCCGGGCTATGTGGTTGAAGTTAATGGGCCAAAACGGCAAGCATTAAATGATGGAAACAGTCAGTATTCAAAGCATTGCTACCGTTTAACAGCTGGAACCTTACTACAAGAGGATTGTCATGGCTAGTTTTGTCTTTAGTCGAGGGCCCGACAGAGAACTAAAACGATCTTTTAATTACTTAGGGAGAAAATTATCTGTCTTTCATCCTTTCATTTGGGAACATTTATTTATTCCAACGGCGAACATAAACCTACGAATGGATTACTTCAGCAGTTTCAATACATAAACTACTCGTAACGTAAATTAGGATTTACTATGAGAGACTTCTCTTTGATATGACCTAATTAATACTATCAAGTACAGCCCTCCAGTATAAGCAAAAAACAAAGCGCAAGAAAAAAGAAAGTTGGTGACTCCGACTAGAAATTAAAGAAATGCAATAAGAGAATTTTTTAAAGTGGTGACTTATGAGTTTTTTAGCGGGAGTTACGATACAATTTTATAATTCAACAATGATAAACTATATAACCTTGCACAAAATCTAACGAAGGACGACAAAACAGTTGTGCTGCAAATACATGAATAATGTAGAATTGTATACAACGAGTCAAGTAAAAATTAAAACAGAAGCAAATTAATACCAACAAGAAGCGGTAACCCAAATAAGATAATCATGTAACCCAAATTACTAACTTGGGTGAGTGACTGACTCACTTATTAAAGCCTTCTCATTCAAGAACAAAAAAAATATTACATCAAGGAAGCTAAGGACCACCGAATTAACTTTTGAAATACAAGGAAATTGTTTTGGGCCTTAGTCAATTTTGTTGAGAAAAGACATCTAACTATTTTTACATGAGTCCACCTTCTACGATGTTGAATATAAATGGATTAACAAAAAATATGTCGGTTGATCAGGCTGTAACTGCAGTCAATCCTCCTGATCAAAATTGAAATGATAAATTTTAGTATTTACGGAAATGAATTTCCAGTAAAACAATAAAGCACATTGTAGAGCTTCCAACTAATCAAACATAAACCGGTTCAGTTTTATGGCTCTGGTCTGATGGGAAACTTTAAAGGCACTTAGGAGAGGCAATCAGATTTTTTTGTTATTTATTTTTATCGTTACGAGTTGGAATATACACGAAGTATAAGTGTAAACTAGGTTAAATCATAAAATATTGAGGCCTAAAGCATTGAAAAGGAAAGGAGCCTGAAATCATCATAGGGGAGAAGCAAAAACTTGAAATATTCCTGTGACAAAACAATATACAAATACACAAATTCTTATATTTTTATTGTTGCACAATATATTTATATTATATATAAATTGTTAAAACACTAGTTTATACTAGTGGCTTAAAGGGGGCAAAATAAGGCCTAATAAGGGAAAATTATAGAGTCCTTATTTAATATAGTAGAAAATACCTTCACAGCAAACTGGCTTCTAGATCTACAATATGTTAATATCTAGCACATGGTTTTCAACCAAATATCAGCACCACAGGTTTCATGTAAACAAAACAGACGTTTTTAGAACTCAATGCTTTTTAAAGGCAGGTATTTTACGTTATTTCTCATTTCCTGATAACCTTTAAGCAATTTCAGTATTTTTCCCGAGTCCCTGATATAAATTCATTTTGAGTCAACCTTCATTTTCAGCCCTCTCTTGCGACTTGCCGAATGCCCACAATTTCGGATCAAAAATTTCTCTCACATAATTACAGTATATTGTATATATCGTTTAAGCAGGTTAAGTGTGAGAAAGGGCTATGTGGCTCTAGCTTTGGCTATTGAAATAAAGGCTTTTGATTTCATTTTTTATTTTCATTACACAAATACATCGGAAAGTTGTACGGAAAATTTTAAATTAAAGTGGTACACAAAATACACCAAATAAAGAATCTCTACTACATCTCCTTTAATATATCGCGCTTTATAACCCCCTTGTCATAGTTTTAATTTATTTCTATTCAACTTCCAAGATAATACATTTCGATATCACTTGGCTTTTCTTTCGTTTCCTTTCTTTTTTCCTCATAAAACAATATAGTGACAAATAACAGATTCATAGAAACCTTCAGCTAACTTTGTTATATATCATGCCCTGAAAAAAGATAAAAGCAAAAAAACTGTCCGAAATAAAATAGAAAAGTGACGAAATCAGTGAACTGAACGAAAAATGTTTCAAAAATACAACCTATGGAGAGAAAACAGAACAGAATTAAATCAATATTATTTATATAAAAAGAGAGTTGTGTTTTGGTATATTTCGAGCTACAGCCAAAACTAGATATCGTATACACTTGATCTTGGTGTCAAACTAAAGCTTGGAATCTCATGATGTGCACTATGCTGGTTTGGTTTTGATATCTTTAAGGGCTTAGGCCCAGGATTGTCCGAAAGGGACCCATGTCAAGGATTTTGGGAGTGCTTTGAATTGTTGCTATGGTTACTATTATTTCTAATGGTAGCTATTTCTAGCTTCTATGGTTACTATCAGAATACAGCACAAAGAAACGACTAGAACACGATAAGAAAAAATAATCTCCCGGGCAAAGCCGGGGTTATCAGCTAGTAGGACATAAATGAAATCAGCCCAGAAGACTTATAGAGATTGAGTAGTATGAACTAAAGCAAGATGTTACATTACAGGAGGAGGGTGTAGGAGGCAGATAACAAAGCAAAATAATTTTGGGCCGTAATAAATCAGCACAGAGGAGCAATGAAAAAGAGAAAAAACATTACAGTATCTTGAGTATAAATGGTGAACATGTAAAGAATACAAAAATAAACAACGAGAGCATAAATAACTACTAATTAGGAAATAGACCAGAACCTAAACCATAGAAAAACAGATCGATCAGTAACCTCAAAAAACAATATAGAGCTAACCAGATTGAAAAAATGAAAACCAGTTGATGAAAATATGCAGACCAAAATAATTCCATCCAAAATATCTAGTAGTGTGGACAATACCAGTCTCAAATTCTTCAAATTTTTCCAAAATTCGATCTGTCGCCGATCAGCTCACTGGATATCTGCAGCAACATCATCCTCTTTGTGATAGACATTATGGGTATTGGAAAGAAAAATCCACCAAATTGGCTTTAATTGATTTTCATAATAATTGTATTGATGCAACCGATAGAGGTGTGACAGTGGTTAGCTGCTTTGCCATCTGTCGAAAGCCTTTGACTATGTCGATCCAAAAATCCTGCTGGGCAAGTCGTTTTGCCTGGGAGTCAAAGGCCATGCGCTGAATTTGCTAAAATCATACCTCACAATAGAAAACAGAAATCAGAATTCAAAACGTGAAATTGAATCCAAAATTGGTTGAGAGAGGGGTTCCCCAAGGCTTAATCCTGGGGCCCTTCCTCTTCCTGCATAGTATTTATTAATTATATAATGAAAATATATTCATTTCTGCGGATGACACGACACTGATCACCACAAAAAAAGACTGTGATCTCCTAGAAATCGATTATTTTAAAAAAACCAACAACTTTGCTCGCACTTCTTGGAAGAAAACAAACTCAAGTTAAATCCAAACTAAACTAAATATTTTAATTTACAAACGAGACAAAGGCAGCAACAATCAGAAAAGAAGATCCTGGTACTACAGTTGGGTGGATCAGACTTATGGGTAGTGATCATTCAAAGGCTTTTTAGGGGTGAGTTTGGATAGTGGTTTCGACTGAAGCAAGCAGATGGATAAAATTAAGAACAAATTGGCAAGAGGAATTTTTGTTTTGCGAGTCCCAAGTATATTGATTGACTTAGGCCAGGCATATTAAAAAGAGTGTACCACTGCTTGCTCGAGTCGCACATCTCCTACTCGGCAGTTTTGTGGGGAGCCGCTGAAGGGAACATGGGGGAGATTTTTATTTGACAAAAAAGGCACTGAGATACATGCTCATACTGCCCCATCAAACACACTGCAGAGAATTCCAAAGAACTTGGAATTTTATCGACACCGTGTCTCTTCATTATTAATATAAATTTATGTTCAAAATAATTTACCAGTTTTATCAACAGTTCACACAACCGCAATACTCGATTAAAGAACATTTTTGTAGAACAGCATTAATTTTCATCATTTGAACAGAAGTGAACTAAAAACAGTTTTTAATTGCAGAAAGTTTTTATAGTTTAAAATAATTCTTTGAGTTTAGCCAAACCCCTCAGTTTCAGTAACAACCACCCTCCCCCCTCTTTGCATTCCAAAGAAGAGGGAAAGATGACGTTTTTGAATTCAAATGACATAAAGAAAACACATAAAAAAATGTTAAACATTCTTTACTGGTGTTTTGGTTGTCACCCCCTCGACAGCAGTCAGCGGGCAGGGGCGGGACGTAGAGTGCGGTACGTGTGGTCTGACCGCCGCCACCAGGCCGCGCCGCGCACACCTGCGTCGGCACCGCAGCTTTTTGTGCGGCTGCGATAAAACCGCTTGCAATATCGCCCGACTAATTAACTTTCCTGGAAGCTAATGTGGCGAGAAAGTGTACATTGACTGGACAGCTTTCGTCGCCCCGTGCGGACTCGGCAGCATCGAGCGAGAACCGATAGGATTAAAAACTGTGTGTATTAAAACAGTGGGTCAAAGAGACAATCCCAAGCTATACACAAGGCTGACAACTCGCCTTTAGATTCGTCTCAGTCGCTTGGGCGTCTTTTACATTCATTATATTCATGATCGTTTAATGTTTATTGCTAAGTTCTCGCTGTATGTTTTGTCAGGTTCTGAAAGAACCGTTAAAAAACGATTACGTTAGTCTTGGAATAAAAATTCCCCCGTTGCAGCAGACGTGTATACTAAGCGACTTTCAAATGCTTGAATTAATTATTTAGACGGAGCATTAAATCAAGTAAAATAATCTTAATATCCTATATTGAGCACTCAACAATTTTCTCCTTAAGAATAACATGGGAAATGAATATGCTGCCATGGAAATTTGAAATGAGAATTTTTTGCAATTATTCAGTAAATATCAACTAGATGAAGCCATATCAAGGTTTATTGAATTATGTTGGGAAATAAGCCAGATATAGCATTTTATTCATTTCCCAAAAGGTTGACATTGGGACAACGTACTGTGGAGCGATGTCTCGGTAACCAGTGGACATAATTCATGATACAAAATAATTTTTTTTCAAGCTGAACTCAATGGTTTCAACTAAAATTTAATAAATTTTATTTTTCTATATAAAAAAAATCCCAGAAACCCATTTTTGGAGGGGTTTTGTCCTACCTTACCCCCCCTTCCGATGGTCCGATTGGGCTGATGATTTTCGAACTCGTCCGAATAATTACTACTATGCATGTCTGTACCAAGTTCCAAATAGATCGGACCATTTTTATGCGAGTTAGTGCCCACACGACATATATATCACATATATATTATATACATATATGTGTATATGAAAATGAACGAATGGTGTTTTTGACATCTGGGGACCTCAAAACGAAACGTTTGATGATCTCGGGCTTAAGTCTTACCATGAGACCTACGGTAACAACTTCTTCCCTACAGGGGAGATTCGCAAAAGTTAGATCGCCTCATTTTTTTTAGATATATCGTTTTTGTTTTCTAGAGTTTCAACTCGAAAGAAAGTGCTTCAAACTGTATCTTGGTTTGCCATTAAGGAACAACAATAGTAGCATCGACGGCTACTAAAATAATGATTCTAATTTATTAATTGCATATTAACGAAATCTCCGTTACAAAATGTTAGCTACCGTACAAACAAACACTGCAACACAATAAATAAAAAAAGTTAAATCTAGATGGGTTATTTCAAATTTTTGCTCTTGCTTATACGTAATATTCCCTTTTTTATCACTACTTATATCCTTTATTTTATGGTGCGATGAATGAACATTGCGAAATTTCCATTTATATACGAGTATACACAATTAATTGTCGCACGGAGTCAATGGTCGCTTTGTGCTGCACTCACCGGTGAGTCATAGGTTGCCGTAGACCATAAAAGCAAATCCACCGTATCCTGACAATAAACAATTAATTGCTATTTCCGTTCCGGTTACTAACAGAACCATTATAACAATTTGTCGGTGGATGCCTAACGTACTTAATTAACATTGGTAATAGGTAAATTACTCACAGATAAGTGCAGCCGAACGCGCCCTTTGGGAAGAGTGTCAAAATTATTCGTGATTGTAAAATAATGCTAAAATTAGAGATGAGGTTGCATGAGGAGTAATTTTTTACAAATCAACAATTTTAAATCTCTGCGTCTTTCTTTCCTCGGATTTGCACAGTAGCGAGCGTCCGTGACTCTTTCATTAGGCCCCCGAGTCATTAGTACAACTGAATTAATCAAAGGAGCTGCAACGTGTTTTATATTTAAGAAATCCATTTCCGGCGACAAATTAGAGCTGGGGCGGCGCCTTTGGCTCTTGATTGGGCCCCATTCATCTCTTGTTTCTTCTCACTGAATGATGGACTCGAGGAAAATGAGTTATAGTAAAAGCCGGATAAAAAATCAACAAGAGCCGAGTACAATGGGGCGGTCTGATTAGTTTTTTAGGTGCGAACAGTAGTCGGGAGGCAATTCCCCATGTAATTATCCCGGCTCCCGCCTGACAAAGGCGATCGCTATCCAATATCGGGTCTATTACTGATTGAACGACACATTCTTCGCCCGTTTTGGACGTTTCTCCCGCGAGTTGAACGTGGTTGAACGGTCGCTGCCGTCGCCGTCGCCGTCGCTCCCGCGCCTTCCCACTTCCCACTCTCTGCCACAGGGAAAGATGAAGAGAGTTTCCCCATTCTGACTTTGAACAATACATTATTAGTTATATTTATATTCAGTATATATTTATATAACTAATGAAGATCCACAAAAAAACTTGGTTTTAATTAGTTTTGATGTTTTACGATATTCTTTGTTTGTAGCAACTTGCTCAATGGAGTAATAAGGTTATAATTTATTTCAATAAATACAACAAAAAATTATAGTAAAAAAATATGAAACAAGGTTTTCTTTAAAGGTATTTTTAGGTTTTATTTTTAATTTTCTTATAAACACTTTTCATTTATTTCTATCTGAATATAACTCTCATTTTTAGCGAATTTCCCCCTATAGGGAAGTAGCTATTACCGTAGGCGGCGTGGTAAGACTTAAGCACGGGACCACTGTAACTTTTCATTTTGATACCCCCAGACCCCAAAAACACCGTTCGTTCATTTTCATATATATATATATATATATATATATATATATATATATATATATATATATATATATATATACCTGTCCGTAGGCGCGATAACTTTTGCTAAAAAGGTCCAATCGCGATGAAATTTGGTACATACGTCGAGAGTGACATTTATTACTTCGAGCTCGAGAACCAGCACGATAAGTTAACTCTAAGGAGGGTTTTTTGACAAAATAAAATCTATTTTTAGGATTTAATATCTTTATATTAATTTTTTGTAAATTTAAGTGTCAAAATTGAATTCAGCTTAAAAATATAAACAATGTAGCATTTTGAATGATTACTTGAATGATTATCAATCGGTTACTGAGATATTGGATGTGCTAAATGCAGTACATTGTTCCCTGAAGGGACAAGAACTATCCAAATTCTCGTATAAATACCTACATTTTTCATTGAATTCCCCAAAAATGGGATTAAAAAAATTATATTACAAACCATATGATTGAATTTAATTTGTTCATATGATGATCGATTTGTTTTTATTCCTTGGATCAGAGTAGATTGATAACATGTTTACTGACTTTTATGTACTATAACAAGTATAAATTTATTAAACATTATTAGAATATGAATAATTATTGAGAAATAAGAACATGAATGATAAAATTTACTTATTTAAATTAATATTTAAACAAAATTATTCAAAACAACAACTTCCCTAACTAATTAATGTAGAATATGCCCACATATAAAAAATAAATCCTTTAAAAATTAACTGAGTATGCAAGTTTGCTGCAACAAGCTTTTTAAATTTTAAGATGAATCATATGTTTGGGTTTAATTTGTGTATATGATTATTTTATTTGTTTTGATTTTGACTGATTTTAGATATTGATTGTATGTTTGCTTACATTTTTATACTATAACAAGAATACACTTATAAAAAAATATTAGACTGATAATTATAAGAATAACAAAAAGCGTATTACTGGAGTAAATACCGAAGTGATTCCCATGATTATTTCCTTTATATCGTAAGCTCTTCAATTATTATATATTATACTTTTTACAATAGTTACATAAGGTGTTTGAAAAATTTTCTCTTACATAAATTAAATAAGCTCCCATATAAAAAATAATTCTTTAGAAATTCGCTGAGTACGCAGGTTTGCTGCGATGGGGTTATTATAAACCTCATATTGGCACTTCAGAAAATCATTATGAAAGATCTATTTGAAAATACATTAACTATCCCAATATTTGTTGTTTTTTAGATAAAAAAAACAATAAATACAGGACTATTTTTAAGATACCGCTATCTAACGGTCTTAATCAACGTAATTAAAAATTATGAATTCACAATTATACTACTATATCATTCACAATTATATACAGGCATTTGAGGATCATGAATCACAAGAAACAAAACAACTCCCGATAAGGTTCAGAGTCGTAAATTGCCGACACCAATCCTGAACCGACTTTATGGAGCGATTCCACATCCGCGGCTCGCCAGACGCGCTTCGCTCAGGCTGTATTCGCATCAATTAACCGGTTTAAAACGCGTTTGATGGCGACTCCAATGCGATTGGTTCGACTCGTCGCCACGAAAATTTGTTTTAGAATCACTCACTTGTCGCGAACACTGCTTATCGTCAATCTGAAACGCCGAGTAACAAGTTAAATTTTTTGTTTGAAGTTCATTGTTGTTAATGGTGATTTTATATTTTGATTTGGATTTTGCGGCCATTTGCCATCACTTATTGGTAAATTTAGTTTCACGACGTTTTGGGATCTAGAATATGATAGTAAGATTGTTATGTTATAGGGTCTTCCGCCTGAAGACGGGATCAGATTCCAGATCCCGAAACGTCGTGAAACTTGTTTTTTACTAATCAGTGATGGCAAATGTCCGCAAAAATCCAAATTAAAATGTAAAAAACTTATTAAAATTAGATTATTTAAAATTTAGCAATTTAATCAGCCAGATATTTATTTATTCTCCATCATAAAATTATTTCTTCCATACAGCACCCGTGAAAACTGGTATATAGTCTTGACTCGTAAATACTGGTTGTATTAAACTGTAGTTAAGACTGTAAATATTTCAGTTGTTTTTACTGTAAGATAAACAAGATGTTTTATCAAAGAATGTATTATTTGACTTGGCCAATGCAAGTTTTTGTTAATCTGGCTTAATAAATGACTTATTGACTTATTATTGACTTATTAAATTATTTATTCGAATTTTCTTGCAGGATGAGTTCAAAGTTAGGTTATCCAAATACTACTTAGGGTGTGCGAGTAGTGATTTTTGAAGCCGAGTTGAGTCGAGTCGAGTTTTAAAAAATTCTTGAGAGTTTCGAGTTTTTTTCAGAAATGAGTATTTTCTAATAGAAGAAGTCAATAGTTATCAAACTCATTGATCACATAGAATGTAATATTTCTTAGTTGGAAAGTCTTATTCCTATGAGTTAAAAGCAAACCTGTTTTTAATTGAAACGCAGGGTGGTTTTTAAACGTAACCCAAAACTTTATTAATGAATGATTAATCCCCCGGGCCAACATTCCCGAATTTAACCCTTCTCTATTACTTTCTTTGGGGATACATAAAATAACGCCTACAAAGACAATTTACAGGATATTCAGCACCTCAAACATAAAAAAGTTTATACAAGAAATGAAAAGAGGTATTTTGCAAAACGTGTTCAGGAATTTTATGGAGAGAGCACAACTTTGTATTAATGTCAACGGCGATTTAATTGTTTGAACACATATTGAAAGCTAAATGTGATTAAACTGAAATAAGAGGTTGTATAAAATGTAAATGTTATCAAAACAATATTTATTTATTACTAACTGATCAACACGGTTTTACCCGTGGACAAACAGAAAAACATCCTTGGATTCATGATTTAATGTTAAGGTTGCCATGACAACTACATGAGTTTCCCTATACTTTAACATTGAAACTTTGATGTATCATAGGGCGTAACCCCGAGGGAATTTTTAAAAATCCGTTCTTAGTGGGTGCCTATGCCCTGAGAGGAACGTTCATGCAAAGTTTCAAGGTTGTAGGTCAAGTAGTTTGGACTGTGCGATGATGGGTGAGTGGTATTTGACAAATATATAGGAGACTAGCAGTTGCCCGTGGCTTTGCTCACGATAAAAACTGTAACTCCCGCTGCCTAAATGAAAATAGAGCCACATACTGAGATTATGATTAAACAAATAAGGTAAAAAAAACAAATGACAACTTTAATTTAACTAACTAAATTAAATTTAACTTTTATATAGTACACATCACCTAAAAAATCAACAAAACAACCTTAAACCATTATGAAAGTAACCAAATTATAAATCAGCTGTAAAATTGTATCCGTATGTGAAGCTGAACCACCTGCTTGTTGAATGAACATTGAAAATTAAACAAAAGATCATCCATTCCACTTGCGTAGGGAAATGTATAAACTTTCCCTGCCAAAACCCCTTAAAACTTTGAATTAAAAAACCGTTCTTAGAGGATGCTTACACCCTTAATATAGTCCATGCAAAGGTCCAAGGTTCTAAGTCAAGTGGTTTAGGCTGTGCAGTGATAGGTCAGTGGTATTGGACAAATATAAAGAAGATGGACTTTCATTAACCAGTAAGATGTTTTCAGGAATCCTCAAAGTCCGCAGACCTGCTGCGACTGGAGTTATTCTATTGCTGCCCCCCCGCAGGAGGTATTTCTATTTGGCCTCCCTGTACTGTACATGTGAGCAGATTCAACGCCCCGCCGATAAAGGCCTCAAGGGTGCCACTGCCCTGGGAAGGCTTATGTCCAATATCGTTCAATCTGCTCGCATGCATGATATATATTGGCCCTTAAGCAGGAATATAAATATCTCCGTCGCAGCAGACCTTGCGTACTTAGAGAATCCTAAAGCAGTTTTCTGCTTCATGAAAGTATATGTACGTAAAACGTAGAAATTGCCTTGATTTAATGTCAAAAAAAAATTCTAAGGTTTTAGGGTCTATCTTGAACATAAAAATACCCCCGTTGCAGCAGACCTCCGGACTATGTGCATGACCTTAATTTATTTCTTCCATAAGAATAACACAGGGAATGAGTATGCAGGTCTACTGCAACAGTCATGCAAAAATTTGATGATTTTAAAACAATATCAGGTGAATCTGAACCAAAAAAGCCACATACCAAGTTTTATCAAGAAATGTTGAGTAATAACCAAGATATATAATTTTTATATAGGGACAATGTACTGTATTTTCAGATTTAAATATAGTTTGAATAGTGTTTTTTGCTTGTGGGAGCTCCAAAATGAAAAGTTATCATGGTCTCGGGCTTAGGTCTTGCCGTAGACCTATGATAATAATTCCATGAATAAAATTCACTAAAAGACAAAGGCAAATTATTTTTTCTAATGATGTAAATAAAATAAATGGTTTAAATTAGCTCTTTTAATAACAGCTGTTACAGGGAAGAAAGGTCTTATTATTATATCTAGTCAATGATTTATTTTATGTTCTGTACCTGACAGCTGGTTTGACATTCTACAAAATTTCTTGTTTTTTTACATCTGTTTAAATATAAACATTTCATCAATTTATATTCTGCCATAAGGATAATATGGGATCTTTGAGAGGGTCTGTGGTGGAGTCCGAGGGTCAGATCAGAATGAAAACTGCTTAGTTTTCCTATTTAATGCCTAAAGAAACAGTGTGCCAAATTTCAGTCTTCTGGGTTATTGGGAAGTTGGAGAATTAGTGATGAGTGAATCAGTCAGTCAGTGAGGGCTTTGCCTTTTATAGGTATAGATATTTGCATTAATCTACCTTAAAAATGGGTTTCGTTAAAAAATAACACCCTGTAAAACGATAATTGGGGCCATCTTTAACATAACTTTTCATTATTGCCGGACACAACATTTTATTGAGCATAAATAAGAATATATGTAAAATTATATAGAAAGGATTAAAAGACAAAACTACATTTATGCTACTCTATTTATTAATAACTTAAATACCACTTTAATTCAAGTAAAATAAAAAATGTTTTATGGTGGCTGCTCATGACTGGTGTTGACTTTGTGAAAAACGGCCCTGAAATGCGATCGCGCGTACCAATTCCGGGTAACTATTCGATTGGAACTTCTGAGTATTTTTCAAAAATTCCGAGTCGAGTGGTGTAAACTCGGTTCGAAAAGAGCTCGATAATCGAGTACTCGCACACCCCAATATATTACAGATTTAGTCTAATATTAGTTACGTTTGTGTGTAATCACAGCACGTACCTATTTACACATTTGTAAAGCCCTTTTTACTCCGCACGATAAAATACTTATAGATTCACGTGGCTAGGAGACATTGATGGAGTACATGTTAAGAACTATAGTCCATTTACTATTCCATAGTTAAGTCTTATCATAAACCAACATCCATATATTTAATCCGTCGATAGTTGTAGTTGATTCCGTGCGTCGTGTATATAACCTCTTCATCACTCTTGGATTCCGTCGAACGCTCTGTCCTCGAAAAACAGTGCGTTCAACGGAATCCAAGAGTGTGAATGAGCTCCATGAATTTACTAGCATTAGCCTAATTTTGATCCATGATTCTTCCCACAATTTCGATGCCTCCAGCAGCAACTACCGAACCCTCCCACCACGAAAAACATTTTTTATAACCTCCAAAGAAGTCGGGGCCGTGTGAGACTGGCGTTAAACGCTTGTTTGTTTAGCGCCGGCGCGAGTCCGCTCCACGGGGCGAGAACTGAGGAGCGACTGTGCGTTGGCGAATCCCACCACATGGGCGCAATGAGGCCTGAGGCCACCCACAGGCCAATTACGAGGCCAATTAGGCCTCAGGCCCAAACATCCGCGTCAGACACGCCGCGATACACCGCGTTTCCTTCGTGAATTATAATTACCTGAATGATAAATTCCACCGTGCGGAGACGACAGTTTTAGAGCCGTGGCTAATACCCCGGTGAAATAATGTTTGTAGATGCTATCTTCGGTTTCTTGTCGGGCGCTGTAAACCAGGCTTTCACTCGGCATAACTGATTATACGACCGTTTATTTCTCTAATGGCAAAGGGGTTTCTGCTAATACTGCGATTCATGACTTGCGGAAATGAGTTGACTTTTTGTTTTAACTAGATAACATGTAGCTCGAAATCGAGCAAAAAATCATAAAAATCATGGTAAAAGAAAGAAGAATAAACAGCCTACTTGTATACTTTTGAAATTTAATCAAAGGGCTAAATTCAAAAGCAAAATTATGGCTAAACCATTGAAACTCTAAAAGTTCATTTGATTTACTGCAGGAGTTTCCGGTTAACGACTTTTTGGGAAACACCGAAACACCTTCAACTTCCATGTTCTCTTTATTCTCGAATATATATATTTTAATACCGGCAAACGATCGAGCTCTGCTTACAGCAACATGTAGCTGACCGAGAGCAAACACTGGCGCCGTGAGTGTTTAGGGAATGCCCCTGCACCTAATTGATAGTTATCACCAAACCGGAATCGTAGGCAACGGATGTCTTTGTAGGGGTCCTTTCCTATGTGGCAACAACGCGTATTAAATGACGCACTATCTCTAC
Organism: Flexamia atlantica; assembly: GCA_035578135.1. NCBI lineage: Eukaryota > Metazoa > Arthropoda > Insecta > Hemiptera > Cicadellidae > Flexamia > Flexamia atlantica. The sequence continues at coordinate 24,891,749 of JAQJVK010000002.1, forward strand.
CAGTCTTTTAATTTCTGAAATGCAACACACCGCGATGAAAACATTGAAAGTTCATCGGTCTGAGGTTGGAAAGAGCATAAAATATGTTCCATCGGGAGGGTGATCTAGGCGGTTGCGATCGTGTTCCTTCCGATCCGTCAATATTCGCCTTCTTCTTATTGGCATTATTACTGCACCATATCGAAAAATAAATAGGCTCAAGTCAATAAAACTTCCACTATGCTGAAATGTATTGGGATATCGTAAACTACATTGTAAAACTGGGAACTGCAATATTTAAGCCCTTTGAAAACACTTCATAACATAACCTAAATTACATAATAAACCTTTTTGTTGAAAGCCAAAGCAGCTGGAAAACAAAATACACCCGTCGCAGCAGACCTGCGAACTCAGCGAATTTCCATAGGATTTATTTTGTATATGTGACCATTCAACTTGTTTGAAGGAAAGTATCATTTGAATACGTTAAGTAAATGATATACTAAAAACGCATATTTAATCATTCATGAGCTTAAACATGAGGAAAATTAACAAAGAGACCAAATTGGTTTTCATTAGTAACACTTAACATACACTTTTGTATTTTATATAATTCTTAGTCTTTTAATTTTTAATAACTGTAATCTTGTTAGCTATACAATATAAATGTCAACAAACATATAACCAATGAACTCAAAACTCTCAAAACAAACAAATAATTTAATCTCATGAAAAAATTAAATTCAATCATATGGTCAGTTTTATAGTAATTAAAACATCCCTGTTGCAACAGACCTACATTTCCAGCCAATTTCAATAAAACATATCAATTCTCATAATTGTAAACATATCATATATTATGCTACATTTTCAGGCAGATTAGACCAAGACATCCCCCCTCCAAATGCTCTTACTTTCTTTATTAAATTTAAAAATAATTTGTATTTTTTGATATAGTATATATTTTCTGCAAAATCTTGATCAATGAACTCTATTCAAAATAAACACAAATAAAATATTCAACACCTGCAAATTTAATCATATGTTCAGAATTGTATTTTTAAAAAACAATCTCAAATCACGGTGACTATACTTTTTAGAGGGAAAAATTAAAAAAAAAAATATTGGACAACGTACTGTGTTTAGCACATCCAATACTATCCAATATCTAAGCAACGGACTGACGTAGAATAATAATTCAAAATGCTAAATTGTTTGTTTTTTTAAGCTGAATTCAATTTCGACTGTTAAGTTTAAAAATAATTAGTAAAAAGGTGTTAAATCTTGAAAATAAATTTTATTTTGTGAAAAAAAACCTTCTTAGAGTAAATCAATCTTGCTGGTTTTCGAACTCGAAGTCATGAATGACGCTTTACACGTTTGTTTCAAATTTAATCAAATCGGACCTTTTTTACAAAAGTTATCGCGCCTACGGACAGGTATATATCTATATATATGAAAATGAACGAACAGTGTTTTTGGGGTCTAGGGACCTCAAATTAAAAAAATAACATGGTCCCGGGCTTAAGTCTCACCGTGCCGCCTACGGTATTAGCTACCCCCCCCCCCCCTATAGGGGAAATTCGCTAAAACTGTTCTTTACAAAAAAATAAAGTGCTGCAATCTGTAGTTTACCTGTAGAACTATTTCAGAGCTTGACAGGCTTGACCAAGGCGACACTAAAATGTTTTTTTAGTGTCGCCTTGGCTTGACCATATGTTCAGTTTGTAAACAAAGTGAACTGAGCTTGCTCAAATTACGGTGAATAGCGCCACTGTTCCTAAACTTCAGCTCTTTGCTGTACTTTAGTGACGCCCTTTTTTAAAATTCTGAGACTTGTTGACAAATCTATACATAAATCCCTTTAATTTGACACCTCATACGTTAAAATCCGCCCAGGCGTTATTGCGATTGGACTGTGAAAAGAAACCTGCTTGCGTATTAATATATAGATAAAGTGTGTCTTACTGTACCTACTTTCACAGCTTTTGGTATTTAAGGCATTTTCCGGCCATACTTCAATCAAGTATAATTTGCATACCTCATCAACGAGTCGAATAATCGTGTTGAATGGTGCGGGTGTCGCTGTCGCCCCATAGATTTATAACATGTGTGCGCTTGTATGTCGGTTATGCAAATGTAAAGCAGCTCTCATTTTGCCCTTTTTTCCCTTAAAATACGAAAATAGAGAACATACATTGCTGGATTCACACCCTAAAAATATATTATGACTAATCTCAAGAATTAGGAGAATATTTCGGCACTCTTTAGCTGACGATTGCTTATTCAAAGCTAGTCAACACAGTATTTTAAAATGATTGTGTAAAACCATAGCCATTAAAACATTCCCTGACACTTAGGACCGCTTTCTCCAAACTTGGTTAACCTAAAAAAGAGGTTTAACCTGGGGCAAACCAAAGTTAAAACAAAATTTTAGTTTGGCCAAGTTTTGAGAAAGCGGCCCTTAGTGTTGCTATCCTATTACTTTTCCATATGTTTCGATGACGGATCAATTGGAAGTGCAATGTAATATTTTTATCATACAAAGACATCAATGATACTATAAAATCCTTATGAGATTAGATGGTCACTTTAACTAGAGACGATCGCATTCATGATTCGTTCTTTATTATCTTTTTTACACGAGATTCCCCCCAAAACGCTTTAGATTCTGACACATTTCCATCGGAGACAAATAAGGAAGCCAAAAACAAGTGTATTGTCCACGGTGAGAAAGAGGAGTGACAGGAAAATGGCCGGGGGCCGGGCTATAATCCCACTGTGGGAAACGGCCGGCAACAATGGAGACCACATAATACGAGGTGAGAAAATTGTTTGAAGCGCAGGGCAGCCAGAAGAAACGTCACTGGCTGGTGGGAGGGAGGGGGGCACTCACGTAGAAAGAAATATTATACATACAATAGAGACTTTGTCGCTCGTATATAAATAAAACAAGCGAAAACTGGCTCACGTGACAGGTGGGAACCAAGATGGCGGCCGCCTGCGTTACTCAGCGAATTTCGCTTTTCGGCCGAAAAACTTGTACAGCGGGACCGGAGGCTGGTAAAAACCGGAGCCTTGTTCCCATCCATGTGGGCCGACCGGTGCGTGAGTAGTGGTTCCTTACCACTAGACACTCCATAGGCCTAATACCATTTTTACATATGTAAAAATATTTCATTCATGGAATACGGCAATCGCTAAACACTTTATGCCAAGAAAAATAGGGCATTTGTATCAAAGTAAATCGAAACAAGTTATTCAATATGTCAAATAGCAGACAACAAGAAGAAAATGTCTTAAGTCTAAAGAGTTATCAAAGAGCATAAAGTATAAATTTGAGGTACCACAAGACTCTATACATATTTAGACCCTTTTGGTTTTTTGCTGTACATTTTTATTATAAGCAGATTATTCAAAACTTAATCAGAATGCATATTATGCATGTTAAACCTTCTCTAAAAATGTTCGAACCAAAGTTTTTTAAACTGAATATTTTTTAGTTTTAAGCTCATGGAGCTATCGACCTCATATTCCAAACAGTTGCTTATTTCAAACCACTTAAACCTTTTCAAATAATTGAGGAAATTCTTGTCAACTGTCCAGTCTTGCTCCAACTCCAACAAAAACCTTATTCCACCAGAACAATAATCGAAATTATGTACTTTTTGCGACTCAGCTCGCTAAAACTTATCTTACAAGAAATAGAAGGATGAGTTACGCTTTTTCACTTGAAGGGCTTCGAACAGATACCACCGGAACTCTGCTGTTTACAACGCCTCTTGAAACTGATAGTTATATTACAGCCAAAGTATTTGGAATTCAGCCTATCAAAGTTATTGGAGCCAACCATTACGTCTAAAATGACCCTGAATACATAATAGTTCGGCATATTTAGTCTGTCAACCTCCGATGTTTTTCACTGGAAGTGAGGCAACTCGGCGACAATTAAAGTGGTGCGCCGCAGAGCGAATCCAAGTTAACGTCCATGAAGGCTGCCAAATGTATGCCGCAATTTATTCGCCCAGTCTACCGTCCAGTGCCGGTCCGCTACACCCCACGTGGCCGGCCATTGTACAGGGTGTCCCAACACTCTGCCATTGGCCATAACGACGATTGGGGAAGGTTCCTTACATAATATGGTGGTGGAGTTTAAATTATTTTAAAGGTAATATGAAACCTAAAGAAAATTATGCTCCATCAAGATGAAAAAGCAGTCCTAAATTTAGAAAATAACAAATTTAATACACGAGAGATTGAAAAGCGTTTGGGTGCAAGGTATCTTCAAGCATAATTTTACGTCCGTCCCTTTGAAAGTTGTGGAGACTATATTGGAGATCTAGGCTACTCAATTTATTTTTTAAAGAGCTCAGCTTCGTATAATTGTAGAAGATAATTTTTATTAAATACTAGTTGATGTTTCCTCGCAGAGGTTAGAGAGGTTGAGATGTGTACTGATAGTCAATTACATCATCATAAATCATTTCACCCATAAAGTCAACCACAGTTAAAATAATTTATTTTTAGGCTGAAAGTTACCAAGCTATTTTTATCTCTGGCCGTTATAAGTAACGGGCATAGGAACAAAAATCTGTAGACAATTTGAAACAAAAACCCAGAGGCTTAGCCAAAATAAATTTAATTATATTGATATTACAAACAAATTTACAGTTTCGTTTCATATAGGATCGGTAAAAAATGCAAAATTAGGGAAGAAGCATTATCACCAATCATTGCTGTTTTCATAACACCAGTTGCTTGAATAAATCGTCAACTGAAATATAACAAATAGCTGATAAAATTAGACAAAAGAGCAAACAACGACTGTGTTAAAATGTTACGTTTCGTTTTACCCGTACTATAGCTGATGCAATTTTTATGCCATATTTTAGTTAGCTTGAAATAACCGTTCTTTGTTTTTCTTTCTTCTGGAATGTAAGCATTTAAACTCTTCAGGGGCGTGCCGACGGGGGGGGGGGGGGACGAGCGGGACCGGACCCCCACAGAGCTACTTTTTTTATATAAAAAATAAAAATCTATAGATATTTTGTTCAATATTTATTATTTAATGCCTCGTTCATAGATATTATATAGCATTTTTGCTCAATTCCCTCGTCATTCCTTCCGAATTCGGCCAGGAAATAGTTTATTCACCAAGCTCGTAAATGGACTCATACGAACTTTCCAGCTCTGGTCGTGCGGCCTCCCGCTTTCTCTTATAGCCTAAACCAGCAATATTGAACACATGAGGTACCTTACAATACACAACGATGTCGCTGACTTATTTTCTATTCAGGCAACCGGCTGTTGTCTTTACGAACAAAAATTATGGTATGATTCTGGTGTTCATCGCATCCGAGGATTGCAATCTAAAGGGATGCAGGGAACCGTTCTTTGTCTTAACGGCAACAAATATCGTGTTATTCCTGAAACGGCAAATCTTGGCCGTGACATCATGTCCGCGACACCGGTGTGTAAAGCTTCATTTGATATTATTGGTTGGTTTTCGAGTGGCATGTAACAGACAAGAAAAATGTCAACGACATCGTGTCCGCGACACTGGTGTGTAAGGTGCCTTATTTTTCATAGCTTTTTTGGGGGGAGGACTTCCAGCCCCTCCAAATGGCTGGAAATTCCAGCTGTCCCAAAAATATCCTAGGGGGCCGTCCATAAATTACGTCATCTGAAAATAGGGGGAGGGGTCCAGAATGAAAATGACGGTACGATGATGTGCATGGGGGAGGGGGTAAAGATTAATTTAGATAGGACAATTGTAAACATTCTATGTAAATTCATTGCATTATAGTTAAACAGCTTTAAAACCATGTACTCGATTTTTACAATATCCGTTAAAATGGTCATTTCAGCTTCAGGTAAAAAAGCTACAATAAATGCAATTTGAATGAACACTTTAATCTTAGATTTGCGGGCAGCGTCAGCGTCCATCACTACAGTAAATGTTCAAACCACAAAATTCAGAACGTTCTGGTTTGAATCGATGATTAACATAAAATTAGCCCAAAATGAGTTTTAAGACTTAATTTAATAGTTTTAATAACCCAAAAGAAAAACCATTTAATAGGGCTTTTCCAAAGACTGGCATTACTTTAGGAGTTTGACCTCATGATGTAATTTTTCGATGGTTGGGGGAGGGATGGATGGACATGAGGATTATGACGGTAGGTGGATTATGACGGATTATGATGGTAGGATGATAGGGAGGGGGTCCGAATAAGGCTAAAAAGCGATGACGTAATTTATGGACGGCCCCTAGGCTTCTAGTCTAACCCCCCCTGGGCAAAATCCTGGGTACGCCACTGAAACTCTTAGGGGATTTTAACGCGAATAGGCCTATGTGATTAACGGGTTTAAGTTCTACAAGTGAGAAAAATTCCAGCCGATTCGACCCGGTAGTAGTTTTTACGTCTGTCCGGAACAACGGACAGATAAGTATACCAGCTGCAGTAAATGTTGGGCGTGAGTCAGTGGTTGTAAATCTATTTCACATCGGTATTAAGGCCTTTCTAAGTGGCAGTAAAGGGTTTTTACTATACAGTTGTATTACTAACATTCCTTAAACCCCATTTCCGTCAAATAATAATCAACAGTAAGGATTTAAGAGTCGTATGGATTTTAATGTAAAATAATGAAAACATAAGTTGCAATTGTATCCGGTTTAAGACCTATCCTCAGTTCCTCTCAGTCTTCCTCAGTTCCCTACTTCTTTCTGATTCTCAATTTAACTCCTGCTTCACAAATACGTCCAAATATGTTCCTTTACATGTGCGTTTTTTGAACGCTTATAATGACATTTTTAATGGATTTTTTTTCAAACACAAAGAAGTGAAGATTTTGCTCTCGTCTAAAACTTCAAAATAGGCTAAGCTTAAGACATTTTTACTCTTTTATTTTTTCATTCAATTTTGTCAATTGCTTGGTATTACATTTTTAAAATTAAAATTGAAGTCATGACTGTTTTTGTCAAGTACTAACAGCAGCTTGGAAAAGCTGGGTTGTTGTTAGATTATAAGAGCGTTTGAGAAGCTCCTCAATATGAAGACGACCCATACTAGTAGCTTGAAGGGGCAAATGCCCCTACAAAAAACAAACACAATGAAATGTTGAAAGTTTAATATTAATCGTTGAAAATGCGATGGTATATTAATACGCTAGATGCATTTATTTTAACGTTTGAAATGTCAATTTAAAAGTATTTTGACATGCTAGAAAGTCTCCGAGTTTTAAGAAAAGGAATTAATACAACAGTAGAGGGCGGAATCTTCGGAACAGTTGCGCTATCCGTCGACATTTCGACAAACTCATCTCACTTTCTTTACAATTAAACATATTGACATGGTTAGAAAAGGTTCTAAAGATTGACCACAGGCAGCAGCACTTGTTAATTATATTCCCGGCAAGGTCGGGACAACCCAAGGTTCACAGATTAATAGATGCATAGGCTATTATCCCAAAAATGTTGACAACTCTTGATATCAAAGAGTCCGCGAAAGAGAGGAGCTCGTCTGTAGCCTCCATCTGGCTGAAAAATGCCTTGGTCATTCAGAGGTTACTTATCATGGGAAACTTCTTGAGGCTATATTTTACCAAATAAGCTAACTGTTAGAATAAAACCAGAAAAGAACGTCCCAAACTCTGGCTCCAAACTCTGGATTTCAAATGATGATAGATTAAAAATTAAAATAAAAATGCTAAGACGAGATCTTAATGTTCAAATTATTATTTTAAAAAAGTTATACTTTGATAATAAATTTCCAGATTTACTGATAAATCTAAGTCAACTTGGCAGATTGTAAGTTCCGAATTAACAAATGAGCCAAAAGCTGCAAATAATATTGAGTTAACTATAAATGGTTCCAAGCATTAATTAAAATCCTATTGAAGTGAGCAATCTTTTCAATAATTTTTTGTCAGTGCAGTCGAAAACATTGCATTTCCATATATACAACCAAATAATTCTATAAATAAAATATATAACGAACCTTCAACTAAAACACCAGCTTTCAAATTTCAACAGATCAATGAAAAAGATTTAGAGAAAATAATCATGGCTTTTGAAAACAAGTTCTCCACTGGTGTAGATGAGGTCCCAATTACCGTAATCAAACAATCTTTCCACTTAATTTCACAAACACTTGTCCATTTTTAATATCTGGTTATTTTCCAGGTAAACTTAAAATTGCAAAAGTAATACTAATACTGTATTTAAAAAGGGGAATAAATTAGATCCTGGATGTTATAGACCGATATCATTAATTCCCTTATTTGCAAACATTTTTGAAAAAGTAGTATATAATCAGCTTACGAAATATTTAGAAGATAATAATTTGTTAGATCAGCAGCTACATGGCTTTAGATAAGGAAAATCAACCATCACAGCCAGCGTAAATGTTATTGAATCAATAATTGACTCTGTGGATGGTGGTGATAAAGTAATTGGCATATTTTTTGACCTCACAAGAGCCTTTGATAGTGTATGACATGTAAAATTGTTGGAATGTCTTAGTAATATGAATATCGAAGGGAAAGAACAAAGATTTTGTTCAAAATTTGAAACAATTCAACATCGGGTCCCACAAGGTTCTAATCTAGGACCACTCCTCTTCTTGTGTTACCTTGGGAGATTTCCTGGTTCTTTTCAGGGAAATACCTCTGTGTGTTTGTATGCTGACGATCAAAAAATAACAATTTCAGGAAAAACTAAAGAAGATATTGAAATGTCATAATTTATTACCTTATCAAAGGCAAAACAATTTTTAATTAACCACAATCTTTATCTAAATCCAAATAAATCTAATTTTATTTCATTCTCCACTAAACAAGTAAGATCTAAATTCACTCCCGATTGATGAAAACAAATTAAATCAAGTAGATTTAACAAAACTTTTAGGTCTTGTAATTGATGAAAATTTAAGTTAGGACGAATACATTGATTTCATTTCTAAAAACGTTTCATCAGGTCTGTATGCTTTGCGACAGATGGCTAAAGTTTCTAATATTATTATAATACCTTAAAAACAATTTATTTTGCATTGATTCATTCTTATTATTTGGCGTATGGCATGAGGGTTTGTGGAGCAACAACCAAAAACAATTTGGACAGTTTATTATTGCTACAAAAAAGCTTTAAGAATTATTTTTAGTTTAAAAAGAACAGTTTCAGTAAAAGAGCATTTCTCAGATATCAGTATTTTAACAATATATGGCTTATATATTTTTGAAACAATAATGTACGTAAAACAAAACCCAACTCCCATTGCGAATAGTCATCCGTACAGCATGAGAGTTCACAGGGGGGTGGAGCAACACCGATTACAATTTTATGAAAGGAACACTCATTTCATAGGTGATAAACTTTTATTTCATTTGCCTAAAATTTTTTTAGAAGAAAACAACTTGATAAAATTTAGGAAAAAATTGAAAGAATATCTTTTGCAGATCTCACCTTACTCATTTGGTGTTTTCTGGAACAATAAAGAAAACGCAAGAGTCTAATTTATTATTTAATATTTTGAATTTAAAATTTTGAGTACTATTAGTGGGGTGAATAAGCTGAAAAAAACTTCAAATCTGGCTACCAGTTCGCCCTTTTGGATTTTGATAGTACATGCGTAGACAAGTCTAAAAAGCCCGAGACACAATTTTTTCTGGCTCCGTAGCGGCGTTGATGACGTAATCAATATGGCCGCCTAAATTTTATGACACGCTTTTACATTTCGCTCTATAACTCGAATTTGTATTTTCTTACCACCCAATATTATTAGTGATTCTTATTCAGGAGAAAATGAGCTTTCAAATGGTAAATCATAAGTCATTGTTTAGATTCATAACACTAATCATATTTGTAATTTTAATGAAAGTTTTGTTTTAATTTTGTATTTTTTTAAACATTTTGCTAAATAACATGGAATCCATTGCACGTAGCAGAAAATGTGCAATATACCTTTTTGTTCGTTAAAAGATTTCCTTTAAAACGATATATTTTATTTGATTTTTATCTCAAACCGTTGCTAAAGATTTGCCAAATCAATGTAGCAATACACATAGCTACGCCGTTATTTACACAACACAAAAAAGTTAATTCACTGCATTTTTACTTACTTTTTTTAGATATCGACTCGGGATCAACGCCTATCATTGTTGGGTAGTTAATCCTTTGTTTTGATAGGATAACAATTTTCGGCCGCCATCTTGGATCCACCATATTGGATATCAACTTAATTTTTTAAAATGTAAAGATGGTGTTGTTGTGACACATCATTATGAACTAGATTTTTACGCTGATTACGATGCTGAAATCTGTTTTTCAAAATATGTTTCCGTTAAAAAGATATACTCAAATGAAAATTCATCTTTATACATTTCTTATGGACTTTTCATATTTTCAATATTTTTTGGGATTAATTTCCTTACATCTCTCATTATAACTAAGACATGTAGCTCAGTGGCGTAGATAGACTCTGGTCAAGGGGGGGGATATAACCGGGGGGTCTGGGAGAAAAATTTTGAAAATTATAACTCTAAAACTAGGTTTGTATGCAATCTAGAGGCATACCGGTAGTGGAACTCATATTATACGGAATAATTGATGGAGACACGTGGACCGCGCATACCGGCAGCGGGCATTTTGGCTCGTTCTCCAAAAGAACGAGATAAACACAGGGGAAATGGTTTGTGGTTTAATGTCATAATGATCTTACATTTGCTTTATTCTTTTTTGTATGTATACGTTTTTACTTCATTCTCATAATTTTATTAAGTTGCTTTCACGTAGTTTTTGGTGCTTTTATTAAAAATACCATCTGTCATTTATTTTACTTAGGCTTGAAGAAATTACTTTTTATTTCATTTTATAATAAAATCACGAAATAAAAAATTAATACAGGAATCTGCATCAGTCCACTTCACTCCTTTCTCCGCTAGCACTGATCACTGAAATATTGTTTCAGCATAGTTACAACAAATAAATCTCATAGTTTTTTCACGCCACTAGTATCACCTTCACTCTCACTTTTTCGTTTTGGAGCGAAAAACCCCGTCAGTTTGCACTGTTTGGACATCACAACATATTGTAGTCACGTCACGTCGCGTCGCGTCGCTGCGAATTACGCAAGGTCACAGAACCAACTGACCAAATTATAAACGCATCCTATACGTCAAAGTGAGATCAGATGCGTTACCGGTGTTGGCCGTTAGAGGGAATATAGGTAGCATGGTGTAAAGCCTTACACCATGTATAGGTAGTGGGTGAATCTAGTATTTTTATTGGCTACTTCAGTTCCAACGAGAAATAATGTGGGCCTGTATAGCCTACAGGTTCACTCATTTTGATAAATATAAATAATTGCTCAAAATAACGTTTTTCTGGTATATAGGACTAAAAACATTCAGGACAAAATGAACAACATTATAATTTTTCTGTAAGATGTAATATTATAGGCGGCGAATTCTAATCTAATACCAATTCGGCTGCGAATGGCACGTTTTCAGTTGCGTTCTCAGACTGATTTATCAGTGACCATCAGTGACTAAGGAACAGAAAATGCGAAATTTTGCTTTGACTCTGTTACAGTAACAGTTCAATTTCAGTTACGCATTCGCCGCTACCACTAATATTCCAAAATACTGTATTGTATTTTTAAGCCTCTTGTCACCGATCCTGCTGCGTTCGTATGGCGCGCAATACCTGAAAGATTTTAACATTTTTTCGCAGTTTTTAAACTACCGTACTAAATAAATAATAACAATAATAAATTTATTTATATATTTTTACAAGGATTTTTTATTTCTTATTGTGGTAAAAGAATTACTTCCTAGTTATAAGTCGTAGCCTAAATTTAATTTTGTTTAGTATAATTAATTTTTTTACATACTGTAGGGCCAAGGGGGGATATATCCCCCTTATCCCCCCCGTACCTACGCCACTGATGTAGCTCGTTTTAGTTTCGAAATACTCAGTGAAATACCGGCTTTCATTTGAGATATTAACACTTTGAACCCTGGGCGCTAAAATCTCTTTTTACGTGCGTTACTGGCCAATTTTGGGGTTCAAATTAAAATTCGTAGCTTAATACATATATTTGTTACCCATATAAATTATATATCAAAATAAAGAGAAAAGTATAACCTTTCAAATGATATAAATTTTATTACAGTTACAACAAACAACAATTTTAGGATTCCACATAAAACGGACATAAAAAAATGAAGAAAACAAAATTGCGACGGTAATCAAGTTCATCACTCATATCAAATTTATCTCTCATATTTTAAACTAAACATGACAAAAACATTACGTGATAAAGTAATAACAAATCTTATAGCTAACTAAGACTCAAAACACCTGTAAATATAAGTAAGATCACACTTTTTTGGACGCCGACACAAACGTAAACAAAGTCAGCCATTACTGCAGACATCAAAGCGTCGTCAGCCGGTGACGCAAAGGATCAGCTGTAGACATTTGGATTTATTTTTCTGCTGCTAAATAGATGGCTTTTTCGAGACCTTTGGATACTATAAACAATGCCAGATGATCAAGGAAGAGTTCCCTAGCAACGATTAGCGAAAATATGTCGAATATACGTTGCTATGGAATTTAATTTCGCGGCCCGACCTATACTCGGGCTTCGTACACGGCGACATATGCCATGCCCCGAGCTATACTCGGGCTTAGGGTTCAAAGTGTTAATAATCAACATCGGACGAGTGGAAGATGAGCTATAAGGCTCAATGTAACTTAAAAATCAATTTTTCGTAGATTTTTTTTAGTCAAGTTTCCGGTTCTAAATAAGGTTCTTAGTTCATTTTCGTCTTAGAATACGTAGTGATACGTCAACTTTTATTTTAAATATTGATAAATAAAATCGGTTAAGTTTTAAACAGATTTTAAGGCTTATTACGACAAAAAAATTAATTATTTGTAAATCTTACACTTAATAGTGGATCATAACTCACCACGACCTTGTCCGACTAAAATTATCGAAGTCTCAAACGAAAGCTGATATTTTACCGAGTCTTGCAAAAGCATTCAGAGTTCCAGTACTGTCCTAGAACTAGAGATATCAGTATTTATATAAACGAAAATGTCTGAAAATTTTAAAGTTTGTTGGTTATAGAACCACAACTCACCTGAAACTCAATCCATCAAAATAACTTAAGATTCAAACGAAAGCCAATGACCTACTGAGTCAACTAAGACCTCTACGATTTTTGAGTCTTTTTTGGAACCAGATAAATTCTTTAAGAAATGTTGAATTTTGCAAATAAAACGAATTTTTAATGAGTGAAAGCTCATAAGTCACTCGAACTTTAGTCTAATTTTATTGACAGTCAGCTCACTTGGAAGCTGATGGTTTACTGAGTGATTTCAGACCTAAATTAACTTAATACCTTATTTAGAACTGGAGATATAAATACTTGACTAGAAACAAATTTCCGAAAAATTGATTTTTAAGTTATATTGAGCATTATAGCTCAACTTTCACTTGTCCCATATTGATGGTTAATATCTCAAATGAAAGCTGGCATTTCACTGAGTAATGAGTTTTTTTTTTAATAAAATTAAAACGAACTACATTTCTTACATATAAGGAAATTAATCCCAAAAATATTTAAAATATGAAAAGTCCATAAGAAATGTATTGGGATGAATTTTAATTTGAGTATATCTTTTTAACGGAAGCATATTTTCAAAAAACGGATTTCAGCATCGTAATCAGCGTAAAAATCTAGTTCATAATGATGTGTCACAACACCATCTTTACGTTAAAAAAGTTGATATCCAATATGGTGGATCCAAGATGGCGGCCGAATATTGTTATCCTGTCAAATCAAAGGATTAACCAGCCAACAATGATAGGCGCTGATCCCGAGTCAATAGCTAAAAAAAGTATGTAAAAATGCAGTGAATTAACTTTTTTTGTGTTGTGAAAATAACGGCGTTGCTGTGTATTGCTACATTGTTTTAGCAAATGTTTAGCAACGGTTTGGGATAAAAATCAAATAATATATATTGTTTTAAAGGAAATCTTTTAACGAACAAAAAAATATTTTGCACATTTTCTGCTACGTGCAATAGATTCCATGTTATTTAGCAAAATGTTTAAAAAAATACAAAATAAAAAAAAATTTTCATTAAAATTACAAATATATGCTTAGTCTTATGAATCTAAACAATGACTTATGATATACCATTTGAAAGCTCATTTTCCCCTGAATAAGAATCACTAAAAATATTGGGTGTTAAAAAAATAAAAATTCGAGTTATAGATAGAAATGTAAAAGCGTGTCATAAAATTTAGGCGGCCATATTGATTACGTCATCAACGCCGCCACAGAGCCAGAAAAATTTGTGTCTTGGGCTTTTTAGACTTGTCTACGCATGTAGCCTACTATCAAAATCCAAAAGGTCGAAGTGGTAGCCAGATGTGAAATATTTCGGTATAAATCTTAGCTTATTGACCCCACTATATAGGTTAAGTTAAAATCTAAGACACTATTCTATGTACTTGTACATTTCAATGAATAAAGAATGTTTGACTTTGACTATGGTCTTTTGAGTAAAATGTCACTATATGTAAAAATAGTTATATTTCCATGGGTTTGCAGGTTTTTCATAAAAATCTACAATAGTAGCGAGTTCAAACCCATTAAATCATTATATAAATTTATACAGCTCAGCAGATATCGCTTTAGTCCTTATGTCAATGAGCAACATAGACCCATAATGGTACAGGATCAATGTTTTTCTCAAATAGAGGAATGTTAAGGAAAGGACACCATTCCATGAAGAGGAGGAGAGGGGGAGGGGTTGTGTGGAGAGGATTTTGTCATAGAAAAGGGTGATTGTTTATGCGACCTGCGAATCAAAACCGAAAATTATTGTTTGTACACACAACACGGAAGAAAGGACCGCCGTTTATTAGAGGAGTATCGCCAAACTGCGCATCGACTCGAATTATTTTCGCCGAGACGATGGCGGTTTTTTGTAGAAATCGAGTTCACAGTTTAATTTATAAATGCAACATATTTTTTCCGGCCGAGCCTTGACTAGTAAAAGTGGAGGCCACTGCAGCAAGGCCACGGCGAATAATTGAATTAAGCAAGAAGGAGTCGACAAGGCTGGCTCCTGGACAACTGGACTCGGATTTCACCGAATACCAGAGACCGGAACATTCATTGGCCATACCGCGCATTGGTGGGTGATATAGGGCAAGTTGAGGAGTGGAAATATCCTTCACCCCGGTTGATCATTGGCAGCTCTCGATTCCACTCATGGAGGTTTTCATGGTGGCTGAGCCCTCTTTTTTTAGCTCAGAAGTATCCCTGGACTCAGCCGCTTCTTCAGAGTCATAGTAATGTTTGCTCCGTGTGGTTTTAGCGAATTTCCCCTAACATATCTTAATAAAAACTGTTATAAGGCTTCTTCTAGTTATGATCTAGTAAATATTGAATTAAAACCAACCAGTTTTAATATACCTCTCGCAGCAAACCTGCATACTCATGTTATTCTTATGGAGATTAAAAAAATATATCAAATCTCGCTATGTTGGATTGAAATATGTTATTTTGCATTTTAAATTCTACCGCGCGCAGTATGCACTATTGCGCTCTATTGTGACTCTATTGCGCTGAGTATGCAGGTCTGCTACAACGGGGATATTTTTTATTAAAATGTTGTATTTTTGAAAGCAGCCGTTTATCCTCGATTGAGTAACTCCGAAGAACTTCAATGTTTCGAACAAAAAACAAAGGAACGGCCTGAGAGCAGATATTTTCTAACACCCTGGCGAAATAACAGAAATTAAGCCTATACGGTTTTCCATTTCGCATGGCGTGTAAGGGATTATGAGACCCTTACACACACAGACACACAAACGCAGCTACCCCCCGTCCGTCCCACCCCGCCTCGCCCGGCAGGTAGATGACTCATGCACTGGGGCCTCTAGGACTGAATCAAGGCCACACTACACTACAGGCCGGAGTCTCCCCCCCTCCTCCCTGATGCCACGTCACTACACCGGCCGAACTACTAGCGCTGTGTTGGAAATAACAACTAAAATCATACGAAAAACGTAAACATTTACCAAAAAATTATGACATTAGAACATTGAAATGTAAACAATAAGAAACAAAACTGTCAAATTTCCAATAAATCATGTGATGAAAAGTAAACAAATTACTTGCGTGTAATGTTTACCGATTTTTAAGATTATGAAATAAAGTCATGTTTTCTTTTAAAAATGTTTTCGACCGCATTTGGTTATTCATTAATTAGTGCAGATTCGAAAAAATAATGGTTTCTAAACGAAAACTGAAACGAATTACTTAGGGCACGATAGTTTTAAGAGTGCGACAGTGAATCGCCATAAGAGTACATTATAAAAGCGTCTGCGATTCCGTCTGATAATGTGACGTCACCAAAAAAGGACTCCGGCCTGTAGTGTAGTGTGGCCTTGACTGAATGGTAACTTTTTTTACTGCAGTTTTGACCTCTATGATATTATATCTGGAATCTCTGTGCAATTACGAGAAAAATGATACCAAATATGTGCTATTAGGGTGATATATTAAGGCAATACGCCCAAAAAGCTGGTTGGTTTGGAAAATAGTAATAATTATTAGAATTAAAACTATTACTATAATTATTATTTATTACTAATACAATTTTTAACTTAAACAATAATATTACTCAAATTAGCGTGAAAAACTGAAAAAATAAATTTTGTTTTGATAGAATCGAAAATATAAACACACGAACATCTGATCAGCTGTGCGGGATTCTGTACTGTTCTACTAGTAATTATTATATTAGTAGGCCTGCAGGAAAAACAATACAAAAATTACTGCACATACGTTTAACTAAAGCTAATTTTATTACGAACTAGCCAAGGCCACACTACACTACAGGCCGGAGTCTCCCCCCCTCCTCCCTGATGCCACGTCACAACACCGGCCGAACTCCTAGCGCTGTGTTGGAAATAACAACTAAAATCATACGAGAAACGTAAACATTTACCAAAAAATTATGACATTAGAACATTGAAATGTAAACAATAAAACAAAACTGTCAAATTTCCAATAAATCATCTGATGAAAAGTAAACAAATTACTTGCCTGTAATGTTTACCGGTTTTTAAGATTATGAAATCAAGTCATGTTTTCTTTAAAAATATTTTCGACTGCATTTGGTTATTCATTAATTAATGCAGATTCGAAAAAATAATGGTTTCTAAACGAAAACTGAAACGAATTACTTAGGGCACGATAGTTTTAAGAGTGCGACAGTGAATCGCCATAAGAGTACATTATAAAAGCGCCTGCGATTCCGTCTGATAATGTGACGTCACAAAAAAGGACTCCGGCCTGTAGTGTAGTGTGGCCTTGAACTAGCAGTTGCCCGTGGCTTCGCTCACGATAAAAATTACAGCTGATCTTACTTCTGCTATTTGATCTGTCAAATTGTAGTATTCACAGCTGATTACTTTTCGGTATTTGAATGTTTACATCATTATAAAATATAAACATTGAAGCTAAGGACGTTCACGGGGCGTAGCTCGAGGAGATTTTAAGGAAGTGAAAAGGCCTATATGTTTCCCAAGTTAAAGATATACCTCTGTGTGAAATTTCAACCCAGTTGGTTCAGTTTTTTCGAGTTCATTTGTCCCATTTATACATAAATACATACATACAGAAACCACCTCTTCTTTATAATAGTATAGATTATATTTTTGTTGTATCCGCACGACGGCTACAATAAAATTATTGCATTCGTATAAGGCAGGAAAAAAGTTATTTTCGTTTGTTTTTTTTAAGTTTAAGCAAATATATTTCTTACTGAAAGTGAATTCCTTGTAAGTAAACCTGCTTAGCAAAAATAGTTAATGTGTAGAACTATTTTATTCATATGGCTTATTTTTACTCTACTCCCGGCGGGATATAGAGTATTATCTTATTTAAGGAGTATAAACGACGAAAAATAGCAGGCGGGGAAAAATATAGAACACAATATTCACTCGGTTTTGTCACTATTTCCCTATTATTAAATTATATTGGGTACATACATTACTTTAAAAACATATTTCACCTCTAGAATTAAACTAAGTTTAAGACTTTAACCAACAGTTCGGTTGGAAACAAATTCGATGGTTTACATATTATTAATATATAACATAAAATAGAATTATAATTCTAGAAACTGACCCGACAAGTATTGATCATACTGTTAGTGACAACTTACGCTCTGCCCGGTCATTAGCTTTCCTTGAAGAGTAAGCTATTGAGCTCGCAATTTCAGGACGGCAAGTAAAACTCAGAGTTTTGATTTTAAATTTTGTATAAAACTTGGAAATACTGATTACATACGTTGTTTACGTGATTTATCCATTTGTTTCATTGATTACTCGCAAAACAAAATACTCCTCTGACACTATACTCAGGCGACTGAAAGAATTAAATAAATAAGTTATTTTTTATCAAAATGGGAGGTGCAAGACATTTTTCTTTTACTTGAAAATAGATTAATCTACTTTAACTTATAGATTAATCCATGGTTATATGTTTCATGAATCGTAACTGCACGCAACTTTCATGAATTATGATCTTAACTATATACGTATTTGGTATCATTTTTCTCGTAATTTCACGAAGATTACAAAAATGTTATGATCATTAGTAGTTGATGTTAATGTTTTAAAAAATGCAATTCTCACTTAAGGCCCTAGTGCATGAGTCATCTACCTGCCGGTCAGAGGGTAGTGGGGCCGGCCGCTCCGCGTTGGTGAGTGCGCGTGCGAGAGCAAGGGTCGTCTTAATCCCTTACACGCCATGCGAAATGGAAAACTGTATAATTTAAACCAAAGCACGTTAAACTATTTTCAATGGTTTTCTTATCCCTATGATAACATTCACATAAATAATGACTCATAGTTGTTAAAGGTTCTATACTGTATTGATATGGTTCTGGTCTGAAATCAACTAGGGATCTCGATAAGGAAATTAGACTTTTAACATCAATCTAATGGTTTTAATCCAATATTTTTGAAACGTTGCAGTAGTATTTTTAACCAAAGACTTTGGTGTAAGAGTAGGTGGATGAGCACAATATAATGAGATGAGGTGTCGAGTAGGCGAATGGCCGTTGGCAATTAGAGTGTGTATTGTCATGTCAGGTACCGTTGTTCCGACAATATAGTCCGATCTGGGGCGGCCGTGAGAAGGACTGTTCTACAATGTCACCGATATCTCCCTCACCCGTCTCATCACTTTCGTACAAGAGATAGAAATACTTAGACCTATACTTTATCTTGAAATGGCGACTTACCCATGTAGGGATTTGAAGCCAAGAATGAGCAATGTATACAGAACCCTCCAAGTAGGGACATCCAATGTTATTTTTTTAGTTCCGCCGCCGAAAATAAGAGGAGAAATAAGCTCTGATGCATGGGTTCAAGCTAGCCCCGTCGCACGCGCTTCTAATCACTATCCAAAATGTCAAAATGAGAATGTTTGTAAAAAAAGATTAACCATGGCCAAAGATACAGCAATACAAAACAATAAAATACAACTGTCAAAATATTAAAACTGGCTGCTTGACTTTGGAAAGTCAGCTTGATCTCTTGCATAGCCATCTCTAGTAATAGAGATGGTTATGTCTCTTGAACTGCTACAACAAATCTAATCGGAGTGAAAAACGAAAATGGCACCACCTCTTTTTCGGCTCTTTATTTCCGACAGCCTATTCTCTGTTAGGTTTTTCCTGTTGCAATGAGTCAGACAAGTGATAAAATAGTTTTTTTAAACAAAAATATAAGGAGAAATTTTAACTTATTGCTATGTGATTTAGAATCAGCTAGTCTCTTTCCTGATATCATTGACTAACAGAAATATGGATAAGAAAAGTCGAACTAAGTCACTATAAAATCACACGCTATAATATGTTTGCTAAATGTAATGAAGACTAGTACCTGGTGGAGCCTTGCTTGGTGTTATTTCATGTTTAAAAGTTCATCCAGTTACTATAAAATATTTCAATGTCATCAAATTGATAAATAGAAACCTTTTTTATTGCTCCATGGACTCTTCGTCCCACTTGCTGTATTTTCCCTTGATGGATGTAGATTCCAAACAGCTGTTATGATTACTTCATTTGTTTACTACACTTTACTTGTTTATTTTCGTTGCTATCGCGGCAACCCATAAGGCCAATGTTAAAATTTTACAACTTTAAAATTCAATTTATTACGTTATTAGATTTTCTCTGGCCAAGTAATCTGCATAAAGACGTTTTTGAGCAAACAATAACTTATTTTCAAAATTCGAAGGAAATCCTTGGAGCCGTTTTAAAAACAATTGTGCAAGCAAGCAAGCAAGCATACAAGAATGGACGGACGATAAAATTGCTCATAAGAGTATAGGATGGAGCGAGAGGGTTGTCCGCGATTATTTGTCAACTAGCGTTACCCGGCGCGCGTTGCTGCGCCCATGATAATTAAATATTTAAATAAAAAATATCATATTGATTAATGCTAGGTATGAAAATTGTTTTTTTATTAAATTACTGTATTAAAAATAACACAAAAATGAAACATCAAAATGAAGAATACTTAATTTACTTTAAAGCCAAAGGATATACAACGTTTTTTGTTTTCCCATTTGGTGTATAGATATACAAATTTGTGGGCGGGCCAACACGTGAGCATGCAACATATAATTGCCCGTGGGAAAAACATGAATTTTCCAAATTCAATCCGGCAATTTTTAGGGATTGTCCTTGTGCCTTATTAATAGTAATTGCAAAAGCAAGGCGTAATGGAAATTGCAATCGCTTAAAATCAAATGGTAACTCAGAGGATATCAAAGGTATTCTTGGAATTAAGGCTTCTTCTCCCTTGAACTTGCCACTAATGATTTTTGCTTCAATTAAATTTGGAGATAGTTTCATCACTCTTAATCTGGTCCCATTGCATAGTGTTGGTGGATTCAGGTTCCTCAAGAGTATTATAGGTGACCCTACTTTTAGTTCAAGTAAGTGTGGTGGCATTCCTGGTAGCTCTGTTGAGTTCAGAAATTCTACTGGGTAGTTTACTGCTTGTTCTTCGTCCATTACACTATCAATTGATTTGTATTCTACTGTTTTCCCAGGTAATTTCAATTGAATTTGCTGGTTTAACTTGTTTACATCAAATTATACATGATAAGAAAAGCATTTGAACATGTAAAACATAACAAATCACGTTTTTAAGCACAAAAAGGTAAACATAATTTATTTGGTTTGTTGACATTTAACCATAATAACAAACTCAATATTTAACTACAGCTGTTAGTTTGACAAAGAATTATAGAAAATTAAGTGTGCTGCAGACTGTGTGAAAAAGGATCATCAAGTCAGCTGTTCATTGTAAACTCACAATTAAATGATTTTTGCCTGGATGAAATTAACCTTGCTCTTTCTAATTTAAAGGATGTTTGTCCTGGCCTGGACAACATTCATAACTCATTTTTGAAAAATTTATCCCAAAAAGCGGTTCAACTGCTTTTGAACATTTTCAACCGCCTTTGGAACGCAAATTTGATTCCTAGCACCTGGAAGGAATATTTAATCGTTCCTATTCCGAAACCAAACAAAAATCCTCGTCTAGCTGAAGGATATCGTCCCATTGCAATATCATCGTCCATAGGGAAATTGTTCGAAAGATTACTCAAACATAGATTGCAATGGTGGGCAGAAAGAAATCACTTATTTTCTCGAACCCAGTTTGGATTTCGCTCTGGAAGAAGCTGTGCAGACAATCTGGCCATTTTATCAACAGAAATCCAAATTGCATTTACCGAATCAAATTTCTTAGTGGCTGCATTTTTGGATATAAATGGTGCATATGATAACGTGAATCTTAATATGCTGTCAAAAAGATTATCCTCCATAAACATTCCCGCAAAAATTGTGAACTTAATTTCCCTACTTTTTTCAAACAGATCACTGCGATTAAAATCAGTGTGTGGACTATCTGAATCCAGAATTACCAGCAAAGGAATTCCACAGGGCTCGGTGTTAAGTCCAATACTATACTCGCTTTATAGTGGTAATCTTAATGTGATACTTTCCCATCAAGTCAATATACTTGAATTTGCTGATGACATTGTCCTTTACACAACTAACAAATCTCTTGTAAATTGTGAAACTATTTTAAACAATGCTCTTCGTGATATGTATGATTGGGGATTGAATAACGGGTTGGAGGTTTCTTCTTCAAAATCAGCAGTTTGTGTTTTCACTCGTAATCACAACCCTCAAAATGTTCGAATTGAATATAACCATCAAGAAATCCCATGTAAAGAGCAACATAAATTCCTAGGGGTTACTTTTGATAGGAAACTTAATTGGAAACTACACATTAATCAAATTTCTCAATCCTGTTTCAGAAGAATGAATATACTGAGGTCTGTGTCTAGTATGCAATGGGGAGCCGACCCATTATTATTGCTAACATTATATAAATCACTAATCCGTTCAGTTCTGGATTATGCTTGCTTTATTTTTGGTAATGCCAACACTGTTAATAGGATGGCTCTAGACAGGATACAGTACTGTGCCTTAAGGACATGCCTGGGATTGATGAAATCTTCCCCATGTAATGCGATGGAAGTTGAAGCTCGAGTTATGCCCCTGGAAATAAGAAGGCAAATGTTGAGTGACAGATACCTGTCTAAATGTTTACTTCTCCAGAAGTACCATCCCCTAAAAAGAAATCTACAGAAATTGGATTATATTTACCAAGGATCTTCATACTGGGAAAACAAAAAAACTCCTTTACTTCTGGTTAGTTATCAACATATGCTTAATGACCTTGCTATCAATACAAACGATCACAATTACTTTCATCCAACTTGTTTTCAGATGAGCTTAAACTACTTTATGAACAAGATAGAATTTGTTTCCTTTGATTCCTGCAAGCAGACTTTCGTTAATAATTGCTTGGCTTTAAATGACGAATTTAATCATTTAATAACTTCAAGGTGGCCAGATCACGAAATGATCTACACTGATGCTTCAAAATCACAAGAACCCTCTTTCACTGCAAGTGCAATTTTTCACTATCAAGGTAACTTCATTCAATCTTTTAAGATTAATGACATTTTCTCAATTTTTTCTGCCGAAGCCATTGCTATCCTTCATTCATTATTTTACATTGAAACCTTGAATAAGAAATTGTTTGTCATATTTTCGGATTCCAAGAGTGTATTATTGTCTTTAATGAGCAATAATGTTTGTCTTAAAACGTCTCCTATTATTCTTCAAATTAGGAAAAAATATTATGATTTGTCTTTGAAAGGATTCTCAATTGCTTTTGCATGGGTCCCATCGCATATTGGGATACATGGAAACGAAGTGGTGGATAGAGCAGCGAAAACAGCTTCTGCCCAAAATCTGTCATATATCCCTTCATTTTTCGACATAAAAAACTTGTGTACATCAAAAGCTTACAAAAATTGGCAAATTACCTGGGACTTAACTTCAAAATTTAATGGAAATCGACTTTACCAACTGAAAAAATATGTTTCTACCCCGCCATGGTTTAGTTCCTACTCAAAAAATAGAAGATTTATAACCTCAATTTGCAGAATGAGAATCGGCCATACATATACAAACCTCCATCTTTCCAAAATTCATGTGCTTCAAAATTCTACGTGTGATTGTAATAACGATTCGGCCAGTCTAGATCATTTAATTTTTGCATGCCCTCTGAATGACGAAGAATCAACAAATAATTTATTCAAGAAGCTTGCAAAATTAAAAGTGAAATTTCCAGTGAACGTATTAACGTTATTGGAAGAAATGAATGAAACAGTTTTGGACTTGATTTTTGACTTTATAGTTAATAACAACATTTCAATTTGATCAATGTGAAATTGTGGCTTAAAATTAATTGTAATCATTATTGTAAATTGTTGTGGGCCTTTCTTGGGTAAACCCTAGGCCGTAATAAAGAATTAAAAAAAAAAAAATATATCTGTGTGTGATGCAGTCTGCAGGAAAAATGAGGAACTACATCAAGTCACAGTCTTATATAGAACAGTGTATTGGAGTTTTAAGTATAATCATATGTTTTTTTGTAAACAAACCAAAAGCTCATTTGAATAACATGGTATCTTTAGGAGCCCGTGGGGCAGATCCCTGTGGATGGATTTACACCAAACTTGACAAAAACCATCCTGGGAACATGGTAAACAATCCCTGCAAATTTCATAAAAATCCGTTGGGCGGTTTGGGCGTCTATAGGGACCATACCCACACACACACACACACACACATACTTCCTCTTTTATAGATATAGATGTAGTGGGAAAGGGAGTGGAACGATGTAAAATCAGCTGATGTGTTACAGATTAATATTTTATCTTTATTAATAAATTAATATAATAATTAAGTATACAAAAGTCAGTGATTTTGAATTTACTCTTCTTGCTGTTTACCGACTCCATTCTGGCTTACGTTTGAATTATGCCAATGATGTTGAGTTAATGCTATCAGGGCTGAATGGTCGTAATGTTATTTTTGCGGGTGATATGAATTTCGATAAATTATCTCAGTCAGCTGAAAGTGACATTTATTTGAGTCTGCTGGGTGGTCAGGGTATGCTAAGTTTAGTACAAGAGGCTAATAATTGATAATGACAAGAAATTATTATTTTTGTATCTTTTAAGTAGTTAATATGTGTTCTGGTGGTTCTTATTAGATTTAATAGTTATTTGTGCATCTAGGGACTAAAGTGCAACTTTTTCTCCCTGAGGGAAACTGTTGTCGCCCGATGGCGGAGCCGAGGTACTTTAGTCCCGTGATGCACACAAACTTTTTCCTCCACCTACATCATTAGCAAAAACTAGGTACCGGTATAACACTGTAACTTTACCTTCAGATGATCCTTTGCTTCAACAAACTGCATTACAATCACATAGCCTATATAAACAAATAATGCAAGGTATTTAGGCCTTAATTGTAACCATTTTATTCACACTCTTATTAAAAAATACTCTAGGCCTAACTTATTTGTTCACAAATATGCAGGAATATAGCATAAATTACAGCAAACTCAAAATGGATACGCTGTCCTGTAGGCAACAGAAACGGACGCTCGGATGCTGTGACACTCTCTTCAACATAGAGAAACAAATTAAAATACAGTGTTGCCATATTTTTTCACAGTCCACCGTGGCGTTGCCGGATTTCTTCCCATGTATTTCTTATGAGATTACTTTTAGTCCCGTGGGACTAAAAGTAAGTAAATCCCATGGAGTATAAACTATTGCTTTAGTATTCTATTCCAGGGACTAAAAGACGACTATAGATAGTAGATGGAGGAAAATAGATCTAGAATACTGTACCATTATTTTTATTTAGAAATTTATAAATGACAATTGTTCGATTCCAAGCAACGGGTCTACTAGTTACGTTTAAAAGCGGAGACATCTCGGTTATATCTATTTTAGCGAATTTCCCCTATAGGGAAGAAGCTATGACCAATATGAATGAAATTGGGCACAGACATGTAAAGTAGTAATTATTTGGACGCGTTCGAAAACCAGCCTGATCGGACTATAGGAAAGGGGGAGAGAGGGTAAACCCCTCCAAAAATGGGGTTTTTTGAAATTTTTAAAAATTAAGATAATGTAACATAATGTTCATAGAAAAATTAAGATAATGTAATTTTGGTTTAAACAATTGAATTCAGCTTAAAAAACTAGTAATTCAGTATTTTGAATCTTTGCTCTATGACCATTAGTTACCGAGATATCACTAGCGGTAAACACAATACGTTGTCCCAATGTTACCCTTATGGGAAATAAGTACAGTAAAATTCTATATCTTGCTTCTTTCTCTACATATCCTCAATAAAACTTGGTATATGGCTTCTCCTGGTTTAGATCTTCTAAATATTGAATTAAAACTACCCAGTTTTAACTTACCTGTTGCAGCAAACCTTCATACTCATTCCCCATGTTATTCTTATGGTCCTCACAAAAACATGTCAAATCTCAATTTAATTAGTTGGAGGCAGAGATCTCATCGCTGGTTGGAGGTCAATTAACTAAATTGATTCAACCTTGATCAAAAAGTGATTTTTTACCGTAACCTTTTCACGGTCAAAGAGAGCAAAAATAAAGTGAAAATGCCAAGTCAATAATACTTTTAATCTTTATATCAAAACAGATTGTAAATTAATTGATCCCATCACACGGACTGCCGACTGCCGTGCACAGCGACAGTTGCAGGGCAGTGGCCGGGAGCTCCGTCGTCGTCGGTCAGCCTCAACTAGTTAACATTCTTCCCCATTGTACCCGACACAATGGCGTCCATGCGGCAATAGCGTCGCTGCTGGCTACATAACATTAATCAATTAAAACATAATCACCCATGGAATGGATGATCGGCTACCGTACTATTGTCTCCGGTGGGACGGTGAGTCGGCTAGATGGCTCAGTCGCTATAGTGTTATAGTTCTGTGGGCTCAGACTGCTGTCGTCGTGTGGGAGCTAATCAAAATGTTCAATTGTTTATTGGGTCGCCAAAACCATATAAATTACTTTTCTATCCGATCGAGTAAATACTTACCTTTATTAGGTATGTTCAAACTATTTGTTTGTTTGTAATTAATTAATAACAGATATTCATCTATGTTTACTAATTCTAATCCCCCAAACAACCATAACAATTACTGACGATCCCAGTTTCATCACTGGAAGTATTTTTAAAGTTTATATCGAAATGTCTGTTTTATTTATATGTCATAGTTAAGTTCCCATAGTAACTTTTTCATTTTGATATAGGTTTCATAAAAGTTTCTCATCTCATAATTTTCTTGTTGTCCTGGGCGAAACCATGAGGGACTTTTGTGAGACCTTACCGTGCTGGGGGCACATTAGATCAAAGAAATCCGTACACTTGCTTAATATCCGGTTTGGAAGTCTTTAAGTTACGGAGATTCGTTGTGTGGGGTAAGTGTCTTTTAAAATTTAAAATGTTATTTAATATTTTTAATCTTTTTCTTTTTCTACTGAGTCAATGGATTCAGTAGAGAAAGATTAATTTGGTTCTAAGAAAATTTGTGGATTAATAAATTTAGTTTTTTGTTTTTTTTACAATACTGATAAACAATTAAATTTTTAAGAAAGGCGCTGAATATATTTTGGAAGAGAACACCGCATGGTGTTGGACGTGTGATCAAAATTAGACCATTGGGCCCGCTTTATATAAGTAATAACATTGATTTTAATAACCATACGATTCAATGAATAATTTTACTAACTATATTTGTTGTGATTTAATATTAAATGGGCCACTGATAACCATAATTGGCTTGAACTCACCATATTTTTTATCATATGTAATTATTTGAAAAAAATATATGCCCCCACAGTGACATCAAACTTAAAATAAGCACTTTATCTAGAGTCGAAGCTAAACTCTATAAGCTTTAATATTACACATAATCGTTTAGTCTCTAGACTAGATATTTCGTGTTTAAAGTAGGTAAAAAAATAAGCAAGAATTAGATAGTTAAAAAACTTGCATATATTTTGAGGAAAGCATTTCTTTTGCGTCCCGTCAGAACGTCGGCAAACCCTTTCTTGTATCTGCTCGGTCAGCGAATCCTCGCTCCAGCGGGCAGCGGGCAGAGTCGCTCGGGTTGCCGAGACGACCATGTAAACGCGCGGTAAACCATGAGATGGCCGCATTGTGGGGACGCCATGTAAGCCGCCAGTTCAATGCTCAATTGGTCCCAGTGATAATCGATTGCTTTACTAATTACCGGCCGGACAATGATGATCATGAACTTGAGCGACAAAAAGACAGCGGTCGATGGAGACGTCGTGCATGCCCGACCACGGCTTCCGACGTTTACCCGGGTAATACGCGTCGCGAACTCTCATGAAATCGACGATTACACACACGGCTTCGGGAACGGTATCGGCGACGTGACGGGGTATCCAGATACCGCACTGCTTAGCGACCGCCGGTGAAGTAGGTATGGAGTTCCTCCATTAGTTCCATTAGACACTGCTCGACTTGGTTCCGCAATGCGTAAACGGCAATGTCAAGGCTAGAGAGGTGACGTCATGGCTAGGATTGCAACGACGTTTAACATGTTTATGAGCTTCATCGCCTTCATTCCTTCGTCGCCTCCCAGCTTTCATGTTCCTCATCAAACACGGGAACACGAATCCATTGCTTAAATAAAGGTTATGTATTCGATCTAGGTTATGTAGTACGATCTTTGAACTTGTATATCAACGTCATGATTCGTCTTACCGCGCAACGACAGTTATTTAGCATCGATCGTAGCAGATTTTGAGGTATACGTTTGAACACGAAATGTTTTAATCGGAGGGATGAGGTAATTTCCAATTCTTGGCCTAGTTATAATGACCTGCCTTATAGGCCAAGCAAATTAGCCCAAAAAAGAGCTGTAGCACCCAAAATTAGAAACAGTCCCGGAAATCGTTTTAATCCGCCTCGGGCATCCTAAATAAGATTAAAATAAGTTTGCGACGGATTCTGACTGGTGCTTAACTTTTGGGAGGCAAAAAACCACCAAAATTGTGTACTTTTTTGGTTTTTACTTATAACTTGAAAAGTGTGCATCCTGGAAAAAAATGTCAAATTACACTTTTAAATAACATGAAATTCTGCGTCGAATGACGTTTAAATCATTAAAATAGACCTTACCGTTCAGCCACAATCGATCGTCAAAGTTCACTTATTTTAACGAAAAAACTAGCAGATGCTGCTCTCTGGCGGGGAACTTGGAAATGCGTAAGGGTTAGACGAAAGGAGAACGTTGTCCCCGTATTTTTTGCATCTAGGTACTTTTTTTCGTGAGTTTCCTTTCCTGAACGACATTTTAAATGTTTATTAGATGGTCTATTATGTATTTTTCATAAAAATATGTTTTACGCATATTTTTAAGCGTGGTTTTGTTATATATTTTAATCAATCATTATTTGCATCCCACATAGTTTAATAAAAGTATTTTATCTCACTGATAACCCAATAGATATTTCCACGGTAATTAGAAACAAAAACCGTGGATATTTCTTTATTTTGCTATCAAATTAAAAATCTAAATTATTGAAATACGGTTATTTGGGGTTTATTTAATATTTTTGGGGTGTAATAAGAATTTGTGCAAATTTCTTAAGAATTCCGTAAGTTTTTATGTTTTGGTAAGTGTTTTATGACTGAACCATTTGTTTTAAATATGTCATGTTTAGATAGTTTATGAATCTCAAAATTTGGCTGCTACTACTCTGAAGAAGCCTATAAAATACATAATGATGCGTAAACCGATGATGATCCAAATCATCTTATTTTAAAATGACATCAATCAAATGATCATGTACCTTAAAAACGAATTCTCCAGCACCTATAACGGCCGAAACATTACATTTTATCCAGCCCTGTTTCATATCCACCCCGAAGGGTCTATTAATATATTTTCAAACAGTGCTGCACAATCAATCTGCATTTCATCCAAGCCGGTTGAATGATTTGTAAGCCGTCCCAACACAGTCTTTAACACACACATTATCTCAGCCATGACGACATAGATGGTTATCTGATTTAACCAAAAACTGTGGTGTGATAAAATAAATACATGGTATCACTAAGAATATTGCGATAGCAACTCTTCTATCTTCCAGATAATTGTCAGTAACTGTCAACTGTTGACAAGTAGTTCACTTTTGAATATGTGCATTGCATGGTACAATTATTTTTGTAATAATAAATTTAACCGGTATATTTCTTTCTTATACGGACTACTCAAAACCCGACCTAGGAAAACTTACATACAACCGGGGTTGTTCGTAGTCCCGGATTTACTTGGGCAGAATGAAATGTAACCCTTAAACAACATTTTCATCGGTGTTTGTGAGGGTGTATGTGGACGCGACAGATAAAAAACCCCTTATATTGGTTTCAAATATTGCACAAATTAATTTTTATTGGGTAACAGAAGATGTGCCATTAAAATATTAAATAAATCCACCTGACCATATTAAAAAAATGCATTTTTTACTAGAGATAGTCGTTTTACATGCGAAGACAAAATACTTTTACCAAACTACGGGATATAAATGATGATAGTTTCGAATATGTAACAAAAATATGTTTAAAAAATACGCATACAATATTTTTTATGAAAAATACATATTACGCCAACTACTAAACGTTTAAAAATGTCGATTCAAAGAGGGAAATATAATTATTTCTCAGAAAAACTAAAACTTAAATAAGAAAACACAGGAACAACGTTCTCCTGTCGTCTAACCCTCACGCATTTCCAAGTTCCCCGCCAGAGAGCAGCATCTGCTAGTTTTTTCGTTAAAATAAGTGAACTTTGACGATCGATTGTGGCTGAACGGTAAGGTCTATTTTAATGATTTAAACAACATTCGACGCATAATTTCATGTTCTTTAAAAGTGTAATTTGACATTTTTTTCCAGGATGCACACTTTTCGAGTTATAAGTAAAAAACCAAAAAAGCACATAATTTTGGTGGTTTTTTGCCTCCCAAAAGTTAAGCACCAGTCAGAATCCGTCGCAAACTTATTTTTAACTTATTTAGGACGCCCGAGGTGGATTAAAACGATTTCCGGGACTGTTTCTAATTTTGGGTGCTACAAGTCTAATTTGCTTGGCCTATTAGTGATATTTTTTTGCGTTGTTGTTCTGAAATCACCACACAGTTCTTTCAAGGCATTTATATTTCTAGGCACAATATATTTGGTGTTCTTCTTGCATCTATTGTAGGCACTATATATCTTCCACTAATGTAGTACTGTAATACCGAAATATATCTTTGAAAAAGCTGTTCAGCTTTTGTTAATTCTATGTTGAGGATTTTTTCCAGATTAAATTTTGATGATACCCAACAAATTGGTGGAAGGACATTTTAGGCTTAAATTTTTTGATTTTATTACTTTATTGTCTAGTAAGGCCTAAAAAATACTAATTTAAAAATTATTGTTTAAACTTTTATTATTTACAACTTTACAAGTAGTCTGGGTTACATCATAGCTAAAGATAAAATACATGGGGAAATTTTGAACTATTACATGCAGAACTTTGAGTTTACTTACATTACAAATAAGGATGATACGGAAATAACAAACTTGCTGATATTTTTATAGCTTCAAAAATTATCCTATTTCGAGTTTTCTTGAGATTGCTGTAGAACTCCTCGTTGTCAGTTTTGTATTTTTCAACAGTATTATTAAGGTTTTGAATTTCCATGGCTTGTGTGTTCACTGTTTCCTCCAAATTTACAACATTTCTTTTCAAATTATTGATGTTTTCGCTCTGAACTTTACAGATATTCTGAGAGTTATTTAACTCAACACTCATGTCGTTTATCTTATTTATACACTCATTAATTTTCCTATCTTTGATATCGTTCTCCTTTAACAGATTTTTATTCTTGTTTTTTAGCTCTGACATGCGGGCAAGTAAAGCTGAAATTTTGTTTTGCACTTCTCTCACAAATTCGTCTTTTTCCCTCAAGCAATCGGCGACTTCATTCAACTGCTTCTGAAGGAGACTTTCTCTTTCTTTAACGTCTGAGAGGGCTTTGGCAAAGTCGTCACACTCTCTTCTGAGGTACTTATTTTGCTCTGAGGTCAAAGTTAGTTCGTCTTTCAGACTCTTGATTTCTGATGACATATTTTCCTCTTGATTCCTCCAGAGCTTCTTCTCGCCTTCAAGGCTGTTCACTTCGTTCCTCAAGTGACTGTTTTCTTTCAGCTCATTCTCCAGTCGCAGTTTCAGATGGGACGCGTCACTCATAGACACCGCAACTCTGAGTTTCTCCGCCTCCAACAAGTTCCGTAAAACAACTCCTTGGATATTAAGATTATCAACCTCGTTTACCATTTTTGTTATTTTATTGTGTAAAGAAAAAACCTGAGATCGGCGGCGCCTCCAAGCGTTCAAAATAAACATTTTACAAACCTTTCTAGCTAGATCAGATTCATTTCTTTTCAAAGAAGGAGCTTCAAGTTTTGTTTTTACGATTGATTTTATTTCCTTTTCATCTAGCTGTTCTTTACTTTCCCATAACCTTGGAGTCCAAATTTTTATTTTTGAATCGTCTGTCGTTAATTCGGCTAATGAAATAGACTTTCTTCTGAGAACTGAGGGAGTCTTCTTATACATGACAGAATTATTAGGATCTATACAGTTGTGAGCCTTTCTAGGTTTGCCACTCACAGGCAATCTCGGACATGTGGAACTTTCTAATTTTGACTTATTGAAACGATCGGTTTTTACCTTTGATATCTGCAGGGCTGACGCTGACCTCTTCTTCTCGAAAGGTTTATTAACAGGTTTGATTTTACAATTATTTTTAGTCTCATTTTTGTTGGAAGACATTTTTAAATATATTTGTGAGATGGCTTTTGTGAAACAGTAAATAAGTTTTATTTGAACTGCTGTTCAGTACAACATTGAAGAAATGTTATCAGCTGATTATAGTTTGTTCAGAGACAAAAGAAAAGAAAACAATTTATTTGCGAGTTATTATATCACCAATGGGATGAATCTATTGCTGGTGACAGTGCACGTCTAAAAGCAGTAAAAAGTATGAGACTTTACTAAGTGCTAAAACTGTAGAGTGCCAATGCATAGTATAGAAATAGTCGTTTCCAGTTAATAAAATAAAATAAACTATTTAAATGATAAGAGAAAATGTTGTCGGTACGAGTTTCATACCTGATCTTCTGCGTTCGTTCTTATAGTAGTCGATTCAACATCTGATTTCTAAGAAAACAATATTGAACGATCTACCAATAATAGTCGAAGTTCGATGTATTGTTTGTTGGATAGAACTTGACATCCGATTCCATTGTATTTCATATCGATTGTTTTGTTACAGTATGAAAATATATTTAGCAATAGTATTTTAGAACAAGATGGCGGATGATGAGAAATAAGGTATTTTGTTTAGTTAGTTAATTATAGTAACGTTTTAATTTAGTTTTTGGCCAGCTTTATTATGTTTAATGTAATTTTATTTTGATTATATTTACGTTTGGAATGTTTTATTGTCCGTAAGAGAACCGAATAATATAATTGATAATAGTTTCGGTTATATTTTGTTATCGATGTTTCTTCAATACTGACGGTTTTTGAAACAATACATCGGTTGAATTAAACACGATAGGCTGATAGATGATATCGGATTACCGAAACCTAAACTGATTACCGAAAAGGAAACTGATCTTCGCCCATTGAGAAGTTCATGGACAAAACGAGTAAACAATAAGTAGTATAAACTAAACGTAACCTGTAAAGGTAGAAGATCAGATATTATGAAACGCTATACTCAGTTCCACATTCACCTTTCAGTATGGAATTTCCATAAGCTGTGAATTTCATATTGCATTTTAAGTTGTATTAGCCAAATTATGTTATTATCAGCTGATGATTTTATAACATTTTGATATGAATATTTGTAAACAAATATACTCAGCAAAGGTAATAGAATAGCTATCCCCCATATGAACTGTACTGAAAGGTGAACGTGGAACTGAGTATCGTACCAGTGTTGTCAACGTTGATCATATGGCTTATAAAAAATTTATATAATCTTATAAGTTTATGTTATCTTAGCGTTATTACGATTTTAGTTTTGGTTTCTCTTAAATGTTAGCGAATTTCCTTAAAGGAATAAGCTATTACCGTAGGTCTCATGGTAAGACCTAAGCTCGAGACCATGTTAACTTTTCATTTTGGGATCCCCAGAAGCAAAAAACACTATTCGTTCATTTTCATAAATAAATATATATATATATATATATATATATATATATATATATATATATATATACTAGTGGCTTGTAGGGGCAAAAGCCCCTAAAAATAAAATACAAATACTGAACATTTAATGTAAGATATTTAATAATCGATATATTAATGCGCAATGGATCTTCTACACACTAACAAATCTGAAACACTTTGCCAGATTTTGGCGTTTTAAGTGTAATGTTAAAGGTATTTGAGAGATTTGCCAGTACGTCTCAGAATTTTAAGAAAGGACATTATAGAGTATTTCAGTATAGTATACAGGGTGAGTTTTAATTGTCCCCCCCCTTACTTTTTTTTACATTTCTAAAAATAACTATCCCAGACCGCGCCCAAACATTATTGGGTAGTAAGTACCTCGTTTTGAGGTGGTACTCATTTTCGGCCGCCATCTTGGATCCGCCATATTGGATCCAAAATAATTTTTTCAAATGTAAAAGTGGTGTTGTGACCCATCATTTCAAGCTAGATTCTTTCACTGATTACAATGCCGCAATCCGTTTTTTAATATCTCGATTCGTTCTCAAGATATGAGTACTTTTAATTTATTTATTTTCAACCAATTTTAACATTACAAATTGATAAAATAGGCCCATAACCACAAAATAATGCTAGATAGTGACGAATAACCACCATGAGTCATTGTTGAGCGATTTACACTTAACTTTCACCAATGTAAATTTTTTGGCCGCCATCTTGGATCCGCCATTTTGAGATGAGGTAAGTTATTTCAAATATGAAGTTGGGGTTGTGACCCATCATTTCAAACTAGTTTTTTGCGCCGAATTCAATAACGCAACCAGTTTTTAGCTATAAAAATTAGTTTTTGAAAAATTAATACTTTTTGAGATTTTCATTAGAAATTTGTCAATATCTTGAAAACTAAACATGATAATTAAAAACGGGTTGCGGCATTGAATTCGCCGCAAAAAACTAGTTTGAAATAATGGGTCACAACCCCAACTTCATATTTGAAATAACTTACCTCATTTCAAAATGGCGGATCCAAGATGGCGGCCAAAAAATTTACATTAGTGAAAGTTAAGTGTAAATCGCTCAACAATGACTCATGGTGGTTATTCGTCACTATCTAGCATTATTTTGTGGTTATGGGCCTATTTTATCAATTTGTAATGTTAAAATTGGTTGAAAATAAATAAATTAAAAGTACTCATATCTTGAGAA
Organism: Flexamia atlantica; assembly: GCA_035578135.1. Taxonomy (NCBI): domain Eukaryota; kingdom Metazoa; phylum Arthropoda; class Insecta; order Hemiptera; family Cicadellidae; genus Flexamia; species Flexamia atlantica. The sequence goes on from JAQJVK010000002.1 coordinate 24,926,791, forward strand.
CGAATCGAGATATTAAAAAACGGATTGCGGCATTGTAATGAGTGAAAAAATCTAGCTTGAAACGATGGGTCACAACACCACTTTTACATTTGAAAAAATTATTTTGGATCCAATATGGCGGATCCAAGATGGCGGCCGAAAATGAGTACCCCCACAAAACGAGGTACTTACTACCCAATAATGTTTGGGCGGGGTCTGGGATAGTTATTTTTAGAAATGTAAATAAAAGTAAGGGGGGGGGACAATTAAAACTCACCCTGTATGCATTGACTTTATAGGGCTGAATCTTTGGAACAGTGGCATTAACCGTCGACGTTAAAACCATCCCAGTTCTCTTTGTTTACAATTCAACATATGAACATGAGGCAAGTTTGAAGAAGCTCTAAATATTAACCACAGATTGCAGCACTTAATTATTTATAGCTCCAGGAAAGTCGTGACATTTAACACAAAAATGTAAACAAATTGTGACGTCATCAAGATACCATCACCAAGATCCCAAGATCGTATATGTAGCATCCAGCTGGTTCAAAAGAATATATTGTCAGTTAACGGGTATACATTATGGAAACCTCCGACCGAGGCTACAATAGGCAAGTAGGTAAGGATGAAATCAGAAAATGGTCTCCCCTTAGCTTCCACGATCCACGTTGGCGCCTCTGGCTACCCTCCATATGGGAGTTAGGTTTGGAGACCACCAGCTTAGTAAACACCTAGGAAATATTGATTTTACCCTACAATAAAAAAACGTACGTAGAGATTTTACCCTACGTCCCACACGTTTTTATAATTTGTCCGTGCGAGTACATATTACTTTGTTTTGGTAGATTTAAGATTAAATGTACTTTTATTGGCAAAATGTAAAGGTGACCCTTTAAATAAGATGAAATTTAAAGTTAATGTTGCACTCAATCGCTGTTACTAAAGCACACTCTGACGTTGCTTTGTCAAAACTGTGACCATTTCCGCGACCGCACTTAAAACTGCCAGAGCTAGGCCTTAAAAATTACTATTCTTCTCTGTACGTATAGGCTGCGCTTATCGATTGTTCAGCTGCTAATACATGTCATTATATGAACAAAACCGACGTGTGTAATCCCTCTAGTTTTTTTAATTTTTTTTTATTGTGAGCATGTTGAGGACCCTAAATTGTAAAATCAGTAAATTTAAAGGTAAAAAAACCGTTATTTGTTGTAGTACGTTCAACCTTCATATTTATAGCTGGATTTTAAATATACCACATTATCTAGCATATGGTTTTTATTCAAGTATAAGCAACACATGTTTGATGTAAACAAAGCAGGCGGTTTTAGATCTCAATGCTTTTTAAATGTTAGATATTTTACGTGATTTCTCGTTTTCTGGTGAATTTCAAGCGATTTCAGTATTTTTCCCGCCATCACGGAAAAGGGACCTTTAATTTGAGCCCTCTCCCATCATTCTACGACTTGCCAAACGCCCACAATTTTGACTCAAAGACTCGCCTTACGAAATTAAATATATGATATATATATATATATATATATATATATATATATATATATATATATATATATATATATAAGGTGAGTGTGTCTTTAAGCACGATAACTCACGTAAAAGTGGTCCGATCTTGATGAAATTTGGCATGGACGTGTAAAGTAGTAATTATTTTGTAATGAGTTCGTAAACCAGCCCGATCGGACTACCGGAAGAGGGGGTAAAGGGGGATAAACCCCCCCAAAAATGTGTTTTTTGAGTTTTTTACATATAAAAATTAACATTATCAAATTTTTGTTAGCACTATTGAATTCAGCTAAAAAAACAAACAATTTAGTATTTTGAATCACTGCTCTATGTTCATTGGTTGCCGAGATATTAAAAGTTGTAAACACAGTACGTTGTCCCAATGTTAACCTTATGGGAAATAACTAAAATTCTATATCTCGCTTATTTCTCAACATATCTTGATAAAACTTGGTAAATGGCTTCTTCTAGTTCACATCTACTAAATATTGAATTAAAACCACCCAATTTTAATATACCAGTAGCAGTAAACCTGCATACTCATTCTCCATGTTATTCTTATGGAGCTTAAAAAATATGTCAAATCTTGCTACGTGTGATTGAAATATGTTGTTTTGCATTTGAAATTCGCTGAGTATGCAGGTCTGCTGCAACAGGGGTATTTACGTTTTTCCAGTTGTCTTCTAAGAATTTGCAAATATTTTTTTGAAGTTTTGCCTGCTGTCTTACGATTTTTTTTTCTAATTTTCATATAATTATTTTTTTAAGATTTGTTTTGGGCTAAAATGAAGTCTATAATCGATATTTAGTCTCCCTTGAGGTGCAGCATAGTTGTTGTGTTATAAATTTTCACCGTGTGAATTTCTTTGGGTTGTGTAAAAGTGGTCTCGAACCTTAATGTGAGGTTAACTTAAAAGCCTTTACTATTGGTTTCTTTTAATCATAAATTTTTCCTTACCTCCCAGCATCCAAAATGCTTATAGTTGTCCTCTTCATCTGGTTCCCAGTTGTTTTCTTCCATTAGTTCGTTCACATACGCATTCTTATGTCTACAACACTTTTTTATTCCGTGGATATCCATAATTCTTCAACACTTGGCCTTTAAGACATAATTGAACATAAAAATATTGTTTTCTTTTTTTGTGGCAGAGAGGCCCATAGTTAACCTACAAAACTTGAATAATTTGTTATGGATAACTAATTACATCTTTCTTAAGTTATTTTTTGTATAAGTTAAAATGGTGCAAACGGCCTTTAGGGTCATCTCATATATATATATGTATATATATATTAATTACAGTGACTCGTCATCCCGCTTCCCTAGAGAAAATACTAGTGTCAACGTTTTGGTTTTCAAGTGGCGAAAATATAAAAACATAACAACATAAAACATTACATTACATTACTTTTAAATGGCGACCTACCCAGTTAGGTATTTTAAGCCAAGTATGAATGACAGATGAGTGAAGGATGATTGTGGCGCGATCTTGTAGTCTTGTTACAGACTAAGGCCGACATCTTCCTTAGACATAACAACATAATAACTTCAAGTGGCGAGAACCGCCTACTTTTGTAACGACACTACTTACTACTACTCCTCTAGAACCTCTCTCCAATTTCCACCAAACAACCCCACGACCTGTGACCTCCCCAACCCGATTTCCCAAATAACGCTTTCCTCTGGTGAAAGTCCCCATCTGGCCGGGCCGGACGGGTACATTTTTCGATGATTGCGGCGTTGCGTCGGCGTCGCGTCGGTGCGTGGCGCTGCGTCGCCGTGCCCGTGTCGCAAGCGACGCCGGTGACGTAAAAGATGTGGTCCCGTCACGGCTGCCGGAGGAAGAAAGCGCCGGTTGGGCAACAGAGGGTTTCACTGTGGAAAGCGGCTTTCCGCCTCACGACCGCTGGGTTAATTACGATTTATTTATTTAGTAACTGGAATCTGGCGATCTGGGTCGAGGGGAGGTTTTGAATGGGGTGAAATATGGAGTGTAAAAATCAAAACTAGAACGGAGGAAAAACTTGTTATGCGTTTTGACAATGAAGCAAACTTGTCTATAAAAAAGAAGATTGCATAACATAAATGCCCCCGTTGCAGCAGACCTACGTGCATGGTAAATTTCTAAGGGATTAATTTTTAATACATGAGCATTTTCAACGTATGTAAGAAAAAATGTTAGTTTGAATACTTTGCGTAAATAATACAGGAAAAAAGTATATTTAATCATTCATGAGCTAAGGTTAATTATTAACAAGGACATCTCATTGGTTTTCATTAAAGTAATATAAACTTTTTGTATTTTAATTCTTAGTTTATTAATTTTAATAAATTAATCCTTGCTACAGTATAAATGTCAGCAAACATATTATCAGTGAACTCAAACCAGTCTAAATAAAAACAAATAAAATAATCTCACGAACAAACTAAATTAAATCATAATATGGTTAGGTTTATAATATTTAAGAATTCCCCTTTTCAGGGGTTCTTTTCTCGGAAAAATAATTGCAAATAAAAACAAATGCATAAGCTGTTCAGGCCTTTTCTTTATATTTATGCCTTTAGGTGTAATATTATCTAAAAACAAATAAATTCCTGACATGAGTCCCTTTAGGACGATCCTGGGCCTAAGCCCTTTAAGATATCAAAACCAAACCACCATAGTGCATATTATGAGGTTCCAGGCTTTAATTAGACACCGAGATCAAGTGTCTACGACATGTAGTTTTGGCTGTAGCCTGAAATATACCAACACACAACACTCAACTCATGTATTTTGATTAAAATACTGTATTACAGTGTATCGAGTTGATCCTTCGTGTTAACACATATTGCGGTAATTCCCCTTAGTTACTCAAATTAACAGTTTTTCCCGTAAGCAAAAGTCGTAATTCTTATCATACCACAAACTGCGAGGGCAAAGCCACGTGAAGTTGCAGTAAGAATATCCCCCAATGATAAGGAACGCGATGGAACGAATCCTTCGGTTACAGACACTCGGGTTCGGCTACCAAGATAACACCGCGCTACGACATACGACACACTCCCATCGCCGACGCTGCTGTCTCAAATAGTTTGTCAAATATGTACTTTACACGTCGCTTGATTTATACGAAACAAAAAACCATGTCGGTTTAAAACTGATTTTTCGGCCGATCAGTTATAATTTCTATTTTTTAAATGGAGAATGACTATTTTATCAATGCTATTTTTTGTAGTTCATTTCGATCAGAGGGGTGCGCATCTTCTTACAGTTTTTTGATAAGATCTAAGAAAAATGAATGCAAGAGATTGACGCGTTAACGTTGTGTATAAATAGCATACAGATTCATTACTTTAAAATAAATAACAAAAAACTAAAAAAAAACCAGTGGTATGGAGATGCGCTAAGCAATGACAATCCATATATACTAACCCCCAAATAATGGAAAATAAAAATGGCTCTACTTTCAAGGCTGCAAAGTGTACTTTTAAAGCAGGTGAAATGAATTGCTTCTCCATATTAAATATTCAAGCATAAAGTAATAAGTCAATTTTAAAAGTTTGCCTAATAGGCAGTTAATCCCCTGGACATTTTATTCCAGTGACTCAATTTGTCAAACAAATAAAAAAAAAACAATCACAACATTACACACATTTTCTCTTTGAAAGGCGTTTTGCCCCACTTATATGGCGTTTCACTGAAACCCTCCATAAATAATCAACATTAAACTAAAGCTTATTATAATATGTTTTCTTTTTTAGTCACGAAGTAACGCGAGCTACTAGTAGGCCGACTGAATAAAATAAAATCGGATGTTTTTGTTTAAAAGGAAATATTTACCAGCTAGAAAGCAACCTGTATTTTCTATTATTGATGTTAGGCTTTTACAGACTTCATCTTAACTTTTGCTAAATATTAAACTGATAGGCTACTGTCAGCATATATACACAGGTATATACTGTATGATGAGGGTGTCAATAAGTACAGGGTATCGTAGTAAGTGATTCGGACATTTTAACCATATAGCAAATATATGGCTACTTTCCTTTGAGGGGGTCGTTCGCTAAAAGGAAAGGTCCAAGCATGAATCCTTGGGAAAATGATTATTTCGTGGCTTCAGTATGATATTTAACTCTGAACAGAGTGCTGTTGTGTACGTATTTAATTCAATATACTGTTGGCGGCCGGAAAATCTTTATAACAAAGGTTAATAATGTTACAATTTACTGATTTAATTTATTGATTTATATTATTTACCATGGTTATATGAAGTTTATTCACAATCCCTTTCCAAAATCACTATCCGTTGTTGGCTGTTCGCGTTCCCAGATCAACTTCTCGTTCCCTCATTTATCTCTATCTGTTAATGGCTCCTTCTGGCAAAACCGTTCATATATCAGGTGGTGACAAACCGTCTTCCCTGAAACAATGGCCAGTCCCAGATTGAGTCGTGCAGTGTCCAGTCTACAGTGGGCAGTGGACATCACCCCAGGGTGCTGTTGGCTGTTGGTTCTGGGAAGGGGCGGCTGTAATTCTGCCCCTCACTTAGGCGCTTGTTGACGTTTGTTGTGAAATATTGTCTTCGCCCTTGTAAATCTACCGAGTGTACAGCCTTTATGCCGCCTGCCGTTACGTTTACTGAAAATTAGCCGGGGGCTGGGGCATTGTCTTATGTAGGTTACGCTCCCTGTAGAAAAGCGGGTCCTAGAAAACGGTCTTGTATGCTAGCGGGATATGCTTGTGATGACCGAAGGTACTTGAGTGTACCCCTTATGGAAGTGGCTTGGCTGTAAAAAATGTTCCCATTCCTCCTTCCACTTCACCCAATACGTTTTCAAATTAAGTTCGAAAAAGTCAGCGCTTACTGAGTTGCTTATAGTGTAATAGAGGCCTAACGCAATCTAACCTGCACAAAGGAATGAATGAACCTCTCTTCTATAGCAATAGTTCTTATACAGTACTTTATACAAAAAATTTGTTTAAAAATTTATATCTTTTAGCAGTTGCAAATTGCTATAATTTACAGAATACTACCCACAAATATTGGTCATTACTCTTACATAATAATGGTTTCTTAAAACACTAGTTAAAATTTGGCACTTAAAATGCAATTCCTCAACTACAACTTGCAACTTCTCAACTGTAACTTTATCTGTGCTGTTCAAAGCTTACAATACCTCTGTGTGTTTCCTTTTGCACCAAGAAAATACCGATAGTTCTAAATTTGGAATATTGTTTACAATCGATAATTCGATCTTAATTCTTACACTATGTCTTGACCATTACAAATTAATTATAAATATCGGATCATATAGCTCCAGCACGGACCCCAGGGAGTCCCAGCGGCTTGGATGCTGGATGTGACATATGGCTGCGGGAGAGGAGGAAGGCCAGGTGGGACCCGGAAACGCGTACATCATCCCACCAACACACCGGAACTACACCGAGAACTAATTGATTGATTGGCGGGAAAAAAGGACGTTGACCGACCACAATGATTGAGCGTCCGCACAACAAGACCCCTGCGTTGGTAGGAGTAATGATTGGTGGATAGAGGAGGGTGCTAGGTGATTATTACTAAATAGTATTATGATAATTGTGGAGAACAGCAGTAAGTGAGAGATGATAAAATTACATATAAGGCTTCCTTACTGTAGACATCTGTTTAGTTCAATAATTCCTATGTACAAAATAATTACATAAGAAGCCTGCGAGGCGAAGACCAAGGGGATTCTTAGAACATGAATAGAGCTATGTTTTTGAAAGGTTTATGATTTACATTTATGCAAATTTTCAGCTCAGAAGGTTCAGCATTTTTTAACGTTCACAAGAAATAACAGAAAGTTCTACAACACCTATTATGATTAAAAAAACTTCATCTAAATAAAACATAACTACCGTAACTTAGCCTGCCACCCATCAACCCCATACTTGAATGGATGCATGGTCTCGGTGAGAAAATACCAGGAAAAATATTAGTTTTTTGATGAAATTTCCCCTAAGAGTACAAATAGAAAGAAAGGGAATGCTGCTGTTGCTGTTGTATTTGTTTTTATTTACAATTATTTATTTATTTTTCCCATCGAAGCCATCGATATATAGCGGGACACCATCGGCTAGTTATCATAATAGTACCTGGTGGACCGAGCCTTGCTCTGTGTTATTTCATGTTTACAAGTTCATCCAGTTAATATAAAATATTTCAATGTCATAAAATTAATAGATGGAAACCTCCATGGATTATTGCAATAAATGGATTATTGCTCCATGGACTCTCCATCCCATTTGCTGTATTTCCCTTTGGCTCGCTGTAGATCCCAAACAGCTGTTATGATTACTTCATTTGTTTACACTTTCCTTGTTTATTTTCGTTGCTATCACGGTAACCCATAAGGCCAATGTTAAAATTTTACAACTTTAAAATTCGATTTATTACTTTATTAGATTTTCTCTGGCCAAGTAATCTGCATTAAAGACGTTTTTGGGTCATAAATTACTTATTTCCAGACTTTGAAGGAAATCATCGGAGCCGTTTTTGTGATAAATGTGAAAGCACGCAAGCATACAAGACCGATAACATTGCTCATATAAGAGAATAAGATAATGGTAGCTGCAGAAGGTCTTCCCTTTCTTTCCACGGATAGGTAAATAACTGGATAATTAACAATAGCTCTTATCGAAACCAATTAAAAACTTCTAAAATTTCTAAGACTAGTACGACATATTTTTTGAAAAGAAGCCTACGAGGCAGGATTTGAAGGACGCTTGAATAGACCTATGTGATGGCCGGGTTCTTGATCACCTTTCTGCGAATTTCAGCATAGTCAGTTCGATAGTTTTTGTTTTTAGACTGAAGTGAATCATGTTATAGCTGCATCTTTATATAGAGTTACATGCGTTGTAAGTTAAAACATATTTTACAGCTAATAAACTTTTGTAAAATACTAAATCAAAATTTAGACAACATTGTAAAACTATTTTTTACTCTGGTTTCTATGACAACTCATTACATATAAAAGAACTAATAACATTTGAACTCATACCAACACATCTTCATTTTCAAAGTCTTGCAGGATTTAACACTTCAACACTTTGATCTGAACTGTATTTCGCTTAATGTATTGTAACCATCACTTTAATTTAAACTGTTGGTATACTTTGCATTAATGTTTTCAAATTCAAAATTATTTTATTTTATACATAACGTATTGCAGTAATTTAATGAAATTTTTTATGTGCATAAAGCAAACGTGGATTGACAAATATTTTTTTATCAACGACTGTTGCAATTAGTTTAGCAATACAAGTAACATCATAAAGAGGTACACTACCAATACAAACTTATTACACAAACTTTACGACACAGAGTCACTTTATGATACACAGATTATAGACCAATGAAAGCTCGGCACCTGACGAAAGTATTGTCGTGATAAAAATTACGTAATTCGCAAACTTACAGTGTGGCTACGATTTTCCGTTGAACCTATCGCACACCTATAAAATATAAATATTTATTGGCGCTAATGACATTTTTTTCGATTAAACTTGCTGTCTTCAAAATGAAACATTTGTGGGTAATAGAATTGTTTCCATGGAAAAACACAATAAAGAAAATGAAAAATTACAAAACTATGTACATTATAAAGTAAATTTATTTGACGTAATTTTGATGTAGTATAATACGTAACATTATTCAGTTAATTTAATTACTAAATAATATTTAAGATAATTTTACTTCAGAGTATGTAACATATAGTGTAAGGATGTAGTTGTTCTTTATTAACTTTTTAGAGCATTTTGCAAAGAAGTGATGTTTTATAACAAAGAAATAGTCATCAATAATCTAGAATGAAACACTAGTTATGTAATATTACATCCTAAATTGGTGATTACTGACTATGAATGTTTTCATGAAATGTTTTTAAATCGCACTGCACAGAAACATCTTGCACTCGAAAGTTACTCTTTGCCTATCACAGAACAGTAAATTTACCGTGCACTAGGAAACGGAAATAACGGAACAACAACGGGGTTTTTTTGAAACAACGGAAGTCAATAATCAAAACAATCAGCTGATTGCATTAAACCGACGTTTAGTGCATGTTTATATTGGTTATTTCAGAAGAATGTAGTGGCGGCAATGGTGGTTAAGATTAAATTTTTTTCTGTGAGTAGTATGATATCAAGTATCGTACGTCACATGCCCGGTAAGTTTTACCGCACTATTACCATTACCGTATGTGTAATATAAAATACAAATTTTAATCATGGCATGATTTTTTTTGCTTAACAAAAAAAATTAATTTAAATTTTTAACTGGTGACAAGGCTTTAAGACATTATAAAATTTATTACAGCTTTAAAAACTAAAGAGCCACTAATAAAATAGGCAAAAACCACTAAAGGAGATCCAAGCTACTCAATATTACGTGTGAAAACAATAACACCCGATGGATAAAAGTAGTTTTGAATGAAAGTTCTGAGGTTTGCCGTACAAGATTAGGATATAACTACTAAAAAGCAGAAGCAATACCTAAATAATAAATTGTTCAAAATATATAAACATGGTTTTACATGAGATGTCTTTAAAGTATTTTTCTTGAAAACTTCATTTATCTGCTATACAGTATACCAGCGCAAAGAAGGTGGTATATTTCTTATATTTCTGACATTTCCAATAGTAATTTTTTTAATTAAAACTAAATAAAATTTAACAGACTTGAGTTAAGTATGCCAATAAAGTTCGTTAACAACCATTAAAGAGCATATAAATAGGATTTTATGACATGGCAAGACTTTAAACACAAGCACAGGTTTTGTAGGCTAACATACATTAGATACATTATGTTTGATACATATAGATTATAACAGGCTACAGTATGAAGGTTTGTAGGCTACAGTACGAAATTTTATTTCCGGTTTCTTGGAGTTTTAGTGCTGTATTTAAAACAAGTGTTTCATATGTGCCTGATTATCGCAACTAAAGAATAATGAGGTTTCATGGGTGTGGGTCCACAAGGAATTGGATATTTAGTAAGAAAACTAGTGCCAATGAGCGTGATGAAGTATTTTAAAAATCCGTTAGTCCTTTACCAATGTAGGAGTAATAATGTACCGTAAACATTATTCTTACCCTGTATCAAATAAATTTGCATTAGTCAAAAAATTCAGCCCTATTCACTGAAATGTATAGATTGCATTGTTGATGCTATTAAAGACCTTGTACCGTCTACCCTGACAGCTGCGTGTGCGCCCTGCCTCCCCAACCCCTCGCGCCTCCCCTGCTTCGACGATAATTTATTAGTTGATTACGGCTGAGCTGTAATTATGACAAACACCTCTCATATATTAAGTGGGGGCCACTAAAGTTAATTTGCTATTAGTGGTCGATTAACGATTAGAGAGGTGTGAAACTTCATACGGTTCAAACCCGTGTGAGGAAAATTGAGTCGCTGATGTGTTGGCCTTGTATAGTATTAGATCTGTGTGTGGATTAAGATTGGGATTAAGTTTTTCAATCAAGACGCTTTTTATTGAAATAAAATCAAATAAACATTACAAAATTGAACACATTAGTCTTATTTGATCAACATTTAAATGTTTGACGATCCGTGGAGGGGGGGGGGGGTTAACCTTAGAGAATCTAAGGGAACTAGGAGCCAGTTGCAAAAACAGCTACTGGATCCTATGCTGAAAATTTAACTTTTAGTCCTAATAGTTCAGTTTTAAAACAAAAAGCAATACACATACACACAGAGTCTCTATTTTATTTAATTACAAGATTAATGAGATCATGGACTAATGGTTCTTCTAGCCTTTGAAAAGAACATACCCAACGTGTGAAGATGAAGTAATGCAAGTGATAAAATCTTTACAAGTTGGTAACTCCGCTGGTTCTGATGGCATCTCTTCCAAGCTGCTGAAAAGTGTTGCGAATTGTTTATCACTGCCCTTATCTTTCTTGGCTAGTTGTTCTTTTGCGGAGGGGAAGTTTCCCAATGCTCTTAAAACTTCAATAGCAAAGCCCCATCATAAAAAAGGTAGTAGGTTTGACAAAAATAATTACAGGCCAATTTCATTACTGTCAACATTCCCAAAAGTTTTAGAAAAATTGTTTTTGAATCGTTTAAAATCCTTTTTAAATGATCATAGGATACTCTTTGAAAAACAGTTTGGATTCAGGAAAAATTCTTCTACAATAGACGCTATATTTAGTTTCATATCAAATGTTTTCAGATCCGTTGATGAGCATAATTATGTCTTTGGCATATTCCTAGATCTAAGTAAAGCGTTCGACACGGTCAACTACAAATTGCTTTAGAAGAAGTTGGAACATTTCGGAGTGAGAGGAAATGCTCTAGGCTGGGTTTCATCATATTTAGAGGATGGATCTCAGGTTGTTGAGGCCCCATTTTTGGACAGTACTGAATGTGTCTCATTTGAAAGATCCAGTGAAATCATAGTCAAATGTGGAGTTCCGCAAGGTTCCGTGCTCGGGCCAATTCTCTTTCTGTTATTTGTAAATGACATTCACTCCAGTGTATACAACGTTGATCTCTGTCTATTTGCAGATGATACCTCATTGAACATCAGCAATGGTTCTCGTGATGATCTTGAGATAGAAAAATTTATCCAAAGTAACTTCCTTCTACAATGGATGTCTGAGAATAATCGTTCTGTAAATACAGAGAAAACACTTTTTATGGATTTTAAAATGCGAAGCCCCCATGGTGAGGCATCAAGATCGAGTTTAGGTGAAACTGAAATTTACTCTTGCCAGCAGGCTACTTTTTTTGGTCTGTTAATCGATCCTCGTCAAGACTTGACAGGACACATTGATAAAGTTTCACGTAAGATCAGTAGCTGTATTTTCATTCTTCGAAGACTCTCTAATTTTGCAAACACTAAGGTTTTACTTACAGCATATTATGGGTGTCTATATGCCCACATTAGTTACGGGGTCGCAATTTGGGGAGCTGAGTCTTCAAGAACAAAGTCTCTATTTGTTTTGCAGAAAAAGGCGGTTAGATTGGTTTTCGGAATGCATAGGAATAACTCATGTAGAGGTGTCTTTTCAACAAATAATTTGATCACCTTCAGTTGTTTGTATATCTACGAATGTCTCTCATTTTTCTTCTAAAACAAAAATCTTTTTAATTTTCGCAATAGTAACTACTACAGTCTCATAAATTCCACTTCTTTAACTATTCGACAACACAACACCACATTTTTTGAGAAACAGTCATTTCAGCATAATTAAACTTTACAGTTCCCTCCCCTTTCATTAAAATCTTAATTAAATGAGATCATGTTCAGGAGGAGGCTGCGACATTAGCTAGTGACTAAGGAGTATCACAGTGTCCAGGATTACCTGAATGATGAAAATAAAGAATCATTTTAGAAAACATAAGAATCAAATGTATAAAAGTGCACTGTATTTTAGTTTATATTATGTAAATATGTTTGACGATTGTCCATGCTTTGTACAAGTTTACGACAGTAAATACTCTTGATTCTTGATTCATATGACCACAAAAAAACCAAATGAATTAATGTCACGACTGTATTACGCGTTCTGGATTGCTAAATTGAATGTACCAATAAACTATGTTAATATGTACTTTACACGAATATATCATGTTTCCCCTGTTGTTCTTAATATTGAAAATAAAACAGAAAAATTACTTTACGAGTAAATCCATAAATAGCAATAATTTTGTTGTTTCTCTACAAAAAATTCCTCGCAACTTTGAATTAAAAAGCAAATGTGAAACGCATTTCGCTACCAACAAATCCTCCTTTCATGGCGAACACGGCCGGGGAAAGGCGGGAGAGGATGTAGTGTGGACGCGAGAGGTTCAATAAAACCGTTAATTATGTTTGACACAATGGACACAATGGCTGCAACCGTGGGAACGCCGAGGACAGCGGACAGTGGACAGTGCCAGTGCTGTCGTCACCGTGTCTCCTGGCAGCCTGACTAATCTACTGGACACCCCGCGTCTCAGGGTGGTCTTGTAAAACAACCCCCCACTCGGACACCCACCGGGGTGTATCCGTCACCACCCCTGCGAGGAAAAAACCGATGAGAACCTGTGAGGATAAAGTTTATGTAAGGTGCTGCTATACAGACATGTCAAGTTGCGGCCACATCCCGACCCCATTTGGTGATTACGGAGGAGGTGCTGGTGCTACTCACATCCGTTTTTTCTTATGGAATATCTAAATTCAGAACTGTAGGAGCAGTCTTGATCACAAAAAGACCCAAGCCCATTAAATGAATATAGATTTATGCAGACATGTTTTGCAAATGGTCGCAAACATGAAACAAGACATAGTTTTAACACGTAAAGAATCATTTACAGAATTTTATCCCCTTTCATGGAACTCGAATTTGATAAAAAATCAAGCATAGTGTCGATGGAATACCTAATATTACCTGCTACCTCTTATCTCCTGTATCCACGTTGTTGACCACAAAATGGCATGAGCCTTGTCATGCTTATTCAATACCATGCTTGCAAAATCTAAATCTACCTTGAAGCAGTCTTCAGAGACTTTGTCAATCAGTTAAAAGGGTAGGTGATGATATTGATACAAAATGAGAGAATTTTTGAAAATGGAGTCATAATAAGGCGTTCGGCTCGATTGCGGGTATCAACAAATACTTAAGGACCCTAGAAACAGGAAAATGTTTATTATGGTTTCCCGATACGTAGTGTGAATATTTTGGCATTTTATGTTTCAGGTCGTGTTTTGTGCATTTTGTGTTGATTATTACTGAATCATAATCAGGCGTTCGGCTCGAATGCGGATATCCAAAAATACTCGAGGACTTTAGATAACGGGAACCGTTTATTATGATTTCCCGAAACGTCAGGTAGGAATTAGATACTTTGGCGCTTTATGTTTCGTGACGTGTGTTGTGTTTAGTGTTTCAAGTGTATGACAAGAGGATTTTTGTGAAAAATCATCGCTCAACGGACGAATATAATATATTGCCCCAAGCCTAGCGGTGGGTAGAAGCCATGTAGTTATCACTGTAATATGCGTGTTTTAATAGTACCCTATTCGTCTGAGGAATGTACATAAGTAAAGCACAGCGATTTTGACCACAGCCGTGATTAAGTGATTAAGCCTGGTGGGGAATTTCTAAGATTGTGATAAATTGAATAAATTGATGGGCGAATCATTATTAAAATTAGACTATTCAACATTTCTTTTACCGTTCGTTAGAAGCTGATAGTCTTTGTACGAAATTGATTTTGGTGTTTATTTTCTCTGTGGCGACTGCCGGACACTCCCAGCCGAGCCCTCGCCACGTCGCCGCGGGCGCCTAACAGTACCGCAGGAAGACATTAATGATTAGCGTCACCCGGTATCGACAGGTCGGTATGTGCCGGTGCTGCCCCCTAGGGTCTGCAAGAATCAATCTCCCCGGCCACAATTGGCCGCACAAAGGCTCGGCGTGGGAACCCTTCCGATCGCTTTCCAGCCCGCACGATCGATCCGGCCATTTTCTCTCTCTCTCCCGAAATCATCTCGGCTATTGAAGCTGGAAAGCCAATAACTATACACTCTATTAGTTCGGCCTCGATACCTCTCGTGCTGTCGTGCTGGGGGCGGCACGGGAAGTCGGGAAGTGGGAAAGTTTTTTCGATGGCCGGGATACCGGGAGGGGCTTCTCTCTGGGATAAAAAAAGGTGGATATTGAAATAATTTTAAGTAAGAAGAAGGAAAAAATAACATACTGAGTACAAAATTAAGAACGCTCCCGTGAAACTGGGAAACGATAAGGATTAGTAAACGTGCTTATGCCATATTGGAAAACATTTTTTTACTCTTCAGCCAATAAACATAGAGCTTAAAAACTGAAAGATTAATAGTACACTATTGTAATTTTAATTCTAAATCTTTTCTCACTCATACGCTAGAGTTTTTTGTGATCAAAACTCCTCCTACAGTTCTGAACCGATCTGAATAATTTTGGTGTTTTTGGAAAGAACTCGGCGTGAAGTTTTGCAGGAAATGAAATTTATGATGGATAGACCAAAGGAAAGAGCTTTAGACGTCCTTAAAGTTTCGCATTTGTCCACATGATTTAATACTGGAGCTGACATTTTTTGGAGCAGCTGATTTTTATATTTTACAGCAGACCTTAAACCAAAACTTAAACGCTGCTGCGAGAAGCACATGAGCTACGACGCCGACTTTCAGTCAGGATTATTTTACGGCGAATATGAATGAAGAATGTATAAAGGATAATATGAAAGCTTTGTAAATGACAAAGACGAGCTGATTCATTTGCACCCGGACAATCATAATGCAAATTGATAGCCTACATAACGGGAACCCAGACTTAACAGTCTTCTCATAACACAAAATCCAATACGGCTACCACTGATAAAAATAAAAGCATTGTTTATTTAAAAGCAAAGACGAGCTGATTCATTTGCACCCCGACAATCATAACGCAAATTGACAGCCTGTATAATGGAAACCCAGACTTAACACTCTTCTCATAACACAAAATCCAATATGGCTACCACTGAAAAAATAGGCTATTTTCCAGAAAGAAAAGTTTTTGCAGCTCGCTTGGCGGCAGCAAGGCCCCGGCGGATGCGGAGGAATGCGAAGGCTGGACTGCGGCGTGAAGGTGCCGTATAATCCGCCACACGCCGAGGGCCGCGCCGCCGGCGACGGTGAGTATGGATTTGATACGAGTTAACGAGACGAGACATCGGCTCTGCATGGCTGTCCCACACCCACACACCTACACACCCACACCTCTACACGAACACGCCACGGTGACGAGTGAACAGATGATTTGAAGAAACTGACACAAACACTTACGGCGATATTGGCTTGGGATGGATGTTCCAAACTGAAACAAACCCACACACCTACACACCCACACCTGTACATGGACACACAACGGTGACGAGTAAACAGATGATTTTTTGAAGAAACTGTCAAACACTTACGGCGATATTGGCTTTGCATGGCTGTCCCAGACTGATACACCCACGCCACAGGGCTCTGTGCCCACGCCAAATCTACTTATTTGCCTCTGAAGGAAGTCAGCTGGTTTACTGGTTCAATTTAAATAAATGTTTTAACATATGTTTTATATTCATTTCATAGCTTAGTTATACTCTTACACCTTGAGTTTATACAGCAAAAATGTTGGAACAGTACAATTTCATCGGTTTTAATGCTCACTGTTGCTCTATAATGGACAACCTAATTTTATGGCGAGGGGCTTTATTATTAGACCTAATAGTTAAATTTTCAAATTATGTTCATAAACAGCAATTAATTTTTCAGTTTTTTTTATCGTATAAGCCTATATCTTTAATATCTTAAATTCAAAGTATAAGTTTCCTATTGACAGCAAAAAATCTTATTCTTATAGATTTTTCATAGGTCTATATAACAAGTAGGCCTGATTAGATTCGGTAATGATATCAGTTCTAACGATGGACATTGTTGTTCGAATGTTTCAAAACAGCGGGAAAAAGTAGACATATATTAACGGAGAGCAGCGCTCCGTAACGAAAGTGGCCATTGTGCTGACAGATAGTGGTTGTTATTAATCAGCTGATTTTCCGGTGCACCTGGATAGCCCAGTCTCTGGCACGGCCGGTAGCTGGCGCTGGCATCACTTCGGCCCTCTAAATATAACAAAATCTATCAAATTTCATTGAAAGCCTTTCTATACACAACGTTTCCTCTGGGAACCCGATAACAGTTACGGATTGGTAAGAGATATTTTTAACAAGATTTAAGTATGTGTACTAGGCGACTAGGCGCCATGAAATATTGAAAAAAAAACTTAAAAACAACTACTTTTCTACTATGGGTAAGTGACCAGCTGTTGGAGGATTGCAATTTCGTGACGCCTCGTTATCATTAACGTTTGGGAACTGGTACATTGTCGAGGGATAAATCTTTTGAATTATTTAATTTCGAATACATAATTTTAGCGAATTTCCCCTATAGGGAAGAAGTTATTACCGTAGGTCTCATGGTAAGACCTAAGTCCGAGACCATGATAACTTTTTGTTTTGGGGCCACCAGAAGCAAAAAACACCATTCGTTCGAATTTATATCTATATATTATGTGTCTGTCAGCACTATAGTGGCCGTAAAAATGGTCCGATCTTAATGAAATTTGGTACAGACATGTTAAGTGGTAATCCCTCGGACGAGTTCGTAAACCAGCCCGATCAGACCGCCGGAAGGGGGGGTAAAGGGGAATAAAGCCCCCAAAAAATGGGATTTTTGAGTTTTTACATTAGAAAATAAAATTTATCGAATTTTCGTTGGCACCATTAAATTAAGCTCAAAAAAACAAACAATTTAGTATTTTGAATCACTGCTCTATGTCCATTGGTTACCGAGATATTGAAAGTGGTAAACACAGTACTTTGTCCCAATCTTAACCTTATGGGAAATAAGTAAAATTCTATATCTCTCTTATTTCTCAACATATCTTGATAAAACTTCGTAAATAGCTTCTTCTAGTTCAGATCTACTGAATATATCATTAAAACCACCCAGTTTTAATAGACCTATAGCAGCAAACCTGCATACTCATTCCCCATGTTATTCTTATGGAGCTTACCAAAACATGTCAAATCTCGCTATGTTGGATTGAAATATGTTGTTTTGCATTTGAAATTCGCTGAGTATGCAGGTCTGCTGCAATGGGGGTATTTATAAATAGTTGAAATGCCAATGAACATAAGGTTGATGTTGATCAGGACTTACTGCTATTTAAATAGCCTAGAATAATTAAACCAATCATTATTATTATTATTATTCAGGTTGTAGTTTTGCCGTTGAAAGACAAAGTTATCCTCAATGGTGGTCCATGACCTTGCCGAAAATAACGATGTCCAAGCAGTATTTTGTAAAAGATTTTAGAACCGGAAACACCTCTTTACTTTTTTCTTTCGCCACCCGGAAGGGCGGCGGAGGCGATAGTAAAATATGTTTCTCTGGGTGACTAATTTGACGTTTTGGGTTACTAGCTTCCGGCGAAAACCCTCCCCTTAAAATATGCAAATATTTGTTTAGGTTGTTATTATTCAGCGGCTGCCAAAACTTAGGTTAATTTGTAGTTATTTTAGCGACTTTGAGCTGCTGACGTTAAAAGTTTTGTAGTGTTTTTAAAAGGGGTATGTAAACAAAATGCACAAAAAGCGAATATATATTTCTTTCTCATTGAGTGTATAAAATCGTATAGCCTACCCAGATCGAGGATCATTCTATAATGCAGGTCATTTCTGATGGCAAGTAGATGTTACAATGTCCTAATGAAAAAAATTATGGTAAATTATGAATCCCTTTGATTTGATTTGTTTGCATGCTCGTTTAATGTCATTTTTATTTAATGATTAAATCAATTTTAATTTAATATTTTTGCTCGTTATATTTGCAGTGTAATTTGTATTAGTGTAGTAGGTGTTTTCAATCAACCCATCCGTAGTTGATGACTTCTTATTCTTATTTAATACTAAAACAAATCAGTAAAGTAAAATTATACGAGGATAATACCTTATTAATATGTAAAATACTGCAAATTCAATTAATTCCAGCAATGCAACCCAATCTTAAATTACCTATAATCTCTCTTGTGAAATGTATATGTAATTGAAAACATTTATCAAATCCTTTTAGCTTGCGTAATATATCATTCTCAGTGGGCTATTTAATTATAAACATCTGACTTATCTCAGTCACCCGTTTGTTTCTTTGGCTTTGTTTACAGTCAGCTATTTGTATACAAATATGCTATTTTTACTAACCAGGGGTTTCACAGTAAATATTTTGTGGCTTCTCGTTTTTATATATTACTCTAATCGCTTTTAAAATTTAAACTATTTTCCTTACCTATACTATTATTTTTATTATTTTTCACTAATATGGTACACAAGCTCTAAGATTAAAGTGGTTTTAAAGAAATTCTCTTCGCAAGCCGTTCAGTTCGTAAACAAATTAAATCCAAATATTTCGTTGTTGTTTTCATTACATTTCCAATGAACACTAAAGCTGAAGACGAAAGTCCCGCAAAACTGTTATCACGACGAGAAAGTGAATTAGTTCCAAGAAGCATATCAACAGATGAAACCGTGAATATCTCCGTTGTAAAAAATGAAATGATAAATTTAAGGAGAGTCACCTTTGAAAACGAACAAAGCAGTAGAAAACCATCGCAAATACCTGATTTTGAACCCCTTGATGAAGATGGGGAAAGATATTTACAAGAATGTATGCGACTTCCGCCGATAGACCTTACTGAAACGCCGACCAGGTACTACATCAATCCGCACCCGACAGAGAGCATATTCTCGTCAGGTCCGAACTCTGTGACCGAGTGGTGGGATAAGGTGGACTACAGCGATTCTGAAGATATTGGGGAAATAGAATGTCCCTCACCCGGACCCAGGATGGTCCACCAGGTTCGCAGGTATACAGAAAAAACTAAGGATATGGTGGGAAACCCGCCGGAAAATCCGGTGGAAAGAACTTTTCCGAAGACCTTGGAGATGCGCCGAGAACGTAGAATCAGGGAACTTCAGGAGGAAGAGACGAGTCGCGCTGACATAATTTCCAAGCTGGAGAAAAAAATGGTTTCTCTGTATAACCTCAAGGTGAAGATATAAAAATCTAGTATACCTTTAAAATCAATGTTAGAGTTTTTTTTTATGGTGGGATAGTTGTGATTGCAAAGTGTCAATTACGCCTGAAGGCCTAGTTAAAACTATAAGCTGGAGTATTTTGCAATGCTTTGATGGAGACAAACTATAACTTGAGTGTCCTCATAGTCTAAATAGTTTCTAAGTTAGTTGACTTTTTTATAATAGAAAAAGGTCTAATGAGATGCCAAATCCAGAGAGTTTCTTGTGGATTATTGAGGAGTTTTGTGGTTTCCAACTATACTTGTTTTGTGCTCATATAGTCTTTGCTAAAAATATTTGCATCATCTCTACCTATGGAAATACCCTATAGACATTTATTCCACCAAGGACCTAATAAAATTCCTCTTCCCAAACGCCATCAGAGGAGTTTGCAACAAACATCAAAGAAACGTTTCTACAAAATTTTAATTTCTTACTTCTTACTAACATTCAACTTAACATTAGTGGGCTTAAACTTAAATAAGATGATGCAGTGATTTTTGTAGGTTTCCTCCTTTTGGTACTGGAGAACTATTAAAGCCCTGTCTCATAAAATCTAAAAAAAATAAATAAATTTGATGTATGTGTATGTGGTAGTTAAAATAGTAAAATAGTACCCCCCAGAGGGAGGGTGGTGCCGTAGGCACGTCCCTGTCTCTGGAAGTAGCTTGACCGGGACTGACCCCTGTCTCTGGAACTAGCTCCTTGATGGGGGCCTGAAGGTTTCCCTGTGCCGATATTTTGGGGCCAGCCTTTCGCAGCTCGCAGCTGGCTTGCCAGCTCATCTGCGGGGTTGTTCCCCTTGTTGAGGCCTGGGTCTCCGGATGGTTTCCCTCTGAGGTGTGAAACGGGACCATTGGTCCTGCCCAGAGTGAGAGCAAAGGTCTGCTGGCGGTGAAAATGGGGAACCTGGCGAGGCTCACGTCAGGACTTTGGATAGTTCGCTGTCCATTGGAGGAGGCTTTGTGGGAGGCCTCTATTGAGCAAGGGTGTCGGGTTTTTAACCTAGTATTCCGGGTGGGACCCACTTCTAATCCCGCCTACGTAATGGGAAACCTATCGCGGAAGGCCGCCAGTCTGGGTGCATAGGCAAACGAAGTACCACGGGTGCTGGTTACTAGGCCCCGCTGGCTCTGGCTGGGGTCGACTCTCGGTCAGGGCTGGTGGACCAGCGTTTGGGATTGGTCTCGTGGTGGTATGTGGTTACAAAATGGGCATGGTATGCCCCGCTGGGCTTATGGGGTCACCCCCATGAGTCTGGTTTACCCTGTTCTGGCTCAAAATGGCGGATTGGCTCTGCCAGAGGTAAGGTAGGCCTCGTGCGTAGCTCACGTAGACCTCCACCCCACTGGTGTGGTAAGGGCTCTTGTCATCCGTGGCAAGTGTTCCTTTAAGCATTTCAGTTGGTGGTCATGAGTAGTCAGTTTGCCCTGGTTAGAGGCTCGGGGGCGACCCCTTCCTTGATGGGCTCGGCTTTGCCGCTGACGAGTGTGATGGTCTTAAGCCATCCCGTTAGCCAGGGGCGATGGTCTCAAGCCCGGCTGGGGCCGGGTAAGGCTAATGCTCAGGTACCGACCTAAAGGAACGTAACACGTGAAATGAAATGAATCAAAATAGTAACCAGAATGAGTTATTATTCTTCCTGTTGAGACAAAAAAGAGCTGTAGAGTATAAATAGAGACTCATTTTATAAACTTTTAATGGAATGTTTTGTTCGTTGTTGTGCCGCAGAGGCAGTATAGGAGGACGCTTGTCGGGAAGGGGTGCCCGGGGGCCAGAGCGACGTCACTGCCGCCTCTCAGCGTCGCGGCGGGCGACAGCCTCGCGCGGCAGAGGGACTCGCTTCTCCTCAAGATAAAGTAAGTGGTTTGGCCTCTCATAATAGAGGGTCAGCGAAGAAGTTACATATTCTTAAATCATGTAAGTGTTCTATATTTTTAAAACTGTACATAAGCCTTGATTGAAACATTTAGCGAAGAGTTTAAACGTATTTCTGTCCTTTATATGAAACTATAACAGCGATACATCCTCCTATTTATGTAATACTAGCTTGCCCCTTAAATCTGTGTTATTCAGTAATAAAAAATTTTTGGAAAAGCATACATTCTTCAAGTAAATTATAGGACAGTAACATTTACCACTTTAAAATGCCTTCAACTTTTAATTTCAGATCACAATATCACCATATACGGTTAGTAAAATTGTGGTTCTTGCGCAAAAATTAAAAAAGTCCTCAAGCTAACCTAAGACAATCGAAGAACCGTATCAATGATCTAAAGTATGCCTTTGAAAGCATTGTATGAGTTAAAGATTGCATTAAATTGGCTACTCATCTTCTTTTTAGTCATTGATAATTTGTATTTCCTGAAACATTACGTGAATGTTAACTCATTATTTTAGCCCCAACATTGTTGTAGATTTTATATTATTCTTTGTGTAGCTTTGCAACTTTTTAGGAGGAAGAAAATGGAAGATGAAAAGAACAGAAAATTGTGTATAGAACGTAAAATTGAAATAGTCAAAATGCTTTTGGAAGAACAAAAGCAGAAAGAAAAGCAGTTAAAAAATAAAATTAAAGAAGCAACACGATTTGCCCCTGCCAAAGAAAAGAAACCGAAAAAGGAACCCCGGATGGTTTCATTGGAAGAAGTTCTGGAAACTCTTGATGTTTTAGAAAAGTCCGAGGTAATTGAAGATAAACCGCCAGCTGAAGACGCAGTTGCAGAAGTCACTGGTGTGGTTCAAGAAACGATCGAACCTCCTCTGAGTCCATCGGATGACGTTCCACCTTCTCCGGATCAACTGGACACTCCAGCACCGAGCCCGAGGAAGAAAAGTAAAGGTAAAGGCGGTAAGAATAAGAAAAGCTCAGAGGTACCTGATATTCAAGACGGAAAAATGAAAAAGGGGAAGAAGGAAAAGGGAAAGAAAGAAAAGGTAAACTACTCTTTTTTTAAATCTTTACATGTGAGAATACCATATTTTTACACATAAACTGTTAAATAAGTCATACTTGTTACGGCTACACTCAAACACTTCTCATTTTACACTTTTAAAAAGTTAACTGGAAAACTATTCAGCCAAGTGAATAACAAATCCAAATTACAGACAATTGTTAAAAAAGTTAAGGCCTAGTAAAAATAAATTTTATTATTTTAAAAGGTTTTTTGGTCTATGAATAATACTGATGAATTAGGCTACCTAGTTAAAGTTTTGATTCTTCATCTTTGACATCATGGAGCGTGATTTAGGTGCATTAACTTTGCATGTGGTCAAATTACTTAAACAAGTATTTTACCTAAAGTTTTTGAACCCCGTAAGTACAAAGGTGGCCAGTTTTAGCCGCTGTTGCCAAGCCAGGCGTTGCCAAATCATGAAAGTGACATTCCTTATTTCTCGAATTCTCCACAATTCCATGTTATAAAACATAGCGATTGTGACACGCCGTGTACTGTGGGTAGTCTTATATCACACACTTGTCACATGACGCTTGCACAACAGCGGCCGCGCTGTTCTATTCAAACGACACATTTTATAAAATGATGGAACACAAAAACCCGTTGAGTCATGGCGGCCGCTTTCCCTGGCCCAGTTTCCCGCCGGATCCCTCGCCTGGTGCGGGCTGGCGGGAAACTGCGGCTCACAAGGATCCTCATTCCTCAGGCGCAATATCTAAAATGAGTACAGGGATGGTGGCCATCATTTAATCACTTACACTTTAATGTGAGTGCGAGCACCTTCGAGGCAATTAGACTTGGATTTTGGATACAGAACTGTAATACGAAACTTCTTGAGTAGTGTAGAATCAGCGACCACATAGTACAAATAGACGGACCACAAGAGGCGCGACTTGAAGCCATAAATTTGCTTCTAGTCCATATGTAAATGGAAAAAAACTACGTAGTAAATTACAATTATAGTGTTGAATTAAAGGTCTGAGTCTAAGAATTACTATAGTACCAAATAAAAAATGGTTTACGGGCAGTCCGCACGTCGTAAACACAGATAACCTAGAAGCTTGTCATTAAAGTTTTTGAGAGAAGCTGCCACCACGGAATGCATATGTAACGTCCCTAGGTTGTTTAAACTGCCTCTAGACCATTTTTTATTGGTACCATAGTAATTGTGAGATTCAGAACTCTAATTTTATACCACATTTGTATTTTTGTAGCCGACTGTATTTTTGTTAAGAAGAGTTTAAAATTGACTTTGTTTTTATGCAGGCGCGCATCACGGATATAAACTCTCTCAAAAAACTAAAGTATCATCCAAACCTCAGCAGCTATTAAAAAAATATGATCAAAAAATTTAACTCTTTAGCAAAAATTACTACCTTTTTTATTTTACCTGACAAAAAATAAAAAAGTAGCAGCCGAACACTTTTTTCATGTCAAATTTTAAAGTTGAATACGAACTTTTAATTTTTGTTATTTTCTAAAATATGAAAAATATATATTTGAAATATGATTTATACTATCACGGTTCAAAAACTAAAGGACTCCTGACATTAAAAATTTTAACATTTTGTCCCAATACTGAATCGTATTAACTACGAGCTATTTGAAACGGGAACACTAACAGATTACGCAGTTCTTAACGCCGTTTTATGTTTCTATACCTAGACAAGATGACGGTCTCTGCTTCATTTGGTATAATGCTAATAAGGTAGGCATGCTCTGTCTATTTTTACCGTGTGGTCGCTGTGTAATATGCTCTTTGATCACTAGCTGGAAATGTCAGAAACAATAGAGTACAGTAGCTGTGGTTTTATTTTAATTTAAAGAAGTAGACTTTAGTAAGAATTTATTTTAAAATTCGATATATTTAAATACATTTTGAAAGTTAATACTGCATGGGTTTCAAAATTGTATTTAACTTAATATGCCAATTGATAACACTTTGGAAATACCAGTATTCGCTAACAACAGGTTACCGATACTTTACCAATCTGATACTTTAACTTTAGTTTTGCTCAGATAAAAATAAAATAAAAAAGATCCCAATCAACACAAGCTTTAAAATTCTAGGTTTTATAATTTTTCGGTACGTATGTTTTACATATTGAAAATGTGACCAATATAACTTTAATCACCTTTCTAAGGAACATATCGGCCTTAGTCAATATCACAACTACAAGATCGCGCCACAATCACCCTACATTCATCCTTCACTCATTCACTAGTAGTCGGAGTCGGTAATCTAAACTAATCTAATCTATAAATCTACATTGCACTTCATATAGTATTATGATATATCATAGAGCCTATTAAGATCCAAAGTTACACAATTTTTGTGAGTTCTCTAAAATGGTAGATTTTATCATTTGTTTTTTAAAAAGCCATAAAAATTTCGAATTTTAGGGGAGAAAATGTAGAATTTAATTTTCAAACCAAATTCATATGGTTAATTCTTTGAGACTATTACAATAATTACCAAGAAAAAACTTCAAGTTCTACTTTAAAGAACAAAAATCAAATAGTTACTTCTTCTAAGACTATTTAACATATTTAAAAGTGATAGGTGTTATCTCTATTTGTGTTTTATAAATTTAAAATTAGCTATAGTGCAATTAATTAAGTTTATGATGATTAATTATCAAATGAACACAAAATAAATTCACTAAGTAAGAATGGTGGTAATGTAGGGCGCGACGGAAACTGAGGAGACTCCTGCCATCTGTGAGCCCCCGCCGGAACTACCAGCGAGCCAGATGGCGGAACTTCCGCTCTGGTTTAAAAACTGGCGGGAAGACAATATCACGAAACCGGATCAATGGAATAAATATATTGAAGCCCAACAGTTACCTGAGGAGATTGAAGTTACAGTGAAGCCACGAACGCTCGTGTTTAAGGTTAAACCATTGACTTTTTACCTGTAAAACATAACATTAAAATAGACAAAACTATTTTAATGGTGCTTAAAAGAAAGTTAATGGTTAAGAGATCATCTGAAGCAAATCGTTAAGGGTTGAGTAATTATTTGGACAGTAAAAGGGTAAAATTATCTTGATTATTAAGAGGGTTGACAGAACAGAGACGTAACTGTTAATTTGATTAATACAGTATTTATATGTCATAAATTATTCATATTGGCTATAGTTCATATTAGGGGTTTTAAAGACAAATATAATCTATGAACAAAATTCTAATTTTTATTTATTTGTAGAAAAATTAAAACCTTTTTATATGGATCCTTTTGGAATCCGACAAACTGTGAATTAATAAAAGAAAGGTAGAGTCACTTCTGCAGGGATCATTGTCTCAACACAGAAAAAAAATTGTTGGAACAACAAAAACATTTGCAGATATACAACCTGCAAATGCTTTTTGCTCGGTTTACCGATGTTTTTGTTGGAAAAAGCAAAACAGATTTGTTGGTACAACAAAACAGATTTGTTGGAACAACAAAACATTGATAAACCGGGCGAAAAGCATTTGCAGGTTGTATATTTGCAAATGTATTTGTTGTTCCAACAAATAAATTTTTTTTTTGTGAAGACGTACATACTTCTGCTTAACTTAAAGCAGTATTAACTAAATCTGAAAAGCCATATTTGTATGAATGACCAACATATACAAATTTGTTTTAAATCCTTGTAATTTACAGAACGTGGCGGCGGGACGGAAGGTCCAGCAGACGGTTGTGATAACGAACAAAGGGCAGGAGACGCTGCAGTGCCGTGTCAACGCCGTCGACCAGCCTTCTGGCGCTCTCCTTCAGGTAGGGATATACACACAACCAAATCATTTATAATTGGTTTTATAAATGTTTTATAGACTTTACTAATTTGTGTGTTGTTAGATTCGGATTAGGAGGCGCCAAAAACTTTGACTCTCTGCTTCCAATATTTTGAAATATTTTCAAGCCGTCGGAAAGAGGAGATCTGTAAGGGTTAAAGGTAGGACCTATTGAAGGGAAGGTCTGACCTACTCGAAAGGGAAAGGTTTCTACCTCCAAAACTTGTCCATTTTCAATCAGAGAAGAAAACTCCAGGGCTCCAATGTTTGGATCCAGCAGTCTTTCTTGCAAGACTGAAGGCCACACTAGGCGAGCATTCAGGGGGGTGAAATGTCCCAAAGATTCAGAATGCAGGGACGCTGTTCACACTCGGAAACCAATGGACTATGACAGCTTTAATTGATGATTTATCTATTTATTATACCCATTGTATCTTTGTACTGTAACAAGTCAGAGCCATTATAGAGCTCCTCTATAAAGGTGTATAACAACTATTTTTTGTTATAGGCTATAATTTTGCATTGAAAACACGCCAATATTTTAAGTAATTTTTATTGTGTGAGTCCTTTCACCAGCTATGCTGGTATCATCAGACACATCAAAAATTGCTGTGATGCCAGCAAAGCTGGTTAAAGGCCTCACACAATAAAAATTACTCAAAATATTGGTGTGTTTTCAATATAAAATATATAATATCCAATATTATCAGTTTCTTTAACAAGAAACTATTTGTTGATTCTTTGTTTGAAATTCAACATTGGTAATGGTGAGTTTATGTTTTGATTTAGATTTTCGTGGACATTTGCACCATCACTGATTAGTTGTGGAAATTTACCATCACTACGGACATTTGCCATCACTGCAGACATTTGCCATCACCGAATCAAACTTTTTTGTCCTAGTTCAGGAGAACCCAGACAGCCCAGAAGGCCGTTTTGTTACTAATCTTGTTATGTTCTAGGTTCTTTTCCACCTCCAAATCAGGTATCAGGATTCCAAATCCCAAAATGTTATAAAACTTGTTTTTGCTGATGGCAAATTACCGAAGAAACCAAAATCAAAACGTGTTGTTGTAGACGGTGATGTCAGGCCCGAGCAAGGCGAGGGCGGGCCAGTCCTGGTCCCTGGCGGTGGTCCTGGTCCCGTGGGAGGGGGTGGAGGACGGGACGGCGACTGTGCTGCTGACGTGCTGCAGAGGGGAGGTCAGGACCAGACTCAGCATCACTGTGCAGCTGCTGACGTGTTGCAGACGGTGATGTCGGGCCCCAGCAAGGCGAGGGCGGGCCAGTCCTGGTCCCTGGCGGTGGTCCTGGACCCGTGGGAGGGGGTGGAGGACGGGACGGCGACTGTGCTGCTGACGTGCTGCAGAGAGGAGGTCAGGACCAGACTCAGCATCACTGTGCAGCTGCTGACGTGTTGCAGACGGTGATGTCGGGCCCCAGCAAGGCGAGGGCGGGCCAGGCCTGGTCCCTGGCGGTGGTCCTGGACCCGTGGGAGGGGGTGGAGGACGGTACGGCGAGTGTGCTGCTGACGTGCTGCAGAGGGGAGGTCAGGTCCAGACTCAGCATCGCTGTGCAGCTGCTGACGTGTTGCAGACGGTGATGTCGGGCCCCAGCAAGGCGAGGGCGGGCCAGTCCTGGTCCCTGGCGGTGGTCCTGGACCCGTGGGAGGGGGTGGAGGACGGGACGGCGAGTGTGCTGCTGACGTGCTGCAGAGGGGAGGTCAGGTCCAGACTCAGCATCGCTGTGCAGCTGCTGACGTGTTGCAGACGGTGATGTCGGGCCCCAGCAAGGCGAGGGCGGGCCAGGCCTGGTCCCTGGCGGTGGTCCTGGACCCGTGGGAGGGGGTGGAGGACGGGACGGCGAGTGTGCTGCTGACGTGCTGCAGAGGGGAGGTCAGGACCAGACTCAGCATCGCTGTGCAGCTGCTGACGGCCCGCGCTGAACCCACCCTCAGCACCGAGGTCATCAGGTGAGCAAACATGGCTCTATATTTTTATAAAGTAAAAATATCAATACAGAAATTTAAGAGAGATGGATGATTGGATTCTGTCCATTGTTTTTGGCTGAGTTTGTAAATTCTGTTAGACTGTTAGACTTTGGAGTAATGAAAGCCCCAGAATTTCCGCCAGGCCCCACTTGGGATGTAGCGCAGTTTACGGAAGGAGGGGTTTGTCAGGATGGGGGAGGTATGATGTAGTCTGTCAGCTTCTCACAAGAGGGAGAAGAGTTTTATATTTCTAAATTTTCTAACTCTTCCTCCAGGCTCTTGCGGGGACGACTCACCCTCTAACTAGAGACCTCCTAAGCATTCCCAGATAAGGACCTCCACCTGAGAGCTCTCCTTATGAAGAGTCTCACCCAGGTAGGTTCGCGCTCCAGATTAGGAAATGCTTAGAGGTTTGTCGGGTAAGATCCCTCATCCTCTTTCATACGGACAATCCTTAATCACTTAATCACTTCTCCTGGGCTCAGATTTGACTGGGTATCCAAGATCAGCCAAGAATCAAAGTTCACAGAGAGACAAGGAGGAACCAAACTGATCAAGAGGAACAGGAAGCTGTTCTGTACAGCCAATAGATTTACCAGTATTAATGACAACTTTAAATTGTACCCATTATCAACTCCAGTACTGGTATAATCCAGTCAGAGAGCCAGTCAGGGCCTTGTAAATACCCCAGACGGCATTTACAATAAGCCGTCTGAGGAACACAATAGCAACGTTGCAGACTATAACATAACTGTCATTTACTTGCGTAAAACACAAATGTAGCCAACGTTTTGAAGAGGACTGCTCGGCACGCTCACTATTCCGCAGGTTTGGTCCTCAGATGTACTGGGTCGGCGGGCCCGTCACCAAGCAGCTGCAGATCGCCAACCCCGGCGGCGCGGGCTGCGTGGTGCGCTGGGCCGAACTGGAGCCGCGCGTCAGCCCCCTGCCGCTGCTGCTCAGTGAGTCGCTTATACATTCTAGATAATTAGTCAATTGATCGACAAAGCTTATAATTAAGAGTTTGTGAGTATAC
The DNA here is from genome assembly GCA_035578135.1 of Flexamia atlantica. Classification (NCBI taxonomy): domain Eukaryota; kingdom Metazoa; phylum Arthropoda; class Insecta; order Hemiptera; family Cicadellidae; genus Flexamia; species Flexamia atlantica. The sequence continues at coordinate 24,956,729 of JAQJVK010000002.1, forward strand.
TCTATAGTAAACTAGTGAGTACTATAGTTTGTAACACTATTTATGTTACTTTAAGTTTTAAGGTAACATAAGTAGTGTTATTTTAAAGTGGGGACATTCAATGGGGGCTTAGAAAACCTTCGTGAGCCTAACATTTGTGATTTTCCTGTATATTTTAAGACCTATAAGTTTTTAAAATGTGGCAAACCAATGTGAAAATGATTGAAGTACTAAGCATTAGATATTTTAGGTGATGTGATTTTTGGCAAAGATCACAAATAAATCCAACACAACCTAGACAAAATCCTTCATCGTAAAAAAACTGGTTTATTGAAAATAATTAGTAAGAAACCTAGAATTAATACACATTAAAACGTAACCGAAGATAGCATGCAGCAACCACACATACCATTTCTACCACCATATCATTCCAGCTGCCAAGCATGCCATTCCTACAACCACTATCTACCATAAAAAGGTATCTGGTCCATACCAGGTGGTGATGGTTACCATTTTTACCTACAACTCTTTTCCTCATATCTCACTCTCATATATAGTTAGTCATGTATGGTCTCATAGTCTTTTCCTCATATCTCACCCCCTTCTTATAGTTGGTTTGTCGGTTGAGTTTTACATAATGTGGAAATTATTTACATTCCATCCTTTTGTCATTTACAAGCACTAATAAGATGATATTTAATGATTTTCAAAACAGGCTTTGAAGAATTATCACAAAACGTCAGCCAGGAGGGTGATGATCAAGCGATAGCGGTCACCAGTGAGGAGAGCGAGAGGGAATATGTAGAAAAGGAAAGCGATGAGGATGAAGATGATCAGGAAAGCAAGATGAGAGAAAAATTTAAAAGTCTGTCAAAGAGAGATATGGCAAGGGACATTCTTGAACAGGCCTTTCAAAATGTGTTCAGTGCATTTCGAATAGACGCTTGGCAGCCGTTGGTTTTGCCGGCGAAGTCTACTGCGACGCTGCCTGTAAGGTTCATACCGACCATGAGCGAGGACCGCGGCGACGTGTTCACCAAGTACAGGTTTTGGTTCGAAGGCGAAAACGTGGAAAACGAATCTCAGGTAACCAACATATAATTCACTGCTGGTTTTAGGTTAATATTACTAGTAGTAGCACAGTTCGCGAATTATATCTCCGGCTATGGCAGAGTCAGCTGGATGCAAGGTGCAGGGGGTAAAGGGGCACTTTTCTGAAAACGTTGTTCTACAGTTCTGCTGTTTGGCAAAAGCTGTGTTTACCAAAATCATATGTTTGAATATCATATGATACGTTTAGTAGCGTAGTAGCCATAGCCTCTGCCAGTGAACATTAGACAGGCCTGTCTTTTTAGCCAATGATTTTTTTAAATTTGAGTCATGTGTACGTCTGTCGTTTGTAAATATAAATGTACTGTACACTTAGCACATTATATCTTGACCCTTGGCCTAGTCAATTGCTGGAGCTGTCAGATATTGTTTATTGTCAATGATTTTGGACAACAAACAATATAAAAACTAATTTCTACAAACATCAACTGTATTTTGTTTACAAATGACAACTAAGATATACACTGACAGTTGTATATCTTTGAAGGCTAGAACACCTTTGCGTATCAGCTGTGGTCTCCTGATAAATTTCACTCTACTCCAATTGCTTCAGGTGAAAAGGGTTCCCAAGTGTCAAGATATAATGCGCCAAGTGTATTGTGATGTTTTTAATTTTCATGACAAGAACATAATATACTATGGTAAATAAACTTCATGGATAGTACCACCTGAAAATGATGTCTTCAGATTGAAACATGTTCTGACAGGTCTGTGGTTTTACCAATTTATTAGTTTCCAAGCCTGAATTACTTCAAATTCGTTGAGTAAAAATTGAGCGAGCCTTAACAGTTCGATAAGTGAGTCTATCTATCGATGATTTTTTTGCAAAAAGTTACTTAACTATCGTTTTTGAAAAGTTTATAATGTATAGAAATATTAACAAGGTTATCCTGTAAAATGTGTGAGTCATCTGGCGGAATGCTATGCTGCTCACCAAGGCTTGACAAAACAATCAATATGTTGCTTACAACGTTTCTTTCGTTAGTCTTGTTTTTTATAGGTTCACCAATAAAATTTCAAGAGGTCAAGGAGGTAGAAACATGCCCTGAAACCTGAAACATTCCTGAGGATCGATCCTATCAGCTTCCAGTTGTAAAATATAAAAAAAGTTTATCTTTTGCAGGATCTACTCGTGTACGGGAGGATCGAACGGTCGCCGTTCCGGCTAGAGTACGAGGTGGTGAACCTGCAGCTGTGCTACACGGGCGGCGCGGTGCAGCAGGCGCGGCTGGTGGTGCTCAGCTCGGCTCGTCACGCGTGTCAGGTCACGGCCCGCGTGCCCCGGTCTCTCGCCTCCATCGTGACCGTGTTGCCCAAGTCGACCGTGGTGGCCGCCGACTCCTACGTCACTCTGACTGTCAGGCTGGTGCTGGGGTGAGCTATGATTAGATGCCAAAGCCTCAGAATAACCGACTAAGCGTATATGCCATTTTTAGAATCTCATGGAGACGACGGAAAATTGTAGAACCTACAAGGATCTCACGCATAATTAGTGTAGACAAAGAGTAACGCCCAGGACAGTTCGACCTCCACAAGGACCTTAGGAGTCTGTTAGTTACGGGTATTCTTCGTCCAAAACGCTTCATGTTTTTAAAAAGCCAGGAAAATCCAATCCTAAAAGATGAAGCCCTGACCGAGAATCCAAGCTAAGACAGATTTTAAAGTTTCCATTGAGGCAAGGAGGGATATTAACTGGCCTATATAAGGACTCCGTTTCTCCAGGACTTCCTGGAATCAATGCCGTCCAGGATTGACTAATTACTTTCGGTTTGAATATTTGAAATGTTGGAAAGTTGTGGCCTAAACAAGTCCATTTGTAGTTAATTAGCTTACAGCTTAGAGTGTAGGCAAGTTAGTGGCAAACGCAAACGTGTAGGCAAGTTAGTGGTAAAGTTAGAGTGTAGGCAAACGGTGCTCCACCAGAGCCAGATATATCTAAGTCGTTTTTGAGAAGGCATAATGATATATGTTTATCGTGAAAGTTACACTTTCGAGAAATTTAACTGGACTAGGCTTTATCCAGAAGTATGATATTAAACTTTGCACCGGGACAGGTGGGACTTCCTGGAGAAGCCGTGCCGCTACCTGGACACCGCCTGCGGCCTGCTCATGTTCCCGGTGACGGTGTGTGTGAGTGACGGGGGACGCCAGGGGGCACCGCCGCTGGACGCCACCGTGGTCGCCTCCGTGGCGCCCCCGTGCCCGCTGACCCTGGCGCCCCCCGCGCTGGACCTGGGGACCGTCACCACCATGGAGACGGTGGAGGCGGCGGTGAAGCTCACAAACCACTGCCCGAGGCCGTACAGCTACGCGTTCGTCGACCTGCCGGAGGTAACACAGCTGCAGGGGATTTGAGAGGTGTTGGAAATTATTTAGACTTGTTATTTGTAATGTTTTGGACCATATGATTCCTCATTAATGATTTGGGAACACTTAATCTCATCTGATATTATCTTTTTGCAAACTTAAATTTATCTTGAGATAGTTTTCAAAACTATTTGTTTAAAGTCCAATATTAGAGGTAGTATAACTGAGAAGACAAGAGAATAATGGACCACTTCAAACATAAAAATCTGTATAGGGAGCCTAAATTATATTATCCTAAAGTGATAAGGAACTCTCAATCTCAACTCTTCAATCTTGGTCTAACCCTAAATTAATATCTAGGCAATAATCTACAATGCAAACATTGACTTCAGTTTGGTAGCGTTGTTCAAACAGTATTTGAATATATCTGAATAACATCTACTCCAATGAAGAGGTAGAGTAGACCGGAGTTAGTGGATATTGTGGGTTTGGAATATCACGAGATCTTTAATGGCACAGTACACGAACATTCATTGCTAGGTATATATAGATTTTTCAAAACAATAAACACGGTAGAATGGTTCAATTCTTCTTTAAAGATTAGATTCAAAGATTATTTGTTTTCATTATCTCGACTACATAAATTATTTGATAGGCCCTTCAACATTTATTACGATTAATGGTTAACTAATCGTATTAACCACTGAAATACGATTCTTGGCTGGAGTCGTCAAAACCTGCCTCTGTCATAAAACCAAGTTGTGTCGCGATAAAATTAATGTAACTCGAAAGCAGGTAAATCAATACAGCTTTAACAGTTCATCAAAAATCGTTGGTTTAATTTGGTTGATAGCTAGAAATAGTAAAAAAAAATCTGGAGATTCCAGCAGATAGGATTATAAAATAATTTTTGTTCTCGTTCTTTCTAATTACATTTTAATTGTTTAAGAGTGTGACGATCGAGCCGGGCGGAGGTACCGGCAGTATCCTGCCCCTGGAGACGGTCAGACTGAGGCTGCTGTTCTCTCCGCGGGCCCGGGACGTGGGCGTGGACTGCGGCAGGCCCGGGGGCGAGGGCGAGGTCCGCCTCACTCTGAGGTGCTTCACTTCCGTCAGCCTGGCGTCGCCCGTGCTTAAACAGGTGGCATAAGCACTCCTATTTTTTTTTTTTATAAAAGTTAAACTGCCCGTCGCTATTAGCCAATAAGCTTGAGAGGTGAACGAAAACAGCGAGATTCTGTAGCGGCATAGACACTTGGGCTAGCCAGACCGCTCATGATGGAGCAGGAGTCACCCGCGGCTGGGATCCAGCTACGTTCGACCATTGACTTTACATCAATGGTTCGACATACTGGGCCAGCGCTTTTTACCTCTCGGTACCGCACAAGACGGCAACCTGTTAATGTGGCTCCTCTGACTACGTAGAGATCGTCCTACAGAGCCTGCTGGTTTCACGTAAACAAAAAATAGTGCCATAAGAGAGTATGTCAAACAAATCAGCTAGTATATCCATACTGATATGCCTCCAAAACTGTTGTAAGAATTAAAAACCAGGTTACATACCTTATCCGTCGAACAGTTTTTGTCAATGTTGACTACAAGTTTCGGAATACATTCCATTATCAGGTCGGGTACTTGATGTCTTCAGCAAATTAATCTTTAGAGTAATTTGCTGAAGACATCAAGTACCCGACCTGATGATGGAACCTGATTAATTTACTGTTCGACGGATAAGGTAACCTGGTTTTTAAATCAGCTAGACCCTTAGGCGCAAAATTGCTATTTACCAGCGCCGTGGCCTTGTTCCTAGTTATGGCTATGCTACACATAATAGTTAGTTGATTCAGATATCAGCTGTGGTGCTCTGAAGAACTCAACTCCAACTACTTCAGGGGTAAACGGTCACCATAGCGAAAGATACTCGTAATATACATAATAGTTATTAGGGTATGTTATAACAAGAATTAGCTATAACAAGAAATTAATCTCACCCATTCCACATTCATCCCTCCTTTATGGCTCAAAATACTCGTATAACGCATCAGCTATAACAAAAATTTCATCTCACCTATTCCATATTTGTTCTTCATTTATAATCATAGTCGATTTATAGTAATAATATGTCGAAGTAGAATGAATTTGGAGTTTGGATGAAAATCTACCTTTTTTGGCTAAGTTGTAGATTGAGAACTTTCCTTTAATACAATTTAAAGGTTTCTGTTTTCTAAATTTAATGCCATTTATAATGTTTGAAATTGTTTTTGTCTAGCGTACACAAAAAGAAACGCCAGAGCTACTTATTGAAAAGAGTGGCATTTCTTCCACGTACACAGTTAACTTGGCCACTAGCCTCCCATACAGTAAAAGAGCGTCTCGATCTGCAAGCTTGCCTCCCTCTGGCGAAGGGAAACGGCATTATTCAGGTGGAAGGAAAGTGAGTTTCAAAGAAAACATTTCAGAATATAATTCAGGAGTGTCTTTCGTGTACATTCCCGTTAATAATGACGAAAAAGAAAGAGGAGGTGGGGACGGAGATAAACGGGACGAGGAGGAGGAAGAGGAAGAAAGTGACGAAGACTTCGTAACTATTACTGAGATTAGAGAAAGTGTGCACGAACTGGAAACTGAAGATAAGTGGGACTACTATTCTACTTTTCAGTTCGAAAAATGTACGAAAAATGATAAAAAAGGGCGTAACTCAAAAAAGGGAACAGAAAAACTCGATGAAGATGAGCTTTCCAAAAGTGGATCAGTAACAAATTCAAATAATGACGATAAGTCTATTGAAGACAATGATGTAGTTGAGGACCAAAGCACTAAAAAAGTCATAGAAGGTGAATCGAATGAGAGTTTGAAAAAAGATGAAACGAAAATGGAAGATGCTGCAGTTAATGACTTTGAATATACTGACGACGTGGAAAATACTAACGAAAACATGGACGAAAGTATTAACGTGAATGAAATTGAATCAATTGACAACAGCCACTCAGACATTTCTGCGTCGGAAGAGGAAGCTGAGTTAGAAAAGGCCAGCAAGTAAGTTTAAGCTTTTAATGTAAATGGAATGATTATCAAAGTGATGAGTAGTTTTAACTATCGCTTACTTCTGCGTTCTGAAACAAAAATAATAACTATTTGTAAGTTGTTTTAAGTGCCATGGTTAAACTAACGCATAAAAATATTGTAGAAAATAAAAATCCAAGATTTATATCATAACTCACCCAACCCATTAACCTGAAAGTTAGGTAACTTTAAAGGTTCAGGTTTAATTGTTTTGCATGTTGACAGACTTTTCCTGTAAGACCTCGCCCCTTAAGATTTAACGAGTGTGTAGTTCGAGTCAAGTAACTTTAACTTGGCCCGGTCCGTCCTTGACTAATTTGAATTTTAGCATTGGGCTTACGGACATCCTGTGGAGTGCAGGATTTACGGTCGGTGCAGCCCTAGGCCTAGATCAGACTGCGGCCCCCCTGAGGCCCCTCCAGGCTCGCAAAAAGTGGTGACCTTTCTCAGTCGCTAACTACGTTTTTTAGCCCACTCTCGGTGGCTTATTCTCGTCCTGCGCAGCCCCCTAAAGACCGCACGGTCCTAGGCCCGGGCCTAGTGGGCCTAAAGGGTGTCTCAAGTTTAGTTGAGGCAGGATACCTGACCGGAGGGGTTGACCAGGACAATAGCCGGGCCGGCCCGGTGAGTAAATCCCATTAGTCACGCGTCGCCGAATACACCGCTTAAATACGAAAATGTAAGGGATAAATTTGAAAATTTAATTAATGCATTACCTGAGAAAAAGCATTATACTATATTTTTAGTCATAAAAAAACTACCAATTGTGTGTTTGTCCCAAGTTAATCGGCCGACTTTAACTGTTTAACTGTATATTTAAAGTTTTTAGTTTTAACACTTAAAGTCGGCCGATTAAAATGGAACACACACTTAATTATTTGTTTTTTATGACTTAAAATACAGTATAATGCTTTTTCTCATGCAGTGCATTAATTACATATTCAAATTTATTTCTTACATTTCCGTATTTAAGTGGTGTATTCGGCGACGCGTGACTAATGGGATTTACTCGCAGGGCCGGGCCGGCTATTGTCCTGGTCAACCCCTCCGGTCAGGTAGCCTGCCTCAACTAAACCTGAGACACCCTTTAGTGGTAAATCCGGCACTGGTCCTGGGCCAAGTTACTCGACTCGGACTGTGTGTGTCGCAGGGACGTGTGTCAGCTGCCGGACACCACCCAGCGGTTCGCCGCGCTGACACTGCGGGCCTACGTCGTGGACCCTCTGGTGGAGCCGCCACCCCGGGCACCGGCTACAGCGTGGCCACGTCTGACTCGTGTGTCGCAGGGACGTGTGCCAGCTGCCGGACACCACCCAGCGGTTCGCCGCGCTGACACCGCGGGCCTACGTCGTGTACCTCTGATGGAGCCGCCACCCCGGGCACCGGCTACAGCGTGGCCACGTCTGACTCGGACTGTGTGTGTCGCAGGGACGTGTGCCTGCTGCCGGACACCACCCAGCGGTTCGCCACGCAGTCACTGCGGGCCTACGTCGTGGACCTCTGGTGGAACTGACCGCCACCCCGGGCACCGGCTACAGCGTTGCCACGTCTGACTCGGACTGTGTGTCGCAGGGACGTGTGCCAGCTGCCGGACACCACCCAGCGGTTCGCCACGCTGACACTGCGGGCCTACGTCGTGGACCCTCTGGTGGAGCCGCCACCCCGGAAACCGGCTACAGCGTGGCCACGTCTGACTCGGACTGTGTGTGTTGCAGGGACGTGTGCCTGCTGCCTGACACCACCCAGCGGTTCGCCGCGCTGACACTGCGGGCCTACGTCGCGGCGTCGTGGACCCTCTGGTGGAGCCCGCCCCCCCGGGCACCGGCTACAGCGTGGCCACGTCTGACTCGGACTGTGTGTCGCAGGGACGTGTGCCAGCTGCCGGACACCACCCAGCGGTTCGCCGCGCTGACACCGCGGGCCTACGTCGTGGATCCCCTGGTGGAGCCGCCACCCCGGGCACCGGCTACAGCGTGGCCACGTCTGACTCGGACTGTGTGTCGCAGGGACGTGTGCCAGCTGCCGGACACCACCCAGCGGTTCGCCGCGCTGACACCGCGGGCCTACGTCGTGGATCCCCTGGTGGAGCCGCCACCCCGGGCACCGGCTACAGCGTGGCCACGTCTGACTCGGACTGTGTGTCGCAGGGACGTGTGCCTGCTGCCGGACACCACCCAGCGGTTCGCCGCGCTGAAACCGCGGGCCTACGTCGTGGACCCTCTGGTGGAGCCGCCACCCCGGGCACCGGCTACATCGTGGCCACGTCTGACTCGGACTGTGTGTGTCGCTGGGACGTGTGCCTGCTGCCGGACACCACCCAGCGGTTCGCCGCGCTGACACTGCGGGCCTACGTCGTGGACCGTCTGGTGGAGCCGCCACCCCGGGCACCGGCTACAGCGTGGCCACGTCTGACTCGGACTGAGTGTGTCGCAGGGACGTGTGCCTGCTGCCGGACACCACCCAGCGGTTCGCCGCGCTGACACTGCGGGCCTACGTCGCGGCGTCGTGGACCCTCTGGTGGAGCCGCCACCCCGGGCACCGGCTACAGCGTGGCCACGTCTGACTCGGACTGTGTGTGTCGCAGGGACGTGTGCCTGCTGCCGGACACCACCCAGCGGTTCGCCGCGCTGACACTGCGGGCCTACGTCGCGGCGTCGTGGACCGTCTGGTGGAGCCGCCACCCCGGGCACCGGCTACAGCGTGGCCACGTCTGACTCGGACTGAGTGTGTCGCAGGGACGTGTGCCTGCTGCCGGACACCACCCAGCGGTTCGCCGCGCTGACACTGCGGGCCTACGTCGCGGCGTCGTGGACCCTCTGGTGGAGCCGCCACCCCGGGCACCGGCTACAGCGTGGCCACGTCTGACTCGGACTGTGTGTGTCACAGGAACGTGTGCCAGCTGCCGGACACCACCCAGCGGTTCGCCGCGCTGAAACCGCGGGCCTACGTCGTGGACCCTCTGGTGGAGCCGCCACCCCGGGCACCGGCTACATCGTGGCCACGTCTGACTCGGACTGTGTGTGTCGCAGGGACGTGTGCCAGCTGCCGGACACCACCCAGCGGTTCGCCGCGCTGTCACTGCGGGCCTACGTCGTGGACCTCTGGTGGAGCTGACCGCCACCCCGGGCACCGGCTAGAGCGTGGCCACGTCTGACTCGGACTGTGTGTCGCAGGGACGTGTGCCAACTGCCGGACACCACCCAGCGGTTCGCCGCGCTGTCACTGCGGGCCTACGTCGTGGACCTCTGGTGGAGCTGACCGCCACCCCGGGCACCGGCTACAGCGTGGCCTCGTCTGATTCGGACTGTGTGTGTCGCAGGGACGTGTGCCAACTGCCGGACACCACCCAGCGGTTCGCCGCGCTGTCACTGCGGGCCTACGTCGTGGACCTCTGGTGGAGCTGACCGCCACCCCGGGCACCGGCTAGAGCGTGGCCACGTCTGACTCGGACTGTGTGTCGCAGGGACGTGTGCCAGCTGCCGGACACCACCCAGCGGTTCGCCGCGCTGACACCGCGGGCCTACGTCGTGGACCCTCTGGTGGAGCCGCCACCCCAGGCACCGGCTACAGCGTGGCCACGTCTGACTCGGACTGTGTGTCGCAGGGACGTGTGCCAGCTGCCGGACACCACCCAGCGGTTCGCCGCGCTGTCACTGCGGGCCTACGTCGTGGACCCCCTGGTGGAGCCGCCACCCCAGGCACCGGCTACAGCGTGGCCACGTCTGACTCGGACTGTGTGTCGCAGGGACGTGTGCCTGCTGCCGGACACCACCCAGCGGTTCGCCGCGCTGTCACTGCGGGCCTACGTCGTGGACCCCCTGGTGGAGCCGCCACCCCAGGCACCGGCTACAGCGTGGCCACGCCTGACTCGGACTGAGTGTGTTGCAGGGACGTGTGCCTGCTGCCTGACACCACCCAGCGGTTCGCCGCGCTGACACTGCGGGCCTACGTCGCGGCGTCGTGGACCCTCTGGTGGAGCCGCCCCCCCGGGCACCGGCTACAGCGTGGCCACGTCTGACTCGGACTGTGTGTCGCAGGGACGTGTGCCAGCTGCCGGACACCACCCAGCGGTTCGCCGCGCTGACACCGCGGGCCTACGTCGTGGATCCCCTGGTGGAGCCGCCACCCCGGGCACCGGCTACAGCGTGGCCACGTCTGACTCGGACTGTGTGTCGCAGGGACGTGTGCCAGCTGCCGGACACCACCCAGCGGTTCGCCGCGCTGACACCGCGGGCCTACGTCGTGGATCCCCTGGTGGAGCCGCCACCCCGGGCACCGGCTACAGCGTGGCCACGTCTGACTCGGACTGTGTGTCGCAGGGACGTGTGCCTGCTGCCGGACACCACCCAGCGGTTCGCCGCGCTGTCACTGCGGGCCTACGTCGTGGACCCTCTGGTGGAGCCGCCACCCCGGGCACCGGCTACATCGTGGCCACGTCTGACTCGGACTGTGTGTGTCGCAGGAACGTGTGCCTGCTGCCGGACACCACCCAGCGGTTCGCCGCGCTGACACTGCGGGCCTACGTCGTGGACCCTCTGGTGGAGCCGCCACCCCGGGCACCGGCTACAGCGTGGCCACGTCTGACTCGGACTGTGTGTGTCGCAGGAACGTGTGCCTGCTGCCGGACACCACCCAGCGGTTCGCCGCGCTGACACTGCGGGCCTACGTCGTGTACCTCTGGTGGAGCCGCCACCCCGGGCACCGGCTACAGCGTGGCCACGTCTGACTCGGACTGTGTGTGTCGCAGGAACGTGTGCCAGCTGCCGGACACCACCCAGCGGTTCGCCGCGCTGAAACCGCGGGCCTACGTCGTGGACCCTCTGGTGGAGCCGCCACCCCGGGCACCGGCTACAGCGTGGCCACGTCTGACTCGGACTGTGTGTGTCGCAGGAACGTGTGCCAGCTGCCGGACACCACCCAGCGGTTCGCCGCGCTGACACCGCGGGCCTACGTCGTGGACCCCCTGGTGGAGCCGCCACCCCAGGCACCGGCTACAGCGTGGCCACGTCTGACTCGGACTGTGTGTGTCGCAGGGACGTGTGCCAACTGCCGGACACCACCCAGCGGTTCGCCGCGCTGTCACTGCGGGCCTACGTCGTGGACCTCTGGTGGAGCTGACCGCCACCCCGGGCACCGGCTACAGCGTGGCCACGTCTGATTCGGACTGTGTGTGTCGCAGGGACGTGTGCCAACTGCCGGACACCACCCAGCGGTTCGCCGCGCTGTCACTGCGGGCCTACGTCGTGGACCTCTGGTGGAGCTGACCGCCACCCCGGGCACCGGCTAGAGCGTGGCCACGTCTGACTCGGACTGTGTGTCGCAGGGACGTGTGCCAGCTGCCGGACACCACCCAGCGGTTCGCCGCGCTGACACCACGGGCCTACGTCGTGGACCCTCTGGTGGAGCCGCCACCCCAGGCACCGGCTACAGCGTGGCCACGTCTGACTCGGACTGTGTGTCGCAGGGACGTGTGCCAGCTGCCGGACACCACCCAGCGGTTCGCCGCGCTGTCACTGCGGGCCTACGTCGTGGACCCCCTGGTGGAGCCGCCACCCCAGGCACCGGCTACAGCGTGGCCACGTCTGACTCGGACTGTGTGTCGCAGGGACGTGTGCCTGCTGCCGGACACCACCCAGCGGTTCGCCGCGCTGTCACTGCGGGCCTACGTCGTGGACCCCCTGGTGGAGCCGCAACCCCAGGCACCGGCTACAGCGTGGCCACGCCTGACTCGGACTGTGTGTGTCGCAGGGACGTGAGCCAGCTGCCGGACACCACCCAGCGGTTCGCCGCGCTGTCACTGCGGGCCTACGTCGTGGACCCCCTGGTGGAGCCGCCACCCCAGGCACCGGCTACAGCGTGGCCACGCCTGACTCGGACTGTGTGTGTCGCAGGGACGTGAGCCAGCTGCCGGACACCACCCAGCGGTTCGCCGCGCTGTCACTGCGGGCCTACGTCGTGGATCCCCTGGTGGAGCCGCCACCCCAGGCACCGGCTATAGCGTGGCCACGTCTGACTCGGACTGTGTGTGTCGCAGAGACGTGTGCCAGCTGCCGGACACCACCCAGCGGTTCGCCGCGCTGTCACTGCGGGCCTACGTCGTGGACCCCCTGGTGGAGCCGCCACCCCAGGCACCGGCTACAGCGTGGCCACGCCTGACTCGGACTGTGTGTGTCGCAGGGACGTGTGCCAGCTGCCGGACACCACCCAGCGGTTCGCCGCGCTGAAACCGCGGGCCTACGTCGTGGACCCTCTGGTGGAGCCGCCACCCCGGGCACCGGCTACAGCGTGGCCACGTCTGACTCGGACTGTGTGTGTCGCAGGGACGTGTGCCTGCTGCCGGACACCACCCAGCGGTTCGCCGCGCTGACACTGCGGGCCTACGTCGCGGCGTCGTGGACCCTCTGGTGGAGCCGCCACCCCGGGCACCGGCTACAGCGTGGCCACGTCTGACTCGGACTGTGTGTGTCGCAGGGACGTGTGCCAGCTGCCGGACACCACCCAGCGGTTCGCCGCGCTGACACTGCGGGCCTACGTCGTGTACCTCTGGTGGACCCGCCCCCCCGGGCACCGGCTACAGCGTGGCCACGTCTGACTCGGACTGAGTGTGTCGCAGGGACGTGTGCCAGCTGCCGGACACCACCCAGCGGTTCGCCGCGCTGACACTGCGGGCCTACGTCGTGTACCTCTGGTGGAGCTGGCCGCCATCCCGGGCACCGGCTGCAGCGTGGCCACGTCTGACTCGGACTGAGTGTGTCGCAGGGACGTGTGCCTGCTGCCGGACACCACCCAGCGGTTCGCCGCGCTGACACTGCGGGCCTACGTCGTGTACCTCTGGTGGAGCTGGCCGCCATCCCGGGCACCGGCTGCAGCGTGGCCACGTCTGACTCGGACTGTGTATCGCAGGGACGTGTGCCTGCTGCCGGACACCACCCAGCGGTTCGCCGCGCTGACACTGTGGGCCTACGTCGTGGTCCCTTTGGTGGAGCTGACCGGCACCCCGGGCACCGGCTACAGCGTGGCCACGTCTGACTCGGACTGTGTGTCGCAGGGACGTGTGTCAGCTGCCGGACACCACCCAGCGGTTCGCCGCGCTGACACTGCGAGCCTACGTCGTGGTCCCTCTGGCGAGCTGACCGGCACCCCGGGCACCGGCTGCAGCGTGGCCACGTCTGACTCGGACTGTGTGTCGCAGGGACGTGTGCCTGCTGCCGGACACCACCCAGCGGTTCGCCGCGCTGACACTGCGGGCCTACGTCGTGGATCCCCTGGTGGAGCTGACCGCCCAGACCGTGGTGTTGCCCGCTACCCCATGCACCGGCTACAGCATTGCACACGTCTACCTCAGGTTAGCCTGTCTTGCTTCTGTTTTTACTTTCTCCCCCCTATACAATGTATATGGAGAAAGTATTGTTTTCGTCAAAATTTTCGAATTTGAGTTGGTAGTGGATATATATTCGTTTTAGTGCTCCCTGAATCCAAAAAAATGGTTTTTGGCGTGGTGTCTGTCTGTCTGTGTGTGTGGATGTATGTGTGTGAGTGTGTGTGGATGTAAACAAAGCTAGAGACGACACCAGGGGACCGATTTTTATGAAATTTGGCATGTAGGTATAAAGCGGTGGTATCTCCAGGCGTATTTTTCATTTTTTTGAATTTTTGATTTTTAAGGGTATTTACACCATAAAAAACCATAAAAAATGACAAAAATCCAAATTTCTCAAAAACGGCTCTAACGATTTTGATAAAAATTTCATGGTTTTTAGTGCTTAAGATGACAAACAAAATGACACCACCCGCATGTCTGTAAAAATTCAGGTTCAGAAGCTATGGGGGTTTAAGTGTTAAAAAATTCATATTTTTGAAATTTCACAAAATCTGTGACCTCTAAAGAAAATATACTTGCAACCATTAAATTTGACTTGAAAAACTAAATAATCTAGTATTTTGAATCATGAGTTTATGTCAACTGGTTGCGGAGATAATTGATATTTTAGTTCGGCGGTAAACGCAGTACGTTGTCCAATGTTATTCTCATGGCAAATATTTAAAAATCGATATCTCCGTTATTTACTAACCGTTTTTGATAACATTTGGCATATATTTGTGTGATAATTAATTGTTAATTTGTTTTATTTCACTAAATATATTTTCTGGTTTTAAATTACTTGAAGGGAGAAAGTATGTGTCAGTTTCCTGATACCGTTTATTGTAATTTCAGTAAGTTTTCTTTAAATGGCTCAGTTTATTCCCGATCTGCTACCACTGGTCTGTCTAAGTACTGTATAACTGTAACTCGCTTAACTATAATCATATAGGCATGAAAAGGGTTGAGAGAATCTAAGCTAGCCGAAAATTCAGTAGCAATAAATATACATTTTATGTACATACAAAGTCGAGGTAATAGCTCGCTAAGTCATTATCATGTATACTTAATACTTTTAGTTAAATTTGGGTTTAGCAATTAATTCGGTGGTGATTCAGGTTTATGTTTCGGAAGATTTTTAACCCTTATAGTTCAGCCAAGAGGTTGGATCTCAATATTTTAAGGAACTTTATGGGAAGGTTATATCCTAAACAAATCCACTAAAAACTGTAGTTTGACCGACGTGATCACTTGTAAGCATCGAATTCCTAATTTTACACAAACCAATTTTATGGGGACAAATCTCATCTTCAATGCCATTATATACTTAACAAACCAAGGAGTAATTCCTGCATTTATTTGTCTATAAATAACTTAAAAGATTCGCAGAACAAAAAGGTATATATATTATATGACACGAATTCATTTAGGCCTACGCACGTGTCATCAATGAATTTTTTTATGTCACGTGGGTCTCTTTCAGTGCCTTATCGATTACAACTGCAGTATGTTGGCTTTTTGGTGAAGTAATGCCACTGCAGGTAGAGGTTGATCCCAGCGAGCACAGAAAAATAATATTATACCTACACCTACATGTAAGAATAATAATAATATACCTACACGTAATAATAATATACTTACACGTGATTGTAAAAATAACATTCCAGATCATTAGGTTAGAAAGTACAAGGCTGTTTGATCAGTCTGCTGAAAGCTTTGATATCGGTTAACAAAATGGTCGCATCGAAATTGGATGCAATGGTTGCATGAACGAATTGCAACAATATTTAAATCATTCCCTATTCAATTAGGCTAGATGATTGCCAAGGAAGATTTTTCTAGGAAGCTTCCTTTGAAACTAAATTTTCATTTCTTGGTTAGGATAGATAGTTTATAATGTCAAATTTAGAGATTCTTAAAATTAATTTTTACTTATAATAAAAACGCTTTTTGGAAGTTTTTCATATCAAATTTTGTTGTTATTGGAGCCAATGATGCTTTCTATATAGCATGATAATATTTGCTGATGGAAATAAAATTTCATGGTAGTCAAATCATTACATAGTATTTTTCAGAATAAATTTAGAATAACAATTAATAGCATCAGGGAAATAAAGTTAAAAATTACCAAACTAATATTTAAAATAAATTTGAAGGTAATAGGTTTACTGTTTTTAAAAAATTAGCCAGGTTATGATTTATTATAAATCTTACTGTTTAAGATTGTGTAAAACTTTCAGGGCCCGTCCACAGAAACCATGCAGCATTCATGAAAAGATTACAAAATTTAAAACACGTTTTGAATTTCGATCACCAAGCAAAGATCTCATTGTAGAGCCAGTAAATGGATTTATTTCTTATAACCAGGTAAAAGAGAACCACACAGTACGAATAATGTTTTTCTTTAATGTTATTGCTCGTAAACTGAGAATATGTTGTAATCTCATTGGTAATATTTGTTAAATTGACTTCACCGACTCTTTAATTTTTGACATAATTAACGTTTACTTTAAGAAGAATATGGAATAATTTAGGGTAAAGAATGAGCGAGAGAATTGCCTTGTGCAGCCTTGACGTGCAAACAAATAAGTTCATTAGCCTGCCTCATTGTTTAGTTGCCTAATGGCCAGAAGTTTTGGTTAAAACACTCTCCAAAGACTTAAAAATTGTTGAAAATCTAATTTTTTTTCCTTCTACAAATAAAAGAACCTTTTTAAAAACGTTTAATGAATTGAGCTCACGTCCTAACTTTGAAATTTGTTTATACCTATCCTCCTATAAAAGAGGACATATTAACATATTAATTGAAGGTTTATAGATTTGTGTTGATTTCAGAGCCACAAAATAAGTATGATTTTCAGACCGAAACTAAATGACAAAGACATTTCCGATAAGGCATTGAATATAAAGGTAGAGAACCTAAAATGGCAGAAAATACAAGACTTACTTAACGAATACAATAAATCGAAGGTAAATATCCATTCTTCTCACAAAATGTAGACTATACTGTAATTTATTAAAACTGTTTTGAATTTAAAACTAGCTCTAATATAATCAGTAAATTATATATATATAAATTGCTATATAAAACTACCTATAAATTGGAAACTTTAAGGGAAAAGTGCCTTCACCCCTGAGCGTAGCTGTGCTCTCTACAGCCATAAGCATGTATTATGTTTTATTATTCAAAAATATTAAAAAAAATCAAGTCCATATTATTGATGCGCTACATGGAAACTTTGTAATCGATAAGGCTTTTTTGTTTTAAGATTCTTCCCCACATATTATACATTAAAACACGCGGCTGTGAGAGCAGATGTGCAAACTGGTGTTAGATTTCTAATTTAGGCAATTTAATTTGAAAAAAGCACGAAAACTGAAAAATAAGGTTTGTTTTGACAGTGGTGGACATATTAACATAAGATTATCTGATCAACTGTGCAGGATTCTGCACTGATCTGCTACTTTCATAAATGTTCATTCATACACTGGTTTAACAACAACAACGATGGCATAAACAATGGTAAAATAATTTTGTTAGGCTTTTTAACATTTTTATTTACAAAACGGAACCCAATTAAATGGCTTCAGAAAACTTTTTGATGGCCACAACTTCACCATCACATAATGCAAAAATCATCATCTATCAATGAAACGATTTCTTGCTTTTATTTTCTTATAGGAAGCTAAACCGGGAAAAGGCAAAGGTGCAGGAAAAAATTCAGCGGTACAGTTTAAAGAAAATGCCGAAGTGGTAAATGAGGGAATATCTCTAGCTGGTGGTGGAAAAGGAAAAAAAGGCAAAGAGAAGAAATCAAAAGGAAGTGTTGCAAGTACTACAACCAAAAAGAAGGAATCATTAAAAAGTTCTAAACAGAAAAAATCAAAAGGGAGTGTTGCAAGTATTAAGACAAAAAATAAGGGATCTTTAAAAAATTCCAAGTTGAACAAAAAAGCGTCAGGTCCCCTTCCCGATGTAGTGATAGACCCGGCGGATGTTAAATTAACAGAAGAGGACATGAAAGAAGCTGAGATGACAGCATTGAAATATTTAGAACCCTATCAGATCACTCATACTGTCTTGTGTTTATTGGAAACTGAAATGGGAGACGGAAACAGGTAAGCAAGAGATATGTTGATACACTTGTATGAAACAACTCTCGTGTCTCCGTCCACATTCAAAATAATTTAAATCAGCTGATATTGCTCCTGTACTGTTTTCTGTATCGGTAAGTTGGAATTGGGTTTGTTTGTTTACAGTCTTTATGGATGAATACGTTGTACAGTTAACTTGCGTAAAAAGACAAGCACACGTTGTTACGGCTGACTTGCATAATATCTCAAACATATAAACTCACAAACCCTCACACTTATAATATTAGTAGGATTAGTTTACTTATTTTAATCATTTACAAACTATAGAAAAATATGCTGTGAACATGTTATTAGGAGATTGCCTTCCTCACATTATTATCTATCAGTCATAGATTCTTATGATATTGTTATTCATACATATCTAAACTTATGCTAATGATACTGTATGTTTAGTCAAGGTAAAAAATTACTTGATGTAGATTAATTGTACAATATAATATGTTTGAAGTCAGTAAGATCAGAACCAGTCCTCTCTTAAGAATATACCTAATAAATAGATGGCCGTATATTTCTATTATAGCATTTTGGATCTTATGTTGATTAGAAACCCCAAGCAAAGAAAATAATTAATCAATCCTGGCAATCTCAGATCCGAACAATTTTCCATGTAATCGGGCATGAAGAAAAGGTCTGATTAAAGCGGAATTTATTTTCAAATCGTCCACTCGCACGCCACTGAGCCATTACTCGAGGATGGGCACGCACGTTCAGGAAATTATGAACCTTATACCTTATTGAGATTGAATCTAAAAAATATTCTAGGGAGGAAGAGCACCAAACAATAAGTATATTTCAAACAAGGCAGCGCAAGCGACCGTTTTTCACATGTTTCTGAATATTTAACCGTTGAATTACCCTGATCCTTACCGTTGAATTATGCCATGCTGAATTATTTCACTGAGTATACATTGGTTATTATTTCATTTATAATTTGATAAAGGATAAATAAATAAATAACTTAGTCATTGATTTACAACTCAAGTGTAATGTTAGTGACATTACATTTAGTTTTGTTACGTCTTCTTTTTCCATATTATATATTCATTGTTTCAAAGTCACTAATATTTAATTTTATTAGTTTTCCATCGATTTCCTACGGAAACTCCCGTTTTGTATTGCGCCTATTCACACAAAATAATGCTTCTTGAATCGCAATCTGATTTTATTTTGACTTTCTTTTCATGGTTACGGTATTATCATAACGTCCAAAGTCCAACAAAAGTTTCTAGCCGGTTAAAATATCAAACATCGAAAAATGAATTTTTTCACCATACAAATCTAGTTCTAAGAACTCTCCTATCATTTTATTTACTTTATCTAAATGACTTGGGACAGAGACTAGGTGCGTTTAAAACGTCTTTATGTCCTATTCAATAACGGGTTTTTAATAGATTCATACCTGCATATTTTCTTTCTTAAGTTTCAGTGCTATCCAGATAAAAGAAGGAAACGAGTAGTTTTTTCAACCTTAACCTTTTTTTGCCCTAGTTCTGAGCCTAGGGCTACACGGAAGATTTGTAAAGTATAATTTAATGTGGCCTTATCTGAGCCCTTTTACCTAAAGTCCCCAACTGACAGGAGGCAGGAGGTGCTGAGATGCGAGTTGCTCTGCTCGGTGGTGGCTCCCACCATCTTCCTCAACTCGCCGGCCTGCCTGGATTTCGGCCCCGTGGCCGTGGGCACCACCGCCCGGCTGGAGGCCACCGTCACCAACATCTCCTTCTTCGACGCCTTCGTGCGGCTGTCCACACTGAACCCGCTGGGGCCGTTCTCGTGTCCCGCACACCTGGAGTACCCTTATTGGGTGAGTGACGAAAAGTGCATTGATAGGGAAACAAATTATAACCTTAACTGAACCATATTTTCTTTAATGGAAGAAGTGGATTATTGCACTGAGAAAAATATCCTAGCGGAAAAGCAGAGTTTTTGCCCCAAATCTAGAATCTGTACTCGCAATACGTAAATAAGGACTTGGCTCACGTACAGGAGTGTTGTGTCTGGACCCAGCTCAATGACTCGGCAGAGTTTTGGGCATTAGTACAGACGCAGGACTCGCAGTCCTTCTTTAAGAACTGTTTCTCTGCAATTACGCTCGAACTGCCGTATTTGCAAATAATCAGGGAATTTACCGTGATTTTAAGGAAAAAACATTAGAGTGACGTCATGGATGGTTTGTATACGTCACAAAACACGTCATAAGTTTATCCATGATTACTTTCTGCATGCAGCCCACTGCATTTACGGTAGGTGTATGGATGAGAACTTCAAATTATTGCCATGTGATTTGGTAAAAGCAGTTAGTCTTTACCTTGTTTTAGTTCGCACTCTCATCAAATATTTTATTTGAATCGAATAAATTTTTTTACCAAATCTGGATCGATTTTAGGTCCGTTGTGTTGTTAGTTTTATATTTGGGATTGAAAATTTACTAATGTGATACAATTTTGAATAATAACATTTGGTTTCAATAATACATATTTTATTAATGTTTTTTTTGTAGATTTACTTACTGTAGTACCATTGATAGTAAATACATATAAAGTAAATGGTAGTGAAACGACAAAAAAGAATATCAAATTTCCAATTTTTCAGAGAAAAAGCTTAGATTATTGAAGAAAATCAAATCGTTTTATTTGTCAGCAGTTACTTTTGTTAAATATTGTTTTATTTTTAAATAGTTGCAAGGACACATTGATCAGTTTTAGACCTAAGATTAATTTTATCTGCCCATAGTTTACACGAAAAAATTACCAAAAAAAGTAATTGCACTGTTTAAGATTTTAATAACTCAGGTATTTTTTAGCAAAGTCTTAAATAAGATGAATTGTAAGAAATAGAATGCAGGTCGAGTATAACCTTGCATTGATTTGCTGCCACTTTTAAATGTATCAAATAAAAATGTCAGGGTAATAAATTGTAACTATTAATGGTGTAAATATCTTGTACTGTCAAAGTGATCCTTTGTAGTCTCATATTATGGGCTACGACAGTTTCAATCTCAGAGAGATCTTCCTCAGGCGATGGAAATCAAATTTCATTCCAGTGGAAGTCGTCAAGAAGTATTAAAAACCATCTTGGCACATACCCACGTAACACAAACGGACAGATGCACACAACGAACAAACATTACTTTTTATAAAAATTCCGATACCGGGAAACACGTACGATACCGGGTACTCTAGACTCTATCACGCAATAAATTGTCACTGTAGAGAAGTACCATTAGGCGTAAAACTACACTTATCAATTCTTCAGATGCTATTCAACAACTACACTCGTCAACAGGCAGCCGTAACTCAGTGGATATAGCAGTCTTCACCTGAACATACGAGTCAAGAAACATCGGGCGTGGTTAGAACTTGGATGGGTGACCGCTAGAAGAACCCAGACATCTTTTACTGATTTTAAATAAAAAATACCGGTAAATGCAGAGACTAGGCAAGTCAGTGCATAGAAATCGGTTGTATTTTACGAGAATAGGAATGTACATTCTGTGATAAACTGTGGTAAAGTCAAAATGAATCGCAGGATATTCTGAGAAAAGTCTCTGCAATTACGAGAGGCAACTCTGATCGGCAGGACTTACAACCGACAGTAATGACGTCATAGCCAGTGACGTCATAACTATGTAGTCAAACTAAGTCCTGATTTTCCGTGTGGCGGCCTCACTGCCGGAGCATTGAGCCGGGTCCAGATTGCAGTGGGTAACCCGCACACCCTTATTTACGTGTATTTTCCACGTATTTCAGGACAAAATTTTTCTCAGTGTGTTGAGTACAGGAGCTAAAATCTTATTTGACAGTCTAAATTTGGTAAATATCAGCAAAATATCCGCTATATAGAGCTAAAAATATACTGTCATAGTGGATCTGTGATGCAGAGAAGTTTATTATATGCTAACGTTTACCAAAAACAGGCAATTGCTTCTCATAGTCATATTATTTTTTTCTTAAATTGTCTAGTATCTAATATTATTATTGTCATAAATGACTTTTTTATGATATGTGTATAAATTGTTCACGAAATAAAGCTGATTTTCATTTGAATTTTGATTTGGCAAATAATTCTGTTGATTTATAAGTCAATTATATGTAGGTGTTTGGTTAAAAACATTTCCTCAATCAGTTTAACGCGAACTTAACTTGACCGTAACCTTCAGACAGACCCTTTCAGCTCGTTAACCTCCGTCTTGGCCCTTAACCTACTTTGTTTTTCAGAAAAACGGAGAGCTTGAACTTCCACCTGAGCACATTTTGACAGTTCCCATATGTTTCCAGCCAACTGGGCCTAATAAGGTGAGCTGTTTATCATAAATACGAATTAAACCGAAAATTCCAGTTTTAAGTATATCTATGAAATGTAAAGTAATGTGCATTTAATGTTCATCATTTTTTTACATTTAAAATGCATGCTTGATAGATGTATTAAAGACACATGATAAAATAATAAACAGCAAAAATTTAGCTTTAATTTTTTTTGGCGTATTATGTTTTGGACTTTAATACCCTGATGGAAATAGTACTGTGGGTTCCTAAAGCTTAATACAGAAGATTAAGTCTGTAGTTATCCCACGAATATATTTATAAAACAAGTGTATCGTGAATTAATTTGATCAGTGAGTGTATGCAGATCACCATTCGTATAAAAAGATTCAAAATCGAGGAATAAAAATTTCAGGGAAGATTCCTTGCCACAAAATTCTTGCCCCGTTTTACCGAAATCCTGTGAAAAAATTATTATAGGTCTATGTATTTGCTTTAAGCGTTTATGGTGGCAGCGAAACTAATTTCACTAGAGTATATTCTCTATTCGATTTCAGGTCTACCTTTAAACATGAAATTTCCATGTATTTCAAATGACATTTATTTTTTACTATACGCTATGGCATACGATTGCGAGTCTTTGAACTGCTACAAGAAAACACCTGATCACCTCCTTATATAGAACAGACAAGGAAACAGCTATTTCACTAGAGGTGATTTTGAAGCACGCACCCTTATGCCGCCGAATATAGCCACACAATATACTTGGAGCTGTGAACTAACTGCGGCAGTACACAAAAAATAAAACCGTATTTCTATAGCTATTCAGACATTAGGTACATGCCATTAGGGGAAAATATGAAAAGTGGTGACATCACCAGAATCACAAAGTATTACAGGCGAGAACGGCCTTCAGACCTCAACTCTCACTCAATCCATTTTACTTTGTAGAGGACTTTTTAGCTGGGGTTGGGGAGTGATTATAGATAGGGTGCTCATTGTAGGTTTAAGGGGATCCGCCACCTTTAAATGGTAATTTTTTATTTAAAAAAATTTTTTTTTAAATGTTATTTTCTTGTTCTGCATATTTTTCTGAGTATGTGGGTGAAATTTAAAGACAAACTGACCATTGTTTCATTAAATAATATTAAAAAATTAAAGTTACAAATCGCTACAGAATCGCAAAAAATTATGAAAAAATATTATTAAAAAATAATAAAAAAAGGAGGAAATGAAAATATGTAGGAGGAAGGAACTACATATGGTACGGGGGAGTTTTAAGGAGTGAGTACCTACCAAAACATATTAACCTACTTTAAAGCCCGCTTTCCGCAAGTTCTGTTTTTCCGTGTTTCTTATTACATATGTTTGAATAACTTTTAAAGTATTATAGATATGCCATTAAACTTTTTACCACTTGTTCCTTGTTATATTACTGAGATATCTGGTCATAAGAAATTGTATAGCTAATAAAATAAAACAATTATGAATTTTTGTAAAATAAAAATTTTATTTTAAAAATATAATTGCATATAACTTTTTTTCTGAAATGGTATTTTAATTATAATGACCAAAATGTTTCTAGGTATTATAAGGATCAACAAAATCAATAATCATTACAATTGATAAAAAAAAAGTTATTCAAAGTTTAGCAATGTACCTAAAAACGCTAAAAAAACGCTAAAAAATTATATAAAAAAACCGAAAGGTTAAAATTAAATTTAAAACCTCAAAAGCTCATTATATAAAGGTCCTAAATATAAAACCTGCAGGGGTGCCCAGCCCCCCCAAGGGCAATGGCGCATGCCCCCCCCAAACCAAGCCTAATGCCCCCCCAAAGCATGACAACCACCCCCCACCCTTTAATTTCTAACATTAGTTAGGATGTCAATAAAAACACACACTTTATATCCTCCCCTATCAAAGGGTATTATTGCGTTTTATTTACCAATCTCTTAAAAACACAATTAATTGACTACTAAGCATCAAGTAATAAAGTGATAAAGCATACAATAATAAAGCATACCAGCTTTAGGTAATAAAGTGATATCGCTTCAATATATAAAACATATTTATTTATAATTAAGTAAGTCAAGTTGCAATAGCGTCAATAAAAAGTCACAAATATGTTGCTAGTTAATGGAAATAATGAAGTATTTTTACAGTATGTGATACTAATGATACAATACAAATAAGCAGTGTTATTGTAATAGTATATTTCGCAATAATGGCTGAAAATGAAAATGAGGTTTTGCAGGCTCGAGATCGTGTTTCAAGCATTCAAGCAAATAAATGATCAACTGACTTTCGGTCCTAGGGCCGAAAGTTTTTGGCCCTCTGGCGGAAAAAAGCTGGTTTCGGCTACCAAATAAAGTCAGTAAAACAGGTGATTACGCCGTTGTGTGGCAACAAATTGTTTTACAACCTACGAGTATTTTTAATTTTCGCAGTTGAGTGATGCATTAATTTAATATATGGTTTCCATAATGTTGGGGCGTTATTGTTTTTACAATAATCAGAAATTAATTAATTGTTTTTTAACATTTAATAAATTACGAAATATGGCTGTTAATATGATATAATGTTAGGATTTTACATCATTAAACACTGCAACAGTGATATTGAAATGGCATCATTCTTGCAGGTAGGTTCAAAAACATATCGGATGCTTGTTGGTTAAAGAACATCTCCGTCTTGGGTGCTGGAAGAGGTACGAGGAACGTCATCGTCATGTGTGCTTGTTGATTGACTTGGGTCTGGAACGTACATTTTCTATGGTCCGTTGTCGATTTCAATTTCAATCCTCAAAGACTAGACTACTAGACTAGGCTGGGAGGCCTGTTCATTCACATTAAACAAAAGACACATCAAACTACCCCGTAGTTTGCCACAGATAAAAAAATACAGAATTCAATTCAGTTTCTGTATATCTAATCAGCTAAAATTAATATCCAACCACGATATCACAACACAATTTGAACTTTTAATCACCATTCACTTCACTCAATAATTGTATTATTTGTAAAACTGCCTCACCGCAGTCCAAGCAGGCACACCAACTGTGCTTCATACGACTGGCGATTGACTGTTGGTAAAGTCCTATCTCAAAGGGCCAATGTTGCATTACTCAGGATTTGGCATTTTACCCGCCAACTCCATTAATAATCGTCATTTTTACCCGGTTTTTTGGCACTAATCCCTGCAAAATCGCCCCGGTACCATAATCCGGGAAGTTAGCCGAAAAACCACGTAATGACTTTAAAAACAACCAAAACTGGATAGTTTCCTAAACTTGCTGGGTAAGGAGAGAAATAACTAACAATACTGCATTAATAATAAACCAGTATAACTGCATAATAAACTGCACTCTATATATTAAATATGTCTATATCATTGATTTTACATCTCTTGTTAGATCTCTATCATTGACTTTACAAGAGATGTAAAGTCAATGTCTATATTTACTTCAAGTATCGTTCTTGAACAAGTTCTTGAAGGCCATAAAAACAAAATTATTTTTCACACCTTACATGGACATTGGTTATTTGCAAAGCAAACCATAATTCAAAAATCTCCGGCTTTACCCGTTTTTTATGTATTTAGGATGCCGTGTAAATCCCCGCAGCTCAAGTCTAAAATCCCCGATTTTACTCGATTTTTCTTAATCCTCTCAATTAAGTCCCCAAACAGCCATCAAAATACTCGTAAATCGGACTAATAGGGCCTACCCGGTTTCTGGTAACACTGCAACGAAATAACCAATACAGGACAACTATATCAAATACAATACCAACTTTCGTTCAAAAAATAAAATATCTTGAGTTCAAAAAATTCTTGTACCAAGTAAAAAATCCCTGATTTTACCAGTTTTTTTGTTGAATAAATTTCCTCAACCCAAGTCCTACATCCCCGGTTAAACCCGTTTTAGCGAATTTCCTTAAAGGAATAAGCTGTTACCGTAGGTCTCATGGTAAGACCTAAGCCCGAGACCATGTTAACTTTTCATTTCGGGGCCCCCAGAAGCAAAAAACACTATTCGTTCGAATTTGTATATATATATATATATCTGTATATATATATATGTCTGTTAACACGATAGCGGCCGTAAATATGGTCCGATCTTAATGAAATTTGGTACAGACGAGTAAAGTGGTAATCACTCGGACGAGTCCGTGAACCAGCCCGATCGGACCACCGGAAGGGGGGGTTAAGGGGGGTAAACTCCCCAAAAATGGGTTTTTTGAGCTTTTTACATAGAAAATTCAAAATTATCCCATTTTTGCTAGCATTATTGAATTCAGCTCAAAAAAACAAACTATTTAGTATTTTGAATCACTGCTCTATGTCCATTGGTTTCCGAGATACTGAAAGTGGTAAACATAGTACTTGTCCCAATGTTATCCTTATGGGAAATAAAGAAAATTCTATATCTCGCTCATTTCTCAATATATCTTGATAAAACTTGATATATCAGATCAACTAAATATTGAATTAAAACAACCCAGTTTTTATATACCCGTAGCAGCAAACCTGCATACTCATTCCCATGTTATTCTTATGGAGCTTACAAAAACATGTTGAATCTCGCTATGTTGGATTGAAATATGTTGTTTTGCATTTGAAATTCGCTGAGTATGCAGGTCTGCTGCAACGGCGGTATTTTTAATCACCGCCAAATCTCCGCACGGCCTCCAAAATACTCGAAAACCGGGTAAATACCAGGGTTTTGGCAACCTTGCTAACGGATGTGTCAGACTGGAGCCATAAACCGTGTCTGATACCATGGGCCTTTTATGGGTCCGATGTCAGACAGGGTTGCCAGTCGATCCATTGCCAACCGCCCTTCAAAATAATTTAACAATTATAGATTAACGTGGAGATTCTGGGGATGGTTTACAGGGGAACTTGAATATGACGATGGCAATCCTGATGAAATGGTTAGATAAATAAACAATACTTTTAATTGTTGCGTATGGTTATTGATATTTATTTGTTTGTAATTTTCCCTTATTCGCTGGTTTAAAATTCCTCACAAAAAAACAAAATTCCGCCCGAAAAATCATGCCCCCCCCAAAATTTTGATGGCGCAAATTGCGCCATGCCCCCCCCTTCTGGGCACCCCTGAAAACCTGCATAAAAATTTTCTAACTTACAAAATAAAAAAATATCATTTAAAGGTGGCGGATCCCCTTCAGTGCAGTTGTAAACATTTATTAGTTTGAAAATTGATTTATTTTTCACAGGTTGGCATTTATTTGTCAGAAGACCGTAATATGTACCTTTGGTATCATTTGTCCCAAAAATATTATTATCAAGCAAACAAATAAGATTGTAACGTGCCAAATCCTAGCCGGGGTATTTTAGCACGTTTGTGCCACGAATTTACTCAGTCGTAATATACTGGAATGTCCAGGGTCAATTTAATTTGAAAAAAACTAAATTTAGAATGGGCTCAGCAAAGAACTAACCTTAGCTTCAGTCTTAACATTCCTTGATTCGATCATCATTGCCCATGTATTTGCCAATCGATAAAATCATTGATCAGTAAAAGGCCGTCAGTGGTGAAATATCGGATTTTATTTACTTGGTAACTTAAATAAAACAAAACGGGAAACTATTCCCTACTAGCTCTTTAATCCTCGATAACTAAATTATAAAAACTTACCCAAAACCCCTATTTCACCAGCTGTTCCTATATAGCCTGAAAATCCTAAGATTTTAATTTAATAAAGTCTACAACCTTTTTATATGTCTCTCAATAGGCCTAATCAGTCATTAACTGAGCTCTTTCGCCCCAGTCCTACTTCATCTCGATTTCATTTATTTAATTTAAATGCACGGCCTAAAATGCCTGTCAGAAATTCCTATAAAGTTTTCTTTAGTTTCAATTTATTTTATTTTTGTTTCAAGTCCCACAGCTTTTACGCCTGGGGCCTATTAATCCCGGAGCTATTTCACCCGGTCTCTAACTCGATAATTTATTTGAATTTTATTCAAATAGTCCCGCTCTAAACCTATCGGTTCCTAATAAAAAAGAAACAATCTTTAAATTTCCATTTCCCGGAATTATTTCACCCGGGTTCTACACGTACGGAATAATAGGATAACTTCTAAAGTGAAATCCTTTCCTTAAGAAATTATAACTTTGTTATTCTCAGAGTCGTTACACTCGAGTACTATCTGTAAATTTCATAAATAAGTCACTACCTGTGATATGTTCAAGTCAAAATACACAAAATTATTTACAAAGGAAAAATATTTACAATAATCTTTCCGTAACCCACCAAATAATTACTGTAACAAGTCCATGTCTCAGAGCTCTTTCGCCGCTGAGTTACCAAAATGTCATATATTATTTTTAATTACGCCTATCTCCTATTCCGAAAATAAACTAAATTTTAATCCTTAATATTTCGTAATTAATTGTAATAAACCTTGGGATTGTATTCTAATTCTAAAGTCGAATATTCTCTAATAACATAAGAATGAACATCAACTCACTTACAATTTCTTTCGATTTGCCTACGGGGCTATTTATTGTACGGCCAGGTCGCTCGCGGGAGGGTAGGTGTTTTCAGCTCTGCGCCGAATCGTAGACTGATCTGTCTCGGTGGCTCGAGTGAGAGCTCTCGCTGCCCCCACTACCGCTGCGACGCCAGCGCCGTGCGTGGCGAGTCTGGGAACTAGGTGCCCAGCTGATCTGCAGGTCGGCCAACGCGACAAAACGAAATTTTCCTACTGTTTAACTCTTTTTCCCAACTCAAATTTGTAAGCCCTTACACTCTCCTCTTACTTCGGAAAGAAAAAAAAAACAGCAAAAAAAAAGAAGGTTCTTACCTTATCTTCACTTCTTTTCTTCATCCCCGAAACTGAAAATTTCTCCTGAATATCTTCCCTGTAACTAAAAATTCTTCCTCTACGTTAATTTGATTATATATATACATTTCTAACCTATCAGTCTATTTTCTATCTATATATCTAGCAACTCTTCGCTTATACACAACAGTTCTCCCTGTTGTTTTAAACTTAAAGTTTCCTTTGAAATAATATAAACAAACTAAACTCCCTTCATGGGCCAAAAATGCTTTCTCCATCTAGTACCACCGTCGCCAGTAATCTGGCTTAGGCCTTCTGAACTGCGGCTTCAAAATCTTCTCCCTGTAGAAGGAGCCATCCTCCCTCCACCTTCTGATCTTAAAATATTTGTTAGGGCCCCTTTTCCGAAAATAATGGCCAGGTCGGAGAGGTTCTTCTTTAGGTTGAGGTTCTGTCTCCCTAGGTGGAGAGGGTCGGTAGGTCACCCGTCGAACTATAGTGTGGGGATCGAGCAGGGACCTCGGACTCGGTTCGTCTATGACTGCTCGGTCTTCGTCAGCCGCCATGATTTCCAATACTGGGGTTGTTTCTTTTTCCCTTCCCCTAGGAGGTGTGGTCGAAGTCGGGGTTTGCTCTAGCTCTGGTTCTTCCTCGTCGTCCGAAATCACAATAAATTCGGGGGCAGTTTTAAAGGACGGATAATTTCGAAAACTTACTGGGTCTTCCATTTGGTCAAGTATCGTGAGTCTGTTTCCACCCGAAGTGGTCACATGTAGCCTGGCGGGCATAGGTGGTCGGGAGGGCTTCCCCGAGCCGTATCTTCGGGAATGTTCTTCGCCTTTGGAGGGTTCTACTAGGTCAAACTGTTCTTCCATGATTCGACCCTTTCGAATGGCGCTGGCTATCTGCCTTCGCCAGACCGCAACATCTATGTCCATTTCCTCAATAGAATCAGTAGGGTTGTCACACAGTTTGTCCGCCAGAGCGCAAATGAACACTCCGCATGATGTGGCATCACCTTGGCGTGGTGCCCCTTTAGGGGTATCAAACATCTTCCAAGCTGAAATGTCAAAAGCGACACCTTGGATGACAGCCGCCAATCTTAGGAACTTTAATATTTCCTTCATCTCATTTATTCTAGGGAGATGGACCGAATCATACGCTTGTAACATTTTCTTTTTAATATTAACTACAATCAAAGCCCAATGTCCTACGGGGCTCACTCTGGGTAGGTGAATCGGGTATAGCAAAAGATCTTCCTTAAACAAATTTATATCGGTTATCCTGCCTCGGGTGGTCTGGATCCCGCCTCTTTCCCAATCTTTTAGAAATATTGTGTCAAATGCCCAAACATTGGGGAGTTCCTGATAGTACCGGCTTCTACGTTCTATTAGTCTAAAGTACGAGCTAACGATAACTCCATCTACCATTTCATTATTTAATAAACCATGCAACTCTTGGTCAGCAAGTTTTATGATGGGCCGTATTGTAGCCATGCTATGGATGGTTAAATGTGGTGTGATGCAATGCAATGTTTGTGTGCAATGGTGTGCAAGCCAAGCAAGGGGTACAAGCCTGTAAAGAAGTAAAATCAGTGTTAGCATGCTAGCAAAAGGTGTTTAGCAAATAAGGGGTGTTAAACAAACATTTAAAACAAGCATGTTAGTACTTTAAGTAATTAGCTACCACTACTCTACTTTATGTAACCAGGTCTAGTCTACCACTTTCATCTCAGTCAGTTTATTTCACCTGACTTCCAACTTACCGATCTGTATGAAAAGGTTTAAGATCCTTTACATGCACTACCTGTTTACCCCTAACTCCGGGAGCCTGTACTTCATACAAATTATACCCGCAACGTTTTGTAACCGTAAACGGTCCTTCATATTTCGGGGCTAATTTACTCGCTATGGCCTCCGCTTTGGATGACAGAACGTGCGTTCGCTTGAGCACCGCCTGGCCAACATCGTATCGAACATCCCTCCTCCGGAGGTTATAATACTTGGCCTGTGCTCCAAAAGCCGCCTTAAGATTCTTTTGTGTCGATTCGTAAAGTTTCCGGAACCGTTTCATTCGCTCGCTGTGTCTACGGTCGCGATCTGGTTCTCCTTCGCTGGAGGAAACCTCGAACAATGGGCCTCGTAATGCCCTTGGCATTCGGAGCTCTCTGCCAAAACAAAGCATGGCCGGAGTATATTTTGTTGAATCGTGTACCGCTGTATTGATTGCAAAAGCTATCTCCCGTAGTTGCTCGTCCCACGTTTGGTGATTTCCCTTGACGCTTTGGGCGATCAGTGTTTTTATGACTCTGTTCCTGCGCTCAATAGGGTTACCTTGTGGGCTGTAGGGAGCGGTGTTTTGACAATCAATATCCCATTCTTTTGCTAAGTCTTGAAACAACTTAGCCGTGAATTGGGTTCCATTGTCTACGATCAAGACTTCGGGGGACCCATACCTTAGTAAGACTAATTCCTTAAATTTCTCAGCTACTTGTGATGCCGTAGCACTTCTCATCGGAGCGAGTTCGGTCCATTTGCTGTATTGGTCCTGAAAAGCAACCAGGAACTTATTTCCCTTTCGGCTTCTGGGAAACGGACCCTGTAGGTCAGCTGATACTGTATGCCAAGGTCCTCCGGGAGGGCGATAATGCATCTTTCCCGCGGGTTTCGCCTGTTCGATTTTAAATTTCTGGCACAACGGACAGTTTCGTACATACGCCCTGACCTCTTTTCTCCAGCCAGGCCAGAAATAATCTGTTCCGACCCTTTGGGCCGTTTTCTTGAAACCAAAGTGTCCGGCGGTTGGTGAGTCGTGTGTCTCACTCAAAACCCTTCTTCGATCGGTAACACGAACGCAAAGTTTCCAATTTTGGCTCACGTCGTCACCTTTTGCTTTCGTTCGGTCTAACTTGTATAATTTACCATTTCGAACCGTAAACTTACTATTTGTCATTTGATTACGACTTACTTTTGCAAACAGCTTGTCATACCAGCGGTCAGTTTCAATTGGTTCCGGTTCTGGGGAAGGAACTCGTGCGTTCTCCTCACTAACAACTACTGGGCAAACGGTACTATCTTGATTGTCACTCGCTAGCTCCTCGACTGGATAACGCGATAATGCGTCGGCGACTTTATTGGATGAGCCTCTACGAAATTCCACGTCAAACTCGTATTGTTGGAGGTCTAATACCCAACGAGCTAAGCGTCCTGAAGGCTCTTTGAGTCGGAGTAGCCATTTTAACGCGACGTGATCTGTCACTGCTACAAATCTGTAACCCTCCAAATAGGGCCGGAACTTTTTCACCGCCCACACGAGAGCGAGACACTCGCGTTCCGTGACTGTATATTTTCTCTCCGCGTTTGAGAGAAGTCGGCTAGCGTATGCGATCACTACCTCCTTATTACCTCGCTTTTGTGTCAGTGAAGCACCGAGGCCTTCATCAGACGCGTCTACTTGTAAGTGAAAAGTTTCATTAAAGTCAGGACACGCTAGAATCGGTGCGGACACGAGTCTACTTTTTAGTTCGTTAAAGGCTTCTTCCTGTTTATCTGTCCAATTCCATGCCGCGCCCTTCTTTAAAAGACTAGTGAGAGGGGCAATTATGCGTGAGAATCTATCTACATAACGCCTATACCATGACGCAAGCCCTAAAAATGAACGAAGACCCTTAACATTCTTTGGCCGCGGGAAATCAACAATAGCCCTGACTTTCTCCGGATCGGTGCCTATACCATCCGCATTTATGGTGTGACCTAAATACTTCAACTCTGTCTGACAAAATTTGCATTTCTCTACATTTAGTTTAAGTCCAGCCGACCGCAGACGTTGAAAAACTTCTCTCAGAAGTTCCAAGTGCTCCTCAAATGTTTCCGATATTAGAATCAGGTCATCCAAGTACGCGAACGCGCGGGGTTCTAACTCTGGTCCTATTATTTGGTCTAACAAACGTTGAAAGGTCGCTGTTCCGGAATGGAGTCCAAACGGTAAAACTTTAAATTGCCACAATCCCATACCAGGCACAGTGAACGCTGTAAGTGGTTTACTTTCTTCCGCTAGAGGCACTTGCCAATAGCCATTTGCGAGGTCTAACGTAGAAATATAATTCGCACCTCTAAGCTTTTCCAAAATCGAATTTATCCTCGGCAAGCTATACGCATCAAGCTCTGATGCCTGGTTCAACTTTCGGAAGTCAATGCAAAAGCGATATCGTCCCGACGGTTTACGGACTAATACCACGGGTGAGGACCAACTACTATTTGATTTTTCAATTATTCCATCCGCAAGCATTTTTGAAACTTCGGTGTTAATTACCTCCTGCATTGCCGGATTGCGAGGATAATATCGCTGTCTAATGGGGGTAACCCCTGGTTTCAATTTAATTTTATGCTCTATTAAATTGGTTCGTCCCGGAACTGTATCAAACTGCGGTAACTCACTGTCTAAGAACGCTTTAACTCTATTTTTCTGTTCCTCTGTGAGAGCCCTGACCGCATTTATATTCATCTCACCTGTTTCGGCGAGGGATTGGCCATCTTCTTCCAAATGGCTAATTTTAACATTATATGTCAGCATACCTAGCCTATGCAAAGTATCTACCCCTAAAACGACATGACTAGTTAGCGACGGCAAATGTACGGCTTTAAAATCATTCGACTTATCCTCAATGGTTGCTTGGAACTCAAAAATCTCGGTTTGTTTTCCTTTTGACCCGTCCGCTAACTGGATAACCATAGAAACCGGTTTGGCTTTAATCCCGCAATCTGTCAAATGATTTGCTACTTCGGAGCTGATTAACGTTAAAGTTGCCCCACAATCTAAAAGCGCTTTAAAAGTTTTTCCATAAATGGAAATGTCTACATACGGCCTACTGTCTGGAACCCTAGTCCCCGAGTCTAAGTCACCTGGAAATACTTCCCTTTGTTCTGGCTGCCGAATTTCATCGGAGGATTTTAGGCACTTTGGGGCCCCGGTTGACCTCCCTCCAACTGAGCCCGAGGTTCGTTTCCCGACCTACATTCGCAATCTCTTGTCCTAATTCCTTCCGCCTTACAGTTAAAACATTTCAAAGTTTTCGGCAACCTACAGTCGCGATATAAATGTCCGGCCCTATCACAATTCCAACAAGTCGCCGGCGAACGAGCAGTTTGTTTCACCTGCTCCCTATTTTCCTTGGGATTCGGCAGGCTTTGTTCAGCCGCCGCGCTCTTATCTCGACGATTATCTGGTCGCTGATAAGCCGCGCGGTTATTCCACCTTTGGCTGTAATCGCCTTTTCTCCTAACCGACTCGTTCCGCGGGCCGTTTGAGGCACTCGGTTGCCTTACATCTTCCGTTTCACGACCGCTTAGCGAATTTCCGGCATTTAGGAATTCAATACCGCCGTTCCCGTAAGACTTGTTATGTTTGTGTCGTGGCTGATATGCGGTTTCCGGCACTAAAGCCATTGATGGGGAAGGAGGTGGTCGATACAAAGCTTTTTCCCGTAAATACGTCTCGACATGTTCCGCTTGTTTAAGCATATCCTCATAAGACGTTATCTCGTGTCGCCTCATTGTTAATTTATAGTCCGGTTTCATATTTGTGAAAACAATATCTAATTGCTCCGATAATGACATTCCGCCCCGCCTCCTCATCAGCGTGCTAATCGCTATCACAAAATTCCGAAACGGCTCCTGTTGACCTTGAGTTCGAGTCCTTATCTCACGGTCTAAGTCCCTTAAATATCCTGGAGGAAAAAATTGCAACTCAAAACTACGGCGAAAGTCCTCATAAGAACGCCAAGCGTCTTTGTTGTTACGATACCACAAAAGTGCCGTGCCTTGCAACAATTCCGGTAAAACTTTCAGAATGCTATTGTTATCAATTCCGTACGACTCTTTTAACTCGTCTACTCGCTCTAAAAACGAAATCGGGTCTTTGAATCCATCAAACCTAACATTCCACTTTCTTACCAAATTGCATAAAGCTGAAGAATCTTCAAGTTTTACCGAGGGCTGGTTGAATGTACTTGGCGGAAGTACCGACGTAATCGGCCTAGCGTAGTGTGAAGTTACAAAACCCCCGCTACTGTGCTGCGGCAAACTCGGCAACTCATAATTGTCAAACTCATTGTTTGGGTTGCGTGGAAAATAATTCGGCCTACTTACGGATGAGCGCGATTTATTAGCTAGCTCTGCCACCGATCGACAAATATCTTCTAATTTAGCCTCCGGTGGCATTCCTAACAATTGGCTAATTTTACTCAATTCACTCTCACCTGCCTGATAATTCCGGCTTTGTGTATATACGTTTGACTCTGCACTGGTCGTGCTTTGAGAGCGGTACAATAGACTTCCGGCGATAGACATTCCGGGATCGCTAGGCGGCGTTGTTTTGTTTACCTCGCGGGGAATTCCCTCTCTCCAAAATTTTACGAAACGCCTTCTCAAGTCATCCATTAGTCCTGTCGTGTCAAGTCCGTATTTTCCCATTTCAAAAATTAACTCCTCTTTAGATAAAGTTCGAATCCAGCTAGTCCTAGGATCATCCTCTGAGGGAGATTTAGAACTCATTATTTGAGGACTAGTCAGTGGCACAGGCAACGCGGATGCCGATGTAACGGTAGTGACAGTTTCAGCCGAAACGGTTGTTTTCGGCTGTTCAGTTGTTTTTGAAATCGCACCAGTGCTCGTCGTTTTTGTCGTCGCACTAGTTGTTTCTGTTTTGTCACGCCTTTCCCCTGCTTTAGTTCTCGCCGGGGAAAGAATGTAAAACCTGTTCCAAAAAAGTTGGAACCAAACGTGTAGAAACAATCGCCAAAGTCCCATTTTCAAAGCCTATTTTCTAAAATTCGGTTAAGTCGTATCAACGTTCGAAAAAACCCTTCGGGCGCCTTAATAAATTCAAAAATCACTGTCCCTGTTCGGGAACGCCAAATGTAACGTGCCAAATCCTAGCCGGGGTATTTTAGCACGTTTGTGCCACGAATTTACTCAGTCGTAATATACTGGAATGTCCAGGGTCAATTTAATTTGAAAAAAACTAAATTTAGAATGGGCTCAGCAAAGAACTAACCTTAGCTTCAGTCTTAACATTCCTTGATTCGATCATCATTGCCCATGTATTTGCCAATCGATAAAATCATTGATCAGTAAAAGGCCGTCAGTGGTGAAATATCGGATTTTATTTACTTGGTAACTTAAATAAAACAAAACGGGAAACTATTCCCTACTAGCTCTTTAATCCTCGATAACTAAATTATAAAAACTTACCCAAAACCCCTATTTCACCAGCTGTTCCTATATAGCCTGAAAATCCTAAGATTTTAATTTAATAAAGTCTACAACCTTTTTATATGTCTCTCAATAGGCCTAATCAGTCATTAACTGAGCTCTTTCGCCCCAGTCCTACTTCATCTCGATTTCATTTATTTAATTTAAATGCACGGCCTAAAATGCCTGTCAGAAATTCCTATAAAGTTTTCTTTAGTTTCAATTTATTTTATTTTTGTTTCAAGTCCCACAGCTTTTACGCCTGGGGCCTATTAATCCCGGAGCTATTTCACCCGGTCTCTAACTCGATAATTTATTTGAATTTTATTCAAATAGTCCCGCTCTAAACCTATCGATTCCTAATAAAAAAGAAACAATCTTTAAATTTCCATTTCCCGGAATTATTTCACCCGGGTTCTACACGTACGGAATAATAGGATAACTTCTAAAGTGAAATCCTTTCCTTAAGAAATTATAACTTTGTTATTCTCAGAGTCGTTACACTCGAGTACTATCTGTAAATTTCATAAATAAGTCACTACCTGTGATATGTTCAAGTCAAAATACACAAAATTATTTACAAAGGAAAAATATTTACAATAATCTTTCCGTAACCCACCAAATAATTACTGTAACAAGTCCATGTCTCAGAGCTCTTTCGCCGCTGAGTTACCAAAATGTCATATATTATTTTTAATTACGCCTATCTCCTATTCCGAAAATAAACTAAATTTTAATCCTTAATATTTCGTAATTAATTGTAATAAACCTTGGGATTGTATTCTAATTCTAAAGTCGAATATTCTCTAATAACATAAGAATGAACATCAACTCACTTACAATTTCTTTCGATTTGCCTACGGGGCTATTTATTGTACGGCCAGGTCGCTCGCGGGAGGGTAGGTGTTTTCAGCTCTGCGCCGAATCGTAGACTGATCTGTCTCGGTGGCTCGAGTGAGAGCTCTCTTTTTTTTTTTTTTTTTTTGTTCTTTGTTTAGGCTAAGGTACTAAGGACCATGCAGCCTCGTGGTTCACTAAATTTGTGGTTGCTTCAAAGATTCTTTGGCTAATGGTGATAGAGGTTAAGTTTGGGAAAAGACAATTGGCTTATTGGTAATAAGATAGTGTTCCTAAAATGTGGTGTAAAAAAGCTGGGAACTCTAAGGGTTCATAGGATTTTAGGATATGGTAAGGGGGGAGAATCTTCTCGCTAGGGGCCCATCAAGCATTTCCTAACCCAGAAATGGGGAGGGGGGCCACGGATGAAGAAACCAAGAGTGGACAACATGCATGTACACAAAGATGTTTCAAATTGTTTTGTTTTAGACACTTCTTTTGATTTCTCTAAGAAAATTAACAATTTCTTTATACACCTCGATATCTTTACTTTTAAGGGCTGCGATAAGGTCACTTTTAAATTTTAGGGTAGTTTTATTTAATAGCTTATTTCTAAAGAAATCGTAGTGTGGACATGTGAGTAATAAATGTACCAGAGTCTCTTCCTGTTGTAAAGTACAATTTAAGCATAGTGGGGTAAAGTATTGGTTTTTGGAGTGCAAGTATTTGTTTACCCTAGCATGCCCTAATCGTAATCTGCATAATATAATTGTGTCATGTCTGCTCAGTGTGTTATTGGTAAACCATGGAGTAGTATGGAATTTATTTTGAATTTTTCTATGCCATTGACCAGTAGGGGTGTTGTTTATTTCTTCATCATAACATTTTATTAATTCATTTTTTCTGAATCCTATAAAGTCTTCAATTGGAATAGGAATATCATTAACTGTATCTCCATTATGAATAGCTTCTTTGGCTAATTTATCTACTGCCTCATTGTGACTAATTCCAATATGAGAAGGAGTCCAGTGAAAAGTGTATTTTTTTCGATTATTATTTAAATTCAATAAAATTCTAAGAACAATATCATTTTTAATTTTCTTGTATTGCATGTTTTCCATAGCTTTAATTGAAGACAGTGAGTCTGTGAAAATTACAATATCACACTCTTGCAAATCATTACAAAAAAGTATACTCCTGTAAATTGCATATAGTTCAGCTGTATAATTTGACATTATAGGGGATAGTTTGTATTTTTTGCTAATTTGCAGTTGGGGGATATAGAAGGCAGCTCCTGTCCCCTCCAGTGTTTTAGATCCGTCAGTGTAAACAACTAAACTGTCTTTATAGGTTATGTTTACTGTTAGGTTATGCAATTGTCTAAAAATTGATTCATTGAAGTGATTTTTATTTAAAGACAAGTTTTCATAGTTATCAACACATTTGAAGGAATAGTCTTCCATTTCTAGGAGTTTATTGGAGTCCCATTCACTGCTGCAAGATGGAATTTCAATCAGGTTACAATATGTAGTTAGAATTTTATCAATACTGGAGATATAAACAGGAGTATTTTTCTTGGACCAGTATTGGTGATGATTTATAAGAAAATGTAAATATAAAAGGTTGCTGTTTCCCGGATGTTCTGGTTCAGTCATAATTTTGTAAGTTAGTTTTTCAGTCATGAGAGTCCTTCTAATATTTAACGGTAAGATACCAGTTTCCGAATGCAGTGCCATAATAGGGGTGGACTTATAAGCACTAATAGCAATTCTTAAAGCTTGGTTCTGAGTCATGTTCAATTTGCTTAGAGTTTTTTGTGAGATATGACCAAAAAGAAAACTCCCATAGTCCATTTTAGGGCGAACAAGTCCTTTGTATACTCTTAAAATGAATTCTGGGTGAGCACCATTATGCCCACAGGTCATAGCTTTAAGTATATTTAAATCCTTGAGGCATGTTTGATGTATAGTATTGACATGATCAGTAAATTTTAATTTATTATCAATTTCGATTCCTAGTAATTTGATTTTGTCTTTCATAGGTATAATTACACCTCTTAGGGATACAACAGGAGTGTTAGACTGTACACATCGTTTCCTGCTAAAGCAGATAGCCTTACATTTTAT
Source organism: Flexamia atlantica (assembly GCA_035578135.1). Classification (NCBI taxonomy): domain Eukaryota; kingdom Metazoa; phylum Arthropoda; class Insecta; order Hemiptera; family Cicadellidae; genus Flexamia; species Flexamia atlantica. The sequence continues at coordinate 24,995,994 of JAQJVK010000002.1, forward strand.
TGGATTGAATTCTAAGTCATTATTTTGTGCGTAGCTATCAAGCCTACACAAAGATTCTTGTATAATATTTTGTGCAATTCCAATGTCTTTATTTGAAGAGTATATTAAGATGTCATCCGCATACTGCAACATTTTAACTGGAATAGGTAGATCATATGCTATGTCTGCAACGTATATAGAGAATAACAATGGACTGATAACACTTCCTTGAGGAAGTCCTCTATTAGCGATTCGGTTGTAGTGTAGGTTGTGTTGTTTAATGGAAACTTGACGATCAACAAGCCATTTGAAGCAGTGTTGTATAAACCTCCTAGGTATGTTGAAAGAAAGCATTTTCTTGATCAATAATGCAATATTGACCTTGTCGTAAGCCTTAGTTAGATCTAATGATACAGCAATAACATGTTCACTGAAAGTTAGCCCTGTATTAATATCAGAAACAAGTTGAAGAAGATAGTCCGCACATCCTTTCTTCCTTCTAAATCCATATTGAGTGACCGGGATGATGTTGTTGGTTTCCACAAACCATTCTAATCTTCTTTTAACAAGGCTATTGAAGATTTTCATGAAACAAGGTATTAAAGAGATGGGTCGATAAGATTCTTCATTGTTCCTGTCTAGGTTTGGTTTAGGTATGGCCTTGATAACAGAATGTTTCCATTCCTTAGGGATAGGTTTATTCTCAATCCATATGTCATTAAATATGTTCAACATAACATGTTGTGCATTTTGAGGAAGATTGGTAATCATGCTATAAGTAATTTGATCGTTTCCTGGAGCAGTATCTTTGCGTTTTGAGGATAAAGTAGATTGTAATTCCTGCATCGTAAAAACATCTTCTAAAGAATGATAAGTGCAGTTAAGATTAGAAAATGGGAGTTGAGTTTCTAGGCGATTAGTAACATAATCAGGGACAAGGTGTCTGATTATCCTTTCACATAATTCTTCACTGTAAGTAAGAGGTGACTCTGTATTGTTATTCCTATTCTTAAGTTTTTTAATTACTTTCCATGCATGTTGGGTACATTTTTTATCACTAATATCATAGCATAATTTTTCCCATGAGAGTTTTTTAGCATGTTTTATGGTCTCCTTTGCCTTAGACTGAGCTCTCTGAAAATTTTGATAATTTAAGGCTGTCATGTTATGCTTAAAAATTTTAAATGCAAGCCTACGTTGGGCAACAGCTCTTGAGCAGTTAGAGTTCCACCAATTCTTAGGCGAAAAGGTTGAAGGGTGGCTTTTATTTTTAAAAATAGGGATATATTTATTAGCAGCTTCCTCAATAATATTATAAAGTCCATTGACTTGCATGATTTTGTTAAAGTTTTTTTCCTCGTATAGGCCTAATTCTCCTATTAATTTTTGTTCAATAAATGACTTATATCCTTTCCAATCAGCAAGTTTAAAGTTCCTGTGAACAGGGTCAGTTTGTGGAATAGTGTCATTATTTTTAATTGTAGAAAGATTAAATTTCATCAGAATAGGAAAATGATCACTTCCCATAGGATCCGAAAGAACCTTCCAGCTATCCATTCTTAAATACATATCAGGGGTTAAAAATGTTAAATCTATTGTGGAAGGGTTTCTGAAGAGAGTTTGTACAGTAGTATGGGTGTCATCGTTGGCAAGTATATATAAAGAGTTGTTATAAGCATCAAAAATATCTCTTCCTCTACGATTGGTAGTTGAGCAATTCCAAAACCGGTGGTGGCCATTGAGATCTCCACATAAGATACCATATCCTTTGTCCATATTAAATAAATCTGTCCAAACACTTGATTCAATACTGTTTTCAGTGCAATATAAGTTGTAGATTGTGATCGGGTGTTTATAGTTTTTAACTTTAATTGCAGCTATTTGTAAAGGATATTTATTATATATTACCATTTCCTCAAAGATTATCTGTTTATGAATCAGAAAAGCTATGCCTCCATATCCATCTTTCCTGTCTTGTCTTACGGTAATGAAATCATTATGGATAAGAATATCTGAATTTATGAGCCACGTTTCTTGTAGGATTGCTATGTGAATATTATTTTTGGATATGAAAAAGGTAAATTCAGGCCATTTGGGAAGGATTGATCTACAATTCCATTGAACAATATTCAATTCTGCTATTGGCTTATAATTTGTACTAGATAAGGCAGGCCTAGTGGGCCTAGGCCTTTGTTCAAGTGGTATGTAGGACCTAATGATATTTATCTTTTTTGTTGGTCACTGGTTTCATGTGATTTCTTACTTCTAGGATCAATGTTCTCATTATCAGCAGGGAATTCAAAATTGTGTTCATTCAGGAATTCATCAAGAAGCTGTTCAATGTCCTGTTTTGTACAGTTTTCCTGAATATTATTTTTAAGTTCTTCTATTTTTGCTTTAACTCTTCTGAGTAGCCATTGTCTATCATTTTGTGGAACAATAAAAGTTGTATTAAAATTTTTAAAACCTGCCTTTTTCTGTTTTCTTCAGGTTTGTCTGAGTTTTTGGCATCAAAGTAGGAATGGTCTTGAAGGCTGGGGTTACTTTTAGTTTGTTTGGCATTTCTATTAGGCCTATTCCTATTGGGGTTTCTGTAGATACCCGTAGGTGTTGTGTTACGTTCAATGTCTTCGCTAAATGAGGATAATTCCTCTGAGTTAGCTAAGCATTCAAAGGGATTGTCTAAGTGTAGCCCAGAGTTACTTGTAGATTGTTTGGAAAAACTGGTAATAGGTCTGTCTTTATTAGGCCTATAGTTAAGGTTTTGAGAGGGAAGGCTAGGGTATTGTTTGTAGTCAGTAGCATCGCAGATTATTTTGGTGACGTCTGAGTAAGTAGCCTTAGGGTCAACAACAATTAGATTATGTTTACTAAAAAATTTTTTGTACGTGATAGGGAATTTTTGGCTCGCCGTGAAATAATCCTCGTTGTAAAGGCTCATCCTTTGTTTGATGTTCACTTGTCTGACATATTCCGGGCATTTTTTGTCGGTACTACTATGTTCGCCTTGACAATTAGCACACTCCAAGATACTATTGCATTGTCCATCATGGAAATCCTTACTACAATTCCGGCAAATTCTTTGGTTATTGCACGGTGAGTTTGCAACATGACTAAAACTAAAGCACCTGTAACATTGTTTAACAGGTATAATGTATGGTTCAACCTTCATTAAGACATGATTTAGTTTTATTTCATTAGGTAGTGTATCTGAATCAAAAGTCAGTTTCAAAAAAAAAGTGTCTTTTAGTTCATGATTATTTCTTTTTTTAATTCTATTGACATTAAGAATTCGATAATCACAAAGCGCTTCTGTGAGCACTTCCTCTTCAGTAACATCTGGGTCGGCATATACTACTCCAATAGTCTGGACTTTCCGAGAAGGTACAAAAACAATGAAATTAGTAAGTGATGGGTTATATAATAAATCATTGGCTGATTGGTAGGTTTTACAAGTTACAGTAACGTTCCTACCCGTTCGTTTTACAGTGTCTATGTTTTGATTATTTTTCAAGATTTTGCCTACTTGGAACGGACTGATTTTAGTTTTATTTTTATTTTGAATGACAACATCAAATGGTCCTTTATTGTGTGCTGAATAATGTGGTATGCTTTGAGGAGGCTTTTTTCTTTCAGGGGATTTGTCTAAGTTTGTGAGGTTAGAGTTAGAGGGTTTTCTTTTAAGGCCTAGGCCAGCTTTGATTTCATGGTGAGTGTTTTGGGAACCTTGACTATTATCTTTAGTATTTTCAGTGTCTATAACTACTATTTCAGTATTATTAGTGTCCATTTGGTTCATTTCATGCAGTATTTTTTCAACAGCCATGTGGCTTTCATTTGTGTAATTTGTATTTGACATGGCTAGACCTGAAAGTCAGGCCCAGCCAGACCTGTTCAAAAATGGTTTTGCTTATTTGAGGTGTATTGGAAATTAAATATGAGAGTGAAAAGTGAATAAAGTTCTTAAGAAAAATTCGGAAGACAAAATGAAGGGTTTATAAAATTACATATTATAGTAGCATGCAATAGAGAGTTGAAGCAACCACAAAATGTATTAGTTAGTTAGACTTACGAATACACGACTTCACTGAACCATGCACCGCGAGACGTGAGAGCTCTCGCTGCCCCCACTACCGCTGCGACGCCAGCGCCGTGCGTGGCGAGTCTGGGAACTAGGTGCCCAGCTGATCTGCAGGTCGGCCAACGCGACAAAACGAAATTTTCCTACTGTTTAACTCTTTTTCCCAACTCAAATTTGTAAGCCCTTACAAGATAATGAAGGAGCCCAGTTCAAGATTAAAGTACTGGATGCACTATTTCGCAAGCCTCTCTCGCTGGCGTGTGCAGGTGGTGGAGGCGTTCGAGGTGGCGAGTGGCGCCACGGTGTTGCACCTGCAGGCGCGCGGCCGCGGGGTGGCGCCTTCCTTCGCCTTCCAGCCCGACCGCGAGGTCTTCATGGTCTCCTCGGTGCCCGGCAAGAAGGCGGACGTCGCTGTGTCGGTAGGAGCCCAGCTGATTTACTTCATACACTGGTTGTTGTCTGCTCGTAGGTCTAAAAGAGCAGATTTTTTTTATAAAAAGCCGTTTGGTTTTATTTTTTTCTCTTTTTATATTTTACATTATATTAATCGTTCGGGTACTCTTTGGTTCAATAGTTGCTTGGTAGTATATTAATTTGGATTAACACGTTAGACGCCGCCCACCTTTAAGGGGTATTTAAGGTGAATATGAGTGAAAGAAAAGTTTAGAATCGTATGACAGATTTTTCTAAGAATTTCAAAGATTTTATTCGGGAGGTTTTTCAAAAAAACATTGTATATTATAGTCCGATTAGTTGCGAAATGTCAATCATGAAGTTTGTTACATATACGTACGTGGTAAACAAAATTAATAAAGAGTAATAAAAGGAGGTAGAACTCACAGTACCTAGAATATCTTTATACGGTAGGTATCTTACGCAGGTGAGAGTAAGAATAAGATGTGACGTCATGGTAGTCTAACACTTGAAAGAAGGTTCAGCAAGTTCACGTGCAAATTCCGTGAAACTACGCCAAATCTCGTGAGATTTTTCATTACTAGAATGAAACATAGCCTTCATTTGTTGACAAATAAATACTTAACCTTGAAATAAAAGGTGAGTTAGAAGCTTAAGAAACATGTCATAATAATAAATCAGCTGTCTGTGGTTGGTGCTAATTTGGCTTGCAGCGAGACTTGCTGGTGCGTCGATTTGCAAAAGAACTTGGCGCAATAATTAGTGTAAAAGTCCTGTCGCTCTGGTGTGCACCACCGACCAGCAGAACGCTTTCTGATTGGCTGGTCTACTGCGCATATTGTTTATGATACTTACCGTATTACGTTCAAGTTACTGTGGTAGAACTTAACATCCAAACAGTCGTTAGTTTTTTCAAAGTAAAATATTATTTACCGCTCTAGTGACAAATAATCGGTTTGGCAGGTTTTAAATTATTTTATTAATCTATATAATAATACTATAAATATGATAAGTAAGCTGTATACTATGCCTTGGTGTGTTGTAGATAGGCTAGTTGGTGTATCTAACATTATGGAGCATAAAAAGCCCAAAACTTTCCAAAAACAAACGTTTGTTCCAGATTTCAAACACGGGCGAGGCACCCTTAAGATTCTGCATCAATATGGAGTACCTGAAAGAAGGCCAGTCGCTCCCGTCGCCTGCACAAGAACAGGCTCCAACTGCACCTTCCAGCCCGAAACAGAAGAAAGAACCTAAAAAAGATAAAAAAGCTAAAGGTTTGCCCGAGTTCACGGCTTTGAGTGAAGAATTAGAGAAGTGTTTGGAAAATGAATTTATTCCTTTGGAAAACATAGAAAATACAGAGCCAGTCTTTAAACTTGTTAACACTGAGGACTCTATTACAGTTGCAAATGGGGAAACGAAACAAGTGATTTTAAGGTTCACCCCTCCCTTGGTTAAACGAGAACCTGAAGTTAAAAGTCCTAAATCGACTGCAGCATCGAGAAAAGATTCCCCGAAAGGCAGAAAAAAGTCCAAAGACAAAAGCATTGAAATTCAAGACACGTCAACAGTTATTACAAAATCAAACAAGAAAGATGAGAAGAAAAAGCGGTCGTCAGAGGGAAAAGGAGACAAGACGAAAGATAATTCATCAGTTAAAACTGAGAAGAAAGCTGACGCTAAACAAAAACAAATTTACGCTGCCAGGTTTCAAGTAGTTTTGGCGGGCACCATTAAGGTGAAAGATTGGTTAATACTTGGTACCAAAAAATAAAGTAATGTGATAACTACATTAAGGTACAATAAATGAAAGGTGTTCTAACACGTTTTTATTTTTCAACTTGTTTTTGTTCGGTAATGCACAATAAGACAAACATATATAACACTAAAACTAGTGGCTTGAAGGGGCTAAGAGCCCCTAATTAGGGAAAATTCAAACAATCCTTATTTATTATAGTAAAAAAAATACCTTTATATCAAACTGAATCAACCTTATATTGAGATCAAGCCTACCATACGGTTTTCAATCAAGGATCAGCATCACATGTTTTATGTAAACAAAGCGGACGTTTTTAGATCGTAATGCGTTATAAATGGCAGATATTTTATGTTATTTCTCGTTTTCTATTAAAATTTAAGCGATTTCATTATTTTTCCCGCCATCACGGAATAGAGACTTTTAATTTGAGCCCTCTTCCATCTTTCTACGACTTGCCCACAATTTTTACGCAAAGAATCGCCTTACGAAATTAAATATATGATTGGTCAATAACTAATATCTTTGAGTTGAGTTTAAAAATACTTACAATCCTTGAAGCTGGCAACCCCGGATTTGCCCACTAAAACCATGTCCAAAGGAAGTTAAGGTAATTGTGGTGTTATTAACGTCCAACGAATCGCAACACTGTTATAAGTGTAATTGATGTCCTTTGTAAAATTCTACACCTACAGTACTTGCAAACCTGCTTAAAATATCTTTAGTTTAATAAATCAACTGTTAAAATCTATCTACTTATGACTGGGAAGAAAACACTCCTAAGACAACCTTAAAGTATAAAAGTGTGATAGTTCCTTTGCAGATAATGACATCGAAAAACAGATCACATATACGGCCATCATGGAACGCACATTGTGCAGACCGCGACACAAGATGCATGATGTGAGGCGGTTACGGTGGATCGCTGTCGTGTTGCCGCCGCTGGCACGATGTGAGGCGGTTACGGTGGACCATTGTCGTGTTGCTGCCGCTATGTGAGGTGGTTACGGTGGACCGCTGTCGTATTGCCGCCGCTGGCACGATGCGAGGCGGTTTCGGTGGACCGCTGTCGTGTTGCCGCCGCTATGTGAGACGGTTACGGTGGACCGCTGTCGTGTTGCCGCCGCTTTATGAGGCGGTTACGGTGGACCGCTGTCGTGTTGCCGCCGCTACGTGAGGCGGTTACGGTGGACCGTTGTCGTGTTGCCGCCGCTATGTGAGGTGGTTACGGTGGACCGGTGACGTGTTGCCGCCGCTATGTGAGGCGGTTACGGTGGACCGCTGTCGTGTTGCCGCCGCTGGCACGATGTGAGGCGGTTACGGTGGACCGCTGTCGTGTTGCCACCGCTGGCACGATGTGAGGCGGTTACGGTGGACCGCTGTCGTGTTGCCACCGCTGGCACGATGTGAGGCGGTTACGGTGGACCACTGTCGTGTTGCCGCCGCTATTACCGGGGACAATCTCCCGGTGGCGTGCGGCCCAGCGCAATCACAAGATCGATGGCAACTCTCGGTCTGGACGGATATAGGGCCATAACCCGCCCTGTTGCTGCTAACATAAACAGGCTCTCGTTCATCCTTTTATGGTCGAACACAAAAAGGTTTTACCCCGATGTAATAACTTTGTGATCTTTTTGTGCTAATTATTTGGATGAGGTGTTTATATTTCGTTTGAAACACAAATCCTTGTAATTTGTTTAATGCTATTAAAGTTGTGAAACCACAACAACGTAGCAAAAACATTAAAAAATTGTAGTAGCTTTTTTGTTAGGTACTTTTAGTATCTATCTACGTGTTAAAAGAATTTCTGGGAGCTTGCTCGCAGCATATGACCTCTAGAAATGTATTTTCTATAATATTATAGCCTGAAATCCCCACATATTGAGATTTTGCAATTTCACTACCCTAATGTTAACCTCATAGTATATAAATATTTTTAGTGGATTTCCTAGTGCGGCCTTGATTTCCTCTGGAAAAAGCTATTGTAATATACCGTCGTTTTAACAGAATGGACAACAAATATCCATTTAGGACAACCTCAGCAATCATATTAATATATTTATTAATAGCTTTTTATGTGGACTTTCTGGATATAAAATGAGTATATTACAGAAAAGCATTTTTACCTGCAAAAATCACGATTTGTATTAAAATTTAACATAGGTTATATTGGAAATAGAATTTTTATAAGGGTCTTTAAGTACGATGACTCTTAAAAATCGTCATTTTTTGTCATAGTATCAGAACAGCAGAATGTTGTATTTGACAATTCTTATTCACTTTCTACTGAGTTTCAATGAATTCCGCGGAGAATTAAATGAATTTATCAAAAGAATAGGATTTAGGCTTTTTTAAACTTATTATGTGATTATAATAATAATAAAAACAATCTAGCCTATTTATTTAAAATAAATATTTATTTATACACCTATTTACCAATATATTTGATAGGACTATGTAAAACGAACAATGGAATAATACGTTTATGAATAAATATTTCACCTATTTATATTTATTTATTTTGGTAATAATTGATTAAATAATGTATTTTTTCTATCTGGAAATTCGCTGAGAACGCATGGTTGCTGCGGCGGGGGTATTTTAACTTACTAAGTACTTGCTTCATAAAATACTAATCATAATTGGGAAGTTATTTGGCTTAATCTAGTTGAGTTATACTGAATTACAGCCTAAAATTCCCCATTTTTACATTTCCGTAGCAGCTACCCAGGCCAATCAATTTATTTTTTATCTTGTGGTGGACATTTGCAAGCTTGTTTACAAACGTACTTTATGAAAGGTTCATCTTCGTCTATTTTATTTATTTAAGCATTAAAATTTTTTTGAGAATCAGATCTGCTGTAACGGAGACATAAGTTGTTTACCTTTTTATCAAGACGATGACCAATGAGGCCCCAGTTACCTCCATGAAACTATTTTTTGTTCGACAGTCAATACTTCGACACTCTGTATAGTTCGACACCTGCTGACACTCAACAAACATTTTAAGACTCCCGAGTATTTTGTTCAGCGATATTTACTGGGACCTATATTATGATAAAAGTTAGAAAAATAGCTGTGCAATGGTTTAGGGTTATGCTATTTAATAAATTTAGGAGATGTACATGCAACCTGTATTTTTTATGCTTTTATTAATGTGAAATCCCATATACTCCCTATAATTCGACATTTTGATACTTCGAGGCCCCTGAAGTCCACTATGCGTTGAACTATCGAGAGTCTACTGTAGTGGCTTGAAGGGGCAAAAGCCCCTTACATAATAGAACAAATTTGAAATTAAAACAATACTTCTTTATTATAGTGCAAAATACCTACATTGTAAACTGGCCTTTAGATCCACCATATGTTAATATCTAGCAAGCGGTATTTGACAAGACCATCTGTACTAGAGATCAGGGCTAAAGAAAGCCCTGACTAGAGATGGTTATGTTTTGTATTAAGCAACAGCACCAGATGTTTGAATGTAAACATAGCAGACGTCTTTATATACCAATGCTTTTTAATTGGAGGCTATTTTGCGTTATTCCCATTTACTGATGAACTTCAAGCATTTCAGTATTCTTCCCAAGTCCCCGGTATCAAGACCTTTATTTTGAGCCATTTACCTTTATCCTGCGAGTTGCCAAACGCCCACAATTGATAGAGTACGAGGGTGAGTAGGACAGTGGGGAGGATTACTTGACCATCAACTCGTAAAGTGTAAACAGATGAACGAGTCGATTGTCGGCTGGGTTGACTGGAAAACAAAATTATTGGAAAAATATGAATCAGCTGGCCCTTGGTTAGCCAACTCAATTGAGTTACTAGATTTGCCAGTTCCCTTTTTTCAATTGAGGGTTTATTTCTCTCTGGGCTTTCCAGTCAACCCACCCGCCACTTGACTCGTTCATCTGCCACCCTCGTACTATATCAGTGTACAAACTGCCTCGTATGTACAAACCAATAAACCTGCCTCAAGCTAAGGGTTGTTACTATGTATTTAATATCATATGTTTCAAATGTTGTTCCGATGTCCAGCTGACTTTTATTTACTTTTGTACTTGTCAAAGGAGATTGGCATACAGTTTTAGGTAAACATTTTCAAAATTTTAGTGCAATATTCATTTTTACACCACTAAAAATTATTGATACATCAACCATTGTCTTAAAACATGCAAATTCCCAAACATTCCTGCGTTATTCGGTAAAGTCAACGAAAAATAAATATTATATGTGTGAGAAATGTGATATTCATAACTTTACTTCTGAGCTCCTTTTACAGAATTTTAAAAACATTGTAAATAAATTGAAAAATAATACGTGAAATTGCAAACATAAAATGAAAAGAAATAAGAGAAATGTGAATAGATTTTCCCAGAGACATTTTCACAGTGATATGCATTGCCCATGGAAGCGAAGTGGCAACTCTTTCAACGCACCATCCGATAGATGTTTCATGGCTGACTTCAAAGATGTCATCGCAGAATTATTCTCATCGACTCCCAAAAATAGAGGGTACAGGTCAGTACCAGAATTCTTCAATGACATACTTCACTCAACCAGCAACCTCGACTGGGAGTTTAGGAATCTAGATTATATGTTTTCTTTAAAACCAGAACATTCATCTTTTTACACGAATGCAGATCCTCCAAAATATACATTAGAGGATATTGTGTACCTAAATATGGCAGTGAAATCAGTTTTGAAATTGTTATCGAACATAAAAGGAGAACTGATGTATCGGGAGCATTACACGCGTTCCGAGGGTCATGAGTCCATGTTTCAAACAAAAATCGTAATCAACGAACTAGAAGTGAAACTTTATAGCTTACTGAAGACTATCGATGATGTTAGAACGCATTTGTCAGGTGAATGTTCATATCCTCGGCACAATACATTGGACCGTAGTTTTGATAATGTTTTAGGTAGGCATTCGTGTTCATTAAACTTTTGTTCAAATAAATGCGGCAATACTACAAGTGCTTGTTCAAAAAACTCCCACTCTAGAGATAAAAAGGTGTGTAATAATTGTTGTGATAACCCTAGGTATAAGAACAAAAATATTACAAATGAGGAATCGTCAGGTTGTAAAAAACGTTCTCCTCCTAAAAATATAGCTCTTCATGAACCGGATGCAAACCAAAATCAGTCGAAAAACTGTAAAAATAGGCTTTATCGAAAACATTACAATCAAATGAGCCAACCCAAGGAAACAGTAAAGCCGAAGACAGAGCTAAAAATTGAGAACTTAAGTGTAACACAACTGTATGCCAGGAAACCCCGAGGCCTGAGGGATCTGTCTAGACCACACCATGCTACAAGAAAAGGCAAGAAGTTTGAGCAACGAAAACAATGCACAAATGTGACACCGGTGGAGGGCAGAGCCTATTTAATCGACACTCGGAATAGTGAGATAAACCTTAAAAGAAATAGAAGAAAAAGGACCAGGGCAGGTAAAGATAATGTGAGAAGATATCGGTCGATCTCTGATAGCTATAAAATGCAAAGTCCAAACACAGGCAAATGCACGTTAAGCCTCGCTGAAGAAATAACTCCTAACAACAGATTCAGCCCGTTTGGAGTAAATAATTACAGTCATTACAGTCACACTAGTTCATGTAGTATACATCTTGACAATGGGGTACAGGGATATGAGAGTACAAGAGAAATAAATAAAGTAACATCTAGCTTTTGGTCGGAAACCCAATCAGAAAAACAATTTGCAAACAAAAGAAGTACGGGTATTAGTTCCCCTGCTGTTGATCAAAGACGTCAATGCTACGAGAATGAGTTACGCTTAGCCAGTGGTGGATCTTTTAATTTCCTAGGCTCTCTAAGCCGTCGTAGATCGAAGAGGAAGTCACAAAAAAATCAGTTACTAAACGTTTTTTCAAAAAGAAAATCTATTAAACCTAAGACATCCAGTAAACATAGCGTTAGTTTTGGTTATTCAAGCGAACCAGGACGAAGCAGAAGCAGTGCAACAAGAAGAGGCGAAGGCGGAAACAGTTCACCAATGAGAAGTAGAAGCAATTCACGGAGAAGTAGAAACAATTCACCAAAGAGGCGCAGGAGCAGTCGGCCAAAGTCCAAGAAGCGGGGGCTAAACGGTTTTTTAAGCAGTTTTAGTATCGGTTCAAGTACATCAAGAAAAAGCAGAAGTAGAGCATCAAGAAGACGTAGAAGGAGTGCACCAAAGAGAAGCATAAGAAGGAAAACAGTGAAAAAACGCCGCAAAGGACCGAAGAGACGTTATGCCAGTCACCCTAGATCAAAATTCATTTATCGAGAAGACTATGAACAAAGTTCCCGTGATTTTAATTCGAAATATCGAACCCTATCGACACTCAGTATGTGTGACAGTGGTTATTCTTTCATTAGCGATAACTATTGTTACAGCTGTCCTCCCTCCTTGGAGGATGTCACCTGTCCCCGGCCTTGCCTCACTGATTGCAGTTATTCTTGTAGTTACAGGGACTGGTGTGAACCCCAACCCATTCCCTACCCCATGTGTTCAAACACATGTTGCAAAGTAGTCACTCCGATACAGTCGGAACAATTTTATATTGAATTTGAACCGCCCCGAAGAAAAAAGATCGTCAAACGGTATGTATACCCTAAGAAGCGAGTTAGCTTTAAAAATTCACAGAGTTCCCGGACTTCTTTGAGGCAAGTTGAGTCGCAATGGATCAGTGAAAACTATTCAGAATCACAGTCATCAATTGCAAAAACTAAGTCATATAAAACTATTTACTACAAGCCTCCACCACCGGCCGAAGCAAAGAGTACGTACTTCAAGTTTTACAGAGAAAATAGTGAGAAAGAAGTTGACCTAGAATCTTTTACATCATGCGAAACTTCCCGAGCTACGACATTCTCCCAAGCCACTAGCACAGAGAATATTTCCACAGTTGACGCAATGACATCAACTGCGGAGGTAATAAAAGCAGTAAAGGCTGTGGCTACAAACACTGCTAATGTAAGCACAAAAGAAATTGGAACTGTTACTATTCCTGAAAAAGTACCCCCTCCATTGCGTCCTATCAAAAAAATCTCAAAGCAAACTAGTACGGAAAAATTACATGACCCTGCACCAAAGAGAACTGGTGCACTACCTCCAGCAAAAGTACGCACAGTCAGTAAAGCAACAGACACTCCAGTTTTGAGAAAGAGAAATCAAGAGACGAATACAATCGCCGAGAAAAAAAAGAATGTTAAGGAAATGGGAACAAATACAAGACCTGAGGAGAAAAGGCGCGTAATAAATGTGGGAACTGATCCTTTAAAACAAGAGTTGCAATCTAAATCTACTAACACAGTTCCAATACAAGAAGTGAAAGAGCGGAAGCCTTTTACAGTTTCAAAGGAAACGCAAATTATGCCCATGCGGACAAATAGAGAAACAAGCTATGATAAAGTTAAAACCAAAGACGATGGTACTGATCCTATTAAAACGAAAATGGTGGATAAAATGCAGCAAATTGAATTCAAGGAACCGGAGCCGGTTTTATACGAAGCAGAATTTACAGATCCTGATACACGTCATAAGCAGGTTCTCAGTAAGCAGCGGCTGGAACATCTTCAAACACTGACAGAACATCCACTTAGCTATCAGCAATTGTTGATGAATAAAGGTGAAAAGGGCCATGCACAATATTTGAACAAGGAAGAGGTGCTGCATTTACAAAATCTCTCTAATCAACCTGCTGAACATACACAAGTATTAAATAATTTAGATTTTCATCATCTACAAACCCTGAAACAACAGCAAACTGAATATTTACAAACAACAGAAAACCAGCCAGTTGAACACCTGCAAACTATTCAAAGACCGCAGGTAAAAGGAATGCAAAGTTTAACAGGACAATCTATTCACAGTACGCAAACTTTAACACCACAGCGAAAGGAATACACACATAGTCTTAAAAGAACCTCTGAATCACACTTGCAGAGACTGTCAAAGCAGCATGTAGAACATTTACAAACTTACACTGATCAGTATGTCCATGAAAAACAAATTTTGGAGCAAGAAAAACCTGATTACACTCGTACTTTCACACCGCCTCCACCTGAGGAGCATAAACAAACTTTTGAAATTGTAAAACCAGGTTACACTTTCATTTATGAAAAGCTACCACCTGATGATCATAAACAGACTTTAAAAAGTGAAAAACCAGGTTACACTTGTATTTACGAAAAACTACCATCTGGGGACCATAAACAAACTTTGGATATTGAAGAACCTGGTTACACTTGCATTTATGATAAGCTACGATCTGGTGATCATAAACAAACTTTGGAAGTCGAAAAACCAGGTTACACTTGCATTTATGAAAAGCTACGATCTGATGATCATAAACAAACTTTGAAAAGTGAAAAACCTGGTTACACTTGCATTTATGATAAGCTACGATCTGGTGATCATAAACAAACTTTGAAAAGTGAAAAACCTGGTTACACTTGCATTTATGATAAGCTACGATCTGGTGATCATAAACAAACTTTGGAAAGTGAAAAACCAGGTTTCACTTGCATTTACGAGCCTCCACATTTGCGAAAGTATAAACAAAGCTTTCAAACTGAAAAACCAAGAGATGAAGCACCCCAACTCACTAGGGCCCCCAAGTCACAAGAATATAGAGAATCAATCAAAGAGTCTTCATCTGACATTTCAATGCATTTAACATTGGAGAAGGTTCATGAAGAAATATTCCGGAGGCGATGTAGATTTTGTAAGTGCACTAAGATGTGCAAATGCAAGTGCTGTGCCAATTCGTGTTTTGATGATAAACAAATAATTGTGTGTGAAAGGAAAAATTCGAACACAGTACGAATAACTAACAGGTCAAATTGCCAGATCAATTCAAACGAAGGGGAGGAAACCACCAGTGATGTGGACGTGGATGATTCTTTCAGTATTGCCAGCTCCTGTTCTACGTTATGTTTCACGGCCCAAACAGCGCAACAACAGTTAGCAATGGATGAAAGTAAAACGGCATTCTCTCAAAATACAAATTACCAATACTATTCTAACGGAAACATTGCTTATTTTGGACACTACAATAACGGCTACTGTTCGTAACAATAATTCATATTTTTAGAAAATAATACTATTTGAATTAAATGAACACTAAATAAACTATGTCGTTAACAAACTGCAAAAACAAAATGAAAGCCGGTATTGTTAAGGTTTTGTTTGGTGAATGTTGTTTAAGAGTTTTAAACTATAAGTATATATTTATATAAAGAAATAAAACAAATGTATACTTAAAAGGCGATATTTTTCAAATAAAAATAGCCTACTCATTTCATGCTTTGTATTAATGTTTTCTGTTCTCAGCCTCATACGACTGCAAGCCTCTAAATTAGTTTAGTAGTCCAGGAATTTTAGGCATGAAAATGAATCGACCTAAGAAATTCTGACCTTGTTACAAGTTTGCACAAATGTTAAGTAAATCTCCCTATTTAAAATCACAAATGTCCCCAGAAATCCTCGCTGTGCTCTAGCCAACATCTGGAAAAACCAGCCCCGTTCTCTGTACATGTTTTTTCAATCAACACAAAAACCATACGAAAATAAACGATATCTCCAAACTGACATATACTTTCTCCCTTAGCCATTTAAATCAAGAAAACGTATACAGGGCGTCAAGTACGTCACCAAACTCCATAACTTGGTTTATTAGGTCAAAATAAGCAAAAAGGTTTATTTGAAGGTATGTCCTAAAATGCATATTTACCCAGATCCGCCATTTTGTATTTTTGTATTTTTTATCTCCCAAGTTTTTAATAGATTTTTTTGGAAACTCGGTATGTACCCATAACTAGTCAATGTTTGTTTATAAATCAGCATGATCCAATGGTAAATTTCAAAATGACGGTCGTTTAAAATCTTTAAATTGAAATACCGAAAAAACGGTACTCATGCTACAAAGCAACATGTTACATCTAAAGCCACATGCTGGATAGTAATATATGGCTCATTATAAAAACAGCTAACAAGGAAGCTAATTCGTAGTATAATAAAAAAGGATTTCATTTGAAGTTTACCCTTTTATAATTAGGTGCTTCTAGGCAGTTCAAGCCACTTGTTTTTGGCTAAACCTAAGATTGAATAAAGTTAACATTTGACAAAATAAAAAGACATTTTACTAATACAAAATTCTACCTAGATTCATCAAAACAAGATAAATTCAAAAGGTAAACAAAAAACCAACTGATTATAAATCATTATTAAATAATTTAAATAATCAGATGTTCATATTTCACATATTTCCAGACACCACTAGTTTATATAAAATTATTTTGATATCTATAAAATAAAATTTTATATCTGGATATTTTCTTGTCTATTATATTGAGAACTGTCAAGATAATACCTTTGACTGTTTTTTTCTGCTTTTTTCACTAGGGGATCTCCTAGTGTAAGTGCGTGATGTAGCTTCATGAACAGGTTGTTTCGTGTTAATAGCTCTCCTAGTGTGTGTGTGTGTGTGTGTGTGTGTGTGTGTGTGTGTGTGTGTGTGTGTGTGTGTGTGTGTGTGTGTGTGTGTGTGTGTGTGTGAGGTAGCTTGTTGACCAGTTTGGACTCATAGTGTGAGTGTGAGGTAGCTTGTTGACCAGTTTAGTTTGTATTAGTGGGTCTCGTAGTGTGTGTGTGTGTGTGTGTGTGTGTGTGTGTGTGTGTGTGTGTGTGTGTGAGTTAGCTTGTTGACCAGTTTGGTTTGTGTTAGTGGGTCTCGTAGTGTGTGTGTGAGGTAGCTTGTTCAACAGTTTGGTTTGTAGTAGCGGGCTCTTAGTGTGGATGTGAGGTAGCTTGTTGACCAGTTTGGTTTGTGGTAGTGGTTCTCCTAGTGTGTGAGAGGTAGCTTGTTGACCAGGTTGTTTCGCGAGTCGCCCACTAGATGTCGCCGGGTATCGATTTGCAGCAGCAGTCGCTGGTTGCGCCAGTTCAGTCTCGGTGCCCGGCGAGTGCGCTTCTCTCCTCCTCTCTCTTCCGCACACTCACTCTATCTCTATCATCGATAATCTGTAAGTTTTCGTCTATAAATTGATGTGTTATAATATTAAATAATATTTTCAAAATAACTTATTTTAGGTTTTTGATCGAGTTATCATCGTTTTTAGGATTAAGTTTGGTTTTGATTATTTACCCTAATAATTTAAAAGAAGTGAATACTCACACTAATGGCACAACAGTACTATAAATGATCAACTCAAATGAATTTTTATAAAGTAAATAGAAGAGAGTCATTAGTGTAGTACTGTGTTTTTAACATAAAAACAATTTTTTTAATACTTTGAAGACACGATTATATTACATATTTTTTTGTAATATTATCACAGTTTAGTGTCAAACTGGTAAGCCCACCCTGACCCTCCAGAATATCCTTAACAGCAATTCATTTGCGTTTAATTGTGGTTCCATTTATCCTGATTCAACTTCATGATTTCTGATTTGATTTTTGGAAGCTTGCCTACAGAATCACAGTGTTAATACTGTCAAGCACAAAAAAAGGTTAATTTTATTGAGAATGAAAATAATTAAAACACTAAATGGTAATTTTGGAAGTTAAAACATTCTCAATTTGTGGCATTTACGAAGAGCCTGCGGAAAAAAGTATTTGTAAAAATCACGATCTTTTTACGTTGTGTCTTTTCCAATACTGTTTTATAAAAAATCAGTTACCTATTTGTTGTTCCATAATATCATGTAGGCCTATGTCCTTGAACAAAATCAATAATTTTGTGAAATTGAATACTATAGGCTACAATTAGGCTTGAATACTGTAGGCTACACTTAATGACCACTAATCTTATAAATTGTTTAAGCTGATTTAAACGAAAGGCAAATAAATTCTTTAACTGTTGTAGTACCATAAGGTACTAAGTTCCTAAAAGCCGATCTTGAAAGTTTTCAATCCCTTATTGACAAATGAGAAGGATGGTGAGTTTAACTCATTTGAATTGATTCATGATTATTTCTAACTAACATCATCATACAATAAGTGCATGATTTAAAATGTCATTTACAATACTCTTTAAATGCTTTAAATATTTAGTAAAATTACATCAATTATCATTATTCAAATTTAAATTAGTTAACAGTTAAGTCTGATGTCAAGCTATTTTATAAAAAACTTTCATGGTAGCTTTTATTCCTCTAAAGGTCACCAAGTAATGATTCAAGAAAATTCAAGATTAATTATTCAGAGCGTTTTAATAGAGGTCTTACTACCACCGTCGTTAAATGGAGTTCAAAATTTCGGAAATATCAACTTTATTTCAATGGAGATTAATTTATTATTACTGAGAACTTTTTTTAAAATTTACTTTTACCAATTAATATCAATGTATTGAAAGGTGTTTCCGTAAAATACACAAAACGCGTTTTCTTTCACACTTCGGGATAACTTTACCCAACATTACCCGCATGTTCTTACAACTAAACAAAAGGAGGGTCAAAGGTTTTAAACCCTATCTTGCGTCTGTATGTTTGGTTATTTTGGAAGTTTCGTTTTTATGTTCGGATAGCCTCTAAAGATATAATATTAGGAATAACCAAACTCACTTTACACTCACAATTTGTAATTGCATATAGGGAATGATTACCTTTGGACATAATAAGAGACCATCTTTTAGCTGCCCATCGCCATTTGGGAGAAATTATTCAGCTTTTGAACTTATAAATACCCCCATTGCAGAAGGCCTGCGTACTCAGAATAAGTGCTCAAATGAATCGGTTACATGAAGCATCATAGGAAGTAATAGCAACATACGTCCCTATATGAACACGCTAGGATACTCTCCATAAGAATAACTTGGGGAAAGATATTGAAGATTTACTGCTATAGGTATGTAAGCGTTTGGTATTTTAAAGTCAATATTCAGAAGGCTTAAGCGAGAAGAAGCTATGTTATAATTTTTATCAAGATATTTTAAGAAATAAGAAAGAATGTTATTTA
The DNA here is from genome assembly GCA_035578135.1 of Flexamia atlantica. Taxonomy (NCBI): domain Eukaryota; kingdom Metazoa; phylum Arthropoda; class Insecta; order Hemiptera; family Cicadellidae; genus Flexamia; species Flexamia atlantica. The sequence continues at coordinate 25,015,192 of JAQJVK010000002.1, forward strand.
TTTTCCATAAGTATAAAATAAGGATTAAATAAGCAAATTTGCTGCCACAAAATAGAAAAAAGGGGACTATCATTTAACTATTAAATGAAGCCACATACCAAGGTTTAATTACGAAGTGATGCTAGGGAATAAGCCAATATGGAATTTCAAATTCCCTGTAGAGATAACATTGTGGTAATTAAATTGTTAACCGGGGAAATTGTGGTTAGAATCCCACGTTAAAATGTAGGTCCCTTAGTTGCCATTGGCTGTTGAGCTATTAACAGTCCTGTCTAAGGAACAAGTTGGCCTTAGTCAATAACAAGACCTCAAGATCGCGCCACAATCATCTTTCACTCACCTGTCATTCATACTTGGCTTAAAGTAGTTACCTTTATAGGTCGCCATTTCAAGCAATGTAATGTAATGCAATGTAATGGACTGCAGGCTGTTTACCGGTTTTAATATTTCTTTAAACAATGGTAATAAATCAGCGGTTTTAATTTTAATTTATTTACCGTTCTAAATTAAATGGTACAAACAGAATTTCGATTGTTTTAATTCGCCTTTGCAAAACACGTTTTTAGGGGGTTCATCCCCCTTTAGACTACCCTCAGGTTTTCCAATTGGGCTGGTTTGCAAACTGTCCGAATATATACTACTTCATATAGACCCGTCTGTGCCAAATTTAATTCAGATCTTCCCATTTTATACGTGAGTTACTGTGCTTAAAGACATGTATAGGTGTTCGTGATGTTTACACATATGAATCTACAGGTATGTACATGTGTATATACCTGTACATATGTATAGATAAACATTTGCGCCTATGTGTAAGAGCCTTAAAGAATATAGTTCGTAGCCTGACAGCTGGCATAAAAAAGTCCCTTAAAAAAATTATGGTGGTCTTGGCCTAACCCCTACCTTGGTCTACCTGCGGTATTAACTTCTTCACCATAAAGAAAATAAAATTTATCAGAACATGTATTTAAAAGACCAATGTAGAGACTCTTCAGGATAACTACAATCCAATGTGGAATTGGTGCAAGGGTGCACCAAAGCACCCTAAGTGCTAAGTAAGTAGGCTCGTGTAAGTTGGTGTTTGCAAGGGTGCAATAAAATACATGGTACACTATTAAATTTGTATTAGTGTACCATGTATGTTATTATATTAAAAATAAACAAAAAAGGATATTTTAGCCTTGTCTACAGTTTCAGCCACTATACGAGTACATACACTCTCAAAACTAGTCACTCTGTGGCGAATGTGCTCCAGCGAACATTGAGTGCTGGACGTCACGGCTACATGGATTAATTTGGAGTGACTGATACGACCCCAACCTACAACAAGGGTCCGACCGGGCTGTATAATGAAATCAACTGCATGATTCGAACGAAAACATATTTCCCAAACCTTTTTCATCACACCGAAGATCGGGTTTCTAACCTATTGATAATGCAAAATTATTGTTGCAATGGTATAATTGTAGCAATGGTATAGTTAAATTGCTATAAAGTTAATGTTCACGTCTATATTCATGAAAACAGTGTTTATGGTTAAATTGTTTGAATTCCTGACCCTCTATTGTGTTTCATGTTCATTTTTGCTACGTTATTTAATCTTAGAGACTGTGTGTCTTTCTTCTTTACTAAATGGTTTATGAGTTATTTATAATTTTCGTATATTAAAAGTCACACATTTTGCTATGTTCGTTGGGAGAGTATTTTTTATACTAACGTAAATTGTCTTTTTACCGCTCTCTCTAATTATTATAAGCTCGATACAACTCGAAGGTCTCTCAAGACACCAGTTCATATTATTTCGTCAGAAAGTATTTCGGTCCAAAACCCCTAATCATAAAATCGAAATTATTGAAAAAGAATCAATCTTTATCTATATATGCTTGTGTATTAATAATAGTGGTTTAATTACCTTCGTCATACAGTTCTGATAATGGGTCTATTGCGACCTAGGTTTCGATGCCTTTTTATTGCATCATCTTCGGGCTTGTCGGCAGGAGAACGTTGTGGTCAGTCCATTGGACGTCGTTAAATAACATTAAAACTTGTAACACATTTTATGATGCACGGAAAAACACAGAACCTACGAAAAACCGATCGGTACACTTACACGAATAAAACGATAAAATTGACAACGGCCGCGGCGGGTAGACTCCAGCTATCAACTCAAGCTGGTGTATTACATCTTGAGCCTTTGGAATCATTTACATCTGTAGAAATTGGAGAGTTAAAATCATCAGGAACAACAGCAGATGTGCAAAGTCGTATTAGGCTGACGTGTTACATTTTTTTAAAGCTGCCAGTTTAGGCCTATATCCTTATCGTCATTTGGAAATATATGCAGTTGATATTGGTTGTATTTGTTTATATATTGTTTGTTGCCCTATATCACGGACAATGAGTAATGTCTGACGGCTCCGGCAGTGGAGTACGCCTTGGCTCAAGATATAAAGCGCCAAGTACAACCACCTAATTTCTTACCGTAGATGATAAGCCATATCATGGGATAAATTGGTAGTGGTTTAATAAGGATCAACACCATATGATTTATTGTAACGTTTTAAGATCCGAATGCCCTTTATTTTGTATATTTGTTTACGTTATTTCTCGTTTTGTTTGGTACATAAAAAAGATTATTTATCTCAAGTCCCTGGGATAAAGATTTTGATTTATCCCAGCTCTCTCCAAGCTCTCTTCTGCCATCTTTCAATTTGTCAAACGCCAACAACTTTGGTCTTAAATGTTGTCTTTCGTAAGTAGTCAATGGTCCAACCTCTTTTAAATTTAAGGTATTAAATAAATTAAACTACGAATAGCTTGATTTGGGTTACTGTTTTCATACCAATGGTTATCACTATTGAAACTGGATTATATCACTATGCAAATAGGCTATGTGAAAAGGGTTTCAGGAACTCAAAGTAAGAAATACCCTCGTTGAAGTAGACCTGCATACACAGCTTATTTCTAACGCTTTAATATGATTCAACCAACATGTAGCAAGATTAATTAGGCTATTGTTCTCCTTAAGAGTAACATATGAAAAGGGTGTGCATGTTTGCTGCTGCAGGCATATAAATACCGGTGGTTTTAAATCAAAATCCAGCAGACCTTAATTAGAAGAAGCCCCATGCAAAGCCTTATCAAGATATGTCAAGATAGAAGGAAGACCAAGGATTTTTGGTTTGTTTCCCTTAAGGGTAATAAGGGTAATCTATTTTTCCACGTTAATCTAGATATGAGGTATCGTAGGCAATAGAAAGGTCCCAGCCAGATGAAGCCGTCCACCAAATTCGATTATGCTTAGTGAGAAATGAGCTAGTTAGAAATAGCTTTCGTAATTTGTAAACTTTGTTTCAGCTCTTTATCTAATATCTCGTTCGCCCAATAATTCAAATATTGCTTGAGAAAGTTTTCTGAATAGCTTTCACTTTTTCTTAATCTTAAATACCTGAGTTATAGTACCCTAATATATTATGTATTATCATCTCAAACCTAACTAAGTACTTTCATATAATTCATAGCTGCCATAACATTATTTCGCTCGAAGTTCGCTTCGAAGTCGCAACAACGTGTTTTGCCACCAAGGACATATCGCTCTCTTCATCTCGACGATGAAGGTATAATGTCATGAATGCTTAACTATGTATCTCAACTATTTAATATGTTTTAAATATTACTCATGGTTTCCAGAGATATAACCAATAGATTACAACAACTACTTTACTAGTTTGAGTAGAGACAATGATGAAAACAGGGAGGATGATGAGTATTGTCCATACCCAAGCATACATTTGCGGTATCGATTGTAGTGCATTGGGTTATTGGATTGGTTATACGACCCTGTCACATCACTCTCAACATTAAACTGTTTATCACGTCGAGTAACTATTTTTATGGCATTGAGGCAAACAACCTTTAGGCTCAGTATAAAATTTTTATCGTGTGAGAGGCCAACATTCAAAGCTTGTTTACATTGAATTTATGAGCCCTTTTGAAGAAAGCCTTCATGCGGTTATTATAATTATTAAAACAGCACGGTTTCAAATCTCTAGATTGGGCTGGACTACTATGTAAAATTTAAGACGAATCAGACAGACGAATGCTTTCTGGCGTAGCCAGACAAAAACATTCTTGCGGAAAGTGATCGTGTACAAACAACAAACCTTCTCATGGTATGTAAGTAATGAAGCAGCGGCTGCAGACTTTACTGGCGACTGCAGATCCGCAGACACCAGGGCGATTAGGAAGCTTGCCATGGAGCGCCATTGTAGTCCCCTCGTTGGGAGTATTATTAATGCTTTCATGTCTTCGTTTCTCGATATTTACCTATTTATGCTGTACCAATGTAATTAGTTTCTGGTATTGTGACAGCAGTTTATGATAAATTGTCAACCTACTGTTGCAAATCACATAGATTAAGATGCATGATATTGGTTTTTGAAATGTAATGTAAATGATATTGAAGTACCACGTGGAATAAATATTAAATTTACCTTGCCGATCTATTATTACCTATTATTACCAAAAAGATTGATTTTTAGGTCCTAAAATAAAAATATGATATTCACACCTATTGATAATCTTTTCGCTTTAAGGCAATGTTTGATTTTAAACAATGCATAAAAATATTAAGTAGCCTATTTTATGGACACTCATTGTAAATTTGGATAAAATATAATGACCCCGGGGCTAAAGAAGTTTTCCTTTTGTCTCAATAAATGAAATCTGAAAGCACAGTAACAATGTAGATGTGCAAAACATACGTTCGCTATTAATAGTATATAGTACAGTCTTTACATTAATTTATCTAGTAAAATGACGATAATGGTAAAATGAAACCCACTTGATCGAAAGTTTGTAATTCATATTTGATTTTACTCTCTACAAAGGAATGCAACTAAGCGCTGGGAATCTAATTAATTAACTCGAACTTATTAGTGAGTAGGTGCCGCATATGGGCGAGGGTGTACAAACATATTACATGAATACATTACAGAAAAATAAACCGAATGTAAATTACTCCCTCGTGTTCCTACGCACGGATGTTTACGATTTTTTGTGAGAGATATGGCGTGTGTGTTAAATTTACATTTACTTCTCTCAAAGAAGGTTGAAAAGTAAAAACATTCACAAGGTCCTAATAAAACGCTAGCTACCCACAGTGGAATCACTCACTAAATCGATCAAATAAATTATAAAGATAAAAAATACAAATAAATAAATATATTTATAAATTATTAATATAATTAAAAATTTCAAATCCTTTTTAGTAAATTAATGATGCAATAACGATAACTTTACCTCGAAATCATATTTAAAATGTTACCCCTGGATTAAAACTGCCTTAGTATACTTATTCACACATAGGCTCAAATATTTAAACATCAGTCAAGTGGGAAACAGAATATATTTAAGACAATGAAGTATTGCTGAGTAGTGTGATTTAAATGTTATGTTAAAATAACAATTATCATTATTAATTTTATCAATAAATTACAGCGGTATTGGCAACAATTTTTACATTTATTAAATATTTTGAGTTGAATTTCACTCGTTAATATCTCCAAAAAAATTTAAATTAGCATTTCCGATTTTTTTACTGAAACAAAAAACATATAACGTAGTTAAACTAAAACCACTATAATTATATCACATTCTTAAAATTATATCGCGTAGAAATTATATTCGCCAATGGTAATATTTTCTATAAAATATCTGATTCATCGGGATAAATTATTTCGCATCAAAAATATATAATTTCAAGTAATTAAATTAAGAAAAAAATTAACAATTTCACTTTATTGGGAGACATCGAGAGCCACTCCTTAGTGTCAACATCGTTAACCGTCGGTCTAGAAAGGTAATGAATTCCCGATATTCCTGGTTTGTTGGCTAAATATAATTTAATAAAACACTTAGGGTTAAGTGCATGTTAAATGTTCTTCGACCGATATGAAAACTTAACTAGACGCGATTGTTATTTAAATTTCAACTTCTAAGGTTGGTGTATGAACGAGTAAACGAATCAATAGTATATATGCTCATGCTGCAGCAGACCTCCGTTCCTAACGAATCCCAAAACATATGTTTGGTGTAAATATATTCAACATATTTCAGCAGAATAAATTTCAAAAGAAATGCATTTAATCGTTTCTATTTATTAATTGCAGACGCATTTCCCTAATCTTAGGGACTTTTTATCGTGGAAAAAATTTTTGGTTTTTTATAATGTAAACACCCAGTATACCTGACTAACAAATTCTATTTAATTAAAATAAAAACGGTGAAATAATTATGTGACGATATTAAATTCAATCTTTTGATGAGTATTATGGAATCAGAAAAATCCGTTTATAGGGTAACTAGTTTGTAATTGGGGGTATATTTAACGATTCAGGGTAATTTTAAAGTGAAATTTAAGCTATTTGTCTGATATTAAGTTAGTTAAATTCATTCAAAATAATTGTAAGAAAATTTATTATAACTTTAAGAATATATTGAAATGTATTGTATTTAGCACTTACAGCATCTCAGTACAATCGTTAACAATCAAAATAAAATGTATTTGCCCCTTCAAATTTTACTGAGTTGACTAGTTTTTGAAAAAAACATCACTATTAACAGGAATTAAATATTTCATCAACATCAGACTTTTCTTATGAGAGTTATAAGGGGACTTGTCTGTTTATTTTATTATTACTATGACGAATATAAAAATTGATGCGATAATGAACGAATAGTTGTTTTTTTGGATCTAGGGACCCAAAAAATTAGATTTTTTTGAAATCAAAAAAATTACATTGGTTCTGGTCTAAACTAGGTTACACCATATCGCCCTTTTAGGAAATTCGCTAAAACCGATGATGGTTTAATTCTATCATACGTTTTCTAATAAAACGTTTGGTTATCTTTCGTAAAAACCTTCCTCATACCTTTTCCATGATATAACTTACATTCATTTTATATTTTCTAAAAGACGTTAAAAATGTAAATAGGCAGAACTGGGAGTTGTAATTTAAGGCATGAGAGAACCAGAAAATTGAATGGGAGACACAAACTGTCACCTGCGTTTGTTTTGTAATGTTACATTGTGATTAATGTGCTACTGAAACGCCGCTGGCCAACATCATAATTCCCAAAACTATAATTCGGATTAGAGACATGAATCTTTTACTTTTTTCTTTATGTAATAGCAAAACAATTTTAGAGAAAAAACTATTGGTTTGATAAATTTATTTGTAAATGTTCGTGAACAATCTCAAAATGTTAATTTATTAACCAATTTTTATGATAAAGACTAGTCAAAAATTAGAAGGTTGAAACAATTTTCCAGCAATTTCTGACAAGTATACTTTTTAGGACTTAAAAATGATTAGGACTTAAGCGATGATTGTCATGTATAACAATCATATTACCTTGTAGTTGTTCGGAACGCAAGTCAACTAAATTTCGTAATCACCTAGGGAACTTTGACTGATAGCCATTGTTTGCCTTTTGTACTTTAACGAAAAGGAATCTTATATTTTTATATTTTCAACAATTGATGATGAAAAATCATATCTAAAAAAGAGCAAAAACTGCAGTTGCAACCCATATTTGTTACGATACCTGTTAGTTGGTTTACCTTTAAAATGATTCAAATTTGATTAAAATTGTACGAAAAATTTCAAAATCTTTTGGTGGTTGTAATTGCCCCAATATCGATCAAGAATTAATTTATATTCTCAACTCTACGTATGACATTACGTAATCCACGTATTTTGAATGGCACTTTTAAATGTAATAGTACATTATCAACTCTTAAGGATGATATGGACTTAACAATTGATGATTCAACAATCAATTGTTCGAAGGTAAAATAGTGCATAAAAATGTCAACCTCACTTAAGGCACTATTGGCCTTCACACCTGCATAATATAAATTAATCGGATGAATAATTTGACATGAACCCGAAGAGCATTAGAGAGGTACAGAAAAAAACATAATGTTCCGTGTAAAACTAAAACTGCTTGGAGATTGGAAAGGTTTTGGAGTTTCTCGCGTACAATGGACTTTATCTGCCGGAATAAACATCACAAGTGAGGGAACACCACCGGAACACACCCTCGCTCTCAACGCTCCGTCAAAAAGCAAGGTCGCTGTGGTAAAATTTTTCTTAACTTTTCTCGCTGTAGTTCTGCTAATATGCGGTATATGGTTTACTATGTTCACCTGAATAGCAGGTAATTTAAATAAATAGGCTTTCAAATTAGTAATCTACCAAAATTAAGTTGATTCAGTAAAACTTGTAGGTAAAAGGTTCACAGTTATGTTAAGCTATAAAATAATAAGCATACACATATTAACTTAATTAGGAAAGGCTATACTCACATAAACAATTATTCTACACTATTAGAAGCTGGGTTAAATAGCCTAGGTATGAGAAAGGTTTTTACGAAAGATAACCAAACGTTTTATTAGAAAACGTATGATTGAATTAAACGATCATCGGTTTAACGAATTTCCTAAAAGGGCAATATGGTGTAACCTAACTGGTGAACCGAACCTTGCTCAGTGTTATTTTATGTTTACCAGTTCATCCAGTTACTATAAAATATTTCAATGTCATAAAATTGATAAATAGAAACCTTTTTTATTGCTCCATGGACTCTTCATCCTACTTGCTGTATTTTCCCTTGATGGCTGTAGATTCCAAACAGCTGTTATGATTACTTCATTTGTTTACACTTTCCTTGTTTATTTTCGTTGCTATCACGGCAACCCATAAGGCCAATGTTAAAATTTTACAACTTTTAAATTCGATTTATTACGTTATTAAGTTTTCTCTGGCCAAGTAATCTGCATAAAAGACGTTTTTGAGTCATAAATTACTTATTTACAGACTTTGAAGGAAATCCTCGGAGCCGTTTTTGAGATAATTGTGCGAACAAGAAAGCAAGCACGATAACATTACTCAAGACTACAGGATGATAAATTTTAAAATTGTTATTTCTACTAAGAGAGTTTGCATTATATTTTCTGCCTTACAAGTGAAATTGAAATTGAAATTAAATGAAATGAAACGAAATGAAATGAAATTAAAATTAAATTGTTTATTCCTTCATAAGTACAAAAATTTACTTTTAGAAAAATGTGACACATAATACATAATTTAAATGTCTAGGAAGTCCATGTTCAGATGAAATTAGAGAATACTCGAAAAGAAATCAAGTTAGTTTAAATCATTATGACAGTTTAAATTGTAAACTAGAATGTATGAAAAATGTTTGCCTTCAGATGAGTACACCACGTCAGGGTGCTGACGCTAAATGAGCCACTGATTGCTGTAATTTATTTACCAGCTAATGGACTAAACCCTCTAAACACGCTTTCTAAACTACGTAGCCAATTAGGAGTAATCTGATAGTGATTGTTTGAAATAAATGCCAATAAAATTGGAGATTGAGATTTAACCATATAATTTTGTTTTTATATGGAGTAAATACATTTTTCCAAAGCAAAATTTATGAGTATAGCCTACACCTATTTACTCATGAAATAAATACAAGTTCAATTGTACCTGAAAAGAACCAACTACTGTACGTAAATGAAACTGGTGTAATGGTGGGTCCAGTTTTGTTTCTAGTGTAAACTCGTTTGTTACTCACACCTAAGTTAGTCTGAATAGCCAAAACCAGAAAGTGTAAATACTGCTGCATATTTTTGCTCAACTACAACCCACAGAACAACATTACACATTTTTAACTGCAACTGAAAGGCTGGCATTACATGCAACTTACAATATTAAATATTTTTTACTAAATGTATATGTATTAAAATCGATAAAATTGTGAAACTTAATTCTAATATTAAGGATGAAATTTCACAGCGAGGGGTTTAGGTTTGCGTGGTGCACAGTTCGATAAGCCACTATTCCTGATTAGCGAGCGGCGCCAGTGAATCTTCTTTATCACTTTAATTGTCCCAGTAAGCCGAACCCAACAGGCCGATTTGTCAACTCTAACAACTCTGACCTAGTTCGATACTTGAAATTATTTTTTAAAATTTTCTCTAGGATAAAATTAAGCATGGATAGTAAGCATGGTATAATTTACAAACGTAGTTTTAATCTAAAATCCACGCGGCATCAGTACGGTGTGAGAGGAGCTTAATTTCGAGATCAAATTAACAAATCTTTGTTAACCAGCAAGAAGTGAGGATATATTTGGGCAACTGGTATTTTACGTTAGGGAAACAAGTGAGTTCCTATTATTACAATTTTTTCACTTTAAAGTGTCGTACGTGATTGGACGAAAGTATTCTAGATTAAAAACCTTTAATCTTTTCTCAGATTATACAGGGTGTTTTTTTAAACCGCAACCCAAACTTTATTTTATCAGGGAAGGATTTTTCCCCCCAAGATCCCCGGGTTTGGCCCCACTATATTATTTTCTTTGGGGATACATAAAAAGTAAGGCCTAAGAAAACAATTCACCGGATATTGAGCACCTCAAAACAAACATAACAAATTTAATGCAAGAAATTCAAAGAGGTACGTTGCAACACGTGTTCGGGAATTTGATGGGGAGAGCATAACTTTATACAAATGCCAATGGCGGACTGTTTGAGCACATAATGTAAACCAAATGTGATCAAACTTAAATAATAGGTTGTATAACATGTAAAGATCAATAAAGCTATACTCATTTCATATTTATATGTGCATTATTCAATCTTAAAAATGGGTTGCGTAAAAAAACACCCTGTATTAAAACATTTTATTAGAATTTTTAATGGTAAGGATATAATTGATACGCAGGAAATAGTTTCATATTTCAATATAGTACTTAAAATGAATTTACCATAAAAATGTATGTCCTGTATAAATGTTCTGTCTAACTACTATGAATTCATTTGTTTTCTTACATGTTTATCACCTGCGGAAATTCATCATCACCGTTCATCACGCAGAAATAATGTTTGCTATGCAAAAGCAATGTTTACTGTTTTTTGTGGTAAAAACCCAATATTTATTATTGTTGCAATACCTGTGTACCGAAAAGTATCGTTCAGAACACGAGTGAAAGTTATTTGCATATTCTCGACCATATGACGAGCTTGATAAATATCGCAAACATATAGTCTCGAATACGAAATCACTTTTTTTCTAGTCTTGTTTTGAAGTATACTGCAATGGAATCTCGATCAACCATCACTATTTTAACCGTCACTCTCTGTCACCACTACTTTACCTTTAATGTGTCATAGTAGACGCCGTAAATACATTCAACAAGTACAACATACAGTATATCAGCTCTGTTTTACTCATGAATTTAAGAAAATTAAAGGAGTATATATTATCCACTTATGCAGGGTATAATTTCTTCCAAAAAATTTTAAATCTAACAGGATTGTAGTGTTAACCGTCACACTCTAGGGCCCAAAGGTGATGGTTAACAGAGGTTCCACTGTATTTTGAAGTCTCGTGAATTTGAAGCAAAGCCATATCTAAAAAAAATTGTCAATGTAAAGGTGCATGATTGTAGTTTGTTTTGTAAGCATGACATTAAATATACTTTGATTTCGAATCTTAACAAAAACCCTGCGATATTACAAACCGAAAACGAAGGAAAATAATATTTATGTTTTTGTGGCATGAGAAACAATATTTTCTTTACCAAGTAATTTATAATATTAACTATAAAAACTCTTTCTCTATATATAGTTACCACGTTTGCATTCAAAAAACAAATAAACGAATATTATAAAGAATTATCTAAGTTAGAATTTGACAAGGCAATTGAGTTGTAGATAGATTTTGTACAAATTATATTTCATCTCATTTCTGTTATGCATCAACAATATTGTTGAAGTTGCAGATTTCAATTTGATAAGTTTGTCTTTTGTTGAGATCGTATAAAGGAAATTCATAATTAACTATGTTGTAAAGAAATTTAAAGAAAGTAATCAAGATTTCATTCAATTATAGCGATTCTAATTGAAGAATAACCAAGAATGAAAAGGTCATTGACAGACTGCTTAAAATAACTTTCTTAGAACGGAGTTATAACAGTGTCATTAGGGATTTCATTTCTTAATTAATTTATTCCTTATAGTTACATTTTTTGTAAAACAAGTAACAAGTTACAATTTTTACCTACCACCTGTTGAGTAGTATAATTTTCAAATATTACTTAATGCCAATTTGCATAGTTGTCGAAATTGTTATACCTATCACTTCTCAAAAATCAGCCACATTTGAATGTCAAAGGTTAATAATTCAAAACACAGCTTTAATTAAAACTGCATCTCTGAGGCAATTTTAAGAACTGATGAATAAAAGCGATATTTGAGACTATGTAGATCCACAAGATCAAGGGATAGTTGAAAAAATTCACTAAGAATTTTGAAACAAGTATTTCTCCGTACAAATCATTTAAGACTTCAACCACAATAAATACAGTTAGGCTTCGGCTTATTCTGCAATGCTTTCTCAAATTTTAGCGATAATCTAGATCATAGTTTGAATAATCTAGGTTAACTGTAGAGTTTTACACCATTGAGTCTTTCTCACCATTGAGTTCAGCCCGAAAACCAAATGATTTAATATTTTTAATCACAGCACTACGCCTATTAGTTACTAAGCAATGGAAGTGGTGAACTCAGTATTGCTCATTCATTTCATATTCATAATTTCCAATAAATTGTACTTATGTTATCCTAACCTCATTGGAAAGCCTAATTTCAACGCCTCAATTATTTCTCAATACATCCCTATAAAACAATATGCGGCTTCATTTAGTTCAGATAAATTGTACATTAAATATTTCTTTTTACAATTGCATTACAGAAAACCTGCCTATCCATTCCTCGTGTTATCCTCAGGGAAAATGATTTAACTTCTATGCCTGCCTTACTCTTTACAAATTTCTAATCTAAGCTTGCTTCTTCTGGTTGAATGGAGATGTATAATATTGATTCAACCCCATTCAATCTTCACATGTGTGAATCATTAATCTTGTGTACGGGGTATCTTCGAATTTCATGTACTACTTTTGATTTGATGAAATTTGATTTTAGGCGTTCTAAATTCACTGAGTATGCAATTATTATGCAATAGGGTATTGCTATATTAAACTGTTAGGGATGTTTATTTCTAATTAACAAAGGATATTATATTTCATTCTCTGTGCTAGTACCGAAAGGGGCATTTTCCGGTGCGCGCTCAAGGTTCATTGTGAGGCGGAGCCAAACACAGGAAACTGTGTTTGGCATGCGAGGCAAAGCCGAGAACGGGAATAATTGGAGCAAGTGCCGGAAAATCGCTTTCGGTACAAGTTATGAACGATACTTTTCATCACGACGAAAAAATACACACATATATAAAAAGAGACATCAGTAAAGTAAAACTTTTTTATTTTCCAATAAAATTGTTGAATAAGGAATGTTAAACATATCTGGAGGAATTTTAAACACTTTATGTGTTAAAAACATAGCAAGATTATCCTATGCCTATTTATGTTTACATTTTGATGGTTAAACAGTAAAATCAGCTGATTTCAATCGTAAAAATAAATGGTGAAGAAACACTAGCACGCGTTGTGGACAAATTGAAAACTGAGAGTAAGGGAAAGTGAATTTAGAGCAAGGTAAAATCAGCTGATCGATTTCCCTTTCTCTAAATTAGAGCTTGGGTAACGATCATTTTCGTTGATATCAGCTGTCATAGAAAATAGCTACTTTCGGTAGTAAGGAGTAATGAAATTAGTTTTTCAAACGTTCCTACTTTTATTATATTCTCATGACTTATATGAACAGTGTACTCTTGCTTGTAAAGTTATCTGTTCCAAGAATTTCCTTCAAATAGTTGAAATAGCTTATTTCTGGCTCAAAAATTATTATATCAACTACAGGCAAGTCATACCACCAGTGAAAATCGAATTGAGTAAAAAGCTAATCATAAAGTTGTTAATTTAACATGGGCTTTTCTTCATAGGCAACAATTAACAGTGAATACTTCTCTTAATGTTATGAGCGTGAAAGTTTGTGGAGTCTGTTTGTTTGCATATTTATTTATTTATTTGGAGTTCCATCACGCCTGATGTCCTGAATCAACTTTCCTAATATTAGGTAGGTAGTTTCCTAATGTTAGGTAGCTTATTAGATACCTACCTACCTGCCTACCTACCTTTGAGTGAATATTTTAGTGTATTCACTCAAATTCAGGCATATTACCAGTAAAAATGTAATCGTGTAAAAAGTTGACAAAAAAGTTTTCAATTTATCAAATACCAGATGGGTTTTCTATATAGGCAACAATTAACAATGAATACTCCAACTAATATTATAAGTGTAAACGTTTTGTCTGTTTGTTTTCATATTTATTTATTTGTTTTGAGTTCCATCACTCTTGATTTATTGAACTAACTCACCTAATTTTAAGTAGGTAGGTAGCCTATTAGCTACCCAATTACCTTTAAGTGAAAATTTGACTCAAATGCAGCCATATTTTCCATATTATTTCTGGAAATTATTTTTTAAAAACTCCCTTGAGTTTCAAAGGATTCAAAGTTAATTTTGCGGAAATGTTAACAAATAAACCAAATATTAATATACAATATACAGATATGGATACTACACAATTCAAAAATAAGACTAGCTGTTTAAAATTATTTTGTTTTCAAATTTTAAAATATCATATATTTTAAATAATTATTTAATTGTGTATTTATGAACATGTATATATTTTCATTAGATGCATCGGGAACACATGACATACACACATGAAAATTATTACACCACGTTAACCATAGAGGGTTATCAACGGTTAATTTTTTGGGTTTCCACTCAAACAGCTTCTTTTAGATATAATATACTACTTAATATCTTACTACAGTTCGCGCATTATATCTCGGGGTATGGCAGGGTCAGCAGGTTGCAAGGCTAGGAGGGGAGAGGGGGTACTTTTCTGAAAACATTGTTCTGCAGTCCCGCTGAATGTCAAACGCTGTGTTTACCAAAATCGCATGTTTAAAATATCTAATGATACTGTTAGTAGCGTACTAGCCATAGCCAGAGATATAATGCGCAAACTGTACTATAATTTTGAACGTGGTCAAAGCTACGGGTTACTTCTATTGTAACCATAATCAGTCAGATTGCTGTTAGAGCGGTCCAGTCATGTGTTTGAAAAGCAAAAGTCTGTGTTAATAACCAAACCCAGAGTTAAATTGGGATAAATAATGTACTACCGAACAAGGCTCAGTCCACTATGATTTTAAACAACGTTTTAATAGACAGGCATGTTTCAAGCACCAAAATATAACAAAGCTATAACCATTAAAAGATAAAAATATGCAAGAGAGCTATAAAATATTTTCTGTCTGAAGTTTTAGAAACTCAGTGTTTTTCTTATGTGCAATATAAATACCTAATCGTTTTGTAATTGCAAAGGACTCTCAGTGCCTCAAAACAAAGTAAAGTTTGAAACGATTGAACTTACCTCTTTATCAAATATTTAGCTACTTTAACAACTGAGGAAACTACATTCAGCTCACTGCTGTCGTTTTCATGAAATCATTAACACTTTTACTACCTTTTTCTAACTAATTAAAAAACTGCTTTTCCAGCCCCTGCTGCTTCTATTAACTGCTCTCGTTGATGTCTTAATTTCTTCATGATTACATTACACTCAGAGGCACCTCCTCAATCTTATTAATAACATTTTTTTAAACTATTCATTAATTTTTAAGTTTTTTAAGCCTTTAGGAAATCTCAGTTGCTATTGTCAACAATACAGGTTTGATCATCAAGGTAAACCTAACCTTATGATTTGAGTACGCATGTTCTAGCTAATAGAGGAAATCAAGTGATCCGTGAAAGTGCCAAGGATTCAAATTTCGCCTAGAATAATTTACTATTGAAGAACATGTGATGGTTTGCATGTTTACTTTGTCTAATCGGATTATTAAAATAATTTCTTGGAAATCACTTAATATAATAACATTGATAGTCATATATGTAACTTTATTCAGAAATATGAATAACCACAACAATCACACAATGCATAAGAACCAGGGCATATTACAATGCCCTTTTAGTGATTTGCATTGAAATAATATAGAGTTGATACACAATTAAAAACATAATAATGCTCTTTCAAACCAAAATTACTATACAAATTACAATTTATTCTGTTGTGACGAAATATAAAATCGAATACGAAATGTATTACATATGTTTAATCTATTTTAACAAACGCGATACTAATAAATTAATATCCTACCACTACTAAAAGTTAAGTCAATACACTGAGAATGATGTGAAGATTTAGATCCTCAGGTAGCAGAACTGACACTTACTTGCAGATGCATAAGCTTGAACATAATAAACACATTTTTATGAGATTGCATATAACCAAAGTTGGTTAGTGGAAGTACAAAATGAATTGATAAAGGTATTACAATAGATCGATGCTCAGTGTGAAAGGGTCTCTGTGGAAATCTACAGAAAGGCAACCACAACAATAAAGATACCTCTTCTGAGCCTAGTACAAGCTTAGACCTAAGTACCTAAGTTTAATGTATAATCCGAAATTTGAATTTTATTGTTGTTGAAAAAGCATTCTTTCTGGTTAACGCACATATAAATTGATTTATTTCACACAACCCTGAAGAAAAAAAGGTTTAAATCTTAATTGAGGTATTCGTTATTTTATTTTACCTATTCATTAAATGTATAACTTGATATAAATCTAAAAAATAAACACACTCAGGACAGTTTTAACAAAAATAAAATCCCTCTTTATACTTTTTATGAATGTTCTAAAAATCAGTAAAGTCAAGTATTTTCTTCATAAAATACCATGCAAACAAATCTATATGAAATGCTCTCATGAAAGAAATTGCTAGTAAATAAAATTCTCTGTTAATGTAGCACTATAAGATATTCCGTAGCCAATCCCAATTCCAATTACTGAAGGAAAATAAGCTACGACTTAATCATTGTAGATAAGTAATCAATTGCAATAAAGTGGAAGGAGAAGCCAGCCTGCTGTCGATAACATCTAGGGACGAGTCCCGACGGACGGCGACGTTCAGCCTGCACCGGTCTTACATCTCGCCTTGTACTCGCATGGCTGAAACGCTTCTTTAGGATATACATAGACATATTCTACCTATTCTTTATTTATGTTAATGTAGTAAGCTCAAATTAATTCCTATATGCAATGTGAATTTCCCCTACACGGAAAAAACCATTAAAGTAGGTCTCATGGTAAGACTTAAGCCCAGGACTTTAATAATAACTCTTCGTTTTGGGGCCACTAGCAGAAAGAAATATATATTTGTTCGGCACGCGCGCGCGTGTGTGTGCGTCTGTTAGCACGTAAAAATTAAAGTGGACGTATAAAGTGGTATTCTCTCGAACGAGTTCGTAAACCAGCTCAATCGAACCACCGGACGGAGTAAAAGGGGATAAGCCCCCCAAAATGGGATTTTTGAGTTTGCAACATAGAAAAAATGCAATTTTGGTTAGCAACATTGAATTCAGCTCGAAAAAACAAATAATTTAGTATTTTGAATCATTGCTCTGTGTCCATTGGCAACCAAGTTATTGAAAATGGTAAACACAGAACGTTGTCCCAATGTACAAATGTACGTCTCAAGGTAAGACCTAAGCACAGGACCATCATAATTTTCCGTTTCGGGCCCCCCCATAAGCAAAAAAACACAATTCGTTCGCATTTACCTTATCGGAAATAAGTAAAATACCATATCTCACTTTTTTTCAACACATCTTAATAAAAATTGAGGCTTCGTCTGGATGAGATCTAATGTATTTTAGTCTGAAATCCCTGATATTTCCATTTTCATGGTAGCAAACCTGCACACTCACTCCTTATGGGAAATAAACAAAATTCTATATCATCCTTATTTCTTAACATAACTTGATAAAACTCAGTTACTTTTAGTTAAGATCTACTAAATATTGAATTAAAACCATAGCTGTTGCAGCATGCCTGCAACACATTACCCATGCTCTTCTTAAGGAGCTGACAAAAACATGTCATATCTCGCTATGTTGGATTGAAATATGTATTTTTATACTTTTAAATTCGCTTTATGCAGGTCTAGTGCTACAGCAATACTACAGCACTACTACTACAGCAATAAAATAGAATTCATCATTTCTATTTTATATTAATATTTTTATGATCTTCACAGTTTGTGTTGTTGGCTTCGCAAAGATATTCCTTAGGAGATATTAAATAACTTAATGCAAAAAATAAGGTTTCCCAAAAATAAGGCTATTTGTAAACTACCTTAAAAAATTACACTCAATTTTTTTATGTAATTGGTTTTTCATGGTATAACATACTTAAAATTAAAAGCTGGATTTAAATTATAATATGTTTGAGATATACGTGATTGATGCAATCATATTTGCCAAAGGCCACATTATAATATATTTTAGCATATCTTACTTTTAGAAAATACAATAAAAGGTTGCAGTCAATAAGTTATTTCTTTAGAAAAATATACTCCTCAAATTAAATCAACAGAATATGAGACTAAAAGAAAATTTGTTTATAATAAAATAAACCAGGTAATATTTGTAAAGAAATCTTTATACATTAAATTATGTATTCATGGAAATCGAACACCACCGCTTACGCTTACTCTTTCATACTTGATAGAAAACCATTCCAACATTGGAAAAATAGCAGCCGTGTGAAAACCAGTATCTAGCAGGAATAATTGACGTGAGGGGGGTGGGGGTTACCTGACACAGTATCGATGGATTAAAACAGTTTGTCAATTGTTTAGTAGGCAATAACTGGGAAAGTGCAAGAAGCAACAAGAAATATAAGGTAGTTGGGGTTGAAGTCGAATGTTCATAATTAATTTCTAGGCTCTGTACTTTGAAGATAGCAACAATTGATTTCTAAGGGTCATATCGCCTTAACACAACTTCTTGGTTACTTTAAATTCATATATTGTTAAGTAAACAATTTGATAATGATGAGTAAATATAAAGTATTTGCTTTTCCTAACAGAGATGACTAAATTACTTCAAAAAATTAATATGTTTTGGTGGAGTACTGTTACTCAAATACGTTTTATTAACCTTGAAAAGCATTGAGGAACACAAAAAAAATAAAGGTTTCTGTAGTAGATGTTATAAAAACTTCGTACTGATCCAGGCTTTATTATAAACACAATTAATGATTAACATCTATTAATTTTTAAAACATTACAATATATGTAATTAGTATTTCGTTTGTATTTTGTTCTTATGTAATTAATTGAGTTAAATTAAAAATAGAGGATGTGGTAGTATATTTTGGTGTCCTTTTTATTCATTACAAAAACTGGATAAATTCATAAATGCTAATCAATTAAGATTGACAATGATACTCACTATTTAATAAAGAACATTGTTATGGACTAGCACACCGCCCACTGTGATCAATATGTAAACGACAGAACAATTAACATCTCCATTTACCTCGGTGACAAATTGTACACCGTTATCTGCATTCAAATTTGATTGCTGGAGTTTCAACCCAATCCTTAAAAGTATAAATAAAATAAAACAAACATTTGCCATATGAATTTTTTTTATCAGACTCAATCCAATAGAACAGTACTTTAATAGAAATACAATCCTAGAGGGCTTAGCCTAAATAATCCATTGAATAAATATTGTTAAACATTAAGATTTTCATGAACGTGAAGATTGACATAAGTCTGATATTTTAAATCCATTCTAAAGTAGCGCAATGAGTACATCTATCAAAATAACATATCGCTCAGTATCGATTTGATTAGGCAAATAAATAAATAAGTCTTCCTCACTAAAACAGACACATCAGTACTCATCATCTTCTAAGTAACTAAGTATATTAATAAAGTAATTAATGCCATGTACGTAATTTATAAATGTAAAACACCGCCCAAAAATCTTGTTACATTTTTAAGAGATTTATCTCTTTTACAATATTCTTAATAATGAATCTGCTATTTGTGAGACGGAATAACCATGAACGATTATAAAACATAATAAATACACGGTGTGGGATGTACAGACACATGATGTATAAATCGTTGCTAAGCTTACTAGAAAGTTTCTCAATATACCTCAGAACTTAGCTTTTAGAAAGGACTTAGTGTTCCAACTGGGTTATCTGAAAGAAAGGAAGACTAAAAGCCACAATTAGCTTTGGTTCATTTATCCTTGACAACTTAAACTTTGCCGTCCCAGTGTGACCGACCGTTTGAACTCATACATATTGATGCGAGGGTTTCTGCCGTATGTCAGCTGACAGCGTAGTTTCTAAAATACTTTGAAATATTTTGAATTATTACAGCAGTAACTTATAACTACTAAGTACAAAAATCAACATTTCTTTGGAAAAACTTAAGCTCGTACAAAAAAAGTTCCGTAATTGTAAAGCATATTAAAGTATATTAAAATATGCAATATAAAGCAATATAAAAAAGTTAGATTATGTAAAGAAATATAAAGCATATTAAAATATCACGTCGTAGTTATGCGATATTCGTTAAAAAGTACATTTATTCAACCTTGACATATATTATTACTATTAAATAACAAAAACAAGTTTTCATCATGATTAATGTAATGGTGATGTAGTATTATCCATTAACAATAATTAACAACATTTAACAATGATTAATAATGATCATCTAGATTGGCTTCAACAAAACCAACTTATAGCGAATGTCTCAAAAACAGCTCTTTTGGAATTTTCTTTAAGGGACCGCCTTGACAGTTTATTCACTGTTCATCTTGCTGATGAAGCCATTTCTTCAACTTCTTTTGTAAAGTTCCTTGGTTTATTCATCGACTCCAACCTCTCTTTTCACACACATATTGATCATGTGTGTAAGAAACTAAGCCAGGGCATTTTTGTGCTTAGGAAGTTGTCATGTTTTGCCTCCACTGAACTACTCATTGCAGCCTACTATGGGATTATTTACCCATACTTGTCTTATGGAGTACCCGTCTGGGGTTGTGAAAGTAGTAAAACTCAGCTCATTTTCAGACTTCAAAAAAAAGCAATTCGAACAATTTTCCACTTGCCAAAGCGAACATCATGTTCAGACTACTTTGTGAACAACAAAATTCTGACTTTTCCTTCCATTTATATTCTGGAAACTTTGTCCTTTGTTCATAAGAATTTCCCACTGTTTCGAAATACTTTTCCTTCTCACGGGTATGAAACAAGAAGTAAACTTGGATATGTACTAGGTATACCTCCTCACTCTACTACATTTTTTCAAAAGCATTTAAAATATTCAGGTATAAAATTATTTAATAGTCTGCCACTGGATTTGAAAGAAGAGCGTGACTATGAGATATTTAGGAAAAAGTTAAAGACCAGTCTTATTGTTAAAGCGTGTTACAAACTTAGTGAATTTAATTTTTGATAGACATTAGACTACTTATTTCTTTGCTAATTGTTGCATATTTGTATATTGAATATTTTAAGGACAATATTTTTTCTATACGCTTTGTATGACTTAGCATATACATTTTATGTCAACATGCTCAATAAAGAACTTGAACTTGAACTTGAACTTGATCATGATTAACAATGATCTGATCCAAAAATAATGGTGATGTAGTTGTTAGAAAAAGTTTTTGGCAATGAATGGGCGCCTTCCGAAGTTCGATTGGTTTGGAATTGACACACGAAAGTCATATAAATGAAATTCGGGTATATTATTTCGACGATCAAGGCAGTCTACCACTCACACCAAGTCAATCGAGAGGGTGGAATATTTAACATAAAATCATTTTGTTCTGACACGCAATGCCACCTAAATTAAAAGGTCCTCCTCAGTTTAAACATGGGTACGGTAGAGGTACATTCGTCTAGTAAGCTATGTATTTTTATTAATTGAGATCAGTCAGTTAGCAGTAAATTTTCTTATATAAACAGATCTTTATAAAATATAGCACAGACGATAATTATATTGAAATTCATTATGTCTTTTGCATGATCGTTTGATGCATATAGTTAAATGAAAATCGTTGGTGGTGAGGGGAGGTTGGTCTACCACGATAGACTTGAGTTTGGTCTTTACTTTGGTCAGTCCGCTTTATTTTATTGAGTTTCAAAATATTAATTCAAATTCGTAAAAAAACATATTTAACTTATTTGTTCCATGAAATGTGTCAAGTGAGAAACATGGCTTATGAACCCTTAAATAGCTTGTAAAGTAGATTTTCTTCACATTAATATTGGGGAGTTAATGTTTAAAAGTGAAAAAGTTAACACAAACTGTAGTATATAAATAAATTAGACAAATCATTTCCATTTTTTTGTATAACAGTACCCTGTAAAACTTTTCTTATATTTAACTATAGATTGTATAATCCAGTCTTTTAATACGGAAAAGTAGTTCGTGGAGTGTGTTGAGTTTACAGGGCAATCACGTTGGATTTTATTGAAACACCAGTGAACACACTTAACTGAAATTACTGGACCGTGGTGTTGGTTTTTATTTGAGGATTCATTAATAGGTTTAAACGCGTTTTGAATGAATTTATTTTCTAATATGGACATATTTACTGGAGTATTGTAATGTATTCTAAACTAGGATTTTATATTTACTAATATTTATATTGTATATGTATAGCATAAATACCTAAATTAACTAGGCTCTGGTTCTACAACATAAAAATCTGGAAAGAGTCTACAACATAAAAATCTGTGGCTACAATTACAATGTGTAGACTCTTTCAGTCAGTAAAAATCTGTATACAAAAAAAGGACTAGCGGAATCGCTTTGTTGTAAGTTAGACAAATAACCTTAAGCTTTTTTCAGTTTGTTTTCTTGCAAGTCCTAGCCGTGCGGAATTTCGCACCGCTAAAAGATGTTCTTTTTATTTTCGATCTGCTCGAATCAAACTAATTTTATTTATTTTTTATATTATTAGAATTATAAGGAAGCGTTACAATTTTTAGACCGCAAGTCTAGATTTAACCGGTCTATAAGCTAGCTTTTTTATAGACTAGCGTTCATTATGATAAGTCTAAAAATTAGGGTTATTTCATTGAATTTAATAAAAATAATTACGAAAATGTCCTGATCTAACTGAAAATATGCTAGAAAAATAATATATAATGATTTTAGTTATTTAAAAGATTTTTTGTTTGAGCTACCACAGCTGCACGGCTGAACCAAGACTAAGTGTATAGTTCATTTGTTTAAAAACAGAGCTGATTTCACATGGATTCAAAAATCACTTTGAAGTTTCAAAACTCAGGAAATCCAAGCCATCATTTTTTATTAACATTTCGTTTGTTAAAAGCTACAAAATGTTATCTCTGTGAAAACGAATGCATACTCGGGTATAATCAACTGTTTGGATCGTTATTTTTAATAGCCTCTGCGTTCATAAAAATATATTTTTCTTTTATCTTTTATTTTTTTGTTAATTGAGCTATACAATTACTGTCACAACATCTTAAATGAATATTAGTATGATAATATGTAAATCAAGAAATAAATTTGTAATACGTAGTTAAAATCACTTTATAACGATGCTTCTGAGATAAGAGATTTTTTTAAATACAGGATTTGCTTATTTAAAGTAGTATCATAACAAATGTTTAGTTCAGCACAGTATATTAAAGGATCAACTATTATGAATATTATTTAATAATTATTAAATTAATTGAATTGTCACAGTAATGAGACAGTTTTAGTCAGCTAATTGAAGAAATAATTGAGGCAAACTCATACAATAATCTCATATTGGATTAGGATAAGTAGTGTAAATCTCTACTATTTACTATGAATATTTTAACCTTTACATGTGTAAAAATAGTATGATGTCATAAATGATCTAGCTTTCTTTAACTCTTTAACCAAATCAAATACAAAACACACTGAAAAACATTGCAATGTGGTTTTTGGTGGTATTTCAACTTGCCAGCAAATTTTCAGTCCTGAATGGGAGTGGCTAGGAATTACAGGATTGACAAAGTGCTTCATTTAGCTTTGTCAAGGAGGTCGAATGGGTCTCAGCGACATTAAAATAGTTTCAGCGCAACCAATGTAGATAGTTACAATAAATAATGGCAGGGTATAACATATTTCTGCAAATAAGTTATACCTTTCGAATGAATTATATTAAACTATACAGCATGTGTTTTGTTAAAGGCCTATAATCCGTAAGATAATTAAAACAAAGCACTGAACGTTTGAAAAAAAAATTATCTGTATTTAACTTCTGTCATCGAATATTTAGTAGCACATAACCATTCTTAAGGTAAATTACAAAACTCCATCAGCAGTTGCATTTCAGACAGCCAAACTTCTAATTGTGTCATAACAATAATTGAAAAAAAACATGAAAATCAAACAATTGAATTGGATATTCGAATAAGGTGAAAACCACAGGTTGGAAGTATAAAACAAATATTGAGTTTAACAAACGTAGGTTTGATTGATCGTAGTTCGCCCTTCAACTAATAACCAATTTATCACTCGTTTTGAGCTGACACGGACAAGAGGTGATATTTTCTGATAAATCGGGTTTCCCTAATATTAGACCCAATTTAAAGAATTTAATATTTAATTTATCTTATTATTAGAAAATTGTTATTCCTTCCAAATACTGTATAAATGTAATTTTGTTATCGTAATAACTATAACATCATTTGTAATTTATATCGTAAAATTTGGTGGGTATTTGTAGCTGACTACTGAATAAATTGACGACCAAATGAATCGTCGGACTCAGATATAACCGTCGATAAATTTATTCAAATCTTGAAGTTACTTTGATTATTTTGTAAATCCCTCATAAAAAATGTACTAACTAGCAAAATCATGCTATACCTATGTTATACTTTTCAATCTGATGTTAAGCTTTTTATTTAGCTGTCGGAGAGTATGAAAAAAATATTTTAGGTTTGATTAAAACATGGCCTAATACGCTACGATAATTGATCATCTGAACTTTAAGATTTGAATACCATTCTTGTTATTGAACCGGGGTTCTCACTGTAAACCTCCCTATTTTTTATGTATTTTGCAAAGATCAATACCAAACCACCGCGAAAATTGTTGGGCAGTTAATAATCCCTTTTTACGAAAATAATTAAAGTATTAAGTTAATACTAAGTTTTGGCTGCCATTTTGGATCCGCCATATTGGTTCCAAAATAATTTTTCTAAATATAAATGTGGTGTTGTGAACTTTAATTTCAAGTTGTTTTTTGACTGATTATAATGCTGCAATCTGTTTTCTATTATCTCGATTGTTCTCAAGACATGAGTACTTTTTATTATTTTATTTTTAACCAATTTTAAGATTCCAAATTGTTAAAATAGGTCCATAACACTAAGTAATGCTACACCACCGTTGAATTATCCCCTCTTCATATTTACCAATGAAAATATTTCAGCAGCCATCTTAGATCCGCCATTTTAAAATGACGTAAGTTATGATGGGTTTGAACCATCATTTAAAACAAACTTTTACTCTGAATTCAGTGTTACAACCCGTTGTTATTTATGACTATTTGTTTATGAAAACTTCGTTGTTTTTAGATTTTTATTAGATATATGTCAATGTATCGAAAACTAAAACACCATAATTTAAAACGGGTTTCGGAAAAAGTTAGATTTGAAATGATGGGTCACAATATACCATCTCCATATTTGAAATAACTTACTTTTCCAAAGGTGGCTCCAAGATGGCGGCCAAAAAATCTACATCGTTGAAAATGAAATGAAAATAATTCAGCAATGACTGGTGGTAATTAAACGTCATTATGTGGTTATGGGCCTATTTATCAATTTGTAATGTTAAAATTGGTTGAAAAAAATTAAAGTTCTCATAATTTGAGAACCAATCAAGATATTAAAAACGGACTGCGGCATTGCATTCAGTGAAAAAATCAAGTTTGAAAAAATATGGATCACCACAACACTTTTACCTTAGAAAAATATTTTGGATCCAAAATGGCGGATGCAAGATGGTGGCCGAAACTGAGTACACACTCAAAATGAAGTATTAACTACAAACGATTTTTGGGAGTGATACGGGATTGATATTTGATAAAATATAGAAAAATGCTAGGTGGGGTCTATTAAGGGACATCCGGTATATCATATAATATACTATATAATCTGCTTATTTACTATTTATCATTTCTCTAACGTATGTGAAGGAGTTAGTTGAAGCAATGTAGTATCAGATTTTGCAGGATTATTTACTTTGGATCCTTTTATATTGACGACTTTGCCAAAAATCTGATAAACGAGTTTGATTTGAAATAATTTTCGTTTTTCATGACCTATCGAATTAAATAATAACATAAAATCATTATTTAGTATCATTCTAACGGTCTCCCGGTACAACAAACTAATTTGGCACATAGCTTAGCAAGGTGCTTAGGCGCGAGAGGGTTTCATTGAAACATGATTAACACGCTTGAGAGTATTTCATTGGCTTGGATTATTCAATAGGAAACATGAATCTCAACCACAATATTTCACCATATTAAGTATTAAATTAAGTACTTGCAACGATTTAGATTATCAACGTACCCTTAGGGCCCCACTACATCTTGGCCGCATTATATGGCCATTGGGCATTGCGAACGTTGTACCAAATTACCCAGTCTGCAGTCTGCTGCCCCGTGATCGATACCTGACGCCCACCCCCGGACCCGGCTCGCTTATGGTCCTTGAACATGCAACCCGAAGGGTAGGAACCTCAAAATGTAATACTTAGCGTATCAAACATAACGTCTTATTTCAATGGTTTAGTTTCCTCCTTAACAACACCGTGGTAGTGAATTATGTCTATATAAATCTAAAGTGGAAATTTGAAATACATTTTAACATCATCATATTTTAAGAAAACATTTGTATCCGACAATTACGTAACATTTTTTCACTTTGTATATGAGATTTTAATTAGTAATTTGTTTGTGTTCAACGTTTATGATGGCATTAAAATAGAGCAATTCACAATTAATAATAAGCTGATGTGTCCCTAGCATGTGTCCTATGTAATCACTGATATGTTTTCAAGTGAGACTAGGAGCCCATGCTCAAATTGCGCATTTTAATATTGCTTCTGTTTGTGAGAAACTTACCTATACAGAAAAAATAGATTTGTTGGAACAACAAAAACATTTGCAGGTTGTATATCTGCAAATGCTTTTTCCTGGCTTACCAATGTTTTTGTTGGAAAAAACAAAATAGATTTGTTGGAGCAACAAAACATTGGTAAACCGAGCAAAAAGCATTCGCAGATATACAACCTGCAAATGTTTTTGTTGTTCCAACAAATCTATCTTTTTTCTGTGTACAGTTATACTAAATGGTATGGCTTTAAACTCAACCTTTATTAATCAAATTAATCTTTTTAATTGAAATTTAAAGGTCTTACCTATAAAAAAACAAAAGGCCTAACTGAATAAAACACACACACATTATTCATCACCCAAGCACTATGTTTTTGAATTTGGTTGTCTTCTCGCACAACAATAGGATAACGGAAGTTTTTCTATGGAGTCCATGTGCAAATTGCGCAATTTTAATATTTTTTCTTATTTCAACTAGTGTTTGCTTCTCAGCAATTCTCTGTTATTGCTGAAGATTTCACATATTTGTCCTAATCTCGTCGACTCGTTTTTCTTTATGCCTTCTTTTCTTCGTGTTTCACGGTTCAATTTACAATATATTTATAATCTGTCGATCGTGGATCAAAACCATTAAAGAATTATTTACTACACTCAATTTTGCTACAATTACCGATAAAAGTAGTCCAGATTAATTTTCTTAAGCAGTATCGTATCTTATTTACAGTTTCAGACAATCGATTTGTGTTAAAAATGTGACTTGTTGAAAATTCGCCTCAAGGTAATCAGCTGTTAAATTAAAATCACATTTTAAAACCGTTAAATGCAAGTTATTCAGCACCGGAGCGTTGAAAAACTTTATTTCTAGAGGGCGGAATAAATCAAAGGCTTGGGGGTAGTAGCCGTAAAAGAATTGCCATTTTAATTATCAGTCACCAGTACGCTCCATTATAAGCCTTAAAATGACACCCCAATCGCAAATATTGGTTAAGTAAGACGGCTGAAAAAGGGGTGTATCAGAGAAAACCTTTGTTGTATTAGGTATATAGATAAGTCGTAAATCTGTTAAAAGGGTTCTTTAAATAATAATGATTTTGGTTGGTCTCAAAATTATGACAGCGTAAACCAACAACAATGAAAGCAGAAAGTTTACACCTAACATAACGTGGTCAGATTATCAGAAAAAAATCCTCATAGAACGATAAATCTATCGAATTCAATAGTTATATAAATACAAAGGTACTTTCTAAAATATTGCATTAGTAGGATCATCAGACCTCTCAAAAACGTGTTTCATGAAAATAAATTTATTTGGATTAGATAAGAGCAATGGATTTATGAAGTTTTTGACTCATAATTAATTTAAATTTTATAAAGTTAAAAAAAGCGTGACAGGGGCAGAACGCAAAGGACTAAATGTGCCATCTGCATGACCTGTCTAATAATTATTTCTGAACATCAATCATGACCTGAAATATTTGCAGTCAAACCTAGCTGTCAAATAAGAAAATAATAAATAAAATTAAAAGAAAGCTAAGATCGATAACTGTATGCTAACGTCGCTAACTGTAGGGTATTATTGCAAACAAATTACCTGTATCATACATGTATATTACGTTGATAATTATCTTACTAACGATACTTAATATTTGTTGTTTAGGTTCTTTTATGTTAGTAATCAAATGCATTGACTGATTTTTGTTGTTGGCTTAAATTAATTACTTTGCCAAGTTAAAACGATTTTGTTAGGAGACAAGTAATCGTTAAATTAATAATATAAAATATTAATTATGTAGATCAAAAGAGATTTTTTTTCGTTGGGGAAAGACGAATGAGAGTACCTCAGTGGAAATGTCAAGTTTGATACGTTTATGCTCTGTTTGTGGAGGTAAAGGATTAAAGGGCAGACAGAGTGCTTTGTACCGCGTTGTAACTACGCCTAATGGCCGCATTAGGAAATTCCAGGTCTGGTTTGTTTTAAGCTAAGTAGTGTTATTTTAGGCAAAACTGAGTCTTATGAACGAAATTATAATTTATTTTTAATCCTATTACTATTTGACTAGTATTTTCATTAGCTATAAAACCTGTTCCATAAATGTCGTTTCAGTTTTTTTTGGTATTGGAAATCTTACATTAAAACTGAGGGGCAAATTCCATATGAAGTTCTTACGGAGTTTTATCTAAGTTTTGATCTGCATCCGAATAACGGAGCGTAGGACACAAATAAGAGTTTCATGCTGTCATAAAGTTTGTATCTAATATATGTTTGTCAAATACCACTCACCTATAATTGTACAGACCGTATTGCTTGAACTAGAACTTTGAAAATTTGCACGGACGTTTCTCTTAGAGCGTAGGCATCCGCTAAGAGGATTTTTCAAAATTTCCTCAGGGCTACGCCCTATGGTCCTTTAAAGAGTCAATGTTAAATAATTATAATAAATAATTAATTAATGACAAGGTTTTTATTGATTTACAAGCCAAATTAGTTTGTGTAAGCCAAGTATTTTTACAACTGTTTCGAGACTCTCGGGGTTTTCTTGAACTCTGCAATTTACTTTAAAATATGTTAAATTAAAATTATGTATTTGTTTGTTTTATTTAATTTTAAAAAGAAGGTGGCGGCCTCTTTTACCTTGCATTTGCCCCCCCACATGAGCCTCAGGCCTGTACGTGGAAGTTATCAAGCAAACCAAAGGAGTGAGCCGGTACAGTACAAGGATGAACAGTACTGCTAAAAGTATGCGGCATCATCGGGACTCGATCCCGCGACGCTGCCGCCACAGAACCGGGGCCGAGTGCGCTACCAACTGCGCCACCGACTCACTCGCAGTATGGACTTGCCTTGAAACAACTGAGGAATAAAGAAACACTCATTGGATTATCCAAACGACAGTTATTTTACAGTAGGCCTAATGTTGAATTTTGCAATTTCTCTCAGGTGTGTCTATTTTGTGGTTGTGAACTCGAATTTATATTAATCATAAAAAAATATTGAATACTCATCGATTGAAAGCAAATATTCCAGAAAACCTTTAACAACCTACATTTTATTAGTTTATGTCAATTACTAACCGATTTTGATAAAATTTGCTTTGAATTGTAAGATAATTGTAAATTAGTTTTACTCTACTATTTAAATTTTCTTGTTTTAAACGGCTGTAAAAGGGAGAAAGTAAGTGTCAGTTTGCTGATACCGCTTATTTAAAAGTGAGTCGGAGGAGCCGCAGCCGTTGCGTTGGTGGCGCGTCGGACTTTCCTCGCCAGCAATGTAGTGTTAGTTTACACTCTACACGCCCGCCAGTACCTGTTAATTTTTGTACTGTACCGGCTAACGCCTTGCTTTGCATGATAACGGCCACACATAGGCTAGTAGTCTATATGAGTGGGGCAAAAGCAAGGAATAAAGATGCTATCAATATCTTTTCCACATTAAAAGAAAGATAATTTAATATCTTTTAAATTAATGTTATTTTTTTTCAGTGTACCTGCTCAAATAACGTGCGTTGTATTTTTACAAAAGAAAATTTACTTTGCCCAGCAAATTCTTCTTGTTATCAAAGAAAAAGTATTTTAAGCAAGCCTCACTGTAGCTTATGCAATATTCCACCTTATCTCTTAATTTTAACGCTTTTTAATATCTCAAGTTCAAAGCCTTTCCAAGCTTACCGTAGAAAGTTTATGGTAGTATTCAAGTTCCAGTTACTTATTCAACAGTATGTTAAAGTTAGTCTAATTAAACCGTTTAAGCCCTTAAGAATAAGTAGCTCATCAAGTTTATCATAGTAGGCCTATGTTAAATACTTTTACAAAGTGTTGGTATAAGAATTTAAATTAAGTTTTAATAATTGCAATATTTGAGTTAATTTAAAGTAAAATTTATATCTTCTCCTCATACTGAATGAATGTAGCCATCTCAAAGTTAGTATAAAGTTAAAAAAAAAAAAAAACTGCGATAAAGGAGAGGGATAAGAAATGGTTTACATATTTAAATTTTAGTTTTATCTGATTTCCAATTATGAAAACTTGAAATTCAAATCCCTAATATTTAATTCAAACTTAAAGATTTCTTACTTTAATAATAAACTGAAAAATTTTATTTGGAGGAGCGGACGAGGCCACAAAGCACTGCAGCCAAAAGGGCATGTTGCGTTCATAACATAAATGCATATTATGCATATCCTGTCTACATAATATAAATGCACTCTATAGTTTATTGTATCAATAAGAATGATGGAGTAATTAAATAATGGGAATGACTACAGTAGAGCGCCGATTATCCGAAAGTCGATCATCCGAACCGTCGGTTAACCGAACGCCGTATTAATTCATATTTTGAACATGATTCTCAAGCAATTCAAATTCGCGTGCCAACCGAAACTCCCGTTGCGCCGGGATAGCAATGTATTCTGATAGATTTCATAATAAAATTAAGTGAATAACTTTTGTTTGATCATTTTTAGCCTTTTTACTATTAAGAATTACGTTACATATATAATTTTAAAATGTTGTCTTTTCATGTTCGATTATCCGAATATTCAGTTATACGAACACCCCTTGTCCCCAATTGGTTCGGATAATCGGCGCTTTACTGTACATGCAACTTTGACTGTAATATTAGGTTAAATGTATAATGTTATTTTTGTAAATTGCAACAGGACAATGCTTTTTTACCATATCAACTTTATTTATTACTTACAATGTTACAATGTTATTTATTAGTGACTTATTGATTTGCCATGTTTATTTTATATTATCTTGGTCAACACGTGTATCAATGCTATACCTATAATGTAACACATATCACATATGATGCCAGATCAAATACACACAGCATACACGTATCGCGAAATTAATTCAGGCTAAGCCCAATACACACCATGTGGATCTAATGTCACTGGTTGTACGAAGCGGAAGTATATAAATAAATAAATAAACAAATAAATAAATAATAGTTTATTGCAGGAAAAAATCATCACATGTGAAATGCAGATACATGCATGATAATTCTTAAAATAAAATTAATAGCTATTTACATAAATTCATGCTTAAATAAAATAGCAATCCTGCAATTTCCACCCCAACAGGCAAAGCCCAATTACAGGGGTAGAACTCTAAATAATTAAGCTTATCACTATGGCCCTAAAATGTATAAAAATATTAAATAATAAAAAATGTTCACATGCAAAAAGCGTTAGCGCACAGACATCAACAAAAAATAATAAAACTAAAAATTGAATTTTAATGGATACAAAAAAAAATATAGAAAATATTTAAAATGCATGGTTTAAAATTTATTGCAGATATTCCGGTCATCGCGTGATACTTCTTAATCTATCTAAACATTTATTTTTAAAGACAGTAAGAGAATCAGTTATATCGACCGAGTCTGCCACCTGATTAAACAGGACAACTGATGCATTGAGATGTGACGCAGCAAACTGTACAGTACGAGCGGCGCGCGTGTAGAGCGGCCGGCTAGCCCGACCTCTGTACCCCGGCACATACCACCGCACCTCGGCTAGCGTCCCCGCATCGTCCACCTGCCCGACCATTACCCCTCTCAAGAAGCACAACTGCGCCAATTTCCGCCTGACTTCTAAGGAATCAAGCTCAAAAATAGACAGCATTTCTTTGTATCTAACCTGCCAAATAGGATAATTGAGAGGACCAAAAGTTTTAAAATATATCATCCTTAGAAATTTTTTCTGAACCTGCTCAATTAATCTTGACATAAGATACGTGGAAGGAGACCATATGACACTGCAAAATTCAAGCCTGGATCCATAACAGTGGATAACTAACGATACTAACGATAAAAATAATAACTTAACACATCGTTAGTGGATACTAACGATCGTTAATCGTTTTTTATCGTTAGTGGATACTAACGATAAAAATAATAACTTAAGCGTTTGAGTTTCTTTGAAGAGCCTACCCATTCGAAAAATAAAACCTAACGTGCAATATGCTTTTTTTACCATAGACAAGATGTGCTCTGAAAAATTAAGATTTCTTGACATTGTTATACCTAAATCTACGAACTGGTTCACCCTATCCAAAGATACTTGATTTATTACATATTGAACCACGACGGGATTGCTTATTCTGTAAAAAGACATTGAACAGCATTTTGCAATATTAAGCTTGAGCTTATTAGACATGCACCAGTCAGAGACAAGGTCCAAATTATTTTGAAGATTAATGCAATCCTGAAGGCTATTAATGGGTGAAAATAACTTCAGATCGTCTGCATACAAAAGGATTTTACAAGTAACAGAAGCAGCTAGGTCATTGATAAATATGTTAAATAACAGGGGCCCTAAATTGCTACCTTGGGGGACACCAGAAAAAGCTATGAATAAGTCAGACTTGTAACCAGCACGAGAAACATATTGCATGCGACCTTCTAAGTATGAAGCAAAAAAAGAAACAAGACTGTCAGAAAATCCATAAAAGTTTAATTTACGAAGCAAAATGGAATGATCAACCATGTCAAATGCTTTCGACAGGTCTGTGTAGATGACATCAACTTGCCCTTTTTGATCAAGAATCGCAGATGTAAAGTTTACAAAATTAGCTAAGTTTGTTACTAGCTGTTTGATCGAGAAGGGAAAAAACCATGTTGAAAAGGCGTGATATAACTCTTCATGTGAAAAAAAAATATTATTATGAAGAATTATCTCAAATATTTTAGCTGGAGTAGATAGTATAGCAACTGGTCTAAAATTCGAAATTTGAAGTTTGTCTCCTTTCTTGTGCAGTGGTAAGATTCGGCTGGTCTTCCAGCAGGACGGAAAATTATTTTTAGAAAGGCTTAAATTGAATATATGATGAAGAGGTGGAATTAAGAATTCCGAGCAGGCCTTAAATGTATAGGGGGGAATAAGGTCAGGACCAAACGATCTCTTAGAAGGCAATCTTTTAATTGCAGAAACGATCTCATCAACACTGATGTGGCGAATGTTTAGAAGCTGCACACCTTGCATAACAGGAGAATCAATCGCCGCAGAGACACTGAGAGGGGCTCTGGCTTTGTAGACCGAACTAAAATAATTAGCGAATGCCGAAGCAACAGAAGGTCCGTCGCTAAAAACTTCATCGCCCAATTTAAACAACTGTGACTCAGAAAGCCGCCAATATATATGACATCTATATTGGTAAAAGTTATATTTTATAGTCTTTGTTTAACTAGTCTTTTATTTAGGCTTCTATCATAATTTATTTTTCTGTTTTAAGTCATTAAATTAATGTATTAGTACAGTAATAATTAATTAACGAAAAACCGGATAGCTACTCCACTCCTGTCTTCACTGCGCGTCAGTTCTTGGTTAAAGCAGTCTCAGCATTCTAGACTTTTTACCATGTTAGTTCGCATCGTTGCCGTTTTATAATTGTTATTTTGCGTGTCGTGATGTGTGTCTTAAATATTAGTTTTGAATGTAAACAATGTTTGTCAGCTTTTTATAACTAACTGACGACCTCTAATATGAGCAAAAGAGTCTTAATGTTCATTGGAATTTGCTGCCCCATAAAGCATAAAATTAAAGTTTTTGTAAAGCCATAGGAATGGTAAATAAGGTTATGTAATCTTTTGGCTTTCGATTTGGAAGCATTCAATGAAGTAAAAAAAAATTCTAAAAGGCTTTTAATTTAGGGCCTATATATATCCTTTTTGTAATCTTAGAAATAAGCCAAATAAAAAACCGACAGATAACCCTTATAGTTTTCTTTTGCTGCTGAATTATTGCTGTTGGTGTTGTTTTGTGCTGGGATAGCAGAGTACACCTTAGGTGCTCGCATTGAAAATACCGTCAATGCCTTTTTAAAGCAAACAAAACGCAATACTTTCTCCTATTAAGTTTTCAAGGTACCTTAGGGTATTCCGTCCGATATTAGTACATAGGAAATATAACGAGAAATATAAGATAGATGAACAGATTACAGTCACTGCATGGAAGTGTAATTGATTGATACAGCATTGCTACTGAACAAAGCTCGCTCCATACATTAGATGGATAGATTAATTTGTGGTGGGTATACGTGCCCTAGTGCTAAATGTATGGACTGTTTCAGCAATCCAATTAACTAGAAAGCAATTTTTCAAATGTGATTAGAAAATTAAATCTTGTATAATGTACCTTCATAATCTAGTTTTTGTTTTCAAACACAACGTTAATATTTGACCTTTATTTGTATCCTAAAAACCCGAAAAGCAAAAGCACACAAATTATTCCAACTAATAAACGATTTGTCATGCATAACTTCAAAAGGAAGGAAAAAATTTACAGTTTATGCAAAACAATGGGCGTATAATTTAAAAATCGCATTAAGAAAATGTAATTTGACCTGGGTTAATGGTGGAAATCTGTAGAGTCTGCACCCGCGGGTTTTATGCTCCTTGCTGTAAAACAATGACAGTGGAATGTTCATAAAAACATGTAGCCTGTCGGAGCTAATGTTTTGCCTTGGCAAAATTCAACTCTAAAATAAATGTAACATCAAAGTTAAGAAAAATTAACATCTATACAAACATAACAGCTATAAACATTTCATTTATTTCTATTTAATGCCACAGTTGTAAATCTTACTAGAACGCGATATGAGCTCGCCCACACCTTTATTTTGGACCAATATTTAAGACTGATGTATCAAATTACAAAACATTCTCCCAAAATGTCATGATTGTCCTTCATTTTCTTTTTAAGAAGGATTCACCGCAATGATCTCTAAACCTCAGTCCAGAGATAAAGCGTATCGCTCTTTTTTAGAGTTATAGGATATTACTTTCATGTTATTCCCCAATTTAATGGCGTTTATAGTTTAATAGTTTTTAGTTAGAAAGTTAATAGTTTTTATGTATTTGGAAAAATTCTTAAAATATTACCTAAAGTCCACCCACCCATATTTGGGGCTTTTTGATGTTTTTAAATATATATACCTAGAAGGAAATTTTAAAGTAATTTAAAAGAACTATAAGATTTTTTCCTTTTTTAAGAGCTTAAATGACTTCCTGGATATTGCAATTTTATAATTATATTATTTATTGCATTTATTTATTTTATAATAATATTATTTATCATTTACTTTTCGTTTACTCATACATCATATACCGCAACCCCTATTAGTTTATATACTATCATATTAACATTTATTTCAGCTAATTGTTTTCTGCAAATACGCATAAATTGCATGTACAAATGACTTGCATACAAGTACACGAAGTCGCAATGCCAACATATGAGGTATAATTGTTATACAATAAAATTTATGCAAATCCAATAATATCAAATTAAAATTTCTCAATTTCTTATCAACTTTAAAGATACACCGATACAAACTGTATGAAAAGTAACTTAACTTTTAACCTCAGTTACTTTCTTTTTTTTACTACACGAGCTTGAAGCTGATTGTTCCCCGGGCAAAATTTACTGTTATTTGGCGACAGCGATGAAGGAAGATTGCTCAGACGATAATGTCAGTGGAGCCTTTGTTTTGGTAGCGTTACGGCAAGGGCTGTTGAGAGGGTCGCGGAAAGGGGTTGTTTTATGTCTTATGGAAATCCCTCTGTAAATGTAATATATTGTATAACAGTAGTGTTTAGACCCACACTTAACTAAATTCCGGGTAGTAGTGGTAGTAAAATTGTCTTCATAAGCCTTATGTGCTTAAAATAATATTCATCCGTTATAAAAGGATCACTAATGGGGCTCAAGATTTGTTTATCGAAGCGATAATATTAATATCAAAAGTAAAATCTGAATAATTAATTAAAGAATTAAATGGTTTTTAAAATTAATAACTACTTAAATAATGAACGAAGAGATAAGTTCATTGAAATGGAAAATATACATTTCAATCTCATATGTTATTTTGATTGCAATAACGTTACAGGACCTACTTAACGTTGCATTATACTCTAATGATAATACAATTATATGAAACAATGATTTAATGAAAATAATTTGGATTATTTTAAAATAATCATACAGGTTTTAGGATTAACAAAAATACTTATCAGAGCTTCAATAGCTCATACCTTACTGGATTTATGTAGTTCTTTAGTTAAATTAAAAACTTAACTTTTCACTATTAGCTCTATTCCATCAATGTTATTTGCTTAATATAGCTTAAATTGTTATTTTTCTAAGGAAATCTCCGGTTTTAAGTTAAGACAGTTTAATGTGTTTCCAGTAGAAATGAGAAAATATTTCACGGAAACTAATTCATGTTAAATAACAATCACAAATACTGAATATGTCATTGGTAATATAAGGATAAGTTACTAATTGCATAAAAGGTACACAAAGAAGACAATGCTAGAGGAAAATATATATTTTACCGTTCAAAGTCAAATGAAGCTCGAGTCCCGGGTGACGATCTGCTCCTCCCGTAAGACCAATGTTACCGGATATTCACTACGGCCCCAATAGATCATCCGAAATCGTTGATTTATTTCAGTTTGATAGAGCGATTCCTACAGATTTCCATGAGTAATTGTCATTATTATTCATAACCTAACCTTTGAAAATTCAAACATTAATAAGTTTGGGTTTGTTAAATTAAAAAAATTATCAAAATTCTGCTTGTTGAAACTGTCATAATGTATAGCTTTTTTTCTTTCAACTGAGGTATCCGATATATGATAAGCTGTTGAGACTGTACCGAATTTGAAAGTTAACATTGACCGTACGAGAGAAGTAAGTAGAACCTGGATGTTTTTTTTGTGATTGGAGGCAACGTTGAATCGCAGAAATCGCAGGAAAAGCAAGCAACCTGACTTGCAAATGCCTGCAGTCCACGGGACGCGAAATGGTTACACCACTCACATTGTCAAAAGTCGTTCCACGGCGCTACATTGTAGACCGTGGCTTACAATAAAAACTTTACATCTTAGCAGAAACCGGAAAGTTGTTAAGATATAAGTTAACATTTTACTCCTATAACGCTGTACCTTGATTGACTGAATGAATATGTTCAGTTTTAGACGGAGGTGGTTATTTAAAAATTAGCTATTTGAAATTAAATACAACCGAGCAAAGTTTTACATGAAAATTTGTGTACAATTTTTTCCTTTTGATAATTAAAATTGTAGCACTTTAACTACGAGACGCCAAATGTTTTGTTACACTCGATCAGTTCATCATTAATTCAAATCCTTCGTCAACGCAAGCGGGGTATGATGGATGGCGGTTCCACAAAAGGTTTACCCCGCGCATCTCCACAAAGCAACCAATCGATTGTTAGTTTTTCACATTTACAAAAATCTTTTATTTCCCCTCCCACGCATGAACAAAATCACAAATAAAGCAGGTGTTTAATTCTTACAACTATTTTGTTGTTTAGTTAAAATAAATAGTTGGTATTGAAATAGAAAAAAATCTGCCAAAATATATGGTACGTTTTACTATCACCTAATTTCCCTACTCGACCACTCATTTGCATTCATACCTATAGAAAAATGTGCCTGTTAAAATTAAACAGGGCGTTGATTAAGAAATTATTTATGCAAATGTAGAATACTTTTTAATAAGCCGCTTTACCCCTTTAAACATTTTTTTAGGTAGACGAGATAACAATGTATTAAAATCTCTGCCTAAACAAGATATACAAGATCTATCGAGCATGCTTAAACGATGTTATTTTCTTAAAGCAAATGGGTATAAAAATAGTTTGTGTAAGGATTTGATATGGTTGATGACACCTCAAACTGTGACAGCATTTTAGGACTCATTTGAAGAATATACTAAGTATGTGAATTAACTTTATTTTATATTTAAACAGAAAGAGATTGAATATTGTCTGTTACGTAAGGAAATGTAAAACAAAGCAATGTAGTGGTTGACCACAGAATCCTTACTCAATGATGTTGATTGAAATACGAAATAACTAAAAGAGTTTATCGGTCCGTTTTATTAAAAAGGACCGTTGTCTCTTTACATGAAACATTGTTGTTCATGTCGTTACATTAACCGAGAGAGTTACAGAGACGCTACAAGAGAGTTACAAAGATAATTTATGACCTAAACATTTTTTCCAAGATATAGTGTCCATGCAAGAATCAAATCTCGAAAAAGAGACGAGAGAGTTCCAGGTAAACCTGAACTTTATGGTCACTCTTTATTTATCCGATGTAATTTTGTGAGGGTCAAAAATGTAATGGACTGGGATGAATAATGATAGTACGACTTGGCCATTTGGATTTACCTCTTTTACAAGCGGTCTTTGGAGAGGTAAGATTAATGATCGATGCTTAATGCAGTATTGATGAGTTAAAAACATGTTAGCCTCTGCGTCAATTTGAGTTTTCAATGTCCTTTACATTGCGTTGCAATATGAATATTTATGCAGGCACCTTTACAATAATACCACCTCCACAATTATGTACGTAAATATTTTAAAAACAAAATTTTTAATTTAAAAATATTATAAATATATGATTTTTTTATGTTAGTGATGTTACTGTTGCAGATGATCTAACAACAAACAAGCCTTCTAGGTGTTAATTAATGCGATAAATTCTTTGTCCGCGGAAATAGTTATTCATGCATCAAGTGCGAAGAAGCCCCGATTCTGCACTTGAGAGAAATGTTTACGCACGAGCCGCAGGCGAGTGCAGAATAGTGCAGAAAAGTTAATTTGCGCACGAGTTGCTATTCTATCTTTCCCACGTCTGGAATAGTAGTTTATGCAACGATTGTATAATGAATGTCTTTAAGCCACGAGTGAGATGTAAGTTAGAACACGAGCGAAGCGAGTGTTCTAAATATCTCACGAGTGGCTTAAAGGCATAATACAATCGTTGCATACACTATTTTATCTACGACCAACAATATACAACAAAATTTCCCCAAAGTTAAACAAAACTCATGACTTTTAATAATGATGGAAAAGGTCAACTAAAATTTGAGGTTAGGCAAATAAGCAGCCTGAACCATGAATCGTTGTGGAACAATCAGCTGATGGGATAAGTAAACTCAAACATGAATCGTAATGCAACAATCAGCTGATGTGCGAATTGCGTAATTGTTATTATGACACTACTTTCGTCAAATGCCGAGCTCTCATTGGTCTAGAACCAGTACTCTAAAGTGACTCCAGTACTCTAAAGTCGTCATTAGAGTACTGCTTGGTTTTTGGTGTTTTAATGTATATCATTATAATGTTTATTGTAATACCATAATTGGTGCTTATTGCAATGGTCGTAGATAAACAATATTTGCAAACTGTCTCGTGAAATCCCACTAGTGTTGTCATTTCCTTTCGATGTAATAGGTAACCAATATATCGCAAACAAGATCTATCGATATTCACAACGACTTACCATCTCCATCGGCAACAATGAGCAACAGCCGATCAGCTGTTGACATTAAGTAATGCCATTATAATTCACGGGTAAACGACGTTGTCTGGATAATAAATGCTTCTGTTGTCGACTATTTTTGGGTCCTTAAGTTGAAACACTGGAGTAAGCAAAGTAAATTGAGCGTGTGCAAAATAAATCGAGTGTGCGCTAAGTAAAGTGAACACGGGAATCACCTGCTTTGCTACCTATATCGAATGAGAAAACAGCCACTTTCTGGGGCAGGCGTAGGAAAAAATACAAAGGACGGTCTACGATTTCAAGTTATGAATAATATTTATTATGAATATATATATTGAATTTTTTGAATATATTATTAATCGAAAGAATATTGAATATTTGTTCTTAATAACACTCGCATAACCATACAAAGGTTTACAAGCCAGTCAGTCGCAATAAAAGTTAGATGAGGCTTTAATTGTTGTCAATACTTTTACATGAAATCAAATTATGTTATCAAAGTGGGGTTACATTTTAAATAAATCAAAAATATTTGAATTGTTTATTTGAAAATTGTGTACTTTTCCATTAACAATTAAATAATATGGTTGTCATTCCATGAATGTGATAGTGTAAGTCGGCGACATAAGAAGAACAAATGTTTATATTTTCATGAAAACAGAAAACTGTTAAATGTATAAAGTATCAAAGTATATTAAAAAAAGTATTCAAGTTCATCCAAGCACACAACAATATATATTTATATTAATGCTACTGCAATATTAAGTCTTTTAGATTTGACTTAAATATATTATATTAGTTTTAAATATACAAATTAAGGAACGGTGGCACGGCGTCTTGATTTGTTTTTTCCAGTTAAGTGGAATTTATTTATTACTTTCTTCCACTTATCGCTATATGACGCTTACTTTTACCCATTATAAATATTTATAAGTTCTTACTTTAAATAAAAATGTACGATGTACATTGTACGATGTACGATTATCTTCTTATCAACATTAATATTGTGGTTCCATTAACCTTTTTAGGGATAGAGTCTGCCCCAATTTTCGTTATTGTGTAAACTGATTGTTTAGTTCATACAGCAAGACGCTTTTAATTTAAAAAATAGCAGTTTTCATTACTAGGAGTGAAAGTGGCTCTTTTTGGTACTAGATCGTAATTTACAAGCGAGGCGCAGCCGAGCTTAGAAATGCGATCGAGTATCAAGGAGACACTTTTGCTCCGTGTGATGAACAACTATTTTCATCATTATGTATAAATAACCATTTAATCGTTAAAAAATTAGACTACATAATTTTGAGGTTATCCAAAATAGTCATCGTCATTTACACATCTGTTAGTTGTTTACAAACACAAGTTAAGAAATCGTTCAATCTTTCAAACGTAACATAAACAAATTTTGACATTAGAATACGGCAAAATTTACCATATGTTTTTCCAGTACTCCTATTCGAAGTGATCCAAAAACGATCATTTTGCGTACGATTTAGAGAACTAAAAACGGCTGTTTTCGGTACAGTATGATGAAAAATCGTTTAATAATGCTATTTATATTACCTCATGAAATAATTATTAGGTACTCCTGTCTCAAGAACCTGCAAAGCTTTACATAAATAAACTAAAGTGAGGTTAAAATTATAAAAAATGTAGAATATAGAGTTTTTTTATTTAAGAATATTGTAATTTTAAATTAACTATCAAATAGTATGATTGTCATTCCAAGCACTCTTTGTATGTGTAAGGTGGCGACATAACATAACCAATTTTGTTTATTTTCATAAAAAGAGATATCAAGTAAAGTATTAAAGTATCAAAGTAGATTAAAGCAAGTAATCAAGTCCATCCAAGCACACATTTGTAAACAACATGAATACTTATATTATTACTATTGCAATATTAAGTCTTTTTTATTAGAATTTAGAAGAAGAACTAAATTTAAACTAATCTAATTTTGGGTAAACAATTATTCTAACTAGTGCTTGTGGAAGATGCAATAGAGTAGGATAAAGAATGTGATATTGTCAATGTAGCCTTTATTTTGGCGAAACAGGAGGACTGGCGTAGAGTCGTTGTTATAGGGTGGAGGGGGGTACGAGGGGTTGGTGGTGTGAGGGGGGAAGGTCACGTCTGATGAAAAACCCCCTTTGTTAATCAAATCAAATGCGTTCTTTAAATATTTTTATTATAGTAATATTAAATTATTTTGAAACTTTACTATGCTGTACAAATTATGGAACCATTTTTTAATTATTATTGAAATATGTTATATTCACATATATTTACGGCTACTTACATTTGCGATTCGAGAAAATGTCTAATGTACGTACCGGCTTCGTCAAATTTAATGTTGAAAATATATACTTTTAGGAATAGTTTAATTTGTATATATCTCTATCACAATATTTCTCTTAATACAAAAAACCTACGTTAAACGCTCAATAGTAAAATTTTGTAAAATCCACGCTGACGTATTTCAAATCGGAGCGGATTTTATTGCATCTTAGATGAGATAATAAAGTAATTGCAATATGATAAGATTTTGAATAACAGAATTGCATAAATTTTTATTATCATCGGTTAAAAATAATAATGAAGGCAATATGTTTGAATTTAAACACAGTAAACTGTGCAGAGAAAACATTACTGGCTTAGGACCAACAATGTTGTTTTCTATATTCCATTGCTGAAAAGAAAAAACTTAATATTGATGATTCAGTTTGAACATTCAAATAATTTGCTGCTATGCCTATCCAGCGTGATGACAAGAATCAGGCAAGATCATATAAAAAAATGTAATAAAAAATCAGGTTAGTAATACAAATATTACTCATTTTTATTAGTGGATTATTTAAATAGATCGCTGGAAGTTGTTTATCTAGTGCTAACTTATTTGATCTAGAATTATTTTATATACCCTAACAGTAACTTGTAAAGGAAAAAGCGTGTGCAGTTTTAGTTTATTCAAAAAGGTAGTATAAATACCATCAACATTATCCCGGAAATAAACATGAAATTTACTCACATATAAAGGCTTTTAAAATTCATCAAAACAGTAAAACAAACAGGTAAAGTAGGATTTACACAATATTTTGTAAATGAGGGAGGTGAAAAGTTGGCGCGCTGTTGCGCACGGACCATTGGGCGGACAGTATTTATTACTTTCATTCCATTTATTACCACGAAATGTCACGAGACTCTATTCTAATTTATTTTGTAGCCACGATATTGAAACACTGTATGGTAGCGGCAACATTTAGGGACTATCTAATTATAACTATTGGAACCTTTCCAATAAACGAAAAGAATTACAAGTTGTGAAATTGGTTTATTTTGAGATTCAAAACATTTACTTTATGTAATAAGAAAATATCGTGAATAATATTCTAAGTTCAATTCGTTCTAGATGTTTTGAGACAGTAATCTATTTCCATTATGGAAATTAAAAATATGATTTTTTTAAATAATCATTTTAGCAAAATCTATGGAATTGTTTAAGACCAATAAATTCTTTTGCTTATTTTAGAATGAATTTGACTTGCTTTTGTCATAAAAATAATTCAATCACCAACCTATACCACGCAATAATTTGTTGCAAAGAAATAGGTTTTTTTCAGATAACATAATAGGTTTCATTTTCATGATTAATTGTATGACAACTCATTCTTTTCTTTGTATGCTGTTGATACCATTATAGTTAAACACGCAGATCAATAAAAAACTTGTAATATATTTTCATGTTGTATGGTGTGGAGCAAACATTTTAAATTTACAATTAAACCTGT
This sequence comes from Flexamia atlantica, assembly GCA_035578135.1. Taxonomy (NCBI): domain Eukaryota; kingdom Metazoa; phylum Arthropoda; class Insecta; order Hemiptera; family Cicadellidae; genus Flexamia; species Flexamia atlantica. The sequence goes on from JAQJVK010000002.1 coordinate 25,059,419, forward strand.
TTGAGCTATTTTAAGGAAAGTAACTGAAAATATGATTATATGCAGAGGTCTATTGAGCGTACTGTAATACCAAAATCTAAAGTGATTTTGAATTTCATTACTTTAGTTTTAAAAGGTTATATAGGTTGCAACTTAAATGCTCTTTTAAGTATTTTTTTGATTACTTTTGCAACCATATTAATAAAAGAAATTTTATTCTGTGCAATTTTCAGGGTTTCTGATTATTGAAAACAATAAAATTTTTCTATCAGTCGTTTCTTTCGTCAGCCAGTAAAAATTCATTAGTTCATTGAATACGCTAAAATATTGAAGGTATGGAAAAATTACACCATTATTGCAAACATTTATTACATCAACAATATGGTATTTATTTTAATAAACTACTCCCGTAAAAATAAAAAAATGTTCTCCTAGAATCAAGTTTAGAATGTCAGATAGGTTCAGATGTCAAGATAGGTCTCGGATACATCCCGTTACTTTATAGAAATATTCGATAACTTTTTATCATTCAAACCTGGGTTCCAATCGGTAGCCTAAGGAGGGATCTTCACCCAGTTTTGCGCAAGATAATGTTACATTAAATTTAACTAATTACTTTCATAATACAAAACATATACAAAATTTAAAGACATTTTAACAATAAACGGGAAACAAAAAATACAGCACAAGGTGCAACTTCAAAATATAAATAATAAATAATTGTTTTTGCATGTTGTAGTCAATTTCCAACAACATGTGCGCAGAATGCCTTTAAGATAGTTAAATCATGCGTGTCATAAACAGTTTCACAAAACAAGTATATCTAAACAAAATCATACATAAATTACATATACACTTTTACACAATAATAGCTTTAACAAAATTATAAAATGTTCCTCTAGACTTGAAACAGTAACTACATAATCATGAAGAATTCAATCATTAGGTACCTATTATTCATATGATAGACCACAAAATATTTATAAAGGAGAGTAAGGTCAACAATAGTATGTAAAGCGTTGCACAGTCGTACCGTCACATTAACAGGGCCGTGAATTCCATCCGTGTGTAAACCGTGGACAACAATGCGCGGACTCTGGACGAGGGAGATTCACCATCGCTAGCATCTCACTGCAACCCTCGCCACTGCTAATAAGCTTTAACAAAACCAGCAACAATTCCATTCAACACAAAAAATGCATTATCTGACCAAAACTAACTGTCCGTTGATGCCAACATTAATATTGCCACTTATATAGTACCTGGATACATTTTTTTTCATCGCCGCTGCGGCAGCTGCATCAACTTTCATTAAGTACAATATAACTTACCATAATATATACCTAGCCCTTGATAGAACCTGGATTAAGGTACTACCAAAGATTAGGTGTATATTATGGTAAGTTATCATATTGCACTTAATGAAAGTGGATACAGTATGAATAAATAAATACACCTTAGCGGCGATAATCACATTGCCAGACGGTCCGGCTGCTTGTGATATATCTTGGTTGGGATTAAACCCCTATACTAACTTAGCGGTGCTCTAAGCTACCAGTTCAATAGATCATGTGTTCCTCACTAAACTTAAATTTTTAAATAGAAAATTGTGCAATATTACCATAAACCGAGTGATTCATGTCACGGACTCTGTGACAAAGTAACTAAATCTTAGTAACTGTTGGCCAAACAAAAGTAGAAATGTTAAATCTATGGCACATAAAACAACTGATACACCTCTAGCACTAGGTACTAGGTAACCTCTCTACGCTTTTGAGATAAGACAATATTTATGAAGGTACATTCTGCCAGGAGCATTTGCAAGACTTAAATTCTTGCCAATACGCTAAGAGTATTTATTTGAGTACTTTTAGTCGTCAAAGAATTGTTTTTGAGTATTTAAATCCCCAATGTAATACAGGTAATTTTAATGTTAATTTTATTTTATAATTTAGGTATTTATAACAACAATTAATTGACGTTTGCTACACAATTGTAATAATTGTATTACTGCAATAAATCATATTCTATTCTATTCTATTCTATTCTATTCTAGTAAATGATTGACTATTTTTGTAGCTGCCTATTGGTAATAGTTTTAAATAGTTCATTTTATCGGTAAACATTTCGTTTTAAACCTAAAAAAATAAATAATGTAGCCTCCCCTTTGTATTGTATTGCATTCTTACAACATCATTATGTGAGCGTGTGATCTAGAATTAATTAATTCTATTGAACTAGCTGATTACACACGTTTCGCCCGTGGAAACTAAGAAATAATAAAAAAAATTGGGATTTTATAGGAGCCTTTTATAAAATTTGTTACAATACTGAATTAAATAGTAAAAACTAAAATATAACAGCGTATCAAAATTTTTGTTTGCAACATAAAACACTAAACATGTGGTGCCACATAATTAACATTGTAAATAGCTTTGGAAATCCACGGGAGAAGCCCTAGAGAATTTGCAAAATCTGTAATTGGATAATTCCCTGAAAATGTCATGTTTTTCATCTAAAAGCTTCCACTTCACTATTAGATGAGGTAGGTTTACTTTTGAATAACAAGCATATTATTTGCGTAGTCTTAAATCGCTTTACTGGAACATTTTTTCGTGGTACCTCCTAAAAATAAATAATATTTTACCCTAAAGAGCCCAACACAAAAAATCATCAAATAATATGGGACATTTTTTGGTGGGAAATATAAAATGATTTGATTAAACTTTTATTTTTAAAGAACAATAAAGATTAATTTACTTTACAACAGACGGCCTTAAAGACCAATAAATGTTTGTTACCTCTGGTCTGGCGGTAGATCTTGCGAGATAAAAGGAAATTTACGATAAACTACATCAGGTACACCACGACACAACGTTCCCATCGGCGGACACGCAATCGTTCTGTAACTTTCACCAGAATAGGTCTTCAAACATTCCAAATTGTTCCTTATAAAGTTCGCTCAGCAACCAATTTATTTAATGTTTAGTTAAGTTCATATCAATTGAGTCTACCATTAAATCTGAAGTAATTTTTACCCTTGTGTTTAATTGAAATCAAAGTCCGCCTTTGAAGATTAACAATTAAAAACTAATGTTGTAGTAAATTACCTAAAAGTTTTGATTCGTGAAACGGACAATATTTATATGTTGCGCTCCTTTAATTTTTGTTGATTTATTTTTCTTTGATTGATTGCTTTGTAATATAATGTTTTTAATTCTTCTCCCAATAATCCATTTCAATCGTTAGAGATTATTAGTAATTTTCACTGGTTGTTGCTGTTAATAATACAAAAATATAAAGGTATTATTTCGTAAAAAGAAGGAAGTTTTATTCTTTTGATCTCCAGTGAAGGTGCGTTCTGAATATATTTTGGGAATTAAGCTCACTGTGTAATGTGTCAATATGTTGTTAAGCGAATGTACAATGAACTAACTTTCCATATGCACCTTAGTAAAACTTCGAATATTAAGCATGTGTATTTGTTTTACAGGTGAGTATCACAGGACTGAAGTATCTCTCCTACCATCTTCTCAGTAAACTTCTAACTTAGTAAGCATCAATTTTTCGTATCCATAAGCTAATATTTTCTCTTAATATTAAGTCCTCAGTAACTGGATACATAAAAAATGTATAATGTCTTTGGATAATAGTTAAACTAATTATATATATATATATGTATATATATATATATATATATATATATTATACATCACACTAATTTAAGCAAGTTTTGAGTGGTATTAACCTTAGGCAAATAATCGAAACTACAACTACGCAGTTTCGTATAAGTTTTGTCAAGTTAGTCGAGGACATGGTTCAACGTTTCTTAACTTTCGTTGGATTATCTTAAAATGTGAAATAAAGTGTCCAAGATTATAACCACTTTAACCCGTTGTATATTTTGTACATAAAGCTGACTTTCCAAAAACTATAGGTGGTTGTTTTGTTTGTAAAAGAAGTTCCAATTCTCGGTTTTAAATCCCCTAGTTTTCAGTAAAACGAAACAATTAATTAAAATAATAAATGTTGATTGTAAATTTCACAAAATATCAATGAAGCAAGAATTACATAAATTAAATATTAATTTCTCCAAAAATTAGAATGAACAGGCAAATGAACGACTGAAGAGTTTTTGGGTAGAGATGGGCTTGAAAATGTGAAAACAGATGCCACAGAGCTTGAGAAACACTTAACAGAAGTTCGCAAGCTGTTACCTTCAGTGGTGGCCTTGTTCCGCTGAGATAAGGCTGAATTTATAGTGGAACATTTGGCCAAAAGTCACAAGAATGATTCCACGGTTGTTATGTCCATTAATCATGCACGATACTAACTTCACCCAATTTACTGCCATTGCTACAGTACTTCACACGCATCCTGATATTGTCACTTCACACATAATATTGTGATTGCTACTTCTCTCATGCACAGTGTCATTATTACTTCACTACTGTCATTACTACTTCTCTCACGAACTTCAGTGTTAGAATTAGTTCCGTGACTGTAAGGTAGGCCTATTCGAACTATTCGCAGGTTTTTGAGATTAAAATCGGGTAGGATATTTTGTAATATCTCGGTTATAACTATATTATTGAACTAGTAATTATTTTTCAGTGAAATAGGTATATTATATGACTGTTTGAACATTTCAAATCAGAATGTTGGCTTTCAAGGCCACTCATTAGGGTATCTGAGAATTTATAATAAAAGCTAATCTACAGCAAAGGAATATTTATTCTTTAATTGTGTCATTAATAAATAAATGGACCCAATTAAGGTCGATGGCTAGTAATTGAGTTATTCATGATTCAATTTGTTCTCAAGTTCAGATCAGGAGGTTCAACAGCGAACAAAATTGGATAATGAAAAGACTAGGTTAAATGAAGCAATTGTATTGAATTCTTAAACAGAACCGACCGTTCAAACAACATTTTGTATCGGTTTTGCTTTCCTGTGTTACTTTAGAGAGTATATTGCAAGAAAGTTTTTATGTAATGTTTAGTTCCAGTTCCAACAGACACTTTAAACATAATTAACCTGAAACAGTTAACATAGAAGACCTAAAGCAGACTTAAGAACTTAAGGACGCACTTAAGTGATATAAAATATTTTCGGTAGTAAGACAATTAGTACAGAGTTTCACAATTATCTTTTTAAATAAAAATCAATCCCATTTCTATGGACTTCAATATCTTTCTAACGCGTGCACCAAATTAGATAACTCTTTTTTTGTGTGTTTGTATTTGTTAGGATAAGGTTTATGTGAAATACAATTTTAGATCTGACTTTAAAGCACTGGCCATTAAAGTTATTTGAACGTGAATTCTGCGGAGTAACTTGAGAACTACTTCAAACAATAACCAAACGTTGCAATGTAAGCACATGTGAATTCAAAACTGTTCAAAGGATATATAACAGAATTCAGCAAAACCTCTGGAATTTTAAAATATGAGTTCATTTTTAAACCCTCAAATGGAACCATTGCAAATGGGAGAGAGTAAATACATTGAGAACACTAAATATTGATATGATCTTAGCAGCTTGTTTATTCATAAAGCACTGACAAATCCTCTATCACTTTACTATGGATGATTTTATAATAAATGTAGCTATGCGTTGGTGCTCAGGTAATTGTAAAAACAAACAAAACCACACTCTGACTAATGTTTATTGCTCATGGCTGAATTAATGACCAAACACAAGTGCGTCGTTTTTCAACTAGAGCATTAAAAAATTTATAAACTAAATAATTAATCTTTGCTCTTACTTTTGAGTTATTACTCAGTTAAAATTATAAAGAAGATAGTTTTTTGGCAAAAGAAAATTAAAATATTTCAGCAAATTATATTGTACAAATAATAGATAACCCTACCGTCATTTTTACCTGGGCTCTGTTAAACTATAGTTTTACATTTACAGTACACCTCGGATTATCCGGATTAATGTGGCGGAACACCGATCCGGATAACAAAAAATCCGGATAATCCGAGGTCATTACAATATTAGCAAAATAGCGATCGTGTACAATAGCCCCTGCTAAATTGATGCTGCAAATGGTGCTTAAATGATGAAAATTATGCTTAAAGTATCTCAAACATTTTTACAGTAACTCTCCTTTACAGAAATACGTAACACATCAAATGACAGCGATAAACAAACTCGTAATATTGCCGTAGGTTATGCCTTTGTTAATTGCTAGCGCCACAAGTAGCAATGTAGAAAACTACGTTTACGAAAATGCTGTAATGTACTGTTTAGGCAATGCGATACCGTCAATTATTATTGTGATTCAAAATCCATACAGTAATGTATTACATTTGCATTTTACTTTTGGAAGGCGCATTTCACCCGTAAACTCGTTAAAATAATATTTTGCCGTGATTTTAATTTTTTAATTTCTCGGATGGACCGGTCCGTATAATCCGGGATCCGGATAACGTGGGGTCCGGATAATCCGAGGTGTACTGTATTTTTTACCACTTAAAATTTTTAATTTTTTCTTTATTGTCATGAAATTATGTTATAAAATCAAAATTTTGCCGCAAAATGGTAAAAATAACTGTTATATAATCGGATCAATGTTTAACATCACATATAGAAAAGCTTTATCATGTAATCTCAATAAAACTTTTGTTAGGCTAGTCGGAACCTTTTCTTCTGAAAGAGTAAAAATATTTTGCTACGTCAAATGTCTTAAATTTTGTCATTATCAAAATCAAGACTGGAGAAATTAAGGAATGGGAGTCGACCAAAATGATAGTGTAATGAATTTTATTTAAGAAGAAAGTACTATACCAAGGGGTATTTGAAATTATTTCTAAGGAATTGAGCCTTGAATGTATCCAGACATTGAGCCTTGGCCTGTATTGAACAGAGACAAGGAGTCTTGTTTGAGCCTTGTGTTGTGATATTTTTTCTAAGGCTGTGAAACAATATGCTAGACTTTTTTATTACTAATTTTAAAAAATCCCCTGAAATTGTCGTTAGTTAAAAATAATAAAGATATGTAATGTCTACGTCCATGAAAATAACTACGTTGAAAATTCCAAAATTCTAACCTGTCACCTCCAAAATTAAAAAAAATATTATATTTTTCCTCGGGACCAATTTAATTGGTGATAACGTTGTTTAATATCTTCTCTTTTTACAGAGAAAAATTTATTGTTATTGTTAGGAGACAGCTATGAAGGAAATGTATCAATCGCTAATGTCTGTGGAGCCTTTGCTTTAGCGACGTTACAGAAAGGGCTGTTGGGAGAGTCCTGGAAAAGGGTTTTTGGGGGTTGTTTTTATTATTCTGTCTTATAGTAACCCTCCCATTCGATCCATTGTTTTTATTTTTATTGGCAGATTTATAAGCGTATCAAACTGTAGTCTATTACAGAGTTGAAAAAAGTTTTCATACGCATTGTGGGCATGAAAAGATTTAACTGAGATAAATTTAAATATACTCTAAATATTTGTCGTAGCTGCAAGGTTATTTCAGTCATGAATGTTTTGAACAATTTCAACCTTAATTCATTTAAAATCTGTGGAGGATATGGCTGGCCAGTTTTAAGTAACCATAACCATCCCAGCATTAAAGCCCTGACTCGAGACTGCCTGCATTCCGGTCGACGTGAAATGGCTACAACACTTAAAATACCAACAGGCGTAAAACGGCGCCACATGGCCAGCCTGCATTTGAGGGGTGCATCAACAACTCGCTCATTACTATTCATCGCTCATTTCAACTAATGAACCATGGTAACGGTAGTAATGGTCAAATAATTTGGTAATGAAATAAGTTTGGAAAAACTGTAATGTGGTTAACTTCTTGTGCCTGATAAACTCATAGGATGTACTTATCATTGTACGTAGGGATTAATATTTTCTATATGCATTAAGAAAATGTTACCTATGTATATTAATTAAGACTAACGTACAGAAAACGCTAAAACTAATATGGCTACTGAAATTGTACACCAACATACCTTGAACTGCTGGAATACATAGGCCTCTTTACCTTGCCCCGTAGGATTTTTTTCGCTTATTTGTGGGGTTTTGATAGTTTTATGGGTAATATTTTTATATTCCAGTTTAATAGTGGGAAGTCAAATGCAGCAGCTGATATTTTCTATGAACGTATATGTCATCATATGACCGTAAGTCATATAAGGGGTGTGGCAGCGGACCATGTTTTTTCTCGCAGAAGGGCGTAAATTATTTATTACTTTTATCCTGTTAACTAACACGCTCTGTGTCTCACGCCAAGCCTTTTATGTGGCCCAGTTTGCGTTGATATGGTAAAAAATTAGTTTAGTTTAGGTTATAATAAAGTCCACTGCAGTTTTGTTTACGTATCAAATAATGTTTTTTTAATTAAGTTATAAATTATGTTTTGGTTAATGTTGATGTGGTAAACTGAATTCTTATCTGCGTTCATGGAGTGAAATGAGTATTTTTACAGCAATTACTTTTGTGAATTCCCTATTGAAAGGATTAAGCAATTAGGTTTATCGTTTTTTCAACTTACAGAACGAATGAAAACGTTATTGAAAGTATTTTCATTCAGTAGCTTTTATTTGGTTTTTTTAAACCTGATCTAGGGTAAGAAATGTCATCATAGGCATCTTTGTATTGTATCTATTTACTGTTATACGCTATGAATCCCTTATTTGGTGGTCCGAGACGACCAGATTGTAAGCTTGTTCGGTGCTTGAAAATATTTCTTTAGTATAACAAAATTAAAATATGGTATATCAGTTTCTCATGGAAGCGCTCTCAAAGCTGGATTCAGTGACGAGCAAAGTCAACCGTTTTTGGGACTTTACTTTTAAGGAATCATAATGATTTACCTATGATTCGAAATAGCGATAGTTTAGGAAGGAGGCCTCAAATATCCTCAAATTAATTTCATCAAACATTAATCCTGTACAGTTTCCAAAATCAATACAATTTTTTGGTATGCGACTTAACATTAGTTGATGTGTTGTCACCCTACAGGATTTATCAAAGAACAGTAATATAACTATACAATTCATAAATATGAATAATAATGAATGAGAAAAATAATAGGAAAGAAAAAGTAAATGTAAATAGCATTTTATACAAAATAAATAAATTAACAATATGCTATAACATTTACGTATAGTTAATTAAACAAGCATTTGAAATTCATTGTATGCGGACGACATTGTTTTGATTTCCCCGTCTCCAGTTGGCTTACAATTGATGATTAATAATTTACAGACGTACTGTGACACGTGGGGCCTGGAAGTTAATCTGGACAAGTCAAAAGTAGTAGTCTTTAGAAATGGGGGAAGATTAAGTAAGGACGAACGTTGGAGTTTTAAGGGGGGAACAATTGAATGTGTGAACAGATATAAATCCTTGGAGTCGTTTTTACGTCAAAGCTCTCGTGGCAAAATCATTTTGAATTGAAATTATCATCTGCAAAAGCTACAATCAACTCAATGTGGTCGAAGGTTTTTACAAACAAACATGTTTCTGTCAAGTATAAATTTGAATGTTTTAATGCAGTAGTAAGATCGATTATGTGTTACGCGGCGCAAGTATGGGGTTTCAGGCAGTACGACACGGTTGAGCAAGTGTTGCGTTTTTTCATTAAAAAGATTTTTGCTTTACCGCAGTATACGCCGAAGTATATTTTACATTTAGAGACTAATCAAGACCCAATTTTCGTATTTTCTTTGAAATTCCACTTTTCTTACATTTTGAAAGTTTTAGAGATGCCCGATTCACGTTTGCCTAACATTTTGGCTAAGGAAATAATAAGAAAGCGAGTATTTTGGTTTAGTGATTGGCAGCAGTTAGCGGAGAGGCATTCGGTTAGCTTATCAGTAGGGCAAGGGACAGTAGATGAAACCAAGGATCAGCTTGATCGTTTGTTGATTGCGGTTCGCGATAACGCTCGGCAACAATGCGTTCAGGCGGCCTTGGCCGCTCGGTATCATTTAATTTACAAGTCACTTGATTTTGAGCTTGGAAATAAAAATTATGTTTTTGGGAACTTAGATTTGGTTTTAGTAAGGTAGATTTTTAAATGTAGAGGGGAACTGATTCGATTAAATTACAAGCCATGGAGCATAGATCAAAATCAAAATCAAAACTGCTCTCTATGTAACCTGAATGAAAAAGAGGATTGTTTTCATTTTGTAGCCAAATATCCTGTATTGCGAAGCTTAAGAATTAATTGGTTTGGATCGGCTGAACTTTCAATGAACGAATTTTTAAATTATTTAAATGGCGCTGATTGGATGCGGCTTGCCCGATACCTTCAGCAGGCGTGGGGTTATAGATGGCAATTAGTACAGGAATTCAATTTTTGAAGTAAAGAAAAATCAATTAAAAATTTAAAGGAGTTTCAAAGTTGTAATGATGATGCTTTTTTTTGTTTAGCTTCAGAGCACTCATCTCAACTATAGAAAATAATAGTTATGTATTTTTCTCGTCTATGGGTTTTTTAAAATGCTGCCAGCCCGGCTGAAGGCCTTCTGGCCAAGCTGTAAAATGCGAGTGCTAAAGTACAAGTTACAGTGAATTGTTCTGTTGTTTTTTTTCCAGTCTACAGGGAATATAGAAACACTGGAGAAGGTCTAAGGTGTATGTGGACATGGACTATAATGAAATGTGTATAATTTAATGTAACTGACTTAAATTTGTATAATTAAATCATTAATTAATTCATTCATTCGTATAGTTAATATTGATTTAATAATATTATTATAGATAAAAAAAAAACTATAAAATTTGTAGTAAAGGTTGTTTTATGAGTCAAAACCATCGAACTTCACAAAAAATATTCATTAGATAAAATATTTAACCTCATCAACCGTATTAATATTGTGTCCTTTTTTAGGAATAAAGTATTATTTTTTATTCCTAATTCTTGCAAATTAAAAACCTAAAAGTCCTGATGAATTCGTCGTAATGATTCGCGGAAGGAAATTTGTTACACTATGAACTTTAATCATTGAAAAACCGAACAGTTCCTTATGATTTGAGCCAAATTAAGGGTTAAGTTAGATGTATAGGTTTAAGACTTAAAAGATAATTTAAAAAGAAAGAATTGTGATTGAGAACATATTTAAAATAAGATGTAGGAATTATATAACATTTATATAATTCCTACGTCTAATGTGGAAAACAATTATTAAATTATGCAATTTAAAAACGTTTATAGAAAATGCGGTCGGTTCAAAATCGAAGGAATGAAAGTCCAACACCAACACAAAAGCAAACGGATGTGTATTTTTTTGTGACGAAAACCTTTTTTGTGTTGTGTGGAGGTTTTGCAACATAAATAAACAAATGAATATTCCTAAAATTTTTTCATTGAAGCAAATACTCCTTTGTGTAAAAAGCTTACTGTTGTTTTAGAACGCTCAACCAATAACAAAATATACTATGTTACAAAAACTGTGTTTATGAACATTTGGTACGTATTCATGAAAATTTAAATTTCGCTCTTTTCATCCACATTGATTTCATCCTTATATTTGTATATAATTTGTAACAATACATTGTATATTTATTGTACAATCTCTTGTAAGCTCCAAAACTTACACATTTTGATTATATATATATATATATATTTTTATTTACAATCTTCCTACCAATGTGGGTTGCCTAATACAGAAAAATACTAAAACAATACATTAAAATTTAGTTGTATAAATAAAGTAGTATATGAAACACAAACATGTAATCAACGCAAAAGACGTATTAAACATTAACAGAGTACCTAAAACTCATACATAAGAAACAACAAAATTATTGATTCACCAGCATTGTTCTAGATTAATCCATTTTAAAGGGGAAACTCGCCTCCCTGGGGCAGCTTATTTAATAAATGCAGAGCGTGGAGGTGACAGGGGTGGATAAAGAATGTGATAGTGCCAATGTAGCCTTCATTTTGGCGACACAAGCGGACGAGCATGGAGGCATTGTTTATAAGGGAGGGGCAGTGAAAGGGCGTGGAGAGAGGGTAAAGGACACATTTCATGGAACCTTTTTATTACAATTTAAAGCGTTGATTTAAATTGAACATCTACCATATTATACGTTTTGGATAATTTTGTAATATTTTTCAGGGATATCGGAAGCGTTTTATAGTTGCTCAAATTAGTCGAACCTTGATAAGATGACCCTCATAGGGATTCTGAAAATATACTTGTTACCACTGGACTTCTCTTGTTGATCCGAACAATCAAGGCATTAAGTGATATGCCAAATAAACAGGATCGGAGTGCACTTTTTATCAAGGTTTTTTGTAATAGAGTGAATCACTATCAAGTTTCTATAGTCTTAAAAACATAATAATAATAATAATAATAATAATATTCTTTATTCCGTAAAACAAATATATACATTTGCATAGAATGCGTCAATAAAAAAAGGCACCAGTTTACATAAAAAATACTTTTTAAAAGCATTATAGAGGAGGAAAAATTGGTTCCGTCCCAGTGGGGCGGAAAACTGAACAAAGGGGGGGCATGTTTACCGGACTAGCTCCACGTGTGGCTCATTTACTCGCCCACTGAGTAAAAGGCTTCAGACACCAAAAGGCGCTTAAGCCTTATTTTTGACAAGCTTGGGTTTGCTGCCTTATCAAACGTGCGCGGTAGATGGTTTGCAAAACGAACCCCTGCCTGAGAAGGCAATCGCTCGTGAACCACCGTCCGGTGTTTCCCCGTTCGGTAGTTGTCCCTGCCTCTCGTGCCATAAGAATGGATGTCGCATCCTCGGGTCGGCACGCATTTCGATAGAAAAAATGAAGTTGTTTCAAGAATATACAGGCAGGGCAGGGTAAGCAACCCAAGCTGTGTGAAAGCTCCCTTGCAAGACTCTCTGTGGTTCAAATTCGCAATCAATCGCACGGCTTTCTTTTGAAGCTTGAAAAGCCGACTGAAATTTTGGTTTGCACATCCGCCCCACACTATTATTCCATAGGCAAGATGGGGATAAATGAGACCGTAGTAAGCTGTCAAAAGCACTTGACTTGGGCAGAACCTGGAAAGGTACCTCAGTACATAAATGCCAGAGGACACACGCTTGCAGGCGTTGTCAACGTGGTCTTCCCAGGTTAAGCGATTGTCAATAGAGATTCCCAAAGATTTGGTGCTGCAGACTTCCTCAATTACGGTCTCGTCCACCATCACTGCGGGGGAGGAATGAGTGATCGGTTCACGTAGCCGAAAATTTATGAATGTTGATTTTGATGCATTGGTTTTGAGATTGAGGCTACAAAAATGTTGAATGCATTGGTTCAAGCTGATGAAAGAATTGATTTCCAATGATTCAAGAGAATTTTCACGAAAGCAGAGAGTTGTGTCATCAGCATATTGGACGAGACGTCCATTTTCAAATGCTGATCCGACGTCGTTGACGTAAAGATGGAAAAGCAAGGGGCTGAGAATTGATCCCTGGGGGACTCCGTATCTCAGAATTTGACTTTTGGAGGTTTGATTTGAAATTTGGACCACTTGAGATCTGTCTCTGAGAAAAGACTTGATCCAGTCAAGTGGTATACCCCGGACACCGTGAGATTCCACCCTCTGTAGCAGAGTATCGTGGTCTACACAGTCGAAGGCCTTCGATAGGTCTAAGAATACTCCTAAAGTGTTTTTGTGATTTTCTAGGCCTTCGACGATCGTTTCTACAAGACCAACCACAGCGTCAACAGTTGACTTTCCTTGCCGGAAACCGAATTGGTCAGTAGAGAGAAGGTTGTGTTTGTCTAAGAATTTCGACAGTCTCTCAAGGAAAATTTTCTCGAAAACTTTGCTGAACATCAAACCAATAGAATGTAAAAAGCCATTGATTCACACTTTATAACAGGAAAGCCTAAATAGAGCCTACCTAATCTGATAAAAAGTAAACGAAAATAAAGTATCATACGATTAAACGTTTCGTTGTAAATGAACGAGGTGGAAAGCTGATGCGCTGACCCGCACGGGCCATTGGGCGGACAATATCTATTACCTTTATTCCATTTATTTTGGCTGAATATCAGGAGACTATATCACGTTAAACGGAAAACACTAAAACTAGAAAACATTGCACGGAAACGATATTATTTTATTGTGATATATTAAAAGGTAAAAACACTTGAATTCTTTAATTAATCACTTGAAACATTGGTACTGTTTTAGCGAATTTTCCCTATAGTGAAGAAGCTATTACCGTAGGTCTCATGGTAAGGCTAAGCTCGAGACCATGATAACTTTTCGTTCTGGGTCTCGAAGCAAAAAACACCATTAGTTCGAATTTATATACCTATATATATATGTCTGTCAGCACAATAGCGGCCGTAAAAATGGTCCGATCTTAATGAAATTTGGTACAGACATGTAAAGTGGTAATCCCTCGGATGAGTTCATAACCAGCCCGATCGGACGATCGGAAGGGGGGTTAAAGGGGGAAAACCCCCCCAAAAATTGGGTTTTTGAGTTTTTTAGATAGAAAAATAAAATTTATCCAATTTTTGTTGACACCGTTGAATTCAGCCCAAAAAACAAACAGTTTAGTATTTTGAATCACTGCTCTATGTCCATTGGTTTCCGAGATATTGAAAGGAAAAACTACTTGATAAGAAGAACTACGTTAAAGTATTCGAACGTGGGTTATCGGAGTGGCTCGAGGAGGGCCCTGACCCGGTACACTCCAGACTGCAACATGAAACTACTCGCCTCGTTTGAAAGTGGTTCCCTGAGTCTTCGCTGCACAATAACCTGGGATAGTTTTCACTGTAAAATCTTACAAAGCCAAAACAAGAGTTACAACCAACAACTAATGATCATGCGCAGTTTGGTTGATAGAATTCAATGCTTGTTTTGGGCCAGTTCACCCCTCTTATTTATTTATAACTTTGAAGTATTAGTTCGTACCCATATATGTCACTGACCTGACACACATATTATTTTAATGTTTCTTTTGTTAACACTATAAAATGCCTTTTGGCTTTGGAGAGAACATAATAGTGGTTTATGGGGAAATAATTTTAATTTGGGTTTTAGCTCATAACACTGAATTTCCCTTCAGACTGCATGATCCGAATATTGTTAGTAATCTAAATAAATTTTAACTGGATAACAAAGAATGGGTTTTAAATGCTTTTGTAAGATCTCATTAAATAAGAATCATATGTAAGGGGGTGAAATATAATTTTCATATAAAATTTGTACAATGTATACATGTTTACATTTAGTTGATGTTCATTTTATTTACAAAAGATAGTGGTTTTCATATGGTTATTTGTAGAGGTTTATTATATCCACTTTCAGCAAAGCCAGACAACATTAACCCATAAACCCTTGCGACAAAGCGGCACTATCGGTTAACACTATCTGGACCAAACCGCCCTGGGGAGTCCAGCATTAACAGAGCCACTTTGATAGGGCCGAGCTTGATAAAAGATTACTTTGTCAGGGGGGTAAAAGGCTGATCATATCTAGTGGTGGATTTAGATCCATAATCTTTATGAATTACGTATTAATGTAGTAAAAGCTGTCAATATTTCTATGAAGCAATTTCTTTTCTTGAAACATTTTATTGGTTATGAACCAAAGTCATTGACTATAAACTGCCAGTGCCAACGCAAGGTTAAAACATAAAATATATTTGCCTATTTATTCTTAAGTCAAAGGAATACGAAGTGTGGAGTAATAATGAAAGCTTTAATCGAACTATATTTCTTTTTTGGACGTTCAACTACTGCGATAACACAGCCACGATGGGTTTTGTGTCAACTAAATGGGGTTTGTAACTAATGTGCTTAATGTTTGAAGAATAAGCCCCTTAAATAATTTCATATTAGTGAATTATATTACAAGGTATTGTTAAAACGTTGAGGCTAAACCCACTATCGAAAAACTTATTCCATTATTATATGTATTTCGATTAAAACAAAATAATACTATTTGAGTTCTATGATTACGTTCCGCTTTATCTTAAAGAGGAGACCAAGCAATAAAAAAGTCCAATGAATGATTAAATAGGGTGAAATTTATTCAAAAGATGACGTAGAATTAACAGATTTTGCGTTAGCTAAACAAATTAAAATTTTATTTGCTACACAAGAAGTTTTAAAAGAATATACATTTTTAAATGCTAAAACTTCAATTTTGAGGAATCATACTACATAAATTATTAATAGAGTAGTAATTTTTCAAATTAGAGGGGACATGGCGTTCTTTTAGGGCTACGCCCTCCATCTGTTCGAGGGTCGGGTCAATACAATTCTTATGGAAGAATACTTTTTTAGGTAAAACAACTGATTGGATTAAACAATACAAGGAAAGTTGCAACAATAACCTAATAAGTTAAATACTTTGTCATAAACCGAATAGTAGACATCACTGATGATAGAAATTAATATTTTGATAGGGCTTGAACTCTACAGGAAACAAGATAATATTAACCAAAAGAAAGTAGAAATAAATGTTAAATGCCCTGAAAACAACTGTTACAAAGCACCTACACGTTTTTCACGATAACCCTCTCTGCACTTTTGAGGTAAAACTTTTCATAAGACCTTCTACCAGAAACATTTGCAAGACTTTGTTGCAAGTTATGACCAACACGCTAACGACGGGTTTTTATGGAAACTTTTAAAGCTAATGGGACCATGTGTTTTATTTATTTATTCTAACGCAATAGGTGTGTACAGTTTGTTAAGTGAGTATTTTTTTCATAAACATATATTATAGTGACATACATACAATACTCATATAGCATAATATTTATTTTAGTTCAGTTAATAATATTTGAGCCAGAAGGAAAAGTACTAAAATCATGCAGCTTCTTGTGGCTGGTAATCGTAATAAAATACAATGATGATGTAAAGCCATATATATGTCCAATCCGTGATCAAATTGATCAGCCAGTAAATTTGTGATTGAATGGTATAAAATGCCAGTGGTTTGATTTAGTAGAGTATCGCTGAAAGATTAGTTCACTCAGAATGAAATTATTACTAATCATTCATTACCTACCACTGAAAGATTAGTTTTCTGAGATTTAAATTAGTTATTACTAATCATTACCTTCATCATATACTTATGCAGGAATCACTAAATTTAACGGATCTCAATGAAAAAATACCATGATCATGTGTATTTACTTTTTATGGATAGAGGTAGCATAAAAAATAACATGTTACTTTCAAGCTTATAGAACGAAAGCAGGAAACGGTGTGTGGCAACAGGAAATGGTGCTATAAAATTCGAATGAACTATTTGTTTTATGATGTATTTTACCATTGAAGGATATCCGTAGCACAACACAAACCATACACTGCATGGACGCTGCCCAAACGAGCTGAGTTATTGTGTCATCAGCGAAACAAAATATGTCTATCCACTTTCAAAGGCGTTGGACATTTTAATGTTCCCCATTCATCCATAACAACTTAAGCAAACAAGAAAAACTATTTTTTTGAGAAATTCAATATGAATTTAAATTAATTTAATTTTAATTCAATAAGTTAACACAAACAATCAACTAATTATTTATTTTTTTTATTATCAACTAATTATTTCAGTCTAGTTCGAGTTATTTTGCGTCTGCTTGGCAGTAAACCGCTTGATTGTGAAAAAGTCTTTTAAGGAATTATCTTAAAGGATTGTGTTTATTTTAAAGGAATCTTATTGAACAAAAAAAGCTAACATAATTCATAAACACGTGGTTTCTTATGAAAAATGGGTTTTTGATGTTGACTTCAATTTGTTGACTCTATACCCTAAGTCCCAGTTAAAAAGGTTTTATTATCTATGTATTTACTAAATAGCTACATATAGGGTGTTCAAAAATGTGGGGTAATAATTTACGTAGTGATTCCTTGGATCAAGATAAGAATAAAAGCTCATATAGACATATGTCCTAAAGAGCTTCGTTTTCCGTCTGTGTGTCTGTTTGTGATTTTTAAATATTTAATCACATCTCATGAACCTCTTAACGTATAAACTTCAAACTTGGGATATGGATAACCACTATTAAGAACTATTATTGTAAGAAGTATCAAATTTTTACTTTGTACCATTTCAAAATCGCTGCTGTTTTTTTAAGCTAATTATCTTAAAAACTGTAAATCCTAGAACAATTATACAACAGACGAAAAAGTTGCAAAATTTAATACAATTAATGCTGATATTAAGATTATGATGATTGGACTAATAATAATGGAGGAATTTTAACTTTCCGAGTAAAAACATGCGAATTTCAGACAGTACATTCTAAAGAATCATGTTTTTATTCAAAAAAGTTAAAATTTATCCGTTGTTAGTTGTCCGATTATCACAATCTTAATATCGGCGTAATTGGATTAAATTTTCCAGCTTTTTTGTCTCTTATATAATTTTTTTTATATTACCGGTTTTTAAGATATTTAGTTTTGAAAAACAAAAAACAGTCACCATTTTAAAATGGTACAAAGCAGAAATTTGATACTTCTTACAAAAATTGTTCTTAATAGTGGTCATGCATTCACCAAGTTTGAAGTTAATATGTTAAGAGGTTTATGAGATACAATTAAATATGTAAAAATAACAAGCAGAAACAAACGCGGAAAACGAAGCAGTTTAGGACATAAGTTTATATGAACTTTTTTTCTTATTTTGATCCAAGGAATCACTACGTAAATTATTGGCTCGCATTTTTTAACACTCTGTATATATTCATTAAATATGATGGCAACAATAGTTTGGACTAAGTGCGATGCTCAGGTGTTCAGTGCCGTAGAACGTCTAGTGAGTTCATATGAACATTTTCTGGAGCAAGCAATAATATTCCCAGGTTTTTTTTTAACTAGTTACGTTAATCACGCTGAATAAAAACGTGTTTTATGTACATATAAAAAAATATTTTTCTGGGAAAGCTTCACACGTTCTCAAGTTATTGGATAACTATTCTAACCAAATGTTATAAGAGTTAATAATCTAGCAATAAGATGAGACAATTTTAAATCTTCTAGTTCATGCTGTGCAAATTCTAAATATTTTTCTAGAAAAATGTACCTTTTGAGTTAGGGTTCAAAGTGGTTTCAATTTTCAAGTTATGAGTTTCAAGGAGGGTGAGAAGGGGGTCAGATTGGACGAAAAATGTTATTGTAAAAATATTTGCCCCAATGAATGATTACAGCTATTTCCCGCAATAAATTTTACAATGGTGATTACATGTTTTAGCGAATTTCCCCTATAGGGAAGAAGCTATTACTGTAGGTCTCATGGTAAGACCTAAGCGCGGGACCATCATAACTTTTCGTTTTGGTGCCCCCAGATACCAAAAACACCATTCGTTCGAATTTGTATATATATATATGTGTCTGTAAGCACGGTAGCGCTCGCAAAAATGGTCCGATCGGAATTAAATTTGGCATAGGCGTGTAAAATAGTAATTATTTGGATGAGTTCGAAAACCAGCCCGATCGGACCACCTGAAGGGGGGGTAAAGGGGGATAAACCCCCCCAAAATGGGGTTTTTGGGGTTTTCACATATAAAAATAAAGATAATCCAATTTCAGTTAGCACCATTGAATTCAGCTCAAAAAAACAAACAATTTAGTATTTTGAATCATTGCTCTATGTCCATTGGTTATCGAGATATTCTAAGTGGTAAACACAGTACGTTGTCCCAATGTTAACCTTATGGGAAATAAGTAAAATTCTATATCTCGCTTATTTCTCAACATATCTTAATAAAACTTGGTTTGTGGCTTCATCTAGATAAGATCTAATGTATTTTAGTCTAAAACCCCCGCAATTTCCATTTTTGTGGCAGCAAACCTGCATACTCATTCCCATTGTTATCCTTATAGGAAATAAAAAATTCTATACCTTACTTAGTTTTTTTGACATATCTTGATAAAAGTTGGTATATGGTTTCTCCTAGTTCAGATCTACGAAATATTGAATTAAAACCACCCAGTTTTAAAGGACCTGTTGCAGCAAACCTGCATACCATTCTCCATATTATTCTTATGGAGCTTATAAAAACATATTAAATTCCAGTACCTTGGATTGAAATATGTCCTTTTGCAAATTTGAAATTAGCTGAGTATGCAGGTCCGCTGCAACGGGGGTATTTCTTTTTACTTTTTATGTAATGTGTTATTTGGAGAGCGCCTAGTGCTATTACATTTTTCCCTCACCGATATTTTAATTTGTTGTGTTCTTCTAATATGGTGTATCACAAGAAGTATCATATAACTTAAGTAAGTTAGTGGTGGAGGTGATGGAGGGGTTGATGCGAGTATAAAATGTTTATGTGTAAAATACATCCCCCATCAGTGAAAATATTAATACTAAATACTATATTAGTTTTTTACATAAAATAAAGAAGCAACTGAAAGAAGCAAACCATAAAATCACCCTGTATATGATAAACATTATATCAGGGACAGTGTGATAGAAAGTTTCCGTTGTCCAACTCACAATATTCCTGTGACCTTTACTGGAGTAGTTATTAACAATGTAGGATATGCTCTGTCCCAATATTGCATAGCAAACGATTGCCTCCGTACACTTTTACATTTAGGCTGGCATTAATTTGAGTCGATGCCTTTTAAAATGAGTATTTATTCCAGATGTACGTCAATGTTGTCGCCTATTCAGCCGTTGTAACAAAGATTATTTTAATTTTTATTGTCTTTAGTTTTAATCATAATAGGCTATGTAACACTGGGGGCGGCGCGGCGTACGTTTTGTAATATTCAAAGATTACTGCTTCCAATAAAATATGTTGTATTAGTCTCAAAAAGAAATAAATATGCAAATATTTTGTTAATAATGGAACAAAATTAGTATATGGAATGGAGAAAATTAGTATAATATATTCCAATATCAATGTTGTTTTTTTATATATTCTTACGGTCCTCTTCCACCACCGATGTATAAGCCCTGTTGAATATTCAACATAACATTATAGTAACAAATACACTTATTCAGAAGAAGTTTCTTGCAACCTAAATAGAAAACAAATCCAAATTATTTTAATTCGCTGAGAATGCAAGTATTTGCCAAGATATTGTTTATTACTCAAAAATAAAATACTAGATGTTGCTGATTTTTAGATGACACCCAGGTCCAACTTGAATGCTTCTAATTACTGTACGAAAAAGTGACGCCATCTCCCATCTTCATGTATCGTATTTCACTGCACGCGCCGCTGCGCCCGTGTTTGCTGTGCATTATTTCCGTTGTCTCCGTTGGAGGTCCCTGAGAAGAACATGACTCAGCTCTTGGCCTGCTTTGCTTTATGCATACCATTGCAAATATCACTGAATTGTGTCACGAGACTGATGCGATTCCTTGCATTGTTTTAAATCAAGTGCTTTGTGTATTTAGATGAATCGAAAAAATTATATAAAATACTGATGCTTTTTAATTATTAAATCAAGAGTAACATTAAACTCGAGCTCAGTTTCTATTGTGAAAAAATACTTTGCTTATTCGTTCTTTAGTAAACCAGCTTGCTCCAAAGATTCTCAGAATTCTCCTAGATCTCTTGATATGAGATTTGTACTAGTTTGTATTATAAATTAAGAAGGATGAATCAAAAATAAAACTTTCAATCAAACATAAGTTACATTAAAAGAAACTTTGTTTCCATGTTTTAATATCTTTAAGAATTATTTATTTTGTTTTATAAATTGCTTCAAGAATGCGAATGCCACTAACTAGTTAAGAGGTAATCTAGCCAACCCAAATACATAAGAATCACTCCATAGCAAACCGATGACAATAAAATCCGAGCGTCAATAAAATAAGCAAAGCGACTCATTCTGTAATTTGTGCAATGTTTGCTTACTAACCATACCAAAAGACTTTGGATGAGTTTTATAAAGATTTCCTAGTGGTGTCTTCGTTTTTCTGTTGAGTTCCCAATCAAGATATTTCTTTTATTGTTTATAACGTTCGACCTCTGTATTATAGAGCAGATAATCGTGTCTCGGTTTTTTAACATGTATGTTACTTCAGGCCTACTCCAATGTTTGGTACCAGAAATAAATTAATTTTCGTTTAATATAAAAACATGAAAGCATACTCTATTAGAATGAAATGGGTTTTGTTGCTTAAACAGTCTCTATATATATTCTGGGATTCATATAACAGTCGAAGACAATTTCTTAACCTATAAAATGTCTTCTAGCCTATACTAAGAAAGTCTGAGTTTTGTAAAGTGAAACAAAAATAAATAACGAAAATAGAGAACGCAGCTTCAATAAATTATACTTCTGGAGTTTCGTTATTGAATTGCAAAGTTGTATATTGTTTGTAAGTCGTCGTAAATTGCAATCTTAGCAAACTAACTTTAGTAAACTCACTTTATTATTTTATTTTACTCACAGGCGAATTGCCAACAAATACATTCTTTCTCTTTATTATAGCCTACTCTCTCAAACGCATAGTGATACACTGCCAACAATTGTATTACTTGGATTATTGGTTTGTTTGAAACTTCGAAAAATTAAAATTTTAGAAATGGAAAAAATTAAATAGAGCTAGTTTTCTATAAAAATACTTTCTGTTATCCCACAAATATAAAGCAAACAAATTTACCTAAACTTAAGTTTATTAAGCCCTTTTGTTTTTTGTTTTTTTTTTTTACTGGAGGACCTTTGAGACCTCATAACCTTATTTACTGGAAATATACATAAATAAATGATTGAAATTATATAACAAAAAAGCTAGCGGACTCATCAACTAGAAATAATAATTTAAATAGTCCTTTCAAAAGGTTCATAAAAGTTGAAACAGCAGAAGTCAGCTGCAATGCGCTTAGCTCATTATCTGCACGCGTTGGGGTAACTGGCCGAGCCCTGTCCAGTCATCCATTCATGATCGTTTTACTTTTGGATGTTAATTAACATATTAAATAAATTGGATTGAAAAAAAATAAATCGCCAATATACAGGGTGAGTCTCTACTGACTACATTAATTTTAACAGTTGATTCTACTTATCAAATGGAACACAAAAATGTATGTAATCCCTTATCTGACTTCAACCGTTTAGGTGTAATGGCGTATTTTGTGATTTTTTAAAATTACACGACTTTGTACTATTAGTTCGACGGTAAAACCCAAAACAATGTATTTATGAGATATAAATTAATATCATTGGAAAGAGAATTAAATTCCCTACAAATTAAACACAGTACCAAAGTAATAACTCCTTATAAAACGTTTATGAAATTACATTAAAGTTGAAAATTGTAGTTTTCAGAATTTTTCCTTTAAACTTCAAGGCTCAATTAAAGCAGTTAAATGTGCCGTTTTCTTATGTCCAATTACATGAAAAACTTCCTTATTTATTTATGTTTAAAATGATGTGAAAACATTTAGGGGTCATAAGGGGAAAAATTTGAGAATTCCTTTAAAATGTTGTTAAGGTACATTATCAGGATTGTCATCATCACTCGGTATTGGCTCTAAACACCAAATTTATTACTGTTTATTTGTCTCTTATTTCTTTACCAGCTGAATCTGTTGACTAAATCAGCTGACTGGGAATTAATTGCAATAGTAATAATCAGCTGATTTTTAATTGTTTTATTGTAAAACTGTTTATTCATGTTCTTTTCAATTGTCACTACAAGTGAAACGTAACTGATGCCGTTATCATTATATCAATGTTGTTTTGAGTTGTTATGTTGTTTACAAATGAAGAATAGGTGGATATTATTGTGGTTTAAGGGTTCTGTAACTACAATGCAGCGGAATGCCGTCGCGAGTACCATCGCCGCCGCGCCGCTATCCAAACAGAAGGCTTCTGAATGAACGCAGGGGTCGTAAGTGTAAAAAATGTTGGAGTTTCATAAGAACGTTGTTAGTGTACATCATTATTATTCATCTTATTGGTTCTAAACACCAGACAAATTGCAGTAAATCTGTCCTTTCACAGCTGAATCTGTCAACTAAATTAGCAGATTGGGGATTCCAATAATTGTGAAAAGCAGATGTTATGTGAAAAATACACACATCACTTATAATTTAAATATACTGTTTATATCTCATCCGTCAACCGGTTTTATCATTTTAGGAGATTTTCAAAGTTTACACCGTTTACCCTGATACACATGCAAAATATCTTCCTGAATTCCCTCACAGACGCCATCAAGTTCAGTTCATCAAGTATAAGTTCACAAGCTGTCAAAATCCTGTTCCTTAACTCCTCTACATTTCGAACTGGTATGCGAAAAACTTGTAATGAGGTGCCCCCAAACATAGTAGTCAAGGGGTATGAGGTCTGGTGAACACGGAGAACAAGCGATTGTTCCTCATCTTCCAATCCACATGTCTAATGTATCACTGATGTGCTGACGGACATCAACACTGAAGTGTGGGAGTGCTTCGTCTCCTTGGAAGATAATGCGCTGACGAAAATCCAAGTCTTCAAGGAGCAACGGTGATGTTTCAGCAAGTAAGTCCAGGTACTAAATGCCATTTAAGGCTGTTCGAAGGTCCTATAAGCCAGCTTACAAAGAGTCCGATCCAGACATTTAATTTCAACCTTACATGATTAGAAGATTCGTGTACCAGGAACAGCGATGAACATTAACAAAGGTGCGTCCATTGAGATGCCTTCTGTTTGGATAGTGGCGGCGACGGTTCTTGCGACGGCATTCCGCTGAATTATAGTCACAGAACCCGTAAACCACAATAATGTCCACCAAGTCTTCATTTGTAAACGACATGACAACTCGAAACAACGATATCTATCATTAATGGCAACAGTTACGTTTTACTTGTAGTGAACATTTGAAAAGAACATGAATAAACAGTTTTACAATAAAACAATTAAAAATCAGCTGATTATTACTATTTTTATTTCCAATCAGCTGATTTACTCAACAGATTCAGCTGGCAAAGAAATAAGAGTCAAATAAACAGTAATAAATTTGGTGTTTAGAGCCAATACCGAGTGATGATGACAATCCTGATAATGTACCTTAACAACATTTTAAAGAAATTCTCAAATTTCTCCCCTTATGACCCCTTAATATTTATACATCATTTTAAACATAAATAAATAAGGAAGTTTTTCATGTAATTGGACATAAGAAAACGGCACATTTAACTGCTTTAATTGAGCCTTGAAGTTTAAAGGAAAAATTCTGAAAACTACAATTTTCAACTTTATTGTTATTTCATAAACGTTTTATAGGGAGTGATTACTTTGGTAATATGTTTAATTTGAAGGGAATTTAATTCTCTTTCCAATGATATTAATTTATATCTCATAAATACATTGTTTTGGTTTTTACCGTCGAACTAATAGTACAAAGTCGTGTAATTTTAAAAAATCACAAAATACGCCATTACACCTAAACGGTTCAAGTCAGATAAGGGGTTATATACATTTTTGTGTTCCATTGGATAAGTAGAATCAACTGTTAAAATTAATGTAGTCAGTAGAGACTCACCCTGTATATAAATTATTTGTTCTTTATATGTCTATGATCAACATTTAAGAATAAACATGTGCAGTCGTTTTTGCATAATTTTGCACTATTGTGCGTATTATTGGAGTTAATTTGTCCGTAAGAAAGAGTAATCATCGAGGTGCAAATTAATTGAACACGAAATAATAACTAAATAAAAATAACTTTGAATCCCCGATTCAAAGCTAAAAGGAATCTTTAGTAATTTTTCACGTATCAAAGCAGACATGGTTTTATTGAAAGAAACAAAAGCATGACCACACAGTGAATTGAAACTGAAAATTCTTTAGTTTGAAATAACAATCTAAAACTTAACCGTTTATTGAATCATTAAATTTCTCTAATGGTTACAGTTTTCTTCCTTATAATAAATTATTTTACTTTACCATGATCATTATTATGCCGCCATATCTACTGGATATACTAATATCTACTGGATATACTAATATGAATATACTTAATATGGATATACTATATGGACTAATCACCCAGCAAAAGTGATTGTTGAGGAAAGAGCGTGCAAAGAAATATGTCGACTTTAAAAGTGGATTCTTGCAGCGAAAGTCAATCACAATTAGTTATAGATAAAACGGAATGTTAAAACGGAATCTGTCAAAGTGAAATCGTGTGAGCAGAAAATGACGGGACTCAACTTGTGATGTGAATTTATGGTCCAAGTGTGTACATTAGCCTAATGACCTCGCCTCCACCGCGCCGTGCCATCCATCTGCACTGCTCAATCATTCCTTTTTTCACGCAATGAAGAAGGAATTCTTGCTTGTAAGGTGGCATACTTGTTTTTTAAGAAATACAATGAATTCAAGAGTACATAACTCATAGCCCATGTAACGCTACTATTGAATAAGTAAGTTTATTGTTTAAAAAATAAAGACAGAAAGAGTTTATTCTAATAAGTGTTTAACATTAATATTCTATTAAGTGCTTAACAGTCTAATAAGTGTTAATCCACGTAATGTTTAACACCGATAAATTCTTCGGTCTAAAAGGACCTTTCAGTATACCTCAAGTTAAAAACTTTAACAACGTAAAAAATACAAATACCAAATTTGTTTCATCTCAATATTGAAGATGCCTCAATATATTATAGCCTGCATAAAACGTTTGAGCACTTTGGCCTGATTTATTGGATTCTTATGAAAAATAATAAAATAATAATCAGGTATCAAACTATTTTTGTTATACAACCTCTTTTTTCGGAAAGCAATGCCTTTATCACGAAGTAAAGTTGAAGTATTTGTCTCCTTTAATTAATGTTATTCATTCTTAAATTTAGTAGGAAGAATCGTGTACTACTAGACTACTTTTGTGAAAAGCATTATGACACTTTGACACGCATCTTTATTCAAGGCTTATCGTAAAAATGAATGTTTTAGACTTTTTAAATAAGAAATTAATGTTTTAATAAGAATTCTGTGTTACATATGAACTTATCTTTCAAAAATAGATCAAATCTTCTATCACAAAAAGTAACAGCCTAAGGCAACTTTACTCAGAGTAATATTTAGTCTGTTAACTTTTTTATCTACTGTTTTCTGTGCATTTAGCTTTACGAAGTTAAAACTAAGGCTGTTTCAAACTCTGCGTGAGTTGTAATGAGACGTTACGAAGTTCTATGGAAGCGACGACATGTCTAAGCAACAAAAGACTGCCTGGGGTACTCCGTCATGTGGCAGTCTTTCAACACATCATTGTCCACAGGGCTTGTGTAGCAGAGCAGCGCATTCAAAGTCGATTTACGTCAGTGTTTTTTAATATTGCCTCAACTTTTTATTCGTGAAAATATAATAGTTATCTCATTAAATGGAATCCTCTTCATTAAGAATATTGCATTATATAGTTGAATTGTGTCTCTGAAAACTACATAGTTCTTTCAAAGGCAAAACGTTGGTTTATCTTTAAAATTATGTAAACTGTGTAAAATTTAAGTACCTGTAAGTTACGGACAGCCACAGCACGATGATGACAATCAATTGTCTAGATGCAGTCAATATTTTTCCACTCCCTCTAGAAAGACTAGCACTTGCCCGCGGCATCTCTCATGTTAAAAATTATAGTCTTACCTTGTTCCGAAGGGACTGAATAAAAAAGGTCATACCAAGGAATACGTGGCCTAGAGGTCTGTTTATGGTTTATGGTGGAGTGGAAGTTAGAAAAAGTTTTGTCACAATAGATAGTTTAGGTTTTTTCACTGTCATAAAACGGATAATCGGCTCGATCGATTTTAACGTTAATTGGTAAATTTTAAGGTATTCCTAATTAGGTTTGCCAATACATCTCGGCATTGTCAAATAGGACAACAATTAAGTTCAGTAAAGTGCTGAATGTTTGGAACAAGGGCGCTATTCTTCAGGCCTTAACCGTTAGACGTTGCATTGGATGAAACGCCACATCATTGTAGGCTAAGTTGTAACAACAAATACATTAAGGGACGCCTTCAGGAAAACGATACCTCCTGCTACCGAAATTAAGATTGGTGCCACATACTCAGTTTATGGTTAAACATATGAGCTACTAAAACATCAGTTTTTACAGAATTTTCCAGCTCCATGCATTTTTTCTAAATGGAAAGTCTTTTGAAGCTTGTTTTTCTATTAGTTTTAATAAAGTAATAACTTTTGAGTCTAAGTAATTTAAATAGCGATTTTCAAGCTCTAGGTTCATGGAAATCTATTTCTTCTCAATTGGAATTTTATGTAGAATGAAATGGTAGTTTCTAAGGAATTTATCAAGTTAGGTCAGAAAATTAAATTTTCTGGAGTAAACTTACGTTTTTTTTTAAAAAAAAAGACAAAATAATTTTTCTTAAGGTGAGTATATGAACTATAATTTTTTAAGTTGTGGATTTGAGTCACATTTGTGTTGATCTATCTCCGAAGAAAATGTTAACGCTAGGTAAATCGCTCTCAGTCCCGCTATAGATGGGACATCCCCTCTAAACAGGTTGGCAAGTTGATGCAATTTTTTGTGCCCATTTTGGAGTCAAGTTTATTAGTCTATTTTGCTGCCCAAATTGTCTGGTATAAAAATAATTATCTGCTACATCTTTTCTTTGAGACATAAAGTTTTGATATTGAGAACATTTTCTTTGATATCAGTGAAATATGGGTGACAAAAAAGCCCTAAAACCTTAACGCCGCCAAAAAAAAAACCGGGCACGGAAAAGTGCATTGGGTTGCCGGTCTGTATTATGTAGTAAGTACTTCTTCATCTATGGTGAAGCACACTCTGTTGTTGAATCGGTTCAACGCACATCAAACTGGCAAAACTGGGCTTTTAAAGTAAGAAGTCTTATCTGTACCTTTTCCTGTAGTTTGTCTTAAAGATTGTGTTAATATTACCTATCAATTGGCATAAAATCATCACTACACGTTACAATGTGTGACGAAACTAACGCACTCAACTATTCATAATTTTAAATTATAAAGAGGTTATAGCCCTAAGTATAAAATCGGAAAATAATTAATTAAAATCTTTGTTTTTTATAGTACATTCGACATACATAGTGAGCTGGCTTTTGAGAAAACTATGTCAACACATAGCATAATATGGTATTTTATTATCATGTCATAGATTCTTTACATTTATTATGTTAATGTTTAGGAGATGTTTATTTTCCATTGCAGTTCAAGATCTGTATTATTACGCGTTATTATTGTAATGTTAATTACCGTTAAAACATTTGTAGTACTCATATTCTAGACACAATGTTAAAAGATGAATAAAGAAGTTAATATTGCAATGAAATCTATTTAACAACTAAAAGTTCCTTGATGAAACAAGAGAAATGCTCGTGTCAAGATTACACAAATCCTGAAAGCCAGACAATCTCTCTGCTCAAGTGGGCAAAGCCTTGCATTTGTTCTACTGAGATAAGGGATTTATGTCGCAGGCACGTTGGGCACATGCAGGCGGTAAAGCGGCTACCAGGCTATTAGAGGAGTAGTTTAGAAACCATGCACTAATTGTTTTTTCGCCCCTTCTCCCCCTGCTTCTTGTTCTATCTTGATATTTATAAACCCCCTCTTTTCTTTCATGTAATGTTAATGAATCACTATATTTTTAATGGCACACTTTCTGATTTTTTTAATCAATTGTATTTTTAATACATTTTAGAGGTACAATATAACAATAATTACTTAATTCGTCCATAATTGAGAGGCGGTTCACATTTGGAGGATTTAATATTTGAAAATTATAAACTTTACTAACGTATTTATAGAGAAAGTTTATGTCTGAGTTATTTTGGATACACATAATTAATTCAGAGAAGAACTAGTGAACATGTGTGTTGCAATGTAATGTATGATGCTGGTTAATTTGTCAGTTCCTGTATTTGTCAACGTATTAAGTAGAGTGCTCCGGACATTTTTAATGTCTTTTACTGTTTGTCTTGTTTATTTAATTACAGGGATAAACAAGCGTGTGTGGGCTGTCTCTTTTGGAAACTATCCTACTGATCTCATATTTTAATCAATTATTTTTATTTAGAGGGTAACATTCGTTGGATAAAAGCTTGCTTTAGGTATAGACAACAGTCTCTATTATCTATTTGGATCCTGTTTATGTATGGAATCACCAATTTTTGCTGCCAGTAACCAGTTAGTAAGTCTTACTTAGATAGGAAATTGGGAGAATCATCAGTAAATTTTATAATATCAGACAGTTTTTAAACTTATTTTATATATTATTTTTAATTTTTTATATTAGTTCCTTTAATTTTATCAATGCATTCTGCAGGTAAAGGCAAGGTATATTCATAGCATAGTCCGTATGATGATTTATAACATCCTTGTTTATAACAGCCAGGGCAGTTGAGGATTTCCGAAGCTAAATATTCAAGACAGGTTGAGAATATATGTGAGCAAAATCCCGGCTATTATTTGTTGCTGTTTGCCTTTATCCAAAGCATAAATATTTGCCATTTGTAACATGGCATTTTACATGGCATGACATATTTTCTTATCATTGTATACTATAAGCCTGCAAGCCTACCTTTGTGTTTAGCAAAAAGTGCAATCCCTCGGAATCGACGTCGTCGTTTGAATACATTTAGTACTGAAGACTAAGGTGGTGTAGAGTAAACATTAGAAAAATGAAGCAGAAGATTCTGGGACAAATCTTAGAAAGAGGTTGTGAAAAAGAATGGATAGGTGGTAAAAGCGTAAGTTTATTAAACATGATAGTTAGGTTCTATTAGGGGAGCACAATAAGCTTCGGTTGACGTGCTGGGATCTTTTGAGTCTATTCCCCATATCCCACATGTTCTATTGATAGTGGAATTAATGCATTATATGATAGCGACTTTCATATCATTAATAATGTCAGTATGAACGATTGCTGTTCATTATTTTAAGACTGATAAACTCTTTATTTTACCAACCACACAAATGTAAATGCGATTAAAGAATTTGTTAGAAGTCTTTTAACTTTCTAACAATCATACAACATTAAACAGATACTAAAAAAGTATGGAAACATTTCCCTTAAGCTTATTGATAACCCGGATCAGTGAAGTGGTAACAATCAACGAACGTTGATAGACATGCAAATCTGAGCGGAGGAACACTCAGCTGAACCAACATTTACCTCAGTAGCACACAGCTGTGATTGACTGATCGCCCTGCAGTACCGTCGTAGTATTTTCAAAATAATCTATTACTGTACATGCAAGTCAAAGTCAAACCTTCATTTGGTAATTGAATAACTAACATAAGATTATTTGATATAATATCCTGAATATTAAAAGATTATGGCCTGATTATTGAATTAACAACACAAGAGATAGCAATCCTCAAGAGATAAAAGACGTTTACCATTTCGTAGCTTTTTGTCCGGTTCTTAGAAATATAAGAAAGTTATATTTTGGGAAAAATGTTTTAAATAGGCTCAATTTAAAGAGTATATGAACATGAAGGATTGGCATATGTTTGCAACATGTATGAAATACGCTTGGAATTACAGATGGAATTTAATTAACCGAATGTAAAATGTTAAAGTATGTTTTTTCATGTAATAATGATTTTTTTGTGATGTGTGATTGCATGTGATGTAAACATAGCATGTGTAATTGAATTTTAGTTTATTTTATCCTTAGTTTAAAGTATAAATATATTTGTAACGTGCAAACTTGTAGTGCCAACCGGGCAGACGGTCCAGGAGACTGCTTTTAGTGCAAAGGGAATATTGGTGAAGTAAAAGGAAATATATATACAAGGACTTAACTTCACATTGTATCGCAATATATCAACAAAGAACGTTTTCTATTCTATTATTGAATTAACATTGATGAGCTATGTACGTTTTATTTATGTACGGGACTGTCTTAAATTATCGCAATTTTTCCCAAATCGTGCGGCACATGTATAATTATTTCCCTTAATCAAAGAGGCCGGCGGGAGAGGCACGTTTTAGAAGGGGAGCGAGTGAGGCCGCCACAATGCTGAGTCCCGGCCCTGAACTGGCCACAGGGAAGTGCCATCGCGGAGATCAAGGTCGCGATAACAAACGCTGTCAGCGGCTGCTGCAGCCGCCGCCGCATCCACTGCTGAGGAATAGAGGGCTAGACTTTAGAATCCGTCTCCACCGTTAAAATCTATGTTTTAATCGATCTTTTCGGATTCCACATAATTTATCGAATTCTAATGATCATATGCTTTTTCTTGTTATTTATGTACAAGTTTTTGTAAATAAACATTGTAGGCTATCATTTTTACAACGTCGATTCCAGTAATTGTTAAAATCGCATTAGAATCAGAGAAACTGAATCAGAGAATCAGAGAAAAACAAATTTAAGCGGGGCCCGTGTTTATTATTTCCCGCGTGAAAAATGTCATTGACCTCACTCCTCATAGAGACATTATTAAAACAAATATTTTGGGTATAATCAGATTATGAAACTCCACCTGTTTTTTAACAATATAAATCAAAATTACTGAAATTAATTTGAAGTTTATCACTTCATAATTTAAAATTATTAGAGTTAAAAAGGATTCATATAAACTTTGAATGATATCAAATTAAAAATATATATCTTTGATTCGGTAAGTTGTTGGTGGTAAGTGTTCACCTGTTAGTGAAGTGACAGTGATGCAGTGCGGACTCCACGGCTAGTCACTAGAAAATGTCTGGTTGTGTTATGGAAAAAACCTTAACAATAGTCTTTCATGGAATCGAGTCGATTTTCTCGTCAGCGGCTGGCAGTCAAAGAGTAAAACAATATGCTCAAATTCAGTAGTGAAGCATAACCCAAAGCAAAAAATACTTTGTATCTAGCTGAATTGGCGCTGTTATGCTCATATGCAATAAATGTTAAATCCAAGAAAGGTCACATTACAATATCAATTTTTTCTTCCGATAATAAAAGCTCCTGCAGATGATATTGTCACAAATCTAAAGCCAAGAAGTTATATTCTTATTATAATGGTTATTCTTATTATTAATGGCACTTTAAGGTCTTGATGTGTCTTTTGAAGAGTACACTCAAACATTTGAGGAGTTACCCATTAATTTTTAGGAAGCCTCCAAAGTACGGGTTTGGCCCTTTTAAATAAAATTCCGGAGCAAATTCAAAACAACAATATAGCAACCCAGATAGGACTCATAAATTGAAATTAAAACACATTGTTTGGTCGTATTATTTATATTCCATTGCTCTGGCAAGCCGTATTATTGGTGGGCGAGTGAGTGCGCTGCATATTATGTTAGTGTTGAAAATTGGTGATGTCTAGGTAATCTATATAAATTAATTCGTAACCTGTCAATCAATTACCATATTATTTACTTAAACGCCAATTAATACTACCAAAATTACTGTTGCAAGCTCACATGGAATCAATCTGAAATTCATTGTCTTTATTCAATCAAGGCCAAACTAAAGTATATGAAGAACTCCTACAACAAATAGTGGCAACTGCCCCTGCATAGCTTGCCACAATTCTAACAAGGAAGTGTTCTTATTACTGGAAGTTTCTAATTTTTAATAATTCGTACCATATTGCGAAGGACGACTTCCAGCGCGATACTAAACTAGTGCGCCTTATTGACATAAACAAAGTTTTTACAGTTAAATACAAACATGAGTTTCGGCAGTCGACTTAGGGAATTTCCACTCTTTGCCACTCGCCTATAGCAGCAATGTATACTGTGTTCGTTTATTAGATAATTTGTAAATAGTTTGGAATCGACAAACTTATTGTAGAATGACGGCTATTTAATTTGATAGAGATAAATAACGTTTTAATCTTCGTTCCTTTTTTCGTGATTATCAATTTTTATTCATGCAGACAAAGTGGTCCTGCATTCTTATTCTTATTCAACGTTATAATTTTATTTCATACTTGCTTATCACAATTTATTTTATTCATACTTACTCATTTTAAAAAACGTTATTTTAAATTTATTAGAAAATAAATTTCGTCTCAAATTAAATTTTAAAAGAATTTTCTGAGTATGTGTATTCATAATTTCAATCTTATAATAAGTATTCTCAAAGTACATCATTACATATGTCATGTCGATCTCAATATTTATCCTCAATTTTTAAACGCAACCTGTTTATTTTACCTTATTGTTATTTTATCAATCACCATTTACAGTGGTAATGGATAAATAAACGTATACAGTAATTCTACCTTTCATTTATTTTTTCCATACACCACTGTCTGTGTAAATAAATAAACGTATTATTACTATTTTAACAAGCTCTAAAGCTCAATATATTTAGAAAATGAACCAACAATTTGTGTGAGAACAGATAATGTTCTTGATTAACAATTTGTAATTTCAATTTTGTTTTTGGGTAATATTTACAAAAGAATTTCCTCTTTGACCTTGTTACTAAAACTACTTTATTTTTTATTTCAATGGTACTGGCTATTTTTATAATTGTTATGATACCGGTTAATGATATTTTGCTATTCGTAAATAACAAAAGGACAGTATTGATTATAATTTAGACCCCGTTTAATAACAGTTTATGCTGTGTTTGGTTTGCTTCCATTATAAATGCTCTGTGCAAGAGCCCCTTGGGCCTCCCCGACACCGACTGTAACTGCATTATGACGCTCAGGGGAGAGTCCGTGTTGAAATATAAATACTCCTGGAACCATACCGCTCATCTCATTGTATCTGTACTATAATATAGATTAGGGATTTTCATAGAAAAGTGTTAAGTTATGCTTTTTGTCACAAGCTCTTTTTCTCTTCAGTTGTAAATGTAATAAATAAATTTTGATTTTTAAACTCATTCCGCCCATGACATATTACCTTTCAACTGCGTCTTTAATTTGGGAGTCATTAAAACTTGCTGTAACTTAACTGTGTTAGCCAAAAACTAGTAAAACAGTCTTCATTAGTTTATTTTGCAGTGATTCATTCAATTATTTTTATCTGGATTATTTGCTTCTGATTGCTGGATATTTAACTCTTACCTTTTGGCATGGAACACTTTGTGCACTTAACTAGAGGATTCCACCATGAAGTGCAATATTTTAGTTATGTTCGCCTAGTCTGATCGCGCGGACGTTCCCATTGTTCGGAGGTCACATTGGTGATACTACTCACCAAGAAAAGTGCTGGCTTCTTAGGCTAGGAGAAATTACGCTTTATTTGGCAGTCTTTATCCAGTGAAAACATATGTATAATTTTTTTTACCTTTTGTCTCTTTTTAAGTAGCAAAATTTACCTTTCGGAGGTACATCTAGAAAAAAGTTACTATTTCCCCATATATTTCTTTGAGATTAGTGTAATCATTTATGAACAAGTTAATTTCTCATTGAAAGAACCAGTTCTATAAAAAAAATACTCGCACTAGTGGCTTTTTCACACAATAACAACGCCAAAGTTCACTCACGCTCAAACCAAATGTTAATGCAGAGAATCATAATTACTTATTTTATGATGTATTTTATTAAGAAAATGATTCATTTTCATGAACATTTAGGTTTAAGGAAGATTTCTGTTCCATTTCATTAAATGTGGTATTCCCATGATTTACTATTGTTTTGAAATCTAAAATTTAAGCGGCTGGCACATTTTTCTCCAAGGATCGCAGTGTAGAGACAATTGTTGCATCAGGGAATGCAGGGCCTCCAATGCGGAGCTCGTCTTTGACCTTTAAACTGCTTATTGTACATCAAACACCCTTAATACTTGTATAGGAAGACAACTAATGATATATTATGCCAAATTTATCAATTCCATAATGAGGCACAACTTATTTTATTATTGGATTACTGGTCAAGCAATAACATTTACACTTAATTCCAGTGATAACTCGTGATTTTGCTGAAAATATATGCTTACTGTAATCAACTGCTATCTTGGAATTCCTATTCTTATGTTAAATCTTATAGATAAAAGCCAAACTTTAAAGATGTGTTGGGCTCTCTGAGCTTCACTGATATTGTTTTCTGCAAAACTTGACAGATTCTACAATTAACTCCAAAAAGCTGTTTTAAAATAAACTTAAACACAAATACAGAGGCAATATTCTTTCATCGATCTTATACAAAATCATTCAAAGTCCAACCAGAGAGAAGCACCTGATCCTAATCTGATCAAGGCGCATCAATACACGAGACGTTATAAAAAAAAATAATCTCACTTCATCCCTTAGAGAATTGGTACACAAAGCGAATTTTTCATCGTTTTAAGGTTTTCGTATCTATACTTTTAAATTGATAATTATGTTTTATCCTCTTTTCCAATCCCACCAAACGAAATTCATAGTCAGTTGAATCAAGATTGTAAATTAAAAACTGAGAGCTTTTCACATTTCCTCACGAATATTTGGTTCGGGCACGAATAATATAGATGAAACTTATTGAAAACAAATTGTTCAGCAACATATTTTACAATGACATTCCTGAATGATCATTCCTGTATCATGTTTGTATGTTTGTATGTATGTATGAATGATAAATAATTTCAAGCTTGGTAATTTCCTTTTAGCGAAAACAAACGTATGAATAAATCAGTTGTTACATACCAACTATCAATTCAATCCGAACGCACCCAGATTAGGTAAAGAGCCGCAGTGCAGATAGGTCTGTTTCTTAGTCTAATGTACACACTTTGACTCGACCATCAATCCATGTGTCGGAAAGGACTGCAAACTAGTTTTTGTTTTAGGGATGGCTTTTGTGTGTTTCATTACAAAAGAAATTTAAATGTCAGATCTATTCTTGCGCATTTGACGTATTAGGTTTCATATTAATAGGCTTTTCAACACTAAAAGATGATGTCATTAAATAACGAGAATGAATTTCTGAAACCATTTCTACAAAGGGATATATGTCTTGTGTCCACCAAGTTGACCAAGTAAATTCTTGTTTTGTTGACCAGACTGAAGCTGTAATGATTTATTTATTGGTGAACAGTCGGAAATATTTTATTTCTTTACAGTCAAGCACAAATGTTAAATTGATTTTTTATGGCAATATCCTCTATACATTCAATTCCACGCTCACTATGGAGTGTAGACTTTTCCAAAGCTAACGTTTTTCTCATGAAAATATTTCAAATACAATTTTAACTTTCACATTAGACATAGACATAAGTTCCATTAGACATAGACTTTCAATTAGACATAAGTTACATGTCCCCCACAGGCAGTACAAGAGCAATAAGGACTGTGCTACAAG
Organism: Flexamia atlantica; assembly: GCA_035578135.1. NCBI lineage: Eukaryota > Metazoa > Arthropoda > Insecta > Hemiptera > Cicadellidae > Flexamia > Flexamia atlantica. The sequence goes on from JAQJVK010000002.1 coordinate 25,096,503, forward strand.
AGGAACTTGTCATGGAGTATAGGTAGGTTCTTAGCTTACAACTGACAAAACTAACAGCTGGTCTTTTCAGAACATGACCTATCTCACAAATACCATTTTCATCATACTGTTCCAAAAACAGCCGTTTTTAGTTCTCTAAATCGTACGCAAAATTTTCGTTTTTGGATCACTTCGAATAGGAGTACTGAAAAAACATAATGGTAAATTTTGCCGTACTCTAATGTCAAAATTTGTTTATGTACGCTTGAAAGGTTGAACGGTTTGTAAACAACTAACAGATGTGTAAATGACGATGTATTTTCGATAACCTCAAAATTATTTAGTCTATTTTTTTAAAAATTAAATGGTTATTTATACATAATGATGAAAATAGTTGTTCATCACACGGAGCAAAAGTGTCTCCTTGGTACGCGATCGCATTTCCAAGCTCGGCTGCGCCTCGCCTGTAAATTATGATCTCGTACCAGAAAGAACCACTTTCGCTCCTAGTAATGAAAACTACTATTTCGCCGGAGCTATTATTAGAACTCATTTTTCGCATCGTTCCCGTTCTCATATTTCAATCTTATTACCTTGAAATGTCAAAACTGATATTGATTTTGCAGTTCACTAATTTTAAGAAACCTAGAATGTGAGACTGTTCAAGAAAATCAATCCCAGAAGATCAGCATAAAACAAAACTTTTTAAGACAAACCAAGCAGATTTGTAAAAGGTTTATTAGTCTTGGACTTCGAAATTAATCCAAAATGAAAAAAAAATAAATGAATGAATCATATAAATCTTCAAGACCGTTGAATTAGAGTCAGGAGGGCAAAATAATAAAAGTTTACGCTTAGAAGCGGTGAATTGGGAAACATTATTTTTTTATTGGCGTTTACTGTCAAGTGCAACATTATGAAGTTATTGTATTGCGATGTGTTAAACTGAAGGACAACAGTAAAACTATCCAAATAGGATGATTTGGAGAGCCGATGTTTAATTTTAATGAAAATGTAGTTACCTAATTCATCTGGTAAGATGAAATCAGGTAACTAAGTTTTTATTAAAATTAAACATCGGATCTCCTTAGAGACTGTTTCTAATCTAGTTTTAAGTTAGTCACTAAAATAATTACTTTTTATGTATGATTTAGATGCTTATTATTACTTATATTACTTTAAAATAATATACTCTATGTTTCTACTACATTACAGGATTTAAAAAGTATTAATTAAATTAACAAAAAACAATATAATTTAAATTTTATCGTAAATCATTCTCTGAACATTACCGTTAATTAATTACCTCGTTATCATTGAACAGTTTTCATATTCGACCACATTCTCAAAAACGCTGCTCATCCTCGTGTTCCTTCTGTTTTTGCCGATAATGTTATTCAACTGTTTTATCAACGCACTTCTCGCCTCTTGCAGGAACACATCCTTAGCCACATTCCTCCGGGGGTCCGCCTCATCCGGTAGTACGTTGAAGTCCGTGAGCCCCAGGGTCTGCATGCCGGCGAGGTACTGTCTGTAGGTTATACTTCCTTCATCCAGAGGGTCCAGGGATGTGTAGACGCTCTTCACGTGGTCGTCCTCAAACACCAAGGGAGGATCGCCTTCCTCGTCACGGTAACTGATGCACCGATCCACCAGGTCGACAAGAAAAGAAACAGGATCCTCAGGAGTGTGAGCTAGTAGGTGAGTCATCATAAAGTTAAACAACTGGTAGATTTTCTCATCCCACAGATACTCGAGAGTTTTCATTTTGATGCCATCGCTCAAGGACATATTCCGCCATATCGGATGGTAGCCGAAGAACTGTTCTTTATCTCTGTCCTTCTCCAATTTCTCGAACAAGGTGATGGTGCTCTCCTGGGTGGACGGGGTGGCGAGGGAGGAGGAGGACGCGGAGCTGTGGTCCTCGGAGGAGACCTCGCCGCTGTGGATGTCCAGACACGAGGCCTCCGCGTAGGCGAGGGTGACGGTCCTCGTCCGACCCCGGTCGTTGTCCTCTGAGCTGCTGCTGGAGAAGTGGAACATGATTGGGAACGATAATGCACACAGTGAATTAGGAAAAAATTATTGAGATACTTTTCAAGTGGTCGTTAGGCAATGTTCAATATTGACCAACATTTGTGTTATGTTGTCTGTTCAATAAATAAAAATCAGCTGATATTTTAAATATAGTTTTCAAATTAGAATGAAAACGATGAGCTATAAAATGTAATGGATTGTCTTACTGTGCATGCGAGGTCAGCTGATCGACTGTTTTTAGTGAAGAGAACTGATTCTCCGTCATGAACAAATAATATGATTCAAAAAACTAAATGAAACAAGTAGCATTATTCAATGCCCTATATATGCCGATGTACGGACAAGAATAGTTACGAAGTGGACAGTGCAGAAACATATAGTGTATCTTAATGGGAATAAAGTCTCAACTGTGATTAATGCGATTTATGAGAAACTAGGTAGCCTGTTGCTCGAAATAGAGCAATATTAAGGTACTGATAAGATCAATTTTAGTAAAAAAGTTACATTTATATCTACACGCAGTTGGATGATTCCAAATTAAAGCCAAGTCGAGTGCCTTCTATCCTCACATACATGTTAACCACCCTATGTAAAAGAAACTTTGCGGACCTATGCAGAATACAAAAAAATCCCGTACAACAAGTTGAAAAGAGGAATAATGCAACATGATTAGATGGTTGCGTAACACAAAGGTTCCTTGAGCATGTTTCAAACCTACATGACAGCCATTATCTCCATTTGGAAATAAAAGAGGATAGGCCATGGAATCAACAGAAGGTTGATACGAAATTAAATACAGCGTATAAAGTTAGTTTTTGTCTACACTGCTATGTTTTTCTCACCAGGCAAAGCACCGTCAGTAGCCCGAAATGTAGCTACTACGTCCTTCGTGATTGCTTGATTGTATCGTCTTTGATATGTATTTTTGTGATTAATGATGTACATGGTAACATCTTTGTCGCCAGTCTATTTAAAAATCCAAGCCATTGTTTTAAAAGAGCGAACATGTTGATCCACATTACTCAATTACTTACCGATTTCCTGCATTAGCTGACCGTCATAATTATTTTTATTTCCTTCAATTGCCATTCTTTAGTCGGGTGTATTAACGTTATATAAATATACCTGAGTGTACTTAAATTGATGGTTTTTTGCAGAAAGTAAAGTCTCAATTCGATGATAAAAAATATCGTGAATTGGAAAGTTATATACAACTCCTACGATGGATTCATCTATAAGTGCTTTAGAATTCACCATCGCAAATGCGGAGTTGTAGGATCTGATGTTGTTTAGGTAGTATTTATTTATTTATTTATTTTTTTTTTGTTACCCAGTAACTGACTCCGTCAATGAGATGTTTAATACATTTTTATTGGGCGTATTCTTCTAAATTCACTTCACTTTTATGGCAACACAGATTAAATGTCCTTAAGGTACCAGTTTTTCACCTTAAAGTGTTTTCATCTGCAATGATTATAAAGTAAGTCCATATTTTCTATTGAGAATGGTATTTATTCGGCAGACATTCGCTTTCCCCGATTTCTAGGAATCTATGTCGTTTCCTTCATTAACAGCGAACGTTTCTCATGTAGTTGAGATGATTAGTTCTTAAAAAGCGGATATCTCTTTTTCTTCTAATTGGTGGCATATATTGTGGCCTTTCTAAATATCAAGTTTAATGTTTATTAAATATTTTTCCATTTAATCAGTTAGCTAGAACTTGTTTGCAGAAATAAACATTTACTAGAGGCTTGAAGGGGCTAATAGCCCCTAAGCATAATCATTCTTTATTATAGTACAAAATACCTTCATATAAAATAGGCTTTTGGATCCACAAAATTACGATTATATCTAGCATATGGTTTTCAATCAAGTATCCGCACCACAAGTTTTAAGTAAACAAAGCAGACCTTTTTACATATCAGTGGTTTTAAATGCAAGCTATTTTACGTTATTTCTTATTTTCTAATAAACTTAAAACAATTTCATTATCCTCCCTGGGATAAGCCCCCTCCCATCATCCTGCGACCTTCCAAACGCCCACAGTTTTGGCGCAAAAATTCCCCTTACGTAATTATATATATTTCACTTAAAAAAAGTAGATAGATCACGGTATAAAATCTGTATCGTTATAACATAAACTAAACAAACTTACTTAACTTTTTATCAATTATGAATAACCTAAACCCTTATAGTTATTATAAAATCGGAAAATCTTAAATTCAAAATATTTATTTGTTATAATACATTGAACGTGCATAGTTAGCGGCATTTTGAAAAAAACCCACATATCAACATCTAGCATATGGCTTTGAATCAAGCATTAGCACCACATGTTTAATGTAAACAAAGCAGACGTTTTTCAATCCCAATGCATTTTAAATGGAAGATATTTTTCGTTATTTCTCATTTTCTGGTAGAATTGAACATAATTTGCTATTTTTCCCGACCCCCTGGGACCAAGACCTTTAATTTGAGCCCTCTCCCATCTTCCTGCGAGCTGTCAAACTCTCACAATTTTGATTGAAAAAAATCGCTTACAGAATTAATAATATATAAGATAAGATTTATGACAATCCTGTCTAAGGATCATGCCAACCTTAGTCAGTAACAAGGCTACAAGATCGCGCCACAATCATCACGATCATCACACTCATCCTTCACTCATATTCAGGGTAACGTCCTCAATGAGGTACCTGTCTTATTAAAGTGATTAAGTGACAGGTAAATAAAAACAAACCTTAAACACAAGCTGATTACATGTGACTTGAATTGCGCATATGGTCAATATGTAAACAAATCCTATCTTTCGTAAGAATAATATGGTAACTTTGAGGGCCGCTGGGCCAAAGCCCTTTACAGTCATTGAGCTCATTTTAAGAGACACACAATTTCAGGGTGAGCTCTTTAAAATGACACCTAAAACGTCAAAATCGTTTGAAAAATGTAGGAGGAGTTATACTCACAAAATTAACCCTAGCAAATTAATTATGTATAGATAGATTTTACTTGGATATCTTCACATTTTGGAAATCTTGCTGTAATACTGAAATGTTTTAAACTGTTAAATTCTTAACATGTTCTTTTTTGTAAAAGAGGGTGGCGGCCTCTTTTTCACCTTGCCTTTGCCTCACACACATAGACTATTGATCTGTGCGTGATAAATATTGAATGAATGAATGAAATAAAGCTTATTCATCACAAAACGTATACAGTATTTTACAATATTAAACCATTTTTTTACAACTACAGTAATTACCATAAAAATTATAAGTGATATTATATTACACGTGATTTAATCTTTAATTATGTTTTGGGCCGCTTGAAAGTGAACTTAAGAAAAATCATAAATTATAAATAATAAATTGTCCAATTATATTTGCCCGTTGGACTAATTTGTTAGATTAGTGAATAGAATGAAGTTGTTTAACGCGGACAGATTTAAATAATGATATGATTATTGCCAATCATTTGCCAAAATATTATAATTCGAATTGATTTTTTTTGTTTAGCATAAGGCTTGTGCGGTTTGAAAACCTGTTATTAACAAAAGACTAAATGAAGAGAAACTCCTTAAACATAATAATTTTGATCAGGTAAAAATAAAAAAATTCTACTTTAGCCATTTAACAATATTTAAATGTCACACCCATCATATGAGAGTATAAAATATTGTTCTGTCTAGCATTTTGTTCTTATTTTTTAGGATATGTGCTTCCTGTTAAGTAACTGTGAATGTATTTCTTGAATGAATAGTCTACATTTCACAAAAGAAGATTTTATCTGAAAAAGTCAAGATACTGTAATAACCCCAATAGTAAAGCGTGTGGAGGCTTAAATACCTGCAATGCGGGCTGCCAATTACTTCTAGTTAAGTATTTCATGGAAGTTTAAACTAGTTATAACATGCTTTATATTTTCTTTTGAGATCAACTTGTATTCAGTACACTAAAACAACTTAAATTAATTATAAGAAAATTTTTTTAAGTATATCGATAAGGTTTAGTAAGGAGTGGTTGAAATTGAGGCGCTAAAGCTAGCTATCAATCTAGCTATAAATTATTTTTTGAGACAAGGTAGGATGTATTGGTTATCTATAACTCAATATTAGAAAGCTTTTCTATGCAACTTAATTTCCTTAATACATTCGATTCCTTAATTCATTACAATTCCTTAATACATTCCTTTTTTTGTACCGAGGTGCCTTTTTTTGTATGGAATAAGTGAATAATGCAAACAAAGGCAAATATAATTACATTTGATCCTGCACAGTGAATCCTCCACAGTTCCTCCAAGCGGAAATAGTTCCTTTCATCTCTGCATGAATATACACATTTTTTGTTTGAATACTTTAAATATAAAAAAAACCGGTGCAATAAGCCTCTTACTTTGACAAGCAAGGATTGCTTCAGGAGTGGCTCGTTTTTATTGCCTCTGGTAGTAAATCTCTAGTTCCAAGGAATGTTGTAATTAAATTATTATACTTTCCAATCGCGTGTTACTGTGATAACACAGCCTCATGATCGGTTTGAATTACTTGGATAAAGTTTATTACTGCTCCTACACACAAAATAAAAATGTTAAACTGCAATGTAATATCATTCTTAATATGCTTTCAAGCAGTAAATTATACATATGTTTGAGGCCCAAAGAAGACCTAAATTTGACTCAGTCTTCAGTAAAAAATAGTTACATTTTCGGACTAATCCTTCTGATAAATTAATGAAAGAATTAATTCATTAAAAATATTTCCTTATTTCTACTAAACAATTTTTGAGCTTAGCTGCTTATTGTTGTCAAAAAGTAATTAGTTAACAACTGTTATTTAATGGAGTTTTTCCCTTATTTCTAGTAAAACCTTTTTCGAGCTTGGTTGCTTACTGTTGTAAAAAAGTAATTAGTTAAAGAAACACAACATAAACCTTTTTATATGAACTCGGTGTAACGAATACATAATATATTCATAAAGCCAGCGTGCCTTATTCGTAATTCACAGGGGTTTCATGACGGATGCTGGCGGCGGGTCACGCTATAATCGAGTGTTACCTTCGCTCCGCACAGTGGAGGACTTTATACAGTAATGGAAATTCTTTCCTTTGTTATTTCTTTATGTACAACTCAAACAATATCCTTCAATATTCTTTTGTTTGATTTTCAAACGTTCTTACTAGGTACATAAAAGCAATCTACCCACATTATAATTAGTTATCTTAAAATAATGTATCTATATTGCACAAAGAGATTGAAACTGAAGCGTTCTTTTGGTTTTAAGCTTTCTTTTTTATTTTTAGTTTTTTACTCTAAGTTCAAAAGACTAAGAGTGTGATGTATAAATTTTTTTAAGTGAAAGAGCACGATAATGGAACGATAGACTTAAAATATTGAAATGGCAACAAGTCTATAGTTTTACTTTCTTGTGACCAGCTAATTAATTAGCACCCAGAATTTTTTTCTTTTATCCAATAGTACCTCGGGGACCGAGACCCCCAAGGCTCGTTATTCTTTCATGTTTACCAGTTCATCCAATTTCTATGAAATGTTTCAGTACCATAAAGTTGATAAATAAAACTGTTTTTACTACTCCATGCAATCTTTTACCCACACGCTGTATTATTCCTAGATGGTCGTAGTTTGCAAATAGCTGTTATGATTACTTGATTTGTTAACACTTTCCTTGCTTATTTCGTTGCTCTCATGGCAACTCATAAGGGTAATGTTAAAATTTTACAACTTTAAAATTTATTTTATTGCGTTATTTGATTTCTCTGGCCAAGATGTCCTCATCTGTATAGAACACGTTTTTGAGTCATAAATTACTTATTTCAAGACTTTGAAATAAATCCTTGGAGCCGTTTTTGAGATCGTTCTGGAAACAACCAAGCACGCACGCACGATAACATTACTCATTTAAGAGTATAGGATATGTCTTACAGCTTAGCTTTGTAAAATATAGTTTCAGCTGATAACACGTAACTAGAAAAAATAACGCAACTAGAAGAATTGAGCAAGAAACGTGATATTTTATTTTATCTATAAACAGTTAAAAGTACATATCGAAATTAAGATGTTTAAACCCTTCAACATTTTTTTTGTAAGGTTGGAGGGTCTTAACATCTTAATTTCGATCTGTTCTTTTAACTGTTTATAATTAATATGACGTTTATTGCTCGATTCTTAAGTTATATTTTTTTCTAGTTACGTGTTATCAGCTGAAACTATATTTTGCAAAGCTGAGCTGTAGGACATATCCATGGTATGCTTACATGAAAAAGAAGTTCAGATAATCTAAAAACAATAATAGATCTAACAAACAGCATTTGGACCAAACAATTGAAAAACTTATTATAATGTAATCGATAGGAAGATCTTAAAACATATAATCAAAATCCTTCTTTAGACTGACCATGCCTGATATTTGGTCTGTCCCATAAAGAGTTAACAACACATTAGTCGCTAACCTTGTTTGGCTTCTAAGATGCTTACCAGCCAATCGATAAAGAAAGCAAGCGTCTTATGTTTGTATGGCTATTTTAGGACGGAGTAAGTTTAGCCTTTGTTTATGGCACTGCTGGCGAGGCTTTGAATAAAGTTTTTTGTTTATCGAAGATTGTGATATTTGTGCGTTTTAGGATTGTGTTTTGAAAGCACGTAAAGAATAACTGTCAAAGTGTCGCTCACAACCAACCACACATATTTTTAAAATTTTATTGGATTGAACTTTAAATATTTGTTCAACTACCCATTGCCTCCATACGTATATTAAAGGGCGAGGAAATGTAAATGTCAACCCTTTTACAAGTGCACATTTTGGGGCCGAATTAAAAGTCTTAAGAATATTGTTCGGTAAACAATCGCCTTCATTCTTATATTTTGTTGTAAATGGCAAAAAATAAAGGAAAACAATAACGGCTCTTATTGTATTTTATAAATTGGAAAATGAGATGGAATCTGATAGTAGCTCTACTATTAATGGTAACATACTGTGTCGATGTAGATTATGTAAGGCTATTTTTTAATCTATAGAACTTTAGAACATACATATAGAACTTTGTGCTCATTGCATAAATAAAATAAAGTAGTAGTGGCTTGAATGGGCTAAAAGCCCCTATTATGGGAAAATCAAAACAATCCTTATTCATTATAGTACAAAATACCTTTATCACAAATTGGCTTTTAGATCTACCACACGTTAATATATATCACATGGTTTTCAATCAAGTATCAGCATTGGTTGTTTTATGTAAACAAAGCAGACGTTTTAGATCCCGATGTCTTTTAAATGGCAGATATTTTATGATATTTCTCGTTCCCTGATGATTTTCAAGCAATTTTAGTATTTTCCCCGCCATCATGGAATGGAGACTATTAATTTGAGCTTTCTCCCACCTTTCTACGACTTGCCAGACGCCCACAATTTTGATGCAAGGAATCGCCTTACGGAATTAAATATATGATGATTTATACTATATTTAGAGTAACACCAAACTCATTACGTAAAAATGAATCAATCTTATACCATATGTAGATAGGTAATAGTCACACATTCATCTAAAAAATCTTAACGGATTAAACCAAATAAACAAACCAAGTAATTGCCAAGTAAGTAAGTAAAAGGACTTGTAAGCAATCCAAGTAAGTAAACGGATGGAAAATAGGATTGAACCCATCCTTTTTAAAGAATTTTAGACTGATCATTGTAAGCTACTACAACTGTCATCTAATAAACCTCTAACTAGGCTCAGGTACCATCTATCTTATTAAAAAATGTTTCTTCACCATTTACACGTACAATTTCACATTCATCGTTATACGATCTTGAGATTATAATGAGTATATAATTTCCAATTACATTTACTTTTGACTGCGACTGGAACAAAGAGCATTTGTTTTCATAACATAAAAGCGATTACTTTAATTTGGGATAGGAATATGTAAAATTGAGCCTGGGATATCGCATGCAAGCCACATTTTGTCCCAGATCATCGTTGTCTGTGATCATCAATTTTCCAGTGACAGTAATTGGAGATCTATGTGATTAGGGAGCCAACCGACCAGTCAAAGATCAGTTAACATGTTACGCTGTAAACTACAAATGTTGTATCACTTAATTATTCAGTTTTAAACATATTTAAATCTAATTGTCTAGCCTTACATAAAATAATTATAAATAATATAAATTTTATTGAATAAATTAAATTATTTGCATTAGGTTTAAATTACTCATAGTGGTGCACTAGGATAAAGGTGTCGGTAAATACAAACCCTTCCGTTTAGAACTAGTAATGGCAATGGTTTGATATAAATACCCCCGTTGCAGCAGACCTGCATAATAATACAAAGCGGTTTTCAAGTGCAAAATATATGACATTCCTACATAGCGAGATATGACATGTTTTAGTGAATTTTCCCTATGGGGAAGAAGCTGTTACGTAGTACTCATGGGAAGACCTAAACCCGAGAGCATAACTTGTCGTTTTGGGCCCCCAGAAGCAATAAAACACCATTCGTTCGAATTTGTATATATATGTGACATCATGCATCCATTTGTAATAAATTAGCCATTTTATCTGTTAACATAAAGTTTGTATTTTCATATTTATATTCCATGAAACAATTCTCTTCTTTTATATTCGAACTAATAAGGGGAACATAACTAGTATTTTGGTTTGGATTTCCTAGGACTCACAAACACGTTTTCCTTAAGTTATTATAGAGCGGAATATTTCTAGGAATAAAATGTTAATCAGGACACAGTAACGAAGGCATTGCTCTCTGTTTGCGAAGCGCTTCAGTTGCAATTTGGGCGTTCTCCTCATTAAACAGTCTTCACGTGTTGTGAGCTCTGCAAGGTAATTCCGTACACTGCATCTGTGATTCGAACCAACCACCCCACCAAGGACTTGATCTGTGGTTAAATGGCTATTTAAATACCCTGCAAACCTTCAATACCAAGCAGGCATTATGAAAATTATTTTTATTTTCTCACTAAATATTATTTTCTCTTGTTAACATATTTTAGATAAGTCAAAGGCAGAGTCAAATCTCCTTTGTTATACATTGCACAAAGGTGTGCAACAAATTAAATAGCGTCACAAATCAAGCTTAGAAAATACAAAATATATTTTAACTATAAGTTCTTATAATGAATAAATAAATCGCTAAGTTAAGCATGAATTCTCTTAAAAGGGGGCTAGCCTAGCCAAAACATTAAAAATTTTCAATTTTCAACTAATTTAATTTTTGATATTGTAAGTTCTTTCTGAACAGTTTGATACCAAAATTATAAATTTATGTTAGGTTTCAGCTGAGATATGGCCAAAACAATTGATTATGAGTGTAAAGTTGTATTTAGGTCCACCAGCTGTACTTTACAGCTGATTTCCCGAAACTTGTGTTTTTTGTTATTATTTACAAGCTATCTCCTACATAAAACCAGTTATGATATCATCACCAAATGTTCAGGAAATGTTGATATTATTAGTAGCTAAGGCGTGAACTAGGAATATGACTGTAGGAGGGCTATAAATAAAAATAAGTAAATAAATATATTGTATATAAATAAGTATTGTTTTTTATCTTAAAAACTAAGCCAATCAGCCAAAAGTGATAATATAATCATAATCCTAGTTCAGGCCATAGCCTTAAGTATCAGGAAAAGAATGATACCAAGTTAATTGGTGAAAGTTAAATATAAACAAAAATAATTTGTAAATTGTAACCTAGGTTTTTACTAGTTTATAATTTTTCAGTTTTTCTTATAACTCCTTAACATATTTAATTGACTGGATAGCCGAGTGGATAAAGCGCTCACCTCATAACCTGGGGGTCGCCGGTTCGATTCCTGACAGGATCGAAACTGGGTCCAGTTGCCATTTGTATTGGGCTATGAATCTAACATGTCATTGGAACGCTATCTAACAAAAGGTCGCCGTTAGATAGTAACAAGACCCGGGTTTGGACCGTTCCCGATCAAAACGTTAAAAAATGTCACTGGCGTAGAAAGACACAAAATACAAAAATACGTACAGGAATTAAACCGTTTAGTTTCTAGGATAAACAAAGTGGTTTCAACAGATTCATCACTTTTTATGTTTAACATAGTTCTTAAAGCTTTTTTGGAGAATCAAAACCTTTTAAAGTTTTTGTCCGAAGTCTTCTATATCAATGTGCGATTGGATATGTTCATGACAAATCATTTTTAAGACTGACAAACGGCATGAATGATAGTCACTGCGAGGCAACGATTCCACAGTTAGCTTCTTTAATTATAGACTCAACATGGAAGGCCTAACTGAAGTATTCATCTATGAACAAACTTAGAAATTTTGTACTGTCAATTTTGTATTATTCTTCCTCTCCTACCATTGTAAGTGGATTTAGATTAGTTTTGATTTGTTTTGTGCAAAATGCTGTAAAGTTAGGTACTTGTGTTCAAGAAGTAATTGGAAAATTCTATTATTAATTAGTTTCTTCGCTAGTGTTTTCTTTGCTAGCATTGATAATTAGTTTCTTTGCTTATTTTTATCATCAAGATAAATTATAAGTTCCAGTCGTTCTTTTCCTCTCTTGGAAAAATATATACTTTACAATATACCCATTTTAGTAGGAATACTAATATTTCAAAACTGTCTAAACATTGGAGCATTGTGTTGGTAAGAAACAAGAAACAAACAGTAGAATAGCATCTAAATCACCATTCTACCGGAAAGTGTTGGAAAGAATGGTATGCATCGTTTATAATCCTTTTCCTTAAAAAGGCGTTCACCGAATGAGTTAGTCTATCCAAATGCAATAAATATTGAGGATTAAGTTTTTTTAAAGGTTAAAAACTAGTTAAAGTGTTCACATTAATTACTTCTTTACAATTACAACTATAAGGAATACAAAATGTCTGAATTTTTCCTTTCATGAGGATTCATTTGCCCAGCTAATAATAATTAGATGGATACCGATCCGCTTTGGAGTGCAAGTCCGTCGCATAATACCAGAGAAAGGCTTCCTAATCTGCTTTAGCACAGTTGCAGCTTTCAGTATAAACACCGACTCTACATTCACTTTGCGTTTCGACTTCTTAATTATGTTACTTCAGTTTGAGTGAGCAAACTTAAAAAGAAAATTACTGTAGTGTGAAAACCACTAGTGAGAACATTTTTAACTTTAAACCGTACTTTTTTATTTTTTTTGGGAGCTTTGGTTCTCACCAACTAAAAAAAAAACTTAAAAATTCAAAAGCAAGCTCTGGCCCACACAATCACCATCTTGAAGTTCGTCGAGATAAGTGAAAATAATGTAAATTAAATTAAAATATCTTACTTTCAAATTGGAACAATCTGATTTAATTTCAAGACGTTGTTCGTACAAATGTAACAAAAAAAGATAACTACTTGCCTACTCACATGATCATTTATATCCGAGTTGGTATTTGGCCTCGCTAATCATCTGCCTCCACTTTACTATTCTGCATCCTCCTCGCTGACTCATCTTATTCACACCCTTTACAACTTCATTTATAACCAGAACCGAAAACATAAATGTTCTTACGAATTAATTAACGACTACCTCTGCACCATTTCAAGCAGTGTCGTTAAGCTGCAATTAAATTTAACAACATAATTTTATCGTCTCATATAGGCCAGTAAGATTAGATCCAGAATTTGTCGTCCCTGAAAAAAAATTCTTGAAAATCTGGAAATGGTCTTAATTTTTTCCGTTTTACATCCAAGTAAATGAATTTGAAGTTTGTCCCATTTTTCCTAGAGTGCTTTCGACCTAGGACCACAGAAATATCAGTATTGAGTATTTTTTATTCTTATTTAAATAAGTAAAAAATTGTTTATTATAGATAAAAAGTTTAAATACAAGAATTGTAGAGAACAAATTTTTGCATTATTGAGTACCTTCTGTTAAAGATACCTTAAATAAGAACGGATTTATGGTAAGTTAAATGCAGGGTTTTAACGAACTTCTCTTTAAGGGAAAGACCTATTACTGTAGGTATCATGGTAAGACTTAAGCCCGAAATTGAAGTATTCTAATTTTGGTATACACAGTTGAATTCAGCGCGAAAAAAACATGTAATTTAGTATTTTTAATCATCGTGCTATGTCCATTGGTTACCGCGATTCTAAAAGAAAGGTTAACACAGTACGTTGTCCCAATGTCAACCTTATAGGAAATATCTCACTTATTTCTCAACATATCTTAATAAAATCTGGTATGTAAAAGCTACATAACTGGTTTCATGTAGTTAAGATCTACTTGGTTATGGCATAAAATCCACAAATTCATATATTCTTGAGGCAGTCAACCTGTGTACTCACCTTCCCAATCTTAACCTTATGAAAAATAAATACAATTGTACAGATAGCTTATTTATCAATATTTTAATCAAACTTGGTTTGTGCAAAATTTAGTAAAAGGTCTGTTTCAGAAAGCCTCATACCAAGTTTCAACGAGATTCGTTGAGAATTAAGCAAGCTACACACATTTATTTCTTTCTTTCAGGTCAACATTGGGGAGATGAGTGGGCAGGTATGCTGTCCCAGGAATTTATAAACTTGGGGATTTTTGACCATAATCAAGTCGACCCGTAGCTAGATAAAGCACATAAATAGTTTTATTAAGATATATTGGGAATATAAGCAAAGTTTTCAATTTTATTGATTTCCCATAAAGTTAACATTGGGAAGGTGAGTACGCATGTTTGCTGCCTCAGGAATATATAAATTTGTGAATTTTATGCTATAATCAAGTAGATCTTAACTAGATGAAGCCATTAACATACCAGATTCTATTAAGATATGTTGAGAAACAAGTAAGATATACAATTTTATATATTTCCGTTGACATTGGGACAACGTACTGTGTTTACCTCTCTCAGAATCTCAGTAACCAATGGGCATAGAGCGATGATTAAAAATACTAAATTATTTGTTTTTTCGCGCTGAATTCAACTGAATACACCGAAATTAGAATATTTCAATTTCGGGCTTAAATCTTAACCATGAGACCTACAGTAATAGCTTTTTCCCTTAAAGATAAATTCGCTAAAACTGTATTTAACTTACCATAAATCAATTACTATTCAAAGTATCTTTATCGGAAGGTACTCAATAAATGCAGAATTCTGCCCTCTACAACTATCTCTTGTATTTAAAATTTTTATGTAGAATAAACTGGTTTTTACTTATTTACAAAAGAATAAAAAAACGGCCCTAAACTCTGATATTTTTGTGGTCCCAGGTCGAAAGCACACCAGGAAAAATGAACAAACTCCAAATTCATTCACCTGAATGTAAAACGCAAAAATTAAGACGATTTCCAGCTTTCCAAGAATTTTTCCAGGCTCGATCATGTTTTTATATGCCTATTATGTGTTGGTGAGTTCGTTGTTGAGGCAAAAGGTAGAGGTTCGATAAAATTTAATGATATTTAGAAATTCACTAATGTGAATTGTCAATAGTTTAGGCGTCTTCTCACTTATTTTAAAGTGTTATTTTCATTAAATTTTTATTTTTACACAACGATCATTCCGATGGTTATCATGATGGTTCCAATCTAAAAGGTAGCCTAAAGCGAATTGGTAATTATAATTTGGCTTTAATTGTTTGTGTATCTGGGACCTGGTACTATGATGACCAACAACTAGTTCTGAAGAGTCCGTTGATGCTTTGTGTAGAAATAACGGATTAATTACATCAGAGAAAAATGTCTTAAAACGGAGGCATATAATGATTTATATTGACTTATCCCTAAATGGCATTAGACGGGTATTTGCCACAAAACATCTCTTCAGCACATTATAACGGCCGAAAATTAAATTTTAAAAATTGTCCATTTTTTTGGAAATTTGGAATTATATTCAATTACAAATAGTGACAAAACGTTGTCATATCGTTAGAATAACTGCATTATGGATATATTATGGCAGTTAAAGCGAAGTTAAAAACATCTATTAACTGTATCATAATATATGAAGTATTTCACAAGATTATGAGGGTTTTCCATCCAGATTCAGGTGCTTAAGTAAAAGGTATGTAAGATGCAATATTCAAAATTTATAACTACTGATCAGTTTAAAACAACTCACTTAAAGAAACACAAAAAAAAAATAAAAACTTATTTGAAACCTGTGAACATACAAACTTATTTCTGAGCCTTTAAATTCTCTTCGTTGATAACGTATACATTTTAGAATATTTAAAAAATCTATATAAGAAAATATGCAAACTCTGTTTTTCAGAAGTAAAACAGCTTATTAAAAAAGACTTTTCACCAAGCAGAAGGTGTAATGAATAGGGCTAAAGAGTCAAAGCAATGACACAACGATCCTAAGCCGTAATCCCCTCGTAAGCTTCTTTTATTCCTCATACGTGTTGGAGTGTTGGAGTTGCCATTTCATTTTGTTTTTCATCGTCAGGCACTTTCATGGCCTGTTGAACACTAGAATTTGGCAGTGAGGAGTAAAGAATATAAATATTTCCTTTTTTGGGAACATTTGAACAATTTTAAATTTTTAATAGATTACATTTAACTTTGCTTCATTCCAAGGAATCTCAGAATCAGAATAGAAGTTGTAACCAATGTTGCAGCCACAATAGCATAGGAAATCTCTTACCTGTATTTCATATATTCATCATAGAGAAAGATTTGTTTGAAACTGTTGATTTACTACCTTTTAGGAGGAAAGGAAACTCCCCCCGTTATTATTAGACCCTACTTAAAATTACATTTATCCTACTTATCACCAGTTTAACCAATTTTTTTTATCACAACTATAAAATTTAGTCATACATTTCAAAAAACGTAACACTCTCTCACAACTACGTACAAAATATTAAACCAGATTTAGAACTTTTCTCTTATCTTCCGAAAAGTTTTGAACAATAGAAGTGAATGGATAACACCAAATGCACAGTTGATAATCTTTTAGCCATCATAGTATTTTTATATTGTAGTTAACCCTAATTTTTTATTATTTTTCGTTCCTAAATCAATGGCTTTTTATTTTACATGATTGTAGACATAAATAAAGGTTACTTCAAATAATAACAAGCAAAAACTCATCAGTACGTAGCTCATGGACAAACGTGAACTCTACGCTACGTAATAGCGTAGAGTTTGGCAACTCTACGCTATTACATAATTTGACACATGATGATTCTGTTAAAACGACGGTAATAGCTTATTTCTAAGGTAATTCGCTAATATCTCGGAGACAAATGGACTTAGAGCAACGATTCAATATACCAAATTGTTTGTTTCTTCGAGCTGAATCCAATGGTGACATTAATTTGATTAATTTGATTTTTCAACTTGAAAAAGCCAAAAAACTCATCTTTGGGGGGTAAAAGCAGCCTTTACCCCACTTTGTATATGTCGATCTGGCTGGTTTACGAACTCATCCAAGAGAACCTAGTTTCACATGAGTGTACTAAATTTTGCTACGATCAGATGATTTTTACGAGAGTCATCGTGCTAACAGACACTCTAAAAATGAAAATTCTATTCCCCATATAAGCCCATTTTAAATTTTGAAACAAATCGTGATTTTTGCAGGGAAAAATGCATTTCCGCGATAAACTCACTTGATATCCAGAAAGTAGATATAAAAAGCTATCAATTAATTGATATAAGAATTTATATGATTGCTGAGGGTACCCTGAACGGATATTTTTTGTCCATTCCGTTCAAACGACGGTAATAGCTTATTTCTAAGGAAATTCCCTAAAATACATAGTATACTGTATTTTATAACAGAAATCCCCCTAAACATTATGAATCAAATTTGTAGGCTAAACCTGTGTTACATAAAAAAATTCGCTTTTCTGCTAAGATCTTTTACACGGTACAGAATCCCAGGATTCTGGGGCTAAGATTTTTGACGTAAAACAACTCTGGACTGTCAGGATTGCTGTTTCATGAGGGTTGAAGTATCGAGGTTGTGACGTCATGTCACGTGACCACTGACGTCACGTCTGGCCGGTCACGCCACTGCAGAGAAATGTGGCTTTTATGTTCCACTTGGGTATCTATGTATACTTTTACAGCCCTTTGTGTGAGAGTAGGTGAAAAAGGGAACAATGAGGTTATAACAGTGGGTCACGCTAAGGTCGTAGATAAGGACTTGCGATGTGTATAAACTGAGCCAATTTTCAAATTATAAATAATAATCTTTGATGAATCTAGGCAGTGTCAATCAGTGTTGTCTACTAATGTTTTTCTATGTATATTTATTTAATTTGTAATTTATAATTTATAAAATAAATAAATCTACGAATCAATAATATTTCCGGATTTAATGAGTCAATATCTGGCATCCAACCGTTTTCGTAAATTAATCACCAATGTGCGGACGTATTATTTATTAGTAATAAACCAATTGAACCAATAATTATCACCTTATTGAATGAGTTTGTATTTGTTTTTGAGGAACAAACAAGCCTCAACCAACCCCCCCCCCCCACACCATCAACCAACCTATATTTTTAATGAAAACATTTAGTTCCAAACGGATGATTATACTCTGAAAGAAACGTCACTACAGCATTTAATGTTTCTAGGTGTAATAGTTCGTAATGTGTGATGATATGAGTGGTATTTACTAAAATTTAGTAGGCCTTGATGTCATCAGTGTAGATAAATCTCTGAACGTGTGTTTGGCATATCCCAAGGCTAAATAGTGTTTAGGGACTTTGGCTAACTTTTTACCTCTTGGATGTGATCCGAAAATCTGAAAAATCTAATGTGAAATCGTCCAAATATCACAATGTAGGCCTATAGTTTTAACATTTTAGTTTCAGTTTAATTTTTTATGTTTATTTAGTAAGAAGTCTCAAGTAAAATTAAAAAAAGGAAAAAGGTCTCGTGGGAGAGATACGTACTAACATTACTCCGCGATGGTAATGGGAAAACGTAGTGCGACGTATTAAATAACCAGTTTTTCTAAAATTATGTTCTTAACTACCACATAAAGCAATCTTCTCCATTTTAATGCCTAATGTATTATAGCTAAAGATGCTGATATAATTTCGTCACTCATTCATATCAATGAGACCAATCGGTGATGGTTGTAGTAAATATTCCTCCGCGGGGTCGGCGATCAGCATGTGTATTCATCACTGTTTGGACTCTTATGAGAAAGAGCGACAACATTATATCAGCCTCTAAAATTATATTTGGACATTTAAAGCTGAAAAGAGTATTTTATACGCTAGCTAAGACCATTGTTTTAGAAAAACTTGTTATTTACTACGGCACACTGCATTTTCCCATTATCATCGCGTATAGTAATGTTACGTATCTCTCCCACGAGGGCGACACCGAATTGTCTTCAGCCCCCTCTTAAAAATATATTCATCAAACTTTTAAATAAAGTTTTATTCAAGGTCAGGTGCAGGCGCAGTTGCAGGGGTGAAGTTAGTGATAACAGTTGCGGTTATAAATGTTTTTTTTTTACTAAGAAACATTAAAATATTTAATTTAGGAAGCGTATGTGGGAAAACAAGTTGTAGAGAAAGAAAATCAACTCGATCTGATAATAAACTGATGCCTGAAACAACAAAGATAGCCGATTGCTGCAATTCGTCGACGGTTTCTCATTCTAAAAAATTGAGTTCACAGCAGGAATTTCCGACGTATACTCTGTTACCAATCGATACGGACAAAATAAGTAATTATGAACAATTATAAGCTTTTAAAAGTAGTTTCAACAAAACTTATGTATCCAGGAATGTTTAAATCAACAAACTGGATAGTTAGCAGTCAAACACATTTAGATTTTAACTATTTGTATTTCTTATAAAACATTTTTATGTTCATGCGAGAATGATATACTCGTATTTTGTGCGTCCTCTTCATTCAACATCAAGTTAAATATAAATACCTATTGTTTCAAATTTTTGTCACATTAATTCTAAAATATTTTGGTAAAACATTAAAATGTCATATTACTACTTTCTATTGATTAAGCATGCATATTATATTGCCGATAAATTAATTTCACTTTAAAAATGGTAAAACTATTCCTGGTTTTGTAATATAATTTTAATCAATAATTTTTAATAGTTATATTCTCTTGATAGTCTACGACACCCAATCACTCGTAAATTTTCTATGTCTACGAGCATAATGCCGAGTATAATGTTTATCTATTCATATGTTCTACACGGAAGTATGGGGTATGCTATAAGCTAAACCAGAACACGATAACGCGTAGAACGTACCTCGTATACTACTAATCTCTCACACTTTATGTGACAATATCAGCAGTGTTATTAGAGTTTAATCTGAAACTATGTAAGGTCTTAAACCATCCACTAGCCTATAACATTACTTTTAGAATCAACCTAATTTATTTATAGGATTTCCCCTACCCACTATTACTTAAAACTATCATTGAACTTATTTCAAAGCAAAAACAAGAATTAAAACTTTCAATGTTTTCAAACTTTTAAATACCTCTTCAAAATTTAATAAATTATCAAATTACAACAATTTTTTTCCACTTAAATCTTGGTATGTTGATCTAATTACTTCGTATTTTTCAACTAAATAAGTTGTTGCTTTATAAAAATGCAACGTACGCATAAAAAAATAAACAGTCAACATTATTCCCCAATTCAATAAACAACGACAAAAGGTATACTGTAAAAAGGAAAGGTCAGGAGAGAAACGACGACGTCTTAGGGATAAATATTAACCTTGCTTCTTAAAGCACTCGAGCAATAATTCTTCCAGCAATTCTCTTAGAAACACGGAATTTTCATTTCTATGGATATCGGCCAAGGTTAAGTCAATCTCTAGGCTACCAAGAATCTTAGTTAGACCATTTTCAGTGGATTACGTGATCTACGTAATATGTTTACATCTCTGGATAGTAATCCAAGGAGTTTGTTGTACTGGACCTTTGTTGCATGGCAACGTTTGTTAATCAATATAACTATGTCATTGTAATTATAAGTATTCTAGTATTTGGAAAACTAATACTCCACAAATATCTTCAATATTTGTGGAGTATTTGTTTTTGATTTATAGTATTACAAAAAAGTAACCGTATAAATTGATGAACTGTTTGATGCTGATATCACTGATCATATCACCTATTTTAATGTATTTAAGATTAGGTTACACTAAAAATAGATTACATAAAAGAGGGAGTTTTTTACAGTTTTTAAATTTTGGTAAAATTTGTTTCTCGATGGCTAAATATCCTCACGATATGAAATAACAGAGCTTTGCTCGATCGCCAATCCAGACAACTTGATATCCAAGACACGTCCTATGATTGATTTCGGTTACTGATTGCTCCGTCACAACCATTACTTTTTGTTATTTTTACAGATTTTTTTGCATTCGTCAATAGGCTAGCCTTTTGTAGATCCTGCCCAGATATCGATCAATAATGATTCACAGACTGTCCATCCCATTGAGATTTATATAGAATTATGAAATATATTTTGCATAATATCAGGGGTTATAAGATGTGATACATACTTGAATATTTCTTAAAAATAAATTCCAATTGTAAAATAAAGTAATCGCTTGATACTTTAGTTAAGTCCTAACTTAACTACATCTATTTATATACTATACTATTATAAAGAAGAGGTGGTTTCTGTATGTATATATGTATGTATGTATGTATATGTACCAAGTGAACTCGAAAAATACTGAATCGACTGGGTTTAAATTTCATACAGAGATATATCTTGGTTTCTGACAGTTTTTATTTGGTTTCCATAGAAACCATTGTTTTTTTTTCATTCTAAATCCGTGCAAAGAACGGGCAGAACAGTTAGTTTTCAATAAACTTTAAGTTTCGAACACAGTTTTATAAATAAAAATAAAATCAAAAATTTAAACACTTTGTTCAATAATGTATGAGTCCTTGTGAGATAGTAAAAATTATATTTTAGTTAAAAGGTTAAAATGATTTTCATACTGCCATGAGAAGTAACAAAGAGATTTATCACCCAGAACTTGAGTGAGATCGCCACCCAGTATTTCACTACTAGTCACGAAAGTGATCCATTTTGGGACAAGACAGCGTTTTCCGCACGAGCATTCCATGGAAAACGCAAACGAGTCCCGAAATGTGAGCCTTGTGTCGTGTGGTGAACGATACTTTTCATCAAGATACAAATTACCGTGAGCTTTTTCAAAAATTATTTTACATCTCAAATTATAGTAATTTTGCACCATTCATCCCGATAATAAAGGGCAAATAAGTCCCTAACATGACAGATTGGATTTATCTCATTGATGATATCCTCATTGAAAGCATTTTGAATATTTTGAGAGGTTTTTTTTGCAGTTAGGTGATTCTTTATTGTACCACCTTACTGTGACGACTTCTGAATCCTAGTTTCTTAACTTTATATCAGTGATTACCATGATATTGAGGAATATAACTTCTCGTTTTGAAATCAGTTAAAGATATTTAAGAGAATTAATTATTTAACCTGATATTTTACCTAGAATCTACAGTTATTATTTAAATAACTTATTGATTAGCATGATACGTGTTGTATTCATTAGACGTAAATAAAAAACGTATTACACAACAAAATATATCTACACTTATACTCGCGGTAACTAAGTAACATAGTTACCATGCTTATACTGTATTTACAAGCAAAACTGTGAATAGGTGTGAATATATAAATTTTTTTACGAATAATACATCATTTATATGTAGAAGTAATGCACAAGTAATATACACATTTATATGTTTACAAAATACTTGGTTTGTTTTACAAGAAAATTGGTAATGAACACTTTAAAAGTGTTTCTAAATAAAGTCTTCGAAACTTCAATTCAGTGCCTGTACCACGCCCGAAACTTGCATTGGACGGACAGTTTTTTTTTTTTAATTTTAACGCACGCCGTATATACAACCTTACATCAAGTTATAATTTTATTAAAAACTCCTATTCTGTGTATTTTAGCCACGTACAAACCTGGTTATTAACTTAAGAAGACATTGATCATTTATTTCAGATACTTTTTTGACACTATGTACGATTGATTTTTGTTGGTTCATTGTATTTGATTTTATTAATTAAGTGGGTATGACATCATTCTCTCTTAGAGACAGAAAAAATATTCTTAAAATATCAAAAAAAGTTTTGCATTCTTTTATTGTAAATATGGGTACTTGTTTTTATTTATATGCATACTTATTGCAGTTGTAACAAATTGTTTATTTTAATACAACCTAATTGGTAGTCTTTTTTTCTTTGAGTTAATGTAATGTGATGGAAGCCTCAAAACTAGGCTCTGCCTATGAGGCTCCTAATTTGTTCATTGAAAAACTTTTTATCATATTTTATTTATAAATAATCTAAATAAATGCAAAGGATTTTTTTTTAATTATTTCTTTGTTTTGTGTTTATTTTGCATTTTTTCTGTATGTACTGCAGTTATAAGATAATTTAATTTGCAAATCATTATTAAGTTGTAATATTATTTGTTTACTTTATGTTTATTTTTGTATTTTTATGGTAATTACTGTAGTTGTAAAAAATTGTTTAAAATTGTAAAAATAAACTGTACATGTTTTGTGATGAATAAAGCTTCATTTCATCCATTCATTCATTATATTGTTATGTGTTGCAAGTCGTTTTTTTTTTACATCCAGCGAATTATTATTTTAATTATAAGACCTCTTTAATTATTTTTCTTGGCTTACCTTTTGATGCTATTATTTAGCAGACTTTTGATATTTATTTCGTATTAAATTATGAATTAAGAATACATAGGGAGTAAAAGTACGCTTGAAAAGCAACATTTCTTACCTCAAGCTGCAAAATGTATTTTGTCTCTATTTATTTTAATGTAAAAGGTAAGGTAAAACGATATTGTATCTGTGTCAATATTGTATCTGGCAGAAGCTACACACTAGACAGAAAGGTTATAGGGTCAACTTTGACGTAATAGATTTTAACTTGAACGGATTTACAGTGTTTTACTAAATCTATATATATATATATATATATATATATATATATATATATATATCTAAATATACATATATATCTAAATATATATATATATATGTGTGTGTGTGTATTTTTATAACAACTGTATGGAGCCCCGACTGTAATTAATCAACTATACATGTTTATGGTTTATTAGTAACATATTGTAATATCATTTTCTAGGCTTAACACTACTTAAAGAAAACTCCAAATTAAATCATTATTCTTCTTCATTAAAACTGTATAATTTTTTGTAACATTATAAGCGATTTTTTATTAATATATTATATCTAGATGAGATAAATACTATATTTTAGTTTATCTATCACAATTAAGGCCCCTCTGTTTGTTTACAGTAAAAAAATACATTTGCAGCTCATGAATGAATAGATTACAAATCAATAAGCTATTAAAACTGTAAGTGGTTTGATAAAGAATCACACTCACTGGTGAAGTAATTTTGTTACTTTTTTAAAGTAATATTTTTTCATAAAATATATATACATAAATAAAACCTAGGAATAACTAGCTAGAAACTAAAAAAACAATATGAATCTTTGGAATGTATTGTCTCAATGCATAATGCTCTTACAAAATGATGACTCTTAATTATGTACTTTTGAAATTTTTAAAACTTGTAAAATAAATTATAATAATATAGATTAGGTAAGCTGTTTATTACTTTCATAATCTTTTCATTTTATGTTGAAATTATACAGAACTATAAACAAATTGAATGTAACT
The DNA here is from genome assembly GCA_035578135.1 of Flexamia atlantica. Lineage (NCBI taxonomy): Eukaryota > Metazoa > Arthropoda > Insecta > Hemiptera > Cicadellidae > Flexamia > Flexamia atlantica. The sequence goes on from JAQJVK010000002.1 coordinate 25,121,243, forward strand.
AATTTAAACTGACCTTAAAAAGCGATAGACCAAAACTTTGAAATTTTATGGAAAATGAGGTAACATGTCGCCATATAAAATAAAATAATTTAAGAAAAAATAAAAGGGTACTTGTTTTGAAAATTTTATCACCATTAATGTTTATGACACTTCAGACAATACATATATGAACTTTAAGAAAAGGAGTTCGCTATAGCTGTGATGTTCAATAAATTACATCAATAAACAGTTCGGAACGTAGATTTTGTTGGGGTGGTTAAGGTGGTTGTGGTAAACGATTCTTCAGACTAAATCGAAAAGCAATTTCGAAGATTAATGTGAAAACCGATATCAACAGCCCCGCTCCGCGGGATCCCTACCAATCTGACGGAGACGAGGAAAACTTACCACCTGTAATAAATATGAATATTAATCACTGAAATAAAATGGATTTATATCAACCACTCTTCCCGATTTCTCTTCGTCATCGACCGCTATAAAATATCTATTGATTTTGGACAACGTTTGGTTTAATTTTTAAACATAAACTACTACGATATGGGGAATTTAACTATAATTTTTTAAGTTATTTTATCAATGTTTACGGTTTGATTATAAGTTAATTTTGTTTTTGTTTTTGTTACTATTGATTTTAAGTTAATTTTGCATAGCTAATAAAACTGCCCATTAGACAGTATAACATATTCATGAACAACTATTCTTTACATACTTTAGCCTTAACAATATACTTTTTTCTAAAATATAAATTCTTTCACAAGTAAAAAAAATCTAAGTATTTGCTTTAGCACAAAATTAGGCATACTTAGTGGAATAGGTAAGATAATATTAATATGTATAGTGGTGAATTTTCACCCTAGCATAAATTTACTTATATTTTTATCCAAACACGCTGTTAAAATGAAATTATAGGCTTTAGAGTTTTAAAAATGTGACTTGAGCCATGAACAATGTGGGTAAAGGTTATAAGATTGCCAATATAACCTATCGCACATGACAATGGCATATTACATTCTTCATAAAATTGGTACTTACATGAAACCCACGCGGTACTGTACATTTCTCTGACGCAGATATGTTTCTCCTGTTTAACACCCTTTGCTTTATATAAATGTTTAGTACATGTTTAAATTTCGTACCTAGGCGTTGCATGTTACATGTTTTAATTTCATTATATGCCTTCTGTAACATAATTTCTTTGATTGCTAAATACGAATATCTTAAACATCAGAATAATATTAAGAAAACGGAATTTTAAAGTTTAATAAAGTTGATGTTCTCAAGTTATTTATAAAACTCAAAAAGTTCGAGGAAATCACCATAAAGTTTGAAAATTGGTTCTCAGTTCGAGCGTGATGTCATTTTCACAACACGTCAGAATCTCACAATCCCTTGGCACGAACACTTTCAAACATTTATCATGATTTCAGTTGTGTTCTGCAAATATCGGAAAACTTGACTTAGGTTAAGCAGTTGTCATAAACTGTGTTAAATTATTTATATGTGTTTACAGATTTATCTGCTTTTGTACACTCTCTTCCTCTCGCTGAAGCATAATCCACATCCTTAAAGAATAATGCAATAATGAGTATATTTACAATAATATTTTTGTTTCAGACTCTCCTCCGTAATATGAAGAAGCCTTGAGAACACAAATTATTTAAACGTAAAGGTGAGTAAGACATCATCCGTAAAATTTTGTTTTACAATTGTTTTTGTGGTATAAAGTGATTAACCACATTGGAAAAAAAACATTAAGGTTTTTTTCCTTAGACGTAGAAAAAACAGAAACCCCCTGCATGCAGTTGTACCGGTTTGTTGGGGGTTAAGGAATTGAGCAAAACTAATTACAAAATTAAAAGGTTCAAATGCTCTAATTAAAATTTTGTTTATATTATTTTTAACAAAGTCTATTTTAAATCCCAACTTAAAATCGATCGAATCCAAAATAAAAATCTTTATTTCTTAGGCCTAGTAACAATTTAATGTGAACTATAAATCCGGTTGCAAAAACATCTGTTGAGAGCAAATATTTGGTTTCTTTGAGTAATCTTACTCATTTAATACGTTAGGGATTTTTTGTGATCATTACTAATCCTCAAATACTGGGTCGATTTTAATAATTTAGGTGTCGTTTGAATGTACTTGGCATTTAGTTTTGCAGGAAAGAAAATGTATGAAGATTAGACCAAAAAGACGGTCCTAGACGCCCTTAAAGTTTTGTAATTGTCCATAATATTTTACACGGGAATATAAATTTCAATAAAGCAGCTGAAGAGAGTTTACAAAGTTTTTCAGCAAAGCCATGTGTTATTATTGAAATTGAAACCATTGAATATGTATACTGAAACAGACTTAAAGCATTGATTTATGAGTTTATGATGAGTTTATGAGTTTATGAGTTTATTTATGATTTAGTGAGCCATTTTAGTTCGGATTAAGATTAGGAAGGGTTTTAATTAAGTAACAGAAACTGAACTACAGCAATTTTTATAAAAATTACGCAAATTCAATGAAATTAGTAGTAATTTTATCACAATATAATTTTCTTCTTCATTATCTAGGCTATTTAAAAACAACCCATTCATAAACATGTGCGTGGTATAAACAAACTTGCAGTAGATTTCCAAATAACTGTTTGTCTTTCTTATATCATGTTGCCTGTAATAATTCTTTTAATTTATACTAATATCTTAAGTAAGACAAAGGCACCTTGGTGAACGCGATTCATGTACAATTTTCTTGGAGTTTATGGTGATGGTCAACATGTTTGTTTGTGAGCAATGATCTAAAAATTAAAATGTATTAGCCGTATTAAGGCGCTTGATCAAGTTGATTAAAAATGAGAATTTTTATCAGGTTTTCATTAACCTATTTTTATTTTGTTCGGCTGTGATGGTTAGTTATAATTATGTAAAAAATATATATTATTAAAAATATAAATTGTTAACAATTATTTTGGTACTAAGTGATATTCTGAGGTATGGATGTTCCAAATAAACTTGAACTATCTGTAATGTAACTTAAATCAAATAATCTTTTGAAAGGTGATAGAGTATTCACAAAAAATACTTTTTATAAAGAACTTAAGTTAATAATCTCTGTATTACTGGAAGTGACTTTGAAGGCTAACCATATCATTAATGAAATAGTTCTAGTTTATATCATAATTATTTTCATTTTGGAGTCAATACATGACAATTGGTTAGTTCCGAGCAACGGGTTTACTAGTTATTGTTTAACCTGTTGTCCAATTAGTATTGTATTTTTTGTTTTAATTTAATTAAGAGTTGTATTTAGTTTTAATAAGCAATAATGAAGAAGAAAAATTGTTTTAACGGCAATAGTGCCACATATCAATAAAAATAATACCCAACTCCAAAATTAAATTGATGAAATGTTATTGCGACCTAAAACCTCAGCTTTAAAGAGATACTGCGTTGTAGCAAATTCAACGTAGCAGCCTTTTAACGTCAAAATAAATCTGACAAAGCCTTAAAAATATATCAGGACAGCATTTGAAACTAAATAAATCCTCACATTATCAATGAAAATCCAGATATTAAATCCGTTGAAATATCGTCAAAAGTCTTCATTTGACAAATATAATTTATTCAAAGAGTTCTCTACTGCAATATTAGCAGATTCAGAGTAAGATATTCAAGAGATGTATTAATTTCACAGCAGTGGTTCCATTGTTTTAGCTCATCGTTGATATCGAAATACTCATCAATAGTTGAATTCATAACGATTCTAATGTAGAAAGAGCTCTATTGTTTTCTATCAAATAACTTTAAGTAACTCCCATTGAAGGCATTTTCAATGAATATTTTACAACAATTCAACTTGTTTATCTTAAGTGATTCACTCAAAAATTCAACTTTTCAAAATTAAAAATATTTGTTTAGTATCTTACCACTGACTCTTAACTTCCAGTTGGGAGGGAGGGGTTGGGGGCGAGCCATAAAGATTTAGTTGTGAATCTTCTGCCTATTAAATGAGTTTATTGAAAACATTTTTAATACTATTAAAAGGTCCTAAATTAAGCATTTCACCGCTAAACCTAACCGGTATATATTTACGCATTTAGCAGAACAGATAAGTTTTTTCTTATTACCCAAAGCGGTGGTTAACATTTAACATATAGATAATAAAAATTGTTTAGATGGGTATCTTTAAATATTACAAAATTTCTTTAAATCAGCATAATACATGTTATAAAAAACACAGATTCTTACAAACTACTTGTTAATGTTTTAAAAACAATAATTTGTGCTGCATTATTAACAATTATTTGTGAGTTGCATTGAACTATCACATAAAAATACTGTTCAAATCAATTGAATCAAACTGCGATTATCAAGTCTTACCCCTCGTATAATCATGAATCTAGCCTACTTCGTATTTAAAATCGTTATTAACGCAAAGCAATAAATAAACTCTATTAAAGGTTACATTTTCTGAAGTTCGGTCGTATTTGTCTACCTTGTGAATGGGAAGTAGTTTCCATACTATTTTTACTGCATCTTCCGGGATATATTACTCTTTTTCATACACCTGTGCATTTAGAACAACCACTGAGTCAGAGATGCAAAGATGAATGAAACATGGAGAGAATGGCGGGGCTGATAAGCCACACCGACCACGTGTGGTCCAGATCTGCCGTCGTGCATTAACGTGGAACGGTCGCCCCCAAGTTGAATGCATTTCAAAATGTAAAAGTATATGTTTAATTATTGAGTTCAAAAAATAACAGACCCTTCTTATTAAAAATAAAAGGAACGAAGGTAGATTTAATAATAATAGTATTAGATAACAGTTGATGTCAGGGTAGATTATAATTAATTCTGGGTTTCAAAATTAAGCTTATTAACCATGGTATTGAAATGACTGATAATTCCAATCTAAATTCTAATAGTAATGTTTTAACTTGATTTATTTTTATTTTTAAAGGTTTGCTCAACATAAACTGGGCATATCGGGAATCTAACGACATTTTCGATTGTTTAATCTCTTGTAAACGCGATCATCAAGTGATTGTTCATAGACTAATCCAAAGGCAAACGTCATTAAAATATGTCATAAAATTTAGCAGCATTATTCCATTTATATTTACTTCATTGATTGATCTAAAGACAATGACTCACATTTCAACCTTCCCTATGGCAATTACTGAGTAGACCGCAGTTGAGACCTATCAAAAAGTAAAATTTGATAAGTAACGCATGAACAAGGTGGTTGACATGTTGAGAGGTCTGCGGTTGGCAGTTTGACAAGCTCAAGGTTAGGGGCTTGGTGATCATCGATCAGAAAGTGATCAATCCAGCTAATAACGTGACTGTCAACGCTTTTTACGACACTTGGATTGTTTGATCTAAAATGTATAAGGTTTTTTCTAGCTTAACGCAGTTAGATTACATCTATAGTTAGCTCGATTCTAATATGGTGGCTAAATTCATAATGATCATTCTGAAAACTACCTCATGAAGAGAAACGATATGTCATTGAGAGAGATGTTTAAAAATGGCGACGTCTGCTGGAATATAAATAATTTGTAAAATTAATATTACACTAGTTATTAGGAAACTATGGAGTTTTTTTTAATAATAATATAATAACTCTGTAGTATATTGGTGCTGAATTTAATAAAATGGATCACAACTGAGGGACATTCAAAATAAAACAAATATACAGTACTTAATTCATTTCTAGCACATTTCTATCGTAACACCTGCAAATAAATAATAGTTTTCACTTTTAACCTCGAGTGTGCACCCTGAGTTGACCGACATATTTAAAGCCACTGTAATGATAGTGTCGTGGCGCAGTTGAATATTCATGTTCGTAGCGACATCGTGCCGGATGTGATAACAGCGAGTATCGCTCGTCACACTTCCAGGCGGTTTGGCGGCCGCAGTCGGTTCAGTGGGTTGGTGGCCTAGGACCATGGGTGTTGCAACTACAGCGGACATGGAGGTAGGACTCAAAACGCAGATGTTACTAGCGAAAACATTGCTTTATCAGTGCAAAAGCTAATATACCAATTTAAAATCCTTTAGTAGCTTAAAGTTTTTACTTTTGTCACATTTTTTAAGCGACATTTTGTTTTTGCTGTTTGTTTATTAGCCTACATGATAAATTTAAGGTCTGCATAAAAGTTTCCTTTTCATTTCAGTAAGCAGAATGTACTGTACACGATATAAATTTGATATTGACATTTTGTTAACAATATATTACACTCTCAAATGGGTAACCATCTTCTGCAATTAAATTCACTAAATAAAGTAATTCACCGTAAATTACAGTAATGACCGATAATATTTTTTGTTTACTTGCTTAAAGGATCAGAGTATGTTAAGTAATATCCATAGTTAACCTACTTAAAGTGTCGTTGACGAAAGCCAAGGATTAAGCTTCTATAGCTGAAACTCTTGAGGGGATTCGGGAGGCTTATTAAATTGTTTCTTATCCACGGTCACCCTTATAATCCTACTTCGATGAAACCCTACACATCATAAAGCCGCGTGATTATACCAACTTTATAATTCATATCTTCGTAGTAATAAATTTGTCCTTATTTAAGTAAGCAGTAATTAAAGCGTTTAAACCTTGTATTATAAAACACAGTATTAAACTCAAGTCAAGTCGAGCGGTAAGATAATCAGTGTGAGAGAGCTTTAGTAATTTCTTTTCATGTTCAAACAAAGTAAAGTTTACAAACCACCCAATTACTTCTATATAAAATGGAGTTACTATCATCGTTGTGTTGCTGATGACTCCGGCTTTATTCGGAAATAATGCAGGAATTGTCATTACCTTTAAATATATTTCAAATCATAAGTAAATTAGTAAACATAATGATTTTAAGTCAATTTAATGTCGAAGTATAGTGACGCTGATCTGAAAATCCAGCCTGTAGTTCTTATTAATTTTTTTAATTCGAAGACCTATTGGCAAATCTACTTAAAATTACTTTTACTTTACTCCTCAAACGTTAAAAACCGTCAAAACGTTATCACGTTATGCCTCAGAAGTAAAAAACCCATATCGTAAAAATATATAAATAGATTCAATACAAATATTTTCAAAATGCTCTCAGTGTTAGAAATACGCAGTTAGACCAGCGATCACATAGTACAATTAGACGGAGAATGCCTATCTTACTAGCATTACAGCAAATGAAGTCTGGGCCTCCATATTGTCTGGGTATAGAAGCATAAAACGGCGTTTAAAACCGCGTAATCTGGCAGTACTCACGTTTCAAGTAACTTGTATTTTACACTGTATAGCACTGATGCTTTAGGTTTAAATTTTGCATGTGAAGAGTCCTTTGGTTTTAAACGGTAACAGTATCAATCATATTACAAAAATAATTTTTTTGCTATAAAAAAATTAAAAAGTCACAAGTTTTTATCCAATTTTAAAACTTGACATGGAAAAAGTAGTCGGCTGCTACTTTTTTTATTTTTTGGTCAGGTAACATAAAAAATTTGTGGAAATTGTTGTTAAGGAGTTAAATTTGAAATTATATTAAAAAAAATAGCCGTCGTAGTTTGGTTGATAACTTACTTTTTGTGAGAGAGTTTATCCGTGCGGCGCCTGCATAAAAACAAAGTCAATTCTAAACTGCTCTTTACAAAATAATAGTCAACTAAAAAAATACAAATGTGGTATCAAACTTAAGGTCGGAGTCTCACAATCACTATGTTACCAATTATAAATGGTTTAGAGGCAGTTTACAAGTCGTAGGAACATTACAAGTGCATTCCTTGGTGGCAGCTCCTCTCAAAAAAAGTAGGACAAGCTTCTAGGTTATCAATGTTTACGATGTGTAGACTGCCTGTAAACCATTTATATTTGGTACTATAGTAATTCTGAGATGCATACCTTTAATTTGATACCATATTTGTAAGTTTTTACGTAGTTTTTTTTCCATGTATAGGAACTAGAAGCAAATTTAGGCCCCACGTCGCGCCTAGTGTGCTCCGTTTGTTTATACTATGTGGTCGCTGAATTAGGCCTGAACTGGACATAAAAAAGAAGTTTTTAGCCAGCGCCAAATTGCTCAATACACTTCCCCCAAAATGTAAACAAAAATTAAACTGTTTTTATCTTGTGGTTTTGTATAGCAGCACGAATATATAGGAGGTAAAATGGCAATATTTTGATTTTTTGCAATTACTTTGAAACATGCTAAAATATTATACTACACAAAAATAATCTACATTAAATTTCAAACAAAATGATACCATATATAACCTATCCAACCTTAAGGGTTCTTGAGATAATGAGGGGTAAAATTTATTTTATTTCTATTTTATAGCCAGCAAAAATGTCTCAAAAGATCCAATTCCCACTCTCCATTACTCCATTATCACGATTTTCGTTGATTTAAATAAAATTCTACTTCAGAGAATCATTTTAAATCCAAGGAAGGAATTTTCCGTTCTTCCAAATATTTTCGTTAATTTAAATAAATTTTACTTTAGAGAATAATTTTAAATCTCAGCAAGGACATTTTTGGTCCTTCAAAATATTTCACTCCCTCCGTTGAAAAAGTGGGAGGTAATATCTTTTGAATATAAAAGAGGATTAATTGCCAAAACAAGAGGTCTCTACGTTTTAAGGCAAAGTTAACAGCAAACCAAAGTTTTACGTCTACAAAAACTGCTGTAACTTCTTAGCATCAAATTTGAGAACTATAGTTTCCTCCATCTACCATTAAAAACCTAATACTGTATCAATATCAAAACTATTAGTACGTCCTCTTTAAAAAACTTAAATTTCATACTGATCACCGGTGAATACAACGAATGTCAATACATTTATACTATAAAATAAAAGGAAAACAAAGTATAACATTAAAATTTGTGTAAATATTAACACCGGTAGAAATATGGGAATTTAAAACTCATAAACATTCGTAATTAAGGTAGAAGATTTTCTACGAAATATTAAAAGTATTGGAAGTTGTTTTATTGCAAGTCAGACATCGTCTTATATCAATGGGCTAGCTCACGCTGTTACGGCTTAAAGAGGAGTCGGCGGGAGCGATTGAAAGGGGGAGAGAGAGAGAGAGAGAGAGAGAGAGAGAGAGAGAGAGAGACGGAGAGCGACATTTTTTCGGTGTGTCGGAGGAGAGAAGCCATTCTGGCCGGTTGTCATTTTACACTCAGTAATTTCATTGTTCCGACTTCGTTATCAAGGCTAACTTCTGCATTACCTCTGTTTTATTTGTCACAAAAGTTGTTACAAAACTTCCCTAACTTTACTTTCGTTTATTGCAAGGAGTTTGGTATCTAAGAGATATTTATTGTTTGGATATTATAATATGTGGTGAGTGTATTTGCACTTACATCTTTCTCCAGGGTGCTTTAAAAATGTGTGACATACTATGCAGAATCAGGTTCTCCGACCAAACATGAATGTGGAGTAACGATCTTTAATTCTGAACTGTTTATCCGCTGTCTGGCCATGTGCAGTTTCGTATAAATTTAAAACTTTCTGGTTTATTAACTTCAAAAATAGTACACAAGTAATGTTTATAAAAAAAACTGAGAAAATAGCAAATTACAAACTCGGAAAACGACGTGTATGAGATATAATACCGTATTTGATTAAGATTGCATCTGATTATAGCCATTACTTTTGTACTATTTGACCAGTTGGAATTAAATGTGTGTCAATTAGCCTAAGTTTTCAATGTAGTGAACATATTACATTTAGCTATAGTGTTATTAAGCACCCCAAGATACATTTTATCGAAGAATAAGATTTTATTATGGAAATTAATCGAAAACTTTATTTTTTTGAACATTTAAGCTACAGAAGGAATTTTTATTGTTGAGTACAAAGTATTTTCAGTTTGTTTTTTTAATTTTGTTTCAGCTTTTCTTTAAAAATTGTCTTTACAAAAGGATTATATGGTCAGATTAGTATTACCGGAGTTCTAGAGCAATTTAGGAATTTATTGGTAGCCATCTGCAATAGCTGATATGGAGTTGTTTTACACAATTGAAGCTCAAGTCAAGTTTCAATTCCATTAATTTAAGTTTGATCCGTTGGACAAATATATTTCTACTATTATACATGTCGTAGCCACTTGCTGTAATTGGGCACTTCATGAAGAGCCCAACGCAGCCCGGGCACTTTATGAAGCGCCCAGCGCGCCTGGGCACATAGTGTAACTCGATTATTTCGATCAAAATTACAGCATCTGCCCAACGAAACTGGACACTTCATGAAGTGCCCAACGCTCATTGGACACATGGTGTAACTATTGAGGCATGTTGGGCAGTCGATTTTAAATCTTTGTCAAAACCAACCCTAATGTTTACATTAAATCCCAACGTCCGTGTTAAAGTAGCCAATGTTACTGTTTGCTATTAAACCTTTTAATATTTATTTATATTTATTTATTCAAATCAAAATATTTCAACATCGGTTTTAGTTCCATAAGCCTTTTGAAAATATAATTAGTCTACGTTATATTTGGACAACGAATTTGTTGGAGTATGAGTTGAGTTCAGACTAAAATAAACAGTTGACAATCTTAATCTAAGATAAAACAAACACTTATAATTGGTTTAAAGTTTAATACAAATATTGTCGGTTTCTAATAGTTATAAAATTAAACAGTAGTATAAAATATCATGTTATTGTATATTATATTATATTATAGTATTATATTATTGCATATAAAAATAATCTATTTGTTCAGACGATGTCCATTACACAATGTACTTGTGAATAAAGACAAATAATGTTATTATATTCTAAATTATAAGTAATGCGCTATATCAAAAAAATTAATAATGATTAAAAACCGAACCGCTAGAATTTTCTAGTAACCACTTACTTTTGAATAACGTTTAACATTCATAGGTTATCCCTTTAGACAGTGCTTCAAATTAATTTCCAAATTTTTGAGTTAATAATATAAACTTAGATTTTTAAGCTACTGATGTCAGTGCGAATATAATAAAAGGCATATTTTTTAAAAGCTGTCAAGTAAACAGGACACACGTTTCTTAATATTCTATAAACAAATAAAAATAATTACATAGAAAAGGCTTGATGTAATGATGTTATGTTAATTCATTCATACTGACATAAAAGAAAAACTTAAACCTATATTATCATCAATGTTAATAAAATTACAAAAAAACGAAATAGTAAATTTTTATACAAAATAAATGTTTTCAATTTCTACAACAATAAGAAACTAAAGAATTGTTTTATTATTTTTTCAAAGACTATTATGACTCTATTTAAAAATTTGTTTTACTATGCTATATTTTAATATATTATAAGTTTATAAAGGGTGACTCAGTAAGAAGTTAAAAAATTAAAACATGATAAAATAGGTTAATGTTAATATTTATGTGTTTTGTTACATATAAATGTGATAGGTAAAATGTTTCATGTATTTTATTTTATTAAAGCATACAACATTGAAATCGACTGAATTGTTTGGTTTGTGTTTTCTGAGTTATTTTGGCTACGCATCACTATTAATATTATTATTTAAACAACCGTTTGTTGTTTAAATGATACAAATTTTATAGTTTTGTGTAGCCAGAATATTTCAGAAAACATAGAAGACACCACAATAAAACATACAGGCAAGAATTATTGTCTGGTAGTGTGGAAGACAATCTTATTCTTAATGTTTTACAAAATTATTTAAAAATAATTGTATTTTGTATTAATAAAAATAATACACCAGATACTACCAACAGCAACGTAAACAGCAGTTTTACGTGTTTACACATAGTGTACTGGACACATAGTGTAAAAGAAATAATTACAGCATGTGCCCAACGAGCGTTGGGCACTTCATGAAGTGCCCAGTTTTGTTGGTCACATACTGTAATTTTTAATGAAACCATTCAATTACACTATGTGTCCAGGCGAGCTGGGCACTTCATGAAGTGCCCAATTACAGCATGTGGCTACGACATACATACACCAAGTGGCTAAACTGTCTCACAATGTGCAATATTGCTTCACTAACTAAACGCACTGTTATGTGTGCTTCTTACACAAATAAAACCATAATAGGAAGGAGTACCTCTCCACCCTCATAGGAAGGAAATTTATGGATAAAAGAAGATCAGTAAAGAAGGAGCCAACTTGATCTATATATTTTGAATCGATAGTTTTATGTTGTAAAACATTTGAAGCAATCCTGTTACGGTGCAACGAATTTATGATTCAAAGAATTATCTATTAGATTAATTAAATATAGTCCAGGCAATGAATTCTCAAAAAGAGGTATAGAGGGAAATGCATGGATCACAATTTTTGACTTTGTAACTTTGTTTGGTCTAGTTAGGAGTAAAACATATCAAAAGTCCCCGCCCTTAGCCCTTGAGCTGGCTGGGCTAGAAGGGCCTAAAGGCACAATTTTTTGGTTTTTCCTAAATATCTTGAAAACTATCAACTTTTAGTATTCCCTATTAAATTTGAAAATTAAAGGAAATTAAATTTCCTGTAAGAAAAATACATAATATGTCTACTTTGGTCCAACCGTTTACAAGGCAAGCAGTAATTTTGTTAATATTTAAAAAATATCCCTTCCATAAGAAATACATGTAAATTTGTGGGTAACATAGATGCCCAATTGGGCAACGTTTTTTCACCTAAAGGAAAATGAACAGCATTCAGGAAATATTGACAAAATTTCCAGTAATTTGACACCTCAATCATAAAAATTGGTCTAAAACTAAGACGTTGGCGAGCTCACAAAATACGTTATTTTTCAAAGAATTATAACAAATTGTAATAATTCCTTGAAAAATAACGTTTTTTGTGAGCTCGCCAACGCCTTAATTTTAGACCAATGTTTGTGATTGAGGTGTCAAATTACTGGAAGTTTTGTCAATATTTCCTGAATGCTGATCATTTTCCTTTAGGTGAAAAAAGCGTTGCCCAATTGGGCATCTAAGTTACCCACATATTTACATGTATTTCTTATGGAAGGGATATTTTTTTAATATTAATAAAATTAGTGCTTACCTTGTAAACGGTTGGACCAAAGTAGACATATTATGTATTTTTCTTACAGGAAATTTAATTTTCTTTATTTTTCAAATTTAATAGGGAATACTAAAAGTTGATAGTTTTCAAGATATTTAGGAAAAACCAAAAAATTGTACCTTTAGGCCCTTTCAGCCCAGCCGGCTCAAGGGCTAAGGGCGGGGACTTTTGATATGTTTTACTCCTAACTAGTCCAAACAAAGTTAAAAAGTCAAAAATTGTGAACCCTGCAATTCCCTCTATAACCTGTCGTTGCCTGGACTAGTAAGAAATGTATATTGTGTTTGAAGGAATGAGTTTTATTAAAGATAAGACTAAGGAACACGTCCAAGCCAATAAGCAGTGGTGGTGACACAACTGCTACTTTGGCCGTTGGTACCAGCTTAGTGGCTTTGCCAACTTTTACGACCACGTTGCCTGCTCACGATATAACTGGTATGATATATATTAATACGGAACAACACCTGGGTTTAATGTAATACCTGGGTATAAAATCTATTGAACTTAGAACACTGAAATCATTTAATATACATGAGCAATCTAAGGTTAAAAAACTATAATTCATGCCTTTACCATCCATTTTATTATATAGAGCTGTTGAATGATAAGTGAAATTAATTTTATAATGTAAGAGATTTTTTGAAGGTATTATAATAATGAGTTAGTCGTACTTCTTTGTTAGGAGCTAGTCCTCTGTTGTTTGAGAAACGATTATTCATGACATGCATTGAATAAAAACTTACATAAAGGATTTACACTTTTTTCGGTGTAGTTAAACCAAATGAAATAAATGGAAATTGTTCAAACATACATGGAAATTGGAAAGCAAGGGTTATATGACCCTTTCTTATACCAAACCTGTTACAAAATGAAATCGATAAAGTTACGAAATGAACGTAAAACTATACTTACGAAAAGTAAAAAAAAATAAAGAAATTTTTGTAAATTACTCATACTTGGGGTAATCATGCACAAGATAAACCCCCTGGAACACACCGGCCAAGGACGTCTGTTGAAACTAAAGTTTTAAGTGTTACCAAAAACTGATGACGACTTTCCAGGGACTTAATGGTGTCAGACATGCCATATAACAGAGAGTGCAACAGCAACAGGAAACCCGCAGTTTAGTATGAGTGATCTCTGACGAGGCACCTGACACGTAGAGCGTAAAGACTTTATATTATCTTGAAAAATAATTATATGTCATGTACAAAATTATTTGAGAACACATTTAATTTAATTTATTAGTCTTTTTTGTTTTGTACAAACCTAAAATAAAAATTAAATAATTGTCACTGCCATCTGATAACCTAATTTAAATAATGTTGTTGTATGGTGGGAAGAGCGTTATGTAGTGTTTCTTGCTCCACGCATATAACATTAAGATATCTCAGCCAATAGTTCTGAAACCGTTGGAGTGTATCAGAAAGGGCCATGTCATTGACTAAATTGATTGGCGATGAAAAGTATTAAAGAACTTTTTACCGTAGAGTAACGAACATTCCACTCAAGCAAGCAGCCCCGGCCGAGCAACCAACATGTTAGCTGAGAGACCACGTTTATATCGTCAACTAGGTCCCACCCATTGTCTGTTCGACCAGTGTAGCATGTTTTGGTCGAAACATTGTTTTTAAACTGGGTAAAGTTATTTTCAAACTATCACAAAAAACATAATTTCCAGTACTTTACTACTTTAGCCTTTTTTAAATTGAAAAATAGCTGAATTTGATTATAAAAGTGTATGAGAAAAAGGGATTTGTCAGGTTTATGAAGTAAATAGCATCGCAATTATATTCATACATTGTTCAAGTCAAGTGATCTATAGATAGATGCATATATATTCTAATTTAAAAGCAAAAATAATCGTTAGACATTAGCCCCAATTGAAAAAGTTTGAAGTTCTAAAAAAATACATAAGAAAGGAGGAAATATTCAGGCTATCTGCGTGATATTTTTCCAAGGGCTTTTGTAACAATAGAAATTTATGATCTTGCGTACTCGTATAAGTAACAGACTTTTAGTGGTTCACTCCTCTTTGTACGCAGTTCTGAGAGATCCTTGAAAAGACTAGCCACACATCCACAAAGGTTCTATAGCTCTGACATTAAATTTATATGGCTGCCTTTATTTTACTCCTAAAGACATTTTTAGACTATTAGTGTTTTAGTTTATTGTTCTTTGAAGGCGCGAATGTCGCCGACATTACCGACTTGCTGCTGACTATCCTTTACTGCGCCACATTTGGATAACTGTTATTGCTTCTGAACATTTCTGAGTTCAGCAAATGTCTCCTGTGATCAGAATGTTTTATTCAAATGCGAAATGAAGTCAAATAAATCGAAACACAGTAATGGTTATTTTTGTCTCATGTTTACAATATGCTGAAACTTGCTAGTTTTAAACTTTTCAACACATATTTCAACTGCAGCTTAATCTTAATTTTATTTTTTATTTGAATAAGAAAGGAGGCATAACATATAATAAGTTAAGTATTTTTTTATCAATTTTCACTTCATAAGACAAAAGAAAAACACAATAAGCCAAGAAAACAATTTAGGAAGGAAAGCTAAAGAGAATACAATTGGGTATGAGAGATGTGGAGGATGTAACCTATTGACCTGGCTTCCAGGGTTCGACTTGTTTATTCAAATTCTGCTTTGCGGCTTCTCTCGCCACGTCAAAGCAACTTCACTAAAACATTTACGACTACCGCAGTCCCACCTTAACTTACATGTGTGCACTATTGGTTTGCACATTTAGCTCCGACCATTTAATAAATCAAAGAGCAAAATTTCTTATTATAAATGGTTTATTTAATTATTTATTTTCAATATTTAAACCTATTCCACATTTAGTTTAAGAAAATTACATTAAATTAAGTTGGGTTTTTTAATAAATAGGGTGCGCTTTCGAACTTTGCAAAGGAGAAATATTTCGATTGCTATTTGATCAGTTCTACCTTTGATAGCAAATGATTGGTTTCCGATTCAAAGGCAATGGTTCTACTTAATTTTAGTACAGTATCTAAAAAAAAAATTTGCATTTACATACGTATATATTGTTGTGACTCAAACCTGTAGGAACTACTGTTGAATTTATATTTATCGTGTGACTAGAGGAAATCGCAACTTTACTGCACTAATTATGTCTTAAGTCTCAGATCGATAGAAATGAATATTTTGCTATAACCACTTTGTTTTCGTACGTGCTTGATTGATGCGAGCCTAATGATATTTTACTTTCATAGTTAGATACTTAAAACCTGATTCAAATGAGGTCTTTAGTAACGAGTTTCCTCCTGCATCGTCCTTGTCAGTGACAATTGATCTTGGAAGGACCAAACCTATTTAGAAAATTAATTGATTCTCTAATGTAGTTTTATTTTACGATACGAAGTGTCAGTACTGCAGTACTATGTTCAGTGTTACGTTCATCCTATACCTCAATATTCTTAAGATAAATTTTTGCTGCTAAAACCAAAGTCTAATATCAAAACAATTGAAAAGTTAGCAAACATTTAGATCAGAAATAAATTCTGATATTCAAACATCCACAACATTTTCATAATATTTTAATCATAATAAACTTTTAAGTTTTAAAGTCATAGGTCAAAATGTTGTGTTTTAGCGGCTCGGATTTGTAGGTAAGACCTTACTTAGTAAAATCTCTGCAAATTATACGATTTTCAAAATTCTATTTTATCGTTTTAACTAGTAGATATACCCGCGGCTTCGCTCGCTGAAAGGATAACAAATGTTTGGTTCAATTATCCGTTTTTTGTAACGTGCATTTTTTACGAATTTCCTAATAGACTGATAATGATTTCAATGATTTATCCAAACTATACGTTTTTAAGCACTTCATTAGGTAGAAATACGTAGTATATTTGTTTGAACTTTGCCTATAAATCGCTCTCGACCCCAAACCCTCCTAAAAATTGAAATTCAGAAAATCCCCGATTCTATAAAAATAACTGTATGATATGTCCCAGCAGAGTTTCAAGATTCTAGTTAAATTGCTTCGGGTGATCCGAAAATCGCGAGTATGTGGAAACTGCTAAATACATAATATAAGAAAACCGTAATAATTTTGTACTGTTTATTCTTTTAGTAAATGGAATTTATATTTTTTGCCGCTTTAAAATATCCTGGAGACTTTCTATTGATATTTTAAATTCATAGATCTTAAAAATTGAAAAGGCCGCCATTTTGAATTTTTGACTTTATCTTATTTTAACCTTTCCAGGGAAAACATTTTAAAATCCTTCATTAGTATGCATCTGGAGCCTATACAGAGTATTAGAGCCAAGATTCATCGCCCAAAGCCCTACATTATTTTGGAAAATAAGCTTTGAAAACTAAAAATGGCCGCCATATTGAATTTTATAATATACCCTATTTTAGCCTTTTGAGAGAATATATTTAAAAATCCGTTCTTAGTACGCATCTAGAGCCTATAATGATTCATTGTGTCAAGTTTCATGGCCCAAAGCCTTATTTATAGTTTTTGAGAAACTGTGATCAGTGAGTTAGTCAGTCAGTCAGTCAGTCAGTCAGTCAACCGTTTTGGCTTTTATATATTTATTAAGATTAAGATTAATGAAGTTATGTTAGCATCAATATTACAGGAGGCACGTATCGAATATAAAAGTTTACATGTTGAGAAACATTTGTGTTGCAGAAATGTCGCTGAAGCGATGTCGGCGGTACAGCGAGCGTTACGAGCTTCACACCAAGGAGAAGAGCAACTACGGCGCCATCAACGACCACGACAAGCAGAGCATTTTGCAGGTCAGTGGCCCTGTTACATGGTGGCTATAGTTTTTTTGTTCCTTTGCTGCACATTAATTTAGGGTAGGTTACGGCATTATAACGTAGTGAATAAACCACAGTTGATTGAGGGGATTTGAACCCGGGTCCGAGACCGAAGTCCTATTATCGGTGGTACGTAATAACCACTATACTAGGCCGCTTCCAGGTAGTTTGTTATAGAGCGCTAGCTGTCCTGCTTCGTTTTTCATCTACTATACAAAGTTTAGTGTAAACTCCCATACAAACTTGTCTTAAAAATATTACAGATGTTTTTCATCTCTCAACTCTACAACAAATGCTACGGAATTTGTCAGTTAAAAATAATACCAATTTGTATTTTTTCGGATAGTTAACCTATTTTTGTTTGGTTTTGATTTTTTCGGACATCTGCCATCATTGATTGGTAAATACAAGTTTCACGACGTTTCGGGATGTTTTACTATTGCTGAGAGACATTAGGTATTTTTTTATTCAACATCATGTTCAGAATAGTGACTGATTATAAACAAAATTATATTTTATTTCGATAGGAAAATATATTTCTGAATATCACTGATTTATTCTTTGTTTGAAATTCATTGTTGGTGATGGCGATTTTATATTTTGATTTATTATTACAATAATTAAATTTATTTCAAACCCCAAATTAAGAAAAACATCAAATAGCTTTTAGTAAAACAGGTTTAAATTAATAACACAACCCCGACCGGCTTAGGTGAATTGCAAGGTAGCCTTAATAAATCAGACAAAGCTTGCAAAAACTCATCAGGCACAGAAGTTATTTTAAATCAACAAAAACATTTTAAACAATCATCTTGGTTTGAAAAGCCTTCCCTTATCACAGACACAGTTTAACAGTCACATAGCAAATACTAATGATGAACACTTGCAATTAAAGGGTGCACCTGTCTGTGCTGGGGGTGGGGCGGAGGGGAGGGGAGGGGGTAACAATGCTCGCCACTAATGAGGTGCAATTATTTCGCCCCGCAGTGAGCTCGAGCTGTGGTCAAAGCTCATTCGCGACTCGGCGCTCAGCTCGAGCTGTGGTCAAAGCTCACTCGCGACTCGGCACTCAGTGACGGCAGCCGAACTCCTCTCGCTCTGATCGCATCTATCGATTCGTCGGATGTAATTGAAGTGCCGCGGAGAGCCATTCGATATTAAATATAAAGTTCGAGGCGGACAACTTTGCGTGATCGCTGATCTGTGACTTAAGCGCGGGGATGGAGAGCCTCAGTGTTTCCAGCTTGAATGTTACTTCTCCGGGAGACATGGCGAGTGTTGTAAGTGGTTTGCCTTTAACATTTAAAACTATTGAAAACGTTAAGATTATTCTTATTTCATTACAATTATTACAATATTTTTTGTTTATTTAAGGTGATTCCATGCCTGGTAACATAGAGTTTAGTTGAAAATAGTTATATGAATTGTTTTAATATAGGCCTAATCATTGAAAAATATACTGCTGGGTAGAACCGATAAATAAAATTTCTCCATGAAGAACATTAAGACTAAATTGGTATGTAAAACTGAAATGTTTAACCTTGGAGCACCGACAGAGTCTTACCAGTTGTTCTGTACGGTACATTAAGTGTAGGGTATATAATCATTTCGTGCATGACAGTGACGCATATATACGAAACAGTTTTAATCTTCATTAACCTAAATGCTCGAGAAGGTATATTAATAAAGTTAAAAAGTACTAATAAAGTTAAATAAAATAGTAAAATTGTAAGTTACTGCAAAACGTTTATAAAAATTGTTTATATTTGTTAACATTTACTTTCAGTGAAACTCTAAAAACATGTTTCTAATACGCGGGTTCCATGTTAAATTAAATATAATTTAGGCCTAAGAGAATCAAATTTTGAAACTCATAAAGAGTCTGGAAACATAAGACTCGTCAAATTGTAGGAGTCAGGTGACTTTAAAGTAAATGTTATTTCAATTTTATATATGTAATTCCCTTGATATGGGATCATACAAAGCACGTATGAAACCAAAATATACCTTGCTTGAGTATGAATATCATTTTGGGGATCCCACCGACTGAATAGAGATTTTAAACAACGTCGCAAGCTGGGATTTAGGCGTGTCGTATTTCATACTGAAATAATGATTTGAGTAGGAGCAGAATGCAGAGTTTTTAATTTCAAAGGTTTTAATGAAAGGCATTTCAGCTTTGTTGACGAAAGCAAATAATTATCCTCGTTCCAATATTTTGCGCTGGGACTTTAATACGACAATTAGGCGGGATTACTGACATTGGTAAACAACATGCCAAGCTTGTCCTTTCTTTAAAATGGGTGCGTTTTTAGTAAATTTAGGGGTTTACAAAATTGCATATTTTGAATTTTATCTTTAAATTTATTTTTTAAAGAGTATAAGTTTTTTAGTGCTAATGTCATATGTGAAAGACAGCCTCATAGATTACATCATTTGTGTTTAAGTATAAATAGTAAATAACATACCTTATAATCCAATTAATGTGATCATTAATTACTTTAAAAAATCAAGGAGATATTTTCTAACAAATGTCACGTCTTTCTGCTATATTTTACATATTTTACTATTTATTCAGCTAAGTTTTTTTACAGTCAAGTCTAAGTAGATTGATCTCAGGTATGTCTAATTTAGTTTCATGAGCAACTAATACTGACTAAAAATCATGCACCTAATGATATATCAATATTTCTCATATGTATTATTTATAAAAGTTTCCGGGGTCAGAAAGCTACCTATGCTAAACAAATAGAATTTTATTTTGTAGCCCCCTTAAGAAAATGTAAAAACCAACTGACTCACTGATTTGAAACGTAAAAAATGTCAATGTCATGTAACTTTGTGGTATCCCGTACGGGACTAATCTACTGTTAATAATAAAGTGAAAAAAAGTGTTTGCAAAATTTTCTAAACATATAACAATTGACAAATTGACACACAAGTAGGAGTAAAATATACCTTGTAAAACAAGTTTAAATATTTTTAAAGTCCATAAGCTAGTTGTGAACATGGTCTTAACTGTCCCGCACGGAACCTGGAATGGCTGTTCAGCTTTCCTGATGGAAGTGGCTTACAAATTAAATTCCTGCCTGAATTCTACACATCGCCTGTTTAGGATTGAAACCTGACAGTTATCAAAATAAAAACAATATATTGTAAAATGAGAGTTGCACATTAATAAAACAGTTAAAATATTTCCATTGCGATGTCATTTTTATTTATGGAATATGACATCCTTCAGTTGATGCCTGCCGACATCAATGCAAGATTTCGATTGTTTATAGAAACTCGCAATGTCTCGACGTACCATGGACATAGGTATTGCAGCGATTTCATTGTATATGGAGTTCTTCAAATCAGCAGTGGTTTGAGGTTTCGAAACAAAACCTTACTCTTCAGATAGCCCCACAACCAGGAGTCAAGGTTTAGGTCTGCAGACCGGGCAGCCCAGAGAACATCACAAAAACGGGATGTGGAAGTTGTTACGAAATAACCGTTGCATGGTAATCACAGACTGATTATTTTGATAAAAGCTCGATGTCGCACAGTCCAATGCTCCACTTCAACTAAAGTGGAATCATTTGGGCTCTTCAACGTTGCAAAAATTATTAGTCTAAGTTAAATAACAGCAGAAAAACATTTGTTTATAATGTAGACTTCATTTCAATTCAAATACTTTGTAAATGTAACAGGAATTTCTTCCCTGGATCTTCGTACCGTAGTATGCGTAGAACAGAATTTCCTGGCATATAATCTTTAAAACGATAGGTTCTTGTTTTAATATGAACTGAGGCATGAGTTGCGCGTCAGACCACTTTTGAATCGAGTGCTGCTAACAAAGAACTTTATCGTCATTGCCCTAATTGATCCAAATCAGACAATTAAATTGGCCCCACTAATACAAATTTAGCAAGTAATAGCTAAACAAAAATATTTAAATATACTTGTTTTGATATCGTAGCTTTTATGGATTACGATCAGTTACATGCATCGCAAAGCGACAAGGGAAATCAGAGTAAAGTGACCCAGAAGGATGTTAGACAGTTTGACTAATACAGGACTGACAGTAATTGTGGGTCGATAATCAGCCTGTAATGTTGAGGTAATGTATAAATCTTATTTGTTTGATACATTTAAACAGAAATACAAACCTCAGTCGAATATAAAGATTTTTTGTTCGAGAAGGTGGATTCAACAAAAAGGAGAGGATTAAACCTAAACCTAACCTTTACATGACCTTTTGTCTAGTTGGAGAAGAATACTGGTCTGCAAGTAAGCAGAATTATCTATGAAAAGTATATTTGAGAAAGAGAGTAATCCGGCAGAGAGAGAACGGCTGTGGAAACTTTAAATACAATGCTAAAAGTAATAAATCCGGACAATTCTGGGCACCGATTTAGTTAAGATAATTAAAGTATTTTTAAGTTGTATCAAACCTTGCCGGAGTTGATGGAGTAGATTAAAAACCGAAACAATAGCAACAACAACTGCTGAATCACCTCCCAGATATTAGTGTCTTTTCCATCTCATACTTTTTAATTACCTCCTTTGGAAATACTCATAATACAATCAGTACATTCGACAAATTTGGGCGCTGAGGACATTTCTGGAAAAATATTTTTGGAAGACTCTTTTCTATGTATGTCATTTAAAAATATTTATGAGTACAAAATGCAATATAACCGTACCCAAGTCTCTATTGTAAATGAGGAAACCCCTGAATTCCAAAACTTTTTATATTACCAAGTAAATCCTAAAACGTCTGACAAGTGTACTGTGCTGTGACCTTAACCCAAAGTGAAAGTTTCAATTATAGACGAATAAAAATATGACAGTAAAGAAAACAGAGTGATGCGAACTGAAGACAGTTGACAGCTGGAGATAAGAGACAGACAGAGACATTTCAAATGGGGCGATGAGTCGAGTGGGGAAGCTGCTGTCAGCCGTCCGCAGACTGCTGCGCTACCTGGACCGCGTGAGTGGAAACTGCTGCTTACCAGCTCGCGTTGTTACTTTAGGGGTTATATTTTCTAATTACCAATGGACATAACAGGACGTTAGCATTTGACCCGTTATTTCCATCAGTTTGGTTTTCTTATAAGATTAAAAAGGTGATGTTATTAAATAGATTTTACTTTCTATTTTTTATCCAGATATTTATGACTCAGGAATTGAAGAAGTAACTAAGATACGGTAATATTAGGCTATTTGTTTATATTTTTATTTTAATCCGAAATAAAATACAGATCATTTTACACTTGCCTTGATAGACAGTACTTTCTTAATCTATGATGGCATTATCAATAAAGATTTTTTTTCCTTCAGCACTGCAGTTTTAAGTCTCAAAATATGAAGATCAAAAGATAAAATAATGCCAGACTTCGATGAAGAAAACGCAATAAAGCGCTGCATGATTGACTATCATGCATATAAAAATATTCTAATATTTATAATAAAATAGATCAGTACATTGAAGGAATTAAACTTGATGCCAGTTGAAATAGGTCTAAATGTTTCAAAAACTAAATAGATAACTTTAATTATTATTAGAATTTGGTTTGCTCAAAACCTTGCTCTGTGAGAGGTATTCTTACCGAATATAAACCACACTATTTTTAATTTCAGCATTCAACTTCTTCTCTACATTCAACAAGCATACGGTTGCCAAATGTTCACAACTTCTAGGAAGTGAAGTGCGTCACTGCGTCAGAATTATAAAATAAGATAATCAATCGTAAGATAAAGCTGATTCATTTAAAATGTTCCATTTCTAAATGCTTCTTTAGTCTTTCTTCATTTGCTAAATGTTAGCAGTAATAGAAATCTGGAAAAGTGATTTCACAAAAGTTTTCACGGTGATAGCAGTTGAGGTTACGGCTGGGACTACAATAACTCGGGGTGAACTTTGCGACCCATCCCCTCTGTCAAACTTGGCTCGTTATTTTAAAACGCTTTTGTTGGCAGTCGAGTTGTTCAGTAGGAAATTCATAACAGGCAGTTTATGTGCTCGGACTCCATTGTTAAAAATTCATAACCACGCAAAAAAAGTTATATAAATAATATTAAAGTACATTTCAAATTGAAAACTAAACCGTTTACGAAATTTAACCACACTTTATGATATAGTACCAAAATATTGAAAATAAACTACTAACCTCGCAGGGTATTTCTAAATAAACCTTATAAACAATGCTCTGGGGGAAAGAGGGAGAAGGTTGTACCTCGTTGTTCCCAAGCAGGACTAGACGGAAAATTAACGGAGTAGCTTGCAAGTACAACGAGTGCTCCAGGCTTGACTTCATTGGAGTTTTGTCGTGTTCTCCTTTCACTAAAATTACAATTATTATACCTCGATAATGAATAGGTTTGTAACAGACAGTTTCAAAAATGAAAAAATGTTAAGGAAGATAATTTTTTAAACAGTGATGACTATATAATTGTTTAATGACTACATGATAGTCAATGAAAGTCAAACTGACTGGTAACAATCATTTCTAATGGACTATAGCGTTAGTGTTGTATATGTATTTCAATTTTTTCTTAAGTTAACCAGTAACTTTACTCCTTGTCATCATGTTGCCTATACCATTGATATAAACCGTTGAATTTATTTATATCAATCGCCTGAACAGTGATTTAAAGACTGCAAGAAAACGAAACAGAATTAGTCTAAAATAATTATAGAGAACAAATTACTTTTACACTTTACAGTCAATGTCATACGGTTACATGGAGAACAGGGTGAAGCGTAATAAGGGAAAAGAACTCCAGCAAGTAATACATAGGATGATATAAAATACTTATAAATTTTAATATGGTTTTTAAAATTATTCTTCACTTTATTTTTATATGATATTAAAAGTATCATAGAAAGCTGCTGCACAACAGCATACTACACGTAAAACTACATTAATATCGAAATTTCCATTTTTAGTAACCGCTATCCAAGCAGACTAAAAGAAAGTCGCTATTATCCACCGCTATCTAGCGGTGTTTTTTTTTAGTAATGCTACTAAAATTACTGTTTGTTAAAAAGTATGGTTTTGTGGATCTTTAATTTAAGTAACTAAAAATATATAGCTGTTAAATTTAAGAAAATTATCATATTTGTAAACTACATTCCGTAAACACTGGGTGTAAGTAGTGTACTGAAATAGTAGTACCCAGACAATTGCGAAGGTATGCTTCCAGCTTTTAGGTTAAATCATTAACTTTTTGTGTTTAAGCAATTATACTGCCTAATTAGTGCATTGTTTCCTTAAATGAAACAAAGTTAGTGTCAAAGCTGGTGAAAGCGATTTAAGTTCTAACCGTAAACGACAGGTAGCACCTCTGAGTGGACAAGTTTCCTAATTATCTTCTTACTAGTTACGTTGTTTCAGTGTCATTTTGTAGGTATGGTTAAAACAAGCCTAACACCATACCATACCAAACCTTACCATTCCTACACGTGTGTCTGTATTCAAACTTACGTGTAATACGTTTTTGTAAAATAATTGTATGCAGAGTAGTTGGTTGATTCTGATATACAGAGTAAAAGTTTTACAGAAGAGATGAGCAGTATGATACTGAAGCAATCATAATGAATGCGACTAAAAAATGATGGGGTACTCTAATAAATTAACAGATAACCAACCATATGTACACATTTATGATATATAGACGAGGATCCCTAATACTTCTTGAAGTAACTTAAATAGTTTTAAGACAGCTCCAGCAATAGACTATTTAATCGTAACTACATACATTTAGGGGTGGATATAAGTATAAATGTTTATTTTTTGTCTATTATGCTTCAAAACAGATATTTCAAATCAATCATTCCACTTTGAAAAAACGAACAAATATTGTTTTTATAACTTCAACGAATTCCATGCGTCAGTGCGCTTTGGTAGATATATTTCCAGTCAGGCTTCTCAAGGAATAAGGAGGGTCGAAAAGCGTATCAAACTCTCAAAGTGAAGTATAGATCTGCGCTGAAAGCGTTACCGAACTGAGCTTTATTCGACAGCTGGATTTTACTTTTCGATATTTTTTTAAGTAACATAATACATTAAATGTTTCCTAATATGATATTAAATTTAATTTTTACCAATAAAAGTTATTGAATTATTTTATACTATTCGATTTAGGGGAGAATTATTTGAGGTATACATATTAAATATATTGATAAAATTTGTTTTCCTAACACTTACCCCTTTTATTTTTTGAAAAATTATTTTACTTTATAGAAAAATTAATTAGTTATTATTAAAATGAAATAAAATAATGTTTGTACAAATTAAAAGTGTAGGCCTACTTTCTATGAAAACTTATTTTATTAGTAATTCTTTGTTAGTAACTCTAATAATTTTTTAAACTAAAAACATTAAATTAAAACCAAAATATTTTCCAGCTCAATTAAGTTAATATGTCGAATAATTACATCGTTTGTAATATCAAGCTGGAAAATGTCAAAATAAACTATTATTTGTGTATATGTACATACAGTTCTTTTTTCAGCAAGAAAATATGACTGCTCTCGTTTAAGTATAGTACACCTCTTTCAAATACAGTGTAAACAATAATAAATATACAAGCTGTTAGTGGTTAATAACCCCTCTTTTGTATACACATTAACATTGAAGTGTTTTATATGTACTTAAATTCAATTTATCAAAACAGAGAGTTTTTAATTACATTTAAGACTCCTACGAACCAAAGCACTGCAGTCTTATTCTTTTAATAGCTTTTGTCAACTTGAACGCAGCAAAAGTTTAAGTTGTAACAAAGTCTCAGTACAAGCTTGCAAGTGGATCACTGAGTGGACAAATAACTCGCATAAATTAAGTTTGAACTGCCCTACCCTGCCTAATGTCGTAGAAATAAATATATGAAAAAAAGTACATTTGCAGTAATTAATATAAGGCGTTAAAAAGGTTTTAAGTGTTTGGCTAGTTTGAGTAGGCTTCCACGGTTCGGCTTAGTATACTGACTGACTTACTGAGGGAAGGGGTTAGCTTCCAAGCACCCCTAAGATGCTCGTCGCCCTGATGACGGATACTGAAACAAATCCGAAACCATTACTGATTAAAAACAAGTTTCACACCGTTTCGGGATCTGGATTCTAATCCTGTCTTCAGGTGGAAAAGAACCTGGGACAAAACAAGATTAGTAACACACATCGAGTAAAATCTGGACAAAAACATAGCTAAAACAGAGAACTGTTGAAGCAGTCACAAAACACAAATGCTGGAAGCAAATCAAGAACACAATATAGCACAGACAATCACAAACTTCACCAATCAGAGAGAGCTGTTCTTGTTTGTTTTCAGCATTTGTGTTTTTGACTGATTTTACAGTTCTCTGTTTTAGCTGTTTTTGTCCAGATTTTCCTGGCTGTATGTGACGCTTGTTGTTATGTTTTAGGCTCCTTTCCATCTGAAGACGGGATCAGATTCCAGATCCCGAAATGTCGTGAAACTTTTTTTACTAAGCAGTGATGGAATATGTCCGCAAAAATTAAAATCAAAACATATAATTGCCATAATCAACAATGAATTTTAAACAAAGAATATCCGAAACGTCGTCGGTAAACAAGTTCGACATCAACACGGCTTAACCCGGGAATCCACGCTGTCAGTGTTTGACTGATATAATGTTATAAAATGGAAACGGTCCAAGCACCTTTGATCGAACGCCAAGCACCATTTTTGCCATATTAATCAGTAATAAATAATTACTTTTCCAATTCTTTTTACTCTATTTATTTATTATGTTGAGACAATGTTTATAAATTTTATTGGACCCCCATGAGAGCCAAAGGGGTCCAAAATACAAAAAAAACCTCAGGTTTAAAAGCCCAATATTTGCACTGCTCTATAGGACAAGAGTTTGCACTACTCAAATAAAAAAATTTCATCTTACGAGTTTAGGCCTATATTTCACGAACCTGTATATAATTGATTATTTTCAAACATTAAAAAAATATATTAGCAATTTTGTATTTTTGTATCTTTTCTACTCTAGGTGAGATTTTTGGCCTCAAAAATGACTTTAAATTAAAGCCCTATGAACACCTAACAAAAAAATGAACAACTTGGTTTGTAAACATTTTTGTGGAGTCTGTATCAAGAAGAGATTGAACTTTGCGCCTGCGTAATTTTACTACATCAGCTCGCTTTAAAGCTCGGTATAACGTAGCTACCTTGTCACTCCCCTTTAGCTAAATCCCCTAATAAAACATTTAATTTTTTTACAAACTCTTAATATTAGTAAAGATTTTCTATCAGGAATTATGTCCAGCTTTTAATGTTCGATAATTCTCCCGTTTCATATTATCACGTGAGCACGTTGACGACAATGAGAGATGACGCTAGCCGATCTGAATACACGGTGAACTGTTTTATTAACATATTGTATTTGTTACTTTTTTTTGTATTTTTTTTTTCATTCTCATGGAAAACCTAAACTCCAAAAGTCATTTTATACCCAACAAGCCCTGTGTTTTGCAGAATTACTGCCCATGACACAGTATTGTTGCCCCAGAGAGGCGGACGGGCGATGGAAGTGTTGGGTGGTGAGGACATGTAAGTGGACACTACATTGTCCACTCGCGTCGTGGACTAAATGGACCAGCTCTATGTCTAAAGTGTTCCTTTATTTTGCTTTTCCAGATAAAATGAGACATTGATGAAAAACTGCATAGAAACAGTATTGCACTGGAGACAATATTCTCGTCTGCACATAGGATACAGCCATATAATTTAGTCTGACACTGTGTTCAGTGTGCTCTTTTGTTGGCTTTCGATACTCTTCTCAAATTAATTTCATGTTATAGCATTCAAGATATTTATGGATAATTGTGCATTGTCCATTACAGTAGTGCCAAATAATATAGATCGGGAGCTGGGAGGTCGAAAATTACGTCATAAGGTGCACATGCAAAAGCTATGCCGTTTTGAAGAGGCATCCTGGGGGGTTTCAAAAATGGGTTTGTTAGCCCTCAATCTGGGGGCTTTCTCCAAGGTGGACAAACTCAAAAATTCGAAAAGGTTAAAATTTACGTCATAAGGTGCACGGATTTGACACATACCATGTCGTGGGAAAAGTTGAGGGGATCACAAAAACACCTAGGTGGACAAAAATTTTGGGGGCTTTGACTCAGGTGGACAAACTCTAAATCCAAAAAATGCCAAATTTTACGTCATAAGGGGCACAAATATAATATGCGGCATTTCATTCCTCAGATATTCAGGGACCTAAAACCGCTGAGGTGGACAAAATTTTTGGGGGCTTTACCCAAGGTGGACAAGATTGAAAATTTCATGTTTCGAATTTTGGATTTTTTTAAATGCGTCTGTACCCCATCATATCTAACCGATTTCGTTGAAATTTTTTTTGGGAGGTCTTGGCATGTAACTAAAACAATTTATATCAAAATACCTGAAAAATATATAATTTTTCACTAAAAAGGACAATTTTTTGGAAATTTTTCAATTTTTTGGGAAAGAAGTTTTTTTACATTCGTAAAAATTATCCGATCTTTATGAAATTCGGCACGGACGTGTAAAGTGATAGAACCTAACATAATCTCGAAAACTAGCTCATTCGGATCATTAGAAGGAGGGGTAATAAAGGGTTTTACCCCTAAAAAAATGGGTTTTTTGAAATTTTTACGTTTAAAATTTTAGACAATCAAATTTTAGTTTACGCCATTGAATTCAGCTTGAAAAAACAAACAATTTGGTATGTTTAATCATTGCTCTATGTCCATTCGTTCCCGAGATATTGAGGGTGATAAAATCAGTATGTTGTTCCAATGTAAACCTTATGGGAAATAAATTAAATTGTACACCTCGCTTTTTTCTGAACATAACTCGATAAAACTTGGCATATGGCTTCAACTAGTTAAGGTCTAATTGATTATGGCCTAAAATCCCCCTTTTTTGGATTTCCGTGGCAGTAAACCATCATACATTGTTCCCATGTTATTCTTATGGGAAGAAAATAAAATTCTCTATCCTCCTTTTTTTTACATATGTTAATAAAAATAAAATTAATCCAATTTTAGTTAGCACCATTGTATTTAGCTTAAAAAACCAAAAAATTTAGTATCTTAAATCATTGCTCTATGTCCATTGGTTACCGAGATATTATAAGTGGTAAACACAGTACGTTGTCCCAATGTTAACCTTATGGGGAAATAAGTAAAATTTTATATCTTGCTTATTTCTCAACTTATCTTAATAAAACTTGGTTCGTGGCTTCATTTAGATGAGATCTAATGTATTTTAGTCTAAAATCTCCAAAATTTCCATTTGTGTTGCAGCAAACCTGCATACTCATTCCCCATGTTATCCTTATGGGAAATAAAATTATAGCTGTATCTTCCTTATTTTTTGACATATCTTGGTAAAACTTCGTATATGGCTTCTTCGTGCTGAGATCTACTAAATATTTAATTAAAACCACCGAGTTTTAACGGAGCTGTTGCAGCAATCCTGCATACCCATTCTTCTTGTTATTCTTATGGAGCTTACAAAAACGTGTCAAATCTCACTATGTTGGATTGTAATACGTTCTTTTGCATTTGAAATTCGTTGATTATGCAGGTCTGCTGCATCGGGGGTATTAGGAACTTATTTTAATGGTTGAAAATCGTTAGGAAACCCGGGTTCCTACTACCCCCGTTGCAGCAGACCTGCATAATCGTTTTTGTAAGCTCCATAAGAATAACAAGAAGAATGGGTATCCAGGATTGCTGCAACAGCTCCGTTAAAAATCGGTGGTTTTAATTAAATATTTAGTAGATCTCAGCACGAAGAAGCCATATACGAAGTTTTACCAAGATATGTCAAAAAATAAGGAAGATACAGCTATAACTTTATTTCCCATAAGGATAACATGGGGAATGAGTATGCAGGTTTGCTGCAACACAAATGGAAATTTTGGAGATTTTAGACTAAAATACATTAGATCTCATCTAAATGAAGCCACGAACCAAGTTTTATTAAGATAAGTTGAGAAATAAGCAAGATATAACATTTTACTTATTTTCCCAT
The DNA here is from genome assembly GCA_035578135.1 of Flexamia atlantica. Lineage (NCBI taxonomy): Eukaryota > Metazoa > Arthropoda > Insecta > Hemiptera > Cicadellidae > Flexamia > Flexamia atlantica. The sequence goes on from JAQJVK010000002.1 coordinate 25,152,138, forward strand.
AAGGTTAACATTGGGACAACGTACTGTGTTTACCACTTATAATATCTCGGTAACCAATGGACATAGAGCAATGATTTAAGATACTAAGTTGTTTGGTTTTTTCAGCTAAATTCAATGGTGCTAACTAAAATTGGATTAATTTTATTTTTATTAACATATGTAAAAAAAAGGAGGATAGAGAATTTTATTTTCTTCCCATAAGAATAACATGGGAACAATGTATGATGGTTTACTGCCACGGAAATCCAAAAATGGGGGATTTTAGGCCATAATCAATTAGACCTTAACTAGTTGAAGCTATATGCCAAGTTTTATCGAGTTATGTTCAGAAAAAAGCGAGATGTACAATTTAATTTATTTCCCATAAGGTTTACATTGGAACAACATACTGATTTTATCACCCTCAATATCTCGGGAACGAACGGACATAGAGCAATGATTAAACATACCAAATTGTTTGTTTTTTTCAAGCTGAATTCAATGGCGTAAACTAAAATTTGATTTTCTAAAATTTTAAACGTAAAAATTCCAAAAAACCCTTTTTTTAGGGGCAGAACCCTCTATTACCCCCCTTCTAATGATCTGAATGAGCTAGTTTTCGAGATTATGTTAGGTTCTATCACTTTACACGTCCGTGCCGAATTTCATAAAGATCGGATAATTTTTACGAATGTAAAAAAACTTTTTTCCCGAAAAATTGAAAAACTTCCAAAAAATTGCCCTTTTTAGTGAAAAATTATATATTTGTCAGGTATTTTGATATAAATTGTTTTAGTTACATGCCAAGACCTCCCAAAAAAAATTTCAACGAAATCGGTTAGATATGATGGGGTACAGACGCATTTAAAAAAATCCAAAATTCGAAACATGAAATTTTCAATCTTGTCCACCTTGGGTAAAGCCCCCAAAAATTTTGTCCACCTCAGCGGTTTTAGGTCCCTGAATACCTGAGGAATGAAATGCCGCATATTATATTTGTGCACCTTATGACGTAAAATTTGGCATTTTTTTTGGATTTTCAAGTTTGTCCACCTGGGTCAAAGCCCCCAAAATATTTGTCCACCTAGGTGTTTTTGTGATCCCCTCAACTTTTCCCACGACATGGTATGTGTCAAATCCGTGCACCTTATGACGTAAATTTTGACCTTTGTTCGAATTTTTGAGTTTGTCCACCTTGGAGAAAGCCCCCAGATTGAGGGCTAACAAACCCATTTTTGAAACCCCCCAGGATGCCTCTTCAAAACGGCATAGCTTTTACATGTGCACTTTATGACGTAATTTTCGACCTCCCAGCTCCCGGTCTAATATGTTTAGGGTTATCTCATAAAGTGTCCACTTTCACTTTTATACGTTCCTTTGTTTGTGGAAATAGATTTTGTACTTGTGACTTCAATGCCACTCTAATACCGCAAGCTTAGGTATATTATTAAAGTCACTATCGATGATATATTTCATTACGATTCAATTTCTTTTATCTTAGGGAAGCTGTATACTCTCACACTATCATATCAGTGTAGCAAAAACGTTCACAGAACTTGCGGCTCTTGATCGATCTGAACTTATCTGCTTATGAAGGAAACGCCAGCATACCCAGAATTATGTTAATGATATTTTCAAAAATCTCAGTGTACGATCCATTTGCGTTATATATTACAATCTTATTGAGTGAAGCATAAGTTTACACAATAACAGTGCGGAGACCTTTTATTTGCTTTTAAAATTTAAATTATAATGACCGACATGTGGCTGTACTTATATAAGAAAATTCAAATTACTCTGATTTTTTGGGAATTTCAAAGGGATAGGTGTTTGCTTGATATGTAACCTTGCAAACGTGCTAAATAATTTGTTGACACGATTACAAAAAAAAAATTATCAACGAGTTATAAACATGTTCTCTTATCTAAATAAGTATATTTCAGTTTGAAGCTTTATTTAGCTGATAAAGGTCTTACGAGTGCCGTGTAGGTGTTGGGATTTTGTTTTGTTTGATAAGTGATGTTTCTTTATTTATAGAAATTAGGTGAGTAATTAGAGCAAAAATATGTTATTAATAATTCCCTTAGATAATTATAAAGACATTTATCTGAAAAAAATTACATTCATCAATATCAATATGCAAGTAGACTTTTGAAAATATCATTAACATAATTCTGGGTATGCTGGCGTTTCCTTCATAAGCAGATAAGTTCAGATCGATCAAGAGCCGCGAGTTCTGCGAACGTTTTTGCTACAGTTCAAAACTAAATCCAACTGCCATTGATCTTTGGGAGATTAATTAGTGATCCTGGCAAATAAGTCAGACAGTCTTATTCACTGTTGACAGCACAAAGTTCATTTCACCATAATCGACTCTCATCATTCTTACATTTACTTAACTAACTTCTTAGTTGCCACACGGGTTTTGTGTGAAAGCAGGAGGAGATAATAATTTTTAAAACATATTATTGACAGTAAAATTATTTTTGTTCACATCCATCAACAAATTCTTATTCTGAAAGGCAAGTTTGCTTTAAAAGGCTCGAACTGTAATGGTATATGTAGTATAGTTTAGAGCACGAGACTGACATGAAAACTCTGACATGGGACCTTGATCAAGAATCTTCCTTTTAACTTGTGGATCGTGGCAATATAATACGTTTAGTATTGCCTTTAAAGTCATAAACTGATTAATGCCTCCTTATTACCATCCATTGACGGCATCTTTGATTTGAATGATCCTTAAGGGAATTATTCATGTCGCCGGGTGGACATGAGTTGAATTGAATATAATTTTAAATGTATTATAAACCGGTGCACTGTATATTACATCACAACGCCACAAACCGCAACTTAAAAAATAATCTAGAAATGACAATCATGATTTAATGTTCGGCAAATGAGTTTTTTTATTCTAAATAAGGGTATTTTTTTAGCGTAGATAAGAAAAATCTCAAAACTTCCCAACGAGACGAGTAGAAGAAATCCATCGCGTTGGGTTATTTTTCATTTGTGGCAAGAAGCCTGTAAACCCAGGATTTCATTTATTGTCGTCTCTCCGGGACACATGGTACCAGCCTCCCCTGCCTCAACATCCGCCCCCACCGTCCCAGCGATTATCCCTCCAAACCGTCAAATATTGTGGGTCAACTTAATTACAACCATATTTTATTTTCAAATCTAGTTGGAAAAATATAAAAATTTTGTGTTTCTTTGAAAGAGCCATAATATTGGTTGTCATCTCTTACCTTGAACAATACATTGTAAATTGTTGTTTATTTATGTATGATGGTGTTCAAACAGAAATATGTTAATGGTGTAAAAGTTTATAAAACAAAGTTAAATGGGATGACGTAAAAACTGAGTAAGGGATAGTGAAAAAACATTAAAAACGTCTACGTCCTTCACGTTACCGACGTATTTTTTAAATGTATAAATGAAGAAATGGTTTTGCAATTAATTTTTGTCGATCTTTGAATAAAACTGCATACATTTTATAGCAAAACGTAATATATGACGATTGAAAGGAATGTAATGAAGAAAAATACAACAGTTGAAAATATGGATAACCTTATTTTCTTAATAGCAGGCCTAATATGTTAATAATTGTTTTTAATAAGCTTCATGGGAGCATGAAAATTTGTAAGTGATTAATAGCCTTTCGTACCTGTTAAAGGCTGTTTGTCTTAAAAGTCACGCGATAGTTCTCTTATTACACTCTATTTATCCAAAAGTACATGGATGAAAAAGTGGGTGGATAACAATCTAAACTAGTCTACAACAGCTCACTGTATTTCACTTTAGAATGTAAAATATTTCGCGCTTCTTAAATTTTAACCAAAGAGAAACAATATTCTGACACCAATAAAGCAGAGTGATAACAGCTCGTGGCAGCTGACACTTGCTGATAAGAACAAACGCACAGTGGGAAAGTGAGAAACTTAACGTAACTACGGCGTCTGTATTTTTCAAGTTTAATTTATTGTAATTTTGACCTAAACCGTGTCTTAAATTGCCCTATATTCATTTTTAAAGCAGTTACATAGAAAGAAGACTTAAAAAATTATTTTACGCTCTGATTTTTTACGAATAGTAAAAGTATTTTTCACATTTGGATAAAAAAAACGAGATTTAAAGTATTTTGTACACTAGATATAATTTTAAATTTACTCATATACGATTGTTTAAATTAATATTTTGTCAAGGCGTCACACACTTAAATACTCCTTCGGTATCAGTTTGTAGTTTCTGTTTTTTCGTTTCCATTTATGAAATGTGTGTTTATCGAATGAATTTTGTACTTTACAAGTTGCTAGTTTGCTGTTTATATTTTAGATAGTTTTTTATTAATTTTTAACATCATATCCTGAATTATTAAAATGATAAAATTTTCCCAAACGATTTAAGCCTTGCTCTGCAGTGAATTATATTTCTCATTATTATTTAAATAGCTTCAGACCTGTCATTTCGAGTAGAGATAATATAAAAAATCTAAATACAAGCTACATTATAAATTAATTTCTTTTGGCCAATTTTTAATTTATTTTAAAATTTGTATAACTGTATAATCTTTCAAATTCTATATCAGTATTATTTGCAGCTATACATTCTTTGATTCTTTGTAAATATAGAATACGATTTGTTTAGTTTATAACCAGGCAAAAGTATTAAAGCGGTCACATTACTTGAGAGGGGTGTTATAAGAAGGTTGTGACAACAGATGATAAGGGGCGAGGCAAAACAGTAAACTTGACAGTGTGTCATTTCGTTTGAAAGTGTTTTTTGTATCTTAAAAGATGAAAAGAAACTTTAAGAGGTAATACTTTTGTCCCTTCCCTTTATTAATTTTGAATTTATCAAATGTAATAAATAAGAAAATAAAATAACTATAAATCATTCAAAGTAACGAGAGATTTGGTCATAGTTTATTTTTACAAGTTTAAATTATCTAATTTTTATTTTTCATTTATTCATTTTTTAGTTAGGCCTACTTCCAATAAATCTTATAAGTTACGAGAGTTTATTTAAATAAGCTCCTTTTGCATATGTAAAATGATTTAAACATAGTAGCCGATGAGTGAAAAATGCCATGAAAAATACTTTTGATGTTTACTATAAAATATATCACGTACTTTAAGTACTTTCATAAAATATTTTGAAAATTTACCCGCAGAATGTAGTGTATGCTATAGTCGCATTCCTTTAAGGCGCAAACTGCAATAATACTAAAACCATTAATTTCCATTTCAAGTCAATGCTGTTTTGTGCTCTGGGATTCCAGAGCACCACATTCAGGTTCAAATGTAGATTTAAATGAACATGAATATGCCCCTTAATATTCTTGTTGGAAATAGTTCACAGGTATTATTGTTAACATTCGTCGAGTCTGCATAATGCACACAAACATTAATGATTAGTTTAACAGCACCTTTAACCAGTGTCTGTTGAAGACATATAGATTTCATAAAATGTCTTCTTTAGTGAGAATTTCCTCTCCACCTCTTTTAACGCCCAATGTTTCGGAGCATGATTTTTGGTTTTTTAAAGAGTGTTAACGAATGTGATAATGGCTGTGTCACATGAGAGTCCTGTCCTGTTCTATTTTAAGTCAGTATTAAGCTCTAGACTTAATTGTTTATATAAAGCGAAAAAACTTGTTTTTCTCACCATTTCTATTGAGCGTTACAAGATGAAGGTCAATTTTTATCTTTAAACCATTGACTTTGAATCTCTTGAGACATCCCACTCATATGGCGCAGCTGTAGCGATCGGACCTGAGCCAGGATCGGTTGGTTCAGTTAGTTCGTCTGAGCCTCCGCGAGACAGCGCTACAAGCGCAGCGGACGGTCTTAGTTCATGGCATCGCCACAAGATAGCGCCCTCTACGGCAATCAGTCCCCCCTTACTCCCCGCTCCCCGAGAGAGATTCAAAGTCAATGCTTTAAACTCAAAAGTCAGGTAGTAAAAAATGCATTATAAATACAAAAAGTGTAATACTGAATAAACCGTTGACGTAGGCCTAAATAGGTATATGTTGAATTAGACAATCTATATTATGTATCCATCCCGACTTACCATAACCGATCCATCCTCTCTACCAGATTAATCCCTATTACCGATATCCCAAATCCGATGGTAATATGGTGTCTGAGCTACAATCAGGCTGCGCTGGCGTAAAAAACTATTTATTTTAGTTAATTAATCTCGATTGGTTAACATTCTGCATCGGAGGTACTAGATTAAAATTAACTTACATCTGCCTCTCACACAATCTATTGTTTCATACTGTCCTATACATAAGTTAAATAGGAGAGTGTAAATCAGAGTGAAAATAAACAATAACATTATAAACAGATAGATCATAAATAGACAACTTTAACCGATCTTTTGGGGACGTCAAGTCTTAAGGTGACTTTGCCTATTAAGTCGTAGCTAACCCTAAAATTAACAAACTTGTCTATCAATGTAAAGTTCCCCACCTGAAGAGGGGCTCAGATTCCGGACCCCGAAACGTTGCGAAATCTGTTTCAAATAATAAGTCAAGACAAACGTCCGCGAAAATCATAATCAAAAAACAAACTCACCATCACCAACAGTGAATTTCATACAAAGCACTAACTAAAATATTTTTTCTCAGGAGGATGAGGACTCGGACAGCGGCAAGTTCCCGATGACGGACGTGGGGCCCTCGGCCGGCCAGTACCACGCCGCGCCGCGCCACGACCCCTCCACCTACTTCCGCGACGCGCGCCGCAAGATCGACTTCGTGATGGTGTACGAGGAGACGATGGTGGCCGGCACCGCGCAGAGCCGCCGCGCGAGCGTCATGACGCCGCCGCCCGCCCACCTGCTGGACAAGAAACTGGCCAAGCACGAGAACTGGCGCCACCGCTTCATGAGCAACCTGAGGAAGGCCGGGCTGGACATGGAGGAGGTATGCGACTAGATATAAATCAAAGTCGAAATCGCTTTATTTCAGTGGTAGTTACAGTATTTACAAAATCAGTTATAATTCATAATACTATTTTTTTACAAAATAAATAATTAAAAAATATATGACACGTTCTAAATATGAAATTTCTTTCAAATAAAAGACGTCTTACAACACTTAAAATATATTTACACTTATACTGCGTTTACATACAAGACGGTAAATATATAAAAAATATGGAAAATGGCGAGCTATGTTGATTGGTCATACAGATCATTATCTGGCCCAATGAGAGACTGGCAGGATCAAGTTGGCGGCCTTCCTTAGGTTATTGTGAGTTCCGCTTGAGTCCGAAGTTGACTTATTCGTTCATTAATCTCTCTCCTTATGTTTTCCATTAAAAATGTATAAGTCTTCCCATCCACAATCATAATTTTTTCCTTTCCTGCAGTTCTTGACGATATTAAGAAATTCATATATTTTTCCTATTGAGTGGCTATTTTATGAAGGCCACTATAGTCTATTTATCCTACAAGTCTCTCATTGGACTAGATGATGATTGGCGTAACTAATAGAAATCGGTCTCCATTTCCATCTTTTATGAATATTTACAGTTTTGCATGTGAATTCAGTATTAATGTAAATATACTGTAAGTGTTGTAGGACGTCTTTAATTTTATATCCGGTATGTAAACAAGAGGTATTAAAGACCAAGTACAATGACGTGGCCCAGGTTGTCCATAAGCTCAATGCTAAAATTGTGGAAATGGGCCAGGTTATTTGCCGCGACCTATACATGGTAAACAAAAAATTCAAAAGTTCTTTTACATTAAAAGTTCCTTAGTATAGTAATAGTTTCGTTCTACGAAACGATCTTTTAATAAAAGATTTATTTACTCACTTTAGGACTTAATGACCTGAAGCTTTGAAGAAGCGAAGTATCTTTGCCTAAAAAAATTCTCTGCCTTTGACTGAAATTTCACCTTATTACAATCATGTACGTCGGACTGATTTTTGCTGCATTCTATTGTTAACTCCTGGATCGATTTCTCGTGACTATGCTTTTTTATGATCAAAGCAAATTTATTTGAGCCCTCCTAAGGGTTACATTGTGACTTTTATGAACCAAAAGGTGTTGAGCATGAACGAATGGGCAAAACAGTTCAAGGGTTCTAATTCCTAAAGAAAAAATAAGTATTATTTTATTCACAAAAATACTCTCATAATATATTTCGGGAGATTGAGGGGTTGTAGTACTTCGATGATACACTGAGTAATATATTCTTTTTCAGATATAAAGGCCTATCCAGCATCAAATTAATCATCATTTCATATAACAAACAATTATAAGTACTGTAGGAATTATAAAATACATTCTAGTAATGAAGCTTGTATATTTAATATTTTTTAAGTTAATTAAGTAGCTGATTTATCTATTCATATCCTTCCCTGAATTAATTTTCGGCAGTTAGAGATGACAGAAAAACAGTGGTTGAAAGTATTTTTATAGTGATTGGTAAGAAGCATATGTTTTAATAACTGTTTAGTAAGCCCCCTGAGATAGTACCTATTTACTGTATACTGCATATAAAACAATATATTAAAAGGGAATGCTGAGTTTATTTATGTATAAACTTTGTGGGTTAAGTTACGCTGGCTTCGTTTCAACACAGCTCTGAACTAACTTTGGCAACGTGCTTGAGCATACCTCTAAAACTTCTTTAGACTCTTGCAAAATAACTTGATTAAGTACCTACCAAAGACTGTAAAAACATCACTACTTTATTTTAAGGCCTCATTAGAACTTATCTTTGTAAAACAAGACACTTACTTTCACATTTGAACCCTCGAAACACTGTGGCATCAGCTTGAATTGTATTCATCAGAAACTCAGAACCTAAAGGTAAACTTCAACGTATCTTGATGAATCATTCGTCTTTTATAACTGTCAGATTAATTATTGTTATTTGAGTTTCAAATTATAAAATTGGATATCAGAGAGAAGTTGTTGCAGTCCCAGGGTTCTTTAGTTTATGAGAAAAACAATAAAGAAAGCGTGTTTTCATCATATTACAGACTGAAATGGCGCAACGATTTGAAGAAATCGTTGGGATGATACCTCCTATATCAACCACCCAACCGGATGACAACTACAGTTCTTTTACCGCGCCCATCTTGAATGTTACTCTTAAAAATATTCCGGCACAGTAAAAGTTGTAAAATGTTGTAAATTAATTGTTTTTATTTAGATACTTTTTGGGGATTTTACATTTTACTGAAGGGAATACTAATGCCAACTATAACTGTAACCTTGATTAATATATGCTCCTTTCCATATGGAGATGGAGTTTTGATCAACGCTTAGGCCAAACCATTGCATCTAGAAATACGAAATTGTACATAATCTAATTTTATTGTAAGGGCTTCAAGAAAGCCGTGGGCTGAGAGGAGATTTTTGAAATTCAAATAGGGATCCGCACCTATGGTCAGCGGTTCAAAGTATTTGTCTAATATACATTAGATACATTACTTGAAATAGCGACCTACCGATGTAGGCATTTTAAGCTAAATATGAATGACAGATGAGTGAAGATATACAGCATGGAAATTTCTTTGTTATGCTTATGTTTTTTCAATAAAGTTGTGGCTGCTGTTTAAGGGTGTTTGGCTAACAATTAAAAAGAAAAGTTCTTTCTTTTTGTATTAATGCCTTTGATTAAGGGTTGCAGCAGGAATGTGTTAATAGCATTCATTTGAGTAATGCGGGTTGCCTAACCTAATAATGGAGGTGTAAAACTCAATTTCTTGTTGTAAATCTAATGTGAAAAATTTTTTTTTAATACGTTGCCATTTTTTAGGACATTGCATATGGTATTGACAGGTCTCAAAACTAGCGTAGTTTTTGAAGCTATATTCAAATGACGCAGAAAATAATAATTTTCAAAAATATAAAACATGATTTTTAGTATTTTTATTTAGGTCCTAGACAGTAATGAATCATAAAAGTTCCTAAAATATAGGCCCTGTAAGTGAAGGTTTTCTCAACATTACAAACATATGGAGGAAAAATTTGCAAAAATAATCTTGACCAAACACCCTTAAAGTATATAGTTAACTAATCCCAGCAGTAAATAGTTATAGTAGCGAGTGTTAGGCTATTGCCAATTCAAGCCACAAGGTTGAGACAGAAATATACTATTATCTTTTATTTCTGCAGTTTTTACGGCGTAGCATAAATTTCCATAAGGAGAACGATTAAAACAGTTAAAATTATTAAGTAGCAATACATTTTCAAGTGATTATTACTTGTTGATATGTTTAGGAAGTAGTGGAGAGCCAGAACCGCAAGCTGGTGTATTTCATCAAGGTGCATGCCACGTGGCCCGTGCTGTGCCACTACGCCGAGGAACTCAACATGCGGGCCCCTCTACAGGTCAGCTTCGTCAACAGTACCTATTTTTTTAACAGGATTTAAAACTATCATCTAGTTTTAGGAATTAACATAACATTTTTAAACATAAACATTGATAGTTTTTATAACCAAAATAATTCAAAATTGTTTTCTACATTCTTTTATGAAATGTTTCAACATCTCCAAAATTATGATAAAATCACTTACGTACACAATGGTGAACCAAGGTTTACATTCATTTTTATTTCATAAGCTATATTTCCAAGATTCATCTTCTATTTTATGAACTAATTTTTAATTGCCCTTTTCTAAACCAATATCATTAAGGTAAGTTAATAACAGAGTTATCATTTGGTTTCTAATTTTATACAACTCAACAATTCTATTGAAGTAATTGAATCAGTTTCATTGTAATTTCGATACATTACGGTTTGTAGATCTTCGATACAAAAGATCATACTTTTTTATAATAGCGATTTATGAAAAATGTATCCAACATATAGATGTCTGTCGTCTTAAGTAGGGTAAAACAAGAACAAACTTTAAAATTCGTCCTATCTAGTAAATAGTAACCACGTTTCATATTTGCAGAAGGCAATTCATAGGTAAGGATCTGTTATTGAATGAGTAGATAATAAAGGTCGTGGGGTCAAATATTTGTGTGTGTTTGAAGTAAGATATAAGGCATTGATGTGCTGTATCCGCACCCCCCTTAGGATAGCATTTATTTTCATAAATTCAAATATTTCTGTGTGTTTGAAGTAAGATATAAGGCACTGGTGTGCTTTAGAAACATTGTACAACTAATGTATTTTTATTTATGTACAAGATTTTATCTATTCTGTGGTTTTCAATATACATCCTTCTTTATATGTTTCCATAAAATGTTCGACACGATTATTCAGTGGAAAGCAGGTTATTACATTTAATATTGCACACACATAGATCTATATTTTTAACAATTATTTTACCACCATATAGAGGTTGAAGTAATTTTTCAGATTTTCTTAATATATTTGCGCTAGCCTTTAAAAAATATCATCTTCACTTATAAAAAATTATTCCCCCTTTTTTCCATCATTTTTATTATGCTGAAACCAAAAATATTCTTTAACAAATTACATACCAGTCCGTCAGCAGAGATACTAAACACCTAACGCTCAACATAACGCATTGGGCGAATAAGTCCAGATTCTCACTAAACATAAATATCCATTAAAACTTATTTGAAATATAGTGCATATAGACTTTATTTTTTAAATTCCTTTATATCAATGCATTCCGTGTATTTCTGTTATTTCCAATGTTTGATTGAGCTTTTTGGCCTGCAGTCCCATGTTTTGGTGAAGGTAAGAGCCACAGTTCGACACATCTCTAACAAACTTCTACCTGGCAATTCGTAGTCCAACTAAAATGTGAATACGCTTCCGCAACAGTCTGTCAGCTTAATTTTGTAAATGTGTCGAACTTTGTCTGTTGTTATTACTTTATGCATTTTGTTAATAGAACAAAATATTATTTTATTTTTATTATTTTGACTTGTTTGTAGAAAGAAGCAAATAAATTGCTGGCGCTGGAGTTAGAGTTTCTATACCATAAGCTTACAACGAGGGTGCAACTACAGCATGAATGATTACGATTTTTTAGTTTAATTTAAATGTATATTTAATGTAATTTTTCTGCATAAGGCAATAGAAAAATTGGCAAGTTATATCATATACCAACCAATTAGATTTTGATTTTTATTAAATTTTTACAAATTTGATAGCTAATTTAGCGAGCTGAGTAAATATTTATCTTTTATATTGTAGTTAGGATTTTTATAACCTTTTTTAAAATATTTAGAGGAACCAACGATCTGCAATATTTAATTTAATGGTGCCTTAAAATTGTTTTTATTTGTATTCTCCATAGCACTGTTGAAATGTTATCGTTCATTGTAAAATAAGTGTGTACAGAAAAATGTGGAATACCAATTTCATGAAGATTTTTATTATATTTCAATATAATCATACTTAGATAATTTAAATTGTAACATTACAATTTAATTAGGTCACCAAAATACAACTATTAGCTTATGTATATTTTTTTACAAATCTCTTTGTGGCATTTAGTTCTCTTACTATGAAAAAGTACAAGATATTCAAGGTCACGATAAAATTATTATGTAGTAACTATTTTGATCTAATATCCATATACGCTGGGAAATGCATTTAAACTGTAGGATACAATTACAAAAATCTCAGTAAAAACCGTGGACAGTTAAAATTTACATTGAAGTTTTTTGGAGACTCTTTCCTAGTTTACATTAGGATCTGAGACTATACGAGTAATATATTCTAATGTTCACCCGACCTTAGTTTTGGAAACAGGGTTAGGCAAATAAAATCCAGTCCTGTCCCTATATAGTATTTCTTTGTGTGCTTTGAATGCTAACACTGTTTTATAAACTTCAATTTTCTTTAGGATACAAAAAATTATTGCTTATTTAAAACGTCCTTTGTGTAAATGTCAACAATGTTTATGAGTTGTTCCCAAAAATAATTTTATGGATAATTTAATATGTGTAAAAAGCAAAAACAAATTGTTTGACCTTCAGCTGATTGCCATATATCAAGGATAAGTATCGTAATTTTTTATGATACTTCATTCACTTGGAGAGAAAAATTAAGCATTTATCAAAAAATGTTAATGAAATGTAATGTAAACTCCATATACCTATCATTATAAACTAACCAATCTTTAAAATTTTAATCATAAGTTTTACGATTGTAGGCGCATCCAAATCCTTCCGTCAACTGGTCGGAGATTGCGCTAAAGGCTCTGAAGCTGCCTAACATCATGTATGAGGACGTCCCCTGCAAACCACTGGACTTCTACACCTGCCCCTTCCGCAAATCAAAGATTGACAGGTAAACTTGTGAATGACATTTCAATGCTTTTTTCAAAGTCCTTTAAGATTATTTTTATTCAAAATCTGTTTTTATTCAGTCTCTCATTGGGCCTGATGATGGTTGGTGTGACCAACCGAAATCGATCGCCATTATCCACCATTATTGTATATTTACCATCTTGTATGTAAATACAGTATAAGTGTAAATATATTTTTAAGTGTTGTAAGACGTTTTTGATTTACATCCAGTGTATTCAAAATCATATTTTTTGGCATATTTTGAGAGTTTTTGAAGTAAAACATATATCCGGTAATTGCTTCACTGTTTCAATGCGTTTCACTTTGAGGGAAAATAGAGTAAGTGGTGAAGTCCTCTTAATTTACTGTACCAGCGACCAAAGAATAGTTTAGTTTACTATAGTATATTATTATTCTTTTGCATATAAAAGAAATATTAAATAACAATATAAAAACCAACAGTTTCACTTACATCCTACATTTTTTGTTTAAGCTGTGTGTTGCTCTGTGTGTTTGGAACACATTCATGTACTTGAATCAAGGAAGTTGGTAATACCCCTGTAATTCCTGTAATTCATCGGTGCAGTACAAATTGGAAAAACCTTCGGAATTCTTTAATTTCAGTAATTGTGGTGCTAATGGAAAACTAAATAAAGGCTAATAAAGCAAATTATAATACCTTAATTTAAAATACAGTGCTTTTAACAAACGGAGGAAACTTGAGAGGACGTGTGGATGGGGTACATGTTCTGGGCGGATGATTGATTGCAGATGCGTCATACGTTACACTGTGGAGCTTAAACACAGGAGGCGTTCTTATAAATCATCAAAAATCAACAAGATTTTTCGTGGCAAACTTTTATGAATTAGTTTAATAAATAATGATTTACCTACCTCATTGGAGAGGAGGAGTGTAAATTCCTCTGCCTTTAACTCTATAGTAAGGAGGAATAAATAATGGTAAAGATAATTTATTACGTGGCCAATTGAAATTATTATTTATAATATATTTGCATGCGGAACATTAAATAACACTCGTCCAAAAACAAAATTTACAAAGAGGAAAACCTTCATATTCCTTATAAAAAATCTGATGAGTTTTTTCTCGCAAAGGATAAATTTTTGATATCAGTCTGGCAGATGTTAAACACTGCTATGTACACAGCATTAAGTTTTGTGCGGGGGTGCAGGGGGGACCTACTCAGCCGAACTGTCGACCTTGCCATTGAGGAGAGGGCCCGTGGCGAGGGTGGGGAGGGGGAGGAAAAGGGTTGAATACTCCGTCCACTCAGCCTTTTCTCCCCTCTTCACCATATTGATGCTCTTTTCAAAATCTCCACAATACATATTCCTGTTATATTAAATTCCTTGTTCGATTCATCATAGGGGAAGGAGCTCAATATCCGAGTCTCGCGGGGACGAATTGTGTTGGATTCAAAAGGATGTGTTGAATAGAGAGTACTGTTTACATCACTCAACATACCTTTATTGAAAACAGTAATGTTTTGTTCTTATAAATAGACCTCAAAGTCCTTCATCTCTCATCCTTGTACTTAAAACGGGAACTGTTAAAATCCTAAGTTGATGTTCGAAGTCTTACTTTACCAACAAAAGTTAAGAACAAAGACAATCATTAGGGGGCATTCAACTAAGGAATGCTAAACTTACTTTGTATTCTCTATGAGAAAAGAGGATTTGTTCCCGCAAGGTGAGGGTGGTGGAAGTGAAAGTGTCCAAGATTGGAAGTGAGCGCACGTTCGCCTTGTTATTCTTGTCAGCCTCGTGTTTGTACCGGGCTGCAGCGTTTGCCTCGTTAGTTCTCTCGGTTCTGGACAGAATTTGGAATTTGTGTCTAAAATACACTCAATAATAACATTATTTACCCTCCAACTTTCTTAAGAAGGTTCAAATGACCTAAGCAGAGATTAATTAATTTTAAGTTATATACAAAAATAAACTATGAAATGATTAAGAAATTAGGATAAACTTTGAATGGTGATTTTTCAGATTTCTTGGAAGCGAAAACAGGGACACCTTTTTCAGCAACGTACAAAGAAGTAGAATAGTTTATGAAATTTTATCAACGGCGATATTTGGCAAAAAGAAAAAAGGAGAAGTCGGGATCGATAGATTAGTAGATGAGGGTGTATTTTCATCTGCGTTCCCTCTCCACGATGTAAGTTCAGTAATAGTTATAAGGATTACCATTTATTAAAATTAATAAAAAATAATAACACATGAGGTACAGTTTGGTTTGATTTCAGAATAAACATTTTTATTCTGGAAAAAAATCTTTCTAATCTTTCTGGCGGCATAAGAGTATTGCCTAGACAACTCCATATAAATTTTACAAACATCAAATTATTTTTAAAGAAAGTCATTTAATTTGCCTTAACAATGGTAATGATTAATAAATCTGTGATATAACTGATTAAAAGTCAAGTTGTTTCCTTCCAAACAATAAGCTTATTTAGAAAATTAATTTTCCAGCTGAGGCACTTGCACTTATATGTCTCCAGGAGCCATTTATGTTCTTTTAAACCTGATAACAGCTCTCTAATAACAGCTATTATGTTCTTCTGGATAGCTGTGTAGTTCAATAAATATGCCCAAACAATAACCAAAATTGGTATTATATTTACTTTAATTTATTTTACAATTACACTTGTATTTATATTCCCCTCTCTTTCTTTTCAACTGTTTTAAAATTATCACGCCCAAAACAACCACTAAAATGTAGATGGGTAGTAAATAGTCTGTTTTGAATGGTACTTGACTTTGGCCTCCATCTTGATTCAATTTGTAAAAAAAATTGATATGGAGAAAATCAGCGGAAGGAGACATTTTAAACTATGTCTCTATTGGTTTTAGTTTTTAAAATTACTTAAATGTTGTCATTGTTTGATTGCAAGATGAACTGGCATTGTCTAGTTTATTATTCATGACATTTTCCGGTATATGCTACATTTAATCACTTTTCCTATGATATCCAGGGTCCGTATGAATGCAAGGCCCCCAAGGGCAGTGACGCGCCTCTCAACCCCCGCCAAGTGCTGTATGAGTATTGGGCTCGCTGGGGCAAGTGGTACAAATATCAGCCTTTGGATCACATCAGAGAGTACTTCGGAGAGAAGATAGCAATTTATTTTGCATGGTTGGGTGTGTATGTTTTTTTATAATGCTGTAAGTCACTTCAGGGGAATCTCTACCTTAAAATTATTAACAAAGCTGTTTTTGAGTTAACAACACTATTTTATACTTCAACTAAAAAACCACCGTTCCATCCAAAAAAGCTTTGAAAAAACCTCCAATAAGCCTAAATATCAAATTTTGTAAAATGTTTATATATTACTAATGCGTATTATAAAATATTCAACTGTACAATGTTTTTAGCTCGTCCATTCTCAAAACAACTAAAGCTGGCTAGTATTTAATTTAATTACCAACTGAGATGTAGCATGAGTACAATATTTTTACGATTAAGCTCCCCATAGAAGTATCAAACACAATTCTTACTGTTGAGAGCTGGACTAGTCAGTAAGACAGTCATGGCTAGTCTGATTCCATCAGTGGCTGAATCATGATTGATCGCCAGTAGTTAAATCTGCCATACCACCTACATGACCAATGTGAGCTCAAGTGCCTCTCCTCTTTTTAGATCGCTGCAGCTTATGGGTGGCCTATGGTGATAAGTAGCTAAAGAAAAGGAACCCCAATATCAATATGTCATGTGTTTTCATTCAAAACTGTTTGGTTTGAGGTTTTCTCTACGTTATCATTGTGTAAAATTGTCTATGTGCTAGGCTTCTACACGGGGTGGCTGCTGCCCGCGGCCCTGGTGGGTGTTGTGGTCTTCATGTATGGAGTGTTCACCATGCACAACAACCGGCTGGCCATGGAGGTAAATGTTCTCTGTATTCTCTGCGGGAAACCGTCAATCTGGTTGCAGCAGTTATATAGTATCCGCAAAATGTGATCTTTAAACGAGATTTAAATTTATTTTTATTTTATATCATTACTGTCATTATGGGATCCAGCAGGAATGTGCTAAAGCATTCTTTTGTATAATGCAGATCGCCTCGTTAAATTATGCAGGGGCAAAACTGAATTCGTTAGTACAACTTGACGAGTAAAGTTGTGAAGATATAGTTGTAAATTTTGGGACATTGTATTGTATCCCCAGGTATTGAAATTAACATAATTTCATAATTTTTAAGCCTGTAACTTTTCAAATAGAGCAAAAGATAATTTCTAAAAAATCAACGTTTATGAAAAATTTTATGATGGGTGTAGACATTGACAAGTGATAACAATGCCCTAAATTGACCCTTTAAATTACAAACCGTTTTTCCCTTGGATTTGTACTAATAGTGGAGTTTTATATGTCTACATGGTGTGCTCTATTTTTGCTATATAATGTTGAATTCTTAAAACTTATTAATTTCAATTATTCCTTAAGAAAATAATTTATTTTAAAATCTATGGCATTTCTTGACTGTTTTAGCACTTTCAACCTCTATACCTTACACAATTTACATAACAAGTTTTTAAAATTCCCTGTCAAAAGACAGAGAATTTTAAAAACTTAAAAAATGCTTTGAGAACAATCTCAAAACAAATGGAGGGAAACAAATTGAATCAGTTATTTTTTACCAGTCACCCCTATTACTGTCTCGGCTGTGCTGATACAAAGTTTATTAGCTTAAAGATATGAGCAACATTTCATGTTCATATGTCACATTACACATTATACTATTATAGAAGCTATTCAATTGTATGGATTGAAATATATTTCCTAGAACTATTCGAATCTCAGAGAAATTTTATTGACTATTGTCTTGCTTCAAGTTAGTATTTCCTTTAATTTTCAGTGAAAGACTTATAATTCGTCAAATATAAAAATTTATTTTACAATATGAAGTACTTTTATGATTAACATTTTGAAAAACTATTCTTAGAAAAAAAATGGTCTGTTCAAAAATATAGTTTTAATTATGTAATTTTTTATGTCAACATGGCAAGCTCTATTTTTACTAATATTGAAATCCTAAAACTTAATAATTACATGTATTTCATTAAAAATTAGTTTAGAATCCATTCATTTCAGGTATGCAACAGCCGGGGCAGTTACAAAATGTGCCCCTTGTGTGATGAGGCTATTGGCTGCAAGTATTGGGACCTCAGTGACGTCTGTGATGACGCAAAGATTGCCTACCTCTTCGACCATCCTGGCACTGTGTTCTACGCTGTGTTTGTTTCATTTTGGGGTAAGATCATATCTTTAAAATTGTAATTGTATTCAGTAACTTTACAGAGCTGTGGTTAATTTGGCGATGTTAAGAATATTGCTTTGAATCTGAAAATTGGTTTATTGTAAGACTCTCCCATACTGGAAATGTTAATAATTTAATTTGAGAGAAAATAAAATAGAGAAGTAATAAAAGTTATTTCTATTTTCTGGTTTAAATGCCTGTTGTCAAGTGATCCTTCATGACCTTAAAAGGCGGCTAAATTTGACCCTCAGGGGGTCATCTTCATGTGAACATCGTCTTAATGATGTTTTTATGAACATGCAAACCAAAAAACGTTTTGACCAGTAATTGGAGGCTTAATCATAATGAAGAAAAAGGTTGTTTAGCTATATTTTTCCCTAGTTTGCTTAGCAGTATATTATTTACCTTCTTACAATATAGGTTCTTTCACATTTGAGGATGAGATCAAGTTCAAGATGCTGAAAAATCACAAAACTTGTTTTTACTAATCTGCGATATCAAATGCCCACAAAAATCAAAACAAAAGATACAGCCTATAATGTAGTTAAAGAAATTTGTAAGCACTCAGAATGCAGTTAAGGTTTAATATGCTCCAGCTGTGACGTTCCTGGAGTACTGGAAGCGGAAGTCGGCATCGCTGGCGCACCACTGGGACTGCATGGGGTTCAAGGATGAGGAGGAGCGGCCGAGACCCGAGTTCGCTGCCCGGGCGCCCTTCTACGAGCGGAACCCGGTCACGGGCATCCCGGAGCCCAGTTTCCCTAAGTCCCTGCGCACAAAGCGGGTGGCCGCCGGCATCGGCATCGTCTTCCTCATGGTAGGTACATACATCACTTGATAACTAATATTTATAGGCGGGGCTAAATAACTCGGCCCAAGCTGTCCTTAAACAATGCTAAAACTAGCATAGTCTTACGGATGGACTGGGAGGCGCATTTGCTTTTCTCGATGAATTATGTAAATATAGAATTATTGACTAATGTCAAGTTATTTGACTCTACAGCAAGTTCTGTTTTAAAACGTATCCCAAAATTTTATTTTATTTGTGAAGGAGTCCCCCCCACAAGAACCCCGGATTTGACCCCACTATATTGTTTTCTTTGGGGCCTACTATTATAAAATTAAGGACTACGAAAACAATTCATACGTTATGCACTACCTCAAAACAAACATAACGAATTTAATACAAGAAATTCTAAGAAGTACTTTGCAAAACGTGTTCAGGAATTTGATGGTAAGAGCATAATTAATTTTGTATGATTGTCAATGGAGGATTGTTCGAACACATAATGTAAGCTAAATGTGATCAAACTTAAAATGTGATCAATAAGTTGTATAAAATGTAAAGATTAATAAAACAATATTAATTTCATCTTCATATGTTCATTATTCAACCTTAAAAAAGGGTTGTGTTTAAAAATAAAATACCCTGTATAATGTCTTGTCTTTAAACCAATTTCTGTAGCTGAGAATTTCTAAACTGTTAAATTCGTATGCATTTCATAAAAAAATTAGTATTTTATATCACGAAACTCAAGATTATTCATATAGTTCAGTAACAAAATACTAGGGAAAAATCATGAATAAGTTTTTTTTTCATACAGTAGTCACAAAGCTGATCGAAAACTGTCAGCTTTTGTTTTTAGTTTTCAATGTCCATGCCAAAAGCTCAACCATGACATCAAAACAAGCAAAGTAATAATACGTCATGATAAAACGTTATTCAATGTAAAACTGTTTCAGTTTTAGTTTTATAGGGGCTGAAACAGAATTCAAATTTCAGATACATATCGAATTTTCGATACAGCACTGTACAATAAGGCATTCTGTAGAATGAAATTAATATAAATATTACAATATAAACTATCATAACTTAAATGTTTAGTACCAAAAACAGTTCAAATAGAAGAATATTGATTATGAATTTTAAGTTCTGGTTTCAATATTTGAAATATTTTGTACAAACTAACAACTAGAAAAATTGTTTTAAGAGCAATAAAAATATTTATACAAAAACTAGAAGAACCCGTGGCTTTGCTCACGATAAAAATTAAACATACACTATCACCCATCAATTACATAGTTTTGCTTTACCATTTATTTTTCTTGTTGTAAAATCTACTTCTTTAAACATAACAAATGTACTTCCATAAAACAAAAACATTTTTCTAGAAATTCGCTCTTAGTACGCAGGTCTACTATGACGGGGGTATTCTATTCCTGCAAAAATTGCCTGTCTATGTTTATATAAAAAACTTGACCATATCCAGCGCCCCACCGACAAAGCCCCAAATGATGTTGCTGCCCTGGGTAGGCTCATGCTCAATATCGGCAGTCCTTCCTCTTGCAAGTGCTGTTTGGTTGTATCGGCTGTCCAATCGATCTTGCTATCAGGTGAAGAAGATTGCGCTCACACACCCAAGAAGCGAATTTACAGAGACTGGCTCACCCGAGAAAGAGAAGCATTTATGGTTGTTTCTGCTTATCCTGAGCTTGCCCTTATGATGATCATGGGGCACGATATAAGAAACCCTCCAGCTCCAGCCTTCTGCATTCTTCCCTTGGCTTTTTCTACGACACTATGAATCTGCTCGCATATGTAGCGTAGTTACCCTTAATTAGAACTTTATTATGCACCCCCGTCGCAGCAGACCTGCGTATTAGAAATCCTATTTCTTTCCTTCATGAAGGTTTTCTATGTTAGAGAAACCATAGAACATGGCTTGAAATTTTATTCACTGTAAAAGATCATTTTCTTAAGGTTTTAGGGTCTACCTTGAACAAAAAATTACAATGCCACTCCAGCAATTATTAAAAAGTGCTGTCTTACGTTTTTAGACTCTATATTGAAAAAAAAGAATGAATGAGCCGTCCCAGAAATTTTTTTAAAGTGCTGTAGATAAAATTAATACTTTACAGTAGCACACTTTTCTTCTTTAAATAGCAGTTAGTTGTCATAAAACAGAAGTCCCTCAAGTTTAAGTGAACAGTGATCACTGAAGTCCTTCAGTAATCAGTTATTTATTTTATGTTATACTACATACCAGCATTTTATACAGTGCATTGCACTTAAAATATATGCAAAAGTCTAATTCATTAACCATCTGACACCAAGTAACAAATCTTCATGTAAACAAATACAATAAAATAGCAGAAAGAAACACCATCAATTTACATCACCTGTTTGAAATTTTACTTTTATATTTTTTGTTAGTAAACAAATCTAACTCAAATTCTTTCAAAAACCCTGACATGGGTACCTTTAAGACAGTCCAAGGGTTAAGCCCTGAAAGTTATCATGAAATTGATGGTGTATAAACCTACTCCATGAAATTCTACATGTGAGTACCAAGTTTCGTGGCCATCGGTCCAGCGGTGTCTGAGTTTACCCGTGCCAACTATATAAATAAATATATATATATATATATATATATATATATATATATATATATACCAACATCCTCTTTTATACTTATCTATAAGTATAAAAGAGGATGTTGGTATATAAATTTCAAGTAACATTTTCATATTGTATACTTGGTCACTGTGATCAACTGGTTTACTGCACCTCCTGATAAAACAAGTTCAATGTACTATTGTCATCTACAGCATAGGAATCTTGAATTTAATTCAATCAAAAATAATGACATGACCAATAAAGCAAAATATTTATACATCTGAGGATTGCATGGTTAGTTTATCAGTAGTTGATAAGTCAGTACAAAAACTTACCGGTTCTTAAAAGTTGTGTAATTAATTGATTGTTTATATTTTTGTTACAGATATCTCTAGTCATAATATTTATAATAGCGGTTATAATCTACAGAGTTTTAATATCTATTCCACTGTTCCAAAACACCACATTCCGCTCACAAGCCCAGAGCATAGCCAATGTGTCAGGGGCAGTGGTCAACTTAGTTATAATCATGTTGATGAGCAGGATGTATGAGAATTTGGCTTATCGATTAACATCCTGGGGTAAGTTGTAATTTTCTGCTTTTCTATTCACACTTAAAATTTGACAAAAAAATCTTTATAGATGTTGAGGATGATTAAAACATTAATTTTTCAATGTTTACAATAAATCTCAAGAACTCGTATCACATGATTTACGGGGGAGATCAACACTTTAGGTAGATTGTATCACGATTCAAGTAATTCCAAGCCTGGAAGTTACATTTTGGTATTTATTTTACTTTGGCTTCCATTGAATGAGCATATTTCTTGCTTTGTTTCAATTCTGTAAATTTAACAATGAATTAGGGAAGGGACACGTAAGATTGGCCACCAGTGTTATCCTGATTAAAAAATTCTTCTTCAATATTGTTCTTCAAATTAAAGGGAGGAAAGTTCTACTGTTCTAACATGTCACTATGCCATTATCACAGACACAATGCGTGTTTTCGAACCAACACCCACATCACGAGCACACCATCCATCACAGAAACCTTTAATATCTTCCGTCTCCACCCCAGCGCTTACTTACTATTTATAATTGAATTAAGATTTATTGAGTTTGTTCTCATATTGTGTTTGCTTTTGACATTAATCTATTTTTGAAACTATTTTTTTGCAATGACATGATCTATTTATAACTAACTTTTCTTTGTTAAAAACAGGGATAAATACAAAAGATTTTGTAAATAGTATTTCTCTTTTGGTTCCAGAAATGCATCGAACACAGACAGAATTTGATGACAACCTAACATTCAAGGTGTTCATATTCCAGTTTGTCAATTATTACTCGTCAATATTTTATATAGCTTTCTTCAAGGGACGCTTTGTAGGTTATCCTGGAAACTACACCCTTATTCTCAGTTTGAGAAATGAAGATGTAAGTTAAATTCTGCACTTTAAAACATGTAATATCTATATTTTAAGAATGTTACTGGTTAGAAACAAGTATTTCCGCGTAGTTAGCAATTTTCAACAGTAAAATAATTTCCAAATTTGAGTAATATTAAAGGTAACCTGATCAAAATCTACAACCAATCTATTTAATAATCAATTTGCCAATCAGTTAAAATTTTTACCATATTTTTAAATTTGTTGTAATAATGAAAGGATTGTTGTTTATCCATATGAATACAACTAAGCTATGATCTCTGGTTTTAAGAGTAAAACAATTATGGTTATTTTTAAACCTCAAAAATATTGTCTCACTGAAATGACTGCTTTAAAATGCCTCCCTTTATTTGACTTGCATTATCCAAGTGATTTAAACTCAGTGTGCCCATTGTACTTAAAATCGATTGACCGTATAATTTATAACAATCTATTAAACTGTAAACATTGTTTCCAATGGAAGATACACTACTAAAAAGGTTACCTATACAATTTCTTTTTACATGCAATTCAATGTTAACATAATTAAAGCTAATTCATGTATTTTTATATCTTGCAGTGTAGTGCCGGGGGCTGTCTTATAGAGCTAGCACAACAGCTGGCTGTCATTATGATAGGGAAACAAATAATCAACAACGCTCAAGAAATCCTTCTGCCAAAAATGAAAGCATGGTGGCAAAGCAAAAGGGTAATTTTTTTAGACGGTTGAAATAAAAAAGTATTAAAATTTGCAATATATTTTAAGACTATTTTATTTTATTAAATTTTAATTACTCTTAATTTTAATCAAAAATACCATGTGTCTCAAAAGTCTGACCCACTCATATTATGTTTTTATATGTAGAGTTATGACAATCATCTTGGGGAACGTCAATACAATCAAGTAAGTAGACTAACTGTTAAAAAAATCATCCCCTCCTTCAAAAATGGGCTGGCAGGTGAAGGCCAAAGGTTTGATGTACGTCCCCCCATCAAATGACACATGATTTTAAAGTATAAGAAAAAATGTAAAAATAGAATAAACAATAGTAATAAAATATGACTTAACAAAAATCTTTACAGGTTAAAAAACCCAGAGTCACCATGAATATTTTTACCAATATTTTTTAATCTTAAATTAAAAATAGTTACGATGAGGGAGGTCAGACGTTTAGGACATACGATATATTTTACACTGTTCCTATTTATATAAATAAAGTAGCTTTTTTGTCATTATTTAAATTGCATTGAACAAGCCATCTAACAAAAGAGTTTTCTTTGGTTCAGCAGGATTGCTGTTTGAATAAATGATTCTTATGCTCAAAATAATAAAAAAATTTCATTATTTTACTTTAAATGTAATTTCTAAAGGCATGAATTCTCTATATTTATTCAAAATATAGTAAAAACTGATTATTATTTTTACTAACTAATAACTGAATTCGAATCTTTATAGCAGCTAGGTCAGCCTTTATAGTTTCAGAAATATTTGAGTTGACTATTAAAGCAATGGATTTCAAAATATAAACCTGTGAATTTATTGATTTCAGGTAAAACTGTCAAAAAAACATACAAAAACGAGATGGGAAGAAGATTACCAACTTGTAGACAACGAGGGCCTTTTTGAGGAATATTTAGAAATGGGTAAAACTTTTTATCTTAAACTATAATTTTCTACAGTAGTTCTGACAAGTATAAAATAGGGTTGAAATTTTTAGATTATGTTTATTGCTAATAACTATATCTTATGAATGAAATACACACGGCCTAACTTGTTCATTAAAACCCTATGGAATAAATCTGTCACCTCTTATCATCTGAAACTAAGGCTCAGAGGATCTCATTTGTATTGAGAACTGAGAGTTTTAACCTTAAACCTTTATAATGGGCAAATTCTACAATCTGCAAACCTTTTTTTATTTAAAGATAATTTTCCTTCCTAAAAATTTAGCAAGGATTTAAAAATATTCAACCCCATGTAAAATTTGTTTTTTTTTCTGTAAAATTAATTAACAACCACTTTTGAAAGTATTGAAATACCATAAATATTTTTCTATAATCATCAAGGATTTATAATTTGATATTTAACACGTTCCCTACCACATGTACAGCAGCACCATGTACCCGGCAATGTGACGGCCGTTAGTCAACGTGTTAAAAAGTTATTTCTCTAGCTCACCTTTAGCTAACATATCATCCATTAAATAACACGATTATTTATTTATGAAAAAACTGTTCTCAATATAATTATTTTTCTCATCTCTGTTTCAGTCCTACAGTTTGGATTCATCACAATCTTTGTAGCTGCTTTTCCTCTAGCTCCATTATTTGCACTTTTAAACAACTGGGTTGAAATCAGACTAGACGCACAAAAATTTGTTTGTGAGAACAGAAGAATTGTTGCCGAAAGAGCTGAAAATATAGGAATATGGTTCAAAATTCTGCATATGCTTGCTCATCTAGCAGTTATTAGTAATGTAAGCTATTCTCTTATTCACAATATTTATATATATTAACTGACAGGCTATAATACTTTAGTATTTCAGTTCATTACATTTATTCTACATATGGAACAGTCTAAGCAGGTGTTACATACTTACAGTCAGGGTTTGGGCAGGAAAATTCATAACAATTTTTTTTTAAATGACAACAAACAATTAAAAGAAGAAAAGAGGCCAAAGTTTGTTATAAAATGTCTCAAACACTTTGAAACGAACGGAGTTATAATAAACGATATCAGGAAACTTATACATACTTTCTCCAATGACAATCAAAATAAGGAAACCTACAATAAAATAAAACAAATCTACAATTAAATACATACCAAGTTTTATCGAATCGGTTTGAAAATAAGATGTCGGTTTTAAATAACTTCCTTAAGAACTAGTGGCTTGAAGAGGCTAAAAGTCCCTCATCATAATAAGGAAAGGTTTAAATGAAACAAATCCTTCTTTGTTATAGTAGAATACCTTCATAGTAAACTGTCTTGAGAACCACTATATGTCTGTAAACAAAGCAGACGTTTTTAAATCCCAATGCTTTTTAAATGGCAGATATTTTATGATGTATCGTTTTATGATAACATTTTGGAAATCCTCCTACTTTTCCTACCATCATGGGATGGACCTTTAAAAAAAGGTCCATTCCAACTTTCTATGACTTTCCAGATGCCCAGAATTTTGACACAAAGAATTGCCTTATGAAATGAGTATGCCAGTTGCAAACCCCGCTAAATCCAATTTTTTTCGATTTTGATATTTTGGTATCTATGGAAAAGTCACGTCATCAGCTAACGATTCCAGTCGATAAAAAGAGGCAAAACCCGTTATTTGTGGGCTAAAATCAACAATAAATACGTGCCGATTTCCAAAACCTGCTAAATCCTCCAAAGGTGACGGATTCAAAACACACTAAATCCAACCGCCATGTTTCATTTACAAAAGCCGTTATATCCTGAGCATTAAAGCTGCTTCAAACAAAGATGCAAAAACGGTCGCAAAAAACAAAAATGGCCGCTGATGCGGATGCAAAAGCTGTTATTTCCGTTTACAGATGCAAAACCTGTTAAATCCAAACTTTTTTATTAAATAACTTAATTAACTAATTCTTGTGATTATAGAGCCTTTAACAGATTAAAAGAGGTTTTTTCTAAAATTTTTTAAAAAACTTCAAGGTTCTATCTCAATAAATAAACTTATAAACAGTTTTTCGTGAATTCCGTATACCATGTATGGGGGGGAGAAAGTAAATATTGTTATGTCTTGAACATTTGAGAATTATCTTTACTAGTGTTCTCTACATTTTCTTCTGTCATCAAATTTTAAACAGCAATTTTGTGGTGTAGTTACTTCATTAGCATGTAAGGTAATCACCAACAAACAAAACCATGACAGTAAAAAATTCCCTAATGTATATTTTAAAGAGGTAGTAAGTTTGTAACCAATTTTCACATAGACAAAATTTACACTAATTTCTTGCTTACAGGGTTTCCTAATAGCCTTCACATCAGAGTTTCTCCCCAAGCTCTTGTACCAGTATGATTACAACTGGGACCTCTCTGGGTATATCAACTTCACCCTTGCGTATTCTCCCAATGGCACTCTGTCACAACAGTGTCGTTACCGTGGGCTGAGGGATGAAAATGGCAAACATACCCCCTTCTTCTGGAAACTGCTAGCTGTACAGTTTGCCTTTGTTATAATTTTTGAGGTAAATATTATATTATTTAGTTTGATCGTTGATTTGATGTTTTATTTGCAAGCTGCTGTTTTTAATTAGTTTATTTGAGGAGAAATTAAATTAAGCAGTAAAGATAAAGATTTGATTCCTTGAATGAAAATTTATAATTTTATGATTATTAGAATGACATAAAAAGAATAGTCTTACATATTTATGATTATCACATTTCCATATCTGCTTGATTTCACTACCATTGCTGCTAAGCCTTTGGGTCATAGCGCAACGATCGTTGTGAACATGTTAACAGGGCTACCCTACCAGAAGTTAAATACTGTGATAAAGAGTGTAGCTGTAAGTGAGAGGATTTCAATTATCAGTATTTTCAGCTTGAATTATTTTGTTGTCCTAAAAAATATTGCGTTGGCTTTCTGTCAACTATATATCTTCAACAGGATTAGAGCATTGATTCCAGGTAGGCCTACATTACACTAGCAAATATTTTATAAAAGATCTTTTATAAAAGATTTTATTTGACCAATCAAAATTTAAGCCAGCTGATTTTCAAAACAAAATCTTTAATTCTGATTGGACAAATAAATCTTTTATAAAAGAATCTTTTGTAAAATATTTGATAGTGTAATGCGGGCCACAGTCAATCAAAGATAATATGATAAAAGATTAAGTGTTTCATTAGAAATTAAGGAAGTAGTTGAATGAAATATAAAATATTTTTCCTAACTTATTAATTACAAAGTATATTTTTAAGCGAAATCTATCACGTTATGTGTGCCCCAAACAACAAGCTGTAAAAATGCGTAGTTAATTATTCTAACAAAGCTAAAATAAAAGTTGAATACCAATATAATTCCTTGTAACTTTGCCTCTCAAATACCTTAGAAAATAATTGATGTTTGAATTTTATTATGTTGTCATTGATTAGGTCATTCCTAAGATATAGGCTACCTCTGAAGTCATCATGTTTTACTATCATTTTTACAGGTGTCTACCAGATATACATCGATGCTTGGTTTATCTATATGAATGTAGGTAACTTCAAAACAACTGTGTGAGAGATTGATAATGCTTATATTGCATGAGTTGCTTTGTAAAATAGGCTATAGGTTATCAACATATTTTAGTTAAGTTGTTTTTTAGCATACTAAATGGTTTTAACGTCTTGTTAATTCTTTCAGCATGTCGTTTTTGGCATATGTCGCTTGATCGACATCCTAGTGCCTGACATTCCCGAGAGTCTCGAATTGAAAATAAAACGGGAACGATACCTCGCCAAACAGGCACTGCAGGACTCGGAGTCAATTATGAAGGTGATTTCATACTTGCCAGCTCATTTTGTAAGTGCTTCCGCTTCTCGCTTCTTACTAGCTGTAAGGTCCCCTGGAGAATCGATTAATAAAAGTTGTTCCCTGACTCTTCGTCTAGGTAGCAGCTGGAGTTGAGAACACTCTAGACATTTCAAGGAAAATGGTGTTGGACTTGACAGCAGAGCTGGGGGGAGGAGACGGGTCGCCCCCGGGAGCACCGCTGGCTGTCCCGCTGACACTCCCAGTCCCGGAGAAGATCCCGGCGTCCCAGCTGCCGTCCCCGGCCGGGTCCGAGCCCCCGGTGGTCCCGATTCAGCTGCCCCCGACGGCCCTGCCCCCGCTAGTGCCCCCTCATCGCCTGCCCCGCCGGTCGA
Source organism: Flexamia atlantica (assembly GCA_035578135.1). Taxonomy (NCBI): domain Eukaryota; kingdom Metazoa; phylum Arthropoda; class Insecta; order Hemiptera; family Cicadellidae; genus Flexamia; species Flexamia atlantica. The sequence goes on from JAQJVK010000002.1 coordinate 25,181,343, forward strand.
TGACGTCTCTCAACATCCACCAGCCTCCGTCGCGGTCCATAGAGCGGGAGAGACCGAGACCCAAGAGTCAAACGTCCTGACAAGACTCGACTCTGTGAACGATCTTTGAGGACATTGTTAAACCACGATCGTGGTCATCATCTGTGATATATTTGTACGTTTACGCATTCCTAAATTAATTAGTCGAGCTAGGGACATTGTTTGATGTTTTGTTAATAGTTTACTATTCTGAAAACATAAACATAATATGTGTTCAAACATTGCCAGTTAAAGCAATAATCACTCAATTTATTTCATTTTTATACTTTTCCTGTCAATTTTTTAATGATTATAACTCTTAAATAAAAATTTGTTAAAGTTAAAGGTCACGTAATGTTGAATTAATTATAGTAAAAGATATTACATAATAGCCTATAGTAAACCCTTCATAGTTTACAAAGTAGGGAGAGTAGGATGAATACAAGGATATGCTGTAAAATTGCCTTTACTCACTAAAACTGAAAAAGAAATTAAATGCCACTTTCAAATTATTTATCTAAATTTTTAATCTAGCTTTGTTTAATTTTATTAGGGAAATATCAATAGAAAAGGTTTGTACTTTTAAATTATAGTTTTGTATAAAGTATAATAGCTAAGTTTTTACATATCGCATCACAATATTGCTGACATCTGTAAAGATATTATCTACAGAAGAAGTTTCATTAAGAATTATTAGTATAGTGTCATAAACTTAAATTATGATAATTTTTACACTTTTTTATTGTAATTATAAGGGTAGTTTAGACTATCATAACAGATAAAAATGAGTATTTGTACAGGACTAACAGGACAGAATGATATGGAGCAGTGTTCAGATGCATTTCATCTGACAATCTTAGTGCAACTTTACAAGAGTTTGAACTAATAGTTAAATTCAATTATACCCATTAGTTTGCGAGGTTTATTAAAAAATGTAACCTATAGAAAATTTAAATTTAAAAATTATTTTTCAACTTTTTACGGGCATGTTTATTGTTTTTAAAATATTGACAACATTAAAAAAAATAGTACCTAAAGGTTTTCGTAGTTCAAACTGACTATTCCTTTAAGTAATTATGTTGCAGGAAGATAAACAAAGATCATTTACTTTTGGAGGGAATTTAATACTGAATATTTACATATAAGTAACCTTAACTGGGTAAAGTGACTTTTGAAGTTAAACTTGAAAAGCTGTTTTGTTTCATATTGAAAAATAAAGCTCTTGTTTTCAATAGTATTTGATTAATGAATTTTAATAAATATTTTTGATATAAAAATTGTTAACTATTCTAAAGTCTTAAACATTAAGTAATAGTTTTTTCGTTATACTGCTTCAAAAACAGATGTTTTTAATGCATGTTTTCCAGACCTAAATACACTCTTTTTATTCCTAGGAATTAAAAGCTGATGTACTCGATACCAGCTGACTCTTTATAGTCCTAGGACTATAAAAGTCAAAAAGTGCCGAGTACGTCGTAATAATCGAACGATATTCATTCGATTACAAATAATCGAAACATTCATCGTCATTATCGAAACATTCATTGTTGTCAGTTTAATCAATTTGTGAAACTCGCTCATTTCACCAATCGATTATTACATGCGTTCGATACGTCGATAGTTGTTCATTGTTGTCAGTCTACCCTAACACAAATGAAACAGACAATCAGGTGATTGCTTCAAATAGCAAGAACAAGACGGTGGCATCTTTTGAAGGCATCATTAAAGGTAAACAAGCTGTAACATTTTGGTTTTCTTAAGTAGTTTACGTATTGTATTGAGCAGTATAACGAAAAATATAGTTCATCACACGGACCTAAAGCTGCTTTTCGTTACTCGGTCATTTTTCAACCTCGGCTTACAGCCTCGGTTGCAAAACTTGACCTTGTACGAAAAGCGTCACTTTAGGTCCTTGTAATGAAATATACTATTATCTTGTTACAAATACTATAAAATCAATAAATTAGTGGCCTTTATGACTGTTATGATGTAAAGTTGAATGTTAATGATAATGATGTTGGAATAATATAACACCGAGTTAACTTTTTAAATAATCGCTTTTAACAAGGTTTAGAAGCAGTCTGCCATAAGTGACTAGATAACTGAAAAAATCCCTTTAATCACTATTCAGACATATTGGTTATGTATATGTTTAGTTGAATACATTATTAAATAACTATTTGTTACTGTAAAATTTTCCAACCTCCTTAAGTGTTGAATCATTTTTATTGGACAGTGGTAAACTTATGCTGACAGTGATGAAAATTTTCGTACTTGAACTAAAGCTTACTGGGAAAAAATGTTAGTATGGTTTTGTTTCTATGCATTACAACTAAAGGCTGTTTGCAAGTTTGCACAGATAATTTGTTTAAATACATGTTTCGGTGTAAACCATGAACAGGTTTTTTGGTGGCAGAGTTAAATCTGTAGGCCTATTAATGAAAGTAATGAATGAATCAATTCTGCTTTTAAAATTAAATATTTTGCTTAGATTGTCATTTTACTAGATTATAAAAATAGTTTTATTCTTCCTCTAAATAAGACTTATGTCTTTTAATTCATTTGACAAGTGATTTTTAGTACCTGAGAGTTGGACATTAGGAAAAATTTAGTTTAATTTTAAAATTAGGTGAACCAAGTTTTTTTCCTGAATAACTTAAAAAAATTCATCACAATGAAATTTATTTTGAAGGCTTTACGCTTATGTCACATTTTAACTAAGAATAAGACTTTAAGACAGAGAAATAATAGGAACATTATTTTTATCTTGCATATATTTTACTTTATGTATGTTGATCTATAATCTTGTCACGCTTTTCTTTGACTGAAATCTTTGTTATAAGTTGCTTTTCATGAACAACTTTTGACATTGTAGTCATCTTAGTTTTCCATTAGCTTGTATACTTTGCAATATTAAGAATTGATACTTAACAAATATTCATCAATATATTAATATTTTTTACCGTTTGTTGTCTAGGGGTTGAAGGCTGTGAAGGTACTTTTCCTCAATATAACATAATTTGTTTGTATTTTTGAATGACATGTTTCTTAGGTGAGGATTATTACTTCGTTCCTATTTTTTGGGCTTCACGTCTTGGGGTGTGTTTTCGTCAATTGACAAGCCCCAAAGGAAATCTTACTAAGGTGAGTGAAGCCCAAAAAATAGGAACGAAATAATTTGTTTGGTGTATATATTTTAACTATTCCTTGTTAATTGTTTGACTGATAAGTGAAACGCATATAATAATATTGTTAAAGTTATTGTTAGCCATTTGTAAATTATTTATCGTTGTATATTGATAATTCTAAAATCAATTTGAAAGTTTGTTGTTACAGTGAGAATCATTTGCCTCTTAGACGTCTTCCTGATAAGTGGTAAACATTGATAACATCAATTTCGTAAGAATTAATTTTCCCTTTTTTCTTGCAATGTGTCATTTTGAGTGTTTTAAATGTTTAAAAACACTAAAGCTTCCCACTCTCTCCTGTAAGTTTCTTGTAATAAAAATTACCACCATGAGACTACTTTACTACTTCCTTGTTGTGGGCTTGCTTATTTTTATGACTGTAATATATATTTATATATATTACAAAGGTTACATATAAACTACACATTTCTTATTTCAATTTTTTTTTATCTTATAATAACAACAACGATAGAATAACAAAGCAATTAACATTCACATATTTTACTTAAACATTGCAACATTCATTACATTATTATTTACACCTGTGATTTGAGAAACATAAACTTAAGAAGCACCACAGACAATTATCACAATACTTTTCCAGTATAATTATTCAGACAGTGCCGGATTTACGGTTGGAGGGCCCTAGGCCTAAATCCCTATGCATCCCCCCTGAGGCCCCTAGGGCCTCACAAAAAGTGGTGACCTTTTTTCAGTTGCTTAATCACATTTTTCACCCCAATCATCCCCTCGAATTCTCTCTGGGTGGCTTATTTACGTCCACGTACAGCCCTAGGCCTTGTGGTAAATCCGCCTCTGTGCACATTGTTTCAGTAACACCCCCATCGCATTATTAAAGGTGTACCAAGTTTTGAGTGACCCAGGATTAAAAGAGTTTTTAGTTATAGTTAATCACCAACAGAGTGTACTGATGTTACCTGTTAATTTTGGTATCAGGAGAAGGTAATATGTCATTTTTTCACACAGGAAACAAACAATAGTCGATTAATGTTTGATTTATGAATTGTAGAGTTCAACATTTTAAAGTAAATAGCTAAAATAAGGGGTTGACAGAAGCACTCTCTGTTGTAATTAATCATACTACCAATGTTAAATTTAAATTCCGGGTCACCCAAAACTAGCTACATCTGGGCCATAAGAATAGGAGGTATATAATACTTATTTGGGATGTACTTTAATATACAAAAACTTTACGAAATACCGATTCTTTAACCCTTTTAAATCTTCCTCCTACTCCTTAAAAAGAACTTCCTTTATGTATCCCTTTATTTCTTTTTCTTCTTGTCTCCTTTAGGAATGTCTTTGAGTAACTGGAATAAAAACCATTTACTGCTGCCTATTTCTCTTCATCTTTGATAACTTCCTTTTAATTAGAATTTCTCTTTGGGCTATACATGGCCAAGTAGTAATAGCTTTAACAAATTCTCATGCCGATCCCCTGTTACTTTTTAGCCCTGCTATGTTTAGCTTTTGTTCTTAAGAAAAAAATGTTGGTACCATCAAATTTCAAATAGTCAACAAACTAACATGATCCAAACTTAACAAAAATTGAGTTGTACAATTATAGTTTTCATTTGAATTTTGCAACAAATAAATGTTGAGTATATAAATATAAAGAAAACTATGTTAGATGAAAAACTTAAATACGACTTCACTTATTTTTAACCCACTAGAGACAGTTCTACGTTGGAGTGGGTGAAAGAATCAATTCGGTTAATTGTCTCAATCTTGAAGCAAGGCACTGTCTCTAGTGTTTTCAAGAACCAATGTCAGTTTCAGTTGACCTCGATGGTACTTGGTGCTTCGCCATCTACTTCTGTAACTTCCTGTTTTTTTGTTTCTTCATTTTCATTAGCATTTGTAACGTTTTCATACATCTGAATGCACAGTTTAGCAATTGACCCAGCAGCTCTGAAACGTTTTGATGCTTTTTGCCTTTCAAGTTTCTTCTTCCACTAAAACAATAAGAAACATGTTATTGAAAAATTACAGTGAAAGCAGTTTTTTTTTCAACAGGCTGACTAATTCTTCCAAATTACCTTACAAATAAATATCTTAAAAGATTTGTTGAGCTCACTTTTTGGGCTTGAGTACATCTTCGGTAACATGGCTGTTGATATGATGCCTTAAACATAATTTATATAAACTAAAGCCATTTTTTTAAATTACTCTGAATAACGACATTTTTGCAAAATAATGCTGCATTTAATGAAATGAAATTGCTCAGAAAAAATTGATAACATCAAATCTGTTATTGTGATTTTTTACTCTCGTTCAAATGGCTTTCACTCAATCTTGAGTCATCATTAAAGAATACTAGAATACTGGAGCAGCTTTGTCTGCAATACCATTCATAATTCCAGTAATTATTGTGTCCTTTTCTGCAGAATAATGTTCGCTGTCCTCCAATCAGATGTTTACATGAAATCTCTATTCCCATGTCAAGTCTTACGAACAAAATCCAAAACCGAAATTCTATTCGAATATGCCACCAATTTTTGAATTCCTACTCCTCCATTTTCCAACACCCCCTGCTGCCTACCTCCTCGTCCCTGGAAGGCAGGCCGGCCAGGAACTCCTTCATCTCCGGCTTGTCGGGGTCGGCGATGGCCAGGGCGCTGACACAGCCGTCCACTGTCCCCAGCACTATCGCCCGCCCGTCCTCCGTGCTCTCCACTGCGCTTAGCTCTGCCTGCACTCGGAAATTGGCTATCATCTTCGCATCCGCTGTTCTATTGAATGGGATGAAAAAGCACTTTTAATTTGTGTCTCAAACTTTTTTTGAGAATAAATTTATAGTTGATTTTATTCTTTAAAGTTTATGGAGATGGGGATTTAATATTATCCAAGCTACAAGGATTACAAGCAAAATAAAAAATATTTGTTTAGTCGACTCTTGTAACTTAATATACCATGGGAATACGATTTCCCTACAAGTTACTTACAGTTCAACCTTATAGTTTGAGTTATAGAGGTAATTCTTGATTAATGTGTGCTTACAGAGTACTATAGTGAGCTCACGAGTGTGGGATTTAAAGCGCTAGTCAGCATCCAATGCTATCGTTACGGAGATACTCGGCGTTTTGCATCATTTTGGTCCCTCAAACGAGAGCTTCCACACTCGTGAGAACTTTTGGTTTGAATGTAATTTGAGCTAAATATGAGATTATAGGTAAATAAAATGAAAATCACAGTTGCAGAGATAAAGAATTGTGCCCTTGGACTGGATAATTCATCGAAGGTTGCGACCCCTATGCCGGTGTTTTGACTTACAGAGATCCGTTGAGTAAACTTTGAGGTATAAAGGTAAACTTTGACGTATAGAGGTAAAGTCCAAGTTTCATTTGAGCTATCTACTGAATTACGAGTTACAGAGGTAATTTTGCATTGCTTCTACTTACAGTGGTAAAGTATTACCATAAAATTATTTTGAGTTACTCATGATTTTTTTATTTCGACTTAAACAGGTTTTTCCAAGAGGAATCGAAAATAATTTGAGCTGTCTAGGATTTCAAGTTATTGAAGTTGAGTTATCAAGAGACGACTGTATGTCTATTTCAAAACATTATTGCCCTAAATTTTCTTACGCAAAACCATGTATGAAAAAGGTAAAAATTGTAAATTAAAACCTGTTCCAATCAATATGGTGAATCTAAAATCGGTATTTTGGGCAGGGATTTTTTGGGAGTTATCACCATTTAACAGTTGCCAAAACAAAATCCAAAAATAATTTTTGTTGTAGAACTCATTGAGATCACACAAGGGTTCTTAAAATGAACAACAAGAGTGAATTAGGAATAATATTAGTGGATAACAAAATGTCAGCACACATTACTCGATTTGAGAAAAGAATTTGATAAATTTCATTCATATTAACAATCAAAAACTAAACCTTGAGGGTTGTAAGACTTTTTTATAACTCAAAACACCTTTAAAATCTGAGTTTAGATTATAGTTACCTAAATACTCGTAGCGTCTTCTTACCACTGTGGTAGTACAAAACGTACTCGTCAGTTTTATTAAACATGCATATAACTGTGAAGACTCCTTCAGCCACTTTTGGTATGAATGTTCTCACAGTGTTTCCTTTCTTCAGCTCAATCAGCTCCAGCCCCCCCCTGGAGGGAGCGTAAAGTCCAAACTTGCCGTCTTTCGTACAACAGCCGCCCCACTTTGGCACTGTCCTCACAGCCCTCTTCCCTTTAATATCCAAGATTGTCGCTTTTTCCGCATCTACCAGGGCCACTAGGTTTGCTTTGTTTGGCATGGCCACCATGAATGATACATCCTTTAACAATGAAATTTAGCTATAAAATACATGTTTAGGTTTGTTTTAGGATGTCATGTAATGTATGGTGGCATATTCACAAATTCATTATCAAATTAATTTAAAGGAAAACTAACAGCAAAATAGGATGATAAAATGACCTTAAACCAAAGAAGTGAACTTTTAATATTGAAATATATAAATTATTTAATTTTGATATCTGAATACATACAGTGAGTGATGTGTGCGCCAGAACACCTGACCTCTGGACCATCTGATCCATATGTTCCATTTAAGTGGCTTTTATTGTGATCTGGATATTTTTCAAGCAAAATTTCATTTCCTTTCCTTTCTTCATCCTTCAGAGAACTAACAAATACATATAAATGGGTAAAGACCCATGGGCGGATTTCCGGGGGTGCCAGGTGGTGCCCGGCACCCCCTGATTTTTGTGATCTTTTTGCATGGAAAAAAGCTTTCCAGCATAAATTTTTATAATTTAAATACAGTATTATGATTTTGATCCAATTTTATTTGGATTTTGGTTTTGTTTGATTTATCTATTTTTCATCCCATCCTTTTAATATAAAATTTAAATTGTTGAAGTTTTTCTCAAAATAATGTCACTTGATTAAATTTGTCATTTTTAACTCCATATTTTTTTTCTGACAAACTGTTTTGAAGCTCAAATTGGCTTGCGAACAATGTGCTTTGAAAACAAATAGGCTCTTTTTTAGTCTCAAAATGTTTTTCTTGCGATGATCAATAATATTATTATTCTAGCAGTTTTCCTGATACGAATTACAAGTGATCGGCACTTTTCATGATTCAAGCGACCTATAACAAAAAATAAAATGAGGTTGTTAGTAAATAAAATAACTAGGTTCTTGAAATAGACCTTAAAACTTATGATTTAGAATATGAGCATAAAGAACTCACACCCTCTAAGACCATAAGAGCTGGCACCCCCAAAGATTGCAACCTAAATCTGCCCATGTAAAGACCCCTTTAAATAAAAGACAAAATGCAGCTGGTGTAGAGGTCAGGTATTCTGACGTAGACAAAACATACTACTCAGTATCCACATAAAAAGTTAAAAGAACATAAATTTACCATAGAAATTTAGTAAAATTAAATTACAAAGTACCTTGACACCAGCTGCCTTTAGAGGGATTTTAGGACCCGGCGCTCCTGTTTTTGCATTAAACACCACAACAGTCTCCCTGGTTCCTTTGTCCGCTGCTAAAGCCACAATATTCTGTCCATCGCATGTGATCACTGCTTGCTTAAATGATACTCCCGTTATATTTCTCAGTGGGTATTCAAAGGTATATATTTGGGTGCCACCTAAAAAGAGTTCAGAATGAATTGGTTATACAACAATCTATATATTAATACGCAAGCGGTTTTCTTTTCACAGTCCAACCGCAATAACGGCTGGACCGATTTTAACGTTTGAGGTATCAAATTAAAGGGCCACTGTTCCGAAACTTCAGCCCTTTAATGTACTTTAGTGACACCCTTTTTTAAAGTTTTGAGACTTGTTGACAAATCTACATAGTATTCCCTTTAATTTGATACCTCAAACGTTAAAATCGGTCCAGCCGTTATTGCGGTTGGACTGTGAAAAGAAAACCGCTTGCGTATTAATATATAGATTTGTCAACAAGTCTCAGAATTTTAAAAAAGGGCGTCACTAAAGTACAGTAAAGAGCTGAAGTTTCGGAACAGTGGCGCTATTCATCGACATTTGATCAAGCTCAGTTTACTTTGTTTAGAAACTGAACTTATGGCCAAGCTCTGAAATAGTTCTACAGGTAATCCAAAGATCGCAGCAATTAATTATAGTTAATTTTTCGAAAAGAGCAGTTTTTTTACAGCTGGTTTGGCTTTGTTTTCAACAGTTTTCTTTTTTAAAAGATTTATTATGTAATTTAGATTATGTTATGAAGTTTTTAAAGCTCTTAAACATTGAAGTTACCAGTTTTACAATGTAGTTTACGATATCCTATAGTATTTTTTAAAGTGATATCAATCTGAGCAAATCTATTTTTGGATTTGGTGCATTTATAATGCCACCGATAAGAAGAAGACGAACATTGACCAGTCGGAGAAGTAGGAAAGAACCGCTGGCATCGCCCTCCCGATGTAACATTTGATGCTCCTTCCAACCCCAGACCAATGAAGTAAAAATGTTTTCATTGCGGTGGGTTGCATTTCAAGAATGAAAAGACTGGTAGAGTAGTGTTAGGTACAATTTCTGTTTTGGCAATAATTATCAATAAGGTGCAGCGGCAATCCCTAAACAAAGGAAGTCATTGCTCATGGCGCCAGTGTTTGCTCTCGTTCAGCTACATGTTTTGCTGTAAGCAGAGCGTGATCTTTTGACGGTGTTAAAATATACATTTCAGAAAAAAGAGGACATGGGAAAATGAAGGTGTTCCTTAAAAAATTGTTTACGTTTACCAGAAACTCCTACGGTAGATCAAAATTAACTTTAAAAGTTTCAGTAGTTGAGCCATAATTTTGTTAATGAAGTTAGCCCTTTGATTAAACTTTAAAAGTTTATAAGTAGACTGATTATTCTTCATTCTTTTACCATATGATTTTTGCTCGATTTTGAGCTACGTGTTATCTAGTCACAATGAATATGCAGTTTATCAAATAGATAAATTTCCCTAGTGGTGTTTTGGGACGACATATTTTCCCACTAATTGACCATGCAAAATTTTTCATGAGATTTTTTACTTCTTTCCTTAATTATATTACTAATGGCTACATACTTGGTATATATCTTGCAATTCCGGAGCCTGTAGTCTTGGTTGGGGCTTCCTGCCCTACAGGGACCGGAGGCTTAGATATTGCCAGGAACTTGGACCCTTCTTCCAAAAACATCAGTTGCCTCACTCCAGGCTGTTCCTCCTTGAAAATAACTTGTCCAGTTATTCTGTTCCAAATGAGTATGTTCCCACTCTCAGAAGATATTATGAACCTGGAAAATTGAAATTATATTTTTAATGGAATACAAGTTGTTTTCATTGCAGCGGTATCGTTTTTCAAAGCTCTATTTAAGCACAAAATTAGAAAATTATTTTTATCAACTCACTTTTGAATTAGTCTTGATGTATGTTGGGATTATGCTTCATATCTTACTAACCTTTTTTTGTCTAAACACACAGTTATTATTATAAATGTCCGAATAAAAAAAACTGTCTAAAACTTTCTTGCAGAAGCAACTTTCTCACTTTATAATAAAAAGATTGCTATTTTGAGAAAGTCTTGAGGTTTGAGGTACACAGCTCTGTTTTTCAGGGACCTATTTTCACACTGTTATGTATAGAAACACAGTTATTATTATTGTTTATAGAGACTGTTATGTGAAAAATAAAGTTATTTGATTTGACTTGATTTTAATGTAGTGAAAGTTCAATACTAAGCCCATGTATTCTTTGTGTTTTAGCTTTTTATTATTGTTATATTGAATGTTATTCTTAAAGAAACTCCACAAAACATTCAAATGTTGTATTCTTAAAAAAAAAAAATCATAAAACATCATTTTTTACAGAAAGTTTTAACATTTAAGAATTAGTTGTGTTCTAGAAACTAAAAATTCAATATTCCAAACCTAAATAGTAAAACTGTGTATTAAACAACTGCTCAGACCTTCTACAGAGATGTATGTGCTTTCATGAAAATCATTCAACAGTCCTTCTAACCGATGGTACTTAGATCTACTGAAGTCTAATCAAACTCAGGTAGAGTTATGAAAGAATTTGAATGGTATGTTTCCCCCGGAGCGGACGTACTTGCCATCGGGCGTGATGAGAGCATGAGTGACGATGGCTCCGAGCGGACTGTCGGCAAGCTGTGCCATCAGTCGGCCGATCTGCAGGTCCCACACCCCCACACAGCCACGGGTCACTGTCACCGCGATCCCCGTCAGCTGCGAGATACTGGACAACAAAGTGAAGTGATGAGGGCGTGTGTGACGATGGCGCCGAGCGGACTGTCGGCCAGCTGCGCCATCAGTCGGCCGATCTGCAGATCCCACACCCCCACACAGCCACCGGTCACCGTCACCGCGATCCCCATCAGCTGCGAGATACTGGACAACAAAGTGAGGTGATAAGGGCGTGTGTGACAATGGCCCCGAGCGGACTGTCGGCCAGCTGCGCCATCAGTCGGCCGATCTGCAGATCCCACACCCCCACACAGCCGCCGGTCACCGTCACCGCGATCCCCATCAGCTGCGAGATACTGGACAACAAAGTGAGGTGATAAGGGCGTGTGTGACAATGGCCCCGAGCGGACTGTCGGCCAGCTGCGCCATCAGTCGGCCGATCTGCAGGTCCCACACCCCCACACAGCCGCCGGTCACCGTCACCGCGATCCCCATCAGCTGCGAGATACTGGACAACAAAGTGAAGTGATAAGGGCGTGTGTGACAATGGCCCCGAGCGGACTGTCGGCCAGCTGCGCCATCAGTCGGCCGGTCTGCAGATCCCACACCCCCACACAGCCGTGCGTCACCGTCACCGCGATCCCCATCAGCTGCGAGATACTGGACAACAAAGTGAAGTGATGAGGGCGTGTGTGACAATGGCCCCGAGCGGACTGTCGGCCAGCTGCGCCATCAGTCTGCCGGTCTGCAGATCCCACACCCCCACACAGCCGCCGGTCACCGTCACCGCGATCCCCATCAGCTGCGAGATACTGGACAACAAAGTGAAGTGATGAGGGCGTGTGTGACAATGGCCCCGAGCGGACTGTCGGCCAGCTGCGCCATCAGTCGGCCGGTCTGCAGATCCCACACCCCCACACAGCCGCCGGTCACCGTCACCGCGATCCCCATCAGCTGCGAGATACTGGACAACAAAGTGAGGTGATAAGGGCGTGTGTGACAATGGCCCCGAGCGGACTGTCGGCCAGCTGCGCCATCAGTCGGCCGATCTGCAGATCCCACACCCCCACACAGCCGTGCGTCACCGTCACCGAGATCCCCATCAGCTGCGAGATACTGGACAACAAAGTGAGGTGATGAGGGCGTGTGTGACAATGGCCCCGAGCGGACTGTCGGCCAGCTGCGCCATCAGTCGGCCGATCTGCAGATCCCACACCCCCACACAGCCGCCGGTCACCGTCACCGCGATCCCCGTCAGCTGCGAGATACTGGACAACAAAGTGAGGTGATGAGGGCGTGTGTGACAATGGCCCCGAGCGGACTGTCGGCCAGCTGCGCCATCAGTCGGCCGATCTGCAGGTCCCACACCCCCACACAGCCGCCGGTCACCGTCACCGCGATCCCCATCAGCTGGTTGATACTGGACAACAAAGTGAGGTGATGAGGGCGTGTGTGACAATGGCCCCGAGCGGACTGTCGGCCAGCTGCGCCATCAGTCGGCTGATCTGCAGATCCCACACCCCCACACAGCCACCGGTCACCGTCACCGCGATCCCCATCAGCTGCGAGATACTGGACAACAAAGTGAAGTGATGAGGGCGTGTGTGACAATGGCCCCGAGCGGACTGTCGGCCAGCTGCGCCATCAGTCGGCCGATCTGCAGGTCCCACACCCCCACACAGCCGTGCGTCACCGTCACCGCGATCCCCATCAGCTGCGAGATACTGGACAACAAAGTGAAGTGATGAGGGCGTGTGTGACAATGGCCCCGAGCGGACTGTCGGCCAGCTGCGCCATCAGTCGGCCGATCTGCAGATCCCACACCCCCACACAGCCGTGCGTCACCGTCACCGCGATCCCCATCAGCTGCGAGATACTGGACAACAAAGTGAGGTGATGAGGGCGTGTGTGACAATGGCCCCGAGCGGACTGTCGGCCAGCTGCGCCATCAGTCGGCTGATCTGCAGATCCCACACCCCCACACAGCCGCCGGTCACCGTCACCGCGATCCCCATCAGCTGCGAGATACTGGACAACAAAGTGAAGTGATGAGGGCGTGTGTGACAATGGCCCCGAGCGAACTGTCGGCCAGCTGCGCCATCAGTCGGCCGATCTGCAGGTCCCACACCCCCACACAGCCGCCGGTCACCGTCACCGCGATCCCCATCAGCTGCGAGATACTGGACAACAAAGTGAGGTGATGAGGGCGTGTGTGACAATGGCCCCGAGCGGACTGTCGGCCAGCTGCGCCATCAGTCGGCCGATCTGCAGGTCCCACACCCCCACACAGCCGCCGGTCACCGTCACCGCGATCCCCATCAGCTGCGAGATACTGGACAACAAAGTGAGGTGATGAGGGCGTGTGTGACAATGGCCCCGAGCGGACTGTCGGCCAGCTGCGCCATCAGTCGGCCGATCTGCAGGTCCCACACCCCCACACAGCCGCCGGTCACCGTCACCGCGATCCCCATCAGCTGGTTGATACTGGACAACAAAGTGAGGTGATGAGGGCGTGTGTGACAATGGCCCCGAGCGGACTGTCGGCCAGCTGCGTCATCAGTCGGCTGATCTGCAGATCCCACACCCCCACACAGCCGCCGGTCACCGTCACCGCGATCCCCATCAGCTGCGAGATACTGGACAACAAAGTGAAGTGATGAGGGCGTGTGTGACAATGGCCCCGAGCGGACAGTCGGCCAGCTGCGCCATCAGTCGGCCGATCTGCAGGTCCCACACCCCCACACAGCCGCCGGTCACCGTCACCGCGATCCCCATCAGCTGGTTGATACTGGACAACAAAGTGAGGTGATGAGGGCGTGTGTGACAATGGCCCCGAGCGGACTGTCGGCCAGCTGCGTCATCAGTCGGCTGATCTGCAGATCCCACACCCCCACACAGCCGCCGGTCACCGTCACCGCGATCCCCATCAGCTGCAAGGTACTGGACAACAAAGTGAAGTGATGAGGGCGTGTGTGACAATGGCCCCGAGCGGACTGTCGGCCAGCTGCGTCATCAGTCGGCTGATCTGCAGATCCCACACCCCCACACAGCCGCCGGTCACCGTCACCGCGATCCCCATCAGCTGCGAGATACTGGACAACAAAGTGAAGTGATGAGGGCGTGTGTGACAATGGCCCCGAGCGGACTGTCGGCCAGCTGCGTCATCAGTCGGCTGATCTGCAGATCCCACACCCCCACACAGCCGTGCGTCACCGTCACCGCGATCCCCATCAGCTGCGAGATACTGGACAACAAAGTGAGGTGATTAGGGCGTGTGTGACGATGGCGCCGAGCGGACTGTCGGCCAGCTGCGCCATCAGTCGGCCGATCTGCAGATCCCACACCCCCACACAGCCACGGGTCACCGTCACCGCGATCCCCATCAGCTGCGAGATACTGGACAACAAAGTGAGGTGATGAGGGCGTGTGTGACGATGGCGCCGAGCGGACTGTCGGCCAGCTGCGCCATCAGTCGGCCGATCTGCAGGTCCCACACCCCCACACAGCCGCCGGTCACCGTCACCGCGATCCCCATCAGCTGCGAGATACTGGACAACAAAGTGAGGTGATGAGGGCGTGTGTGACGATGGCGCCGAGCGGACTGTCGGCCAGCTGCGCCATCAGTCGGCCGATCTGCAGGTCCCACACCCCCACACAGCCGCCGGTCACCGTCACCGCGATCCCCGTCAGCTGCGAGATACTGGACATCAGAGCACTTCTGAATCAAACTTAGGGACAAAGAACAAACTATCAAAGAGTTTTAACTTTGGAATGGGGATAACATTTTCAAGAGGGAAATATTAAGCTCAAAAAAAATTCAACTTTGATTTTGATTGGAAAGTATGTTGACGCTTGACAATTACGTGAAAGGTAACGCTAGACAATTTTTCACTTTACTCTGAGGAGTACCTACGCAATTACAAGAATTTTTTTCCATTCTGAATATTTAATCAATTAATTAGTTAATTGTGTTATTTTAAGTGGTTAATTTATTTATGTTCAAGCCAGTATAATTAAGTGATAAAATTGAAAAAATACCTTACACCTTTAAAGTTTTGTTTTTATTTTCAAAACTTTCACTGGTAATATTTAAAATAAAATTAATTTATTTTTTTATTTATGTGTAAAATGTTAATAACACAAATGTTAAGCGTAAGGTGTAAATATCTGAATCAAAGTAGAGGCTAACCAACATTAAAAATGAAACAAAAGTTTTACTGAAACTAAACCCATTTTCGTGTACTTACCATATGGATTCAACTTGTAATTCATGCCTATCAATGACATGTTCCTGTTCAAAAATATTGTTTATATTCCAAACTTTCACTGTCCTGTCGATTGAAGACGTTATTACCTGGAACAATATTTTTCTTTACAAGAGACACAACATTTATTCTACTTTTCTCCTCCCTTTTAAAACGTATACAACCATTGAAGACTGCAGAGTGAACCCAGAAGAATTCCCAAGGTTATGTTGTTTTTTTTTTTAATATTGTACCTCATGAGTTAAAAAAAAGTGTCTCGGAGTTTGAGTTACATCTCCTCCCATTATTATTTACTTTTCCAATGAAAGTTAAATCTCCACTTAATTTCTAAACATGTTCATTGGTTTTATCTGTAATTAAATCAGCACAACTATGTATCTCAAATTATCTTATCAATGTGGACCCTCTGCCATTTCCAGCAATTCCTAAGTCCTATAATTAGTGTGAAATTGAGGAAAAGGTAGACTGTGGAAATGTACATAAAACAGTATCTACTTTCTTGACATTACTCAAATTTTAATTAAATTTTACCGAATTCCAGTTCCCAATTGTCAGAGCTTCCAGAGAAATAATTCTCCCAAAGTGAGCATCCAAAGTTTTAAGCAGTTCTCCATCTTCAAGCTTCCAAACATAAATATTTTTCCTAAAACAAAAATCAGACTAAATTTAAAAACTATTTATTGTTCCCAAAAATTATAAGTTGAAAAAGTCAATTAGGTAGTGAAAACCAAATAAATGTAATCCTACACTCTTGAATGAATAATGTTTGTATTTTTGCTTGTTTTTATGGCTGCTTGTACAGTTATCATAAGAGCATCCAGGGGATTTCCTCCAAACTCAAGTTATACCTATTTTTATGTATTAAAAAAATAAAACAAAACATTACATTAGGACTTATGGGTTGCCATGCAAGCAATAGAATAAACACTACAGCTATCTGATGTGAGAAATGCCATTTCAGCTTGTGGGATGATCCAATGTTCATAAATCAAAAATAAAACACTTTTTTACTCCAGCCCAATCAATCTTGGGCTGGAGTAAAAAAGTGTTTTATTTATATTTTTATAAATATTATGACTGAAGATTTTTACACTAAAATTGGATGAACTAGTAATATGAAATATTACCAAGGAAGATTTTTTTTCACCAGATACTTATTTTAAATTGATTAGGATTATTCAACCTAAAATCTCTGAATTTTTTTAACTTTTTTGTTCAAGGTACGCTTTTTAAAGGGTGAAAAGGGCTTGGGCTCGAAAGAATTTAATACTGATTCATTGAGAAGCTGCAAGCTCTTATAAAAAATAATTTAGCCAAATAACTATTCACACAAATCAAATCTGTGATTGGGATTATTATCACTAATTAAATAAACAAACTTGTTGACCGACCTGACCCCAGCAACGGCAAAGTCTCTGTTGGCACTGAGCATGATGGAGTTAGACCTGAGCATGCGGGTGGAGATGTTGCGTATGCCGTGAGGCAGCTGCAGCACCACCGCTTCCCGGCACTCCGACCTCTCCCCCTGCAGGCAGCACAAAGACTCTGTTGGCGCTGAGCATGATGGAGTTAGACCTGAGCATGCGGGCGGAGATGTTGCGTATGCCGTGAGGCAGCTGCAGCACCACCGCTTCCCGACACTCCGACCTCTCCCCCTGCAGGCAGCACAAAGACTCTGTTGGCGCTGAGTATGATGGAGTTAGACCTGAGCATGCGGGTGGAGATGTTGCGTATGCCGTGAGGCAGCTGCAGCACCACCGCTTCCCGACACTCCGACCTCTCCCCCTGCAGGCAGCTCAAAGTCTCTGTTGGCGCTGAGCATGATGGAGTTAGACCTGAGCATGCGGGTGGAGATGTTGCATATGCCGTGAGGCAGCTGCAGCACCATCGCTTCCCGGCACTCCGACCTCTCCCCCTGCAGGCAGCACAAAGTCTGTGTTGGCACTGAGCATGATGGAGTTAGACCTGAGCATGCGGGTGGAGATGTTGCGTATGCCGTGAGGCAGCTGCAGCACCACCGCTTCCCGGCACTCCGACCTCTTCCCCTGCAGGCAGCACAAAGTCTGTGTTGGCACTGAGCATGATGGAGTTAGACCTGAGCATGCGGGTGGAGATGTTGCGTATGCCATGAGGCAGCTGCAGCACCACCGCTTCCCAACACTCCGACCACTCCCCCTGCCAGTTGAAGAAAAAGTGTCTTGGTCAGTAAAAAGAGATATAATTTGATACTGTGATCTGCAATAGCCTGCATTAAAACCATAGGAGGAACAAATGACATTTATCTTTCTTATGAAAAATATAAAATATTTTACTATCACATCCCTTGCAGCCTAAGAAATTTTGCTTTACACACCATCTACTGTAAACTAATTATTTTTATCCATGCTGGGAAGGACGAAGAAATAGCTCTGACCCACACATAGATGAGGGCCCTCTACTCCACTCCACTCCTGTGAGCAAAGCAACTAACGGGGATATCCAGCTTCTTTGTGTCATCAGCTGTGAGTAATGCCAGGGACTTGCGGCATCAACCACCCTTAAGGCGGTTAAGGGTAAGCACGATGTTCCTCCCTGGGTATACCTGCTGGAAAACCCTCGCATCATGTCACCACGTCCATTGCAATCGCCCAAGCTCCTGCTTATTGCGACGTTGCAATGTGTGGCCTCTATCCCTTTAGAAATCCTCAGCTAGCCCCCATGAAAAGTTTCCTTCAGATCTGATGAAAAAAAACATCAGACCTGATCAGAAATACCATCAGAACTGATCATTCCTGGTCAGGAATTGGTGCATTTTCTGACCAGACCTGATCAGGAATGTTGTGATTCCTGATCAGGTCTGGTCAGAAAATGCACCATTTCCTGATCAGTTTTGATTTGTATTTCTGATCAGTTCTGATGTGTATTTCTGATCAGATCTGATCAGAAAATGCACCAATTCCTGATCAGTTCTGATGTACATTTCTGATCAGATCTGATCAGAAAATGCACCAATTCCTGATCAGTTCTGATGTATATTTCTGATCAGATCTGATCAGAAAATGCACCAATTCCTGATCATTTCTGATGTATATTTCTGATCAGAACTGATTACAAAATCCACCATTTCCTGATCAGTCCTGATGTGTATTTCTGATCAGATTTGATCAGAAAATGCACCAATTCCTGATTGTAATTCTGATCAGATCTGACAGCATTCCTAATCAGGACTGTTCAGAAAATGTATAATTTTTTAATGTATTAAATAGTTTACAGTTTTTTACAAAACTGCTGATTCTATTTGGATAGGTAATAAAAAATTAACACTTTTCAAAATTGAGAAAAATATTTTGTAATTATATTAGCAAAAGAACAGCAATGTTGAATTACATTTTACAATAAACGACAATATATATCAAATACATTCTGTTAATAGTGCATTATAATTTAAACTATACCATCATAAAGTAAATTATAATGTTTATTGTAAATTACTGTCTTACTTTTAAACATAATTTAAAAAAAAACTAAGTTGTAAAAGTATAACCTCAACTCAGTTGTAAGTAAAGTTATTAACAGTAGCTCAGTTAAGGTAACGTTTCTGGAACATCCTTATAACAATGAATACATACAAAAATGATGAAAAGCAACAAAAAAACTTTAAAATGGGCAAAACTATTTTTTAAATTATATTAAAATATGATGAACAACACCAAAGGACCTGAAAATGCACCACTTCTAAAAAACCATCAACCAAGCGATGTACATCGTTATTTGGTATTTATAACAAAATATATCAAAAACATTGTAATAAAAATTAAAACATTATATAATAAATTAAAATGTTTCTATAATACATTATTGTATTAAAAATCTCTTTAATTGTGTGCGGTCGATTGCAAGGGCACTTGGTACTGGCAAACTATTTTGATCGCGAGGAAGAGCGAGAGAGAGGAACATACACTGTATTAATGCCCTCTCTCTTCCTTGAAAACTTGCTAGCACTGTGTTAACATTAAAATTTGATACTAAATTAGTTATTATAAAATGTGTTACAGGAGTGCTGATGATGTGTGTGTATGGTTGTAGCTTGGAAGAACAGTAGTAATTCTGAAGATCACTTTTTGATTTGTTTTCAATAATAAAATAGTACCATTCAATTATGTAAAAAAAGGCCTGGTTTGCACACATGACTAGTAAATTTGTGAGTAGCCAGTAAAAACAAAGGATTCTTTGTAGTAAAGAACAGGATCCTTTGTTTGTACTGGCTACTGAAATCAGAACTTGTCACCGTATAAACCAGGTGATGATTCATCATTTCCTAAACCGTAGGTTAGGAAATGATTTGCATAAAACAGTGTCAGCTGACATGTAACTTTTAAACTTAATAGCAGAGAACGAAAGAGAGGGAACGGGTACAGTGTATGTCGTTCGCTCTCGCTGTTGCCCGCACTGTCTCGCGGTTGACCGCCTAAGTTAAAAACAATTGTAAGAATTTTTACATAAGACCTGCGCTTTTTAACCAAAATCCTTACTGTTTTTAACGATAAAAAACTCAAATAAGCTGTTTATTTTTGTTTGTGTATCTCGTAGAGCTTTCTTCCCAAGTTTTTTGTAATTTCTTGTTGATTAATGACTTGAAGGTTATGTTTAGTGGATAACATTTTTGCTGCATCTGAAAAAAGGATGTTGAAGATAATTTTAAAGGGATATTACATGACAAATCAACACAGTCATTTTACTTCACCATCTCAAAATGTTATTAGGATTGGTACCAAATCAGCCATTTAGCCATGAAATTAGCTTATCAGCCATTTTGTAAAAAAATTCTCATTCAAAAACCAGTTTTACACATAAAATTATAATTCACACGCTTCAATACAATTACAAAACAATTGAGTATAGCCTATTAAATTATTGTTCCTTTGGTCCCCAGGTCATTCCAAGATTTGACTTGGAAACAAATCCTTTATTTTCTGGATGATTTGACATCCAGAAAATAAAGGATTTGTAACCCACCATCTCAGAATTTGATGAAACTTGATGATTTTGTTCTTTTCACATGCCTATGGAAGAATACCAAATTTTAGCTTCATATCTCAAACGGTTTTTTTCTTGCAGACATTTGAAATTAGTAAAAATCTGTCGTTTCTGTTGTTCCTGAGCTCCAAGATAAACTTGCATAACTTAAGAAAAAAATTTTTATCTTTGCCATTTTTAATCCAATTGTTATGAAAATTTGCAGTAATATTAAGTAAAGTGTGCTAAATCCAGAAAAAAATATTAAATTTTTTTTATATTTTTAGTCCGATTACAGTGTTTTACAAAAAAATTAATATCTCCTAAAGGCACATTGACAATCAAGTAAACTTTTTTTTAAACTTATCTACATTAAACAGATGCAGCAACAAACCTCATGACTTTTAACATGCTTTGTAAATTAAAAAACTTTTTAAAAATGTCCAAATAAAAACAAGTTTTTTGAATTTTTTAAATGGAAGAATTTTAAAAATCTAATTTTGGTTTGCACCATTAAATTCAGCTTGAAAAAACAAATATTTTTGTACTTTGAATGTTTGTTCTATGTCCACTGGTTGCTGAGATATTGATTGTTGTTAATACGTTACGTTGTTCAATGTTAACCCTATGGAAAATAAATAAAACTCAATATCTCACTTATTTTTCAACTTATCACAATAAAATTTGGTATATAGCATCTCCTATTTGACTTTTCTTTGATGTTGGCTATAAACATAAACATTTTCCATTCCTATGTCAGCAATCCTGCATACTCATAGAAACGGAGTGTTAGCTTATCGTAGCAAAAAATAAGCAATTTTGCTGCCTTGGGAAAGCAAAAAATAGTTGATTTTCAATGAACCCACACACCAAATTTTATTATGATAAGTTGGAAAACAAGTGAGATATTGAGTTTTATTTACTTTAGTAAAGAAATAATAGTATATTTCACTACTAGTCTCGAAAGTAGCCCGATTTGGGGCAAGATAGTGTTTTACATGCGAGGCGTCAAGCCTCGCATGTAAAACACTATCGAGCCCCGAAATGGGACTTTTGTGATGAGTTTTGAACAATACATTTCATTATGATGCAAATAAGTAACCAAACTTGTAATAAAAAATCATCCAACATTTCATAATTTAGTCATTTCTCTATAAGCAAACACAATAGGGCTGAACTGTCTATTTTAGTTTAGAGTCAGATGGTTGAACTGTCAAAACTGGAACTTCGTTTGTTTGGGTACGGCAAAATTTTGTTTGGGTACGGAAATGCAAAGTTTGGGTAACGAAAAATCTGCTGATCATTATTTCTTTTGATGTAAGGAAATCGAGGGTTTTCGTAGATCTCAGCTGTACGGTAACGGGCAATTTTCGTATACAGAGTGATGAAAAATGCTTTCTGAGGTCATAAATACGTTAAATCAGTTTAAACTGTTTTTTGCAGTCAAATATACGATACGGTAATGCTACAAGGAACTTAAAGTTTCACCTAAATTTATTTTGAATTGCTGTTTTAGTAAGTAGACTTCTTGGCAGGTTACCTGTGTTAGTTAACACTGGGTTTGCAAATTATCGTGGCCTATTTATATACAATTCACATTTATAGTTTTTCACTCCAGGAAGAAAGCTTGTAGTTACAATACACGCTTGCTTACCTACATTAAATGCAAATTAGTTAAAAATTAGCAAAAATGCCTAAATACCAAGAATATTTGCTACCTAACATTATTTGTCAACCTTGGAACATCATATCGTCCAAGAGAAAACAAAACTTTGTATCATTATAGCCTACCATAGTTTTTTAAAATTCCTTTCACACCACATGAGAATTTCCGCAGATTGATGAAACATCCAAATGAAAATAATCTTTAGTGTAACATCGATTAAAAAATTACGAGCCAATAAGGAATCTGAAGAATGTTATGGAGTTTTCCGTGCGCTGATCATATAACATCATAAGAAATATAAGACAAAAAGGAATCATAAGACACCCACAGAAAGCAATAGCCTACTAAAAACCTACCTGAATTTTTTCTCCTTAAGTTGTGTTTTGAAGCCAATCCATAGAGTGAATCGATTCTCACAATTTCTCCAAAAAGCCTAGAAACTTGTAATATTTTCTTGGTGTTAAAAATGTAACAGCAAGCTCCTTCCTAAAAGAAACACAAAAAACAAAAAATTTAACAAAATAAACAAACATTATTAAATTGCAGATAAACAAATGTAAATTGCTTGAAGGCTACTTCAATATTTAAAAAGTTAAGTTGGCTAAGGTACTCATTACCAACGTTTCCAAATAGGCGGGTGCAGTTTTGTCAGCGGTCTAAATTTTATTGGAAATTGGCTATCAATCTGAAACTTTTATACGTCTGTAACCGAAATTAAGATTATTCGATTTCATCGAGAACAAATCAAGACACTTCAAAACATCAATTATCTATTCTAAATAAACAGAACAATGTAATCAAAAGCATTAAGGTGGAGTCTGATAAGGTCTCACCTGATGGGCCTACCCAATCAGAGTATATTTAAGTTAGGCCTTTGATAATTGCTAGTGACGGGCAAAAATAAACAGTAGAAGTAAAATAGGTAATTTGCATTAGCAGAACGAAATATAATCAGAGGTTATACAGTTGGTGCGTTTCGTCTTAAACTTTGGCTTATTCCGTTGCCGAAGCTGTCAAACATTTATTTATTTATTCTTAAATGATCTGGGGCAATAAATAATGAAAAATTAATCTCAACAAATATTAAATGTGATTAAGTACAAATTACAGTAAATAGGTATATAAACAGCTATTATAAAATGTTAACATGTCAATTTAACTTTAAGTATCAGCTGTAGTGTTCTGAAGATATTCACTCCACTCCAACCGCTTCAGGTGTAGGCCTAAACGGTTCCCATAGCTCAAGATAAAACGCCCAAACTGTATCCAACAAGAAGTTCAAAATTTAGTAATAAGGCTGAGGCATACACGTAGTTAGGGGGTACAAGTTTCATAGCCTATCTGATCTTCTGCCGTTAGTTCCTATAGCAGACGATTCAACATCTGATTTTCTAAGAAACAATATATCGAACGATCTACCAATAGTCGAAGTTCGATGTACCGTCTGTTGGACAGAACTCAACATCCGATTCCATTGTATTTGATATCGATTGATTTGTTACTTTACGAAAATATATTTATCGATAATATTTTAGTACAAGATGGCAGATGATGAGAAATAAGGTAGTAAGTTGTGTTTAGTTAGTTAATTATAGTAACGTTTTAATTTAGTTTTTATATTAGGCCTATGTTTAGTATAATTTTAGTTTTACTTTATTTACGTTTGGTATGATTTGTTGTTTGTGAGAGAATCAAATGATATAGGTAGGCCTAGATATAATTGACAATGGTTTCGGTATTTGTTTGTTATCGAAGTTTCTTCACTAGCCTACTGACGGTTGTTTGTTAAAACAGTACATCAGTTGAGTTAAACACGATAGGTTGATAGTTAATATCGAATAACCAAAATCTGAACTGAGTACCGAAAACAAAACTGATCTTTGCCCATGTTAAATCCTATTGAGAATTTCAGTTATCAAACCTATAAGCATTAAAGGTAAACAATGACAATAAACATAAACCTGGAAGATCAGATATGAAACTCGTACTGAATTATCACATGGGAGTGTTTTGGAAAAGGCTAGGAGAGTTGTTATGATATGCATAATTACCAAACTTGTATCAACTAATCAGAACAACTATAATGGAATGCTGAAAGTTGAGGTTAGGTTATCTTGATTTCACAATACATGACTAAATAAATATCCAAAGTATAAACTTACCAAGAACGATGAAAGCCCGTAGTAGGGTTAACTCATTGTGTCGTAGTTACTTGAAAACCGCAATTAAGTCTAAACTTCCAATTTAAAACCTTAAAAGCCGTTATGACTTTAACTGAAACTGAGGCCAACGGCGTCTCACTCCACACTCCACACGTCCACACTCAGGCTCCAGTTCAGTCCAGTCCACCGCACCGCACTGGTTAAACGTCGCGGCGTCGCGCGTCGTCTGAAGAGAGGTTTTGTCTTGACACAATTCACGCATCATGCTAGTGTTGTTATTTATGGCCCATATTATTTTGGCAGGGTGATTGTATTAATTTGAAATAAATTGCTTATATTGTGTCAGGCATTTTTTTAAATAGTAAACTATTATAAAACACATTAAGTATACCGTAACAAATAACAATTTAACAAATAGTGTAATAATTTTATATAAATAATTCATAACATAATTTATAAATCCGTTAAATTTTTAAAAATTATTTTTATATTTTTGAATTTAAGTTTGGACTAAATAAACGATTACTGTAGAATTTGTGTATTTTTTTACACCGAGGATGATAGTTTTTTATAAGCGCACAAAACTTGTTAATCAAAACGTATAAAGATTGAAATGAATAAACAACAAAATAAAAAAATATGAATAATAAAACGTTATATTTGTTATTTAATTTGATTTTATATATACTTTTGATTCATATTTTTCACGTGAAAATAACGTTTTTAATTTCACTACATTTTTCACTTTACATTTTTTCATCATTTTCACGTGAAAAATATGTTTCACTTTTTACTTTTACGTTTTTTTACTTTTTTCACGTGAAAATAACGTTATTTTTACATTGTGTGCTGACTGGGTTATAAATTAATTATTGAATAAAAATATTCTTAGAAAATTACCTCGTGTATGAAAACATATATCTTTGAAGCTGTTTTCTTCTAAACCAAACCATTTTCAATTTAATATTTTATAGACACATATATAGGAATATTAAGACATGACTTCAAATATTTATTAGTTCGCATACCTTAATATGTTGGGATTATGTCAGATCATATGATATCATATTCATGACCAAGCCTGATCCGTCCTGATCATGTTGAAATCAGCCCTAATCAGACTTCATTAGTTGGGATCAGACCTGATTGGGTTCAGGAAGAAATGCATCAGATCTGATTGGGTTCAGGATGAAATGCATCAGACCTGATTGGGTTTAGGATCAGACCTGATTAGGTCTGATTATATCAGATTAGACATGGTCAGATCTGATCGTGTTCAGGAATTAACACATCAGATCTGATTGGATTCAGGATCAAACTTGATCGGACGTGATGAGATCTGATTGTATCTGATCGGTCTTGATCAGATCTGATCAGATTCAGGAATTGACGTAGCAGACCTGATTAGATTCAGGATCAAACTTGATCAGACCTGATTGGATTCAGGATCATACTTAGTCAGACCTGATCAGGCCTGATTATGTCAAATCAGACCTGGTCAGACCTGACTGGTTTATGATCAGATCTGATATATTCCTGTACAGATCTGATCAGACCTGATTTAAAATTTTCATGGGGGAGCTGTCCTTTTCAGGATGCTTCATTTGATGATCATGCTATTCAAGCTCTTTTTGTCCTCAATTCTGGGGTCACTCCAGAGACTCGTCTTTTCTCTTTTGGCGCAGTACAGACAGAAGGAAGTCAGCCATAGCACCCCAGCTGTTGAACTCTGCAGCATCTTCCCCACGACTGTATACAAGTAGACTGTACACGACTTTATCCGAGCAGTAGATGTTGTATGTGATTGAAGTACAGTACTGTACAATAATACTTACTTTACTCAGCAGCAGCACTGTCTACTGTACTGTTACACTTTACACTCTGCTGGATGGCGGGACAGTACCTTGACGTCCCAGTCGTTGATGCAGACGCTGTCCAGTCGCTTGTGCTCGCCGCCAAGCGAGCATCGTGTGGCCGAGCAGCCACACGATGAACCCGTTGGCTGCAGTGCCCAGCGGCACTGTCTACTGTACTCTTACACTACTGTACACTCTGCTGGATGTCGGGACAGTACCTTGACGTCCCAGTCGTTGATGCAGACACTGTCCAGTCGCTTGCGCTCGCCGCCGAGCAGCCACACGATGAACCCGTTGGCTGTCGTGCCCAGCAGCACTGTCTCCGACTTGTCCAGCTTCAGCTGTAGCAGTGCTTCCACCTCCTCGTTGACTGCGGAGAATATAGGATCCAGAAGTTTAGGCAATATTATCTAAGTAAACTTGTTGCAATCCTATATTAATTGTGTATTTTATTGGGGTATAGGCCTAATTGTCCTTAATTCAATATTTCTTTAATCGTTTTAATGATCTACGGCAAAATATCATTGTCTCAGGGTTACAGTATTACACTTGTCTTTAGTAATTAGTAATCTTGTAATTAGTTGTTCATTAGGAATTGATTTATTAAGGATAGTTTCTTCTGCCCTGAAATATTTTGTTAATGAATCATAAAAATACTATAAATACCCCCGTTGCAGCCGACCTGCATACTCAGCGAATTTCAAATGCAAAACTTCATATTCCAACCCAACATAGCGAGATTTGATATGTTTTGGTAAGCTCCATAAGAATAACATGGGGAATGAGTATGCAGGTTTGCTGCTACAGGTATATTAAAACTGGGTGGTTTTAATTCATTATTTAGTAGATCTGAACTAGAAGAAGCTACTTACCAAATTTTATCAAGATATGTTGAGAAATAACCGAGATATAGAATTTTACTTATTTCTCATAAGGTTAACATTGGGACAACGTACTGTGTTTAGCACTTTCAATATCTCGGTAACCAATGGACATAGAGCAGTGATTCAAAATACTAAATTGTTTGTTTTTTTGAGCTGAATTCATTGGTGCCAACAAAAATTCAATAAATTTGATTTTTCTATGCAAAAAACCCATTTTTGGGGGTTTATCCCCCTTTACCCCCCCTTCCAGTGGTCCGATCAGGCTGGTTCACGAACTCGTCCGAGTGATTACCACTTTACACGTATGTACCAATTTTCATTAAGATTGGACCATTTTTACGGCCGCTACCGTGCTAACAGACAAATATATATATATATATATATATATATATATAAATTCGAACGAATAGTGATTTTTGCTTCTGGTGGCCCAAAAACAAAAAGTTATCATAGTCTCGGGCTTAGGTCTTACCATGAGACCTACGGTAATAGCTTCTTCCCTATAGGGGAAATTCGCTAAAAGCCAGATAAGAGTTGAGATAATATTTTTCACCTCATCAATACTGTCTCAGTGGGCAAATATATTTGTCTTTTGGCTGGTTCATAAAATTTCAAACACCCTTCATTTGACTCTTCAATTGGTGAAACAAACCTTGAGAGCTTGTTCTTTTACATTTATTACTTTAACACTATTTTAAAAATTGAATTGATATTTCATCATTGACTAATACAGATAGAGATTTTACAGGAGAAAGCCCTAGGGTTAAAGAGTTCAACTTTAACAGTTAAAAACTTAACTTAGTCTCGTAAAATATTAACTACATTGAACAAATGTCAAAGATCACTCTTTTTTGTTGGGTCAATGTAGTTAATATTGAGCTACCAATAATATTAGTTATGAATATTATGACTTAAAAAAAAATTAATTTGATTTGACTTTTAACCCACTATCTTGCTCAGGGCACCTCATCCTATTGCTTCATGTTGAATGTTTACTTACCTTACACAGTCATAGTCACACAATAAGTTATCAGAGATTTTATGGCACCCTACTTCACAAACTCACAGGCGGAAGGCAGCGTACGGATCTTGGTCCAGGCTGTTGCGCCAGAGGGAGCAGTGTACTCAGAGACTGTGTACCTGCCATTGTCTGTACAGCAGAACATCGTCTGCTTGTCTCTTGTCATCACCATTGCACTGTACAGCGTTTAAGATGGCTTTATTTAAAAAGATAAACTTATTTTATTAGCTCCTTAGGAATTCTAGAGAAAAAGATAAATTTATTTATTTCCTTGAAAATTCTGTAAAGATAATTTAGATTTTGAAGTAGACCTAAGCTTCTGAAATCTAAACTGAATTTTGAATAACAGTGTCATTAATGACAGAGTAACATATGAGAAGTGTTGTATAGAACCCAAAGTGAACTCAGATATCTCCTTGTATTGTTTAAATGCATCATGAAAGAGAGAGAGAAAGGTGTTTATGGTTCTGATCAGAATTTAAATCAAACAAAGCCAAATGCTTTGAAATGTGAAAATTATATTTGAGAGGCACTAACCCTACCTTATTGTATAACACTATCCTATACTCAAGATTTAAATCCATGTAAGCCTGTTCATTTTAAATAAATTGATGTATTCTTAAAATTTCTTTGTTTCTTTCATTTAAATAGATTATTTGATGAACTGATTTTCGTTTGTGATAAATGAGTTTCACCTGTGAAAGTTGAAAGGCTCAAGCTCAATTTTTCCTCTAGTGGTGTGAAGTAACATTGAGGGATCGTCCAGAGACCCACTCCAGAACAGGAATCGAAAATCTTCCAAATCTGTGAATTCCACTGAGAACAGCGGCCACTGTCCTGCATTCACTGGTGTTGTAAACCTAAACCAACATTCACCATGTTATGTTTTTTTGACAATTGGGATGTGGGCTATTTCCTAGCTAAATAACAATTCATGTGAATATGTATTTATAGCTTTCACCTGATAATAATTAAAAAAAAAAAACATTACGTGTACCTTGATTCCAAGACCCCTCTCATGTTGAATCTACACCAATTAGTAGATCCATGGATGAAAAGATGTTGATTCAGGAGGAAAACACCAGCTACATTCTCCTCTGTCGGTAATGGATTTTCCAATATAACATACTCACTGGTCAGCATGTTTAGCAGAACTGTCTGAAACAAATACTAACTTTGGTTTTGGAACTCATTTTCTGAGCACAAAAAGTGGTTGGAGTATGGGTGAATTTAAATTCATTAAAAATATTTTATGATAACTGGTTTGACTTAGTCAGATAAATTTGTAAGATAATTACGATTATGACCCTCCTAGAGAGCCAGGAAGGTTAAGTCTTTAAAAAGTGCAGCTAAAAAATGTTCAAATAATTATCCACAGATGTTAATGTTTTTTTTTCAAGCAATACTCTCTGAAATCTTCTTATTTATAGAAAAAGAAACTCTACAGAGATAATGTCAACATTACGGAAGAATAACTTAGTGAGTCGGTGGCACAGTTGGTAGTGCACACAGCCCTGGTTCTGAGGTGGCAGCATCGCAGGATCGAGTCCCGATAATACCCCATACTTTTAGCAGTACTGTTCATCCTTGTACTGTACCGGCTCACTTCTTACTTTGCTCGATAACTTCCACACACAGGCCTGAGGCCCATGTTGGAGGGAGGGGGCAAATGCGAGGTAAAAGAGGCCACCACATCTTAAAAAAACTTTTAAATTGAAATTATAATAAACAAATTGGAATATTGTTTGATTAAGATAGCAAACAACCAAATAATACATATATCTTCTTTCCATAAAATATATATTTGTTTGTAATGTTGTCCCTAATAAGTGGTTGGCCTACCTGGTTGTTGTTGGTGTAGGCGGCGGCGAAGCGGTTGTCGGGACTGAGGCAGAGCTGCTGCATGATGCCCTCCAGTCCCGGGTTGACGTCCCGAGTCAAGTCGCTGGTCGACAGGTCCCACGTGATGAACTTGTTGGATATGGACACGATGTAGCGGAAGTCTCCAGTCAGGCAGAAGTCAAACACGGCGAACTGATGGCCCTCTAGGGAGTACTGAAATGAGGACCTTGTTATTGACTCTCAGCTATGTATTGACAGATTGTGTATAGTTGAATAATAATAATTCATTTAATATGTGTTAGTAGTTGAATAATTATTTATATGTTTGTTCTTTCCTTTTGGGAAAATCACAATCTTAGGTGGAGCGCCACCTTTATAGACCTAGTCTGCACATGCATGCACTCAAGTGAGGGCATGGTCACGGTCTTTAACACCTTTATTTCA
This sequence comes from Flexamia atlantica, assembly GCA_035578135.1. NCBI lineage: Eukaryota > Metazoa > Arthropoda > Insecta > Hemiptera > Cicadellidae > Flexamia > Flexamia atlantica. The sequence continues at coordinate 25,211,873 of JAQJVK010000002.1, forward strand.
GATCACACAGGACAGGAATGTTCAGTACTATATGTCGATTACTCTCTGATTAAGATGCTATAGAAGTTTTATACAAATTTTTTTTACAAAAATAAATAGGAAAGACCCAGAAAACCCATAAAGACAACCTTTTCATGTTGTGATCAACTGGAAATGCAACATTTACTAGACCGATTCCCAAAAACATCTAAAGAATCTGTTATGTACCTATCTAGATATTACTTATTCCAGTATGAATCCAGGTCAAATCTAAAGTTTTGGATAAATCTAATATTTTGACTCCTCCCTGGGAAAATCTTTCTCAGACAGGTAGAAAAATAAGTAAGACACATTGCCAAAAAGAAAAAAATTTCACGGTGTGTGAAATATTTTATTTTGATCTCCTTATAAGGTCAAATCATTTTTTGAAAAAATGTTATGTGCCTATCAGACTACTGGAACACAACTAACTAGCGGCCACTTCACCTTCAGCGGGCCTCCCGGCGTGTGCAGACAGTGGTAGAATGGCAGGAGGGCGCAGTGGTCCGGGCCCACTTTGTCACACTGGTTCAGCAACATTTTGACGTTCGGGTTGGTGCCGATCTCTGGGAGCAGTCTGCCAATCAGCTGCGGGGCGAGCATGTCGGGGAACACACTCAAGATCGCACCTCCCAGCCTCAGTGCGTCGGCAACCAGCATTAGCTCCCTACAAAACAAGCCACAAGCTATGTTTTTGTTATAAAACCTTAATATTAGGTTGACTACCTCTACTGAAATACAGCAGTATGACACCCTGACTAGTGTAATTGTAAGTTTTATCTTCCATATAGGATTCATATTTTTCAAGCATCTAAGACTAGCTTCAGGGATTTCAAATAATTTCATGTGTCACTATTTTAATTAAAATGGAGCTTTTATTTATTTTATGGTAAGTCAAAAGCACAGCTTTAAAAAAAAAACACCATGGAGGTTCAGGAGGTTTTTGGAGGTACATTCAAGTTAAATGAAATTTAAAAAAAGTAATAACTTAATCGAATAACTTTGAACCAACCATGAATTACTGAATTTGAGTATCAATTTCTGAGCTAATTCATTTGGAAATAAACAATAAAACTATGAATTAGATGGCCATCTATAGTAATAAGGTCGCGGCCTTCGACTTGGCAACGCTTAATCACTTAATCACTTTAATAAGACAGGTACCTCATTGAGGATGTTACCCTGAATATGAGTGAAGGATGAGTGTGATGATCGTGATGGTAGTGGCGCGATCTTGTAGCCATGTTCCTTAGACAGGATTGTTAATTTATAGCCCAACAACCAATGGCAGCTGGCTCCAGAAACAACCCTTCAAAAAGCTACTAACTTTTCTCGGGATCGATCCGGCTACCTACAGGTTTGTAGGCGGGCTCTATAACCACTACACCAACGCTGCTTCTCAAGGGTCTTTTGCATTGTAAAAACCCTAACAGAGCCAGCAGGTTTCAAGTAAACAGAAAATAGTGCCATAAGAGAGTATGGATAAAGAAATCAGCTGAACCCTTAGGCGCGATATGTTGCCATTTACTACTGCCACGGCCTTGTACTAGGGATGGCTATGATATTACACTAAAAAAATCACACCTCATTGTTAATTTACTTTAAACAAAGAATGTTTTATTGTACAAAAGAATATTAAAATAACACTAAAATCTACAAGATAAAAATAAGCAAATATTTTTAAAACTTCAAAAGGAAAAACTATTAAGAGAGAAATGTAAAAACTACCAACATTTTCACTGTTTTCATCGTTATTTATATACTTTAAATATTATATCCTTTAATATTGAAAATAAAAGGTATGAATATTTTGAGAATTTTTTTACTAACAAATTTTGCTAAATTTTCCTTTTTAGTTTGCATTAAAAAAATTGTTAAATGATTTATTAGTTACTTTGATACAATACAGTAATACTGCCTCAACATCCGAATTATATTTTTTCCAGTGAATATGTTTTGAAATGATACTAAAGTTGAAAGAAGATCAAGTGAAATAAATACACAGTTACAAATGTGTATTTGAGCTTTGAATCTGCTCAAAGGTATTTTGGGCCGTGTCACATTGGTCGAGTAACTCGGCGGAGTCAACTTGGCCGAGTTGCTACAGGATCAGCTGATTCCTATAGTTTAGAGTTATCAGCTCGACTCGCCCATTTGAAAAAGGTCGGTTTACATTACGAGTTCATGGTTAAGTCTGTCTCGCCCGTCTAATTTACACTCCTACTCGACCAATGTGATACGGCCCTTTAAGATAAAAAAGATATAATTAAAGAAGAATACATATAAAGAAGGATGTAATTAGAGAAGAAGATACATACTTAGCAAAAGGGTAAAATTCAAGGAAGAAACTTACCACCCGTTCAATTATATGAACGATATAAAAGGTTGTATGAAAATGAACAAAGAAATATTTTTGCATGCATGTTAACTTACAACATCCTGGGATATCTCACCTCTGAAGTAATCTCACTTCCTCCCTAATGAACAGTTATTTTATTTATCTAGTTTATCATAGCCATTTTAGATAATTGAACTAAAGCATCAGTCATTATTTAAAATTTTATATTTTTATTTTGACATGCATGTGTTTATTTTAAGGCTAAGTATTAATTATATTCTAGTGTTTAAGCTTTGAACAATGTTCAAAATTAAACTAAATTAAATGAATCCTTAAACATTTAAGTTGTATATAAAACACTTTTTCGCTCATTGCAATCACTTGAAGACAATTTTTCTGCATAACAAAGTTGCAATGAATTACACGGTTCAATGAAGTTTATGATAGTTACTGAAGATATCATTAAGAGCTCACCTGGTCGCCTCCCTGTCATCAATATTAGTGCAGGCATCCTCAAAGTCACTGAGCACGGCTTGCAGGGGACAAGACGAAAGTTTGGCGTGAAGCCATTCATAGTTGAACAATACATTCTCATACAGATCCTTGAATCTCCGAGCTCTCACCAAGTGGAAAGGAAGCTCGCCAAACTGGAAGTAAAATAGTAACTGTTTAAAATTTATGAAACAATTTTAATGACTCTCTTCTTACTGCTTTTGGTAATGTTTATTACCTTTCTAAGGTTGTATCGTGTCACTTTCCCATCTTTTGAATAGAAAACAAGAGGCTGAATTGGAACTTTTCTATCAGCTGATCCTTCCTTGTCTGTGAGGTTGAACCTGAAAACCAAAGGAAAGATTTGTAAAACCGTTTTGTTTCTTTTCAATTTGATTTTAATTTAATTTTAATAAATTATATTATATACAACTTTTTTAGGTAGACAAATAAATGAATTCAGTATTATATCATTATTAAATCGTTGAAAAGATTTAATCAGCCTACCTGTGTCTTTGAATTTCTGTAAACTTGAATGGTTTTGGAACTCCACCGCCCCAAATTCCAAGGTAGTAGTCAGCAATCGAGGAATGAAAGTATATGGCCATGTTCATGTTTTTGAAATATCGTTCTTTTGCTGTGTCTCTGAACTGTCTGAAATCATAACCATGAGTAAAATTAATGTTGTTGCTACGACTGAAATACTGATTGCAGCATTTCTTATAATGCAGCTAAACAAAAATTGATCGTACGAAATGTTCAGATTCCGTTTTTCCAGGTGTCCATTTAAAACTGAATACTTTAATATAAATTACGTAATATTTCACTAGTAATCGCTTGATAATGATATTTAATTTTTTGAAGTAAAATTTATGGCACAAATTTATGTAGACTTAACTTCAAAGAAATAATGTGACCTTAAATTTATCCTTCAATTATATAATAAGTAGTATGCTCTAAATATATTACAGGTAGCAAAGATATTCTAATGGTTGCATTTTAAAGTATTACTGTAAAAAAACCAACTGTGAGAGTCACTTCTCAACTCATTACAGTTTTCTTTTTGATCTTGGTATTGCCAAATATATGCCCAACAAAATTTACAAAATGCATCCGTTAAAAATATAGTTTTAGAAATTTGTTAAAAATATATATAGTAGTATTTATAGTGAAAAGAATTCAAATTAGTATTCTAGTAAAAATAAACATTTGATGAACTATCATGAGTTGTAGTAAGTTTGCAGCCTGTAGACACCACCGTTAGCTGTGGTGCCAGTTGAGCGCGCTGACGCCGTCGTCCTCTCGCTCCGAGAGGTAGTTGGGCAGATCGTTACGTATCCAGGTCCACAGCAGGGGCGGGATGAGCCGCACGGGGGCAAGTGGTACTGGTACACTCACCTGTGGTACCAGTTGAGCACGCTGACGCCGTCGGCCTCTCGCTCCGAGAGGTAGTTGGGCAGATCGTTGCGTATCCTGGTCCACAGCAGGGGCGGAATGCGCCGCACGGGGGGCAAGTGGTACTGGTACACGTCGTCCAGTACTCGGTCATCCAGGGAGATCAAGTCCTCCAGCTCCGATTCCGACAGACCACTCTTGGCCGCGGTGATGTACGCCAGCGCGTGGAATACAAGGATCCGCCCATGCTGTAATTGGAAAATATTTTTTTTCAGTTTAAGACTTCAACTGAAGAAAAAATAATCTTAGTGTATCTTTGAGATGAACTTTAACTTTGGCGAAATGACTTAAAGGAAATAATTCTACATATTTTTACTGAATGAAAGAATTTTAAACTGTTATGAAAATGAGGTGGTACCTATCTATGGTCTTATCATAACAAAAATACTTGAGTGATATGGTTACAATTTTGCATAAACATGGTCTATGTACCTGGGAGTGCCACAGGCCAATTCACTTGCTTAAAATAATCCTCTCAAAAAACTCCAGTTAGACATCAAAAGTTGCCATTGAGTGCCTTATTCTTTATGGCTGATCAATCTGTATCAGTTGAAATGTTTTGCCTTCTAAGTTACGCAGGTATTATTAAAGGTTTTCTGCTGCCATGGTACCACTACTAGTTTGGTTTAATTGAATATGCCATATTAATTGCTAAATATTTCACAGTATAAAATTATGATTTCGGCAGAAAAGCTGAACAGTATGAACTGTACTTTTTAACATGGTGAAGAAAGAAGGCAATAAGGTTTGTCTTTTCCATTTCAACAATGCTGTTCTTGTGCTAAGTGCTAGGGGAATATAAAAATAGGTGATACCCCTGTTTGTTCTAAATCAAGGAGGATGTATCTTAAAACTTCATAAAAGGAGGCGCCTACAGTCTCGGCAAAAGCAGTGACCTTTTTTGATCAACTCCAAATTCTAATATATTTAATTTGGATACGGGGTACGGAAACTTTCCCGCCTACCAGCGTTTTTCCCATCCTGAGGCCCCTTTTCTGGCACTTGAGGCCCCCTTTTAAGCCTAAGGGCCCCAGCGCCTCCCGTTTGCACCAGTAGGGAAATAAGGCCCTGGATTGATCACTCAAAATTACCAGCAAATAATATTCGACAAAACACTGATGCATGATGTGCCTTTGGTAACTCTTTTAAAACAGTACCTTGACGGACAAACCTGTTTCTCGATCCTCTCGAACAGCATCATGATGGAGTCCATGACAGTGGAGGCGAGCAGCGTGTCCTGGGGCTTGGTGTAGCTGCGCCAGCGGCAGATCTCGGCGAACACCAGCTTGACGAAGATCGGCAGCGAACACTGGCCGATGGCATTGGCCACCAGCCGCCACTGGTAGTTGGTCAGGTCCCTGCAGGCCGTCCTCATCCACATCCTGGTCAAGCCAAATGAGAAAAAATTATGTACAGTAACTTAAATAAATTAAATTCTTCACCACAAAACATATTTTCAGTACATAACATTTTTTTGCAATTTAACATGTTTGCGGTGGCGCGGTTTTCCATGAACTTTACCACCATCCTGGTGTTTCGCCTTGACACTGACTTAAAGTTGTTGAAACTGCCACACCTATCGTAGCAGCAGGACTGTCCAATGAAAATCCGCAAAGTCAAAGGGTACATTATACTATTGAGCAGTGCAGTGTAAAGTTTCAGATTTCTAGCTCAGATCCTGGCTAGGAGAAAATCAGATTGTAACGGTTTGCAGCTTTGGAGCAATTGCTCCCACCAGGATGACATTAGGGTTCAGTGTGGGAGCGATCACTCTCTGGCTGCAGTAAAGCCGTGAAGGTAATCAGTAGCAACAAAAACGTTCCTGAGGGACACAGAGCTAGAGAAAAAACAAACCTAAATTACTGCTTTTTAAGCTATTTTTTTAACTCCTAAAAAATTAGCTGAAAAAGCTTTTAAGCTAATTTTGTTCTGCTATAAAAAAAGTTTCTCTACATTTTTTTCAACTTACCAGAACAGATTAATGTATGTGATTAGGAATTGACATGACTGCCTCTGAAACTATCTTTTACCACATACATTTTTATTTAGCTTTAGTTTATTCTTAATTTAATTTTAACTCATCATATACTCTTTAAAAAAAATGTGTATCTGCAAAAAAATTCAGCATTAGTTTGACAAAAATTAAGTTAAAAAATTATTAATTGGAAATTTGCAATTTATAGGTAAATAAATTGTATTACATGTAATAACATACACTTACTTCACTACTTGCATTGCAAGCTCTTCACCAAGATCTCTGACTTCAATGAATTGTTCTTCTACATCAATCATTCGCCTTAAGACATGGTAGTCCTTGGACACTTCTGGATTATCAGCTTCCGCAGCACAAGATACAAGCAGCTGGAAACATGAAATTAGAATATAGCAAAACTAGAATTGACAGGATTTTACGATATGTGCAAGGTATTAAATCACTACAAATGCTACAAAATGGAATTTGCTCATGAGCTTATAGCAGGGTTTTAATTTTTTTAATTTAAGAAAATCCTTCTGTTTTATCATCTAAAATATTTCTAGCTTATTACAAATAAGAAGACAATGTTTTTATTAACTGTAACCAAGGGCAAAAAATTAAAATATAGAAGTTAAGTTAATTATTTGATGATAAAAAGTACTCATATAACAATATAATTTTTTAGGGTGAAAAATTACTTGAACTATAGGAATGTTCTACCACTATTTTTAAAATAACCCAACACAGCGAAACAAACTTTGATAACACTGTGAAATATGTTTTGACTGCTGTTTTTAATGTTTTGTAATAATTTAGTACAATAGATTAGATGTTTCTTGGCAGTACCTTGCAATGAGGCGGTAGCCGGGTTGGGATCCAGGACACTTTGTTGTTGTCCTGTGCCCCCGTCAACTGGTCCACAGAGTCAAGGAAGACAATCAGGGGCTGCTCCTTTGACGCATTTGTCAGTAGCTGCTTGAAATGAGCTGTCAAAGGCACCAGATCGTCAGGAATATCTTCGAAAGGCAGCATGTAGTTGTAAGATATCTAAAATCAAAAGTATTTAATGTTCAAACTTCAGTCATCACACAAATTATTAAAGTCCAAAACATGTTTTAAACAGAAAAATATATGAACAAAATTGTTCTTCTTTCTAAGATGTCTTGTGTTGAAGCCAAAGTTTGCTATGAATTAGGTGAGCTAACTCCATATTCTTTTAAAATGGCTACTATTTACATGTTTAAATATTTAATCAACATTGACAGAATTTAGTGTGAATGTATTTCGGTGCTATTTTTCAGACAGTGAAGTTAAAAAGTGGCATTTCCTGTTTTTTTATCCTGTTTTACGAGCATGTAATATATGTGCAGTTTCTAATAGTCGGGAATTTTAGGCGTAAAAAAGTAAATTGACCTTTGGTGAACGTTATGTTGAAAGTATAAAATTAATAATTACATGACCACTACCTTCCAAGATGGTAGAGTTAGCTCACCTGGTTTGAAGAAGACAACTTGGTTTTTGACTGAGGACGTCTCAATACACATATTTTAAAAAAAAAAACATATTTTTTGCTATTATTCCTTTTTTATTACACATTTTTACTCTTCTTCACTGTACTATAATAAATCCATATAATATCAACTCAGTTATTCTGGAAAGTAATATTCACCTGTTGACAGATTGAGATGAGCGTAGGAGTGAGAGCGCTGCTGTCAGGTGTTGTGCCGAGGAAGCGGATGATACTGATTGGTCGAGCCCCAGCAAACCACTCTGATGATGTCATTCCAGCTGATTTAGCCAGAAGAGAAGTTTTCCCACAGCCGCCTTCACCATATAGCACAATTGGCTGGTTTATTTCTCCTATCATGTATTGATGAATCTTTTCAAGTTCTTCCTCTCTACCATAAAATACCTTTAGAACAAACAAAATTGTTTTAATATTTTTATTAAATTTCCACATCACTGTTTACAAATCATAACAGAATAAGACCAAGTAATTTGAAGTTTTTTTTAAGTTCATGAGTAAAATATTTTGAAAAAAATACATACTTGAACAGAGTTATTGCAGGCATGAAGATGCTGTAAGATTTCAGTCACTATCTGCCCTTGTGCACTTGAGTCTTCTTTTCTCATGGCTCTGTCTACCAGTTTGGTGATGTTCTTGTAAAAATGTGTTATAAAGTGGTTCAAATATTCCTCATGAGTTTCAGGGTCCAATCCTTCTCTTCCAATCCACTCCACAGTATATCTTTGGAAAAGGAATAAAAATAGTGAGTTTTAAGGTGTTTCCTCTTTTGACTTCATTAAAGGCTACATTTATCTATATCAATGGAGTAGAGTAATATTATTGAGTGTGCATGCAATAATTTCAAAACATTTCATCAAAGTATTCTTGTATCCATTCAATATAATAGTAAAAATAAACATTAAAGGTTTGTCTGCACACAACATATTAAATTATTGTGAATGCCATTGCAAGCAAAGCTGCACCAATAATCTAGTATGGCTAATGATGTAAATGGCATGAATAGGGCTTTGAAACTCTTGCACAGTGTAAAACAAACAAAAAGTGCAATGCAATTTAATTTTCACATCATATATAAACATAAATAAACATACTATTTATTAACAGAAACAAATTTTTTTAATCATTAAAAATACAAAGGTAACCAACAATTTAGTGGCATATGAATTTTTCTTAGAAAAAAAGTATTGAGATCAACATATAAAATTAAGCTTACCTTTGGTAGTTGCTAGCTTCAATTTTCTGCACAAGTCTTTCGTCTCTCAAGTTGGCCAGGAGCTTGGCAGCTTCTGTGTCCAAGCTTCTGTTCAATATGTCAAGAAAGAGAGAGGCTTTCTTCAGGTTTTGCAGATTGATATTGTTGATCCATCTTACATAAGCCAGACAGTGATTTTTTGTGTTTTTGACATCAAGTATTCCATTTATTACCTCTCTCTCAGTCACTGGAAACAAATAAAAATGGTAGAAACATTTTACACATCAAGATGAAAGCCAACGAACCCAGTTCTAAATCAGACTGAAGAAAAGGGCGATTAACATTCTATTTCCCTCCCAAAATGCTAGTCTCTCAGAGAAATATCCAGATCATTCATAATTTTAACATTTGGGTCCATCTAAATCTTGGAAACATTGTCCTTAACTAAGAAGAATATTACATCATTTATCACGCATGCTATAGCCAAGAATATCCGCTCTGAAATGCTACAAACCTTGCCATTTCCTGCCCCTCAACTTCTTTTTTCCAAAAACACGTGTTTTTGGAAAAAAGAAAAAGCTCCCCAAATATAGGTAGGGTAGACTGTTGTACCTTGAAAAACTTTTGATATTTTAATTTTTTTTTAATTAATTATTGCTGTTTTACCAATCTAAAAATTACACAGCCTTTCTTTCGGATAGTGGCCATAATAATATTAAATTGGTTTTAAGAAATCATTGTTTTAGCATTAAATAAAAATAAAATAAAATTTGTTCCAAGGTACACTATGCTCTTGTACCTTGAAACGCACCCTTTTTATCTTAGAAAAAAGAGAAATACTTTGAAAATACAATGAAAACTAGTTGCTTCGGTTTATTAAGTTTATTACAAATTACTTTTAATGGACTTTATTACATATTGATTGCCGTCTATTTTTACTGAAATCCTGAAAATTTACTGATCCTGAAATTTTACTTTCTGGAGGGGCTAGAACAGCCTCTACGGTTTTTTCAGATTTTCTGCACTAACTGGAGGCTTCGTAACGCCAACCTTGTTTCGCAGCATGATATTTCTGAAACAAAAACATGAACACACCAGCATAATGTACCTGGGAAGCGTAGTGTTCCAAGGAACAAAAGGATGCGTGTCTAATTAAAATGGCGGATAACGACACTAACCTAAACTTAGCCAATTCAGCTATTATACAAATTTACTCATCAACAAACACACTATTCCAGAATAACTTAACACACCACCACCGGAATGCTGAATTAATCGTAAAAAACAAAATATAAAGTGAAAAACATTTACTTTTGGGAGGTGAAATAAAGTTTTGTTAATAACCACATACAAAACTGTTTGAACAATCTCAGACTTACACTAGCGTATTCTTCATGGCTGCAACTATAACATAGTTGATTTTTAGCCCGCTAGACGGTACCACTAATCGAGAGCAAACTATGTTCCAAGGTACACTATGCTCAAGGTACAACAGCCTACCCTACCTCCAATATAATATAGTTAAGTTATTCATTAACATTCCTTGAAGGCTGAGGAAGATTTTGAGGTTAAAATCTTCCTATCTTCCTATCTTCCTAGTATTAAGTAGGGTTTTAGCTGTATAGAGTTTTGGGTAACTGATGCTTGTTACATGATAAGAAAGAATGTTTAGTTGATAAGAAAGATGATATAATTTTAATGGGTTAATGCAAATTAATGTTAACCTAGCCAAATAAATGCTTTATAAAGAGTCCCTTTGTACCACCTAGCCTAAAAAAATTCTGTTGATACTTCTGTAAATCATCCATTGAATCGTTCAATTTCTCAAACAAATAAAGACACCTAAATTTATCAATTTATAAGCCTAAATTATCTACGTATATTTTTATTTTCACATTTTGATTGGGGGGACTTCGTCCTAGAGTCTATATAGACGAACCGCCACTGACTCACCGGACATGAAGTAGTTGTGCATGAGGTCCTTGGACAGCTTGCCCTGGTTGAAGCAGCTGAGCGCCGCCTTCCTCAGCAGCTTCTGCATCTTGCCGAGCGTGTCCCACCACACTGCCTGGTCGTGCTGCTGCAGCTTCGGGATCCTCTGTGCAGCAGAAATCAAAGTCATGCTTTGTGTTTCGCCATGTTTCTTCTTTTATTGACCTCTGCCCACAAAGTTATTCAAATCAGGCATAGAAAGAGTTAGTCCTGATTCATACAGTGAAACCTCTGTGAACCGTCACCCAGTGCCGGCCTTAGGGGGGGGGGGGGGGGGCAACAGGGGCGGCCGCCCAGGGCCTCGCGCTTCCGAGAGCCTCATGCTTAGAGGACTTTTTTTAAGGACGTTAAGTTAAGGACGGCAAGGAATTAGTAAACTGGTGCACGCGCTAGTGAATGATGAGCGAGAGGCGAGAGCGTTGTCTACGGCCCTGTTAATGGCGAGAGCTGTCATCAACATAATAATTGTAAACACATCATTGTTGTGTTTACATAAGTTATCAAAACATTATTTTCCTTCATAAGATCAGTAATCTCAATCTGTCGGAGCGGGCAAGTGGCATATATACCCATGACACTGTTTTTTTTTCTTTTTGGTAGGAGGTGGAATGCGTTTACGCACACTGAGGGGCTCGTTGTCCCCTCAGTAGTGTCGGACTCCCACGAGCTCGCTATCCCGTGAACTACCGACTAAACCACCTCCCTCGGCACCAAGGACACTAGCCTGGAGCTGTTTCACACATTACTTCGGGCTAGGCCTTTGATATTACGCCGCTAGGGCAACCTCCGTGGGGAAAAGATGAGGATTAAGGCTGATCGAGGTCGACCTTTTTCGCTCGAAGAATGGCCTGGACGTAGTGCTGGACACAGTTCCAGTTGCCCTCTCCCTGGAGCATAGCTCCGACGATGACACTGATATGGTACTGATAGTAGTGATAGCGATTACTGATCGTGTTTAATTAGTGAGGAAGTGATGACTTTAATAGTTAAATTTTATTAAACTGTTATTGACAAGTAAAACAAACTTTAAATCTTTGTGGTTTGAGTGGTTTGTTTATTCATGTAATCGTTATAATCACATTCTAAATAAGGTTCATCATGTCATGAGAGCGTGAAAAACTTTGAAATTTGAATCCGGTTATGAAAAAAGATAAGCGTGTTCAGAGTCTCGAATCTCAGCCTTTAAAAAGTTTTTGAGGCAAGTTTTTTTTTTTGAAATTTGAGTCTAGGATTTAAAACCATAATTTTAGATAACATCAACGATATTAGTTTACAAAAACATTGCCTTATTAGGTAATCCAACATGTATTGCTTGTGTAATAATAAAAATATCTTTTAATTTAAGTTCACTATTTTCCTGTTGCAATGTTTACAGTTCAGAGGGAACACTGGTCGCATGATGGATCACTTATCTTTTGACCCGGCGATGTGGGCAGTATTACTGGGGGAGGAGGAGGGGGGAAAAAGGGTATGAAATCGGGGGGGCGACACAGTGATTGGGAGGGGGGGCTAGTCACTGAAAAGGGAGGGCCTCGCGAGGATATCTCGCCCAGGGCCTCGCGTTGCCTAAGGCCGGCACTGCCGTCACCCTTGGGACTGAGGATGTGACAGTTAAGAGAATAGACAGATAACAGAAATTACACTATATATCTGTACAGTAAATCAAGTTTTGAAAGGGTTTGGAAGAAATTATACCCGTACACAGGTGGATAATACATGTCTCTTATTAAATTACATATAAATAAAAGAGTAAAACAGAACTGCTACACAGTAAGTTGTACTGGTTCAATGTTTTTACGGCGTATATTAGGACACAAAAGTACAGTGGTGACGGATAACAGAGAGTGGTGGTTAAAAGAGTAACTGTTAATCGAGGTTCTACTGAAATTGCGTGTGTATATCGACCCCAATTAAAAGAAAGCCTCTCTCTACATAAATCTTGACCAAGAGAGTATTTTAATGTTGTTGTCCATTATCCTGTTTTGTTTGCTGGCAGGAAAAACTTTAATGACTTTTCCTCTCAACAACTCATACATTTACATAATATGAGACCCGCTGTGCTTGGAGGAGCCGATATACAAGATAATCAGGTGTAATACAGTATAAAACTAAGTAATTTGATGATTGCAGAATATATGAACGAATGTATGTTCCTGACTTTCACCATAACTGAAGAAAAAAATACCGTTTTTCAGTATAAATAATATAGGGGCTACTCCCTTCAAATACAACCTTTAATATTGTGTTCTAATTAAAACTGCCCCAAAGAGCCATGTTGGTTGTTTTCATAATGGCAATTCCTAATTAATTTATTGCTAGTGATATAATGTGATAAAATTCTTCTTATTTTGTTGGGTGGGGGTGGGTTGAGGCCTTTTGGTCCCTAAAAATATTAAAGTAATCTTATTTAAAATTTTTATAATATTTTTAAATACGTCCAATGATTTTCTTCTTCGATTTCTTATATTTTACAAGGGCATTTTTCAGTAAGAATACTTTTAATTTTTTCTGTTATTAAAAAATAATTAAAGTTACTTTTTGAAATGCTCTGTTCGATAAGAAAGTCCATTTTTCAGGTATGCTATTGTATAATTTGACGCATATATGTAAAATTATTTGACTTCTTAAAACATTTTCTTCTACAATAATGTTCAGTTAAGTATATCAGGACATGAATACAATGTCCTTAATACAAAAGTCTTAATGCAATTATTTTACTTAAATACAGATCAGAGATTAAAAGTTTTCTTTTTAGAAATGAATTGTTTGATTAGATTCCGCATACGTTTTTTCCCTGTTTTGTGTAAAGATTTTACATTGTTATTGTTTAGGCCTGGCGTAGTAATAGAAAATGTTTATAGACTCTCTAAAAGAAGTTTTCTTCATAAATCTAAGGTGAGTGGACATTTCAAACAAAATAATTTTCTTTTGCATGTTTTATGAACGCAGATAGTTTACTTTAAAATTTTTGCTGAATTTGTCATATTTACTGATCATACACACATAAACTGTCTAGCCTACTGCCAATAATTTATTATAATAATTCCTAAAAAATAATATTTAAATCAATATAGGAGTGGGTGGTTTAGTTACTACTTAATTTTAGCATTGTTGTGTTCCTGTTGCTAGGCAAACTATTTCAAAATTTTTATTTCTTGACGCTCCCTGGTTGCGGCTGTCTACTTTCCTGTTTACGTGAGATATTTTACACATTTCTATAGAATTATTGCATTCTGGAACCAGTCTTGTAGAGTTTGTTTGTTTTTATAGTATTCAAATTATATAACACAGAGTCGTAGTAAGTAGACTTTTTATTTTCAGGAGCCGAGCCGATTCTCATTTTCTTTGAGGACGAGACGTCGCGACTTTCTCCCCTGATGGAGGAAACTCCTGATTGGAGGAAACTCCTGTTCATCCTTCTGACTTGGTCCCTGACCCCAGTCCCCAGCCCAGTAAAGATTTACATCTCAACTATCTCAGGTATTTCTAATCCAACAGTTACTCTACATCTACTTTGATAGTGTTATTTAATTTTGTTTAGTAGTTGATAATTATGTTTTTAATATTTTTATTTACATATTCTAAGACTTAATTTCTTCCCCAGGTCCGGACCTGATGAGTTGGGGTGCTTGTTATCCCCCTGAAAGGTGCACTCACGTTTTAGGTGTATCTCAAACTACTTCCTGACGTGCAAATAATACACTTGACGAACAGACTATAGACTGAGTGCTGACCACGTCTCTACAACGTAGTGTGGTCACCTGTCTGAATAATTTCAATGACTTACCTACACCTACAGCGGGCAGTCCCCGGCCATACAACATCGTCTTCCTCAGGTAACTAAGAGCCATTTCGGGATATGATATATGATTTAACAAGTGTATTAAGTTAAACGTAAATGTATGACTGGTTTCAGAATGTATAGCTTTATTTTATACTGTTAGTTACTGTTAACCTGCTGACTTCGTTTATGATAAATGAAGTTACAGCGGACTTTTGCTACCATTTTACCATTTTGTTACTGTTAGTAGTTTTCTCACTTTAAGATGCAGTTAGGATTATGATTTTAACTAGTTACATTAGTTTTCAAATTCTAACCACAGCTAGTCTGTATTCAATCAATTCATTTTAATTACTTCACTTATCTGCCTCGATCTGTTACGTTATCAACTGAAACTTTAGATGCCCACTGGGTCTCCATCCAGGAATTCTCCCCCTTAGGCCTGAAGGAAGGGCTGTGCCTCCCGTAAGGGAAACTACTAATTTGGATACTTTTTGAGTTTTCTACACCACTAGATATGACCGTGTGGTGTAAAACCTTCAAAAATGTGAAACCTAGAAAGTTGAAATTTGTGAACCTAGAAAGCGCTTGCCTTGTGTTTCAAATGTCGCTGGTTTGATCCCAGCGGTGGGCGACTCGACTACTGATCCAACATGAGCGGTCACCTCTAGCTGGCTGGCTGGCCTTTGTGTCTATTGCCACTACGGTAGCTTGCTGTCTTTAGATCGCTGCGCAGGCTTATTGGCCCATAGCAACGGCCAGTTGAGGTTTTTTTTTAAAAGATTAAAAGAAGTTGCCATGGTAACTCTAGGAAATAAATTAAATCCTGAGTCCAAGGACGTTTTTCTGTTTTTCCATAGGTGAAACCGGTTTGATCAGCTAGTTACTGTATACAAATTGATTTTTTTTGCGCCACTACTCTACTATGTGACCGCGCGGTTCGGCGGACAGTCACCTTGTTGTTGAAGTTGACCAGGATGCTGGAGATGGGCTGCAGCACCGAGATGGGCGGCACAGCATTGCTGTCCTTGCGGTACCAGGTGTCCAGCAGCACCACCTCGGTCCCGCCCGCCGCCAGGTCGTCCCGCAACATCTGCAGCTCCGACGACAGGATGTACGTGGGGATCGGCCGGTACCCATACTTTTGGCCCAGAAACACCTGCGAACAACACACAAGTCTTGCTTTTTAAGTCTTGCTTTGTATTTTTAATCTATTCACTAATTGTATATTTTTCTCTCTATATACAGGGTGTCCAACTAAACTGTGACACAATTGGTATTTCAGAAACTTTTGTATTTAGAGAGAACTTTAAATGGGGGACTTCACCTCATTTTTAAGACATTTAAAAATATGAATTCCATTTTCTTCTAACTTCTACATGGCTGTCATTTCCAATACGGCGGACAACAAACATTTTACGGCGTCTGGCCGAGCGCCTGCCGCAGAGCCGATGCAATATAACTGTAGTGGGCGGAATGCCTACCTGGTAGCATGAAGGCGCGGGCACTAGGCAGCACAGAACCTGTCCTATTCGTCACCTATCGTCCCCTAAAATGCAGGTTAGTCTATCACGTTCGTCTTACATTATTAAACTCTTGCCGTATATTCCAACGGCGATGACTGAAGTATATCTGATTACGACTCATTTGGTTATAACATTTGTTAACATAGAAAAAATTCCAGAAGTAATCGAGAGGGAAATTAAATTAACCTTCTAAGTGAAATAAAAGAACCTTCCTTCTATACTTTTTAACTTTCATTATTAATTTTCAAATCATAGCAACAATTATACTCTTGCAATAAATATTGTTCAGAAAAACTGTTAATATTATTGGGGGTTTATCATAAACCTTTTTGTAGGCTATGCAATTTCGGTATAGGCCTAATTCTATCTCATCCTCTTGAGTTTGAGTTGGTGTTTATATAGAACTACATGCGGGAGAGGAATTGTCATATACTTAGATAAGCTACATAAGTACACATCGATTCATTCCTCGTTATTTATTAATCATTTGGTTGTAAGACAATAAAAAATTGAGATCGGTTCTCGCTCTAGGGAAAAAGAGAGTCGGTTAAATAACTCAGTGGAACATAAACTGAAATTCGTGCGGCGCGGCGGCGGGCGTTGGCGTGAGGGCCATTTCGCCAGAACAGGCATAAAATATTGCAGTACCAGGGTGAGCTAGTCTACAGGGTAGCTGTTCTATTTCTGATGCAAGTTATGATTTATTAATTTATTTTTATCTTCCAACATAACTCGGCAATAAAATTAATAATAATTAATTTTTAACTTCATAAAACAAGTTTTTTGAGTAGCCATAAAATAGGCCTACTCAACGTGAAGGAAATTGATGTGTTTAGTTTTAAGCTAGGGAATAAGGTCAGTAAAGAGGGCCTATTTTCATTGTGCATCACATCATTTTATAATTTGGTCAAAATATATGCTATACAACCCACATTATGTACACCTTTTTCTTCATCAACATAAAATTTACCTCTTTTAAAAATCATCTAGTAACATTTTTACGTTTTGTACAGATATAAAGCTAAAAGATCATATACAGTTCACGCACGAAAATCCCGACCAGCGCAAGAATTTTGGAGTATTGGGATTGGATGAGAAGGTCTACTCCCCTACTCAACTGAGCTGACTAGCTGTAAATAAGTGTATTAATTTTCAAAGCAAAAGTTAAATTCTTGGTTGTCAAAATATATTTAATGTTACGGTTTGAGGTTTTGTTCACGTAAATTTTATCTTTGTAAATTCAGTTATTAAATTGGAAATATTCTATTTAACATTAGTTTAAACTCATATCAGTTATGTTTTCGTAAGTTTTAATTAAAAAATAATTTGCCCAAACGTGAACAAATAATGCATTTTTCCTTGATCAATGACAGCAGCGGTCAAGTGACTTTCAGATTTTTGAGTCACTATCTATCGGACACTAAAAACATTAAAAAACAAACACTATAAAAAACAATAAAACAAAAAAATGATCATCCAATAGGAAACCAAAAATGAACAAAAAACTCATTGCTGCTGCCAATGACATACGCATATAGGCCCTATAGGAATCGTCTATTTCACTCTAAACATCTGAACGTCTATATCTGTCGCATAATTTTTTTTAATATTTGGGATTTTCATGCGCGAACTATAGTATTAAAATATTTTTAAATAATTAAATTTTAACAAGTAAAAAGAATAATATAAGATTTAGCAGCATCTAACAAATCACCGAAATTCTGTACCTTTGGTTATATGTTTTAGAACGTATATTTAACCCGTTTATCACATTTCCGAAGAGATTTTTGTTAGTTTTCATTCTTTCAGTTGATGGTAGAACGGCGCGGCGACTGGCGACTCACCACAAAGTTAGGCCCCATGGAGAGGCGCTGGCAGTTCATGATCTCCCGCATACACAGCTCCGTGGTCATGTGATCGTCCGTCGCCTCGTCTCGCACGCCCCACCTCATGTCCACCACCTGATGTGAAAACATATATCTCAATATTTTTTGAAAGATGTTATTTCATCTGGGCGGTGAATAAAAGATTGAATAATGAAGAAGTACAATAATGCCCCATTAGAGTTGAGGCATTGTTCTTCGACCGGTCTCCTGTTAATGGTCGATTGAAAATCCTCTATAGAAGCTTCTTTGGTTTTAACTGACAACAGTATCTGGTGCTGAAAGTGGGAACGGGGAATGATGAGGAGTGCATTTCTTCGTAAGTCAGGTTATTCGTAGGGCTGATCCGAGAAGGAGCTACCCGTGTATATTTTTCTTGAAATCTATAGCAACTACAACAGCCACAACTTAAGGCCCGTATTATACACGGACACTCAGCGTCCCAGTGGCTGGGACGCTAGCTTCCCTTGACACTCGTTTAGCATTGATCGAATGGGAGTATCCCGCGAGCTAATATACACGGACACAGTTGGCTCGGACGCAGATCTGCGTCCGAAGTGTGTCCCGGCTGTGTCCGAGGGCGAGACGCAGCCCGGACACACGCGGGACGCAGATCTGCGTCCCGGGAAGCAGATATGCGTCCTGGCAGCTGGGCCGCCAGCGTCTCTAGTCAAAATTAACATTGAATCTATAGGAACGTCCCGCGAGTCATTATACACGGTCACACGGTGTCCCGGACACAGACTGTAGCGCAACGACCGAGGACTGTCACTGTGATGAAAAATATCTACATCAGCATTTATTGAGATAACATCACTGTAATTATGGATCATGGTATTCAGAATAGTATTTTAATCATATAATTTGCTCGATAGCTCCTTATAAAAAATAAACTATTCGACCTCCAATTGAATAGAGGTATATCTACTTGTCCTAAAGCTAATTTTTTAAGTTTAAAACGGAAGCTAATTTTATTCTTGAATTTAATTAAACTTTGAATGTTGAATAAATTAATAAATCATTATAGCTAACTTCAAACGTATAAAAATTATTATTATTATAAAAGTAGCGTAAAAACCGCTTTAGAACTGTCTCCAACTGAGAAAAAATACAACTTTAAGTTGAAAAAAATGGTGCATCAAAGAAGGCAGCTGCGAACGATAAAAGAAAAAAAATTCCTAAAAATGAAAAAATTATTTTTTAATGAATAGTAAAGATTTTATTTGTGAAATTGAAAAATATCCATGTAACGAAAAAATATTCATGGTAACGACTGAGTGGTTTGGTGGTGGGGCGGTGCCGATGCGGTGTCCCTGCAGCGTCCCGGCTGTGGCCGAGCCGCTAAACAGCTTCCCGGACTCTTCCGGGACGCAGGCGGGACGTCGGCAGCCCAGCCGCTTGGGACGCTGAGTGTCCGTGTATAATACGGGCCTAACTATAAGGTTTTTTTTTCTTGAAACCTCATTATTACAAGGAAATCGACTAAGCTTCAGTTTTCATTTCCTCTACTTAACTAATGCAACGCTTTGAGGTTTAAACACCTTGAATGTAACACCTAATACAAGGTAAGTAGTATAAACTGAATACAACACCGGAACTAGGGGAAGGAAGGGGAGTCGAGAGTTGAGTGGCTGGCGAGAGGTGTGAGGGATCGATGCCCTGATGAGAGCCGGCCTGCGGTCCGTACCGCGCGGTGCCGGCCACTGCCGCGACCGTGCAGGCGGAGGAATTAAAAATAACCGGAAATTGGTAATGTTCGTGCCACACTCGCGTGGGTCTAGACTGCGGGACTTGGCCGATACATCACGCTGAAAGCAGAGATAAATGAGATAAACGTCTGAAGTTTAAAGCAGTTTGTCGAACTTGCAATCAGAGCCAAAGTGAGTTCGTTATCAGTTCACTTGTCAATAAATAAAATAGATTGCCTATTTCAAATGCCAATTAAGCTCTATTATTATCGATGGTTCCAAAAGTTGGTCTATAGTTGGAAAAACTCATAAAATAAGAAGATAACCGTATGATGCTATAAAATCATACCGTTCGCATCTTTACAATAGTAGTTTTCATCACTAGGAGCGAAAGTGGCTCTTTTTGGTACGAGATCGCAATTTACAGGCGAGGCGCAGCCGAGCTTGGGAATGCGATCGAGTACCAAGGAGACACTTTTGCTCCGTGTGATGAACAACTATTTTCATCATTATGTATAAATAACCATTTAATCGTAAAAAAAATAGACTACATAATTTTGAGGTTATCCAAAATAGGCATCGTCATTTACACATCTGTTAGTTGTTCACAAACACAAGTTAAGAAATCGTTCAACCTTTCAAACGTAACATAAACAAATTTTGACATAAGAGTACGGCAAAATTTACCATATGTTTTTTCAGTACTCCTATTCGAAGTGATCCAAAAACGATCATTTTGCGTACGATTTAGAGAACTAAAAACGGCTGTTTTCGGAACAGTATGATGAAAAGTAATGTTTTGGATAGGGAAAGTAATAATTATTGAAATGTATCAGGACTGCATGTGTAGTTTAGAACAAAAATCATTTATGTAAAGAGAAAAGAAAAACTGTAAATTATAATATCTAATGTGATAGAAAATCAAATCCGCTCCCCTCTAGTCAGTATATTGCGGGCGCCCTCATTTAACCGCGTACAGTTAGTGAACTGAGCAGAGAGAATCGTGTAAACCTGCATTAAACGCCATTCGGATCTGACACAAGCCAATTAGACCTGTCCAGAGCCTGTGCACGAACAACGAGGAAATGATTCGGCTAATGCTAGGTCTTCATCTTAATATAAATGCAAAACGTCTCATGCCCTTAGAAAAAACACTGATACCGCCGTTGCAGCAGAGCTCTGCAAATAATTTTCAATATGTATTTAATATATGTTTTTAATCATTTTCAAATAATTAAATACATACATAAACCCAAGCGACAAACGATATGTTATTTTATATTCTCTATAAAAATAACCGCATGCTAAATGAGAATGCAAGTTTGCTGCTACAGTTGTATGAAAATTAGGCCTACACTGTTTTAGTCAAGATCCAGTAGACCAATTCACTTATGTTCTTATACTTCCAGTTTTTGACGTTTTTTTAACTGTAATTATTTGGTTTTAGTCCTATGTATAACTACGTATAACTAACGCAAATCTTGTTGGTCCATTCTCTCAAACGTCCTACTTATATATGTCGTAGCCACATGCTGTAATTGGGCACTTCATGAAGTGCCCAGCTCGCCTGGGCACATAGTGAAATTGAATGGTTTCATTAAAAATTACAGTATGTGACCAACAAAACTGGGCACTTCATGAAGTGCCCAACGCTCGTTGGGCACATGCTGTAATTATTTCTTTTACACTATGTGTCCAGTTCAGATGCTGGACACTTGATGTAAAAATATAAAACTGCTGTTTACGTTGCTGTTGGTAGTATCCGATGTATTATTTTCAATAATACAAAATACAATTATTTTAAAATAATTTGGCAAAACCTTAAGATTAAGATTGTCTTCCACTAAACCAGACAATAATTAACTCTTATGCCTGTATGTTTTATCGTGATTTCTTCTATGTTTTCTGAAATATTCTAGCTACATATAACTATAAAAATTGTTATTATTTAAACAACAAACGGTTATTTAAATAATAATATTAATAGTGATGCGTAGCCAAAATAACTCAGAAAACACAAACCAAACAATTCAGTCGATTTCAATGTTGTATGCTTTGATAAAATAAAATACGTGAAACACTTTACCTATTACATTCATATGCAACACATAAATATTAACATTAACCTATTTTATCATGTTTTAATTTTTTAACTTCTACTGAGTCACCCTTTGTAAACTTAAAATAGATTAAAATATAGCATGGTAAAACAAATTTTTAAATAGAATCATAAGAGTCTTTGAAAAAATAATAAAAACAATTCTATAGTTTCTTATTGTTATAGAAATTGAAAACATTTAATTTGTATACAATTTTTCTATTTCGTTTTTTTTGTAATTTTATTAACATTGACAACAATTTAGGTTTAAGTTTTTTTTATGTCAGTATGAGTGAATTAACATAACATCATTCCTACATCAAGCCTTTTCTATGTAATTATTTTTATTTGTTTATAGAATAATAAAAAAAACGTAAGTCCTGTTTACTTGACAGCTTTTCAAAAATATGCCTTTTATTATATTCTTACTGACATCATTAGCTTAAAAATCTAAGTTTATATTATTAACCCAAATATTTGGAAATTCATATGAAGCATTGTCTAAAGGGATAACCTATGAATGTTAAACGTTATTCAAAAGTAAGTGGTTACTAGAAAATTCTAGCCGTTCGGTTTTTAATCATTATTAATTTTTTGTGTTAGCGCATTACCTATAATTTAGAATGTAATATCATTATTTGTCTTTGTTCACAAGTACATTTGTGTAATGGACATAGTCTGAACAAATAGATTATTTTTATATGCAATACTAAAATACTATAATATAATATAATATACAATAATATAATATTTTTTTCATCATACTGTCCCGGAAACAGCCGTTTTTAGTTCTCTAAATCGTACGCAAAATGATCGTTTTTGGATCACTTCGAATAGGAGTACTGGAAAAACATATGGTAAATTTTGCCGTACTCTAATGTCAAAATTTGTTTATGTTACGTTTGAAAGGTTGAACGATTTCTTATCTTGTGTTTGTAAACAACTAACAGATGTGTAAATGACTATGACTATTTTGGATAACCTCAAAATTATGTAGTCTAATTTTTTAACGATTAAATGATTATTTATACATAATGATGAAAATAGTTGTTCATCACATGGAGCAAAAGTGTCTCCTTGGTACTCGATCGCATTTCCAAGCTCGGCTGCGCCTCGCCTGTAAATTACGATCTCGTACCAAAAAGAGCCACTTTCGCTCCTAGTAATGAAAACTACTAATACTACTGTTTGATTTTATAACTATTTGAAACCGACAATATTTGTATTAAACTTTAAACCAATTATAAGTGTTTGTTTTATCCTAGACTAAGATTGTTAACTGTTTATTTTAGTCTGAACTCAACTCATACTCCAAAAAATTCGTTGTCCAAATATAACGAAGACTAATTATTTTCAAAAGGCTTATGTAACTAAAACCGATGTTAAAATATTTTGATTTGAATAAATAAATAATAAATATTAAAAGGTTTAATAACAAACAGTAACATTGGCTACTTTAACACGGACGTTGGGATTTAATGTAATTATTAGGATTGGTTTTGACAAAGATTTAAAATCGACTGCCCAACATGCCTCAATAGTTACACCATGTGTCCAATGAGCGTTGGGCACTTCATGAAGTGTCCAGTTGCGTTGGGCAGATGCTGTAATTTTGATCGAAATAATCGAATTACACTATGTGCCCAGGCGCGCTGGGCACTTCATGAAGTGCCCGGGCTGCGTTGGGCTCTTCATGAAATGCCCAATTACAGCAAGTGGCTACGACATATATATTTCACTGTTAAACTGTAAAGGACACAAATAAATTTGGTTTTTATCATATTTTTTACTTATTTAGCAACTTTGGATTTGCCTGTAAAAAGGCATTGTTCAATAATTGCAGTTTCCCTGTCTATGACTGAGTTCACAATAAGCATTTTATTGTTCATGAAAGACGCGTACCACCTGTAAAGAAAGAGATTTGATAACTTATAAGTTGAGAACAAAATATGAATACCCATTAAGCGTAGGTACTATATTGAAGAAAAATACTCACTTGAAACTCTAGACCGTGTTTTTCGCGACAATAATCTTTCAACTTTGGGTAACACTGCGCCATCAAGGTGTTTCTCTCCATGGTTGTGTCTGTAAGATACACTCGTATAAAAATCCGAAATTGCTATTTTTTATACATTGTTATGCATTTTGTGTGTATAACTATCAACTTTTACTGTTCACATTTTGTAAACATAAAACAATCAAGGGAGTTTGATATTTACCGAAAAAAAATATTTTTCTAGACTAAATAGTTTTAAATCCAAACGAATATTGTAGAGATTTGTTTAATTTTCTCGCCGTTTGTTGAAACTGTGAAATGTTATTTTCTACCATATAAAGCAGCTAAATTATTTTTGGGACCTGTTCTTTGTCCAAATTATTTATAAAGTGAAAATTGAAGTACAGTACACTCCCAGTTATCCGAGGCTACCTCGAATAACACGAACCTCGGATAATACGGAGTTTACGTGTGTTTTAAGGTTGGGCTGTAATAAGACCACTTGAAAATGCTTTATTAGATACAGTATTTACCAATAAATACGACAATGAAAGTTCTTTCGAGTTGCAAATAATATAATTTTAAATGAAGACATTTTTTCTCGCATAATTATAACGCTTAGTAAGAAAATAAAAACGAATATTTAAGAATAGAGCTGCCTCGGATAACCTGGAGTCTCGGATAACCGGGGATCGGATAATCGAGAGTGTACTGTAATTAGACTAATGAATTTCGTATTTAAATAGGAATAAGAAAATTGAAATGGACGAAGTTAAATAGTATTGTACTTAAATTCTCTATATTTTGGAAATGCAATACCTTTTGGAACAACGGTAAAGAACCCCATTGTACAATTAAGGATAAACACACATTTAGGCTAAATTACTGTTGAATGTAAACGTCAAGATATTAAGCTTAACATTATAAAACACAGTAACAGTACAGTAATGCAACCATCTAAGCATGTAATTGCCATGCGTTCATGAAGTTCCTGCATAGTTGCTGCAGTCCAGTTATGTTAGGCCTACAGCTCGCGCAATTTACACCCCTTAGCTGCCGATTATTAAACTTTTGGATAATTAAGAAAACCCGTCCTACTCGTCCAATACTTTTATTCATTTCAATGAATTCATTTCCCTTACAACTGTTTGAGGTTTAGACCCCTATTACAGTATTTGCAATATAGAGCAAGGTTACCATTAAAAAAATAACGAAACAATTTCACTTAGTGGGTTTCTGTAACAAACCATTCATAGTTTGGGTTTTTTTGCAATAAAACCTTTAGAAAGTTTATGACTCATCGTTTTGTTGTGATTTATGGGAACTTTTGCTACTTTTGGTTTCTAAAAGTAGTACTATTCAAACACAAAAACACGAATGCCTTAAGAATCTTTCTTCATAATATAAAAAAGTTTAACGCAGAATCCCCACAACTTATTGTGTTTCCACGCTAAGAAAATTCCGGGCTAATTCTTTTCAACATAGCGGCAATATCATGAGGGGTCTCTACGCTAGATGATTTTTCTCTTCATGAATCAATTTTCTTAAAAAAGTAAATTTGGCCAAATTTATCAGATGGGGTTTCTAAAATAAGTGATTCAATTACGCTTGCAGCGGTTGTGAATGAAAGGTTCGCAACAATCCCTTGCGGCTGAGATGCCTTGGGACCTCGGGCCGCCCTTCCAAACGAACAAATGAATGAATGCACCTGTGAAGGTGGAGGAGGTGAAGATGCGCACGATCTTGGAGCTGACCGGCGGCAGGCTCTCCAGCGACCCGGAGAAGATGAGGTCTATCGTGCGGTCGTCCATGGCCGGGCATCAGGCTGGGCTCTGGGCACTCGCAAGGCATTAGCACTACAACTGACACCTTAAAAAGGGTTCGGTTAATTTTCCTATGACCAGAAGGTACCGACTTAAAAATCGTAAAATGCAAATCTGGCCTTAGAGGTTTGTAGGGTTTGGACTGTTTTCCTTCAAGGGTGATTGAGAATCTCTCCTATGTAAAATTTCTTTAGCAAATGTGGAAAATTTATGTAAAATGGGGAATGGTATTAGTGTATTACTTTGCTAGCCTGGTAAATACTGTTTTGCCGCGCGAGCAAATGTTACCGCGCAAGGTACGTATGATATTTAAAAACATCATACTACACACAAGACATGCTTTTTGATCACGACATATTTTTTGCATAAACCACTTTCCTTAATTATTCATACATATATTTTTGAAAATTTAACGTGACATTGTTGCAATTGGCTGACACCCCAACTTAATAAACATGGATTGAATGTTGCTTTGCTGCAATCAACTGGTTTACTTCCGTTTTCGTACGTAAGTGCCAGGAAAATTTCTGTGCAAATATCGGTAAACAGTAACTTTCCTGCCAAGAGGAAGGCATAGAAAACATATGTTTCTGTGTACTATGATGTAAAATAATTTAATCCGTGGTAAATTTCTGTTTTGTAATCACTAGAGTAGAGCCATAACATTCGTAAACATCCAGTATCTAGGTACTGTATTTAAGAACCACATCGTAAAGATTCATCTTTCAAATCATTCAAAAATAACCCTTTTACACAAAACGTTAGTAGGCTGTTTAGCTCAGAAAAGCTAAAGATACTTTGGGAGAGGTTTATGACTAATTGAGGTATCATAGATTTTTCTACAGTAAAAAAAGTCCTCTCCCCATCTTTAATTTTGTTTGTTTGTTAAGACAAACAATTAACCTTTGGGGAATTATACTAACTCAACCCAAATTATTTTTTGACGTTGTCAAAAATTTTGAGTGTCCCCCAAAAATGGGGGATTTTGGGAGCAACTCTAAATTTTCAAATGCAAACCCCTTTTGAGTGACCCCTCATTTTAAAGAGCTTTCAAAAAGTAGATGAATGATGAAAGTTGGAGATCTCTAACATGTTTCTATCCAAATTGACAGCTTGTCAAAGTTTTGAATACAACACATCCTTAAAACCTGGCGTCTAGGACGTTTGGAGTTTTAATTCACCTTTGGTGACTTAAAAATGAAATGACCTTGGGAAAAATGTTATCAAATGAAAAAGTGGTCTCTTATGGTGATATTTAAAATTTTGAGTGTCCCTCAAAAATGGGTGATTTTCAGGGCAATTCAAAATTTTCAAATCTAAACCCCTTCCGAGTGACCCCTCACTTTAAAGAGTTAAAAAAAAATAGGCGAATGGTGGAGGTTACAGGTCGCTAACGTGTTTCTATCAAAATTGCAACTTGTCAAAGTTTCAAGGAGTCGTAATCAAAACTTTGACCTCAAAACAAACAGCACCTCATTCAGCACCTCAAAACAAACATTACACATTTAATGCAAGAGATTTAAAGAGGTACATTGCAACACGTGTTCGGGAATTTGATTGAGAGAGCACAACTTTATACAAATGCCAATGGCGGATTGTTTGAGCACATAATGTAAACTAAATGTGATCGAACTTAAACAAAAGGTCGTATAAAATGTAAAGATCAATAAAACAAAACTAATTTCAAATTTATATGTGCATTATTCGATCTTAAAAATGAGTTGCTTTAAAAAAAATACCCTGTATATTAACAACCAACTATATACTTATACTGGAGGTCGCTAACGTGTTTCTATCAAAATAGGCAGCTTGTCAAAGTTTTGATTACGACTCCTTGAAACTTTGACAAGCTGCAATTTTGATAGAAACACGTTAGCGACCTCCAGTATATGTATATAGTTGGATGTTAATATACAGGGTGTTTTTTTAAGCAACCCATTTTTAAGATCGAATAATGCACATATAAATTTGAAATTAGTTTTGTTTTATTGATCTTTACTTTTTATACAACCTTTTGTTTAAGTTCGATCACATTTAGTTTACATTATGTGCTCAAACAATCCGCCATTGGCATTTGTATAAAGTTGTGCTCTCTCAATCAAATTCCCGAACACGTGTTGCAATGTACCTCTTTGAATCTCTTGCATTAAATTTGTAATGTTTGTTTTGATGTGCTGAATATCCTGTGAATTGTTTCGTAGGCCTTACTTTTTATGTATCCCCAAATAAAATAATATAGTGGGGCCAAATCCGGGGATCTTGGGGGGAAACAATCCTTCACTGATAAAATAAAGTTTTGGGTTGCGTTTAAAAAAGACCCTGTTTTACTCTGATGTTTGTTGTACGATTATTTTAGCTTAATTAATGCAAAAACGTGCGCTCGTAAACTTTTATGTCCGCATACGTGTAGAAGAAGGAGCCAAATTTAGTAAGGCTTGGTTCCTATAAACATACTAGGATTGTGTATTTACCAAAATAAAAAATATCTACTTTAGCGTGGCGTCATTTTTGTTGGCTATAGAATTATGAAAAATCTCAAAATAAAAATAAAATTGGTCGGACAAGTACCTATGTCAACTATAGTAATGAAAAAATCCATCAATAAAAATCATGTAAAAGTAAGCATTCTTAAGGGTACAACAAAGTTAAGGGAATTATTGTTAAAAGGCAAAGGGTAACAAATCACAGCAGCATCAGGTGAAGTGCACATAAAAACTTTGAAGCACATAGCTTGTTGCGTCTCCAGGATCAAACAGCAGCATTCATTATCGTTTCAAATACTTTTATTTAACAACTTATTTATTTACTCGTTAATTTTTTGTAATAACTAAATGTAATCATTGAAAACTTTTTGATTTATTTAAGTGATTGAAAACTTATAAAGTATGAACCAAAATTTTAATTCAATCAAACAATGAGAATGTTATAAGTTTTAATAGTTTAACATGTGTTTAGACCTAGCAATTGTATTGAAATTAAGTACGATAAGGAAGCTCAAACAGAAAACCACTGTTAAACTGCCACCTGTACAAAATACTAAAAATGTTTCCGAAATTATTGTCTGACCGGGTTAACATTTTATTTCTAAAATATGTGCTTATCGTGTGCTATAGTTAGGTACTTAGGAAATAGTTTTATCTGAAATAATTAAGGATAAACTTAAAACCTCTTTCTTTTACGTTATTACGCAATATTTTTAGTTTCCAAATTATTTAAAACCATTATTTTTTTAGCAAATCTACACATCGAAAAAATTAATGGCTTCTTTGAGTAAGGTTGTTTTAACTTGAAAGCCATAAAATAAAGAATAAATTCGCTAACAATCGCAATGGAGTTGTCCGCAGTACCTGGAGGGTAGTTGTGTAGGGGAGCTCCCGGTACCGACTGACACTTGTTCCTATCGACTGTGCAATCTGGGTCACGAACAAGGCCGCCCGACTCGCCTACTGCCCACCCCCGGGGCGGAGGCAACAGGCGAGGGCAGGGCTGGAGTCACACAACTTTGGCAAAGTTTTGCATAGTTACAAAAGTCCAAGTTGTGTTATGGCTCAATTACGAGTGCGTGTGCCTATTAGTTCAGCCTGGTGCTGTTTCCTTATTTTATTTTAACGATCGACTTTGTCTTCGTGTTATTCTGATTTCTTCAGTTTAGAAATGCATTGATTTTCTCAAAGGAACAAATAGTTCTGGTATAATCCAGAATTTATGGTAGGGTAGTAGGTAGTATAGTCCGCCCACTCTTAGGTCAGGACTCTGACGGACGTTCGGTATAAAGACCATTTTCAAAATACGTACTGAAACTCAAATATAGTACTGTGGCTATATTTGGAGGATATTTTGCACGAGTGTTTACGGATTTGTCTAACTGACGTGAGGCATCGTCTAAATTATTTATCTAGACTTTTTAATGTTTTGAGAATCGAGCAGGCAAAACTGAGGCTCAGCGTAGTAATGGCCAAGGTCAACGGATAGATGCGAGATCACGGCTTGTCCCTGGCTATCTGTAAGACGGAGATCGTCGTCCTCACCAAAAAGAGGATAAACACCGTGTTCCCGGTGCAGATAGGTGACGTCACACTCGAGACAAAGCCTGCTGCAAAGTACCAGGGAGTCATGGTCGACAGCAGACTGTCTTTCGGCGAGCAAATCCAGAGCGCCGCCGACAAAGCCGCTAAGGGTGTCGCTGCCCTTGGTAGGCTTATGCCCAATGTCGGCGGTCCTCGCTCCTGTAAGCGCCGCCTGCTCTCGACCGCCGTCCAGTCAGTTTTGCTGTACGGTACGGAGGTATAGGCTCACGCACTCGAGAAGCGAGTCTTCCGAGACCGGCTTGCCCGAGTCCAGCGCCGAGGAGCTCTGCGGGTCGCTTCGGCGTACCGCACAGTCTCCGAGCCTGCTGTGATGGTGATCACCGGAGTCATCCCCGTCCTCTTCCTCGCGAGGGAGAGGCAGGCGATTTACCGGAGGAGGCCTGAAGTGGGCCGGGAACCAGCTGCCAGGGAAGAGCGCGATCGCAGCTTCGACTCCTGGCAGCGTGACTGGGAAGCCGAGCCGAGGGGACGTTGGACCTTCCAGCTCATACCTTCCGTCCGACCATGGGTGGAACGGCAGCACGGCGAGGTCGATTACTACGTGACCCAGTTTCTTTCTGGGCACGGGTACTTCCGAGCCTATCTGCACCGGATGGGCAAAGTCGCCAGCCCGGACTGTCTGTATTGCCCCGGCATCCCAGACACGTCCGAGCACACCTTCTTTCAGTGCGACCGCTGGCACGTCCGCCGAGCCTCGCTTTCATCTGAGATCGGCGTGGTCGTCAGCCCAAACAACATCGTCGGAGCTATGCTCCAGGGAGAGGGCAACTGGAACTGTGTCCAGCACTACTCCAGGCCATTCTTCGGGCGAAAAAGGTCGACCTCGATCGGCCTTAATCCTCAGCTTTTCCCCACGGAGGTTGCCCTAGTGGCGTAACATCAAAGGCCTAGCCCGAAGTAATGTGTGAAATAGTTCCAGGCTAGTGTCCTCGGTGCCGACGGGGGTGGTTTAGTCGGTAGTTCACGGGACATAGACTCGTGGGAGTCCGACACTGCTGACGGGACAATGAGCCCCTAAGTGTGCGTAAATGCATTCCACCTCCTACCAAAAAGAAATGTCGTTGAGAATGCAGGTCCCGTTGCAGTTACGGGGTTATTTACATACCTGTAAATAGCAGCATT
Source organism: Flexamia atlantica (assembly GCA_035578135.1). Lineage (NCBI taxonomy): Eukaryota > Metazoa > Arthropoda > Insecta > Hemiptera > Cicadellidae > Flexamia > Flexamia atlantica. Next base: position 25,242,868 of record JAQJVK010000002.1, read on the forward strand.
ACCTATAATATATATAAATATATGTACGAAAAATAAACTTGTCGCATATTCTATGTAGGATAGTCTAAAGGGCTATCTATTCTGTAGACGAAAGGTCACTCCTATTTCATTTATGGCACAAATAATTAAATACATCATTTGACTGCCACTGTATTCAAAACTGAATGTCCTCAAGCCCAAAGATTATTTACTACATTATATTAGCCTACAAAGTTGATGTTGGAATAACATGTATTGTGCGATGTACATTTTGTGGCCGAATGCGGGCAAATTAAATACCGTAAAAAGAACGAAGATTGAAAACTGTCTTTATAGTCTTCTCACTTTCTGACTAACAAAGTTTTCTGCCATACTGCAGGCCATGTTAAAAATATCTCTTTTAACTCTGATGTTATTCTATGCCTACAGGATTAGTTTCATGTTCAGAATGGAAGTTTTCGTGAAAAGCCCGTCGTCGTTGGCCGCTAAGCAGGCCGCACTTTGATCCACGTTCTAAAAACCCCTCAGTCTTTGCGCCTAGGTTTTTTATGTCTGCTACCTCGTGAACCGAATCCTTCTGGGTATTTCATAATTTTGCTCCGCTTTACTGTATCCGTAAAGCGACATGCTCCTTTTTGCTGTTAGAAAAAATGAGACTATGTACTGAAAGGATAGATCTCGTCACTTAAAGGAAATAAGGATTTATGGATGAAGTATATTTTTTTCGGGTAAATGCGAGTCTAAATAGCCCTAAACGTTTGGCGGAAATTTTCCATAGGGGACCTTGTGAGAGAAACGTCAAACGAATCTTGCCGAACACACCATGTTCACTCTCGCAATCACCTGAATTCGTGTTAACTCTCGCAATTGCCTGAATTCGCCCGGGGTAGCGGATTTCTACCCCAAGCGGATTTCTACCCCCCGGATTTGTACCCCTCACAAAAACGATACGTCATTTTGACGTCACAGGAGGCGGGGCCTAAATCGCTCTAGAAACAGCCCGCGACCGGAAATGTACCCCCAATACATTATTAAATAATCAACACCTAATTGGTCTGAAATTAAATTATGTTCCTTAAGTCTGTTCCCGGAATTGTACCTCCCGGATTTGTACCCCGTCACAAAATCATTAAGTCCTACCGCGGATTTAGTACCCCCCGGATTTGTACCCCCCGTGGTCAAATTCTTAAGTCCGACCCCGGAACTTTACCCCCCGGATTTGTACCCCCTGTGCTCAAATCCATTTTGACCGACCATGAGAATATGCCGGGTCAATATTCATGGTTGTTATTGACTTTTTTAATTAGTTGTCGTAAATCAATGGCTGTTAAATTATTACCTAATATTATTCTACGAATATCACGTGGCGAGCGCAATAGCTATTTGTGTATTAAGAGCGCAAAGCACGTCAATGTCGCTCGAGAATTGTAATTGGCCGCACGAAGTTTAGCTGAGTGCGGCCAAACATTTCGAGAGCGGCAGTGACTATTTGTGTTCGTAATACACACAAAATTTTTCCTATCACCATTTTTTAAACAATTAATTTAACTTATTAACTAACCTGTACACAAAAGTTCATTGCGGTTATGTTTGCCTATTCTAATGGAAAGAACCGGAAGTTAGTGTATAGAAACGCCGACTGTGAAATCAGCTGATATAGAGCAATAAGGCAACTAGAATTAATTTTGAATGCGGTGATTGTCATGGGATTTCTGACCAATAGAAACTGGTCTTTGGTGTTTGACGTCATAGTTATCTCTCTTATGTGCCTCCTTAACCTGATTTTAGCGAGCGGGAATGTTCATTCTCGCTCGCTTTTGCGAGGGAGGACGAAATTAAAGCGGAAATGAACAGTCTTGCCTACTGTTTACAGCTGTGGCAATGTGATTATTTCCATGCAGTGGTAGGAAACTAAATATGAAGAATTATTTATGCAATCATAATGGCGAATTAAGCTTTTGACCTTCCGGGCCCACATGGCCGGTGCTACCGGTGCCACGGCACCGGGGCCCGCGAGCCGAGGGGGCCCGGAAGGATGGGGGAAAATAAAAAGGCAAAAAGCACACGCGTGGGCTCAAAAAAAGGTCATCACTTTTTACAAGCCGAAAAACCTGTCGCCGGGCCTGGCCGAACCCCCCCGGAAACATTTTCTGGCTACGGCTTTAAGGGGGGCCCATCATGACTTTTTGCAACGGGGCCCACGAAATAATGTGGGGGACCTGGAGTAACCGTGATTGTATTATCGTTAGAGAACAATTAAAACTGCAGTTGTAGGAAACATTTAGTATGTATTTCGCGTGTAAAGCGTCTTTCTGGCTTTCGCTAAAAATACCGCGCTCCGCTACGCGTCGCGTGGTATTTGTTTAGCTCAAGCGTGAAAGACCTACTTTACGCTCTTAATACATAAATAACTATTTCATAAATCTGACATAGAAATATCGGTTTTCTGTTCCTTTTTGTTGATCCAAAAGCTACCCATACCGTACCAGTCCAGGAATAACATATTACCCCAGATAGCACAGTCACATCAACTAGATGTCTAATAGATGTACCTCATGTTAAACCACACACGTCTATTAAACGTGACCGTTATATACGTCCAACGTCTAATAGACATTCCTACAACGTTCAAATGTCACCATTATCGACCTTATATCAACATTCTACGTGGATGTAGAATAGGGGTAGCGGATTTGTACCCCCCACAAAAAATGCTACGTCATTTTGACGTCACAGGAGGCGGGGCCTAAATCGCTCGAGAAACAGCCCGCGACTGGAAATGTACCCCCCATTACATTATTAAATCATCAACACGTAATTGGTTTGAAATTAAATTATTTTCCTTAAGACTGACCCCGGAATTGTACCCCCCGGATTTGTACCCCCCGGATTTGTACCCCCCGTGGCCAAATCTTAGTCCTACCCCGGATTTGTACCCCCCGGATTTGTACCCCCCGGATTTGTACCCCCCGTGGTCAGATTCTTAAGTCTGACCCCGGATTTGTACCCCCCGGATTTGTACCCCCCGTGGTCAAATTCTTAAGTCTGACCCCGGATTTGTACCCCCCGGATTTGTACCCCCCGTGGCCAAATCCTCAAGTCCTACCCCGGATTTGTACCCCCCGGATTTGTACCCCCGTGCTCAAATCCATTTTGACCGACCATGGAAATATATCAGGTCAATCAATATTCATTGATGTTGTTGACTTTTTTAATTAGCTGTCGTAAATCAACTGCTGTTCGTAAAATTATCTATATAATTAATACGCCAACACGAAATTTGTCTTATGAACTCCTCCGTCATTTCTTAACCGATTTTGATCATTGACGGCTCATTGGAAAGAGCGTGTCGCGTAGATTTGCAAACTGGCCTTACATTTTTGAAAAAGTCCCTTGGCTCTGCCCCATTGGCTTTTAAAGTTCCCATGTTATCCTTATGAAGAACATAATTGTTTACATTTTGATCAGCTGGATAATTTAATTGCTGTTATTTTTAATTTGTGTAAACATAACCCTCAAGACGGATCGTGTTAGTATGATTGTGTTTTAAATTTGTCGCCATTTGAATTATCGCTCTGCTAGAGTAGCGCACGATTCCGTGCGCTCGGATCCACTAGTTACTAATATTATTCTACGATTCTACGAAAATCGTACGTTGCTTGGGTGACGTATGATTTTTATTCAAGTATTTTTGCAATTAATTAAACATTTAACGAAAGCCAAGTAAAAAACGTCGCTTTTTGGTTTCGTTTTTAGAATATTGTAAATACAATTAACATTTTTAACAGATGAATTGGAAAAGAAGTTCAACCTCAGGTGTTTAACGATCAATCTGGAATGTAATTGAACTCTACGTAGAAGGGCGGAAGTACATAACAGTTTTCTTGCCGTATGAGGGTTTCCCGGGAGGCAGGAGGTCAACAAACATTTTCAAATGCCCTCGGCATGCCTCGGCATTCCTAAGTGGACCTGATGGAATGTACCGCTCTTCCCTCTGTAAGTGCAATTGATGGGTTTTGGACGTTTTTACTGGAAACAGTTTACTTCCTTTGATTGACACATGTTCTTCGTAATAATTAATGACTTTCCACGCACATAACAGTTTTCGCCCCTTGAAGGGGTTTCCCGGGAGGCAGGTGTTCAACAAATATTTTCAGATGCCCTCAGAATTCCTAATGGACCTGATGGAATGTACCGTTCCTCCCTCTGTATGTGCAAGTAATGGGTTTTGGACGTTTTCAATGGAAAGAGTTTGCTTTATTTGATTGACACGTGTTCTTCGGATTAGTAAATAACTTAACCACAATTTGTTCCTAGGTACAATGGAGTTGGATATCGTTTGCTCGCGGAAAAGTATTTCATGCTTTTAAATGATCTCTAATAGTTCAAATTTAGACGCAAAGTTCTCATGAGACTTATGAGCTAATTTTCAGGAAGAAATAAGTCGGGAAATATATTGATAGTTATGTTCCTGAATCAATAATAAAATTTAAGGGTATTGCTTTCATTCTTTACTTAATAAGCCGTTAAGAGCCCGCTGTACTACCCGCCATATTAGGTTTAAGTCCCTTAAGAAAAATGTTATTTCTCTTGAACTATGCTTGGCTTTGAACTGAAATTACTCTTTTACCTGAAACTGTATGCTTATTACTCTTGGTTATGTTTTTCTTATTAAGAGAACTGCGAAGACAAAATTTTTAAATCTGTTCAATTAATAGATAAAATGTACATGTGACTCAAAAACGTGTTATCTACAGATTACTTAGCAGAGAAAATCTAATAACGTAATAAAATCTAGTAAAACGTAATAAAATTTTGAAGTTGTAAAGTTTAACATTGGCCTTACGAGTTGCCATGATGGCAACGAACCAAGCAAGGAAAGTTTAAACAAATAAAGTCATCATAACAGCTATTTGCAAATTACAGTCATCTAGGAGAAATTCAGCGTGAGAGATGAAAATTACTTGGAGTAATAACAATTGCATTTATTATTCATGAATATTTTCGAATTGTTTTTATTTATAGTAATTGGATTAAATTGTTAAAATTGTTAAACTGGATTAAATTTTTATTTATAGTAATTGGACAGCTACGGGAGGCCTCTACCAATAACGTGCTCACTCTGTAGGGCCTTTGTTCATGATTATGAGGCAACTTTTTATTAAATATTTTCTGTTAGAACCATGTCTTATTTATAATCCTTTACAACAAATGATATAATATTCCTGCACAATGCGTTCTATGGGATTTTTTTAACAGCAATAGCGGCCATTTTAATTTTTAAAGCATACAATATTAAAAACCTAACTATTTAATGATTAGTACACAATACGCAATTGAAAGACTGATTTATAAGTGATTACTGAACAGAACTTCTTGATTTGTGTATCGTAACAAAGAAAGTAATGAGTAGGTTTGCTCAATTTGCTCATAATAATTACCGTTTTTATGGGCTACGCCCTACAGTCCTTTGTTGGTTCAGTCAATACAATACCTAAGGGTGAATAAAATTTCAAGTAAATATAGCTGTTTGCAGTAAAATTTCATGTAAAATAAACATTGCAAGCGAAGCTACGACATTAATCTAGTGTAATGAGTAAAATGGAAACACTCCTGTACTTCATACAGCTTATCATTTGTTGAAATTGTATAGTATAGGCCTACACAAAAACATTTGTTGGAGGTGTTGTACAAAAATATTTTGCAAATTTATTCGTGATACCGTCTGATTAAATCCGAAATTAACTTGTTTTCAAGGCAAAAATTAATTAAAACCTAATATATCACATGATATAATATTACTCAAATTCAAGCTTTATTTGTTTTTATTTTCCTCAAGATTGGGAGTTTATTGCTCTATGAATTGTGATTTGTATTCTGAATTATTTTTTCATTTATCACTAGAGGATCACAGATAAGGTTAAAAAGTTTTCTTTAACTACTGGTTTCTTATCATAATTTTTAATTCAAGTTTTACGATATTACAAAGTTATGAATAAGTTTATAGAAACAAATTACTGTCAAGGGTATAGTCCTATGATACGACACCAGACGTAAAATAAATGGTTTTATCCCTAAACTGTAAACACAAAACTTAATGGTGTTTAATTTTTGCACAAGAATTATTTAAGACTAGGTTCAAATGTTGGCCGCCCCGGTGACAGCTGAAACAATTTAGTTTCAACCTAATTTATCATTACGTTTTTTTTCAGTGAAATATTTTTCTCTAGTTCTACTAAGACCTTGATTGTTGGTCTGCAAAATATTATTAGAGATTGAATGAGACAAAACTTTTTCCCAGCGATTCAATGTACAAAGGAAAAATTTGGAAATTGTATCCCCCAAGACGAATAAAATGTGTCAATCGAACAGAGCAAACACTTTTCTTTTATTTATATTTAATATTTGTTATATCACTGGATGTAAATAACCGTCTTACAACACTAAACAATATATTTACACTTACACTGTATTTACAAACAAAATGGTAAATATACAAAAACCATTTTCCACCATTTTTGTATATTTACCATCTTGTATGTAAATACAGTATAAGTGAAAATATATTGTTTAGTGTTGTAAGACGTTTTTTATTTACATCCAGTGAATACAACAACACGTATCACGCTAATCAAGAAATTATTTGTTACATATATAGCGGATGGTTATAAAAAATTATATATATATATATATATATATATATATATATATATATATATATATATATATATATATATTATAATATGTAATTCACAACTTAGGGCTACAAAGATTATTATCAATAAAATATAACAAGTGTACCCTTTTTTCATTTTATTAATTAAATTACACGACACGTGTAACCATTTTCACAGTGTGATGATATACATAACCTAAAATTATCAAATAAATATTTATCATCTGGTATCTTCTTCAGCTGCATGTTTATTTTTAATGTATTCTTTGATTAAGTGGTTGGTATTTTCTTAAGCTCAAGTATGGCATCGAAGATTGGATTTTTTATATCTGAATATGTAGAATTGAGCATGTCTTTTTGATTTAACTTGCTGTTCAAGTAGATGTGAAATTCTTCTTTCGTGTTCATTTTGGGCCCTTTATTTTCATAATCCAATACCATACAGCTCAACTCTAAATAAAGCAATAAGGAAAACCTTCACCAACTCGAACTACAAAATCAGTTACAAGACAAGAAACAATGCATTCAAAATGCTAGACAGACTAGTCTCCCCTAAAAATTCAAATCCAAAAATATATGAAAAATCAGGTATCTACAAAATCACATGCAGCGATTGCAACAACTACTATATTGGTCAAACAGGCAGGAGTTTCAAATCAAGATTCAATGAACATATACAAGCAGTTAGATCAAACAATTCAACCAGCCAAAAATCCTCCTTTGCCGAACACATTTTAAAATCAGACCATAGCTACAAAGGAATAAAAAAAAACTAACTATATTGGATTATGAAAATAAAGGGCCCAAAATGAACACGAAAGAAGAATTTCACATCTACTTGAACAGCAAGTTAAATCAAAAAGACATGCTCAATTCTACATATTCAGATATAAAAAATCCAATCTTCGATGCCATACTTGAGCTTAAGAAAATACCAACCACTTAATCAAAGAATACATTAAAAATAAACATGCAGCTGAAGAAGATACCAGATGATAAATATTTATTTGATAATTTTAGGTTATGTATATCATCACACTGTGAAAATGGTTTAAAAACCGAAACACGTGTCGTGTAATTTAATTAATAAAATGAAAAAAGGGTACACTTGTTATATTTTATTGATAATATATATATATATATATATATATATATATATATATATATATATAATTAAACACTATTTAACTTTTCATATACATCACAAATTACGAATATACACTTTTATTAATTAGGCCTTCTCCTTTATTTACTTATGATCAGCTATTCAAATAAACTTGCCATGAGTTTTGATATAAACGATATCTTTACATAAGATTAATATGGAACCCCTTAGACTCTGAGAAGGAACCCGATTGAGCTAGGACGAAAAGTATTGCTAAAAAACTTTTCTGTTAAATTTAACATATTTATACCATTTTCATGGCAAACAATCCATAAACGTGAAACATATATAGTCAAACTAACAAATTTGTAATGAATTTAGATTTTAAAACAATCTTTTATCCAATGCTCTCATCGCGAATAAGACTAGACAATATAATAATAATTTTTTTTTTTTTTTTGGGTAGGAGGTGGAATGCATTTACGCACACTGAGGGGCTCATTGTCCCCTCAGTTGTGTCGGACTCCCACGAGCTCGATGTCCCGTGAACTACCGACTAAACCACCTCCCTCGGCACCGAGGACACTAGCCTGGAACTGTTTCACACATTACTTCGGGCTAGGCCTTTGATATTACGCCACTAGGGCAACCTCCTTGGGGAAAAGCTGAGGATTAAGGCCGATCGAGGTCGACCTTTTTCGCCCGAAGAATGGCCTGGACGTAGTGCTGGACACAGTTCCAGTTGCCCTCTCCCTGGAGCATAGCTCCGACGATGTTGTTTGGGCTGACGACCACGCCGATCTCAGATGAAAGCGAGGCTCGGCGGACGTGCCAACGGTCGCACTGAAAGAAAGTGTGCTCGGACGTGTCTGGGATGCCGGGGCAATACAGACAGTCCGGGCTGGCGACTTTGCCCATCCGGTGCAGATAGGCTCGGAAGTACCCGTGCCCAGAAAGAAACTGGGTCGCGTAGTAATCGACCTCGCCGTGCTGCCGTTCCACCCATGGTCGGACGGAAGGTATGAGCTGGAAGGTCCAACGTCCCCTCGGCTCGGCTTCCCAGTCGCGCTGCCAAGAGTCGAAGCTGCGATCGCGCTCTTCCCTGGCAGCTGTTTCCCGGCCCACTTCAGGCCTCCTCCGGTAAATCGCCTGCCTCTCCCTCGCGAGGAAGAGGACGGGAATGACTCCGGCGATCACCATCACAGCAGGCTCGGAGACTGTGCGGTAGGCCGAAGCGACCCGCAGAGCTCCTCGACGCTGGACTCGGGCAAGCCGGTCTCGGAAGACTCGCTTCTCGAGTGCGTGAGCCCATACCTCCGCCCCGTACAGCAAGACTGACTGGACGGCAGTCATGAGCAGACGGCGCTTGCAGGAATGAGGACCGCCGACATTGGGCATAAGCCTACCAAGGGCAGCGACACCCTTAGCGGCTTTGTCGGCGGCGCGCTGTATCTGCTCGCCGAAAGACAGTCTGCTGTCGACAATGACCCCCAGGTACTTTACAGCAGGCTTAGTCTCGAGCGTGACGTCACCTATCTGCACCGGGAACACGGTGTTTATCCTCTTTTTGAATATAATAATAATAAGACATATTCGTATAATAATATTAGGTAATAATTTAACGAACAGCCGTTGATTTACGAGAACTAATTCAAAAGGTCTAGAACAACAATGAATATTGGTCCGGTACATTTTTACAGAATGGAATGGAATTAGTTATTAACTATTACGAAGAACATGTGTCAATCAAAGGAAGTAAATTGGTTCCAGTAAAAACGTCCAAAACCCATCAATTGTACTTACAGAGGGAGGAACGGTACATTCCATCAGGTCCACTTAGGAATGCCGAGGCATGCCGAGGGAATTTGAAAATGTTTGTTGACCTCCTGCCTCCCGGGAAACCCTCATACGGCAAGAAAACTTTCCGCCCTTCTACGTAGAGTTCAATTACATTCCAGATTGATCGTTAAACACCTGAGGTTGAACTTCTTTTTCAATTCATCTGTTAAAAACTTTAGTTTTATTTACAATACTCTAAAACGAAACCAAAAAGCGACGATTTTTACTTGGCTTGCGTAAAATGTTTAATTAATTGCAAAAATACTTGAATAAAAGTCATACGTCACCCATGCAACGTACGATTTTCGTAGAATAATATTAGGTAATAATCTAACGAACAGCCGTTGACTTACGAGAACTAATTAAAAAAGTCAACAACATCAATGAATATTGACCCGGAATATTTCCATGGACGTCAAAATGGATTTGAGCACAGGGGGTACAAATCCGGGGGGTACAAATCCGGGGTAGGACTTACGGATACGGCCACGGGGGGTACAAATCCGGGGGATACAAATCCGGGGTCAGACTTAGGAATCTGACCACGGGGGGTACAAATCCGGGGGGTACAAATCCGGGGTAGGACTTTAAGATTTGGCCACGGGGGGTACAAATCCGGGGGGTACAAATCCGGGGTTGAACGTAAAAAGCCATGTTTAATTGGATTTATATCAATTATGCAACTGTTCAGCCAACCGTGAGATGTCAGTTGATCAAAATACATAATAATTTATCCGTCTTAAAAGTTCGCGGCCGGATTTGTACCCCCCGTCCTGTGACGTCAAAATGACGTAGGCGTTTTTTGTGGGGGGTACAAATCCGGGGGGTACAATTCCGGCGACCCTCCGCGGCTAACACCAAAATGGCGGCCATTAAAGATGGCCGCCGTGAGCCCCCGCATTATTCTAATATATCGGTTGTATCTCGGCTCCTAACTGACCGATATCAATATTTTTTTATTATTTTGAAGCTGATTTAAGGAGGAAACCTTTTGGTATTTAACATTTAACTGTGAAACCAATAATTTCTCTAGAATTTAAAGAACATTAAAAAAATCCTTTTTTAATGAGTTTAATTATTGAAATCATGGAGGGGTATGGCTGGACCCTGTGAAGAAACCAATAACAGAGAGTTCTGCGTTTTTCTGTTATGTACTATGTGCTTAACAACATACTTAAGATTAAGCAAAGTTTGAAACCACTGGAAGTGTCTCAATTTCAAGATGGCGTCCGAGATGAGGTCAAAAGCATAAAAGATTTAGGGAATTAATGCCATAGATGATACGAAAGTGACTTCTGCGCTGTAATACCATTGCAAATAATTGACGGGTGATAATAGCTTTGATTCGACTTGTTAATCGTTTTCTGACGCCATATTGGACCGCCATATTGGAAATAAACATAATTTTTAAAAAATGTAAAGATGGTGTTTTGACACATCATTACGAACTAGATTTTCACGCTGAATACAATGCTGAAATCGGTTTTTGAAAATATGAATTCGTTAAAAAGATATGCTCAAATAAAGATTCATCCCTATACATTTCTTATGGACGTTTCATATTTTCAATATTTTCTTGGATTATTCTTCTTCCTATATCTCTCATTGCAATTAAGATATGTAGTTCGTTTGAGTCATAAAATACTCTGAAATACCGGCTTTCAATTCAGATATTAATCATCAACATAGGGCAAGTGAAAGATGAGCTATAAAGTTTAATGTAACTTAAAAAAAAGAAATAATTACAGCAAGTGCCCAACGAGCGTTGGACACTTCATGAAGTGCCCAGTTTTCTTGGTCACATACTGTAATTTTTAATGAAACCGTTCAATTACACTATGTGCCCAGGCGAACTGGGCACTTCATAAAGTGCCCGGTTAGCGCTGGGCACTTCATGAAGAGCCAAATTACAGCATGTGGCTACGACAGATATACTTGACTAAAGACTAATTTCCGGAACATTGATTTTTAAGTTACATTAAACCTATAGCTCATCTGTCACTTGCCTGAATTTGATTATGGATAGCTCAAATTAAAGCTGGTATTTCACTGAGCATTTTAAGACTAAAAAGAACTACGTATCTTAATTATAATGAGAGATATAAGAAGAATAATCCAAGAAAATATTGAAAATATGAAACGTCCATAAGAAATAAATGAATAGGGATGAATTTTTATTTGAACCTTTCTTTTTAACGAATTCATATTTTCAAAAACCGATTTCAGCATTGTAATCAGCGTGAAAATCTAGTTCGTCATGATGTGTCACAACACCATCTTTACATTTAAAATAATAAAGTTCATATCCAATATGGCGGATCCAAGATGGCGTCAGAAAACGATTAACAAGTCGAATCAAAGCTATTATCACCCGTCAATTATTTGCAATGGTATTACAGCGCAGAAGTCACTTTCGTATCATCTATGGCATTAATTCCCTAAATCTTTTATGCTTTTGACCTCATCTCGGACGCCATCTTGAAATTGAGACACTTCCGGTGGTTTCAAACTTTGCTTAATCTTAAGTATGTTGTTAAGCACATAGTACATAACAGAAAAAACGCAGAACTCTCTGTTATTGGTTTCTTCACAGGACACAGCCATACCCCTCCATGATTTCAATAATTAAACTCATTAAAAAAGGATTTTTTTTAATGTTCTTTAAATTCTAGAGAAATTATTGGTTTCACAGTTAAATGTTAAATACAAAAAAGTTTCCTCCTTAAATCAGCTTTAAAATAATAAAAAAATATTGATATCGGTCAGTTAGGAGCCGAGATACAACCGATATATTAGAATAATGCGGGGGCTCACGGCGGCCATCTTTAATGGCCGCCATTTTGGTGTTAGCCGCGGATTTCGAAGTGGCTCACCGACTGAAAAGTTTCCTTTTGGCATCACCTATGGTCACAGAAAGTGTCATACTCCAATCAAAAAGTGCAGTTTTTCTCCATATCTGGCTATGTACCCGACGTACTATAAGGATAAGCATTTGTACATAGTTTCTACACACGTTACCACAATGCAAATTCTGTTGATCTATGTTGGGATTTGAACCCGGGACCTTTACCTTCGTAAGCTGAGCCTGTACCCACTACACCACCAGACCTGATAATAATCACAGGGCAAAATCTCATCTTAACTACTGCTTTGGTGGTAAACATTATAGGATCCAAATGTAGTGCAGAGATAACCTTTAAGGACTGAGAACGAGTTATAAAGTGCCTCCTTGTCACTTTTTTCCCCAATCACTCTATAATAATATTTTTTCAGTAAACAACTATTTTAAAAAGTGTAATGACAAAAACTTTTTACCTAAAATCTACCTCGTCTAATTGTTTAAATACTATTCTATTCTACTCAACTCAAATCGATGTAAAGTAGGCCCTAACTATAAGCTCAATGCGGGTAGTTAAAAGAGTAATGTGGTAAGTGTATACATCAAATTTCAAAATAACGTGAAAGTGAAATACCCCCGTTGCAGCAGATATGCATACTCGGCTAATTTCTAAGGCAAAAGAACATAGTTCAATCAAGGCCACATTACACTGATGTAGTGTGGCCTTGGTTCAATCGAGCATAGCGAGATTTGACTTGATTTTGACATTAAATCTCATCTAGATGAAGCCGCAAACCAAGTTTTATTATATCGAGAAATAAGCGAGATATGGGCCTAGAATTTTACTTATTTCCTATAAGGTTGACATTGGGGCAACGTACTGTGTTTACCACTTTCAGTATCCAGTAACCAATGGACATAGAGCAATGATTCAAGGTACTAAATTATTTGTTTTTTTTTAGCTGAATCCAATGGTGCTAACCAAAATATTATAATAATTATTATTTTTCTATGTGAACACCACCTACGGTGAATATGTGAAATGGAAAACTCATGTTTAGTTGCCGCCAAGTTGTCATAACTATCAGGAAACAGCTTTGCCTAGACAAAGAACTGCAAATATGTGACAAATTTGCTAGTGAAAAGTTGCTTTATCAGACGAACAGCAAATGAAGGCAACTTTGTCGAAAAACAACCTGTTATGTGGGCATAGTGAGGTAAACAATAACAGATTAATTTGGGATTCAAACCAATAAAAATGTTAAGTTTTTTTATTATTGTAGTCATCAGGGAAATAAAATATAATTAAGGAAATAACGTTGTTACATTTTTATTTAAAAAAAGTTTAATTGATATTCTGTTCTCAGCGATATTGTTTTTAGTGACGAAAAATATTCTCATTTGTACTATATACTTGGTTTATTATTTTCGGCGATGTCGGCGATGTCTATATATCGTCTATTAAATGTTCTTACGTTGACGTCATATACATGTACGACAACGTCTAATTGACGCCATTTTGACATCCGCGTTAGATGTCTTTTTGACATGATATCGCAGATGTCTAATAGATGTACGAATATTGACCTAGACGTTAATGTAACTTGCAAGCCCTTATATAGACGTTGTATAGACGTTATGTGCAGTATGGGACGTTACTAGACCACCGGTCTACGCAGGGCCGCCGAGAGCCCAGCCGGGCCCCAAGTCTGCATACCGCACGGGCCCTCCGGGGGTCCGGGAGGTATGGAATACGCCCCAGTGAAAGGGGGTCCGGGGGTCCTCCCCCGGGAAATTTTAGAAAATTAGATCTCTAAACTCGCGTTTTTTTGCAGTCTAGAGGTGGAACATCATACATATAGGAACCCGAAAAATCAGAACCAATTGAGGCTGAATGGTCGGTTGGATTTAGAAACGTCTACTCTGATTTAAAATTACCGCTACCAGTGATGCCGCACTATTGGATTTTCCAGACATTCGCCTCTTCCCCATAACTTCCGCGTTCGTTCCACTCACAAAGTTCTTTGCCGTTTTTTCACGATCAATGCGCACGATTTTTTTTACTGGTCATCTGCTGCGTTAATTGTAACATTGTAGAGTGAAAATTTTTTATCGTGCCCTTTAATGTCCCTGGCCTCTTATTTCGTAGATACTGTTTTTTTAGTATCATATTATGTGTTTTAATATTTTTTGGGACGGGGGCAACATTTTGCAAATATTTATTTGGTTGTTAATGGGTTCTAGGTATTTTTTCCATATTTTCAAAGTCACGAATGACACGACCGTAACTTGTCCCTAGGGTCCATTCTTCAAATATCGTGCTATCTTTAGAACAATTATGCGTGCTTAAATAAATAATGCTATTTTTTTATATCAACACTAATTATTAAACTTACAAAAAAAGAGTATTTAATAATTGTTTATTTATTGCAAACTGAGTATTACGACAAAATAAGTCTGTCCCTCGATTTTAAGTCCCGACCGTAACGGCAAAATTTGGAACTTTGGAACACGACAGTGGCGAGTCTGGTGGCGATAGAGTCAGTTGGTTTGAAGAGACAGAGGTGAACGGGAGTGTTTTACGTTGCTCCAGAGATTTTTCGTTGTTTTAGCGAATTTCCCCTATAGGGAAGAAGCTATTACCGTAGGTCTCATGGTAAGACCTAAGCGCGAGACCATGATAACTTTTCGTTTTGGGGCCCCCAGAAGCAAAAAACACCATTCGTTCAAATTTCTATATATATATATATATATATATATATATATATATATATATGTATATATATATATATATGTGTGTCTGTAAGCACGATAGCGCTCGCAAAAATTGTCCGATCGGAATGAAATTTGGCACAGGCGTGTAAAGTAGTAATTATTCGGACGAGTTCGTGAACCAGCCCGATCGGACCACCAGAAGGGGGGGTAAAGGGGGATAAACCCCCAAAAAATGGGGTTTTTGAGTTTTTTACATAGAAAAATAAAATTTATCGAATTTTTGTTGGCACCATTGAATTCAGCTCAAAAAAACAAACAATTTAGTATCTTGAATCACTGCTCTATGTTCATTGGTTACCGAGATATTGAAAGTGGTAAACACAGTACGTTGTCCCAATGTTAACCTTATGGGAAATAAGTAAAATTCTATATCTCGGTTATTTCTCAACATATCTTGATAAAACTTGGTAAATAGCTTCTTTTAGTTCAGATCTACTAAATATTGAATTAAAACCATCCAGTTTTAATATACCTGTAGCAGCAGACCTGCATACTCATTCCCCATGTTATTCTTATGGAGCTTACCAAAACATGTCAAATCTCGCTATGTTGGATTGAAATACGTTGTTTTGCATTTGAAATTCGCTGAGTATGCAGGTCTGCTGCAACGGGGGTATTTTTAAACTTATCAAGGTTGATAAAGGTAATTTTGTGTTTTTGGTAATTTTGATGTGTCCAAGACCGTACTAGTCGTTTGTTACAGTAGACATGGTGTTAATTTTTGTTGATATGATATTTTAATTGCTTCGGAAACCTAGAAGTCTACTTCGTCTTCTCAAACACGAGGTGCAGGGCTACCACCAGAATAGGGAAGAATAATTGTAAAGTCACTGACCGTATTTGTCACGACCGAAACCATTTTTGTCACGACCATATCGATTGTACGGGGCTACGATCGTGACAATCATTATAAATTTCGTTGTAAATTGCACTATTCAGTTGAAGTGAAAGACAATTTTATCTTATAACAGTACAATTGAAGGATTTATGAAAAAGTAAAATTGTAGTTTTTGAAATTTGTAAACATTGAAGGTAATGCTTATATTTTATTATAAATTTTTGTGGAATAGAGTACAGTCAACTCCCAAATAACCAGGGCATTGGCCCATTAAAGTGCCAAGGATAATTTAAAATGATAATTTAAAACAAAGGCATTAAATAAATTGAGTAAATCGACCGGCGATTCTCGTTTGTCCCAGACCGTACCCCTTGTCCCTGACCGTATCTATCATGATTTGGGTTATAAAAGTACAAAAATTGATATATCATCATGTAAATCTATAATCACACACAAAACAGACGCCCCTATGAGGACATAAAGGTTTTTCATATAACAGAAACGATTGCTTGGAGCTAGGCAAACTTTAAGAGATTTTTTTGCTTTTTCTCGATTTTTTTTAGTTTTTCGAATTTTTTTTAGAAATACCAAATTTACTAAAGGCTTAATGAGCTGTTTATTGCAATATTGCCCTAAAACTAAATCTATTTACAGCAAATCATATTTATCAAACCACATTAAATATTTTTAATCTTAATTTTTATGTTGGTTACGGTCAGTGACAAAAATTCGTGTTCTTTCATGAAAGATGCTGTATCATTGAATATACACACAAGATTCTGCGTTACCTTGGCTAATCTATGAATCTTCAATTGTCAATCGATAAAAAAAATCAAAAACGTTTTGAAAAAAAAGAAAAAAATTTCGCAAATGTTTTTCCTAAAAAGGCACAATAAAAAATTTTCACTCTGTACTCTTGTTGTTTACCATCGTGGATAATTTCATCATAGCGTATTTAAGATATTTAAGTTGTTGTCCATATATTGAGGGAGGTATGAGTCACTCACGCTCACTACTCGCTGGTCGCCACCGCCGCGGCGCGCCCTATTGTACAATCAGTGGCAAATACAGTACAGACAGACAAACAATCGTTTCTGCCTTAACTGAATACTGTATTAGCTGAATATTATCGAAGTAATTTTTGCGTGGTAAAGCTAGACATTTTATTTTTAAACATGTAGGCCTAATTATATTTCAAAGAAGTCTAAACCAATATTTCCTCAATAAAAAAATCCGCTCATCCTGAGCCCCTTTGGAGGCCGGGCCCCAAGTTTCAGACTTGGCTGTCCGGTAAGCACTGCTTTACCAGACGAGCATGATTGTTCCTGTGCGAGCCACAATCAATGACCCTAGGATGAAATCAGAAAAAGAGTCCAACACTGACGTCACAAGCCCGGCTCCACAGACTATAGAATCGAGGTAACCTTAAAATTTATTGAGGAACGACTTTACTTTTGTTTATATTGATGTTGAGAACTGTCAAAACCAATGTTGAAGGTCTTATTGTGCAGAACATGGAAAAATAATGAAGTTAATTCGAATTTATAAGCTCTAGATATAGAGAATTTGATTAAGAACTGGCCAATAAAGGACAACTGATTGCAAGGTAAAAATTATATAACTAAAATACCTAGTCCCATTACCTTTACCTTTACCTTTAGTTTATTTGAACAAATTGTTAAGTGAATCTATTTTTTCCAGGAATATACCTAACCCTAGGGTGTCTGATAATTTGAAAGAAATAATTCAGAGAACTATTTCAGATCTTTTGTATTTTCATTCTTAACTGCACTCCCTATGCTTTGAACTTAACCTGACACACATAAAAAAATAGCTGGATCTCATAGCTCAGAACATTGAGAATAATAAAATATTTGATTATTAGAACGTAGGCCTATATACCTATTCCATCAAATTGCTTGAGTTACAGTTCTGCAGAGGTTGCACGCTTCGCCTCACCATCTAGGGGTCTCATTGGGGTTATCGGGTGGGGAACAGAACTATCGATGATAGTCAACATTTCATACCAATGATATATCGATATTCACTATTGATATTCCACTGATTTACTTCATATACTATCTAGGGATTTGGTGGGAACCAGGGTTGTTGGGGGAGGAACAATCGATTGTCAATGACTTGGCCTGGTTGCAAATTTCCCACATTGGGAATTCGGCCAGACTATAAAATTCTTTTCTACAAAAGCTTGGCCGTTGCTGCAGCCGTGGTGCTAGAGTCCTGAAAAGGCTGCAGCAGTCGGCCACTGGTGACTCAGGGCGTCACAAAAAATAAATGGGCACTAGTAAAAGTAACTTTTCCTTATAGGCTAATTGTTTGCTATTTCGGGTGGGTGATTATCTCCTTTGTTTTCATAACGTTAGTGATGGAGGAATTATGTCGGAAGAAACAAAGCACTATGCATTACAGAGCCAGCTCAGTGTCACCCAATAACTGTTCGATTCGATATATCGTTATGTACAGTGTATAGATTTATCAATATATCGTTTGTATGAGGTGTTGACTACCGATAGTTCCCCACCCGAGAACCCTGATTCCCACCGAGTCCCCTAAATCGCCAGGCGAGGCATGCATCTTCTGTGGAACTTGTACCATTGCTTCCACTTCAATTCTATGTTAGATAAAAATCCCAGCTGAAGTAGACACAAGCCACTGTCATTTCACAAAATAAATCTCTACTGACAGGGCCACATATTTCCATTCTAGGCCCCTATTCATCTTGGATAAAAAGCAACTGATATTAGCCTCAAGGCCTAAAGAGGTTAATGCCGCAGTGTAACTTTGGCCTATGCTGTGGCTCGTGGCTCGATTGAAAATATTAGGCATACGTTACGTATGTCTCATCTTATTTTATCGTTCTTTCCTGCAAGAAATTTACATGGCTTAAGGAGTCAATATGGTGTTTACATTTAGTTTTACGGTTCATGAATTTGTAGGCTTTATTAAACTAAATGAGGGTCTCTTTTTTTATCTGCACAGTAGCATGCCTACAGTTGGTCCATGGTCATCCCAACCTGTGCGAGGATTTTGACGCATCGGGGTATGAGGGAGGAGGGGAAGTCACTCCCCTACTCAAGTCCTGCCCCTTTACTACTGCTACGAGCTGTAAATAAGTGAACTAATATTCAAAACAAAAATAAAATTCTTGGTTGTCAAAATATATTTAAGGATACGGTTTGAGGTTTTGTTTACTTAAGTTTTATCTTTGTCATTTCACCTGTGAAATTGGAAATATGCATTGTACTCTCCGAATTTGTATGTACTTGTTATTAAATAAGAGTTTAAACTTGAAATAGTTGTGTTTCCATTAGTTTTAATTAAAAATCATTTTCCCAAAAGTAAACAAATATTGTTTAATTTTTTGATTGATGACAGCTGTCATCTCGGGCGAGGTTCAAGAGTCGCTACCTAACAGATAATAAAAACATTTCAAGAACAAGATAAAAAACAAAATGGTCGTCCAATAGGAAACCAAATGGGTGCAAAAAACACTTTGCTGCAGCCAGTGACATACGCTTATTATTTAGGAATCGTCTATCTCTCTATAAACATTCATTGTCCATCTCTCTTGCACACGTTCTTTAAAATGGTCGGGATGACTGTGCGCCAACTGTAGTACCGTAGCCTACATGCCTTCTATTCTGTGGGGCCATGAAACTCAACTGATAAAATTCTGAAGCTGTATTTAAGTTTAAAACAAGCTGCCGGGCTGGTCACTCATTTTTAGTGACTCCCTTGCTCACTGCAAACTCAAGTTAGCAAGGTTGGGGATCGTCTCTACGTTCAGTCACTTCATCTTAGATTGTTTGGTACTCATTGATGTGAACATGAGTGCTGTATAGGTTCAGAAAGTAAGGAGGTAGGCCTATGTCCTTATCAGTCAAGGCATTGCGGTTTGCTGAGCAGAGTCCAGTAAACCACGAAACATTGAGTCCTGTTTTGACAAGTTCAGTCGAGTTTAGTATAAAGCCTAAAATTCTAGCAAGTCTGAATGACTAAATAGTGCATATTGAAGTTTTCTTCAAGCTGTCCAGTACAAGGAAGTGTACAAGTTGTTCTGTGATGATTCTAGTCTCTCTAAGAGTTTGGATTCATTAGTGGGATTTCTTGGCTCTGAAACAGAAAGATAGGTATTTTAAATAATCTGAAAAAATGTTTTTAGGATGCTATTGATGATGTCTGTCCAAAAGTAGTTATTTGCGTTGCAACATATGACTTAGGCCTACATCTTCTTGAAGGGAGTTTATACAAGTAAGCTTTCCATGACCCTATCAATCCTTTAGTGGGTGGAAAAGATGAAAGTGGCTTTTTCAGACTTTCTAGCTCCTCTCATAGAGCTGAAAAATACGAAGCTTGATTTTAAGAATATTATCCAGGGAAAAAATTAGAGTCTGGATTACGGTAGCCTACCTTAAAACAGACTGTGTAACGAGTATATCTTTTTAATTCTTAGGAAGATTATTTGAGCTAGAAGAAGATGGTCCGAGTTATCCAAGTCCACCATTTTGCTGGTCAGTCAATACAGACATGCGAAGATCCAGTAGCAGTCACTACAGCTCCTCCAGACCGGTGAGAATTTTTAAGTAGGCTTTACAAGTTGTAAGGTTTTTTAGGGCAATAAGTTTGGACTGGGGAGTTTTTAGAGCCAATACTGCTTAGGTAGGCTTATCAGTGATTAAAAATATTAATAAATCACAGGCAAACTATAATTAATTGTTTGTCCTATAATTTGGGTAAGTTTATGCTTGAGTTCTAGTTTTTAAATCCTGAGGTTAATCAATCATTTTTAAATAGGCCTAAGTTAATTTACAGTGCTTTAAGTTGCATTCTACATCTTATTTTTGTCTTGTATTTTTTTCAAACATGTAGGGCTGAGAATTAGTTGGCAGTGATAATACTGGCTAGTGTAAAATGCAAAAAATAATGTTTATTTTAAGGGAAGTTATGTAATTGAGGATTACCTTTTTTCAGTTTGCTGGTGGCTCTTTCCCACCACGTCATTGAAGTTAGAGATTTAAACTGCAAGGCTGACAGAACCAATTCTTCAGAAGTTCTATTTTCTTTCCCGACCGTTGATCAAGTTTGTTACATACAACATTGTGTGACAGGTTAGTAACTTAATTTGCAGAAAAAATAAGTTAGATATTAATCCACAATCTATGATTTAGTTACAATAAAAATATGATTTCTTGGATTCAAATATATAGCCTAGGCTGGATGTGAATCTTTCTAAAAAAACTTAAAAGAATAATGTGTTTTCTAAGTTTTTATAGCTGAAGTACTTTAGATTTTTAACCCTTTTTTAATTAAATGACAACCTATTGGGGCAATCAAAGAAAAGAAAGTTACTCTAAAAAACTGTTTTTAGGAGCTTCAAATTTTTTTTGGATGAAAATCTTTAATTGAGATATCAAGCCCACTAATATTAAATAACCATTCCTTTCAAATATTTGTTATTATATAGGATATGTTAATCACATCGATGTAAATAAATACACTGGATTGGTAACTCAGGCCCCACGACGCGAGCCGCCGGCAGTGGTTGCGTTTAAGATTTTGCTGGGGCGATGGGGGAATGGATCTTTTGCTGGCCAACTTGTACTGACCGTCTAGTTAAATATTAATTGAAATTACTTAATAGTTATAGCAATGCATCTATTATAGCAAGCTTTACCCGTAAAACTGCTCCCAAAACCGTGTGGTTTCGATACGGTTAACAATACAGTTTCGCGCTTTTCCCCCCAACGCCCCTTCAATTCGGCCCGGCTGCAACCCCAACGCACAGCTGTGTTGGCTCGGAAATCACTACACGAGCCTTACGGGGAGCGCGCTATCCAGTTGTATTTATTCACATCGATGGTTAATCATACAGGGAAATAAAAAAGAAATTCTATTTAAATACATCCATCTGAAAAATTTAGTTACTGTGATAAAGAAAAATCAAATCCAAGGATTTAAAGCATCTAGGTGTTTGTTATCCTTAAAACTTAAAAAGAGTGAATACAGATTTTTTATGTGCAATACTGCACCACATACAGTATTCAAATAAGGAACCGTTTTACACATAGACAATGCGATTTGTAACCAAGAACATGTTTACTATATCGATTTGATCTATTTTAGTCAGTAGCGACATATAACATTTACTCATTTTTATTAACATGATATTTTACCATACAGAAATTACAATAGTCCATACAAAAAATCGTGAAACTGTTAAATGATTCACAGGAAACTACGTGGCCACATTGGAAACAAAGCTGAGCAGGCAGGGGAGGGAGACGGTGTACACGAGAGTGTATGCAAACTGGGACCGCGGGGGGGAGGAGGGAGGGGAGCAGCCAATGAGAGCGAGGATAGCCGGGCGAGTGACACCCAGCAGCAGCCAGACGGGCGGCGACGCGCTGGAGATGATAGAACTGCCCACCAAGTTCACCAACACTTCCACCATCGCTTGCTGCCAGGTATGATGTAAAATAATTACTTTCCTTGTTTTTGAATTTGCATTTACACTAGACAAGGCCCTGGATGACTTTTTAACTTGTTTTTAATAGGATAGAGGTCAAAAAGGGGTAGAATAAGTAGTGGGTGACATAGTATTGGCATCTCATCGTAAGTCTGTGTGACTGTCCAGAATGACCAGTTTCGTGTGCTCCTTGACACTCCTTGGTTCGTCCTTGTATCTTTAGTTCCCGATGGAGCTTGTATACCAAGTCAGGTGCAAGCTCTGACTGATTATCCTGGCTTGCCCACACAGAATGCCATGAGTGTGGCCCTTATTTGACCGGCTCTGAGGGTATCCTGGTCAAGACTCTCTATTGCAACATAGAGGGCTCCTGAGTAGTGGTCCTTGTCTGGTAGCCTTGGTAGGTCGACAGGTTAGAGATTGAGTCGCCCCTGGAGGAGTCCGGAGGATCGGTCAGGAATGCTTCTTTCTTCTCTAGGGGGTACAGCTGACCCGACCACATCATACTTTTCCATCCCTGCAAATTTCCTTCTTTCCATAAGCTGTTAATATCCTTAACATGCCTATAATTTACAATTACCATTGCCTTCATTTCTTCAAAATTGAAAAATCTCTAGATGAAGCAGTAAATCTAATGGACTCTAAAAATCTATCATAATTTTGTCAAGTACACTAGATAGAGCAGTAAAACATCCAGGGGACTCAAAAACCTTTATGGTCATCTCTGGTAACCATACAAGACAAAGCAGGACATACACTGGTTTTGCATCGTCAGTAAATATTTTAGCGCTGTGTACTTGTTACTTGTACTTGGAATGGTGGCTTAATTTTTTTTTACTAGAAATCTGCCCAAAAGTGAGAACAAATTGTGTGAGACATTGGAAGATAAGGGGTTCTTTTTGTAAGAATTTAACATTGTTGAGCCCGTTGTTCTGTCCTGGGAACATTTAGATTAGATTTCCATATTAGACGTTGACTACCAGTAAGGGGTATTTTAAGGCAAATATGATCGAAGGATGAGTATAGGATGAATGTGGCACGATCTTGTAGTCTTATTATTCATAATAAGGAGGTGATCAGAAGGTGTCATGAAAGCACTGCTATCACCTAATTGTATTGTTTAATTGTATTCTTGACAATTGTGAACAATTATTTTTAAGACTGGAAAACGTATTTCCAATGAATTAAAGTAGGTCGAGCTGAGCTGTCACTTTTATGTCAAAGTTTGCTTAAGCTAACTTATGTTTTATGTCTTAAGCTACCTAAACATTGAGATGATTTCGGAAATTTTCCATGAACAAAACATCACTATTTCATTGCTCGTCTCAGGCCACCGGAAACCTACTGGTTAGCAGTCACACGTCGCTTTGCCTGTTCCAACTCGTCTCCCGCACGCACGACATCTCCCGCCTGCGGTTCCTGGACTTTGAGCTGTGGCCGGTGACGCTGGAACTGAGCTTCGCGCCGGCCTGCCTCGCGATCGTCGAGGACGTGGTGGCCGCCATGGACTCCGAGTCACTGCATGTCTTCAGGATCAACAAAGGTGAGAGGAAGGCATTCTTGGTGCCTCCAAGCCAAAAGGCTGTGAAATTTCTGGTAATAATATGAAATGTTGTGGGGTTTACATGTTATACAAATACTGTATATATTTGGTGCTTTATAATGGTGTTTTAACAATTTTGTATCTTAATAATGTTGATACTAGGAAAAAACATTCCATCTTAACTAGAACTTTCTTAAATTATGCTTTTATGATTTTTGTAAAACTACTTCTGATAAAAAAAAAATTAAAAAAAATTCGTGGCATTAATAGTTCTAAAGACATAAGTTGATTAATACTTTAAGATTGTTACCTCCAATTAAATAACAAACTTAGTACAGTAATTCTTGATTTTTGGCATATTGACACCTAGTTTCCAATATTTTAAGAGATTCAGGGATTTCCTTGTCAATCTATACTGTACTATTAATGTTAATTAAAAGCTAATAAATGGTATGTGGTAAAGTAAATCCTGATTGGTTTAAATTCCTCAGGAGTGACAAGAGCAAGTGATTGGAGCGATCGATCAAGCAATAATTCAGGATCCCCTTCCATTGCTCGCAACAACGGTATGTTTCTCAAAACCTGACACTTATAACTTGAGAATTAATTTATGCTTTAGCTTTAGACATTTAATATTATTCTCTTTTTTGTGATATTGGAAATAATTTATATTGAAGGTGAATTAAATGCAAAATATCTCTTAGGAGTTAACTTTTATAAAAAAAATCTGGGGAACAGCAGCTTGTGTGTGTGTTTTTGTGATGAAACCCGGTTACTATTTATGTGTGTTCAGAGTCCATTAACAATAGTACTAAGAAGGGTATATTGTCAGTATCGAAATCACCTTAGGCTTATTATTAACATTGTTCTACAACTTTTGGAGGATGTTTGATCAGGAAAACCTGTTAGCATATTAAATAAGTAATAAGTACTAATAACTTGCCTCAGGGTAAATTCTTGAATCGCATCACCTGGAGTTGCAAAATTTTCTAGCTGTATTGTTTGTTTAGGATGAAGGAGTTACAAATTCCATATTATTTCTTTTTCACAACTTTGGAATTGTAACTTTAAACAAGAAGAAATCCATAGCAGATATTTAACCAATGAGTTTGTTCCAGAAAACCTGTTGATGAATTCAAATTAAGAAATACTTCAATATTTCCAGCAGTGATCGTCAAAACCAGGAAGCCTCTTGAGTTAACCCATTGGCGTAGACATACGAGACTATCTCGTGGCGCTGCGATGGGACTGTCTTGTGCTGTTGCCGACGGCTTGGCCTAGTAGTTCACTGATTTGCCACCAGGCCGGACGCTCAAGCGGTTCAATGAATCGCCGCCAGAGCCGTAGGCTTCAAGACTCAAACGAGCACTGGTCTGACGGTACTGCGCGGTCGTGTGGTCTAAATCATTGACTGACAAGCCAATGATTAGGACATACACCGCGGCGCGGGTTCAATTCCCGCTCCATGAGCAATCCCTATTAGGCTTTCAAATGTGTGGTAAAGCTGGTGGGAGGGCCCACCTAAAATAAACGGTGACCGGCTTGGGTGGAAGTTGACGGCATTTGTAGGTTTAATAGGGATTGCAGTGGACACCTGTTTTGCTTCATTTTACCCTTGTATAGAGGAGGAGGACACGGTTTTTTATTTTTATTAATTAATTTAGCATATTGTCAATACATATTGACAATCACAAAGGTCATAACCGAAATATTAGACCAAATATAGACAAAATAAAAATATTACAATTAAAAATTGAGAAATGTAAAAAAATTGCTACGTCAAAGGGTTAAAAAGGATAAGATATAGTCAGTTTTTGATACCCTCCAAGTGTTGTAAGCTGATTTGTTAGGCTGCTATTTTGCATTTGACACTGTTGTTGAGGTTGTCGCAAACTATAACACAGTCATCCTGGCAGTAAATCTCCCGATAAACAACGTCATCATCACCTCGTGGTAAACAAATCTCATGTTTGTTCTGCGGCCAACAAATAAATATCGTCATAGTTCTGGGCAAATCTAGTATATTAATTATTATGTCTTCGTTTCGTGGCCAGTGAATTTCCTTGGCTGCAAAAAAACTGTTGTCGTTTGGTGGCAGATGAAAATTGTCTTCTTTCTTCAGCTAATGAAATTCATGACCGTTCCGTGGCTGACAAAATCCTCTCTGTTCCACAGTCAGCAAATTTTGTTTTCGTTCCGTGGTTGACAGCTATCATGTTCCAACAAATATTGTCTTCGTTCAAAAGCTGACAAACATCAGAATAACCACAATTTTAAAGTTTCAAGCTAGTGTCAAAGAAGCATGGCACTTTAAAATATATGGTATGAATGTTAATTCCTGCTTGTGGCTCTTTTGAATAATTATTCGGTGGTAACATTTCAGCAAGAAAATCAACCCCCACAAAACCGGAAGTGGACGAGGGTCCTATCGACCTGGATGCATTGACAAAGGACACGACCTCACCAAACTACATCCTCTACCCGCTGATAGAGGCCAGCAGGAGTGATAGTCACCTGACTCCCTTCAAGTCTACTCACTCAGGCCTCATGGGTGTTGCTGTTAAAGAAATGCCAACCAACGAGGTAGGTTAGAATAAAAACAAAGGATTTAATTATATTAGTTGTTGAGGTTTTTTTCAGTGAAACATGAACTACAGGAATGTGAATCTGGAATTTTTAAGTAGTTATCAATCTTTTTTTAATTTCTAATGAGTTTTTTCCACTTTAACCCTAACTTGCACTAGAACAGGAGTCATTTTTTGTTGTCTTCTTACACAGGGGGGGCTATCTACTCCTGCAGTAATTAAGGGGGTTAAAATAAATAAATGGATATCATTTTAAACTACCACAATCCTTTCTGTAGCAACAGAAACAACCAGTTTTCAATCAAGTATATTTTTAACAGGTCCTAAAGAAATTAGTTTAGTTTGTTGCAAAGTTTACATTTATAACACACAGCCAATGCAAAAAAACAACAAAAAAACGGCTAATTATCTTTATCATAGTTGTAATAATTTATGGTAATTTGTCTTACTTTCATATATTTTAGGGGTGTGCGAATATTCGAATTTCGAACTTTTTCGAATCGAATATCGTGATATTCGATTCGATTCGAGATTGCAAAGAAGTTCGATATGACCGAATCGAATATTTAAAAGACTGGCATAAAATCAAAAGTAGGTGAAAACGTTCCCATTTTCAAAGTAAAAGTAAGTTTTTTAGTTGCAAACAACTACGAATCCATTTTTTACATCAGAAACAGTTGCGTCCTCACGTGGATGTGCGTGTTTGTTTCCCATATCACTACGGGGTCAACGGGACGAAGAGGAGGACGTAAGCACGTAGACGACAGATGAATAGCTGCTGTAAAATAATACTGACATTGCAGTTTTGCCACCAAATTCCCTCTGTCGTGTTGATCAGTCGTGCAGTACTTAGGTTAGTATACTGCACAATACCCGACGCGACAACGAATTTTTTTGTGAGATAAATTCTAGTATCGCAGCATTAAATCATTTAACAAACAATAGTCCATCCTTCATCAGTTCTGTCTCGACCAGTATCCGAAACTGACGAAACATCAACATCAGCTGAGTTGTTGAGTTGGTAAAAGAGAGAATTGCAATCAAGACCAATCAGAGTTCACCGATGATCGACAGTGTCCACGTCCAGAGTCGTATTCAGTTGCCAAAACGAAATATCCCGTAAATACCCCATGAATAAATAGTCGTGTAGGTGTTTCGTACGACTTTTTCAGGCCGTAAATATCTTAAACGGAATCCGGGATCACCATCGCTTCCAACTTTGATACGATGAAGTACAATAATTTTAGGCTGGCAAAGAGTTGGCGGACCTGTTCATTATTTGTCTTTTCGTTTTCGAATTTCGTCGTCGTTTTAACTTCGTCTGCTTTTGCTTTTGAAGTTTAGTTGTTGTTAATAACTCGAGAACGTCTATCGCGTGTTTGTTTCAATCACTCAGATTTCTTTATTTTTCAAATAAGCAATTACATGGAAATAGAAACGTTGAATGATCAAAAATTGGTTTTATTTTGTTGAAATCTGACGAATCAGGCGGAGCGTGTTTATTTTGATACGTGATTAAAATGGTCATTTTTAGATTACGTACAATGTTGGTTTGACAACTTAAGCCTAATTAATGAGTTTGCTTGCTGTTTATAATGTAAAACAAATAAACTTTGTTGTAAGTAAATGGCAATTGTAAATTATCTTAAAATTTAGGTTAAGTTTACTGGTCTGACTTATTATTATTTTATAGTATTACGTTAGGAGAATCAAAATCTTTGTTCTCAGGCATTAATGCACAAATAAAATTGTAAGGCTTTCTTCAAATATGAAGTAGTTGGTGAACCAAGTTTTATATGTAATTCTTTGGTCTAATCCCTTAAGCATAGTCCCTGATCAAATAATTTATTGGTTTATTAAAAGGAAAAGGAACAAAGGGATGCAGAGAACCAAAATTTGTTCACTTTTAGGTTGCAGTAGAAAAGGAATTGTTAAGTAGCCAAATCCTGAAATTGCTACTATAGGCCTAATTATGCTTATTCAAATGAATATTACCTATGCTTAAGGGGAATCAATAAATTTCTAAATTCTTAACAACTGATTAGGGCCTAGTTGTACCTTTGTGTACCTTAGTAATTGATATTTGACCTATATTATTTTGACTTGTTATAATGCTATCAATAATTAAATAAGATAAATACAGGGAGGGGAGGGAGAAAGTAAGGACAGGAGTAAAGAAAACACAATGAAATAACACTTTTGTTTTGATAACATTATATTAATTATTGAATAGTTGCTAAAAAATGCTTGGTAATTTGCTGAGTATACAGGTTTGCTGCGAAAGGGTATTTATACTTACATGCTGCGATTTAAAATTTGATCTCATTTGAACGAATAACCATTGACATAAATATTCGTTTCGAAAATATTCGATATTCGTAATAGTTATAAACTATTCGATTCGAACCAAAAAATCACTATTCGCACACCCCTAATATATTTATATAATGTCTGCGATTTATACTTCCATTGTATTAATATTATAAATTACACTAGCTTGTCACATGTGATTCTATAATTCTTTTATCCTGTAATTGATTCAAGTGGCATATAAAATGAGCTTTTTTTATTATTCATAGCCATGGGCAGAGCAAATGACGACAATGGTAGAAAGCTTGCTGCAGCTTCATGTTTCCAGAGAACAGCTTCACTGTCTGAACATGCGACCCTTGTATTACACTTCCACATCACCAACTGTTTCACATTCAGGTACTATGAAAAAATTACCTACTCCTAGTTGGTGGGAATATCTTGATCCAAAAACTGTCATCAATAATCTATCATTTAAATATATTTCAAGGAGATCTTCTTAAGTCAGTAATTTCCTTTAACCGGAAAACCAACACTTAGATTAGACTTTATCTAAATGATTTATTTACACATTTGAAACTTGCTGAGATTTCAGGTCTGCTACTTAGAAAATCAACATTTTTTAAATGTACCAATTTCAATTAACACAATTTTTTTATTTCCTAGAATGTCCACGGCTCCGCTCATCGAGCTACTCCCGCCTAGCAGCCATCAACGTTGTGGTTGCGACCCACCAAGAAGCCTATGTTTACAGTTTTCCTGTTGAAAATGGGGAAACGGTAACACTGTTATTAATTAACTTTTTTAGTAGACTATAGTTGTTAACGTGATGCAATAAGGCAATGACAGTGATAACGATCCACACAGAGTTTGTTACTCTACTGTGTGTGCACACGATGAAGCGACCCAGTATTGATTGTTTTTAAATGCACAAATAATTCTGAGGTTTATAAAGTAACGGCCCCAATGAAACAAAACAAATACATACCTTACATTTTAACACTCTAAAAAGAAAGTAAATCAGTGTCATGTTTAAAATTTTTTGAAGAGCTTTCAGTAAACAATGATATAAGTAAGGGTGGTTTCCAATTAAAACAAAACTAATAATAAATTATGAAATAAATATGTTTCTTCAAAGATTTAAATGGCTTTTGAAGAGAAGATTACTTAAAACAAAAATAATGAGAACTTGAAGCATTTAAAATAATCTATGAGGCTAAGCATTACAAGCCTCTTTGAGGATTGTCCATTTGATTTGCAAATAGATTTTCTATTACTATGTTTCAGTATATTTCTGATAAAATAAAAGCCATTTTTGACAAATACTCATGTAGTTCAGCTAATCTAAGACCATTAACAAGTTTCCTGATTGAGAGCAGCATGTGCTAGCTTTCTGTTTATTGTAATCAGCAGTTTTCCTTGGATCATTGCAATTAAGTCAATTGTCCTTTGCAGGTGAACCCCGGGCACTTGATCTCAGTGTTCAGTTTCACCAGTCCCGTGATGCACATAGTCCTGGAGCCTTACGTACTTCACGCTCTCACCCAGACCACACTCGAATCTTACACCATGCGCACGACACACGCCATCTACAAAGTGAGTAGAGGCCTACTTTTGGAAAATGCAAATTTTATACCCATACTCAATGGGAAAATTTAATTGTTAGCAGCCCTCAATTATTGTTGTTTGGCTTATGAAGGGAAAAGTACTAATTAGGGATATAAACTGTTCAAATAACACTCTTGTAAGACCAAAGAAATGCTAAGAAATCCGTACTACTTTAATGAACTAAATGATGTAATGTTTTTGATGTCCTATTCTGAACAAGTTGTTAAGTTCTATGGCTATTGCTTAACTTCTAAAGCACCAATAATGATTTACTTTTAGCTTATTTATAGTATTAACAATTGTTAATGGTACATGAATATAAAAAATGGCTTCTCTTTAAATGAACCTCTTTTTAGCAGTCAAGTTACATCGTCTCATCGTAACAATAATTATGAGGTGATCTCCCAGAATCACCTTTTTCATTAAGCATTTTTATTTGTAACTGCATAAAAAAGATACAACAAAAAACAGGATACATTAGTATTTTTGTATTCTTGGAGTTTCTCTTCATTGCAGAACTCATCCAGGGAGTAGAAAGTTTCATGCAAGCCAGTTGGTTAAGTCTGTCCTCAGTTTTTTTCTGTTTGGCTTCAGATATCCTTTTGTAGTTCATTGCAGAACTTTCTACCACAGTTTGAAGGTGTTTTCTTTCCTTTAGTGAGTGCTGTGCGGTGATTTGTTACCTGGGACCTGGATGCATGCCTTGGTGTTATGGCAGTGGATGTCCTTTAGGAAGACTCACATAGAGAATCACCTCCTTGGCGAATAAAGCAATTACTGTCAATGCTTTCCTTTACTCATTTTTACTTTACTGTCAGTGTCAGTATGTCTCCCTTGCTCATGGTTGTGTAGAAGCTGGGAGAGGTGAGTGTGGAGGACCCGGTGTGTCTGGTGGGTCTCCGTCCCTTCATCGGTCCCGTCGACCTGCTGCTCAGCGACCACCACGTGGTGATCCTGGCGTCATGCGAGGGCCAGACTGCGTGGACCGTCTACTCGCTGCGGCTGCCCCCGGCTGACACCCTGGTGGCGGATATGGTGGCGCTGGCGACTAGTCATCAGGTGACAATTACTGCATTATCTGTTTCAAAAATGGGAGGCACAACAACAGAATATGTATGAAGGATGAGTAGTAAAGGGTGGGTGAAGCTTTGTTACTGACAAAGAAAAGCTGATTCATTTTAGGGGCCGTCCCTATGACACTTAACACCTATAGGGAAGTAGGGGACTTTTCTGTGGAAACACTGTTATGAGGGAAGATGGGGAGGAGAGTTCAACACAGCATCACCATTGTGCTACCTATTAACCTCAACAATTAGTTTTTTTTTATTAATTCAAATTGTTTCTGTTTTCTCTTTTTTTGTAAGTTTTTTCTAGGATATTGATTCAGTTTGTTTTTTCCTCTTCATAAGAATGCAAACTGAATCACCATAAATACAAATATGAAAGTTGAAGTAATAACTTAGCGGTTCACTGAAAGAATACCAGAGAGGAATAATTAACTTAAATTGGGGAGGGAGGATGTGGTAGCAGTGTTACATCATTTTTAGTAGAGATTACTTTACAAGTCCATAATAAAGGGAGGAAGGATGATGTGAAAAGGCTAATTTTAGCATTATCTAATCCTTATCTGGATCATTATTTAACTTCTTAAAGTCCACGGTCACGTGTATGCGACCCTGTCCAAGCCCTTCGCTGGGCCACGATCGCGTACACGTGACACACGCGTAGTGCTGCTGTGATTCAAACATGCGCCACGGAGGAAGTTGGAATGCTTCTTTTTACTTTGGTTATGTTCAGGAATAGTCAGGCTCTCTGGGATATTTTGTTTTGCGTCTTAGCAGACTGCATCACTGAAATATTTCAATTCTAGTAGATAAAGGTGGCCCATGTTTGTAAACATGGTGGACCAAAAACATTTGAGTGACAGTGAAATCAGCAGATCCTTAGAAATTAGCAGCCTAGGTGATCTTTCGTATAAAAGTGATGATGAAATAGATCGGGGAAATTGTGAGTCAGTTTTAGTTCGTGAATACTGCAAGATGAATCGGTTATAAATCTTCCAAGTCGTTCTCGGCCTGCTGGTGATGTGTTACTAAAAGTAAAACAATGAATATTTATGATAAATTATTTTAAAACTAATTAACTGCAGAAAGCAAGGTGGGTTATATAAGCTACTTTGATTTATATCTTTGTCACATTAAAAACAGAAAAGTGACAAATTTACTGGTTTCTTACAAAAATACCTGGCCTCGGGGCTTACAGGGGTACCAAATTAATTGGACTTAGGCGGTTAAAAGCCCAATAATCAATGGCGAGGGGTGGGGGAGATTCTCAATTTTCTTTGCCAACCTAGGGTGTGGTAACCCAAGTAACAAAATAAATAAAGCCTATTGCCTCGAGATATGCTATTTTAGCAAGTCTAATGTACAATTGAAGAGCTCGAGACTAAGTGCAGACTATGGTACTTAATATAAACTCATTTCTCTTGTCAATTTAAAAAAAATGTAGATTAAAAAGCATTTTAATGAAATGTATGATACATTTTTTTACGTTGAAGTGTTATTATTTTCAATGTATAAAACATCTTGTTTTAAATGTATTTTGCGCCTTACATTATAAGCTTTATCTGTGGTTCAGTACAGCGTGTCAGGGACGTACAGGCACCTGCTGAGTGAGGCCCATGCCATCCTCCACACGGACCAGTTCCTCGCCACGTCGCCCCTGGCTGTGCGCAAACCCGCCTCCGCCGCTTACACCACCTCCTGCCAGAGGCTGGCCGACCACTTTCTCATGTGAGTTTTTGCTATTTATTTACCTTGTGGCGAGGGGACACGGTTATTACAAACCTCTTATCGGCAAAATCAAATGAAAGAGAAGTACTTTGGTCTGATTAAGTTTTGTTGCAGCAAAATAGTCTGATTGCAGTCATGACAATCTTGACAAGTTATAATTTGTGTTCAAAAACTTCTGATTACTTACTAGAAATAATTTTGAATCTCAAAACCTAAACCAAATCATAGGAAATCACATCTCAGTTGTCGAACCCCTGCTGCCTGAGTTTCGAACCAAATAACTAATTTCTGAAACACTTGGATTACGAGAAGCAGGTATTTAAACCGATTTACTTTGATTTTAGCATTGTATTCATGTCAGTCGTTGCGGACTATAAATTTGTGTGCCTAACCTTTTAACAATTAATGAACAAAACACACACACACACTTTTTATTCATCACCCTCGCACTTTGTTTTTGAATTTGGTTGTCTTCTCGCACAACAGAAGGATATCGGAAGTTTTTCTAGGAAGCCCATGTGCAAATAGCTCATTTTATCATTTTCTCTGGTGTTCAATTAGTCTTTTTCTATCAGCAGTTCTTTGTTCTTGCCGAAGGTTACGCATATTTTCCCTAATCACATTGAGTCGTTTTTCTCTATGCCCTCTTCTTCTTTCTGTTTTAGGGCACAGTTTGAAATATATTCATAATCTAACGATCATGGATCTTCACCATAAAGAGTGATTTACTTGCATCAATTTGGCTAAAATTGTCAATGAAAGTGGCCCAAATTCATTTTATAAGCTTCATTTGATATTGTTTACATTAGCATTCAATCTATTTTTGTTTATAATATAACTGGTCAAAAATTCGTCTCGGGGTAATCAGCTGTTAAATTACCACATTTTAAAACCATTATAACGCAAGATGGTCAGCACTGGAGCGTTGAAAGCGCCCTCTAGAAATAAATCAAAGCCTTGGGGGTCGAAGCCGTAAAAGATATGTCCATTTTAATTATCAGTCGC
This sequence comes from Flexamia atlantica, assembly GCA_035578135.1. Lineage (NCBI taxonomy): Eukaryota > Metazoa > Arthropoda > Insecta > Hemiptera > Cicadellidae > Flexamia > Flexamia atlantica. Next base: position 25,277,246 of record JAQJVK010000002.1, read on the forward strand.
AGGTGCGCTACATTAGGCCTATAAGCTTTAAAATGACACCTCATTCGTAAAAATCGGTTAAGTAGGACGGCTGAAAAAGGGATCTAACAGAAAAAACCTTATTGTATTAAGTATATAGATTTTTTTCTACTAATATAAGCAATCTGTATCAATAATTTGTTGTACATCTAATTAGTTATATCGGACTGCAGGAGTGCCAGTGAGAGTGACTGGGAGCTCGGGACGGCTCTGAGTGTGGAGGCCGGGGATAGCCCTGCGACGCTGCTGGCGCGACTGCAGGCGGCCCAGGCCGAGGCCAAGCAGAAGGGCGTCGAGGTATGGTACCCTTGGTGTCTGCCTCCCAGCCTTCCCAGCTTTCCAGCCTTTTCGATATCTGAATGCAATGATAGGTTGAAACCAAAACACAAATCTTGAAACAACTGATACTTCAGAAAAGTTTCTGTTTCGAGATTTAATGAATGAGTTTCAACAATCATATATTTTAGCCATGAGATTCCATGCCAAGAGAAGACACGATTTGTTAGTCATGGAACAAAAAAGATGTCAGTGGGGTTTGAAAAAAATAAGATTTTTCATCGGCCACTGAACGAACACAATATTCAAAAAAATAAAGTTATAATATTGGGGATTCAAGGTTTTATTTTTAAAGTTTCAAAATCCGTTTGAGGTTTGACATTTCTAGTTTTGACCATCACTATCCTATCAGTGACTCATGATTACATTTTCAAATAAAATGATGTTTTATAAAAAAATTTTGTTCTTTAGTAATATTTTTGATGATGAAATAAAGAGGTTTAATTATTATCACACCCTTTCTTTGACTTCAATATAAGAATATCCCCCTTCCAGGTGGACATCGGGCCTGGGCTGGCGCACTACCTGAAGCACTGCCTAGCCTCATCGCAGGGTGGGGTGTTGGTTCCCCCCTCCACCCTGGACACCCTCCCCCCTCACCTGCTGGCCGACCTGCTGCTGCAAGCTGCCACCCTGCGCGAGGCTACCACCCAGCGCGTCATGGACAGCCTCGCCAACCAGTTCAAGATCAGGTATGTGCTTGGGTGCTGACTCCGTGGGGCTGAAAAGGTTCAAGTTCACCCCTCTCCTCAAAGAAATATTCTCATACAAAATAAGTCAAGTTACTGCTTAAGCAGATGTAGCTTTTGATAAATAATTTAGTTATGCCACCAATTAATTGTTCAGTACATTAAAAAACAAATGGTTATTTTCAGTGCTTGATTTGCGGCGGAACGACGTTCCGAAACCTCTTTCTGCCGCAAGAGTCGATCGTGTGTAATCGGCCGGAGTATTTTTTGTAAAAGACGATCGCGTGTAATCGGACGGATAGTTTGCCGCAAAATACAATCGCGTACAATCCGCCGGAGAATTTTCCACGTCAGAGGATCGAGTGTAATCGGCCGGACAATTTGCCGCACAAGACAATCGCGTGTAATTGGTCGGAGAATTTGCCGCAAAAGAACCGCTTACGATCGGCCGGAGAATTTGACGCACAAGACAATCGCGTGCAATCGGCCGCAGAATTTACCACTAAAGACGATCGCGTATGTTCGGCCGAAGAATTCGCTATTAGAAGGAATCATGTGTATAACCGGCCGGAGTATTTGTCGGAAGAGACGATCGCGTGTACTCGACCGGATTAATCTTACCAAAAATAACGATCGCTTAAAATGTACGGAAATTACTCGCGGAGTTTCGACCAATAATAATTAGAGCTCTTTTATCTCATCTTGAGCTAAGCCAAATGTTTAAAACGCTAAAAAGACCTGAATACTCGCACAAGGTGTCATAAAAATCTAGAATTTCTTAAATAAATTTATTTTTTAGCAAAATAATGCTTTGTTGGTTTTTAATTTACTTGTTAAAAAATTTAAGTTGGATAAAACGTGACTTTTTAAATCGACCTAATTATTCACGTAGACAAATAAATAATACTTTGTTGAGGGTAAGAATGATGAAAGGGGGGGGGGTGTTATGCACAAATTAGCTAATTACAGTTCCGGTACCTCAATTTTTACAAATCAAGCACTGGTTATTTTTATAATTAAGATGTTAAAGCCTCATGGCATTCGATTGAGGAACCCTTACGTCTAGGTGGATGTATGATGAAAACAGAGCGATTTGGTGTTAAAATTAAGTTTATTAGTTTAGCCAAGCATTATAATGTTATCAGTAATTTTAAATGTTCATTTTGCAGTAATTTAAAATGAATAATTATTTCAAATATTTCTCCGCAGTATAATTTTTTCTTTTAACTATAAATATATTGATAGGCAAGCATGATTTTTGTAATCCGTTTTTCTCAGCCTGTTGGGGCCATTGGAAAAATCTAAGGACACCTTTAGAATTTTATTTTTCAATAGATGTGCACAATCCCATCATATACGCTTTAGTTCTAAGGGCATGTAGAAAAATTAATTTTAAAATACAAAAATAATAATATGGGTCTTGTGAGTTGCCTTGTTGGTTATGAAATAACAAAATGTTAACAGATCCAGCTACATGTTTTATAGCAGTGAGGAGTTAAAACAAAATCTAAATAGTTTCTGGTTGAATTTCGACCATTAGGCAATCTCTTGTCCTTTTAAATGCAAACAGAAAAAAGCATTGAGTTTGAAAAAATCTAATATCTTAGTTTTAATGTAGTATTCTTATTCCAGTAACTTACCAACTGAGTGCTTAGCTCTGGTCACACTGCAAGTTGAAAGAGGACTCTCTGAAGATGCCAAAACTCTACTTAACAATTTTGACAGTGATACCCAGCTGACTGATGCTCTACTACAAAACTGGAATTTGATTTTGGATAGCATGCGTCAGGTAAGATTTTTAGTTTTAAATGTTACATTTTGTTTTGGGAAAATATGTATTGTGGGCTGATACAGTAAATGGCACCAGTGATCCGGTTTTGATGACATTTGGCATGAAGATGAAGATAATAAACCCTAAAATATCCAAGCACATAAACAATTTTATACTGATGCTCAGCAGACTGATGCCCTGTTAGAAAACTGAAATTTGATTTTGGATAGATTAATTAATAAAAAAAAGGGAGGAGGTATGTTTCAGATTTCAGCACCATTAATGCCAAGAAGTGTTATTTGAATGTTTCAAGCTTTTGCCAATAATGAATTTAAAGTTTACCTGTCATTTACCAATATATCTATTTTCCAAACTTTTGAGTTTCAATGTGTCTAAGGTTAAAAAGAGACAGTTTCTTGAACTTTCAATGACATTTATCACAGTTTCTATTGAATTTTAGAGTTAGTTCTTTATTTTGCTTTACAATTTTGGTCAATTTTTATCCAGGCGTTAAATATATTCTTCCATAAAAGTGACTTGAAAAAAATGTTGGAATTTCGCATTCAAATTTTTATGTCATATTGGTTGTTATATCATGTTATATCTTTTCAGGGGTCATCAGAAAAGAACTCCATGTACACTTTTTCTGATGTTGGTGTGGTCCTAATGGAGTCTAAACCTCAAATCCTCGCTTCTGTCTTAGCATTGCTAGTCACTGAGAAAAAGGCTTTGGACCTTCAGCAAGTCTTGCAGGTAAACCTATGATTAAATTAAATTAAAATAAAGTTAATAGCTGGAAACTTCCAGCTTAGTTCTTAGTTAGTAGCTTAGTTCTTTCCAATTAATTTTCAAGTTTATTAAGTTTATAATATTGAAGGTATTGAAAAAAGTTCCTATTATTTCATAAAAAACAAAACTCTCAACATAAATATTAATTTAAAAAAGGTATTCACGTTTGAAGGATGAAAATTCCACAGGTACCTTGGCCCATTTCATAGTATAAAATTTGATCTTCAGATAATAGCTTGAACACTCTCTTGAGATTGTTATTTGAAGAAAATACATTACCCTTAGGCCTACCCATTTAATTTTTAAAATCAACCATTCTAAAAAGTATAGAATTAAAGTATTCCTACGCATAGGATAAAAGTACTCATACCAGTTTTCATCACTGTGATGCTGGCAGATCTTCCTGGCGTACCTGCCGTCCAGGGTGGGGGTGGCGGGGACGGCCGCCAGCGGCGTGCTGCAGGGCTTCCTGGAGCAGGTGCTGGTCCACGCGGAGACTCTCGACCCGGCTGACCCGTCCACCCGGGAGGCACTGCAGGTGAGCGGCGAGATATTTGTCATGTGTGTTGTAGGATTTCAGGTATTCATTCATTCATTCATTTTGAAGGGTGGACCGTAGTCCTATGGCGCTTCATTTGGCATTTTTGAAAACTACAAAATAGCTGAACTCCTACATCTAACCCTTTAAAATGATCACCATGTATTTTCCCATTTGACTTTCCTTGTATATTTAGCACATTTTTTTCTGGTTATGAAAATTTAGAAATGAGGATAGAGCTAATGTTCAACCAAACCATTTTATTTTGGTTAAGTGGTTTAAAATCAATGAAATATGATTTACTGATGGATTTACATAACTGAAACTTGCCCAATCACACAACATACACCCACTTTATATACTTGTAGTTTATTCAGGGTTCCCACTCAAACTGAATTTTAAAATTCACGGCTCTTTCACGGTTTTTAAGGTCCGAAAATTACGAAATTTACGGTCTAAATATAGGAAAACATTTTTCCGCCCGCACAGTTTCACAGAGAATAACAGGGTAGGGGGGGGGGGGTTGCGAGGGAAAACTCGGCAGACGCATAGCACCGGCGGCGGCGGCGCCAGCACAACGGAGGAGTAATAATTTCTGTAACAATAGAATTAAAACTGTGTAATATTTTAGGTAAAACAAACTATACTTGACGGAAAAATAATTTTAAATACAATGCAGTTAAATAAATTACAACTATTTCACAAAATACGATGTGATTGTATTATTATTGATTACTTAAGAAAATAGAAAACATTGTACCGGCGATTGCGGAACATGCATGCAACTTAAATATTTTTTAATTTTGAACGCCATCCTCTCTTCCTTCCTTCCTTTCTTCCTGTCTTTCTGCTTTCTATCCGCCCCACACAATGCGCAGAGTCCAGTGCGCACTGTCGCACTGTATGTTGCCATGACAACCGTGTGTCGTCATAGCAACGAGCCAACCACGCACTGCGTTTTAAGATTACAAACAGCCGTGTAATGAAAGACAATATGATAGTCTGCGCTTGCGTATATTGCCAACCTATAGATGAATATTCGATCGTTCATTTATTGTGTCTTGACTGAGTTGAAGTTCGTGATTATCAACTCTCTAATCATCAAAAACTCAAAATATGATCTATATAACACGTATTAAAATAATGTCGTGTTTGTTTAAAAATTAATTGCAAGTTAGTAAATACACTTCAATTACATTTTTTTGTAAAATAGTTTTTTGCGAAAGTTGAAAGTAAAAACGTGATTGAAAATAATTCTTGTTGCCAGTTTTGGACACCGGTTAGGCGCGCCGCCTGGTTAATACGCCTCCGGATAAATCGTTGTTCTACTGTCCGTAAATGTTAGTTAATGGCACAACGTTGGTCGCCTGCAGGCATGTTTTCCAGCGGCCGAAGTTAGGGCCTTGTTGCCTTTCAAACAGTGCAATGGGTAGTGAGTGATAAGTAGAGGTCTACGGGTACCCGAAAATTCGGGTAGCTTCGGGTAGTTATGTGAACCCGAGTGGTCGGGCGGGTTCGACACGTCTCAGGCTTAATTCGGCGGGTTTTTATTACACGTCGGGTCGGGCGGGTACCTACTACCCGAAAGAAATCGGGTTGACGATACCCGACACACTACCCCGAAAGAAACACGAAACTTTAAAAATGTTCAACAATAAATGATTCGCGCCAAGCTTCTGACTTACGGCGTTCACGCAATATTATAACGAGACGAACGAGGATGGTCGCGATCGCGATGTCAAACTTCGAAGCGATCTTCACTATACGTCTCAGTCAGACAACCAGCCGTCCCCTTGCCGACTCAAAATTATCGTATGCTTACTGCTTAATATCGTATCCTCGTATAACAACTTAAAAGGACCGTTGCTCCTTTTGACGCAATGAAATAGTCGTACAAACACTAAACAGCTTTGAATAAGGTTGAATTCCTAGCCGAGCTTATGATACGAGAAGTCTTATCGAGAAGATAAATTTTGTGATCTATTTTTGGTCACGTTAAACCGGAAGAGCGTGTCCTTCCCATGAAAAACGTACACAAAAATAATCCTGAGTGATAAGGAAAGGAGGTTGACAGGTGAAAAAATATTATCTCCAATTAGATGGAATTCGGAGTTTCTGCTATATTTAGTTGACCTTGGAGAACGACAAAATATACACCAGTCTATAGTTTTATCATAGAATTTCTCTTGAACGGCAAGAGATAAAAATTTCATTTTTGACTCAATCGATTTAAACTAAAAATTAGACAAAAATATTAGCCGTCAAATGTTGTTGTAGGACAAGTCGTTTGGATTTTCGCATATACAAAACAAAATACGCAACAAAGACGTTCGTTCTGGCGTCATTTTTAAAGAGTTTATTTATTGTCACAAACATCTTGAACGATGATACAAAAAACAGAAATGATTAGAAACATTGGCTATTAAAAATATTGGCTATTTTAAAATTGGCTGATTTTAAAGGTCTGATGACGAAATTCACGGCTCTTTCCAGGTTTTTTCATGGTTTGTCAAATTCACGGCTTATTCACGGTTTTTAAGGTTTCACGGTTGAGTGGGAACCCTGTTATTGTGCAGTGTACCCTAGTTATCTGAATTTTATAACCAGTAACTTCAAATTTTATCTCAAATTGTTAAGCATTCCGGGAGGCCTCGTGATTGACATGATCATTGCTTTTGGTGTGCAAGTTGTTTGTGATTTTCTCTTTGGGCCAGTGTATCCAAAAACGGGTGAAACTTTGAACCAAACCTCTATAGCTTGGTAAAGTACTTTCATTTTAAACACAAATGTTAACAGTAATCTCTGTTTATGAGTTTTAATGATTTATTTTAAATTTATGTCAATAAAAATTTTGCAACCATAAGGTTTTATATACTTAATTTATTTTGAAATTACTTTCCCTAGATTTTATTGTGTATAAACAATGTTTGATTATGTTTATCACCCGTAAATAACAAATAAGTTTTCTGCTTTAGTCTTATGTAACATTCATTTTAATTTTACAGATCCTTATGCGTTCCTACTTAAGTGATTTACGGGTCAATAACAAAGGGAATAGCAGCAACCCTTTTCCTGGACAGAGGCCTCTCTTTGTCCATCTGTTACCTCCATTTTCAACACCTGAACATCCAAGCCTAATCAAACTAGAGGTATATAAATTTCCATTTTATTTTATATAATTCTCAACCTGTTATGTAAACTCAACAATTAGTATATCTAAATAACCTTTTAATCCTAATCTTGCTAAATGGAATTACCTTTCAAATTGATATTTAAATTGTAAAAAATATGTGGCTCCAATGAAAGCATTTTATTTCATGTTTGGAACTGTTACCACAACACAAATACTAATAAATGATGTGCAACAAGATGTACCACCTCCTGGTGATACCATACGCCTACATGGTACTTCCACTTGCTCATCTAAATCATCTTCAACCGCAGTGGTAAGAAGTCTTGGTGCCAATTTTAAGAAGAATGTAAAGGATCAAAGGGTAATACGATGTTATAAAAACTTATAAACACTGCTTTCTTTAGTATTGGTTGTTTTTTGGTTGTTAATTGGCCATTAATCAAATTTGTAAACAGGTCTAATGATTCTCACTAAGCTAGATTTCTTTCAGCTGAGTGCTTAGCATGCAGCCAAACAGCGGGCAGCTCGATACACTGAGTATAGTGAGTGGTGTTGGTCTGTGCCGACAGTGGCTGATCTGCAGCGGCTGGCTGAGCGCCGAGTGCCTGGCCGAGCTGACTCGCTACGTCAAGGAGGTGCTGCCGACCTGCCTCAGTCTGCTGGTGTTGGCCCAGCCGTCGGAGGGGCTGCCCCTCCTCATCAACAAGTGCCCTCAGGCCATCCCTCAGTACACCAAGGTTGCCTTTACTTTCAAGATATATAAGCTGACAAAAATGATATTAGAAATAAAACTTAACAACCTATTCAAATGTGAAATGATAACCTTTCTTCTGTTTCTTGAATTTTATTACAATTTTATACGATTCGCTCGGTTTTCAAAGTAAATATTACAATTTTATACGATTCGCTCGGTTTTCAAAGTAATTATATTTTCAGAACAATGTAACTTTGTTGATCCATCCTTTAAAATAAAAAATATTGGTGTAATTAATTTTTCTTGAAATGTGAATTGAGTTGCCATTATAAACATGACTTGCATAATTTAATTTTACCTCCAATGTTGCAGGACCGTTTGAAAAACGAATCAGAACTGAAAGAATTGATCTCCCTTTTGGAGCAAAAAGTAGAGGAAGATACAACAGGAATGTATGAGCCTATACTCGGAGGTAATTTTTTGCCACCATCTAGGAGGCAATTTTCATGCTCTGCTTACAATGTTAGTGAACTTGGTCATATATGAGTGAAATGAGTTTTAACTTTTTACTTTTATTTCAAGATAAAAGTATTTATTTAGATAAAAAAAATTAAATTCTGTTTTATTTTAACTTTTTACAATAATACAATAAAGTGACAACTCACGATAAACTATTATGTTTGGCTCAATCTCAGGGGCAGCTGACTGTCATGAGCAACTAACATGCTAATCATATGACTATTGATGCCACAACTCTCCGCTGTATTTTCACCGCTCTGAATTGTGTGAAGGTCCTGTGCCCCCATAGTGACACTTAAGAATTTGTGTATAGTAAGTTTTTTTTTAATATATTTATTTCTATTGACTCAGAAGAAAGTACTTTCTTTAAACATGCCATTTATAAACTCTGAAATTAAAAATCTAGAGAAAACAAGTCTGAAGAGTAAAAAACTGTGACCGATATGTATTTGGTGCAGAAGTGCTGGACTACCTGAGCAACAACGTGGCGCCGGAGGTGTTGTGGCGGGTGCTGCCAGGCGGGAGCGTCGGCCGACACAAGTACAAGAGCCACCTGGCCGTGTGTCAGAAGATAGCGCACGCCAACCACATCCGATCGGTCATCATCGCCACCGCCAGACAGCTGCTCGCGACACTCAACCTCTGACCGATCTAGCTGTGACTGTAACGTGTCAGCCTGGAGTGATTGGTTGAGAAATGATCGCAGTCTTTGACTTTCTTGAAAGAAAGCATGTAAGGAAAGATAAAATTTGTATCTCAAAACTTGACTGGAGCACATGAACCTGGAGTATTGGTGTCTGTTGATAAGTAATTAACCACATAATACATAATCCCCTCTCTAGGGTTACCAACTTATGTATAGTGTATACAATTAAATCTGCCCTTTATCAACAAATTTCCCTACTACAGTAGAATGTCTATTATCTTATCAATTCGGGGATTAGGGGTGATTGGATGATGGATTTTTTGGATAATCAGATACTGCTAAAGAATACTACTAAAGTTACTAAAGAATATTCAAAACAAAATGGTTTGATCGATCATGTATATAGCTGGAATCAAATGACATGGCCCAGTCATTCAATAAGACTAATTAACGTTAATTTTAGCATTGGGGTTATGGACGGCCTGGGTCAAGTTATTTGACTCAGACTATAAATGGCAGGACTTTGATAAATATGTGAGCAACCACCATTTATTACAGATGCAATACAGACAAAGATACCAATGCTGTAAAAAGATTAAAAGACAATCACTCAAATTTACCGATTACGCTAACACAATGTAACATTTAACATTGTGTAACCATGTAAGACCGCGGTTAGCAACAAAATTATCTTTCCTTTAGCTTCGCTTCCCCTTTAGTATAACTGACATTACAGGCAATCGTGCTTTGGATGACGGCTCTGCAGTTATCATTGAGATTCACTGATGTTGACATCTGTTTGCAATAAGATCAGTTCATTCTTGATTTGACTAAATTGTAGCAGTGAGATAAAACAAAATAGGACTAAAGATGGGGTTATGATGGTAAAACCTAGCTCTCCTAGTCTTATAAAAAAATTGCATTGTAAGTTAAGATTATACAATAAAATAAATCTCTTTAACCATCTATAGGCTACTAATATGAGCCTAAGAAAATTAACCCTTTGCGATCGTAAGGCAGCAGGAGTGGCCACAAGCACTTAGCCGCTAGTCGGAATTAATTTCTGTACGGCTTAGTTCCGCCGGTCGGACGGCCAGCTGTACTGGCCACGCTCCACTCTGCGTCGGCATTCATCATGGCAGCTTACTCCTGTCAGCTCGGAGTTGTTTTCACGCCCTGCAGCTCGTGATTGTTTTTACTGTGTCAGCAATTTTATCGTAGGGTATTTTCACAATTCAATGTTGCAAGCCTGCCAATCATTTAGTTGAATATCTCCTCACTAGGTTGCAGCAATCTACAGGCATCAGGCAAAATTAGAAAAACAAACAAAAACATATGTTATCGGCACTTATCGGCCAGTCCTGCTGGACACCCGAGTGTTCGTTGGATTTTGTTTGCCAGTTTGCTGGATATCCGATCGCAAATGACCACTGCTGTGGAAAAAATCCGACTTCTGTATGCTAATGGTGGCAGCCAGTAGAGCTGGCCTCGCGATTGCTACAAAGTAGTGGCAAATATTCAGTCTCATCGCAAAGGGTTAAAGACAAGCTATTATTCTTAAGTGTATCTTCAATATCAGTATTCTTATGAAAAATAATAATTTTCATTTGATGAAGCCTTGAGATACTATTTTAAAAATTCTGACAAGGGCTGTTTGAATCTTAAACAGGAGTTTTTAAAATTGTAGAGTATTAGAAGAAAAAAGTATAAATTGATTCATTAAAACCTATTGTGAAAACTAATTCATTGACCAAGCTATCTTGGTCTACATTTAACTGTATAAAAAGTATTTACTGGTTCCAGTACTTGCTAGTGTGTGTAACATGATGATCTGATCATCTAGTATGTACAGGTATTGTATGTGTTTAGTTTCAACATCAAGAAAATCAATGATTAATTTTAGATCTGTAGTAGAATTAGTTTGTCCATGAAGTGGGAGAGGAGAGTGTTTGAAATTTATTCACCAGCTACAGTTGCCTCCATGGAGGCTGACAAAAAGTCAGGAGGAATATATTAAATCTCCAAAAATTCCGCACTATCCATCAGGCAATCATACGGCCTGCTCCAGCCAGTGATACTCTTGGTGGGATCTTGCAAACAATACTTACCCGTTGGTTTTTGTTAGTTTTCTTGAGGGACGGTAGTGTGTTCGTGGCCAACAATAAGTGTGATTGCTCTCCCTCTTTCACTTCACAATTCAGTTAATTTTACTATTAATCTATCAAACTTACATTTTCTTGGCTAAAATATTAGAATTATTGTTGCCTTAAGCTTGACTTAATTGTTGATCACATGTTAGTTGTTATGGATATGTAGTTTAGTTATGTCTAATGATTTACCTCTGTTTTTGTATATATTATTATATTGTTAGAATATATTTTTATGTTAAGTATTTTAAATTAAATCTGAAAACAATAAAAAAATAGCACTAGATTCTACTATGGAATGGTACCATTCCACCAGAAACACAGCTGTAATATTATAAGTGGCAACAGACTTTGTTCCATTTGCAATTAAAAAAATAATTGCAGCCTCAACATTTGGACTTTTTTATGTCTTGATAAAAGAAAGAGGGACCCTTTTTCCCCTTTTTTATGTCTTGAGAAAGAGGCTACTATACTCACAGTATAGTAGCCTCTTTGACATCTGGCCTTTTGTAAGCTGATTTGGCTAAAAATAAAATATCTCAGACACTTAAAAATTAGGATATTACAACTTTACTAAAATTAATACAACTACGAAGCGGGAGAGGGAGGATAATTTTAAACTTATCATTCGCCAACGACAGGCCAACCCCACAAAGGCGGGCAGAAGCACGCGAGGAATTCTGTAATCTCCGAAAATTCTTTAGTCTCATTGTCACTATCTAGTGGACAATCAATAAAATTTTAGAATAAGATAAAAACTTCAAAAACCAACTTATAGAATGGAATAAACAAAAACAATCAACAAACATCCCTCCAATGGAAAAAGACGTGACAAAAACAAATACACCCGTCGCAGCAAACCTGCGTACTCAGCGAATTTCTAAAGAATTATTTTTTTATATGGGAGCTTATTTAATTGATGTAAGAGAAAATTTTTCAAACACATTGTGTAATTATTGCAAAAAGTATATTATATAATAATTGAAGAGCTTACGATATAAAGGAAATAATCATAGGAATCACTTCGGTATCCAATCCAGTAATACGCTTTTTGTTATTCTTATAATTATCAGTCTAATATTTTTTTTAAGTGTATTCTTGTTATAGTGTAAAAATGTAAGCAAACATACAATCAATGATCTAAAATTAGTCAAAATCAAAACAAAAAAAATAATCATATTAACAAATTAAATCCAAACATATGATTCATCTTAAAGTTTAAAAAAGCTTGTTGCAGCAAACTTGCATACTCGGTTAATTTTTTAAAGATTTATTTTTTTATATGTGGGCATATTCTACATTAGGCCTAGTTAGGGAATTTGTTGTTCTGAATATTTAATTTTGTTTAAATATTAATTTAAATAAGTAAATTTTATCATTCATGTTCTTATTTCTCAATAATTATTCATATTCTAATAACTTTTAATAAATGTATACTTGTTATAGTACATAAAAGTCAGCAAACATGTTATCAATCTACTCAGATCCAAGGAATAAAAACAAATCAGTCATCACATGAACAAATTAAATTCAATCATATGGTTTGTAATATAATTTTTTTAAATCCCATTTTTGGGGAATTCAATGAAAAAAGTAGGTATTTATACCAGAATTTGGATAGTTCATGTCCCTTCAGGGGACAATGTACTGCATTTAGCAGATCCAATATCTCAGTAACCGATTGATGTAGAGTAATCATTCCAAATGCTATATTGTTTATTTTTTAAAGCTGAATTCAATTTTGACACTTAAATTTACAAAAAATTAATATAAAGATATTAAATCTTAAAAATAAATTTTATTTTGTCAAAAAACCCTCCTTAGAGTTAACTTATCGCGCTGGTTTTCGAACTCGAAGTAATAAATGTCACTCTAGACGTATGTACCAAATTTCATCGAGATCGGACCTTTTTTACAAAAGTTATCGCGCCTACGGACAGGTATATATATATATATATATATATATATCCTTATATATATATGAAAATGAATGAACGGTGTTTTTGGGGTCTGGGGGCATCAAAATGAAAAGTTACGGTGGTCCCGTGCTTAAGTCTTACCATGCCGCCTACGGTAATAGCTACTTCCCTATAGGGGGAAATTCGCCAAAAATGCTTCGGTACTTGGCAGTTCCTTAGGAACTATACTCGTTGGTTTTTGTTTGTTTATGTGAGAACATGCCTGACGCTGGTGAAATTCTACTATATTCGTAGAATTCTGTTACATTTGTCCTATAAAATAGGCAAACGGCTGAAGGAGAAACGTTGATTTAACCTCAGGTATATGTTCTGTGAATTATTCGCTGATAAAGGTAATAAATATAGGTAATAAAGCTTTTGTTCTAATTTCTTTATTTTAAATTGTTAATTTTCAGGCCAGATATTTGAGAGTTTAGTGATCATTTGGTACATCTACTTAATACAGGTATTAATTTTTAAGTTTTAAGCATGTAGTCTAGTCTCATATTTTTAGAACTGGTTGAGAAGAAAACAATAAACTAGTCTTAGTTGCAGATTAACTGTTTTAATTAAACTTGTTGTTTTCGTTATTGTTACTGAATGTATTTATTTATATTGTTGAATTCTATTGTAACTCTGTTATTAACTATTTTCTCAATATCCTCGTTATTTGCACTGTTTTGTAAAATTGCATTTTACCACATTAAAATATGTTTTTTATATGGGTCTATTGATTTCCATCCCAAATAGTCTCTGCTCTTGCTTATTCCATATATTGTGAAGTCTTAAATATTTGTGAAATTGTGGTTTGGATCCCACGATAAAATGTAGGCCCCTTAGTTGCCATTGGCTTTTGGGCTAAATATTAATTAACAGTCCTGTCTAAGGAACATGTCGGCCTTAGTCAGTACAAGACTACAAGATCGCGCCACAATCATCCTTCACTCATATGTCATTCATACTTGGCTTAAAATACCTACCTGGGCAGGTCACTGTTTTAAGTAATGTATCTAATGTATCTACTTTAAATTCAGCTATTACCTAAAGAAATATGTACTAAAATACTGAAATACTAGGCCTCCAAGTGGTTCTGTAGGGCTAAAAAGCAACAATTTTGTTGCACCTGAATCTCAAAATTTTAATTTAACTTTGAAGTCGGTAGTGTCGCTATCTAGCAGGAAAGAGGCTGGACAAGCCGTTACCTAAATGACCCAAGTCCATTTGGAAAACTATTTTTTTTATTGTGAAAGAGTTAGTCCCCATTAGCTGCAAAGAAATACAGAATTCTCATGATGAGTTGGCTCATACGTGACAATATTTAACAGCAATGAATGGTGGCTGTTCCGGAACATTCCTAGCACCTAAGGCGCCTTGTTCCTACCGATGTCCTCAAACGTTAGTAGCAGCGAATGTGTTAACAGCTGCAAAATACAAGTATATGAGTTGTAAATTTTGCCCTATCAAATATTTGATAAAAAAGTCAGGCAAACTTGTAAAAAGTAGGAAGTTTCCAACTAAAATGTAGGAAATTGTGGGAGGACTGCAATATTTGATCCTGGAAACAACTGAGGCAAGTACATGCCACGGACAGTACATAATATCAAAAAAACAAAAAAAAAACAAAGTAAGAGGTTAGATATAAACAAACATCATATTTTAACAACTTACTTTATTGCAGACCCTAAAAATACAAAGACAAAATTATATCAGACTTGAACCGTATTACTATTAATTGAAAACTGTATAACAGTTATTTAACAGTTCAACTCAAGGCCAAAAGTCTTCCCAATGGTGCTTTCAAACATAAAACAACACTGAAAATTATGCAATGAACAAAATTTGTTGATTTGAACCTGAAACCTCAAAAAAATTTGACTAGGGAAAATAATATTTTCTATACTATATTCAGTGAGTGTTTAAAGTGAAGCACCTCCACTTAAATAACATTTGTATAGGAAAGAACCAATCAGGTAAGAGGCAGTCCACACAATCCCAGGGATGGTACATAGCCATTTCTCTTAGCGACAAGATCTCACCACTCATCTCTCATCCATAACTGGCTTGAAATACCTTGTAAGTCGCCATTTCAATTGAAAGTGGGGATGGTCAAGTCCCAATTTTGAGAAATTTTTGGAAAAATAAAAATCCCAATTCTTGGGCGGGATTTGTATCTACTTTGGGAAATTTTTGGGATGTGATCGTTTAAGCAATCACAATTAAAATAAATGAAAATCCGTGAAACTCGTGATTGACCATGAAAAACTTGCCGATCGCAACTAAATGGGAAATCGAGTTTTGCAAATCTCGCGATAAGCCGCAAAAAACTATCACATGTATTTGCCAATCGCTGATATATGGCAAATGTAACATTGCGAAACTCACAATCAGATGTGAAAAACATTCACAGGATAGCGGTTACACGATAGAAATTACTTATCAGAAAGATTATGCATGGCAGTATATTGCCAAAACAATAAATACAGTATACTGTAACAAATAACATCTGCCATTTTTCTATAAGTTAAATTGTTGGTTATTAATTGAGTTTCTATTTGTTATTTTGAAATTTTTTTTTACATTTGCTATTTTACCCATTGAATAAGTTTTTTTTTCACTTAAATTTATTTCTTGAAATTTGGTCAGTTGGTACTTTTAAATTCAAATTATTTATTTCATTTTTTTACATAATCATGGCCTCGCCAAGTTAAGCAAAACTTGTCGGCGAGGTCCATTTGTAGATCTGAAAAAATACATGCATTAAATTACAGTTTTTTTTTTAATTTATTTTTTTATATGTACAAAAACTAAATTATTTCTTATTCTCTACTACTTAGTACAAATAATTATATTTGACATTGTTTTTAACCTTTTGCTATTACTGTAAAATAAAATTCCCGAAGCTTTAGGGAAAACAAAATTCCCATCCCATAACAAGTTGAAAATTTAATCCCGTCCATCCTTAATTGAAAGTATGGGGAAAGTATCAAAGTGATTTTAATTGAAAAACTACAAAGCACACTAAAACCAATAAATAAGCATGTGTCAATGCATTTTTGCCTTAAGAACTATTTATCTACTTTTTGTAAAGCCAACATGCATTTTAAGTTTACTGGAAACAAACATAACTAACTCCAATTAATGGCTTCAATTAATAGATAAGCCAACTAGAGTGACAGCAAACTCGGCCACCTTGTTAGACCACATTATAGTGGACAAGGGAGTCGAGATCAAGAGGAACGGCATAATAGACACAGCAAGCATTGAAGATCACAGGGGTGTGAAAATTACGAATCATAAGCTTGTTTATTGTGAGATCGCCTGTCAGAAAGACAAAAAGAAAGCCATTACATATAGAGACTTTTCCAGATTTGAACCGGATAGCGTTATTAATCAGATTTCAGAAATTGATTGGAATGGTGCATTATCAATACAAGGGGTTGAAAATGTAGAACAATTCATCACCTCAAATATAAGGAAAATATATGACAAGAACACACCAATTGTTTGTAAAAGAGTGACAAAGAAAAAAGCGCCTTGGAGAACGATTGAAATAAAAAGGCTGACTAAGACGAAAAACAAATTGAGAAACAAATACTGGAAGACTAGGAACAATGACGATTGGCAACATTATAAAAATGTAAGAAATTCATTAAATAGATTGCTGTGGAGTGAAAAGAATAAATATTTCTCCGACAAACTTGGAAACAGCAAGAACCCAAGAGGATTCTGGTCTTCCTTAAAGCGGTGTGATGTTTTGGGAAAGAATTACGACATCGATTTGCCAATTGAAATCACCCCAAATGAAATAAACCGCTACTTTCAGAAAATGGGCTCTGATGTAAACGCCTCTAGAGAACACATAAATTATTTTACAAACAATAGATTTCATGAATCTGAACACAAATTTAATTTTAGAGCTGTCACTGAAAATGAGATAATAGAAATCATGAAATAAATTAAATCTGGTGCTGTGGGTAGCGATTAAATTTCCATTGATATGATTAGATCAGTGAGCCCCTTTGCGATCTTGGCTATAACACACCTAGTAAATGAGACACTGAGAGAAGGGAGATTTCCTGAAAACTGGAAAAATAGTATAGTGCATCCACTCCCTAAAACTGTGAATCCGAAAAGTGTGGAACAGCTAAGACCAATATCAATACTGCCTGCCTTTTCAAAAATATTAGATAAAGCTGCCATTCGTCAAATGATTCCATATTTAAATACTGAAAGTATTTTGCCAAAACTACAGTCTGGGTTTAGAAAAAACCACAGTACATGCACAGCCTTAGTGAATATGTTTGATGATTTGTTCAGAGCCAAAGATGAGGGCAAGTACAGTACAGTTGTCATGCTTGACTATTCACAAGCTTTTGACTCTTTAAATCATGAACTTTTATTAGCAAAGATGCACTATTACGGGTTTGGCAGAGAAGCAGTAAATCGGTTTAAGTCATACTTAAATCACAGAGCGCAGGTCACCAGAGTGGGTAATGAGACATCTGAGTTGCTCATAAAGGATCGAGGTGTACCTCAAGGCAGTTGTCTTGGGCCTATTTTGTTTAACCTGTATACATCTGATTTCCCAAGATGTTTACAGCATTGCACAGTCCACATGTACGCTGATGATTGTCAGCTTCAGTTATCTTACTGGCCTGAGACGGTTGACTATGCGATTGGCTGCATAAATGACGACCTAGAGAAAATCTCTTGTTGGTCAGTCAAAAATGGCCTGAAGTTGAATGTAAAGAAATGCAGTGCAATCTACCTAGCTTCACATAATCTTGTACAGTCCCTTAATGAGAGATCCTTGACCATTATGTTAAATGGTGAGGTACTTTTAATAAGTGACAGTCTAAAAACTCTCGGTGTCACATTGGACAGTGATCTCTCTTTTTCTGACCACATAAGTCAGACTATCCAGCGTGCCGTTGGCAGGTTGAGGGGGCTGTACAGGTTCAGAAATTTGTTACCAGAGGCAGCGAAAGTTCGGCTAGTGCAGTCACTGATTCTATCAGTTTTTCAATACTGCTATCCTGCATACGGTAATAGCATCTCCAAAGAAAATATGGGGAGGATTCAAAAGGTCCAGAACAGTGCCATCAGGTTTGTGTTCTGCCTCAGCCGTTGTGACCACGTGTCACCTTTCAGGGAGGCCCTACATCTACTCCCCATGGATGCCGTATGCAGAGTGCTGACCTGCTGTTTGGTCCACAAAGTTGGAGAGCCTCAGTACCTCTGTGACAAACTCTCCCATCGGCAGGATGTCACTTTGCGTAGCACCCGGCAAGACAAGCTCCTCCACTTTCCGAGGATCAGTCGCGAGGTTGGCAGGAAGGGCTTTGCCTATTTCGGTCCGTCGTTGTACAATGGACTCCCGGCGAGCCTCAAAGAGCTCGCAGTCGGTACATTTAAAAGAAATATTAAATGTTTATTTGAAAATTAGTTTGACTGCTATGTTTTTTACTATGTTAGATTTTAATTGTTTGTTGTTACTAACCACAACAAACAAAAGCCCAAAGCTTGTATATTGTTTCTTTTTTGTATGATTAGAATAAGATTGATTGACGAAAGTTATTTTGAAAAGCAGTTGTTACTGAAAATCGCTGGATAAATAAAGACTTTTTTATTTATTTATTATTATTTAACTATCATTGGCTTTATCAACAGACCTCTAGTTCCAGCTCCAGTTTATACTAAAGCTCTTTGGAATTTTGTAGCAACAACATCAGATACTCATGTGACACAGCCTGCAAACATTTCAGCTGATGCAGGAGGCGGGGCTTCACTCTCATTGAATGAATAGTGTTTAAAATAGAGAATGTTGAGTTGGCTAACCACAGAAATTACTACACCACATTAATGTGTCTGACATTTACATATACATATCCCTTGTAATGGTTGTAGCAGACTTGCATAATCATCAAATTTCAAATGCAAAAAACATATTTCAATCCAACATAGAAGATATGACATGTTTTTGTAATCTCCATTAGAATAACATGGGGAATGAGTATGCAGGTTTGTTGCAATAGGTTTGTTAAAACTGGGTTGTTATAATTCAATATCTGGTAGATCTTAACTAGAAGAAGCAATATACCAAGTTTTATCAAGATATGTTTGAAAATAAGGAAGATATAGAATTTTCTGTATTTCCCGAAAAGATAGCATGGGGAATGAGTATGCAGGTTTGCTGCAACAAAAATGGAAATATCGGGGATTTTAGACTAATACACATTAGATCTCATCGAGACAAAGCCATAAACCAAGTTTTAGTAAGATATGTTGAGAAATAAGTGAGATGTGGAATCTGACTTATTTCCCATAAGGTTAATACTGGGACAACCTACTGTTTTTCAATAGCTTTCAATATCTCGATCAGTGACGGATCTGGGGGGGGGGGGCGCCCCCAACTTGCTGGTTCCGGTTAAGAAAAACATGAAAAATTAATTTAGTAAATTTTTTGTTTCACGGCTGGCAAATCTCTCAGTAGCATCGCTGCCAGAAAATCTGTCGCATCGCGGCTGACAAGCCTGTCTCTGTTTTCGTGGCTGTCACTTTTCTTGGTATTTGATGGCCAGAAATCGCTTGCTAGTTTCGCAAACGGAGAATCGCTCATTCATCCCACGGTCGAAAAATTGCTCAATTCGCGGCCGGAAAATCCCCAGCTTGTTTCGCAGACAGCAGATCTCTTCGTTGCATCGTGGACGTAAGCCTCTCGCTCTTTTCGCGGCCGTCACTTCTACTGGCCATATCTTGGCCAGATAATCTGTCGTTGATGGCAGGCATATTTTTTTGTTATTTCACTGCCAAAAATAATAATAATAATAATAATATTTTTTTTTTTTGCTTTTTTTGTTAAGTCTCTTGCAATTTTCGAGGTTGTCGTATTTATTTGCTACATTGAGGCCGAAAAGTCTATCGGTTAGACCGCAGGTGGCAAATACTTTCGTCAACTGGAAAACTGCTTGTCCTTTTCGAGGCCATCACACCCCTTCAGTCGCATCGCAACTGTCAAACCGCGGTCGTTTATTCCACGACTGGCAAATCTCTCTGTCGTATTGTGGCCGGAAAATCACTTAATGTTTCTGTGACCAGCAAATCTCTTGGACTCATTGACACTGGGAAATATTTTGGACATATCATGGCCGTTATGCCTCTCGGTCGTCAAATATTTTTATTTTACTTTACATAAATTGGGCTCAAGCATTCGTTTTAGGAGGCAACATGGGGGATTGCATTGGTCGAGAATTGTTTTGAAAAACTTGAGAAAGGTCAGGAAAAGAGCCGCAAGTTTCATATGTGAAATCTGCTTTAGTTTAAGAGCGGTTGGCAAATTTCCAGGTCTTAACATGGCAATATTAGCTCTTGGTTAAGCTGTATAGTGGCCTGTGAACATCGGTTGTAATGTGGGCATAAGATAAAATCATATTATGATATACAAGATAATTGCTTATCACATCAAAGATGCTTTAAAAAATTTAGTTACTGTGTTTGATGCTGGGGGGGGGGGGGAGGGGGCGCCAAACGTCGATTTTTCCCCAGGCGACAGAAAGTGTAGATCCGTCACTGATCTTGATAACCAATGGCAATGTATAAAGAACCCTCTAAGTTGGGCTTATGGAGGAATGAGTATTTCCTCCTGCCAAAAAAGAAATGACATACTTTCATTTGTCAGTCTAACTGGAATTGTTGCGTAGGAGTTTACGAATCAAGCTGACTTTCCAAATTCAAGCAGCTGAGGTTGTAATATTTTGTTATATGTTATTGTTTTGTGTTGTTGTACCTTATACCATGATGTTTATTCTGTTTATGTTTACAAACTTTTTCATTTTGACATTTTGGATAGTGAGTAGAAGTGCGGACTACGGAGCCAGCTTGAACTATTCCATGCATTAGTGCTAATTTCTCCTCAGCTTTTCGGTGGAACTAAACAAATTAACAATGGTTGTCCCTAATAGATAACAAGAGCAATGATTAATAATACTATTGTTAATTATTTAGCTGAATTTAATGGTGCAAACCAAAATTAATTTTTTTATTTTTCTATGTCAAATCCCCAAAAAAAACCATTTATGGTGGGTGGGGGGGGGGGGGGTTAATTGCCCTTCTAGTGGTCCGATCGGGCTGGTTTATGAACTCGTCCAATTGATTACCACTTTACAAGTCTGTCCCAAATTTCACAAAGATCAAACCATTTTTACGGGCACTATCGTGCTAACAGACACATAGATATTTATATAGAATCCAATCTAAATAGAGAAATATAAATATAAATTATCATTTAATTAGTTGGACTTTTCCTTTTGCTTCTAGTGTTTAAACTACACTACGTTTCGAGAGGAATTGAAACTCCTCTTGTTTTAAGTTCTACTTAAAGTTACATTAACCTACTTATTTTTATTTAACCTACTTTTTTGTTTTTTTGTTTTTTTGACATACAATTTACATTCATCCGACATTGAACAGAAATCTCACTCACACAAAAAATCATACAAAACACATTAAACATTCTTAATACAGAAAGAAAATTAAAACTAAAACATGTTAAACATGATACAGAACATAGATAGAAAATTAAAACAAAACACATACCTTACTGCCGGCAATGCCTCCAAGCTGGTAGTGGCACGACACGCACACACGTCCACCCACACTCACATACGCAACTCTAATGAAAAGCGCCTGTTTTAATTTTCTATCTGTGTTCTGTATCATGTTTAATGTGTTTTGTATGATTTTTTGTGTGAGAGAGATTTCTGTTGAATGTTGGATGAATGTAAATTGTATGTCAAAAAAACAAGAAAGTAGGTTAAATAAAAATAATTAGGTTAATGTAACTTTAAGTAGGGTCACTTGTAAACGACCCTACCTCCCAACCTTCGAGTTTCAATACCTCTCGAAACGTACTGTAGTTTAAACACTAGAAGCGAAAGGCAAAGTCCACCAAATTAAATAATAATTATAAATATAAATTCGAACAAATGAAGTTTTCTGCTCCTGGGGCCCCCAAAACGAAATGATATCATGGTCTCGGGCTTAGGTCTTCCTATGAGCCTGGAAAAAGGACTAAAATTAGCCCAGGCTTAGGTCTAACTAATTACCTGAGTTTAATCCTACAGGGGGCAATTTGCTCCTAAGGTTCATGGGTTAACTCACAGAAATTTCCTACTCTGACTCACAGTGCGAGTGTGAATACTTTGGCAGCTCTTCAGTTAAGTAATACTAAAAATTCAACACTTCTTCCTTCAATACTATGGTGGTAAATGTCTAATCAATTGCTCTATAAACATCAGCAAAAAGGAACTTCTCCTGATAAAGAGTTTCAAACTCTTGCTAACTAGACTCTCTAGAGGTTTTTAAACTCTTGAATATGAATGTGATTTCATGATTCAAAAAAAGTCATCTATTAGGGCCACGACACATAGGAGGGCGAGTTAGACTCGACCGTCAACTCCACCAATGTAGACCGACCTTTTTCAAATGGGGGAGTCGAGTTGATAATTCTAAACTAAAGGAATCAGCGAGTTATTCTACCAATGTGACGCGGCCCTTAACATTAAATATTGTTAATGGTTCCAGCCAGTTCAGACCCAAAACATGTCGGCAATTTTTGCGATAACCAACTCAAATTGTTTTCGATAATCTAAGAACAAGGAACATAATTGATTTAATTTCTAACAAATGAACACATACAAATACAAAATGACATCACTTCAGACTTGGAATATACTGTTAGACGAGGACTGAGCCGCGGCCGGGCGGTCGCTAGCAGCCGGCAGTGGCGGGCCGCCGGTGCCACCGCGTCTCCACCGGGTCAAACCCCCGCTCCCCGCTGCCGAACACCGCCCACGCCGGTGTGCGCTGCATGTAGTCCTGCCACACCATCGTGTACGTTAAAATTAAGTTCACCTCTTGATTTGTTCTATCTAATAATTAGGTGTGCTGTAAATATAAGCCATATATTTAATTAAAAGATAAGTATATTTCCTTTTAAGTTAAATTTAGTTATTTAAAAAATTATGCACAGCAAATGCAAAAAACGTAAGAATCTTAAACAAAACCATTGCAAAGTAAAAATTTTTAAATCAAAAAAAGTTTTGATACCTATATATATTATTTGAGTTATTTACCTTTTGTAAATTGGCCTTGAGGTGTCAAATACGTTTCTCATGCTGTACGCGTTTTAGAATAATGACAGTCCATCTTCAGCAGCGTAGTTGAGCCCGTTATTCAATGGTTTGACAAGGCTGCTGAGGATGGACTGTCAATAGTCTGAAACGTGTACAGCATAAGAAACGTATTTAAGGCCAATTTACAAAAGGAAAATAGCTTTGATAATAAAAATTTTTGTTTTCAGCTACCAAAACTAAAGGAAAATATAGATTCTGAAAATGGCCACCAATTTCAAACGGTTGCACCAATCATAATCAGGCCCAATGAGAGAGAGAGAGAGATACTGGTCTCCCTGTATATCTCTCTGTAAAAATTAGAAAATGTGCAATTACATGGTAGTCATCTTTCGTCATTTGAGGAAAAAATAAAAATACATCCAGGAATCGTTTTATCTTCTCATTTCAATTTGGAGTGGATTACTATTTGCAAACTTCAAGGTGTAATTAAACGCTTAAAAATGTAAAGTTCAGGTAAATCATTGAAATCATCGTCAATTTGGAATGTAAAAATTGCACATTACAAATAACGTGTATTTGAACCAAATATTTGTTATCCTTTCAGCGAGCAAAGCCGCGGATATAACTGCTAGTTCAAAAATAAAAACCTAACTACTTACAAGGGCACTAAAAGTCTCTTTGCCTTCTGTTTCATAAAACCTGCTGACAAGTTCATGGAAGCGGTCGTAGTCGATCCATGTCCACCACTCTCCATTAATTAGGAACTGAAAGACAAGGATTAGATTAACAAAAATAATGACTCTTACATTTTTATAAACTATTAGAGGTTACACCCTTTCTTCGTATTGGTCAGAGGGCATTAGTCATAGTCAATGGAATTTGTATTTTGATCTGTAGTAAATTATCCGCAAACCCTGAGCTGATACATTTGATTTTATAAATACTAGTATGTCTATAAGATATGTATTTTATGTTCACTGAGTAAAAAGGTAAACAGAAATTCAACCAGCCATGGCATCAGTAAAGGCAACGTCACACTCCAGCTTCAAATCTATCATCTCTCTTAGCAACATCTGCAGGTTAATCAAGGCTGCCCCTGTAGATAGGTTTTCGGCTCAAATAACCCTTGCAAAACAGTGTTGACTGTTTGGATGCCACAGCCTTTCGTATAAACCTTATCGTATATGAAAAGAGAATTCAACAGGAATTCTTTTGTAACAATTCATCAACTGCACCTGACAAAATAATCGTTGATGTTAGTCTGCCATCATAAAACCATGAGATTGACCGAGAACTGCTAATACAATGACTACATTTGACTCTTGTGATACAATAAATTATTTACAGCGCCCACTTCAAAAGCATTAATTGACTATTTTACTAACATGATGAATGATAAAAAAATGATTGATGGTAATTTATGCTAACTATACTCAAGTAATTACTTTAGGGACCAGATTTTAATTTTAAACACTCTAATTTTAATTGAGATTTGACATTTCTTTATGACCATCACTAATGCAACACCAAGCCTGAGATAAGACCTCTACAATATATTGATATTTTAATTCAGATGACAAATACGTGTCGTATGGAGTCACCTTTTTATGTGCTATCAACACACAGTTGGAGTGTTCGTGTTCGGAGGCCAGCGCGTAGTCAGGCAGTTGCTCGGTCAGCTTGGAGGCGAATGAGACCACCTCCTCGTGGTACGGAACGTTCTGCATCGTCAGTGTGTTGTTCTCCCCACCCCCGCAGAACGTCACACCCTTGAAAAGCAAGAACAGGAAACTAAATACCTTTCATATGGTCTTGAGAGTCTGATTAAATATTGCAAATTTTAAATTTTGGTTTTAAGCTGCCAAAACTAAAAACTTGGATTCTAAAACGATGAGCCTGATTATTATTATTTTCAGTTTTGAAGTTGACGGCCTCCTTTTAACATTGCATTTGGCCCCATCCACATAGACTATTGTAGAGTATGTGATCCATTATCAAGGCCAATTCAGTACAAGACTGAAGTTACTGAAAGTGTTATAAGTTATTATTAGCACTTGGACTCAAACTCACAATATCACTAGCATAAAAATCCTGCACGCAACTAACTGCACCAACTCTTAAAACACTCATGTACAATTCACTTAGGGCATTTCAGTATTATTTGGTAATCCCGAGCCACAGTTAACTTAATTTATTTTTCAGTGAGGAAAGGGATAGACTTTCAGCTAGCTTACCTGAGAAATAATGTTCATGGTAGCAGCACATAGAAACACTAAAGGAGACACATTTGTCACTAATATTTCGTCCTTCTGGAGGACTTCTTCAGAGTGAAGAGAGAATGGCTATTGAGTTCAAATTTCAACTGTACTGTTGAAATTTGAACTCAACAGCCATTCTCTCTTCACTCTGAAGAAGTCCTCCAGAAGGACGAAATATTAGTGACAAATGTGTCTCCTTTAGTGTTTCTATGTGCTGCTACCATGAACATTATTTCTCAGGTAAGCTAGCTGAAAGTCTATCCCTTTCCTCACTTAAAACCTACCAAGCCCTTGGCTCTTCCTTAGAAAATTAATTTATTTTTCATTATTTAATGTGACTTGTTGTAACTCAATTCAAAGTTGATAACAAAAAAGAGAATATGTGTCAGTTTAAAATATTTTTAATGAATGGAATTGAAAGATCTACCTTTATGAAACAAACACTGAGTAAAGGACTCCTTTTTAATTTACCTTAATTTCAATGAAGTCTGGTTTACCCAATTTGACTAGTTGAGAGTAACTTTCTAGTTCTTCTACATTCCAAGCTTTTACTAATGTTAAGCGATAGACTGTTCTTTGACCCTGAAACATTACAGTATATCAATTCTATTAGTAAAAAGTAGCTTATACACTAAGAACCATCCTCAACCAACCCAAATGAGACCAGCCCTGAGTCAAATAACATAAAAGACAGGTTAAAATAAATAATTCTTTAGTGATCAAAAGCAATGAGCATTTAAATCTAAAACACAAATATTAACACGAACACAATGACTACCGATCACTAGCCAGCACCATGTCCACCCAACACTCGGGGCTAGGGTACAATGTGTTCAGCAGTGAAGGGAGGATTATATCTGATAAGTAAGCCCTTACACAAAATGATAGAAGCAAACAAAATAATATAACTTAATTTTAAGACTTTAAAACTTGCTGTTTTGTTATGATCATTTTTTTTTTTATCATGGAGGCCATTTTGGCGTTGTTAACCCGCGAGGACTGACTTACCTGTCTAAAAGACCGGGTTGGTAGTTTTTTCGATGAAAATTATATTTTTTGGTTGTCGGCAGGGCTGGCCGTCACTATACCTCTCGTACGTCTTTCCAGGAACATCATGACTCACTTCCCGTCATTCTCCAACCCTCACAGTCAGTCCAATGAAAGTTTCTTTAGAGGTCTGGTGTTGTCGACCGTGAGTCAGTTAAGGATTCATGTTACATATAAATATTTGGTGTGCACATATTTCTAATATAAAATATTCAAATTACTAATGTACAATACTTTTGTGGAGTTTTTGCCAGTATATACACATCGTTGTACAACATACGGACGTTTTTAACGCAATAACAGTAATTATTGAAGTACCTCCTGCAATTAAAAATGTATTTTTTTATATTATATAAATATTTTGTGTGCACATATATACTATATAAAGTAGTCACAAAACTAACGTAAAAGACATTAATGGAGTTTTTGTGCAAATAAACTCATAATTTTTCAATACACTAACTTTTATATAAGACCTGGTCCAAAAGACCGTGAGTCAGTCATCGCGTTTTCAAATCAAAGTCAGTTCTGCCGGGTTAAGGAAAACAATACTGAACATTATGAGCAAAAAGTCTTTTGTTTAGAATTTTTATCAACACATTTTAACTTGTTTGGTTGTTGGTAGAGTTGAGCATGCTAGAGCAGTGGTTCCCAGAGTGTGGATCGCGACCCACTGGTGGCTTCAGGTGGGTCGCGACGGACGAGGCCATGACAACACACTAATAATAAAAGAAAACTCTATGGAAAACCTAGAATCGAAAAAGCGATCTAAAGTTGGTTAAAATCCTTGCTTACTAAGAGTGCTCCTCCCCCAGAAAAACAAAAAAGCTGTTACAAAATCTTGTGGAAAGTAGCTGTACCTCTAGAAGGTTACTTTTGTGGGCCAAAAGCCAAGGGCAAGAAAGAGTGTGAATCTGAAATATAGTTCAGAAATTTGAATGTTTATTTACTTTTATCTTGATGTGAAGTTATGAAATAGTATCAAAATGAGAATACCGATATCTTATTGGATCTAAAATGAATTTTATTCTTTTGTAATTCAATTACAATTGCCTAATTGACACTCACATTTGTCTATGGCATTACAGGTTAAATTTATAAGTTTCATTGTTTAACTATTATTGTCTGTTTTTTCATAGGGTTCGATACATAAATGTACACCAATTGTGGGTCGCGAAAAACTTTTAAGACCGTTTGTGAATCACCAGCCAAAAAGTTTGGGAATCACTGTGCTAGAGACTAAACTGATATGATTAGATACATTGGTTGAAATGGCGACCTACCCAGATTGGTATTTTAAGCCAAGTATGAATTCCTGAAACAGATCCTACACAACTGGGTCAATTAAAAATCATGCTAAACTTCAGCCAAATAGAGATGGTTAATGTGAATGGGGGGAAGGGGCAATCAACAACTAATCATGTACTTTTTTTTATACAAAACCATATCTCATCAGCAACAACATAAAGAATAACGTTTTCAAATCAGTAATATCATGAGAAAAGCATCCATAATAATTGGCTCTAACAAGTTGAATATTTTACCTTTTCTGAAAGTGCTTTCAGGCTTTCAAGGAACCTTTCCCAAAAGTCGGAGAAAAGTGGACGGTCAATCTTTTTCAGGCTGTTTTTTGTGCTGGCATCCACACTGACATACAACTGGGTCACTGGGCTCAGCTGCCTTCAAGAAACAAAATATTTGGGCTTCGATAAAATCTTCATAAAAAAAGTCTTTGATGATTCAGCATTTAGTACTCAATAATTTATTTTTCATGAGGTATATATTCATTATTCATTTTGGTCTGATGCCAGCTGTACAGAGCGAGGGAATAACAACGGGGGGAGCAGGGGGAGAGGGGGGGCAGTGTTGTATGTTAAGGGAGCAATCTTAATTGCACAAAGTATATTATTATACAAAAATTTTACTCTTTTCTTAAATTACTTGGATCTATTGCTTGACAAATATCAGAAAGACAGTATTGTCATTATATTATCTAAATTATGAAGTTTAAGATTTTGTTCACATAAGATCTTGTGGATTTTTGTAGTATAACACGTCAAAAAGGGACTAAACTTGTAGTTATTCTTGAGAGATCTTATTAGCAGATTATAATATCCAGATTAGATTACTTCGAGCGAGGTATAAAAGTCACAGTACAAGTTTTATTTAAAAAAAGCTAGCCAGATTAATAAAGTAAATGATGTTTTTTCCTGTGAACACTCAAAATACATTAACATATTTAATTAAATGGGTAATTTTTGCAATTTCTTTTCCGTTTTGTTTTGTTTGGATAGTTTCTTGAGGGAAGGAGAAAAACCAGGGTAAACGTTATGGCAAACAAGTACCTAATAAAGTTTTAATCAAGAATCAAAACTCAAATTATTGAAGGAAGTCATACAAAAGCAAACAAACAGTCAAACATATTGGTAAATGGAGAGAAAACAATCAGTGCAAACCAAACAAGGTTATCAGTGTTGGAGAGCAAACAGTGATAGCGTTTACCGTATGGCGTCGGGGAACTGAGCGTTGGTGACGAGGAAGGAGGAGATGCGTTTGGTGTGCAGCAGCCGCACGAACGTGTTGATCTCCGGGTACATGATGGGCTCGCCGACGAGAGACAGCGCGCAGTGCCGCGCCCGCAGCCCTTCAGCCAGCCGCTCTGGCAGCACCCCCGGCACCCCTGCGCCACCAGCAGTGCGGGTTACATCACCAGGTTATTTGTGTCGTAAAAATGTTTTAAGTAATGTGTATTATGGATTCCACATGATAGATCTATAAGAGTTTTTTCAGAAACAAATGTTTCTCAGAACGATTTTAAGTTTTTATTTTAATGTTTTATTGCTTTGCTCCAAAAAGCTATGGTATGTGTCTTGGAAAGAATTAAAACTGACTTGTTTAAGGCAAAGGACAATGAAATTTTCGGTAAGTGTATGCGGTCAGCAATCATTATTGTGTCCTACATACATCTAACAATAAATTCAGCCAAAACAATAAATTTAGACAAAACCTTCAGTAACAGAACCAAAATGAGCTTGTAAAAATGTGTTTAATTTTGTTCTAGTGTTCAAGATATTTAATTTGCTATCAAATATCAAAAAGTAGTAGATAAAAATTGTTTAAGTAATACATAATGGTACCAAAATAAAATTCATAAATAAAAACATTACTATTGCAAACTAATGACATTAAACATAGTTTTACACTTGCAGTATTGATTGGCTTGTACACACAGACTTTGTATACAGTGAACAAACAATGAAAAGGAATTTGTGATTCAAAATGGTTTTTTACTGAGTTGAACGGAACATTATCAGTTATTAATAATAGGGGTCTGCGGGCCAGTCTTTTTAAGTTCGGGTCAGGTCGGGTCGGGCCTTTAATTTTGGCTTTCGGGTCTCGGGCCAAAATCGGGTTGGGCCAAACATAATTTAATAGGCAATTACTTTCGTATGCATTAATACAACCTAAAAAAGAAGCTAAATTGAGAAATTAAATGACAGATTAATAGACGGTTATTTTTTGTAGGAAGGCCCTTAAAGGGTAGGTATTATAATAGGATTATAGAGGAAACAACTGGCTTCCTGAAGTTGAGTAGGCCATTAGAAACACAAAGCACTAAAAACAGGAAAAGTCCCAATATTTCGGTCCATCTAGTAGGACCCTTCTCAAGGGTAGAAGGATGGAGAAAAACTGTTAATGGTGGTGGAATTTGAAATTGAAAAAATGCAGTTCTGCCAACAAAGCAAATGGGAAAATGTCTTTTCAAAGATTATATTACATGTAACACTCTAGGCTGTATATTGATTTTTTGTAGGGGTCTGCGGGTCCCCGAGTTTTTCGGGTCGGGTCGGGTCAAAGGCCGACCCAAGACATCGGGTCGGGCCCAAAAAATAGTTCGGACCAAGATCCGGTCGGGCCGCACCTGATACGTTACTCCCGGCGATTGAATTTACGTGTGATTTACGTGTGTACGATCGAATTTTACAGCTGATTGCGAATAATGCTAAGCTGCTTCTGCCGTTCATCCGCAATCGAAAGATTCTTTATCGCGACCGCTCGCTAGTTTCACAAACAAGCAGCATTTAAATATGTGCGACTGTTTTTATGGCCGATCCCTAGTTTCGCAAGTTGCATTTCGTTTATTTACGAACGGCAAAGACTCGCGATCGTTTTTCGCGGCATACCGCGAATTTTGCAAGGCTACATTTGCCAATTATCGGCGATCGGCAAATACGCGCGATCGTATTTCGCGGCAGATCGTGAGTTTCTAAAAGCGACATCTGCCATTCATCCGCGACCGACAGATACGCATTATCGTTTTTCGCAGCCGTCCACGAGTTTTTCAAAAAAATACCTCACAATATTTTATCAACTCATAGAAGAATGGATTTCGACAGTTAACTAGAAATACCATCTCTCAGAATTAATTTTGAAATTGAAAACTTACACCTATATTTAGCTCTGACCTTACACTTTTCAACTTCAAATTTGTATCATAGCTTATATTGTTTATTGGCGTTATGTTCGTTGTGATAAAGCGTGGCTTTTTAATGATAATAATCATTGTTAAGGTTCTCATAGTTTTTTGGCTGAATTTGTTCACATATTAGTTTTTTGTCTTAATTTCTTGTAGTAGGTTAAAATTGAATTATGATTTGATTTTAACCTACTAAAAATGATTAGGCCTCGATAAAGAGTTTTAATTTCCGTCTATTAATTTTTTATTTAATTTCTTGATTTAGCTTCTTTTTTAGGTTGTATTAATTCATAAGAAAGTAATTGCCTATTTAATTATTTATGGCCCGACCCGATTTTGGCCCGAGGCCCGAAAGCCAAAATTAAAGGCCCGACCCGACCCGACCCGAATTTAAAAAGTCTGGCCCGCAGACCCCTAATTTTTTGGCACATATACAATATTAAACTACACTATATACACAACTTATAAGCACAGTAACTATATACAAATTAATAGATGGAAATTAAAACTCTCTATCAAGGAGGTCTAACCTAATAATTTTTAGTAGGTTAAAATTAAATCATAATTCAGTTTTAACCAACTACTAGAAATTAAGATAAAAAACTAATATGTGAACAAATTCAGCCAAAAAACTATGAGAGCCATAACAATGATTATTATCATTACAAAGCCACACTTTATCACAACGAACATAACGCCAATAAACAGTATAAACTATGAATACAAATTTAAAGTTGAAAAGTGCAAGGTCAGAGCTAAATGTAGGTGTAAGTTTTCAATTTCCGAACTCTGAGAGATGGTATTTCTATAGATAACTATCGGAGTCCATTCTTCTATTAGTTAATAAAATATTGTTGAGGTTATTTTTATGAAAAACTTGTGGACGGCTGCTTAAAACGATAACGCGTATCTGTCGGTCGTAGATGAATGGCAGATGTAGTTTTTAGAAACCCACAATCTGCCGCGAAATACGATCGCGTGTATTTGCCGATCGCCGATAATCGGCAATGTAGCCTTGCAAAAGTCGCGGTCGGGCATAAAAAGCAGACGCACGTATTTACCGACCACAAAATGCTGCTTGTTTGTGAAACTAGCGAGCGGCCGCGATAAAGAATCTGTCGATTGCGGATAAATGGCAGAAGTGTAACTCGAGATCGGCTGTAAAATTTGATCGCACACACGTGTCGCACGTAAATTCGATCGCCGAGCAAACGGCGGGAGTAACGTATCAGGAGCGGCCCGACCCGATTTTGGCCCGAACTATTTTTTGGGCCGACCCAATGTCTCGGGCCGGCCTTTGACGCGACCCAGCCCGAAAAACTCGGGTACCCACAGACCCCTATTAATAATACACAGAGGTATTTTTAATACACAGTTAACAAAAATTAAACAATTCTTTTAATAAAATAAATTAAACTTTAACCAAACCAAATTCCCCTCCCCAAAAGAAAATTAAAAACCATTAAAACTCTAGTGTCACCTTTGAACTCGTTGATCATGCCGTAATGCGCGGCCAGGGCTTGGTCGAGTATGTCTTCCGCTCTGTCCGTCTTCCAGCGCCACTCGGTGCCGACGGGGTTGGTGTGGTGGCGCCAGCAGAACACGCACTTGTTGGCACACGCCAGGCTGGGCGTGGCCTCCATGCAGCGGTGCGACTCGATGCCGTAGAACGTGTGCTTGTAGCAGCCGCCGCGGCCCCGCAACATAGCCTGTGGGGCGTCACTTACTGAATGTCTTCACTGATCACATATACTGCAGGAAAACTTACTGTTTATGACACAGCTACGCTGGTTTTCACAGAAAAAAGTAGATTTTAAGGGATCAATACAGACACCTTACACGCGAATAACATAAGTGCGTTAAGCTCATGTCCAGAGTAGCTGAGTAAACCATTTTGAGGTAATAAACAATTCAAGCTCAGTAAAATAAAAACAGAAGCATAAGGCAATTAGGTAATAAAGAACTTATAAAAAAGTAAACAGATTGCGAGCTTTAAAGCGTTTTAGTTAGTTTTCACTAAGCAAACTGACACTTCACAAGCAGTTGTGGGAATTATTAAATTATACAGGGTGAGTTTTAATTGTCCCCCCCCCTTACTTTTTTTTACATTTCTAAAAATAACTATCCCAGACCCCGCCCAAACATTATTGGGTAGTAAGTACCTCGTTTTGAGGGGGTACTCATTTTTGGCCGCCATCTTGGATCCGCCATATTGGATCCAAAATAATTTTTTCAAATGTAAAAGTGGTGTTGTGACCCATCATTTCAAGCTAGATTTTTTCACTGATTACAATGCCGCAATCCGTTTTTTAATATCTCGATTCGTTCTCAAGATATGAGTACTTTAAATTTATTTATTTTCAACCAATTTTAACATTACAAATTGATAAAATAGGCCTATAACCACAAAATAATGCTAGATAGTGACGAATAACCACCATCAGTCATTGTTGAGCGATTTACACTTAACTTTCACCAATGTAAATTTTTTGGCCGCCATCTTGGATCCGCCATTTTGAAATGAGGTAAGTTATTTCAAATATGAAGTTTGGGTTGTGACCCATCATTTCAAACTAGTTTTTTGCGCCGAATTCAATGCCGCAACCCGTTTTTAATCATCATGTTTAGTTTTCAAGATATTGACAAATTTCTAATAAAAATCTCAAAAAATATTAATTTTTCAAAAACTAATTTTTATTGCTAAAAACGGGTTGTAGCATTGAATTCGGCGCAAAAAACTAGTTTGAAATGATGGGTCACAACCCCAACTTTATATTTGAAATAACTTACCTCATTTCAAAATGGCGGATCCAAGATGGCGGCCAAAAAATTTACTTTGGTGAAAGTTAAGTGTAAATCGCTCAACAATGACTGGTGGTGGTTATTCGTCACTATCTAGCATTATTTTGTGGTTATGGGCCTATTTTATCAATTTGTAATGTTAAAATTGGTTGAAAATAAATAAATTAAAAGTACTCATATCTTGAGAACGAATCGAGATATTAAAAAACGGATTGCGGCATTGTAATCAGTGAAAAAATCTAGCTTAAAATGATGGGTCACAACACCACTTTTACATTTGAAAAAATTATTTTGGATCCAATATGGCGGATCCAAGATGGCGGCCGAAAATGAGTACCCCCTCAAAACGAGGTACTTACTACCCAATAATGTTTGGGCGGGGTCTGGGATAGTTATTTTTAGAAATGTAAAAAAAAGTAAGGGGGGGGACAATTAAAACTCACCCTGTATACAAAGTAGCCTATGATTCTTTTCAGTGTTCTGCAGTTAATGTGGGCTTTTTAAAATTAATAAATACATATTTAATCTTAAATTCAAACTACAGCAAACCGATAAATTTAACAACTAATTTTTAAACAAATTATTTCCAAAACGGCAGTTAAAAAATTCTACACATAGTAAAATAGGTGCAACTATAAAGCAGGAGAAGGAACGAAATTACACCAACTGTTTGTTAGTGACAGGCATGTCCCTCACGAAAACCTATGAGTCCTCGAGTATAGTTCGGAAGATCCCACCTTGTTATAGCACTGGCTGAAACATTTTGGGTTTTTTGTTTTGATTTTGTTTCCTATTGGATGAATAGTTAGGTTTGTGTTGTTATCTCATTCTAAAAGTCATTTGATTGTCCGGAAGATAGTGACACTTTGACTCAGAATTTTTGGGGAATTCCGGTCAAAATAAAAGGCGCAACTTTGTACTCTTTATACAAGAACTCTAAAACAACATCACCTTGGTCCACCGGCACAATTTAACTCCAGAATGTGTGCCAAGAAGTTTGTATCCCTGCTTGGTAAGGGCCTTGCGCAATGCTGGAGTGATCATCTCCTTCACCTGAAAAATAGTAAACACCATTTATTTTTTTCCTTTTACTGTACCAGTAGAATTTATCTATGAGAAAAACAATCGTTCAAAACTGGTTTTGTTGTTGTCCTTACCTTTTTTTTGGCAGCAACATAAATGATAAGCCTAGTATGAACATTTTAAAGTACAACTACAATAAGCAACTAGGTCCAATGCTATGCCTTAAAAACAAAACTACCGTAGAAACTAGGCATCGATTGAGTAATCAAAGTTGACTGCATCGACAACATCCCTGGGATAACAATAGATGAGAGAAACCAAAAAAAGAATGAAATACTATTACTTTCACATTAATTTACTTCTTTATATTTTGGGAAGTCATGCTGTATTTAATACAAACAGTTATATTAAAAAAATAAAAATGATTCGTGAACCAACATTTCCCGAGGCTTTAGGGAAGAAAAGAATCCTATCCAGTCCTGTCCCAAATTCAAGAAGGAAGAAAAAAAATCATGTTACCTCCCTCAAAAAAATCCCCCCAAGATGAAAATACAATCCCGTCCATCCCTAATAGAAACCATACAAAACAACAATACACCATCATTGTCAATTTCAAACTCTATACTGTTGCAATGTTTCTTCAATGTTGTAAAGTACATATATATATATATATATATATATATATAGTTTTCATTAATCTGTAAAAAACAGCTTAGAAACTTTAAAATATTTTTATATCCTCAAAAAATAGTTCATAAATAAATTTTTATAAGCAAAACAATATAAATTGCTATGCTTTTCGCCAGCCATTAAACATAGCCTCAATCATAGACAGCACTTTTACAGGTGATTGCTTAGAGTGAGTGAAACCACAGAAAAGAGATAAGACAGAGGTCGCATCTAATGTTGCGCTAAATATGAGTCGAGCAGTGCCGTAGAGTGGGCGCGGAGGGTAGGGGGGCGCCCGGAAGTCTATTATCTCCCTATTGTTTTACTTCCTTGTGTTAGGCAGTAACCCGAAACACTACTGCCATATGACTGCGACCTCTGCTTATTTTTTCTCTGTGGTGTAACATACTTCAAGTAAAATAGATCACTTTTTTATATGAACCCAAGCAAATCAGAATCAGGATTCTTTGAGTCAAAAAGGGAATGCCAGATTTAAATAAGAAATAAACAACTGACCATAAGCTACCTGATTTTTGGGTGTTTGAGACTGTTGTTTCATCTGATGCAAAGCAGGGCCAAGCTCTTCTAAGTCCATCAGTTCTTCAGAAGGGTCAACATCCTCGCTGTCTTGCTGCCGAGCATCACCGTTTTGCTGCAGAAAGTCACCGTTGTGCTGCAGCAGGGAATAATTTGAGCATTATTCAATTCAAAATAGCTTTATTTTTTAAATAGCACATAACATGATGTACATCACAAATAAAACAATACAGTGTTGTAAATGTGTGAGGTTATAAAATCTATATTTTATATTGTGAAGTTGACCTTTGAAACAAGCTATATTCTATCAGAAACCCCACAAACTAAATTTACACTGCAGATTCCTCAAAAGAATACACTGCCTTGCTAATATTAAATTGCTTTAGTATCCATTTAAATTTATTGTAAGATACCTCTATTACTCATATGTCTAAAGGGAGTTTGTCAAAAAATTCTGACCCAGCTATTCAGGTTTATTTTTAAGCAGTTATAAATTAATTGTGAGGACTAGCTGGTAAATTTTCCTGATTTCTAGTAAAGTAAAAATCATTATTTAGTAATAATCATTATTTATTACCTCCTACTAGCTGTACGTCC
Source organism: Flexamia atlantica (assembly GCA_035578135.1). Classification (NCBI taxonomy): domain Eukaryota; kingdom Metazoa; phylum Arthropoda; class Insecta; order Hemiptera; family Cicadellidae; genus Flexamia; species Flexamia atlantica. The sequence continues at coordinate 25,314,027 of JAQJVK010000002.1, forward strand.
TGCAATCTGACTGTATGAGAAGAGCGTTACAAAATATACATGCAATAAACTGTTAAAAGGTCGAAAACTTACAAAAGAGTCTTCTGCTGATTTGTCTCTAGACACGTGAAATTTGATATGAAGATTCATACTAGGTCTTAGACAATCACTATAAAACGGTTCCACAAAATTCCGTTGTGCTAAGGAATGCCAGTCGAAAACACAACTGTTAAAAGGCTCTTTTCAAAGTTGTCGACCTATATAACTTCATTATTTTTTGGACTTGAAATACTTTTTAAATGAGGATTTGGGTTGAATATTACAATCATTCTTATGGTGTTTTTGCATAAAAAAAATGTGATTAATTGTTATCAGCTTCAGTGTCAAAGTAGTGATATTCCAAATAATATAATGGAGTGAATGAAAGAAAAATAAACTACTTTAAAAGTTTCCTTATCACATTCCTTTAACTTTCCTTATCAAGATGTGTAAAACTGAAATACTAATTGTCACATCTGACTTCTACAAGGTATGTCATTATTTGAAAATAATTTAATAAAAACTAAGAGAGACAAATGTGGCAACCTTTTTTTAATTAAATAAGAAACCTGTATTTTTATTTGTTTTGTTACAGCACACTCTAACAATCTGATTAATAAATATGGACTTCATGGAACACAGTAATGAATAGATGCATAAGTTAAACATTAATGAGCAATGGAGTAATTATTCTGTCTGAGGAGGACTGGAAGTGTTAATGAAATGTGGTCTATAATGTCAGCAGGTTGTTTTGCTGTACTGTCAATTCATCTTTCACAATTACTTGAAAGATGAATTATCAAGTCTTCAAAATTATCAGCTCAGCTCAACATTTGGAAACAGATATAGTACTTCAAAGAATAATGGGAAAACTTTTGAAAGAAAGCAAAAGCTACCAACTTATGCTGTGATCTGTTGCTTGACACTTGTGG